>BLAL01000006.1:0-1487500 GCA_015698045.1 Rhizophagus clarus
GAGATGAGCACTGTTGTCCCTCGGACCTCCGATCTTAAGGAGAGGGAAGCTCTCGAAAGGGCCTTCAAAACTGGGGAATGGGAAGAATATGTTCTTTGATTTATATTTTCAAATTTGTAATGCCGAGAAGCTAGAAGAGGATGCTCGTTTTGAAGTGATTATAAGCTACTACTTCTTTGGAGAGGGGCTAGAAAAACACCTTGTCCAGTATAAACACCTGGAAGAGCATGAGGCTCGGAAAAAGATTAATAATGAAGTTAAAGATCAACTCCCCAAGGAGACTTCCAAAGCTGCAATTCCGCATCACTGATGACAAAGTTCAACGGATAGAATATATCAGACAATCAAGGCATTTATAGCAATCATTTATTTCGAAGTTGAGTTCAAAGAATATCAAATATGTTGCATTTCAGGTTAGAATGAATGCCGGCAGTTCCGAATGAACATTGCAAATTAGTTTCTTTTTCGCCACGAGTCATTATTAAAATGAACCGAACGTAGCTAGCGAAGTGATATTGTTTCCCAGCAATTCTACTTATTGATATAAGCCAGGGGTCACGGTCTCGTAGTTGCGTATTTTTATATCCGCTGATCATATATCCGTTGTATATTATTATAGTCTGTTTTTATGTATAAAGTTACTGAATATCGTTTAGTCAAAATATTTTATATTACACTTATAGTGCACGAGTTCACTACTGCATCAATAAAGAATATGTTTTAATTCGATTTTAAAATTTTGTTATGCGTATTTTACTACTAGTTATGATATCAAGTGACGATGCGAATAAGAAATTACTACACACATATGTTTGCACAAAAAAAATACTCAATTACTGTAATTCTGTTTGTCCCTGTTGTATCTGCGAAACGTATGTTGATCATTTATTATGATCACGTGACCAAAATCAAGCAAAAAAAAAAGATAATGAATATGAAAAATTTAATATTTCATTAACCACCAAACGAAATTTATAAATTTACATTCAAAAAGAAATAAATGTTTGTTCCTAATATTCGCTAAAAAATTCAAACCATTTATTAGTCTCCCATACACAAATGAAACCAAAAAAAATTTCTTCTAAAAAAATTATCATCATGAGTTTCTATCATATTGCCATAATTTTTTACATGTTGAAACTCCTTAATTTGCTCTCTCATTTTATTATAAAATTATAATAATTTCAACTATTGTTCCTAGAATATTTGATATTTTGTATTTCAGTGAAATGTTAATGTGGAAAATAAACGAACATTAAAAAAATTAAATGATAATAGTAAATTTTTATTTCATTAAATAATATATCATGATTTTTGGGATATAACTATCAAATAATTATACTAATAACTTACAAAGTCTCACGAGTTTAAAATAAATTTAAGGCTCGATATTTCCATGATTCACAACTTACATCGTATGATTCGCAGGTTTTCGTGCACTCTAAGTGACTTCTCAGGTCAAGCTCATTAATAACTTGTATTTTAAACCATATTATTTAGTTATTCATACCTCTAAAAAGATATGAATAAAGTTTTTGTTCAGACTTAAATTTTTTGCTTTCGTAACGATGATTTCATATGATCACGTGATTCAATGATTATAATAAACCTATCAATTCGTACATATAACCTTAGGTGCATAAAGGCATTCTAATTTATAAGATCATTATTTTGATCATATGAGTGTACGATTACTACTTTTTTGAGTATTCTTTTCCTCTTTTAGTATTTTACGTTTTTCGTTATCTACTGTCAAAGCACGTTTTCTTCCTTTAGGTTATTAGACGTATACGAATCACCATTACTTGACCTTCGACGCTGATCGTGTGGAAATGTTATTATGCGAAATAGTATGGATAAATAGAAAGAAGTCACATACAAATATATTCTAAAATTCACTTTTCGATTTGAGGCCCCGTCTGACGATTCAACGTTCAATAGATCATCTGTCCGTTTAGTATATCTAAAGAAAGTGTTTGGGTTCCCTTGAGAGTGGAAGGATAAAGATTGTTAAGCGCATTTATATCACCATCACTTAACTTTTCACGTTGACCCAAGTTGTGAAAAAATCTTATTATACGTAATATTACATTTATACTTTTTATGCAACGCAATCTATATTATGCTGAAAGATTTTTAGGTTGAAGAATATAGAATCCCAAGGAACATCAAGGAGCTATTTAGTTAGCAGTTTTCTTCCTCCTCTATTTCGGTTGTACTTCCAATTTCCACAACAATCGAACATTAATTTGCTCTAAATAACGTCATATTTAGTTAGGTTAGGGAATTATGCTAGTTTGTCGATTTAACAGTATACCATACTCATTTGGTTAAGCCGATATCACTCCTTTTCGTCTTACCGGAGTTCTAATGGCTAATATAATTGCTTTCAACGATCTAAGTTTTGCAAAAAAAAAAAAAAAAAAAATATTCCGAATTCTTCTCTTTTAGACAAATACCGTTTTTCATTATTGCATGCCGCACAGGTCAGCACGTGCATCTTCAACGCATCAAACATCACGGCCTATTTATCACATATACTGTATAATATTTATTTATATTATGCATTGTTGTGACAATTAGGTCGTCTTTAATTAAACTACCCCTTTTAAATTAACGCTAGCTACATTGCTTAATTAGAAATAATTACCAGAACTAATGAGATTTTGCCATTTTTCTTTGAATTTAATCAGAGCTATTTTTTTTTCACTAGCAACAGAATAACTACATGTAATAAAATATAAATATATGATTCTACTTTATCATCATTTTCAGAAATATGTGTAGATCCAAACCATCTGCATTTTCATTTTTTTTTTTTTTTGAGAGACAAGTATACAAATTTGTTGTGCCGTTTTCATTTGTAAATGTTAAAATATACTGCTTCGCACAATTCGCACAATATATAAATTTCGTGTCTCTGGACGTAATTCATCCAAATATTCTGCGTAACAAAAAAAACAGGCATGAATTTGCATGTTTCTCGAACATGAACCAAAAAGATTTGGCAAAACCTAATTCCACTGAAATATGGAATCAAAATAGCTAAAATAGCATATAGATTTTTCGCATTTCCATTGCCCTATCGATATATAACTAACAAATACATTATTTCGTTATTAGTGATATCATTTGGATCGTTCTTTTTGAATCAAAGAAATTCACAACATCATTGACAATTGTAATACTGTATCAAGGGCACACAACTCAAGGCTAAACAATACAAAAATAGCTGTTTGTGGCAACGAAATCGTTCATTGTGATTTTTGGTTATCCTCTATGTATACATCTCAAAGGAGAATGAAAACAAGAAATATCGAGAAAAATAACCTTATAGCTACAGTACAATCCTGAAGTTTATGAAAAGATAGAGACCCTGTTGATCACGTAACCAAAATTCATTAAGGATTAATTTGTTATTAGAAAGGGAAAGCAATCTCAAGCTAGTATTGATTTCATTCAGGTAGTATTTATATTTATTCCAGATTTCCAGTGTTGTCCATTATAAGACATTATATGATATTACAGTATTAGAAAATGAAAAATTTGCGGCTTTCAATGATGAATACGACAATATCTAATAGTGTCTTCTCTCTCCAATACTCCAAAAGTCAATTCGTGTATGATTAAAAATTCGACAAGGTTATTCTCACTTAGAGATTGCCAAAGGAAGAAAACGAAATCATGGATGATGTGCAAAGAAGTGAATAGTCATACAAGGTCAAAATTAAAATGTAAAAATTTATTTTCATCGCTTTTGTATATAAACGTGATCATATATACGGGCATGTCAATTGTTTAATGAACTTTATCTCAAAATTTTATTTGCTACCACCCATTGACCCCTTTATATTCCCCATAACCCGTCTTTGTGCTTTCACGTAGTTAGCACCTTCTAGATAGGTACCCGGTTCACTTATGTGGCTTTATAGGTTTTTTTTTTAGTTATCCGTATGATTCCCAATATTGGTTCATTAGGATACTTACTGTATTTGGGGGTCACCACTTGCAAAAATAAAATAAAATAAAAATTAGTTATGATAATAAGTTTGTTAGTGTGTCGTATTCTGCAATAAAATATTTCTTCATAGTAATTGTTTGCTCTTTTCCTCTTTCTTTTACAAAATATCACATGAGTTTTAACGACGAGCCGAAAATTACCAATTCAAAGCATAGCGTTAGTCCTTTGGATAGTATTTGGGTAAAACAATAACACCGAATTATGGGATATTATTTTTGCACAAAATTTCTTCGTCCATGCATGGGGGATCACTGAAAGATTACCAATTTGTATTGTTGGCAATATCAACTACAGAGATGAATATAAGTTGACGTCTTGACGACATAAAAACAACTGCGGAGAAAATATAAGTGGACAATATCTTCTGCGGGAAGAATATATCGCTGCGTAGAAATTTATTAATGGACAATCAAACCCATTGTATTCCAATTTATTGGAATCCTAATGTATCAGTAATTTTTAAATTCCTTATTGACAGTTCAGCTATATTTTTCTTTGATGATATAATAAATTTCAATAAATCAAAATATATGGCCAATATACTTTATATTTTATGAGAAAATTATAAAACTGAAAAGTAAGAACAAACTTTGAATATAAGAATTATCTATTTAAATAAAAATCATAATAATTCAATAACGTACCATAGTGATCTTTGTAATTTCATAATAAAGATAAAAGAGGAATTTATAGAAATTAAAAATTACATTTTTTAATTATTTTTTAAAATCATTAACTTAACAAATTAAAATTTCATCAGACAAATTTACATTGATTTCAATCAATCGAAGTCATTCTATTATTATTGTTATTTTTTGGTCAATGCATCATGACAGTATGACTGAAAAGTAAATCATTTTTCTACATGAATTATTATTATTTTTATATTGGATTCTTTTCGTGAGTTCTAAAGTTCAATACATAATATTATTATTTTACTGAGGGATCGATCCAAATTATTGACGGATATAATCCATTTTAGTATCCTATAAGTGTTCTCCTTTACAGATAGGAGAATACCAAATAGTGCAAAGGTAAATTATAGTATGATTTGTGAATTTAATAATATTTCATTCATATTCTAATATTAGTATTCCGATAAGTGGTATAGAAAAACAATAATAAAATTAGAAAGTCTGTTATTAAATCCACTATCAAATCATTCAATTTATTACATATTACAACAAAAAGCTCATTTAATTTCGTATGACGTATAATTATTTCCTTTAATAAGAAGTTATTCGCTTTTATACTGTTATTTGAAATTGAATATTATTAAATTGATCTATTAGGAATATGGTAGCATGGAAATGTTATCGCGCTAAACGGGATTATGATTAATAAGGATTAATTGGAAGTCGGGACCAAAATGCCGTTTTTACTATTCGAGCAATCGACCACAAGCCAAAATATGTAAAAAAATGAAATTAGATAATAAGATTATTGATTATTTTTAATGGTAATCCTGACATGAAATTTATTAATAATATTCTTATAACGTGCATAGTTCCCTATCTAGGTAATAGCGACTTTACTTACTCTCTGGCTTTGAAATAAAGGATTTAGTTTATATTCCATCTAATCAGAAAATTTTCATGTTACGCAATGTAAAATAATTTAAATTTTCGAATGTAGTACTACGCACTTATTAACACTCGCGTACGGGATGAAAATAAAGCGATATTTCGGGGTGAAACTTTATTTTCAAATAAGCGGTTTTTGTCTTTTCAGCTAATAACGATAAATGCAAAAAAGACATCGAAGAAACCTACCTAATGAGAATAGAAAATGGCAATATATTTTTGATCGATCGATCTAAAAACGATAATAATAATAATAAAGGGGGCCGAAAGTAAGGTGTGCACAGCCACAAACTATCACACAGTATATTATTTGAGTTTGTCATAGTTAGTCCGAGTCTATTTCAGATCCATCTTATTTACATCATTACACGTCTATAAAAAACAATATTCTTGATCTTATTTTAACCGTGTCTCACTTTTCTCTTTTATCTCATATAAAGAAAGAAATTTTCTGTTTTTTTTTAAAAAAAAAAATACCTTTTCTCTAAAGATGATTGAAGTTTTTGAACCAACTGATATTCTGTTAACAGACGTTTGTGCGCAAGACCTTCACAACGTAATTTCAAAAAAACTTAATGCGAAATATCTTTCGGACACGGCACAGGAATATGACGGTGATATCGAAGGAATTATTCATGGTCATTTAGTACGGCTTTTTTGCTCTACGACTATTAAAATCAAATCCAAGATCAAAATAGTGCACTTTCTCGTAGACACTGGTTCATTTATGACCTTCCTCTCCGAGGAGGTAATAAATGCATTTGGTTTGTTTATTCAAAACACGGATAATCTTATTAGTGTAAAAATTAATAATAAACAAGCACTAGTTGCGATTTCGCCGCCGAGTTCGCGCCACAGCCAAATAAATATTCTTGGAATGGGATTCTTAAAAGGTGCAGATGCAGAACTATTCATCGAGTACTGGAATAATAGCTTTACGTTGAAGTTTAACAAGGGGGACGAATGAATATTGAGAAAGTGGAGAGCTGACTTAGAAAACTGCGTAAAATCCGTGCTTCTGCTGAGCCATCCGCATTTTTACGGCATTAAGAGATTCAAAGCTGACTTGCTTGATATTGAAAGAACATTTTTTTTAGCATAATTACAATTAAACATTACATTTAAAAACTAACATGTCATGATTTCTCAATTGTTTAAATAAATAAAAAATACATATACATAAATGCAAATCTGGCGAGACTTTATTTATTTTCATTGATATAAAGAAGAAAGCTTAGTAGTAATGAATGAATGAAGTATAAAATGTATAAAAATTGGATAAAGCACGAAAAAATCATGCCCGCTGAGCCGCTGAGCCCTAACTCATATGATGGCGGTTCCTTCTCACTACTCCATATTGCTATCTACCGTAAACCGATATCATGTAATGTACTAATGTACCCATTCTTCTTCTTAATATTTCTTTCATAAGCCCTTGAACTTTCTTAATATTTCCACCCAATTCGCGAATTTTACTTGAATACAAATCTCTTTTAGATTATATCTTTCTTCTTCCTTGATTCGGTCAAAAATTTGCTTGAATTGCGCCCAAACAGTTAAACTGATACCTTTAAAGGATAATTGACCCGAGCCTGCAAGAGAAAAATATTAGTAAGAGCGATAAAAAGTAGTCGTTATCTTTTTTTTCTCACCGAAGAGCTTGCACATCACCGCTGATCCGATTCATCTAGTTGAATTCTTCGGATAATTGCATAACGCTCACGTTGGCATGCACTGTACTTAGATGTTGAACAAACGATACGAGCTGACACTTTTAAATTCCCAATATCCACGATAATTAAACTCCATAAAAACGGAATTCACTTTAATAGATTAGACGAACAAGAAAATGCGTCACCGTCTCCAAAGCCCGTTGAGCGGTTGACCATTTAAATAAATAGGAACAATCTAAATAGTGTCCTAACCCTCAAATTTCACAAATTACTAAACAGAATCTAAATTTAATTAAAAATGATATAACTAATAAAATAAATAAATCAATGGAAGATTTAATTGTCAAGTTAGATAATTTGCAATTGGTCGATTTGTGGACAAAATGACCATATAAAAAAAGAATTATCTACATACTCTCCACCATCAAAAAACATCAGCGATGTATTTATTTGAACAATAAAGTTAGTAAATACAGCCCCCGATGGTTCTTCTGACCGCGTATTATGTTATGAGACCGAAAACCGGAAACGGAATGGTCTTAACTTCACAAGCATCAAGAACTTTACGGAAATAATGTTTTTATAACAAATTCTCAAAAAATCAAATATTCTAAAGGATTAGAACTTAACATTTACTATCTGCAACATGAACGTTATGCATAATCCTCTCATAATAGGAATCTGAATATTTTATCAAACAAGAAGAAACTTTGTGAAGAGTATTGAATCACTATTGCATCCTTCTATGGTTCTATGAAGTCTTACCCAGATATCTTTGTGGAAGTAGCCCATAAATTTTAGGCATTCCTCATATTACCCACGAAAGGTTTTTGATAGAACATCTCCCAAATGAATGTTTCATTGTTATAATAGAAATATAACGCAAAAAGAAATTACAAAATTTCAAGGAAATACATTTGACTTTCAATCAAAATTTGAATGAACTAAGTTTAAAGAATGTGTTTTTGACAGAAATTCTAAATAACCCGAAGTACGATAAAACTCTACCAATCAAATGACGCTGGTATCGATAGTGGTATCGATAAGAATCTGAAAATCGTCACTGATAGGGCCTTCGTTTATACCTACAACGTAAATTACGTAATGATAGTTTAGAATAATCTTGGATGTAATAACATACCACAGCCATTCGCGGTCGTAATTTATTATTTTTCTCACCAGTCACTTTATTCTTTCTAATTTTTCTACATTCTTCAATGTCGTTACAACAGACTGCATTTATTCTATTTTCCGGATAGATTTCACAGTTGAGTGGCATACAACTAAAAAAACCTTGACCACAAGTGACATCCCCACATGGCGGAATATAGCAAAATGGTTGTTCCCATGGGCATAATTTCAACTTTATTTACTAAGATTAGACTTAGTAAAGGTACGATTAATTTAATTAGTTTCATATTATTTTAAGACATTTAGGGGAAGAAAAATTTCAATAAGAACGCTTTCAATTGTCAAAAATTTCGTTATCCTGAAAGTCTGGAAAACGTCAAGGTATTAGTGCTTCGATCCGAAGAAAAAAACCGTAGATCCATTCAAACCGGGTCCGGATGATCGATAACCAGGAATTCCATTGATGATCTACTGTACGTCTAAGCCGGGTCTGGACGATTGACAATAAGGAGTGAATCATCCGGTCTTCATCCAGATCGAAGCATTACAAGATATATATATATATAAAATACACGGACCATTAACGTGAATTAGTAAGATCGGTCAAAACTATATCAATAATAGCATCCACAAAGTTCGAAGCAAACTTCCAATAGATCTGTCCCATTAACGTTTGTAACAGTATAATTGGCTCGGTTAGAACTTTCTCCCAGAAATTTTTTAATGCTCGGAGGATGCGTTCACTTTTTCCTGAAAAAAAACAGCCTTACCTTATTAATAGTAAGTCATAGGAAACAATCGTTGTGGCAACATCAAGAATTTGGATCTTATTGGTTTTTCCAAGCTAATTAATACTCATATTCACATGATCCATGATTATATAATTTCAAACTTGCATCATATGGTTTTAATTGATCATTAAAAAATAAGTTAATTTTTTTAATTATCCGGTTATAAACTAATAATTTAATTATCCGGTTTAATAAATCATCAAAAAAAAAAAAATAAATATATCGTTTAATAAAGTATAAACTGTTAAAAAAATTAAATAAATTTAACTATTCGATTTAATAAATCGTAAAGAAAAAGTAAAAAAAATTAAAGTATTCAATTTAAAACCACTAAAATTTTTTTTTTTTTTAAAAAAAAATAAATCATTAATCTGTTAAAAAAAAAAAAAAAAATATTATCTATCCATTAAGAAAAATAAATTAATTATTTCAGTCTAGTAAATAAGTCAATAAAAAAATTAAATTTTTTAATTATCCTTTTTAATAAAAAACGATTTAACATTTTTTTTTTTTATTAATTATTTTTACATCCGATAAATGAGTACTAGGTGCGGCATAAATACTCATATATCATAGGGGACGAAGTCCCCTAAATAAACGGTTATTCTATAATAAATTAGTAACATAATAGTTGTTTTTACTCTAATTAGATACGAATGTTTAATAATATTATATTTATTATATTTTTATTTCAAACTATTATCACATGCTATTTGTCCTAAAATATTCATTTACAATTTTCTTATTAGTACTATTAACGAGCTTGATGATAAGTATAATTATTCCTATTTTTAGCCTATGAAATTTTATTAGAATCTGGAGGCTAAAAAAAGAAATCAGTTCGGCGGTACTGTAACGATCTTTGTTCTGAAGGTTGGATGAAAAAATTGAATTGTTGAAAAGTATGAATTCATCGAAAATTTCAAGTCGGAACTCTAAGCATTCTAAGATAGGTAGTTTGTTTATAATTGAGCGTATTTAAAGGGCAAAATTTGAAATTGATTTTGTTTGTAATTTGATTTAGAAAGAGGAGCGATTTGATGGTGCTGATACCTAACATTTGCTTAATTAGAGTTTCTTGGAAACATAATTTAAAGAAAGTTTCATGAATTTACAATATTCAAATTTTGAATTTTAAGAAATTAGCTGCTGCTATTGCTGAAAAATTAATTGGATTTATATAAACTTTTATATGATAACTCGTTTTAAATATAGGTTTGTCACACTTCATTTTTCAATTGTTTCATACAGATGTACGATATCATACCAACAAAGTATTTAATTTCCATGGAATTCTCTGAAAGAATTGTTTATTTCGAATTCTAGAATTTTTGGCATTTTCTTTATGCTCATAAAAGAAATTATCGTGCTCCGCTGTATGATGATGATGATTTGTAATTTAATTATTTTTTATGCGTAAGTTTAATAATTACAATAAACTTTATTTAAGCTATATACAATACATGTGTTGTAATTATTAATTATGGCTATTAAGATCATTATTGAAAATAACAACAGAATTGATAAAAACTTTATCAGCTGTTAATTTCGAAACCAATTCTTCCAAATTTTGACTTTTATTCTCTTGAATTTCATTCAAATCTCTCAATGGCTTTCTTGTAGCTTCAATATTACTGTTTGTTAAATTAATAACTTTACGATTATCTAGAAAAGGTTTAATTTTGCTAAATTGATTATTAAAAAAATATAATAAAATTTTTTAGAATATTACCATTAAGCAGTGATTTTGCAATAACGAAATTGTTTGTGGATAAAGTGTAAAAAATGTTAGAAGATAGAGAGAAATAAAATTGGATAAAGAAAAAAAAGATGATAAAAAACTAGTTTATTATAGCTTAATTTGAGTTTATTAATAGTTTAACGAATCATCATAATGTCACACGATAATATCATTATTGTGCTTGCGTTGATAAATATACAATTATTAACCAATGCTAGCAGATGATTGGTAAGGATTTGGCCACGTAGTGGCCAAATCTGTCCAATCAGAATGCAGCATTGGTTAATAATTGTGATATTAATCGCTACAAGCACTATAATTTATAAATATCGTGATTAATAATACAATTATTTAATTTGGTATAGTTGAATTCTTGAATCAGAAATGATCCTATTTAATCATCTACAAATTCGAATATTTTTTTTTGCTGGAAAGTCCGTCACAAATTAAAGTTCAGGACGCATGTGACTGCAATTAGTTAAAATGGAAAATGAACAAAGCAATAAATCAGGGAATCATTCAAAATTTCAAAGTCGCTAAATATTATGGGTCAAAACAAAATTTATACGCCCTTCGGATAATAACTTATTTGGATTAGATCAGCGTAACCGCTACACAAATGCATGTCGATACGTAACGGAATAAATTCTAAGGAATCTAAATTAGTATTTCTTTTTCTTTACGTAAATTTCTTGGCATGGTATGAATAAATTATAAATAATTAAAAAAAAAGTTACTTATCTATAAAACTTTTGTAGTTACATTTAATATATATTATTTCTCGTCTACAAATCTTTTGTAATTTTTAATTTTTATTATAAAGTGTATTATTTATTTTCAATTTCTTTGTTAATATGATTTCCCAACAAAACATTATTTATAGTAGTAGTATGATTAATATACGACGAAAATTTAAACGTATTATAAGACAAGGAAGGCGTCCAATTTCTTTTCAAAAAAAGCCGACTTTTTCGACATCACCTTCTGCTTAGCAGCCGCCCAACGAAGAATTGAATCAAAATTTGTGGCGTAGCGGTAAAGTCGTTATACTGCAAATGATTTAATTTAGAATTTTTTTACACCTTCTCTTACATTCGTTAATTTATCGTTACATAATTGCAAATAAGAAATTGAAATCACACACGAATTAAAATTCCGATTTACTCGATTAAATACATATCTAATTTTCGAATTAAAATATTCCGAACATTTTTTCTTGAACGATTCGTCACTTTGCATATTTTTCTATTATCCCATACAATCACGTTAGGGAAGTAACTATTCTCACCTTTTACCCATGTATTAATATATAGTATAACCATGATGTTAGTTCACATGATTATGAGATATTTACTAAGAACAAATTACGTTTGTTACTCAGGAAGTGACTTGTCTAATTCGTTTATTTTATTTTATTTTATTCTTAAACGTATTGACACATAATAATAAATTTGTTTTTTTTAATAATAAATTGCATAAAAATTTCTTAAGTATGCTTGTTACGAGATTTATCTTTTATTGTGGCATAGCTTTACTCCTTTACCCAACAAACAATATAAAAACCCTTGACGAGAAGAATTTGAGTTATGCCACACATATACAAACTTAAAAAAATTGACTCAAAAACAGATTTTACAACCGTTTTTAGTTAGACTACAATGGAATTAGCTGAAATATGCCTTTAAAATTATTAAAGTTTCAATTTAAACTACGATTACTGCTGTAAAATCAAGAAACATAAAGTTGTTAAATATATAAATGAAATTTTTGCTTTCTATATTCTGTAATGTAAATTTTGTCTTTCACAATGTACGATAATAGACATTGTTTACAATATATCTGTCTATATAAAATTGCCGCTCCCGAATCATATCAATCAGAAGAAACAACCGATCGAAGAATAATAACCACAAACTTATAATAACTTATGATTAGCCAGATTAGGTCTAAAACCAAAGGTAAAATCCAAATACAGTACTTGGTAAAGTCACCTTGTTCAATAAGTGTTTGATCATTATTTGCCATCATATTTTTTAAATCATACATTGTGGTATTAACATCTTTTTCACTATAATTCTTAACTTCATTAATTTTCATAGAAAACAAAAGAAGTTTCCTAACTTTTAATCAGGATCAATTTGTTCTTTACTGCCTTTGCTGAGACATTCTCTTAATATTAAAATTACATCAGCCAATTCGTCTAATAATCGTTAAAAAAATATCATTTGTTAATTGTGCAATTTTATCGGTTCCTTCCACATTTAATCTAAGCAAACCAGATATTAAATTTAGTGTAAAGATTTTAATATAATTGTGTTGTCCATATTTTTTTTTAAAAAAAATTTTTTTTTTCCTCCATTTCATACATCTATAAATTTAAAAAAAATTTTATACGATCTATCAAATTGACGATTGATGGATATCGGCCACGGTCTAAGAGTTTACCGATCTTGGCATCTTGGCGTGATCACAAGCTATTCACGTGTTATGTTATTGGGCTTGGACTTTTGGATTACAGTGAAACCAGTTTTTACGTTTTTAACCCTTCTTTTCCTTCTTTTCTTATTCCTTGCTTGCTTTTATCATTTTGCAAATATTGTGAACAACTTTATACCACCCTTCCTGTGTGTATGACCCCTTTCTCCTAAGTACGACAAAATTATACTCGTAAATCTCTGTGTTCGAAGTTTCCCAAAACTTTAAACCTATATCTTCTCATCGTCTTTACAACTTGCAAATATACCCTTTGGTCTTTGAGACGATCTATTCGCACGTGATTTGTGACATTCTTTTTTCTTGAGGGAGAAAAAAGTAATATATACTTTTCGGGAGATCAGATTATGCATTTAGATTTGCAGACAACAATATTTACCCCCTATCTTAATGAGAATAGTCGTTATACTGTTTTGTACTAATGACGATTTTTTAACAGACAATTTCCTGCTTTTGTTAAGTATATTTTAATAAACGTTTACGGTTATATCCAGTGTGTGTATGATTATCCTCTACTTGCTGCAGTTTCTAGATCGCAGAACTGTTGGGCATGTCATGCTCATGCATATTTACTTAATGGGCCAGAATAAGACTCTTTACCATAAGATCGTTCGTTTTATGAAGCACTGCTAAAAGAAACTTAATCGCACGAAAAAGAAAGCATATTACGCTTTGACGTGATACGATCGAAGCAACAGCAAATTCGATGAATCATCTTCCAAAGATGACCTTAAGACAAGAATAAGCCGACCGCGAAAGGATTGTATTGCGCCAAACGGAGACAATAGGAACCATTGTGTGGTTAAGTGCCTACGTCATTTACCATTGAAATATCCATTTTTGTAAACAAGAACGCCTACGTGGGAAACGCATATGTAGATATTGGAATCGCAAACTATCCTTGTCCGAATTGCCACGTAACTTCAAAGGTGACGATTTTTTTTCTTTCTTAGATGGCTGGTTCATTGATTATTTGGACATGGGACATCGTCGAGTAAATTTAATTTTATTTTTTTTGCCACATTTCCAACTTTCGTGTGTGCGTATGTGGCAGTGAAAGATTATTCCCAGTTTCATATTTTCCATCTAAACACTTTTTATATTATTACTCATAGTATTATTATTCCCTTTTCATAATAGGAATGCCTCGGCAACCATATTTGCTAATATCGCTGGAGATGAGCCGTATAACGGGTTAAATAAACCAAGAAAAATTTTTCAACAATTTGTAAGATTTATGAATGTATAACGAAATATTAATAATGTTTTGCAGGTTTTAGAATTTCAAAGGTATTCCACTTTTGAATTTATTTTTTTTATTTTTGTTTTTTTTTTTTAGGTTTGTAGAACAAACTTTAGACCATAGATTTTATTTTATTATTATTGGTATAATAAAATTACAATAAATTTAACGCAAACAATTATATAACGTTATTTAATGATCAATATTCTAATATTAATTGCCCGAAGGACTATATATGTTTACGAAATAAACCTTGAAATTTTGTGCTATATTGATAAATAAAGAAGACAAACAAACAATGTGAAAAGATTTTTTTTTTTGCTCTGGACACTCTCTGGATTTGCAGTATTTTCCGTTTTCTAGCGTACATTAATATAAGGATACTTTGATTTCAATTCACATAAATAAAACTTAACAAATTTGTTATCCAAATTTCGAAGTCATTTTGACATAAATTCTTAGAAACTGTTAAAACAAATTAATCCCTCATTTGTTTTATCCATCGAAAATAATTGAAGTAGATATCATTATTTTTTTTTAAAGTGAGAAATAAGGGATGACTTTTGAATTTTTATTAAGTGCTGTACGCAGAGGTATTTCACAAGGTCGGTGCACAAAATTAGCACACAACATCGGAAAACAAGCAAATTAAATCTACTGACCTCTGATTTGAATAAATATGCAAATAATGTTAAATTTTCATTTATTAAAATGTATATTATATGAATTTAAATTTTTTATGCTATTAATTACAATGAAAAATTACAAATATTAGTTAAATTAATTCTGATCAAACTTTTAACGCTGGCCAAAGTTTAACTAAATTCGGAATTTTTTTTAACGTGTTAATTCCTATCACAACTTAATGCCGGCCGAAATTATGTTTCGTAAATGATAATTCTGGCCAAATTTTAATGCCGACCAGAATTAAGTTTTAACCGGTTATTAACCGGTTAAGGTTTTTGGACCGGTTCCAAACTCTACTCTATATTAAAATTTTCATCAGGTTGATCTGTTTTTTGGTTATGTAACATTGGATTACACCACGGTTCCTAGTTAAAATTCATGATTTTTTTTTTTACTATTCCAACGGAAGATCAAGGTCAAAGTGATTATTTTAAAAAGATACGATCAATATATATTGGAATAAAAAGTCTTATTTTAACTATTTTAATTAATAATGATAATTAATAATAATAAGCTTATTAAAGTGTTTCACGGAGTCACTGTGGAATAACTATTATTTACTTGCTTCTTCTAAAAAAGTGGGATTAATATTCGTAGAATTATTTAGTAACTACGTCTATCTTACCGAAACTACTTTCTTCACAATTTCTTTCTTGGTTCTTGCTATAAAAAGTATAACTCTAATCCCAAATGAGCTTTCTATGAATCTCAAAAAAGTTAATATAAAGTTTGTTTTTGCCATATATAGAGGGCATGTGTAATTATTTTGGAAAAAATGGTATAGATTGCAGGTAATATTACACGACTCATATGATCATGTCGATCTTCCGAAATACTTATTAACTAGAAAAATAGCTAATTTCATCTAATTATTGAACATCTCATTTTAAAAGTAATTCTAATAAAAGTCCTTTCATTTTAAATTGACAAATTTATCAAATTTAAATATACCTGGTTTAGCACAACTTCTTCAAGATAATAATTTGTAAAGTTTTATGTTAGTAGATTGTTTACAGGAATTACTAAAGAATTTGTAAAAGTTCGTGTTTATGCTTAGTTTAACTAAGTAATCTTGAATACAAAGAATTGATGTTCAGATTTTAATTATCCGTTTACAAGCTCGTGATCTTATTCATTGCAACATTAGTAATGAATAATGATAATTTCGAATATGTTCATAAATATCTTAAATTTGTTAGTACTGTAAATAGATCTGAAAAATTGTGAAATGCAATGTAATCATTCACCTTTTAGTATATCTTAATTTGTAACATCATCTTGTAAAGTAATAAACCACGAGATATATATTACCCGATTTTCGGCTTCTTATTAATGAGTTCTTTGACAGTATGACAGTAATTATGAAACTTAAAATCAATGACAATCTTATGACAAAACATGATTAAAACTTTTTAATAAACTTGATGTAGATATTTTGACCAATTATTTGTAGTTTATATGTATTTTGATTATAACATATCATATAATTCTGACTTTTTATGATTAAAGGAAAATAAGACAAATAAAATTGACATAATTCATTTTATTATGACTCATATGGAAACAGCTAGATTCTTCTTTTGATGACTCAATAATTATAATATTGATGATATTATACACAAGATGGGTAATAACATATACTTTATGAGTCATTGCAAATTTGAATTATTGAACTCATAGTTTCAAATTAGAGTCATAGTTTCAGATCATGCATCATTGTGCTTAATTTTTATAATTTTTGAGTCATATATTTTTCATAAAGTATATAAGCTCTCTATTTTTGGTTTTTATTTCAAAAATTTATCAAACTTTTTTATCAAAAATATATATATATAAGATAAAATAAAATAAAAATCAAGACTGATACACAATTGTTGATACTTTGCATTAAAGACAAAATACGATATAGAAAACTTTGGTAAGTTTCAGGTGTTTTTATAGCTGATCTTACTTAGTGTGCCTTTCCATGTTTGGTCTTAGATCTGTGTAAATACCCCATCCCCTGCGAATCGAGATTCTGAGGACAGGGGTAGCATAGCGCCCAGAGACTACTAACTAGTATGTGGAGAGGTCAGGGGATGGTTACTTTTAGTAGGAGGGGGGGTTCCTTAACCTTGTTCGAATGATAAGTACGACCACTATGATTTCTGGCCAGAATTATAGGATCGGCAGAGTACATCATTTGATATGGAAATATCTACTAACACTTTTTTATGTATTCTATTTTTTAGATCACCAGCTATAAAAAAGGACGCGGATTGATCTGACTACGCCTCATTCTCTAAAATGTCAGCTGTGCCTTTCTACTAAAAACAAATTCAAGCCTGAAGATTTTTTGAGTTAGGACCTACAGTATTTAAACCTGTAATTTATACTGATATGCATATAATACAATAGAATTTGCATTATATTTTTTAAATTATACATAAAAGATAAATCACTTAATAAAATTTATATTACATTTATAATTTTTAAACCTGTGAATTATTATTATTCTTTAATGTTTTTTAAATTATAACTGATACACATAAACTTATAATTTTTAAATTCACTTAGCCTAAATTTTATGTAAATATTAAACCATTTAATAAAATATTACGTATTTTATAATTTTATTTAAAATTTATAAAAGATTATATATATCATTAATAAGATTTATATTGTATTTTATATTTTTTAAACTAGAATATGTGCTTTTTTAGAGGACTTTGTCCCCTATGATATATAAGCATACATGCTGCAACGGTATTAATATTTTGTTAATAATCGTTTTTAAGTAAAAAAGTGATATTAATATTTTTTGCTAGTCATTTTAGTAAAAAACGATATCTGATATTGATACTTTTTTTATTGATCGTTTTGATAAAAACATTTTGACATTTTTTTAACAATTATTTTTACTTAAAATCTCATCCGATAAATGAGTATCATTTTTATCAAAATGATAAAAAATAATTAATTTTATTTTGTTAAAAATGATTTTAACAAATGCCTTTTAGCTTTTTTTTTTATTAAAATAACTTAATAAAAAGGTGGAGATAGTTTTTTTTTTATTAAAAAATTACAAAAAATGCCAATGAAGGAATTTTTTTGCTACATTATTAATAAAAACATTTTTTTTAATTATCAAAGTAAATAATTAAAAAAAAAAATTAATTTATCTTTTTTTAACATTTGTTTATTAAACCGGATAATAAAAAAATCAATTTAATTTTTTTTTAATGGCCTATTAAATCTCAAACCAGATAACCAAGAAAAATTGTTGTCTTTTATGTCTTTTAAACTAACTAATGCTTAATCAAAAAATATTTTAATGGTTTATTATCAAATAATTGAAAAATTTTATTTATTTATTTTTTTTTAATGATTGTTAATAATTTATTTTTTGTTTTTTAATCGAATAATTAAAAAAAAAATAATTTAACAATTTATTTATTAAACCAGATAGTCAAAAAAAAAAAAAAGATTTTTAACGATTTTTTAAACCTATTAACGAAAATATTATTATTTTTTTTAATAGTTTTTATACAAATAAAAGCAATTTTTTTCATTTTAAAATGATTAATAAATCAATCATTTTTTTCATTTTATTAAAACAATTAACTGTTTTTTCCATTAAAATGATTAATAAAAAAAAATTGTTGTTTTAATAAAAAGAACCAAACCCATTTTTAACATTTTAATGTTATTTTGATAAAAAAAAGGTTAATAATTTTCAGCATTTTTCTTTGATTTGTTTTGTTAAAAAAAATGTTTTTTTATTAAACGACTTAGGAAAAAACGGTTTTCATATTAAATGACAGAAAAAAATGGCCAAATTCATTTTTTTATTAGACGAACAATAAAAAATTAGTTTTTTTAAAACAATTAATACCATGAAAATTGTACTTTGGTCTGGAATAATTGCAAATGAAAAATGAGAATTCTGGTGATATAAGTAACGGGTTATTGAAGTATGCTCCAAATGTGTTAATGGAGAAAAAAATGGCAAATGCTGATGCATATTTGTTTTATGCGTGATCATCAATTAATAAAAAAAAGTTGGTTTTTTTTGTTAAAACAATTAAAAAAAAGTCATTTTTTTTAAAACAATTAAATAAAAAAACGATTAATAAAAAAAAAATCCTTTTTTTTGTTAAACTGATTAAAAAAAATCATTTTTTTATCATTTTTTAAGTGTTTAATTTAAAAAAAATGGCCCGAAGTTAAAAAAACATTTTTTTGGCATTTTTTTTTTAAATTAAACTCTTTAAAAAATGCTAACTTTTGAAAAATTAAACGCCTAAAAGAAACACATTTTAGCGTTCTTTAACAGAACTCGTTTTTTTTAATTTAAATGCTTAACACTTAAAAGAAAGCGGTTTTTTTTTTAAAAAATAAAAAAAAAATTAAACGTCTTAAATATTTTAGCATTTTTTTTTAAAAAAAATCAAATGCTTTTAAAAAACGCATTTTTTTAGCATTTTTTTTTAAATTAAACGCTTAAAAAATGCAATTTAACATTTTGTTTTAAATTAAACGCTTAAAAAAAATTAAATGCTTAAAAAAAGCATTTTTTTAATTAAACGCTTAAAAAAAGCATTTTTTTAATTAAACGCTTAAAAAAAGCATTTTTTTAATTAAACGCTTAAAAAAAGCATTTTTTTAATTAAACGCTTAAAAAAAGCATTTTTTTAATTAAACGCTTAAAAAAAGCATTTTTTTTAATTAAACGCTTAACACTTAAAAGAAAGCATTTTTTTAATTAACACCTAACGCTTAAAAGAAAGCAGTTTTTTTTTAAAAAAAAATTAAACGCTTTAAAAATTTTAGCGATTTTTTTTAAAAAAAATTTTAAATGTTTTAAAAAAAACTATTTAGTGTTTTTTTTTAAATCAAACGCTTAGAAAAAAAAGCGTTTTTTTTAAACTACACGCTTGAGAAAAGAGTGTATTTTTTTAATTATGAACGCTTAAAAAAAAGCGTATTTTTTTTTAATTAAGCAATTAGAAAAAGCGCTATTTCCGTTTCTTTTTTTTTAATTAAACTCCTAAAAAAAGGGCGTTTTTTTTAATTATACGCTTAAATGAAGGCTCACTAACTGTACCCAAATTGCCTTAGTTACATTTTTAAAAAACCCAATTTTTAATCGTTATATTTTTAAAAAAAACGATTTTTTCAATTTTAAAAAACGATTTTTATAATCATTACATTTTAAAAAAAATGATTCTTTTAGTCGTTACATTTAAAAAAAAATGATTTAACACTTTAATAATCTTCGATTAATAAGAAAATAATTTTAATGTTTATTTTTTTTTCTCTGAAAAGACCTATTTAATAATTTTCTTAATAAAATGTATGTTTTTGATAGTTCCAGTTGTTTTTTTTTTGTAGAATTTGTTTTATTAATAATTTCAATTTTTAATTGGCACATTTGATATTTTACTTTTAACAATGTTTGTAATTTTATGATAGGATCAACAAAATTGAAAAAAATTAAAAAATTCGAAAAACCTATTATTTGATGGCTCAACTAAACACGCAATGAAAGTAGCACAGAAAGGCCTAAATCACAATTTTACTCTTTTGATATCAAAAGAAGCCTAAGCATAAGCATATGCATCAATCATTAGGCATAAATGCTTTACGCTTTAAGTATTATTATAAAACGCATTTCTCGAGTTCACATTGCGCATTTCCTAATTCGGATGATTTTATATTGAGACTTGAAGATCAGTACAACTGAAAATCCAAATTGAGTGAAAAAGTCGATTAATTTAGAAATGATCTAATCACTTCAAAATCTTCTTTATGCTAACAAGGTCACTATAATTTTTTTCTCACAATTCCAAGTAGTATATATAGCAAACATTCCAACATTCTGACATTTATAATATGAATTATTTCAATGGAGATAAACAATATGTGTGCTTTCGATGCAAACAAGTAAGTGATACAAATAGTAAATATTGTGAGGCTTGTATTTCAAAAAATTGGAAGGAAAAATATGGAAAATGCATGGAGTGTCAACAAATAATTACGGCGAAGGAATGGTGTCAAACTTGCAATTCAAAAAGGTTTCAACGAAATTTTGATAATTGGACTAGCGGTAATGATGAGGTTGATAAGTTCATTCAAGATACTCAATTATCAGCAAAAAATTGTTTTCAAGTATTAGAATGGATACCATATGATAGATTTAATAAACCTAAACTCATTGGAGAAGGTGGATTTGGAAAAGTATATAGAGCAAGTTGGAAAGATGGTTATATTACACACTGGGATACGAGCTGCAATCAATGGAAAAGATGTAAAGAAAAGTACAATTTTGTAGCTCTTAAAAGTTTGAATAATTCACAAAATGTTACATCGACATTTCTCAATGAGGTATAATTTATACTGCATATTTAATTTATTAAGAATTTAAAATATTATTGTTTTACTAATTAATTATTCAAACAGCACATCTAAAAGTACATAGAGTTAAGGCACCGTTACAAGTTATTAAATGTCATGGAATATCTCAAGATCCCATAACAAAAGAATATATTATGGTTATGAATTATGCTAAAAATGGAAATTTACAAACCTTTTTAAAAGAAAAAAGAAAGGATTTGTGTAAAACGAATAAATGGCCTCTAAAGGAGCTAGATTTTAATTTGCGCTTATGGAAATATAAGCTTGGAATTTTATATAATATTTCAAGTGAACTTTATAAAATTCACGGCAAAGGATTAATTCATCGAGATTTGCATATTGGAAATATAGTGTGTAATTCTTTACCTTGTATAACTGATATGGGATTGTGTAAACCAGCAAATTATCATGAATTAAACAATAAAGAAAAAAAAGGTCCATATGGTGTGGAATCATATTTAGCTCCTGAAATTTTAAGAGGAGAAAATTATACCCAGGCCTCAGATATTTATAGTTTGGGCATAATTATATACGAAGTAATTTCAGAATTACCTCCATATTATAATATTTCTACTCGTGATCGAATATTAGCAGTAGAAATCTGTGAAGGATTAAGACCCGAATTTAATATTAAAGTACCTCAGTTAATTTTGCATTTAATTAAAAGATGCCTGGATGCAGACCCATTAAACCGACCAAGCACAAGTGAAATTTCGAGAACTTTTCATGAATGGTTAACTGAATTTAATAAGTATTGTGAAAATCGTTTGGAGAATGAAGAGGCACCTAGAACAGAATTAATTAAACAAATTGAGGAAACTGAAAAAATTAATAATGAAAATACTAAAAAAATTAATAATTCATCATCTAACAATTCATCTTTGACAAATGAAACTATTTATAAAAGTAGACTACTTAATTTTAAAAATCTCCCAGAACCAAAGAATTCTAATGATTATTATGAAAATTATGAAAATATATTGAGCAAAATATATTCAGGTATTAAATTAACATAATTTAATCTAAATAAATTCATTTGTTTATCCAGCAAGTTATTTATACCAATTTACTAATCATTTATAGGAACTTTCCTAAAGTCAGAAAGTAACGATTTAGATTCATTAAAAATTTGATGAACAAAAATAAGTTTAATTAAATGTGAATTCATTAATAATAATAAATATTCTTAAATCATCTGACTTCATAATAATTAATATTCATAGGTCTTCATCATGATTAAAATATATTTGGATTTACATATTTATTTTTATATATATATATATATATTTTTACTAAATGATTTTACAATATATTAAATAACAGCAAGTACATGTATTTTTGCTCAACACTGATTATAGAGAGTATCATGTAAACATTTTTTACATAAATAAAAATCAGTTTGTAATTGAGAAAAATATAAGACAAATACCGGTATATATTTTTAAAGTTTAATATTGAAATTAACCTATTAAGTAAAATACTACAAGCAATACATGATTTTGTTTATCCTATATTTTTAATAATATTAATATATGTAGTTTATAATTTTATAATTTAACTGTTAATATTAAAATTTTTTTCTAATAACTATGCTTTATGAAAATTTCGTTAAATTATACTAAAAATATATTTAAATATGAAATATATTTAAAATGCACTTATACACTTAAAATTTTAGATTATCCGTTATACTTATAATTGCAACTCTGGGTATATTTTAAATGTAAATTTTTTACATTTTGAAATTTTAAAAATTTTAAAATAATATTTAAAATGGGATCGTTAAAATTATCTAATGATATCTTTTGATAAATTAATTTAAAGATCATTATGCAAAGTTAATTTATTCATTAATATAAGTTTGATTACACGATGTGTTCACATGTACCTGTGTGGTTGCTTTTACCCAATGAAAATCATCATATTCTGATATTAACAGTTTGTTTAGTTACGTGTCATTTAGCATTAAAGAATTGTGAAGGAGGCAAAATCTAGAACCGATATTGGAGTATCTCAATTAATTTTGCATTTACTAAATTAAAATAGTAATCGATCATTGGTTCGAGTCCAAACGCGAATGATGATCAATTTGGATTAAGCACATGATCCGACTGATCTGCATACATTTTTTTGGTCAATACACCGCATCTATTAGATAATTAATTATTTTGCAACATACTTTTATAAAAGGTTGAGTAATATATGTATACAAATGGCTTGAATAGCTATATAAATACAATAACGAGAATAAAATTTTCTTGTCAAAATATCCTATCATCAAAAGTAATAATTGTGTTTTAAAATATTTGCATAAATTTTACGGAATTTCAGTTTTGGGCAACAATCGTTGATTTGAAGTTAAATGACCTTTTGAGGTAGACAGGCTCATTCAAAATATTGTAAATGGAATCGAAGACACCTGATTTATAAATTCAGCTCTTCACTATTGTTACAGGCGTTATTAGTAGTTGTTATTCTCGATAAATAATGATTTTAATAGCTAATTATCGGTTAAACACAATAAAATGGTGAGTTTTGGACGTCGCTTAATTCTGAAGATATTTCTGCAAGCGTCGCTAACAATTTATAAAAATTAATTATTTATTCGATTTTTTATTTAAAAAAGATGGTGAAATATATAATTGAATAATAATAATCACGTTATATATTTGACATTAGATTTAATTTTTTAGTTCCCAACAACCTTTTGAGAAAGCTTGTTTATTTCTTATTTCTTATTTATTTTTATTTTTATTTTTTTTGACAGAGAATTTCCCAATTAATGATGTCTACTTTTAATCCTTGCCTGTACTCAAATTTAACTCAAAAAATTTATCACAATAGAACGGGAGTTGAATTAATATCAGATATGTTTTACAAATTTTTTTTTTTTTTTTTTTTTTTGAATCGGGAGGTATTAAAGAAAATTTTATAATAAAAACTTAATTATGTAGTTAAGAAATACGCTAGGTTGATATTATCTCCCTATCCAACTCTCGTATCTCAAGGACAAGATGTACTTGACTATATTGCTGGTACTACCACTATTCTCAAAGAAAAATAAAAAATGTCAGGAAAGCATTAAAGTATGGCCGCAACCCACCAAATTAAAAAAAAACTCGTTCTACAGAAAAAGGGTAGTAAAGGCAACTATCAATCCTGTTTAATTTCTAATTCTAATTATACATTAACCTTTCTTGTACATTATCTCATGAAGCTGAAGATGACAGTTACGCGAAAGCGAGTAATCGTTTCGTTTATTTCTTTTGTAGACGGCCGTTTTTAAAACTATCTATTAAAAAGTGGATAGCCGAAATGCCTAAACTAAAAGCTTGAATGCAATTTTACTTATGACTTCAACTGACTTCTTCTCCTTGTATGATTGTTTCGTCTTTTTTGGATCGAGTCGTAAACGTATCACGCGATTTCGAATTCCTGTTTGTTTTGTTGACGACCACCGTCTCGGTGTTGTTTGTTATTCTGTTACGAGGCTCGAAGCGCGACCACTTTTGAGGTTCCCATTTATATTAAAGGTTTGTTTAACGCGAATTGCATATCTTCATGTCTTTCTCGAAAAAACCAATAATAATCTTCTTGCCGTAGGTAATTTTATCGCTTTGTACGCTCGCACATTGTAAGCGTTAAGAAACTCCGATATCTTTTCATTTGTAACCAGGATTTGCTTATGTTGTGTTTCCGGAACGTTTCTTCATAAGAACTGGAATTTTTCGCGATTTATCCTGTCTTTCAAATTCCAATGCCCTGGCCTGGGTACCACCGGGTAGCTTTACAAAATTTTTTTCTTGTTTGCCTTTATAACCAGACATACTTTTTTATACATACGTGTATCGGTGAAGATCTGACCTCTATTGTACAAAAAATTTTTTTTTGGGAACAATTTGCCCTTTTTCATACAAATTATATCTTAATGTCTGCTCGATATATCAATACAACCTCCAATTTTGTAATAAGAAACTTTGGATGGAGAGGTGCGGTTCCGAGTCAGCTCTAACGAACATTTCGGGAATTTTCTGACAATTTTAAAAATCGAACCAAACCGGTCAATCGAAAATATCAAATTAGAGTCTGACTGGTGCTTAATAACCACCGTGCATGGCCTGAAGCAGAACCGAAGAGGAATCGAAACAGAACCGAGAGAACCAATTCACGTCTTTTTTTTTTTGATTTATTTATTTCAAACTCCCACGTATATTTTATAACGTCGTCTACGAACTTTTATTTGAAAAAATATATCACAATCGAACTAGCCAGTATTTTACGCAAACTCAAACGTGACCTTTCAATGTACATTCATGATAGAAATCACCCCACTATGATCGAATTTAGTTTATATCGACAATTTATTGTTAATTCGTACAAATAAGATGAAATAGGTAACAAATGTTTAAATACCTGAGTAATTATTTCTTTTACAATATTTATAAAAAATTTTTTTTTTGTTATTATTACATCATTGATTAACTACAAATTCATGCCATTATTGCTATGAATACGGTATTGAAATATACTAAAATAAACTATAGAATTATTGATAAGTATACGCCTTATATTTATTACCGTATATTCTTTTTTTACGTTCGACCCATTTTCGAACTATCGGATAGGTATGCTTAGAGAGATTTGTATTATAAGAATAAAAGTCTCTAAGAGTTGTTCCACTAATAGTATCCTCCCCACACACGCAATATACATCTTTGAGTAATAACGAAAAATTGATTTTTGAATTTAATCCAGGTGCAGTTCTAAATTTTTCATTTACTATTTCTCTGAATTCTTCACGGAGTATATCAACATCATCAAGTTCATCTTCTACGCTTACACGACTTTTACGTTTAGTTTTAGTTGAAGCTAAAGTAAATATCATATATCTTTTAGTGATCAAATTCGGCATCTATCAACGACGCAAATGATAATGTCATAATTACTCACTTGATTTCACACTTTGTTCCATAATCTTGTTAATCGAATACACGATATTCAAAGATGGTCCTAATTTCACACCGCGACTTTCAAGTTTTTCTTCCGTTAACATGAGAAACGTTCTCCCAATTATTTTATGATAACTAAGCACGTCGAAATCATTTTCGGTTAATCCCAAGTTAGATTGTTTTAAACGATAAATTAAGTCTTTGGTACTTGATATATTTTCAACTTCTTCGACAGATGGGATGGAGGGAAGGGAAGAAGACATTATTATTTCACAGTTTTCCGTTTTCGTTTCCGTACCTCTCAAAAATTGATTATTTGGATCACTAAGATTTGTAATCAGAGACAATAATTCATTAACATAATATATACGAACGCCATCCGCTAATCTCATGACGAAAAGATGCATTATATTTTCCCTTTGTGAACATTTCATGTGAAAATAATAATGTAACTTTTTTTTATTATCATCACTAAATTTGATTTATTATATTCCCATGGTCTCATGGCTTAACGTATTAATAATAAGAAATTGAAAATTCATTAATAAAATCACTCGTGTTTATAAGACTTTTTTTTTTATACAATAAAAAAAAATCGTGTATTTTTGCTATAGTTATTGTTTGTGCGTATTTATTTGTTCATCATCATTTAAATATTTGTAACACCAATTTTACCGGTAAAAATTTTCCCTCCCCAACGTTGTTCTTTGGCAACACTATTCCTTAAATAGATCGTACTTAAAAAAAAAAAAAAAGCGTATAAGACTCAAGCAGTATAGGTAACGGAACTCAGGAACCTGCAGATGCTCTTGGTCACTTACATACCGGTATACCACCCGAGTCTTATATTCCCTTAAATAAATAACTCATTAAATTTCAGGGGCGACCAATAATTTTGTCCTACCAACAATTTATTCAATTGGTTTTTTTTCCATAATACATAATACGAGAAGATACATATTAACTGTTAACGTGAAATTCTATACATTTTATTTTTTTTTCCTTTATCCAATTTTATATTATGAAAATTTTTTTACGCTGAATCAATGAATTTTATTTAGCTCAGATGATTAACATAATAAAAAATTCACAATCTAATTGGACATAATTACCACACATTTTATATGAACCATTTTTTTTCTTTTTCTTTTGAAAATGGCGATATAACTTTTTTTTTTTTTTTTTTTTTATCTCTTTAGCGATATAACTTTTTCGATATAACTTTCTTTCATAATTATACTAAAATGTGGAAAACCAATTATATTCAACTGAAAGACGATCTTTCCGTTAAAGTAAACAAATTTAAGGTTCGACGCCCATTCACGTATTAAAACCTGTTGAGGTACCTGATGAAGGACAAACGGCTTTATCTGATAGGTTTTTCTCCAAATAGAAAGTTCTTTGTCGCGAATCTATATTAATAGATTCATCCACATGAAAAATCGTTTTTATGTGTATAATATTATATAATAATTGCTGTGCCTCGACAAGTTCTTCAAGCGAACGGTATGTTAAGAATTTATATGTGAACTTATTAATATAATGATAATTTCACCTAATCATAATAATTAAATTTATAGTTAAGAAATTTTTTTTTTATCGAGTTATTTATTAGCGAAACAAAATAAACGACGTTGTTATTTTTCAACAGTAGTATTATTCGGTAATCTATATTCATGGAATTTTTAAAAGAATTTTATTTTAATATTTCGTTCAAAAGTCTTTATTACATGAAATACTTTGAAATAAAGTAAAGATTTTATCTTAGTAAAAAATGTGTCAACATTACCAGTTACTGACAAGAAAATTTGAATGTATTGAAAACCTATTCGTTATCATATTCTATGATAAAATAAAATTATTATTGAAATACTTGGAATTAAAAATATCGTATATTGTTTTATTTTGTACAAATTTTAATATTTAGAAAAATATAATAACTATATATAAAAAAACGATAGCAAAAAGTATTCTCGATAGAAATGATCCATTCAACTAAAACCAAGTTTTATAACGTCTATTGTTTCTATTGTTTATTCTCTTTTTATGCTCAACCCATCGTTCAATTATCGGATAAGTATGCTTAGAGAGATTTGTTTTATAAGAGTAAAAATCTCTAAGAGTCTTCGCACTAATAGTATCCTCTCCGCACACACGATAAACATCCTTTACTAATAATGATAAATTAACTTTTGAACTTAACCCGGACGCAATTCTAAATTTTTCATTTACTATTTCTCTGAAATCTTCACGAAGTATATCAATCTCATCCTGATCATCATCTACACTCATGCGAGTAGGTAGAGAAGGATCCAGAGCTAAAATATTATATGTTAAGACCAAATTCAAACGACGTAAAAGACAAAATAACATAAATTACTCACTTAGACTTGAATTTCTGTCTCGAATTTTATTAATAGAATATATAATGTTCAGCGCCGGTCCTAATTTTACACCGCGACTTTCAAGTTTTTCTTCTGTTAACATGAGAAACGTTCTCCCAATTATTTTATGATATTTAAGAACGTCGAAATCATTTTCGGTTAATCCCAAATTAGATTGTTTTAAACGATAAATTAAGTCTTTGGTACTTGTTATATTTCCAATTTCTTCGACAGATGGAATGGAAGGAAGGGAGATCTGAACGGAAGACATTATCGTTTCATTTTCATGATCTTTCGTTTCCGTTTCTGTCTCTCCTAGTTTGTAGTAATTATCCATGGATTAATAATGTCAAAACAAATTATGTTACAAAAAAGATCTGAATTAAATTTGTTAATAAGTAAATGTATTTGGGAATAAATATTTCATTGCTTTATATAATAAATAAATGTATATTTTTTTTTGTGAAAATTTTCATGTGAATAATTAAACAATTATGACGAAAAAAGAACGTTCTTGGATTACTTAATAGACAGCCGAATTTGTTTATTGCACCAAAATTAATGTTATTGTTAGACTTAACAATACTTTATATGCATCTTACTTTTTTGTAATAGTACTGATATATATATTACGCGTTGTAGATTACGCATTATAATATAAGAATTGTGACGATCAATTTACGAATTAATGTCATGTGATTTGGCAAGAGGCGTTGACGTAATCCAGATTTTTTTTGCCGATATAATATTATTAACACTTTCCAATGAAGTTCATGGCACCTTTCTTTTGTTTTATAAATAATTGAAGTAATCGTTCGCCTTTTTTGTGTTTTGATCGGTTATTGCATAAGGTACAATAAATAATCTTATTTTTATTCACTCTAGTTATGATGACAGATATGATTTCCTTTAACTTTCTTAAAATTCAATAACTTTTACTTTATTGGAATTTAAATAACGCGATAAATTTAAATGAATAATCGATAGTATTGAGAGCAATGTCGTCATTCAAAAAGTTAAAATTGCAAACTAACTTCACGAAGGGTTTAAATAATAATGGAAATATAGGAAAATAAAAGAAACTAAATTAACGAGAAAGAAGAAGTGCAATGCCTGTACGTACTCAAATAACTATCACTTTCTTAAAATACCTTAGAAATAAATTATAGTTGATCTGATTAGTCAAAGTGCCAGAATAAGAGCAAACTTACGTTATGATCATAAAAAAATGATTCGACGATACATTACCGATTGAATATTAGCAGTTAGTACTGTAATATTTGTATAAACTAACAAAGGATCAAGAAATGAAATATGTCCTTCGTTACACATATACAAGATGGTCGCAGTAGTACTATATTTGCGACATACACATATTTTGCATATTTATTAAATTAAAATTATATTTATATAAATTGGAATCATATACTGTGAGCGCCTGCTTGACCGTTCATAAACAAAACTGGACAAAACCATTATGCCTATATCAAAGGTCCTCTGTAGTAGTCTCGAATTGGAGTTTTCATGATGTGAATAAGAGGTATAAGAGGTGTAGTTGGTCTCGCCTGTTGTCTGTATAATCGGTTTTTTAGTAATTGCTGACAGTCAATCATAATGAGTGAAACTGGCTATGATTCCGAAGGAACTCTAACTTCGCTGCGAAGTAAAGAGAAACTACATGGATGATATGTATATATTTTGCAGAAACCCCATATTTTTAAACGTCGTTGACACAACGGTAAATCACGTGACTAAACATTATCTTGTCGTTATTAAACGTTATACGACGCGTTGTGAAGGTGAGGAAACATATTGCCACCATGCATTTTTCAATATGCTGCAAAAACGATTTTACTATACCTATTTCACTATTGTAAATACATACAATTATTTATTATTTACAACATTATAAACATGCTTTAATTACATACTGTATTATATTGCTACACTATCTAATTATACTGTATATTATTATTATATGTATTAATATTAATTAATATAATTCTTCGTATTATCGTATAAAATGTATAAAGTATATAAAATAAAATTGAACAAAAAAGTTAGTACCAATCAAAGCCCTTCTAAATCTACAAAAAAAAAGTAAGAACATTTCTAATAATAAATTTCGTTAAATTTCCAAATTTTAATACCCTATTCCACTATTCAAAACTCTGAAAAGAAACAAAATATATGTTAAAAACGTTTCAATTATTAACAATAAAGTTTCGCAATACTTGTTACAAACCTTACAATTTCAGCTATCCAATTTTAAAAATTCGGGAATTGAACTTCTGAAAAATAATGGAAAAAAACATTTCTAAACTGGATGTTAGAACCATTTTTATTAATTGAAGTTTGAGACGCTTCAAAAATTTACCCGGAATTCTGATATTTTGAATAGATCAGAAGTTCTACACAAATAAAAAAAAAAAATTAAAAATTTTTTTTTTTAAAAAATTGTTATAAAAATATTTTTCAAAAAAACTTACACAGAATCCCAATTTTCAAAACTGGAAACGAACTCATAAAAAAAAAAATATTAATTTTTTATGTTTTAGAGGTGGGGCTCGGTATTTCAAAATCAGAATCAGCCGTCTAAAAGAAAAGGAATCGGAAACGTTCGATTAAGGAAATAAATTTAACAAAAAAAATTCCTCAAAACACCCAACCAAAAATCTACGTGCCTTCAAAGAAACTGCCGTTTAAAAAATAAAAATGAATGAAATGTTAACAAATGCAGAACATGATTACACAAAATAAAGATACTATAACCTTCGAAATGGTTGTAAAATGTAGGTCCCAATTTTCGTAATCCACTACCATTCCTTCTTTATTTAACGCAAAAGAGCTTTTAAAAGTGTCAAATAAATTTAACAGTCATGTTCAGCGCGTCTTGTACCTATAAAAAAAGAATAAAAACGTTAGTGAAATGTCTCGTTAATAAAAAAAAAAAAATATCTCGAAGGATTACCTTCAAGAGTGTTTAAGCTGTGTGTTGTCATTATGAGACTTGTTGAATCATCATCTATTGGAATTTAGAAGTTTATACTCTTCATCCTTCATTGATTCAACTTGCGTGCAAATTTTTTTCGGTGTTTAATACGATTTTATTCAGTTTGCGAACTCATGGGAAGTTAAGTGTAATAAATAGTTGATTCCTGAACCTAAAAATAATAATGAAAACGTTAGCAAATTATTTTGTTAAAAGAAATCAAAATAAAAAAATTCAATGATTATACCTTCAAATGAAAGTTCGGACTTCAAAATGGATGTCTTGGGCCTAAAAAAAAAGATAAATAACTGAAAAATCATCTGTACGACCATCGCGACATATTTTTCATCCGAAAACAAAGCCACCCGAATACGACAATCTCTATTATATACATCTAATAAAAAAATAAATATATTGAGCAATAATTCGAAAATATTAATTTGATTAAATCAGTAAATTTAAAATTTACTTATTTAATGGAGACACATGAAATATTTTCTCTTTCACATGAATAAATGTAATAAATTTACGGTTTATTTATATATACAATATACACACTTTAAGAGCAATTCCTCCTCCTTTGTGCTACTGGGTAGATGAATAATCAAAAACGATAAAAAAGATATATTTACCCACCAGTATTTTTTGCGCAAGTAAAACCACTCTTTATTCTTATCCTAAAAATTGATTGGTCAATTTATCATAGTTTTCTTTGTTTCTTTTATTCTTAAAATCTTAAAAAATGTCTCGTGCACGTACTTCAAGCGATATTTGATGGGCAAAGAATTTGGATAGACTTGACGAACTTTACATAACTATCCAAAATTACCGAAAGAATCGTTGAAGGAGAGCAAGTTGGTGTATATGTATATTACTTTATTATTAATATCACTTAATGTTGACTTTTGCATGGAATGTAGTTTGCTTTTCAAAATTGGTTCTAAAGTAACGATCGAAAATTATAACACCTTTTTTCATCATTACGGATCAAGAGGATACAAGTTCCGGTTTCAGTTAAACAGTAACGATAAAACTGGAGAAGTGTTTATAATTGATATGGCCTCAGCTATACATGAGAAAATTATTAGCCGACTTCAAGAATTTTTTAAGGTCCCTAATAATGGCGTTGTTGATGATCCCTTTATGGACAGCCTTGTAAGAAATCTATCCTAGTTTGCTTCTCTTTATTGAATTTTCAATATTCTTAGTCTTTTTCATATAGTTGATTATGTGCCGGGTGGAAATGGGATTAAAGAAGCTCCTGATGTTTCCGTAAGTCCAGATATAACCATTGTTCCAAAACCTGCACCTTCCACTGTAATACCTCGTCCTCCTGCGGATACAGATGTGTGTTGAGTAATTATTATCGTATTTGTTTTTATATGTTATTTTAATGATTGTGATACAGTATGTATAAATAGGGAAATCCTCATGCGAGGATAATGTGTGAAGTAGCTGTGAGACAAAATATTGGTGAATTGAAACAAAAGTGCAGCAGATCTTTGATGCGAGAGCCATACGTTCGTGCCGTCGTCAGTATTAAGATTTTAGAACCAAGACAAGGTGTGCGGGAACCCGGAACCGGATATTTTTTAGAGCGATGACGGTAATATCACTTATTTTTATTTAATGATCTTTGCATATCTTCATATCTGATTAGTCTGTTTTTTAAATATAGGCGAACTTTATCGCTAAGGGATGCCAAAACAACGGTGGGATTTTGGGAACGTTAGAAAGAATACGAAAGATCCAATTCTTAACATGAATGATCCCGCTCTTTGTAATGCACCGAACGATCCAAGATTTCAAATAATTATTCCAATTAATGACGTCTTTTGGGATCCCCCGTTTCCGGTTTCGATTAATTATATCCCAGTAATTCCAATAAACGTAGCTGGAAATGTATTTAGTATCGATTTATACCGAATTCAGAGAGTTGCGTTAAAATCTCGAATTTAAAGAATGAGGGTTTGTGTAATACATTCTTTTTAAATGGTTTAATGCTTCAGTTGTTCAGATACTTTTTTATGATCTTTCCCGCTATTATAGCTTTTAATTTCAACAATTATTCATTTGACTGCGAAGTATTCCTTCGCATTTTATATTAATTTTCTGCTTTTAAAATTTAAATCTTTGATTTTGGGTATTTTAATAATAATTTCTCGATTGAGAATCTGGTTGGTTCATTTTTTAATACTTTTTTAATACCCCAAATGACTTTCTATAAGAAATCTATATACGGAAATGATGCGCTTTGTAGCAAAATCCTGACAGGTACGAAAGGACCCCGAGCAATACTGAAATAGGTAACAAAAAATAATTAGAAGACCAAAATAATCGGGAAAATCTTTCCTTTTTTAGACAAAATTTGATAACGTTGGTCAAAATATCATTACTTTATTTAGTAACTGACTGATATTACCATAATTCCGGCCCTGAAAAAATGCGTAGATTATATATTTTTCGGGGTCCTGGTACGAAATCACGACAACTGGCCTGCATTATGCAGAATTATGCAGCGTCACGTGATGTGATTACCAGCGTTAACGTGTAGGGATTTCGTACCAGTCCTGCTATACATTCAATGAAATATTATTATTTGAAATTAAAATTTATATTATAAATTACGTTAAAAAACCGTATAATTTACGTATTTTTCAGTATTTTTCAGTATATAAAACGTAATTTTATGATACGGAATTGGTCAGATTTTCGTATCACGCGTATATTTTTTTTACGGAAAATTTCATTATACGATAATCATACAATATTCATGTAGTTTTTTCCGTATAAAAAACATATCCAATTTTTTTATAGGGCTATCTTTTATTACTATACATTTATAATTTCGAATGTATTGCGTATCGTGCAATTCAAAAGTATTATGTTTTTACAAGTGACTAACTCAGGACAGTATTTTTTATCAATGATGCAGAATCTACAAATGATGGTTATTCAGATACATCATTTGAAAGTCAAGACCACGAGTGATTAAGGAACCTTCAGATTCGGAGATTAGATAGAAGAAATGATCCATTTTTATATTGATTTGAATTGCGCAAGAAAGCAAATGATTAAAAGGCAATTACAGGTTCGATAGAATAATAGTTAATAAAAATAAATAAAGAATTTAATTTTCGATGATATTAGAATTTGTTAAAAATTAAATGGAACTTGAAAAATAAACTGATAAAATGTGTATAAATTAAAACATTATTAATATAAAAATTAACACTTGATAAAAAAATAATTATTGCATGTTTCCAAAAATCTTGCGTAAAAGTAATAGTAAATGAAGAAGTTAATCGCAGGTTCCAGGGGTTTCACCACATTTTTGAGCATACTAAAAATAATTGTAATCATCAATATCCATAAGTTATAATTGCAAAAAAATAAGAGGAATGAAAGTACATACTTTGCAACACCATAAGTATCCATTGGAAATGCATGTACTCTATTAAAAAAGACACCATGTTAGTAATCACTGATGATCGAGTCCAAAGTATTCACAGAACATATAACAAATAATGTAAGCATACTTCATCACAAGGAGTCTGAGCACATTGGACTGTAACCTAAATATGTGAAAAGAAAAGACGCAAGGTTAATTCTATGATATAGATATTAATATTGATACAGGAACAATAGTGAGATAAGCGACTTACCGATAAGAGAATAATTAATGCGAGAGAAACCAAGAAGTTATAAATTCCTTTCATTGTAGTCTTTTTGTTTACTACATGACTACTCAATTTGCCAAGTATTTATAAGATAGGATTCTCAACTGATAGGCAGTAATGTAAGCATTGAGATTTGATTTTAAAATGAATATTATTATCTGAATGTGGTGATTTTATTTAGAAATTTATGGAATATTTATTTAAAAAGAACACAATTAATAATTGAAGCTAATCACGGTTAATTGATCATATGATATTTCGGCAGATCCATGAGGGGTACACGGTATGTATTGTACATCCCAGTACGGCGATCGGTAGGGAAGGGCTAGAATCAAAAAAATTATTAAAAACAATATGTATCAGGTTAGCTATGCTAATCAATCTTTGTATTTATTTTTGCATGTGAATAAATTTTTTTTCCTTGGCATTTTTCCGAGACGGCCAGTAGTCCCGGAAATTTTTTGGTAATTTTTTAAAACATTAACCGAATTAATTTCTGCAAAAAAGTATATAATGCACAGTAGGTACGTCATCACTGCATTTCTCTGCAGTAACTACGCCATATGTGACACATTATTTTTGGGGCTGGTGCATTATGCATATTTTTTTATTAATTATTAATAAATTTATCACCTTGATATCGCTCCAATTTAGCTCAGCATCACATGACATTTAACGTTAGTTCGTGATCCGCCTAAGAACTAAAAAAGTTACTATATAAATTCGGTGCAAAAAACTTAAAAAGTTATCTCGTATTATCTCGTGAGCCAGTGATTGGATTTCGATGAACCATAAGCTAATTTGTAGAACTCGATTTCTCTTCAAAATAAAAAAAGGATCATCAGAATTGGACCGAGATAATCGCCAAAAACTATTTTTTCAGAGCGGATCGGATCCCAAATTGGGAATCTTGATCCGCTCCGAAAAAAATAGTTTTTGGTGATTATCTCACGATTTACCAGTCAGGTTTCGAATTTTTTTTTTTTTATTTTGAAGAGGACATTGACATCTACAAAATAACTTAAGGCTCATCGAAATCCAATCACTGGCTCACGAGATAATACGAGATAACGTTTTAAGTTTTTTGCACCGAATTTATATAGTAACTTTTTGCAGTTCTTAGGCGGATCACGAATTAAAGTAAAACCGGTAATTAGAAAACATGTCTTGTATAGAATAGAATCGCCTATTCTTTTGCTAAGTATATATAGTTGTCATGAAATGGACACACATAGAAATTTATTTAATTATTATTTAATAAATTTTGTATGTACAGTACATATGAAAAGATGCAGCCACAGTTACTGCGCTACATTTTTTGTAAAAACTGACAGTGTAACTTTATTTATCATTATTATTATTATATTTACATTAGTCAAACTTAGCATAATTATTATAACATAGATATTTACATTTTATTCAAATTATTTTAATTCTAAAAAAAAAACATCTACAATACGTACTATGTATTAAAAAAATGGTGGAGGACAAAGTAAAAATTGCATTGAAGGCCCTTGCAAATTGCAATACTAATTTATTCAATTCATTTTTGCTTTGAAATTTCATACGCATTCAAACATTTATATAATGATCATTTAAATTAACTTATTAATTAGCGTAAATGTTAAATTACAATTGAATCAAACTTCAAAAAATTTCATTAATTGGTTCAATGTTAAAATTATCTGATTTTATCATAATAAACGAAGAGCCTTGATGTCCACCGATCTTGAATCAGCCAAATCTTCAACATGTACTAAACCCATCTATTTACTTTCGATCCAATACCAATAAATTCTCCTTCAATTACACCTTCAGAATATAATACCGTCAAATTACCACTTTTAGGGAACGTTAAAGCGGGGTAGAATCACATGATCATAGTAAAAATATTTGTCACCGACATCACACCTCTACTTTTTCATTTTTATTAAATATTCTAAATTTTTCGGTTAGTGAAAACCTATATGTCACGAAGGTTATATGTCACATACGTAATTTCTTAATGCCGTAATTCTGGCCAAATCTACCCCGCTTTAACGGACCCGCATAAACTGCTCCAGGTCTAATTATTATACCATTAATAATTTTGATTCGTTCAACAATAGTTTGTTGACGGTGGTCTCCAAGTTACCAATTCCAATTCCAAGTTTGTATTCAATGGTGTCTATGCGTCCAAATATCCTGAAGAACCGACTGTCTAGAAAAAAAAAAAATGATCTGACAGTAAAGTTCATTAAAATAAAATTGTAATTTTCATTTACCGCGATTCAAGTCCAAAGAAAACCACTAAAAAAAGAAGAAAAAAACTATTCATAAAAATAAAAGCAATTAAAGAAAAAAAATAATTAATGTAAAATTTCATGATAAAATATGAAACATGAAAGATTCTAAACAATATCATGAGAAACTCCAAAAAATTCTATTCTTTTACCGATCATTTTCTAAAATATCACTGAAAGTATCTTTTTTATTAAAAAAAAATATAACTTAATTACATAATGCAATTTATGGATTTATAAATGTTTTTTTCAAAATGATGAATCTTGTTAAAAATGGCATTCAAAATCCTCTTTGGTATTCTAAGTAAAGTTGCTCAGAAAACAAAAATACATATAATTTGTAAATCTTGGTGCTGTATAAAATGTATGTTAAAGTTTTATTTGAAAAATAAAATAATATCTTTATCGTTAAAACTAGTCGGTAAAATTGTCACGTAATCGAAGAATATTTCTTGGTGCTGTTGGGTAGTTTTACGTAAATGACATACACACAGTATGTGCATTTTTCTTTAAGAGGTGAGAAATATATTCTCAAATTTCAATTTATTTCATTTTAAATTATCTTTTAATAAGTGAACAAAGAGTTAAATTGAAGATTGTTTGAGGAGTAAATTCAAAAATGTTGTATTGAAATTCATTATTTCTTTAAAATCAACTTGTCCTCGAAGGTGAAATTGTTAAATGATATTAAACCAAAATCTCAGAAATCGTTTCACAAAATAACATTACAATAAATATATATAAAAAATAAAAAGTATTTATACTAATATGTTTATGTATTAATAAAAATTATAAAGTTTATTTGATTCATCATAATAATGCAGTAATAATAATCAAATGGGATAATAACCATTGATCAATCTACATAGTAATTCATTCCAATATAGTTTTGACTTCAACTATCTTTTAAAGATAAAATTCAGTTAAACATGGCTTATAATTAAATAGGCTTAGAATTGGGCAGGGCTTAGAATTGAACAATTCTTGGTGATTAGCAAATCTTAGAATTTAATATGGCTTGGAATTAAACTCAACAGGGCTTAAAGTTAAACAAGGCTTAGGAGATAAGTTGAATTGATGTTTAGCTGAATATATATATATATATATATATGTCTAATTTTCCTGAGTTAATAATTAGATGTTTGACATAATGAAATTGTAGCAATTTAAGTGAATTAGTTATAAAATACATTTGCTCATATTTTTCCTTCTGTCACCACTGTGTGATTTAATACATGATATTATAACTGAAAGGTTATGAGAATTTAAACTTGGTCTTAGAAATTTAGGCTGACAAATGAGATTATTAATGTTACTAGAAACCATGAAAGCATTGTTAGTAAATTATTACTCGACGCTTTTTATAAGATTGGAGGTATTATTACATCATATTAAACAAGAAAAATTAGGGAAATGAATGATACAAGTCATGAAAAAGCTCTTTCATCATTCTATTTATTATAATAGCATATTTTCTTTTGTGTATTAGAAAGTGAGTTTACCAAGAAATTACTAAAATGCACTAACAGATCATTAAATTATTTTAACAAATTAAATTTTCTTCTTTCTGCCACATATTCATTCTTATTTTCTCATTCAATAATTGATAACAACACTTGACACCAAAGTAAAAAAACATGTTTTACATAAATTTCTTTATGCAGCTTAAAAGACGACAACATCACAAATTAATTATGGAAAGAAATTGAAATCGGTGATGTTCAAATATAACCTATCGATTATAAGAAAGATGTTGAAGCATCAAAAGAGAAAGCAATTGAACAAATGAATCAATTGTGTCATATATTGATTATGAAAAAGAAAGGTTTAAACTCTTTCTCCTGATTTTATTTTTGTATACAAAATCACTTTAAAAAACTTTTATATAAAAATAAATAATGCATAATTTTCTGATAGAGATTCTTTTACACAATTACAAGGTTGATATTTAGATCCCTTTAAAGAGTTTTTTGATATAGAGAGTTAAACTTAAACTTTGACAAAGTTCAAAATTTTTTATTCAATTCAGCGCTTATTGATCCCATTCTATTGTTTATAATATGCCTTTCACTGAGACTGCCGTAAGGTCTTTAGTTCAATCTTACCGTTTCTTAACAATAGTGCTAAGGAAATATCTATATTACGGTAAGCTTCTATTGTTTTCTAGACAAACACCTGTGCATCAATCACAGTCTTCTACTGTAATGGATATGGAAATAATACCTCCAATAGCACATTCCAAAATACCAGATAAGGAATTGTTTAGCAATTTATGAAAATGACTGTATCTTCATTGAATAATTTTTTTTCTAAAATGATCATTGACGTAAACGGGTCTCCTGATTAACCTGTTGTAGATCCGTTATCACAGAAGAAATGAAGGATTGTGACCATTTTTTGTCCTCAAAAAGTCTGCTAATAATATCAGGAACATAATGATTTATGATATACCAGAAAACTGGACTCCACCAAATTAATAAATGAATTAATATTATGAGTATCCATTAGATTGTTGATAGCCACGCTACAAAAACAAAATGATAAGATTTTTTATTTAGAGAAAATGGAAAAAGAAATGTTAAAAACTCTCAAAACAACTAAAGAAACTCTTGAAAGAACATATGGAGAAGTTAAAAGTGAGAATAATGGATTGATTAATGAAAATACAGTGTGTTAAGAAAATAATTGCGCAAATATAAACCTCAATATCTTCACAACTAAAAACGTTAGGCAGCTGAAATTTTATTTATAAAAAGTTCATAACATACTTTATTAAATATTAAAATTTTAATATTTGGTTTTATAGATATTGTTTTCTTAAAACTAGTATGAACATATTTTTTAAAATGTTTAAAAATTATTATCTCTATTTTTGAATCTATAAATCATTATACACATTAAATTTCTTAACATTAGTAGTCATAATTGAGCAAAAATTGTGTGCATTATAAAAAAACATTTCTTTACAACATATTTAAAACAATTTTGATGCAATTTGAATCATTGATTATTGAAAAAATAAATGTAAATGATGATATAAAATTGAAATTATTTTTTGTAACGATTTAATTTAGTTTTCTTTGTAACTAATGATTTAAATCACATGAAATTAATTTATTTTTGTTAGGAAACATCAATTCTATAAAAGAAAAAAATTTGGTTTTAATTTGGACTTTAGTCAATGAGAATTTAAGCATATAATGTACGCATATGATAATTTGCCGATCCCAACATATTCAAATTGAAATTTGCCGGATCATTAATTTTCTTAGATTCATAATATTTTAAAGAATTTTTTTTCTTATATCATTTATAAGGATCTATTGTATGCTAATATTTATTATTTTTATGTATTTTTTAGTTTAACCAGTATCATTTAACCAATAGTGTTAATTAATTAAAATTTAGGCATTTAATTAATGTTAATTATACTTTTTTTAGCTATTAAGAGGAAATTAACAAATGTACAATGAAATTTTTTTTAAAATATATTAAATAGAAGGTAAATAACGTGTATTACATTATTTATTTTATAAATAAATGCATTATCCCACTATTTTTTTATTTAATCAATTTTATATTACATCGCGCAACTATTTTCTTAACACACTGTAATTCGTTGTGTAAAGAAATTGAAGAACTTAAAAGAAATAATTCGTTATTAGCTAAAAAGAATGGGAATTGGAAAAACAAGTAGAAGAATCAAAAGTCCTTATTAATGAAGTCAGTAAAATCTCGGGGATAAACAATCGATTATCGATGAATACAAAAACAGCATTGCCAATTTAGAACAAGAAAATGAAAGATTAGCAAAAGAAAATACAGACAACAGAGAGAAAATAGCTATTTGAAAACTCTAGTTGAAGAACTAAAATCTCAGAATAAAGAACTTAGCGGAGAAAATACAAGACTCGAAGAAAAGAAGTCATCATTACTTAGAGAAAAAGGAGAATTAAAACCAAGGTCTGGTATAGCCATACGAAATTTAAGCTGTAGTTTGAAATGTACCTAATTCTATATGTAGCAAGGCTTCTTGTCGTCATCATTTTGCTTGCAAATTTGCCAATAAGCCAACAAAAGGAAAATCTATCGCACAAGCTTTGAATGTTTACACAACTTTTTATTATATACTATGCAAATTCAAGTCACAAATTACATTGAAATGACTGGAGATCTTCTCAACTCCAATTTGATTTTCAAATTGCACGAATTTATTAAGGCACCATGAGGAGAAAATATAACGATAGGTTATTTTGATAGGAAGTATTAGTTCATCCATGAATCATTGGTGTTGCTATAATCTTCTAGCCAATTCAAGAAGAAGAAACTAGTATCTTCTTTGTTAAAGTCTTTCTCAAAAAAGGATAAGAAGTCCACACCTTAGAAGGTCACTGTCGCTAAGCCTCAATCCTCTACTAAACAAGATGACCAGAACTCCTTGAAGAAATCAAATTTTTAAAAGGCGCGTCAGCTTTTGATTTACAAGTATTAATATAATTTATGGTATAGCTTAAATAATTACTTTATGCAAGGTTTCACATCATTGCATTATTTGATTATATGGTTCTATGGTAAATTTCTACAATTTTTATCAGCAGTATATAGGGGAATTCTTTGACATTTACTTAAACTGAAATCTGTCATAAACCTAGAATAATCATACTAGCTATACATGTTTGCTTTTTCCTTGACTTTAAAAGTCTTACATTGAACACCAGTCCAACCAATTCCTGATCTTTCTTACTGAATACCAAGGGCAAAGTGATTTTATTTCCACTCAATCCCTTCAACAATACACTGAACAGAATAAACACTTGCAAAATAAATTATTTAATCTTAGGGATGATCTTAACGTATGCATCATGCGTATGATCATAATGTACTGTATGTATATCCTCATTAATAAATTGAAATTATGGTGTAATACAAGTGAAATTGTATCAAACACGAAATGATTCCAAAAAAGGCCTTCCTCTTAGAGAACCATTTAAGAAAAGTCCACATTGTAACTTATGAAAAAAGTTCTAATTTCTGCTCAAAAATTTGTAAATGTGAAAGAATTACATCACAAGAAGTAAATAATCTTTGAATTTCAGCTTTTCTTTCCTTCTCTCTTATCTCTCCTTTTTTCTTTTTTTCTTTAATTAGTCAATGGTCTATTTATCTTTTCATTTTTTTCTTAAAAGATTAGCATTCCTGACATTCCGTTACCTTTCGACCCAAATACTAAATCAAATCACTGACCTAAGTTAAAGTCCAGACTTGCATCTCTTACAAGAAACCTTTCGTGAGATTCTCTTTCTCTCACCTATCACCTATCCCTGAAGTAATAAGATCATTTCTTTGCATAGAAGAAGATACCTATCTCCATTTTCTTACATTCTTCTAGGAAGAAGCCCTAGAATAAAATCCTGTTGAACTTTTGAAATTTGTTTATTTGTTTTTATAATAATATGCATTTTTTTATTTATTTTTTTTTTTTTGAAAATAATTTTCTATTCATCATGTGGTAAGTAGTACTATATTTATAGAGGCATAATAGTAATACTTGTACATATATTTTTTTACAGACAAAATACACAAAACATCAATCTATCCTTAAATCTGCTGAAGTCAATGATGTATTTGTTCTATTTATTTATCAAGTAAAGCATTATTGATATTGTAAGTTTTGTTAATTGATGGTTTAATTAATATTAAGAAAATACTACTATTTTTTTTTTTAAAAAAAAAAAAGAAAAACAAGGTTTCTTTAAAAAACGTGAAATTTTCTAAATGTGTACATTAGATGTACATTATTAATTGTATACAGTATATCCTGGATGATAATATCGTACATATGATGCGTACGTTATGGATGCTCTAAACTAGTAGTATGCTCCCATTTAAGAGTCTGGTTAAGGCAACTCTCTTGAATATATCCATACTTATAAAAATATTAACTATCATAAATTCAACCTGAAGGAAATTAAAAAGATATATCAACCCAATAAAAAAAAATGGATACGTTTTTATGTAGAATTTGTACTGAAAGATACGTTTATATACAAGTGGTATATGAAGAAGATATTCCTGATGGAGAATTTAAATTTCATATGGATAATGAACGGTATAATTCAATTTCTCTTAGGCTTTTTGAATTCTTTGTATTGTTCTGCTATGTATGTGTTCTATTAACTATAAAATAAAATAAATAAAATAAATATTTATTATCAACTTTTTAATATATTTAGTCATAATTATTGATTTCTTTTAATCTATAAAAACTGTTAAACAACGATTATATTTTATTACGTCGTTTATAAATCTTGGTAGTAAAAATTTATGGTCATATATAATAGTATTATAATAGTCGATTAAAGTGGTCGTTCAATTATTATTGCTCAAATCTGACACACAGTGGTCGAGCATCGACCTACAGAATTTAACTCAATCTACAGAACAAAGAAAAGGATTGAAAAATAAGGTAGTATTTTAATTAATAATTTACTAAGTTCTTATATTAATACATGGTAAAGACTGAATCATCCAGCATTCAATATTGTTGTATGGGAAGAATAATGAAACACAGGAAATTTACAAGATTATTTTGGATTTCCTATTAATAATTATCTGTACACTTTGACCAGATGATTAATAAAGAACTAATCACTGTACCTTACATTAAAGGTTATATGTGATACTAGTGATAGTAATTATTAAAGAGCAAAATAAATTTTTATCGGAGAATTTAAATATAGTTCTGAAACACAATCTTAATTAGGAATGCCAATGGTTGATCCATTTTAGTTTCGGTTATAAAACCGTTAAAAACTGAATTACGAAAAACTGAATAAAATAATATTAGAGTGTTAATTATAACATTTTCTTTTTAATTTATAAATCAAACAAGTGATTTTTTTTTTTTACTAAATAATTTCAAATTCCTATTATAAAAAGTTATACAGTCTAACTCGATATACTGATATCCGATATAACGATATATATTAAAAAATAAGATATAACGATGGGATTTCAATTTCCTACCCATATAAATATCGGTATAATGTTGATATAACGATATTTTTTTCAAAATTCCATATTAGTCCCGACGTATCGTTATATCGGAGTTCGAATGTAATTCTCGTGTAACTATTTTGAACTTTAAATTTGACAGAGACGACAAATATCTCGTTAAATCTCCGTAAAACTCCGTAAATCTGCAAAGTCTCAGCCAACGAATAAAACACGGAATATAAAAACATGGATCAACAGGTTTCGTCATGTGGTGGAACGTTCCCCTAAGTAAACATCAAAATATTTCATTCTGAACCTTGTCGTTAAAGCTGTGGAAACATTATTTTTTTTTTCATTATTCTTCATAAAATACTAATAAAATACATTTATCACGTTAAAAAGAAAAAAAAATTTTTTTGTTGACCTACACAAGAATCACATAACTGTATCATCTGAGTATTTCATTTTATAAACCAATTCATTTGAAATTAAGAGTTTAAATAAATAAGTTCCTAAAACCACGATAACCTAATTCCTTGTTTACTCATTTTTGATTTTTCATGTAAAAATAATAAACTCAATTTAGGCCGAAATTTGTCAAACTTTCCAAAATTTTTGCTCACTTTTTGAACAAAATTTTAGCCAAATTTAATGATGATTCTGATCATATATTTATTTTATGTAATGTTTTTTATCTTTATATTCATGACCTTATTATGCTAAACAAAGAATTAGCTTGGAATGACCTAAATTAAAATTAATCATATAATCCGAAATTGCTTTAAGTTCCTGTTATAGAAATTCTTTATAATTTTTGTGTAACTATTTTAAACTTTAATTTGACAAAATGACATTTACCATACAAAAAATAAATATCCGAAATTCCGAATACCTCGTTAAATCTCCGTAAACTCCAAACACAAATCAACAATTTTTTACTGCTTCATCATGTGGTGGAACGATTCTCTACGTAAACATCAAAATATACACTCTGAACCTTTTGTAGAATGAGTACTGTTTTAGATATGCTAAGTTTGAACTATATGTATTCAACTCTCATTCTTTCAAAACACTATGTGTACCACAGTATAATGAATTTTTTTTTTTTTTTTTTTTTTTTTGAGCAAAAATTTGAGATATTTATTAATTGATATTTGTATTAAAAAAGCGAAAGTTCAGCGAAGCCATTGCTCTTGCATCAAATAATCATTTTCATAATTTATAAATATTTATTTATCTCATAATCTTAACGAAAGCACTGCATATATATATAATTTGTAATGATATGAACTTAATCTAGATCTTATACTAATTTCAAATAAAAAAGTAAATAGAAAAAAGAATAAGAAATAAATATTGTAGGGGAGGGACTAAGGGACTAAAAAAATATAAATCACATAATTTACGTCATATAATATATGTGTCATGTTTTATTGATATGCGTCTTCATTAACGTATAATTTAAACATTTCATCAGCGATTTTATCTTCGATTTTTTGTGATATAGGCGTAAGATTTTCATTCGAATGATTGTTATTGGTGGTTTTAGCGATATTACGACAGTTATCATCAAAAATTACTTTCAATTCTTCCATTTTCGAGGTATATTGAGGAAGAACTGTCGGCCGTTGTACCATTTGTGAAGTGATAGATTTAATAAATCTTTGATTATCAGCGTATAGGATAAAAGAATTTTTAAAATCGTTTGATGAAGAATTCCAAATTTCCCCTGCTTTTACTGCTTTCTCTTTAGACGACAAGTTTGGGAATTCTTCATTTAATATTTTACTATAAAAAGAATAAAAGACTATATAACCATTCGCTGGTTTCGGCATTATTGAATAGAAAAAACGAATATAATAATAAGCGGGGATGCTAAGAGATTGGATTTCGAGCATTTCTTATATATATTATTTTAGAGAAATAACAATAAATATTACGCACCTATTATGTCTCATAAGTAAAATTTCGAAATAAGAAACGAAACAATGCAGAAGTGAATTAATTTTGTTTTTGTAACATAAAAATAAGAAATTTCAAAAAGAAAATTATTAATTAATTAAATTTCTTTAATGCTCAAAAAAACAAATGCAAAAAGCTAGTTTCATTTTTTTTTTTTTTTTTTAAATCAAAGAAATATATCCATGAAAATATTTTATCAAATTTCTAAAAGAGGTTCTTTCCTCTTTTACGAATTCAACGTTTTATTCCGGTATTCCGATCAACTTTGTATGATAATGAATTAACAAATTTGGAAAATCGAACTAAAAAGATTCAAAAAAAGTAATTGATTTACTAGCGATTTAGGAAATTTAGTTGGGCGCATTTTAAGTTTTTCCCTTACAGAATATTTCTTGGTATTTTTTTTTGTTTAAGAATATTTGTGAAACCATTATTGAGTATGGAAATAATGAAACAATGTACGTAGCTAAGATCAACTTACACGTGAAGTATGCAAAGCCCCCGACAAAAATGGTGATCACAGGCCGCTGTGCCATAAGCCATCGCCACTCGAATTGATCTGCAGAAATTTCGATTTAATTTGTTTATCGTTTTTAGATGCGTTACTGATGGTTTTTTCGTTGATATATATTCTCTTAATTTGCAGAGATCATGGAATCAAACAAAGAAAAAATAGTTAATTTATTTACTTAAGTTTTTGTTTTCTTTTTAAAATTATGTTCTTTTATGCATAAAGAATTTTTGTATTAAAGAAGTTAGTAAATTAATTGTCTCTTTTGTTATTATCGTAGTTAGAATTCCGAGTATTTCGTAAGGAATCGTAAATTACGTGTTTTGATGTCATCGATTACAAATTTATCGTGTTTCAAGCTAAAACGGACAACTTAATTCCGAGTTATTGTACGAAAAAATGTGCTATGTTCAAAAAAGAAAAACATATATATCATCTTATGTTCCCTTTGGAAGTGAGTTTGCATCTAAATTTGTAATCCTTTTTAATATTAATCAAACTCGCACACGTATATATATGAGTTAAGATCTTGGTCTCACATAAAAAAAAACCTTGAGGTCAATTAAAAAATTATAATATTTTGTATTAAACATCTCTCTTAAACCTTGAAAATGGGACGTTGTAAATCATCAAAGTCTGTTAAAAAAATTTTAGCTAACAAATCTCCGAGGATACAAAATGCTTGGATATCATATTCGAATTATTTTTGCAAGCAGCTTCAAGGTAAACAAAAGATCAAACGTACAGATGCTGTAAAATTGGCTAGCATTGCATGGAATTCAATGCCAGCAGAGCAAAAATATCCATGGTATCATTCTTTTAATCGAAAGAAAATAGAGGAAAATATTCCGTTTCTAAACTTATCCAATTTTGAATTACTCGAGTCTACATACGATCAATTTATCATTGAAGATGTCTCGCTAATGTCAATGAACCAGACAAAAGCTAATAATTCGACGGAAGAAGATCATTGTTCAAATAGTAGGATTGAAGAAGGTCATTGTTCAAATAGTGAGATTGAAGAAGATCATTGTTCAAATATTGAGATTCCTTCAATTGCGAGCCAACTGATTGACGAGGGGGAAAATAAGAATGAGGAAATCGAAACAGAAGATGATATTTGTTCCAAAATGTTTGATGAATTCATTAATAAGAATATGCTTCTGAATAATTATATTTAATAATGTACATGTCAAACTTTCACATTGTATTTAAATTTGATTAGTGGCTTAATGCCTTAAACGTTCTGTATAATGTTAAAATATAACTTTATAGTAAATATCGAATTATTGTATATACTAAGTGAAAATTTCTTAAGTTTCTAAGAATCTAAGATTATAAGATATGGATTATAGAAATTTCTACATTTTAGGCGGAATTACCCAAGTGTAGCTTATTACTATTTTTTCGCGTTACTCGTAATACATGTATTTTTTCTACTGAATTGTAAAAAGATTTCTATATAATAATAAATAATTATGGTCCAATAAGCAAATTATTAAGAATAACGAATAAATTATCTTAAAATTACCGTTAGTACTATTATGGTACATAACCTATTTCATTAATGGTTAGTCGATCATTTGCTACTAATTTTAGCATTAACTGGAAAAAAAAATTTTTAAGTAATTTGTAGATAAAAATAGACGTCGATCGAAACATTCTATTTTGTGTTACTGCTTATGGAACAGCAACGGAGAATTTGCTTTTTTAAAAAATTTTCCCGATCAAAGTACTACACTATATTCCGTTAGTCTTGTATCGTTTGATATGTATTGTGGTAATCATGCATCATTATATTATGAGATTTTTATTCATTATTATGCAAATTAATATTTATTAACAATACATAAAGAATGCGTAACGTTGGATTTTATGATATGGAATTTTTATATGACTGAATTATTTATTTACTTATTTATTTGTTTTTCGTTGTTTTTTCTTTAATGAAATTGGTTGAATCTAATAGATTTCCTATTAGAGTAATATATATTATTTAATTTGATGAACTGTGGAATGACTATGTAATATCAATAGCATAACATAACTGATAAGATTTTAATAGATTTTTTAATATAATGAATTATCATTTAATTCATTGGCCAATTAAGGACTTTAATCCTTTTTTCATTTCTGGTTTTGGTAATAAAAAAAAAACTTCAGGAAAATTTTTCTTTCAGTTAAAAAAATTCACATACAGATTTTTGATAGAAAAAAAAAAGATTTATCAGATTAGTCATACAATCCGTTTATCCGCCAACCCGGAAATATATGAAATTAGATGTATGTTGTCTGCGGATACGGGCCGATGGAAATCATCGGATTTTTGCAGATCATCCGTCGGATATCCGGATCAAACATATGCATCATCGGATTGGCGGTGAAGAATATCCGCGGATTATATCATTTAAAAGACTCGATACTTATGGCAAGCCGTTCAAGACAAAAGTCCGCCGCAATTACAGCAGGTAACTGCTACTTTTACAGCAGGTAGCTGCTGAATTTGTGGTAGGAATCTGCTACTTTCACAGCAGGTACCCGCTAAATTTGTGGCGGGTATCTGTTAATTTTGCAGCAGGTAGTCGCTGGATTGGCGGAAGGTACCTGCTGAATTCACGGCATGTGCCTGACAGATTGCAAATATGGTATTGTGTTTTTCTGGTTCAAAAAAATTAACAGTATAAAAATAGAAATAACTATCTTGGATCCAATAATTTGGTAGAGATGATTTTCATCTCTAATTCTGCCCATCATTATGATAAATTTTGCTGGAATTAATAAGCTACATAGTCATATACTAAATTAGTTTCTATTATTATTATTATTATTAAATACTTGTACAAAATAATTTATTATATCATATTAACAATAATAAAATTGGATCAGCTTTATAATAAACATTGAGAATAAGATGAACATTTGATGTTCCAAATCCACCAAATTAATGGGTTGGTCAAATATTTAAATTATTGCTTTGAATCATCAAACAAACACGGTAATTAAAAAAAATTATTTCCGATTAAAAAAAATTATTTTCTAATTAAAAAAATCAATTTTTTAACTAGAAATTCATGTGTTATTCAATCGAACATCAAAGATATTCCTACTATTTCAAATCAAATTTAAATTTTTCATATATTAAACTGTCTAGTATTGACAAGATGAACGTACACACCCGGGTATAATTCAATTTTAAAACCTCTAAAATTGATATAGACTTGGGGTATATTAGGTAGTGCTATACGATAATTTTTAGTTATATATCGCGTGATTATGATCGTTATTCGTTACGCGTAATATTTTTGAAAACCTGATAACATTTTAAAATATTGTCGTTGATCATAATAAAAATTTGTTTAATGTTTTATATATTAAAAGAATAATACAATATTTTTTAAAAAGTAATAAAGTTCAACCCGAGCATATCCCATGACGCCTAGTTAAATTCATGATTTTTTTTATCGATATTCCTACGGATGATGTTTATTTAAAAAGATGAATAAAAGTTTAACAAAAGTTTATCATTATTAATCAAAATAGTTTGGTATGAAATCGTGATATAATCAGTTATTTCACGCACGGAGTCACCGTGAAATATCATGATTTTCTCGGCGCAAAGATGCAGGCCTCTACTATAATAAATTTCGTATTTAACAATTATACTGGCCGCAACTCATAATTATAATGCCTTGTAATTAAAATCTTTTTCTCACAATATTTCTTTACAATAACTTTCGCCATCTGGTTTACATTTAGACGAATTTGAAGATGATCTTAACAATTAAGTAATTAACCATTTATAAATTTAGATAAGCAATTTACATGATTAAAATAAATAAAAATGTGTAATATCAAATAAATTTATATACAGTAAATAAAATAAAGTGTCTTTATTATGTAGTACTATTGAAATTAAATTTCAATTAATTGCTTCGTCACAAATATTAAAAAGAGCCATAAAAAATTTTTTGCTGTCTAAGGTTTTAATGAATTTATGATTATTATTTTTTTTTCTTATTTATAAACTGCTCATTTTTTGCTTTATTTTAGATTTTTAGTAAGCAAATAATAATCAAAAATATTTGTAATGAAATCATAAAATGCAAAAATGTGCAATAAAAAAGATTCTTAGAATTTTTTCGTTTTCGTAAATCAAAATATATTTTCTTTGTTAGTTGGGAACGTAATTTGAACGCCCCTTTTAATATAATAATCAGCTTGTGTAAGTTCTATGATATTCCGTATCATAACTTTAGTAGCAGTAATATTTTATATACATTGGTATGATAATGTGGGATTGTAAGTAAACGCGTAATGATTTGTTTCACAAAAAAACAGTGCGTGACGTACGAAGAATGTGAGATATAGTTATTCTGCTACAGTGACAGACAGTTTATTTACAATAATGGAATCAAGCTTAAAACTAACTTTTTTTTTTATATCAACTAAGGAAAAGATAAATTTATTTAATAAAGATAACAACAAAATATTGGATAAAAAAGACACACTAAATAATTGTAAGTTTAAACACATGATTAGTAACTAAAATACCTTTCGATTAAAAAAGAAAAAAAATTAATAACCATGTTTAAAGTTAGATGATATGGATTTACAAATTGACGACAATTTTTATTCTTAGTTCTTCACATAATGTCACCAGAGTAATTAGAGTTGTTTTTTATTTCTTTTATTTCTTGATTAGAAAACAAATCATAGTATTTGTAGGAAGACGATGTATTCTTTCTATCGCTTCAAAGATTTTCTTCCCTTCCTCAGCTTCTCCATCCAAACTTCCAACTAACTCTCCAATATTTGTTTTGTTAGCTTTTACGTTTTTAAACGGTTTCATTTCTTTTTCGGTATCGTATTTCGCTGCTTGTAAATCTTTAAAGTGGCCGATCATTTCTTGAGCTTTGGGCTTTTCATAACTTTCAAGAGGATTTTTTGAGTCGCTCATAAGCTTTTTGTTTTTGTCCGTTAATGAATCATATATAGTTATAAAGTAGTAAGTCAATTCTTGAGGACAATTATCGGCGTTTATTCCTAAATTACAAAACCATTTAAAGAACTGTTCCAATGCATACTTATTAGCTTCCGAGACAGGTGTTGCTGCGACCATTCCTGATAAAATTAGAGCCTGGTCTAGAGTTGTAGTTCGATAATTCTCAATAGTTCCACCCTCACGAGGGAGCTTATCGAAAACTTGTCGCTTATTGCGTAAACTTGAATCGTACCTTTTTTCAATATAAACTTCAAAAGGATGTAATACTTGCCCTATAAGAAATCTGTATACGGAAAGGATACGTTTTATAAACATTTGATACAGTGGTACCTCCCTATAGTCACGCAGTCGGGCACATAGTGACTTTTAAAGCACAATGTGCTTATAAAGAGGTGCTATTATGATTGTGACTATAGGGAAGGATTCTTCTAATAATTTTTACCATTCAAAAAGCTCAAATATGTGCTTATATATATGATGTGCTTATATAGGGGGTGACTATATGGAGGTACGACTGTATACGTTTTTACCAATTCCGTATAATAATTCCGTATATTTAATACGTAATTCATTTTAGAATGTTTTTTAAAAAATTGGTGCATATGGAATGTATGCGGAAAAATTAATATGTACGGAACGTATACGGAATTTTTGAACTTGTTTTTCTTAAATAATGATTTTATCGATTTTATCGTCATAAGTCATAACACGTGATCACGTGATTTTTGTTATGATACGTTTTTTGTTTATATAAACCCAGCTTTGATCTTCCACCCTGTCTTCCTGTCTTCCTCTCCGATTTTTTATTTCGCTATTTTTTTTTTTTTTTTTTTAAAAAAAAACTCTTTTTTCTTTTATTTGTTGCCTCTCTTTTTTATTCTTACTTGCTACTCTTCTTTTAAAAACTTCTTTTCCTTTATTTTTCTAACTTCGTTGCCCTCTTTAAAAAAAAAAAAAATAATTTTTTTTTGGTTTTATTCTTATTCCCATTCATTACCCTCTCTTATTTTTAAAAAAAATTTATTTTTGCCCCCTTTTTTACTGAATTATTTCTGGATGTTCTCCTCTGACAGCATAGGTTAAAGGTTAAAGATGGACTAACCGCGACTACTGATGCCGGGTTATGTAAGTTACCTTTGCATTATTTTTCTAACTTTGTCATCCCCTTAAAAATCTTTTTTTTATGTCCTTCCCTAACTTCGTTATTCCTTTTTCAAAAAAAAAAAAAAATTTTTTTTTATTTATTTTACTTTTTTACTTCCACCTCACTATCCTTTCTTTTTTATTTATTTTTATTCTTTTATTTTGTAGATCAGATTTTTTTTTGGCTGCTTGGTTCCTTTTTTCTTATTGCGGGTCAATTTTGAAGTACTTTTTTTTTGTAAGTCAGGTAGGAACCGGACGTTTGGAGACTTGGATGATTGCAGGTACTATATATGTGGAGCTTATATTTCTTTTTTTTTTTGCTTTTAGGTTGTCTGACTCCTGACGACTTGGACGAATCCAGAATTATAGGCACAATAGGGAAGCGTTGGTCTAATTGAGTTAAAGAAACATACTAGTGTCTTTTTTCATTTATTTTGTAAGGAATAGGTTATTTCTTTGGACTAAGTGCTCCTGGAGACTTTTGATTTCTTAAAAAAAATCAAATTTCTTAAAGAAACATCTGTAATAATAGTATTAATGTTTCTTTTTGTTTTGGTTTGCAATAGTTGGTTTGATAGGAATAAACTATTCATAATATATTTGTGTTTTATTTATTTTTTTATTTTTTGATTTAATAAATAAAATTAAATTTATGTAAATAAAGTCTAGTAATAAATTGTAATATAAACAGTAAATTTAATAAGCAATAATATAAATTTCATGGTAAAACAGTGATTAAATCATGTAAATTCCGAATGCATTCCATGCAAATTCCGTATCCAAACCATATTTATAGTGATACGGAATTGTGCAATTTTCCGTATCTTTTCAACGGTCTATTGTGATGCGTTATTTCTAAGGAAAAAAATCGTATAAAAATCTTATTAAAAACGTATCCCGTTTTTTTATAGGGATTGTTTCACTCGACAGATGATGAGAAATGCAAGAATTCTTATTAACTACAATTAGACGTAAAACAGTGATTTTCAAATTTTATTGCGTTCTATAGATACATATTCGTATATTAATGAGGTGTGTTATTATCAATTATAGTTATAGGCCATTTAAACAGATTAAATTGGATATTACGGCCGTTCTCAAGCATCCCACTTAGTTCTCGAGATAATGCTCAAGAATCACAATCGATTGAAATATCAATAATAAAAATGACAATCAACACGAGGAAACACGTTACAATTAGGAATGGCATTTTTAGTCCAATAAATCATTGAGGGAGGTAGGGAGGTGCTTGTGAACGGCCGTACACCAGAAAAATTTGTACCACTGCACTATTATTGTGAATCGACTAACTGCCTATAATTAGTCGGTATATATATATATATATCGTTGAAGGAATGCATTTTGTAACAAAAGTACTAAAAAATTAAAAGAGAAAATTGAAAATAAAAATAATTTAAGAATCTAAACATTTTGATTTCAAAACAAATTATATATGTTTTATTTTTAAATTTATGTAAAATAAGAATTATTTACAATAAAGTCCTGCACGAGAAATGTACTTTACATCATCTACATAATTAGTACTTATTGTAAAATTAACAAATATGCACTATAATTGACCAAAATTAAAAAAAAATTTTAACTGGTCGTATAAAAATGTTCTTTGATGGATATTTGGAATGGATGGTTAAGCTCTAAGAGAGGGTATCGGTTGGTATAAGCATAGGTCGCCAGCTATAAGTTCACGTTAATGATGCTCTTCAATTAGTAGTGAAAAACTTAATTTGTTAATGAGCAAAAGTACAACATTATTCCCTGCCTGCTGATTGACAAGTTTCTAATTCAATGATTCACATAACAGATAGAGAATTCAATAAAATCAAAATTTTATTTATACAAAAACATTTTTCTTGCTTTAAAAAGATTTATTTATAGATTCTTTATTAATTGATTCTAATATTGATGTTAAACATATATTTTTAACTTATGGGCCAATGATATAAAAGTATAATAGTTACATATTAATTGTTAAAGAAACTAATGTATATGTAAAAATAATCGTTTATATTTACTTATTAAAGCAACAAGTGATAGGAAAAATAATAATGGTTTTTGCATCCATTGAAATAAAGAAATTTATATATTTGAATCAATATTCCAAAACTTCTAAGAAATTTTTTCCTGTATTATATGGATCATGTTTATCATCACTAGCAATAATTTGAATATCATCATACCGACCATTTTTATCAAAATAATTATCAATCTTCTCATATGGTCTCATTTCTTTCGATTTTAAAGGTTTAACTTCGTTAGGCAGGTTGATTCGATTGACCCGGTTGCGTAAGTTGGCTCGGTTAGCAATAATGTTGGCGATGTATGTTTCATTGGTCATTGGGTCGGTTTCATTTGAATTTTCGGCTGTGTTAGGATTCGATCTGGCTTCATTTAACTTCATTACGCTATTATAAGTATTGATAGCTTCACAAATACTTGTATCATTTTTAAGCATAAAAAGACGTAACGTGCTGGAAGAAATATTAAACAAAGGTTTCAACCGTTTCGTAATTTGATGTCTAAGCACATCAACCGCGTCTTTTTTATTAGCCTTTAGCACGATGACATCATATGGTTCAGCTATATAATAGCCACAAGCAGGATGCCTGGAAAGGTCAGCTACTTCTTTGAGGTTTGGTAAATTTTCCCTTTTAGATTGTTTCGCAAGTTCTGCGATATCACATTGATATTGTATCGTGGGAAGAAAGATGCAGTTAAAAGTGATATCATCATCAGTAGTCATATTTGCTAAATGTATAAACAAATAATTATTACGAATATTAAAATTGTTGAATTTGCTGAGTTAATCTTTCGTCCTAGCTTTATATAAAAAATCTAACGATGTTAATTATCATGAAGGTTAACCTTTTAAAGGTTATCACAAAGTCTATGATAATATGAATTAAGTTTTTTTCATTCATAAGTTTCTTTAACAAGATATTCGAAAGGTTGTGGCTTGTGAATGTAAAATTTCAGTCAAGAAATAAATTGCTTTAAAAAAATTTCCATATATCATTCATTATGTATGTATAATAAATAATAAATAATTACCAATTCCATTCTATGGTAATGCATTTTGATTTATAAACGAAAAAGAGAAAAAATTTTGTCATCCTGTATAAGACTTTATAAAGTAAAAATAAAAGATAATCAGTGATCTATGTGTCTGTTTAAGCCTAATGAAAAGAAGATGTTACATCGCAGAGTCTAATTATACTAAATATATTCATATCATAGTTTAATTAAAAAATAAAAGAATCCAAATAAGTATATGTTACAAAGCAATGATCAAGCTTCGTACTTGTGTGACTTTTGATACGTATTTAGGAAATCATTCACACATTTTAATAATGTTATTATCAACTATGATAGGAAAGTATTCTCCGGTAACAGTTCCCTTGTAACAAAAAAGCTCCTAATAAAACAACTTCACTGCTTCTTTTGGGATTATAAATTACGTAATGTACTATTTTCTATATGGAACCCGTAGTAAAAAAAAAAAAAAAAAAAAATTTTCAGAGTACAATTTCGAACTATTTCCATGAAAACATTATTTCCTTTATTGACAAAACTTATTAATAGAGTATTAAAGTTAGTATTTTCTATTTCTGACCATCATTACATACTTTTTAAATTTTTTCGGAGTTGACGCTTAATTATCATAAGCGCAAGTGTCTAAAATAGTCCAAAAATTGTTAAGATATGCGAAATACCACGTACTATTTTTAATACGATAAAAATTCTAATTACTTGATTTACTTAGATGAGGACTACAATGGATTTAAGTAAAAGAATTCAGTTTGGAGAATTTATCACTACCGAAAGATGTTACCTTCAATGTTTCTTGTTTAAAATAGTTAACAAGACAATTATATTTATATCTCTCTAAAATGTTGGAACTATTTTTGAAAGGACACATACCGTAAGTTAATATCAAAGGTAAATTACCGAAAATTTATATTTATTCGATTCGATTGGTTGGATGTTTACTAATCGCAAGTTTTTAAATGCTTACGATGATGACGATACTTCACATGATTCTACAATTACTTCGTTTTAATAAAGAGTACCGTATTCATATTATTTGCCTCACCAAGAACTTGTCGGTTGAAGATGATTACTTTTATAATTTAGCATCTCGTACAGAAAAAAAATATGCATGAAAAATCTACATAGATAATTATTTTATTATTTAATATAAACAGTCTTCAAGTCGCTTTTAATGAATATGAAATGATTTGGGCGTAATAAAAACTATCTCAATATGAACCTATAACGAGTTTAATCTTTTTACATTAGAGCAAATTCGTATTTGGAAACCTCCATAGAATAAAGCTTTCATGCAGCTTCTTAATGTTAATATGATGGAGCTTTTACTGTATATTGGTAAAATCACATCGACGTTTTAGTTTATTATATTATCTATTAATAATTCAATATTTCGATAATTTTAGACGATATTGAGAGACTAGCAACTTGATCATTAGTAATCAAAGAAAACATTATTTCTAATAATTATGATTTATAAGCAAAAAGTGAAATTCTTTTTGAGTAATTGCGATTTAAAGTACAATTTAACTAGTCATGAGTGTACGCTTCTGAATTAAATAGGGATGTGAACTTTGAATGCTAATGTCTCAGAGGTTTTAATGATTTCAATTGGACTGACATTAGTGTAACTTGAGGTGACTCGTTATGACTTAAGCAAAAATTCTTATTAAACTAAAAAGGTAAGGTTAATTTAATTAAATTATTTAATCATTCTATCATATTAAAGAACCAAGGACAAAAGAAATTAAAAACAGTACATATCTAGTTTTCAGAAATCGAAAAAGGGATTGATTAAATACTGGAATGACAATGCTACAAGTTACTGTATATTATATTTTTCTGTCATTAATCTATGAATGTGTTTGAGATCACAATAATGAATATGAGACTAACATCACGCATGATGGATTTATCACATGCCGGCAGATCGATCTGCTAAAAAACTAATCTATGGAACGACGTATTCTTGGAAATGGTTTTCTGGCTGATAGACTTTAAAACAACGTAATGAATGGTCCATAATACGAGCGCAATTACTACTGGTAAAAGAATATGTCAAAATGGCAAGGAAGGCGAAAGATTTTAATTTCAAATCTTACAGAATTAATAAACACGTAGGAGAATAAATTAATAGGGTACTTCGAAACCTACGAGGATATCAAGATAGCCTGGATACCTGATTTAATTACAAGAGACAGGACTCGTTTATCTCCTAACGATAAAAAGAAAGGTATTAACGCTCCTTCGCTAAAGTCATCGCGGGCGTTACCCAAGAGAAGGTGAATACCTCGAACAAGAGTGGGAAACCACACTTCAAGCCCAAAAAGGACTAACACATTCATTGCGTGGAAAAATAACAAAGATAAGAAGCGTGGATCAAAGGCATTGTTGAGAAGATATAAAGCGGACCTCGTGAAGTTATTTTGTAATTTGTTAGAGTAGCAGCTTAGGTGTTTAGTTTAAGGTAGATTTTCATGTTCTTTCATTTGGTTAGACTAATTCGTAGTTTTGTTTATTTTTTTCTTCTTTTTTACCGTTTTCAAATGCTTGTAAAGAGGAAGCTTGATCATGTAACGGCACCATAATAGTTTATTTCTAGCTTTGTCATTACATTCAACATAGATTTTATTATGTGTTTTACCATGTACGTTTATAAAATAAATCTGAAAAGATGTACTATTTACTGATTCTTTAAATTCATACTATGTTATTGTACCACACAAATAAAGTTTGCGATTTACATTGAGATTATTAACATAATATACTCTAATTGATTTATATGATAAAAAACAGCTCTACGTATTGAAATAAAGAAAAACAAGTGACATGAGAAAACAATAAGTTTAAACATATGATTAATAGCTAAAAAAGAATCTTTCGGCTTAAAAAAAAGAAGTTAAATGTAGACTTTTAAATCGATCTAAAAACAAAAACTAAATATGAAATAAAAAAAAAAACATTTAAAAAGAAAATGACTATGTGCTCTTATTTATTTTAACAAAAAAGACTGTCTAATAATACATAAGAAGCTTTTTTAAATATTCTTTTCGATTTTTTGTCGGTATGCCGAAGAGCTATAACCTTACCCAAGTTCTTGAGGTAGGATCTGCAGTCTGTAATATGAGATTAAATTCTGGAAAAAACCTATTTTTTTATTCTTATTTTATAATGCAAATAAATAAAATAGTTAGTTTCTCGTTCGTATAAATAATAACAGACATCATGTAAAAAAAATATCTCGAAGATGATTGACCAAATTAGTAAAATTTTTTGCCCGGGTAACGAGGGAAATTTTTCATTTTTTTCACGATTATGTTTGGATAAATTTGAAATCACATGACCAAACAAAATAATTTATTTCCAAAAAATTCAATTTTGAAATTTTCTTCCTGTTCTCACTATTATGTAGATTATAAAAATAAAGTTACAAAAAAAAACTATTAATAATAATAGAGATAATAAGCTTATAAAAAGCTAGTCAAATAAAGTTTATTTATTCGTCAGTCAATATGATCAGTGAATTATAGTGATACACAAACAAATAGTTCTAAACTCAAATATAATTCATTAAAATGATATATACGAGAATGATGAGAAAGATTAGATGATCGGAATAAATGAACTATTATTGTTTTATCCACGACATAGAAAATATTATGCTTCGATACTTTGCTTTGTAAAGCAAATATGTTTATATTAAAACCGATGTTAATTTCACGTTTTCGTTATATTATCAATTTGTTTCATGTAATTAATATATGGATTTATTTTCTAAACACAAATACAAAAAAAAAGAGTATATTTTATGCTGGTAAATTCAAGTATTCCTATACCTAAAATGAAATTTAGAAGGTTAGAAGGGTGTGAACTAACATCTAATGTTCCAGACTAACCTAAACTTAAATTAAAAGTATGATTACTTAGGATACAAATTTCCTAAATATATTTCATGAAATTATACAGACATCGTGAATTTAGACCTATTATGAATCGATATTCATTACATACACACATATATTAAACACATATGAAAGATTGCTAACTACCAAAATCGTAAATTAAAATAAGTAAAGACGTTAATTATGTTTTTATAAAGGGAAAAACTAAGCGGAATTAAATTAGCATGTTGCATTGTGTCATTTTCATTCCCTTCTGATTCAAAATTTTTCGCAAAAACATTATCATTATGATCATCCTTCGTTTCTTGTATCTCCGCATAAAATCTTTTTTTTTGATAAATTAAAACTGGTTGAAATTACGTCGGTTTTTTGCGTTATGATACCTTCATTTGAATCCTGCTCATATTTTTCTTTTATCGAGTATAATTTTTACTTAACGAATTTCAATTTGACATTTGGGTATAATCTCTTTCTTAAAGAACTTAAAGAAGTATCGATTGATTTTTCTTTGGCCTCTTCATTCCAATCAATCTGACAAGACTGCATGAGACTATAACGTGGCATAGATCGACTTTTATAAATCGCTTGTGGATGCGTCGAATAATATTCTTCAATCTTCTCTTTTGACATATTATTCATACTATTAAATTTATATCTTTCTTCATCACACATAATAAATTGTTTATATCATCTGACCATATATTGTTTTCAAAATCCCGATACCACTTATCGAGTTTTTGAAACACTTGCATTGCAGTTGGACGTTTTCCTGGATTGGCATCCCAGCATTGTTGCATAAGATCAATCCAACACTGAGGTGTTGCACTTACAATGGTAGGTCGCCGGTGTTCTTTACAAATTTCGATTTCCAAAAGATAGTCATGTGCTATTTTTCCAAACGGCGGTTGTTGTGATGAGAATTCCCACATAATCATAGCAAAACTATATATATCTACTGCTGTAGTATATAGCTTGAAGCGAAATACTTCTGGAGCAATATAAGGCATGATACCGATTACCTCATCTGATTTCTCATTGATAAAGAATGTAAGCCCCATATCTGCAATTGATGGTTGTCTTGTATGATCGATGAGTATGTTACCAGTATGAAAATCTTTATGTATGAAACCACGTTCATGTATTTTGCATAGTGATCTTATAATCCATCTGGAAAGGTAAATTATATATTTCCAATTAATCAACGTCTCTGGATCTTGCAAATATCGACGTAAATCCCCATGAGCCGCATATTCCATCACGATCATATATTGACCATCATCTGGATTTTGTGTAACCCCAAAACATTTTGTAGTAAAATCGCCATGAAGTTTAGAATTCACTTCAAGCTATATTTCAAAATGAAATAAATCGTTGATTAGATAAATTAATTGCCTTGGTATATAGCCTAATCTAAATACTGACCTCTTTGATCAAATTTGTAATGATATTTGATTCAAAAAAAGACTTGAGAACTACACGATTGCTTATTCCCGATACTTTCCAAGGTTCCCAATTTTTCCGATCTTCATAATTATATCGAGATCCTGAAAAATTTCCTAAATAAATTGTTGAGAAACCCCCACTTCCAATCTTCTTTATTTGTCCAAATTTAAAAGGAATAACTTCAAGGAACGTATGATTCAATTTTTTAGCATTAAGTTGTGATTGCCTAATAATCTTATTAAGTTCTCGATTACCACTTGTCCAATTTTTAAAATCTTCCTCAATAATCATCTGATAGCATTTTCACAATCGAATGCTTTAGGTAAGATTTTAAGTTTTTCAGGGTATCTATTATTACATATGAAGCATTTATTACGAGGTCGATGTTTATTCAAAAAGTCTTTAGTTTTTTTTTATATATAACTGTCCAGAGCCAGTAACCACTTTTCAATGGTGGCATTGATTGAGACAGTTTTCCAGTTTCTTGTGACATTGTGGATTAATATTTTAATAATCTTTAATTTAATAAATTTAATAAATTTAAAGAGGTTTTTGTATAAATTTAGTAGAATCTTGGAAGCTTAAAACCGTTATATTTAAATGATTTGAATGATAGACCTCAAATTTGCTAAATGCGGTTTTTCGGCAAATGGATCGGTAATGATAAGAATAGTTTACTATGTTTTTTTTTTAGTTTCGTCTCGAAATTAATCTGGGACTAGTTTTTATTTTATTCTTTACTATCTTTAAAATAAATATTCAAGTTACTTTATGGGCGTTAAATCGTATTTTTTTTATAAAAATGGAAAATAGAAATATTCCAAGTCTTTAAAAAACTTTATTTAATGAAAACACTTATTTTACATACATTACATTATAATGTTTTTATCTTATAAACAATAATATTGAATCTTTTTAACAAAAAAAAAACAATTTTTTTTTTTTTTTACAAACATATACTTCTTAATATTTATCAAAAAAAAACCTTTCATTTAACCAGTCTCGTTGTTATAAAATAAAAGAAAATTTTATATTATTCATATTTAAATTTTACAAATTATATGATGATAATAAGTGACAATACTAAGACTGTAATGACTGAATGAAACATTATAATATAAATAAATCAATAAATCAAAACAAGTAATAAAAATGACACTGCCATTTTTTTAAAAGATAATTCATTTGTAAATCATTTTTGATTATCTCTGTGAGATTAAAAGAACAATAGGATTATATGTTCGATGTTTTTTCTATAATGAAACAGACTGGTAGATCCGTGTGACAGGACATACCTAATACTGTAATATTAAAAAATTACATTCTTACTTATCATAATTTAAAGTTGTAAATATATTAGGACATGAAAAAAACGTGTATAAATAAAGAGTAAAAATTAATTTTGAGGTGATGCTAAAATAGTAAACTATTTTTAACATGGGTCGGGATTACTACCCCGATAAATGGTCAATGCCTCAATGGCCAGGTCATTCATTACGGATCGTCGGGAAATTAAAATCCGTATCTTATCGACGAGAAACTAGTGTTCAAATATACACAAAGTGATACCAAAACGGGTAATTCTTATTTTTTGACTTTGGAAAGTATGTCGATGTAATAGATAGAAGTCGATGTAATAGATAGAATACAGACAGAATTTTGCCTAGATTCATAATATCATTATAAAATTATTACAATAATAATTAATAGTAATTTATGTAAAAATAAAATAACTCTTCACATTCTACATTTTTTAACCGATGTGAATATAGTGGCATTTCAACGAAAAATTATATGATTTACAGAGAATTGCGAAGGACAACTAATTTGTATCCAATATCATTATAATGAACGATGGAATTTGAAACTGTTAAAGAGAAGCTGAAACAAACTTAATTATTATGCAAAATATATCAGTTTTTTATGTCATTCCTTTGCTTGTTTGATATTCGGAACTTTAATGAAGCATTCAATTCGGCAACATACCCGAGAATTAGTGCTATAATTAATCATGAAAAAGAAGCACTAAAGATATGAACAATACAAAAATGCATCAATATCAAAAACAAAAAAAAAATACTAAGAATAAAACTTGCTCTTGGAGCCTAACTGACTCAACAACAATTACACATATTTCGTCATCCCAACGGCCGACATTCAAGAAAATGAAGAATATCACCAACCTCATAAAGGTTTAAAGAATTAAAAAATATTTTTATTTGAATTAATTTTACGAAAAATAATAATTTGCCTACATCAAGTGCGCCGCTGTTTAAATTATATACCCTATATATTAGTTATTGGTTTTTGAATAAGAATATTAAAATATTGTCTGAACCGCCTTCAGAACACTTTATTCAATTATTATTTTATTATATAAATATTTATAATTTATATTATTATATTAAAATATTTTTTTTTCTGTAATTTTTATTATAAAAAATATGTTGTAAAAGATCGTAAATTATTTGTAAATTATTTTTTAAGAAAATCATCCTATGATAAAGTTTTTTTAAAAAAAACCACAATAAAATATTGTCAACAACCACTTATTAAAACGTTATTATTCGCGCGATTAACATCACTTCTATCTTGGTAAGTTATTAAAATATTGCTAAAATATATTTGGTGGAGGAAATTACTATGTTTATACAATTGCACTATTTTAAAAATATAATAGTAAAAAAAATTATGCGAAAAATATGGTTTTGGAAACAATGAAAATCCTTACTCGCCCAAGTTTAACTATGAAAGTTGAAACGCTAGAGTGGATAGATTGAAGCTGAAAGACTTTTCCCAGTCAATTCATTAAGATGAGCGTGAGAGACTCATAAAAAAAATCTTGAGGACAACTTTATATAACTACAAGAAGAATATATAGATAATTTGGAAGTCTCAAAGTACTTAATTAATATAATTGAAAGCTAAAAAAGGATTAATAAACAAATTGAAAACCAGAATGTTCTACGTGAAGGATTGGATCATTTACTCAGTTATCAAGAGCTTAAAGTTGTATGTAAAAAAAAGTACGAAATAAAATGGTAAACTATGCCGAAATAGAGAAAAGATAGAGTGGATAATATTTGATGTATTTTGAGGTTTCATTTTTTTTCAGAGTAATTGTTATAATTTTTTTAGCAAGAAATATTATTATTCTGCTTTATCGAAAATTTCATACTTAGTCAGTTTAATATTTTTTTTTGGATAATATTCATTTACTTATCGAAATATTTGAAATCATGCGTCAATAAATTCTTGTTTCTCTTAAATTGTCTTTTTTGATACTCAATGGTTTTTTATTACATTTATTAATAGATATAACCCTCTTTAGAATATAGATCCTGCTGATCAATACTTTCTGGTTATCACGTGTTGTACCGCTACTTAAATGATTAAAGTAAAGTATGTATGCAAATCTCGGCCGTAACACATCTATTATGGCATCAATGATCAGTTTCTCTTTTTTTTGGGAGTGGCGTGGCAATAATGGATCAAAAACATTATTAAATGACAACAAAAAGAAAACAGGATTTAAAAAGAGAAGAAAATTTTATTTATTTATTTTTTTTTTTTTTTTTTGAAAATTAAACGTACTTATTTATCAAACAATAATTATTATTTCATTATTTATCATGGTTAATATTGAAAATTCATCGACTAATAAAAATGATGAATGGATTGAAGAAGCCATCGCCAACCATTATTTTAAATTTTACGATTTCAAAAATTTTAAAAATATTAAAAAAGTTGGTTCCGGTGGATTTGGGAAAGTTTTTCGTGCAAATTGGAAAAATTCGGAACAAATTTTAGCTTTGAAATCTTTTTTTGTACTTAATGATGTTACAATTGAAGCAATCAAACGTGAGGTAAAATAAATAAATGTTATACGATATACGTACGATATGTATATATATATACTTTTAATTTATATTCTAATTTATATTCTAATTCATTATTCTAAATTCTTTTAGTTAATACTTCAACGTGAAGTTGATTTTCATAATAATGTTATTCGTTTCTTCGGAATCACAAAATGCGGATCAGGTATTATAAAAAATAATAATCTTATAAACTGTTTATTTCATAAGCCATAAATTTATTATTGTTTTTTTTTTTTTGTATATATGTATATATATATATAATCAGATGATTCAATTAATATGTTAAGCAATTATTTATTAGTAATGGAGTATGCTGATAGCGGTACTCTTCAAGATTATTTAAAGAATAATTTCAACAATCTTACTTGGAAGCATAAATTAGATATCGCTCATCAATTGGCTTGCGCCATTTCATGTTTACATAACGAAAGGATTGTACATCGTGATTTGGTAAATATATTTTCCTTTTGCTAATTTATAAATTAGGCTTAAAATGTTAATAAGATTATCACTTTATACAAATTATAATAGCATTCCGGAAATATTTTAGTTCATCAAGGTATCATCAAATTGGCTGATTTTGGATTGTCAAAGAGGATTGAAGAAACATCTAATGGTAAACAATATTCAAAATTATATGGTATTATTCCTTATGTTGATCCAAAGAGAATGGCGGAACAAAATTATAAATTAAATGAAATGAGCGATGTTTATAGTATTGGCGTATTGTTATGGGAAATTTCAAGTGGTCAACGACCTTTTAAAAATATATCATATGATATTGCTTTGATTAATAAAATTGGAAAAGGTTCTAGAGAAAATCCTATTCATGGTACTCCTAATGCTTACGTTAATCTTTATACAAGTAAATATCTATAAACATTTATCTACTGTATTTAATTATATAGTATTTATTCTAATGCTTTTTTTCTTTTTAGAATGTTGGGATGGAGATCCAGCTTCCCGTCCAATCATAAGTGAAGTAATTGATCAATTAAAAGAGATTATATCATCAATCGACGAAATTAGCGAAAATGATTTGTATAATAATATTGTACATGAATCATATGAATCACATGAATCACAATCAACAATTGATGAAAATTCTAACGCTTCCACCATTGGTTTAAGTAGATTGATTACAAATGAAATAAAGGAATATTTTGAACAAGAAATAAAAAAAGTAGTTGATAAATTAATTATATTTATTTTCAATGAAGAGAAAGAATTGGAAGAATCTATTATTTACAATCAATGTAAAATCCATGATATCGAACCAAAAGAAATTCTTGAGTGGTTATTAGATAATCAGTATGATTCAAATCATATTTTTTTACTTGGAGTTTTTAATTATTTAGGAATTGGAACTAATGTTAATAAGAAAAAATCTATTGAATTATATGAAAGAGCATCAAATTATGAACATAGTGTAGCTCAGTATTATCTTGCTTGCATATATAAAGAAGGAAAACATATTTATCGAGATAACCAAAAAATTCTTCAATTGCTTGAAAATTCAGCTGAAGGAGGGTATTTAAATGGAATTAATATGTTGGGAGAATGTCATTATTTTGGAATTGGAACTAGCGTTAATAAGGAAAAAGCATTTGAACTATTTGAAGAAGCAGCAAATTTAGGACATCATGCAGCTCAATACAAACTTGCTAAAATGTATAGAAATGGAGATGGTGTTGAAGAAGATGATGATAAAGTATTTGAATTGGCTAAGAAGTCGGCTGAAGGAAAAAATTTAGATGGAATATACATGTATGGATTTTGTTATAGTGAAGGAATTGGAACTAACGTTGATAAAGAGAAGGCATTTGAATTATTTAAAGAAGCATCAAACTTGGGACATAAGTTAGCTAAAGGTAGTCTCGCCATATTATATGAAAATGGAGAAGGTACTGAACAAAATTTTGATAAAGCAGCTGAATTGTATAAAGAAATATATAATGAAGGATGGTCAAATTTATTTTGTGCAATAGTAGATTGCTCTAATTTTGATAATGCCAAAAAAGATGAAATTAAAAAAAAGGTTAGAGAAAAATCCATCAAATTAATCAATACTTTTGTTGATGGAATGGATAAACATGATAAGCTTACCTTTCATGAGTATTTAGCACTATTTAGTAAACCAATGTACATGATTAATCCTACTAAAGCTGTTGCTGAAAATTATAAAACTGGGGAAGGAATTGTGAGAAATATACTAAATGTATATTATAGGAGTGCAGATGAAATTAAAAAATTTAAAAATTGAAAAGGATAAAATAGATATTTTCTTTATTTGTATTATGACATTTTTCATATTTTTATCGTACTTATCTTTATTTTTATGTATTAACGTTAATGAATTGTTGACTTAACGTCTCGCTTAATGTAGTAATTAGAATAAGATAACAATTAAATAAATATACTACTGTTTTTAATAAACGAATTTATTATTACTAACTCTTAAACAACTAACCCAATATAAAATATCTTGATAAATTATAAAGGAATGTACAGTATGTGTATATGAAATTATATTAGATTTACGTAAAAATTTCGCAATAATTCACGTATCATTGGTGTTAGAATGAGATAAATTGAAAGTCTTGGAATGATTTAGTCTTGTTACTGTATAAATTTCTACCCAAAATACATAATATTTGAAACTCACTTTAATTTAACTTAATATAATCTTAGCCGTTATGATTTTTATTTAATTGAAAAAATTTTATTTTTAAATAGCGTATGAAAGAAAATCAAATAACCCAATATACTCTAAAGTTACTAATCGTATACTACAGTAATGGAAAACATTGTATTTACTAATTTAAACCAATTTAACAGTAAAAATAATAACAATTTTTTTTAAAAAAAGAAACTACTGCATTTTCATCCTTCGGTTGATCTTTTTTTGTCTCATCAATTGGTGTTTTTTATTTCATGCATTTCATCAATCTTTGCCTGCATTTCGTCAAATTTCGTCTGCATTGTTTTCTGCATTTCATCAATTGTTGCCTGCATTGTTTTCTGCTTTTCGTCAATTTTTTCCACTGATATTTCTGTCTCCTTAAGTATTTTTTTCGTGTTGCCATCATGTATAAAACTCCTGATCAAACAGTTGTTGAACAAGCAAGGAAGTCACCAGGCACCTTATCAGAAAAATAGGATACATTTCTTGTTAAAGATAGAACGAGTATAAACACACACGCTTTAACAAAGTAAAAATTAATCGGCCAGATTAATGTAATCAATAATGTTTGAAGAATATTTGGGAAATAAAAACATATAATAATTATTGAATAAATTACTTTTCTTTTCGTCACTTTATCTAATATCCTATCAAAATAAATACCATATAAAACTAGAGTTATAAAAAATGACACAAAAGAAACTAAGCATGTTCCGAATAATGTAAGAAATATTATAGAAATTGAATCAAAATCGTGTCTAGTTGAAATAATAACTATCCAAAATATTGGAATAACTATAACCGGAAAAAATACCAGGAAGTAAAAGGCTAAACCAGAGCCAATACCATTATAATCAATTTCACTAATTTTTTCCCAATTAATTATTACGAGTACTGCGCAAATTACGTGTAAACACATGTTTATGATTGAAAATATCTTTATGCTCATCAAATCATCATAGGCAAAAGAAACTATCAGTGGAATCATCCAAGTGATCATATTATATAATACATCGTCTAGAATTGGTAATACTTTATTTTTTATAGACCCTTGTTTTCCTGAAACATTGAGCAAAATCACAAAAAAGATCGGAAAAAATGTGTTAAGAATTGCATCATACAAATCTTCTTGTGATTCATAAGTTTTGTCAACAAATGATGCAATTGATGCTGAAGTAAATGGAAAGAATGAAAAGAACACAATATTCCAAATTATAAAATTCAAATTGTTTGATATGCCGTTAGTTTTCCTTTTAATAGTATGGTATTTAATCCCATCCCTGAGCGTTGTGGATTCAAAAATGGAACCATGTTTTTTAATTTCTTGATAATTGTTCATAGCGAATTTTTATAGCGAATTTGTGGGATAAATATATTAAATTGTTTTATACAATGTGGATCGAATGTATCGTTATATTCAGCCTCAGTAAAATGAATTGCATAAAAAGTTGTACAGTACCTCGCTTGTGATAACCATCATGCATATGCAAATGAATATATGTTACACCTCAATAAGTTTCATGTTTATCGTTTATTTTTAATTTCCATCATTTTTTAAAGTTCATATTTGTAATATTACTTAATAGAGTATACACAATAATCAAAATAAATTTATCGTATTCACAAACATTACAGTATATACTTTTCATTTCGCAAGAAATATCACATAACTCCCCAGTTAGTAAAAAAAAGTTCAAAATCAGACCGACATTAAGTAATTCTAGCTAGAGAATTATATTAAGCTTATTTTACAATGGTATAATCTTGTTATTACGATTAAAATATACATAAGTCACATTGGGTATTACAATTTTTTAATATTGCTATACTTTGTTTGCGTAATTTTTAAATATGAATACAAGAAAATATATAAAGAAATCTGTACAATTTTTGTTTTGACCTACCACTTTGAATAAACTTTGTCAATAAAATTCAGTAAATATCAAAAATTTCTTCTACTGTACATATTTTTGAATGATTGTTTAATAATAATATGTACTTTACACATAAATGAAATAATATGTACATAGTTTTAATTTTTATTCGCTTTCTGTTTACTAATTAAATATTTTCGATCGATTAATAACATTTTTGTACGACGTTTGATATGAAAGATTTTGAGACCGAAAAGGAAAAAGAAAAAGGACAAAACAACGAGTTTGCAATGAGCGATGAACGAAATAAACTAATTTAACCGTTTCAGGTTAATTTACAATTTCACAAGGTTACAGTATTCTTATTATACTTCCATCGTTAAATTTGATTTTCCATTTTTAAATAGGAATTGACAACTTCACCAACTGGCACAATTGTCTGATAATGTAGGAGATGAACCATTTTTCTTTTTTTAATTTGGATACGCAAAGATTTTAATAAGAGATTTCGAGTTTTTTTTTTTACTCTAGCAAACTTTTCGTCACGTTTCTTTTTTGTCTATTTATTGTAGGTTTCGGTTTTGATTTAAGTCAAAGGACAAATAGGGTAAATAGTCATTTTTCCTGATAGAAGGAAACCGCTGAAAAGTACGTTTCATATTAAAAGTTTTAAGTTCAAAGTTTAAAAAAAGTTCAGGCATTTCACGTCAAAGGTTTATTCTAAGTCTACCGATTTACCAATTTTTAGTCTAGTATAAGGTCTTTTCTCACTGCAGCACTTTCAAAATAATACGCACGTGTTCTTTTGACATTTTAGAATAATTTATAAAATTCGTATGATCTATAATCACCTAATTTATTCTGAGTTAAATTTTTCACGTACCCGTTATGTGTTAAGGTTAACTTTTTTTGTTCCATTTATGCAATGTTATAGGCAAAACATTCGTTCCTTATCAGTTATGAGATTAAATCAAAATACAAATTGAAGTATTCAATAACACATCTAACTGCGGCGTGTATCAGATAGTTGACTCATTGGTCATCATTTGACCTATAAAATCTTCCAAGGATTAAAAGTAATGGTGATAAAATAGGACAAATAAATGTAAAATAAATACTGTAAATGCCAGTTCTTTTATGCTTATGAAAATAAGCGTTGTATATATGTAGCAGAAGGTTTTTATTAATTAAATGTAAATGCGAAAGTGAAATAAAATATAATAAATTACTAATAAACGTTTCACCGTTGATCAATTTGCGAAGGTTACACGATCAACTTAAACAAGAAAAACGTAAATTAATCGGTTGCGAATAGGTAATGCACACACTAGCAATTACACTCAGACGCAAGCATTAATTTACAAATAAACTAACACTTTAACAACGAGATAACTTATTAAATAAATGCTTTATTTTATTTAAAACGAAATTATCTGTTTTTACATTGATTAAAAACGCCTATATTTATACAAAAAACAACTACACTAAATTTACTTGACATATCTAACATATCACATAAATGCTACTTATTTCATATATTTCACATATTTGTTATATTGCATATGTTTAACATATCAAACATTTGCAATATTCGTAACATTTATAACATTTGTGACATTCGCAACATTCGTGACATTCGCAACATTCGCAACATGATCAGCGATCACGTGACTGTTCGATCGTAACATCACTCCCTCCCAAATTTTCAACTCCGTTGAAAATTTCAATGGAATTTAGAACCAAATCCTTATATTCAGTTGAACTGAGCTTCCGAATCATGGTGGAGGTTGTATGAACGGTCCGCATAATTTGTTCTACTCCTTGAACCTCAAAAATATAATATGTCCGAATAGCAATTGTCCGAAAGTGTGTAGTTAATCGTTGTAAAAATTGTCTTCGTTGCGTGTTTCCTTTTATTTCTACCTCCAAAAGCTGTCCCAGGTAGAAAACATTTACTAGCATTAATATTCGGTCATCAATTCGATTTGCCCTTTCTATAGCAATGTTTATTGCATCAAATTTTTCTTCTATGCTAGCAGTGGTGACATAAGGTGGTGGATATGGCAGAATATTAATGGGTTGTGATTGTCGTAAGTCGTCTAAGATCCTTTGATAAGCATTCATTTCAGATATAAAAAAAAATAATAAAAAAAAAATAATAATGATAATAATAATAATAAAATAATAATAATAATAACTATATAATCAAAAATAAAAATAAACCACACATATATATATATAAAAAAATTTTTTTTTTTTTTTTTTTTTTTTTTTTTTTTTTTTTAATTTTTACATGCATGCAATGATTATGTCATCAACCATGTATTCATGCATGATAGTCTATTTGCGTTGATGATACAATTTTAATCGTTCCGAATTCACTGGAACTTTTAAAATTTTTCCTTCAATGGTGCGCAGTTTATATGCACCATTTCCAAGCACTTCATGCACATAATAGGGGCCTTTCCATCTTTCTTGAAGCTTCTGTTTGCCTCTTAATTGACTTTGATATAGAAGCACGAGGTCTCCAATTTTATATTGCATTATATGGAGATCTTCATCATGCTGCTTCTTCTGCTTCTGTTGCGCCTTGCATATATTATCCTGTGTTTCTAGGCGATCAACTACTACCTTTCCGGTAAGTGTGTGAATGCGGTTTAGGAGATCATCTTGGGGGTTCTCTTCAGCACATTTACTTTGCATAGTAGAGACTGCAAATTCAATTGGTAACACAGCATCGCGACCATACATCAAATAAAATGGTTCATGCCGTGTGGTGCTGTGGCATTTTGTTCTATATGCAAATAAGACAGATGATAAATATAAGTCCCAATCATCTTTATTTGCATTTGCATATTTTGCAATAGCTTCACATAAAGTCCGATTGAAGCGTTCCACTAGGCCATTAGTTTGGGGATGATATGCTGTAGATAATCGGTGCTTGACTCCTAAATTATCACATAAAGAAGCCAACATTTCATTCACAAAATGTGTTCCACGATCGGTTAATATCTCCTTTGGGCATCCATGGCGGCATATAATGTCTTCATAAAAAAATGAGACAACTGATGAAGCTTTCGCATTAGGGATTGCACGGGCTTCTGGCCATTTTGTCAAGTACTCAGTGGCAACAACAATATACATGTTACCATTTTTTGTTTTAGGCAGTGGGCCAACAATATCCATTCCGATTCTATCGAATGGTTGCCCAACTTTTATTGGATGGAGTGGTTCAGTGCGGCGATTTTTGCCCCTTCGTTGGCATTCATCACAAGTTCGTACATATTGACGAACATCATTAAACATTTGTGGCCAATAGTATCGAATTTTTACCCTTCGGTACATTTCATCAACTGAAAAGTGACCTGCTAGAGGATCCGAGTGCATATGGTACAAAATATCCTCTATTTCACTTTCCTTTGCAACTCGTATTGGTCTATTAGGGTTATCTTTATTTTTCTTATAAAGATGATCATCTAAAACAATAAAATATCTTGATTTCCGTTTGATCGAGGCACGTTGCTGCGTATCGAGATGTGTTGGCATTGATCGTGTCGTTAAAAATTGAATGAGGGTGTAATATGTATTTAAATCCATGTTAAGTCAAAAAATGGGTAATCCAATAATCGGTGTCGAATATATGCAAAATCCAAAAAAAAGTGTTTTCAATTAACGAAGATGCGCTAAGTTCTTATTCGGCTTAATGTATCGACGTTAGAGTGAAGTTTTCCGGGGCGGTTTATTATTTCAATTTCATAGCCGTTTAAAATCATTAACCATCGTCCGAGTTTGCCAACAGGATTCGATAAATTCATCAAGTACCGTAGTGCAGCGTGATCCGTGATTACTGTAAATTTTTGACCGTGTAAATATTGATGGAAGTGCCTTACAGACCAAACCACTGCAAGACACTCGAGCTCCATTATACTATAGTTACGTTCGTGCTTATTTAACGTGCGGCTTGCGTATGCTAGCACACATTCGCAATTATTCTCATTCTTTTGAGATAAAATTGCACCCAAAGCGAAGGTAGAGGCATCCGTGTAAAGGATAAATGGTTTTTCGAAGTTGGGATAAGCCAAGATGGGTGGCGTCGTCAGGCATGTCTTGAGCTTTTCGAAAGCATCATGCTGGTCCTTACTCCATATATACGGAGTGTTTTTCTTTAAAAGTCTATTCAAAGGTTCGGCTATCGACGAAAAACCTTTGACGAATTTACGATAATAAGACGCTAACGCGATGAAACCGCGCAACTGCGTTAAATCTTTAGGTACAGGGAATTCCTTAATGACCCGTAACTTTTCCGGATCAGTTTGTATGCCCTTCCGGCTCACAACATGTCCCAAGAATGGGATTTCGTCTTTAAAAAAGAAACATTTTTCCGGGCTTAACTTGAGTCCGGCTTGTTCCAATCGGAGAAAAACCTGTTCCAAATGTTGCAGGTGTTTTTCAAACGTTTTGGAACCGATATTAATATCGTCTATGTACACCACGACGAATTGCCACAATATGTCCCGCAATACTGTATCCATTAAGCGTTGAAAAGTGGCGGGAGCATTGCATAAACCGAACGGCATAACGGTAAATTCAAATGTTCCGAAACGAGTGATAAACGTCGATTTTTCTCTGTCTTTCGGGCTAAGTTCGACCTGCCAAAACCCGCTGGCAAGATCTAATGACGAAAACCATTGACATCCGGATAACGTTTCCAACATATCGTCTACCCTTGGCAAAGGATAACGATCTCTTTTCGTGACGTTGTTCAACTTCCGATAGTCGACGCACAGGCGCTTCTTGCCGTTTTTCTTTTCCACTACTACGACTGGCGAAGTCCATTGACTTTTGGATGGAACAATCAATCCGGTGTCCAACAATCGTTGTATCTCTTCCTTTATGAACAGCTGGTTTTGATAGGACGTTCGGTAGAACCTTTGTCCAATCGGGGTGGCATCTCCGGTGTCGATTTTATGCGTAACTATCGATGTTCGTCCGAAGTCATTAGGATCCCAGGCGAACAGATTCTGGTATCGTTCCATGAAATTCTCAAATTTCCGGAGTTGTTCTTCGTTTAGTTTTCTGGTATGGAACTTTCCCTTTTCGATTTCTTCGTATTGATAGTAATATTCATTACTAACAAAGTTTCCTTCCTTCAATTCTTCTTCGATTTCTTGCGCCCTTTCTCGAGTGATGAATTTTGCGTTACAAAATAATTGTTCCTGCGCCTCTTCATCATCACTTTCGAATTCATCTTCCGATTCTTCCTTGGCGTCCTCATCAACCTCTTCTTCAACTTCATCCTCAGCTTCTATGTTCGGTACTTCGATGCTGGAGATGTGGTGAGGCATTTCCCTACATTCGGTAATGACCTCTAAAACTTGATCTTTCCATTCGATGGTCATTAAGTTGTTGTTGTAGTCCAGAATGGCCTTGGTTTTACGCAGCCAATCATTACCGACTATGGCAGCATAGGAATTAGCGTCGGTAACAATGGCATCCATAGGAATGATACAATCATGTATCCTTAACGGTATATCCGTTACTGCACCCAACGGGCGTCGGCGTTCACCATTCACGTTTACCATCACGGTTTTTGAAGCCTTTGTAATCTCCATGTCCAAATCTTTTAGTAGCGACAGGGAGATAATACTTCCAGCAGATCCGGAATCTACGATCAGCGGAAATTTTATATGTTTGATCGAGGCTTCGCAGTATAGCGCCGAGGTCCGATCTGCATTGGGTCCGGCAGTGTTTGCCACCTGTATTAAGTCATCAACTTCCGGAGTGTTTTTATCGTCTGGCACTTCGTCATTTTTCTTAATCGAATTTTTTTCGTTGTCTTTTGCTCTAACTACCGGTTTCCTTAATTGTTTGGCAATCGTTAAACCGAACTTAGGGTTCATTGCCAATAATTGACCGTTCGTAATATCGGCTTTTTGGTCGAAAAACTGCTGCGGCGTATATGGTTCTACCATTTTGTAAATCGGAGCAACCGCGGCAGGTTTCTTTTTGATTATTTTCTTAGGTTCGACCTTCTTAGTCTCGGTCGTCCTTGTGGGTTGTTTAACCTTACTCGAACCTTGTACGGTTCGTAGTATCGTTTCCTCTTCTGTAGGCTTGTCCCTTACTATTCCTGCAGTTGGGTCAAGTCTAGCCTTGCTTCGTGTGGTCCTTGTAGCGGGGTATGCTTCTAATAGTGTCAGATTTGAGGGAATTGTCGTCTGGCGTGTACACTCACCCTCATGAGGTACGCCTCTTAGTTTAAATGTTGATTCACCCCATCTTCTGGTTGCGCCAATTGAGCCAGCAACTGGTGAATCTGCGCAAGTTGATCATTCGAGCTGGTTGGTTGCGGGGCAGCACTATTGTTATTAGAATTCTGGCTATTATTCGGACGGCTGGAATTGTTATTTTTATTCGGACAAGTCCTTACTACATGTCCGGGTTCTCCACAGGCATAACAGACGTACTGATTTGGTCTGTTTGATGATTGCGACGTTTGTCCCGACGTCTGTTGATTGGTAAATCGGGGACCGTTATTATTTCGATTTCCTCGGTTTCCGTAACTTAACGTTTGTACTTGCTTAGTCAGATCCTGAATGGCTTTAAGTAAGTCAGCTGTATGGTTATTGGTGGTCATGGGCGTAAACTTATTGAGGTAGGCGCTAACGGCACCTTGATCTTGGTGTGTTAACTCATATGCTTTCGCTCGATCCACAGCGCCATTCCATGTCTGGTCGTTATGAGGCTTAACAGTGACATATAGGTCGGGTAATAGACCATTCACAAATTTCCGAGCCTTAATTGCTTCAGGGTAAGCAAAGGCATTCGTCTCTACCCTTCGATACAATTCCTGTAAGGCGGCTGCATATGTATTTACATCTTCACCGGGTTGCTGACGCCTTTGCTCCAATTCGGTTGTCCAAATTTCAACCAGTGTTTGAGTCCTAAAAGCCGCAGGGAAATTCTGAATAAAGTCGGTGTTGTTATTATTACCGGTCCATGCAGTGATTCTATTCTGGTTGTTATTTGGCAATGCTTGATTGGCATTCCACCAAGTAGAGGCGGCACCTCTCAAGTAAGCCGGTACAACCTCCAACTTTCGGCCATTTGCAATGCCATTAGCATTACATGCTCTAGTAAAGTCTTCTAACCACGCGACTGGATCTTGATTACCTCCATAGAAGTATGGTAATTCGGCCACTCTTCCTTCCCGACGTGGTGGGTTGTTGATTGCCTGGGTATTTCCGGCCAGGGCGTTGTTGGTATTCGGTAATGCCTGGGTCAATGCAGCGATAGCTGCCCTTAATTGTTGAAAATCTTGTTGATTAGGTTGTGCCATATTGTTCACTATTGGGAGTGCTGGGACAGGATTATTCGGTGTGTTGTAAACAGGAGGTAAGGGGATGTGAAATTGGTGTATATCCTCCTCAGAAGTATCTGATTGGGTATCACTTAAGTTTTCAGGTTCAGGTGAAGTGGTGGTTTCACTGATTTGATATAGGACTTCGTTAGGATCCTGTTGGAATCCGTTAGTTATATTATAAGCGTTAATGAAGTCTTGACGCAATTGGGTGTAATCTATTAGTTCAATATCAGCGTATCTGATACTGAATATCAGGTCGTGTATAGTGTTGTCGATATCTGCAGTATTGACTGAATATGCAACTTCCTCAAAATGTTGCTGAGTAAATCGGGTATATTCTATAACAGGGTAATTGGAAGAAATCCAATCCAAGAAGTGTTGAAAGGTAGGGGTCAAAGGGACTTCCGATGGGTAGCAATTATTACACGAAAAATCACGATGATAAGTGGCTACGTTAGTTAGTCCTAATTGTCTATGTATAGCGTCGTGTAGGGTATTACGATTGAAATGATTTTGAAACATAAAAGGGATTAAAGATCGGGAATTAGGGTTCTGGCAGAAGGCACCAATTTGTAAATGCCAGTTCTTTTATGCTTATGAAAATAAGCGTTGTATATATGTAGCAGAAGGTTTTTATTAATTAAATGTAAATGCGAAAGTGAAATAAAATATAATAAATTACTAATAAACGTTTCACCGTTGATCAATTTGCGAAGGTTACACGATCAACTTAAACAAGAAAAACGTAAATTAATCGGTTGCGAATAGGTAATGCACACACTAGCAATTACACTCAGACGCAAGCATTAATTTACAAATAAACTAACACTTTAACAACGAGATAACTTATTAAATAAATGCTTTATTTTATTTAAAACGAAATTATCTGTTTTTACATTGATTAAAAACGCCTATATTTATACAAAAAACAACTACACTAAATTTACTTGACATATCTAACATATCACATAAATGCTACTTATTTCATATATTTCACATATTTGTTATATTGCATATGTTTAACATATCAAACATTTGCAATATTCGTAACATTTATAACATTTGTGACATTCGCAACATTCGTGACATTCGCAACATTCGCAACATGATCAGCGATCACGTGACTGTTCGATCGTAACAATACATAATAATATTTAAATTTACGTTTATATCAAAAGCGAACTGATAAAAAAAACATTGCAGTATCAAATATTTTGAAAAATGGAAAAGAACAAGAAGTAGAATAATTACTACTCTAGCGTTCCGTATTATTATGCTAAATAAAAATATTTGAAATTTAAATCTCCTAAAAAACATGCGTACGTTTCGCTTTGTTTCACAGATCAGCAAACATTAAAACAAATTTAGCAATATTATTAGTAATCAATAATTTTACACATTTATCTGCATAAATTATGAATGAAATCGTGACACTGATGATCATTCTTGGCATTCTTTTTGGTAAAATGTGTCAATCAAATAAAGTATACTTTTGACCTTTCAAATGGTGCAGTAGACGTAAGCTAACAAAAAAATTAAAAAAAAATTATTATTACAATGAATGAATCAAAAGAAGAGAAAGAACACAAAAAATGTGTGAAATGCAAACAAGTAAAATTACTAAATATTAAACATGAATTGTGCCAGGCCTGTTTCGATTTAAGAGTTAAAGAAAAAAAATATGGAAAATGCATAGCATGTGAACAACCAAACACAGGAGAGAATTGGTGTCAAGTTTGCAATTCAAAAAGATTTCAACAAAATTTTAATAAATGGACCAGTGGTAATAATGATGTTGATAAGTTTATTCAAAAACTTCAATTATCAGCAAAAAATTATTATCAATTATTAGAATGGATACCTTATGAGAGATTTTATAAAGTTGAATATATTGCAAAAGGAGGATTTGGTAAAGTTTATAGGGCAAATTGGAAAGATGGCTATATTTCACATTGGGATATAAATAAAAATCAATGGAAAAGACATAGTCAAAATCGAAATGATTATGTAGCACTTAAAAGTTTGGATCATTCACAAAATGTTACATTGGAATTTCTCAATGAGGTATAATTTACATACGTTGGTGTTAATAGAAATTTTTTATAATATTATTATTTTTTATTAATATCGGATTGTTTATTTTCAGATTACTTTACATGTTAAAGTAATTGAAGATAAAATATCAAATAATATAATTAGATGTTATGGAATAACTCAAGATCCAGTTACAAAGGATTATATGATGGTTATGAATTACGCTAAATTGGGAGGTTTACGAAACGTTTTGAGTGAAAGAGGAAAACGATTACATAAAAGTAAGAAAAGAATGTATAGAATGCAAAACTTTAATTTAGAATTATATTTTTGGAAATGGAGATACAAGATACGTATATTAGAAGGTATTGCAGCAGGACTTCATAAAATTCATAGAAAAGGATTTATTCATCGAGATTTACATATTGGAAATATAGTATGTTTTAGAGAAACCACTTGTATAACTGATATGGGTTTGTGTAAACCGGCAAATTATAATGAATTAGAAAATGCAGGTAACAGTATATTTGGTGTGTTATCATATTTAGCTCCTGAGATTTTAAGAGGACAACATTACACTCAAGCATCTGATATTTATAGTTTTGGTATAATTATTTACGAGACTATATCAGAATTATCTCCATATAATGATACTGCTCACGATGAATTTTTAGCATTAAAGATCTGTGAAGGATTTAGACCTAGATTTAATATTGAAGTACCTTCATTAATTTTACATATAATTAAAAGATGTTTGGATGCAAATCCATCAGATAGACCAACGGCGAAAGACCTTTCAAAAATTTTTCAATTATGGTTAGAAGAACTTAATAAATATATTAATGATGCTGATAGTGAAACAGAATTGATTAAAACCAATTTAATTAAACAAATTGAGGAATCGGAAAAAATTAATAATACTTCATCATCTAATAATTCTGCTTTGAAATATAAAATATATAACGAAGCTACATATTCAAGTAGATTAATTAAATTTACCAACGAATTACCTGAACCAAAAAATTCTGATGATTATTATAAATATTATAATGATATATCAAGCGTAGAATATTCAGGTATTTATTTAAATTCTTTATTTGTTTATTTGATATTCAAACTAATTCTTATCCTTTTATAAAAAGATTCTTTGAAATCAAATAATATTTCTGATTGTTTGGATTGTGAAATCATTGACTAAATACAATATGGTTACTTTAATGAATATGATATTATCTTTTGATTTTACTTCATAATTCATATTATATTTTATATATATTATTGCTATCATTGTTTTTATTCTGTAATGTAATATTGATTATTTTGTGATTTAACATGCGAAATAATAAAAAGTTAATCATTTTTAAAACAATATGAAAAATTATAATAAATCGTTAATGAACAAGATTTTATTTTTATCCTCTTCCATAATTTATGATCATTGCTAATTGATTATAATTCTAAAGAAACCGCTTCATACTATATTTACAAATAAAACTTTGAACTTATTTTTAGGGAATTTTCGCTCTCAGAAATATAATTTATTAAATATTAAATTGATACATTTAATAATAAATGTAGATTACTGCGTTATCATGTACAGTACGTTGATCAGTATGATCAGTAGTATCAGAAAAGTTTCAGTTTACCCGAACATTTCTACTTTTGACTAAAACATTCCTTTTTAGTAATTTATTCATGATATAATTTCGTATATGAGTTTCTGAAAATTTTTCAACATTTTAAATTGAACCTAACAATTTCGATGTTGTTAACTTACACATAATACTGTACTTTCAACTCAAAAACTCCGTATTAAATTTTTTCAATCAAAATTCTTACACGCAATATTTATTTTTATCCAACTTATTAATGTTAGATTATCATAGGCTCATAGCGATATACCTTGTTACCTTTCCGAAATTAAAATCGAAAATTCCGGAATTATGAAGGCCAAATAAATAGTAAAAACGGGAAACAAGGAGGTGTGATCCATTGTGTCAAAACTCAATTGACTGCGATGTTACCTTTTTAATCAAATGATAAACCTTTTGTGTGCAAACAAAATGATGGAGACGTATTTGTCACGCGCTCGTACCAACCCGCCACATACTATTTGTCACATAGGGATGGTCTATCACTGTCTGAATATCACGTGCCCGAGCTTGATGATTGATTAAGATCACGTGGCAATATCCATTTTTGTCCGCAATCGTTACATCACTTAATTTTTGTGCTAATGGTTTTTATTATTATTCGTAATACCACTTTGATTAAAGTATTTGGATGGAAGCGTCTTTAAACCTGTAATGCTCTTAACAGGTGCTCATCTCCGAATTATGATCGACCTTTGGGTAACTTAGTTACCGATCTTTGTATGACCGTTCTTTTCCTTCGAATTCTTTCTGGTTTTGGAGGTCTTTAAGGACAATTACTATAAATAGTAGTCACGAAAGACTTTATTTCATCTTGTAATCCAATTTCACCATTTTTCTCTAATATTATTCGTTCTAATCCCTCAACTTAATTTCCTTTTTCCTCATTGCACATGACTTGCTGTGGTACGCATTACGAAGACCCAACTTCCTAAAAGTTATTGTGAAGTTTTCTAGGATTTCTATAATCAAAATATGACGTACTTTAACGAATGTCTCGTGCAGACTACTCCACGCTTTAGATTCCTTTACCTTATTATGTAACTCCTCCAGAACACCCACTCTCTAAAATTTTTTTAATTTTCAGTACACGACGATTGTTTCTCTTTGTTACATATATCAATATACCAATATCTGATACAGTATATGTTTCTGTATATCTAGTTGTTAAAAATTCCTTACAGAGTCTCTTTTGTAGAAATTTATAGTCTTCCATAGTATTTAAAATAAATATTTGTATATAAAACCCTTTTTTCTTTTTACAGAAAATTTGGTTGACGATCTGAAAGAGTTTTTTTTAGGTATAAATTCCTATTCATTAAGTAATTAGGTTAAAGATGTGTTACCATTCTTTTATGCTATAAATAATTAATGCAGTAGAGAAATAACACTTGAAAAATTTTTTCTTTGTTTTATTTATTTTTTTTTTTTTTTGTTAAAAAATATATTTAATAAATAAAGAAGAATAAAAGTTTAAACAAATGTACAAATTTTAGATAATAAATAGTGTAATAAGGTAGCGTGAAATCGTAAATCACACACGTGATGAATAAGTTTATCCTCCAAAAAATAAATAAAATGAAATAAATAGAATGAAAGAAAAAAAATATTGTAAAAATAGATACCAAAAATTGAAGTTGCTCGGATTCTAATAATAAAAATGATGAACCGATCGCACAAATGAAGATTTTAATATATCTCAAGAATATGAAATAATGTCAATGATGGGTACGACGGCGATGACAAAAATTTTAGATGGTCTATCGATATATCGAATGCATGCATGGAAGACACGAAAAAAGCAGTATTTTCTTTTTGTTAATGACGCCGCCCTAAGCCCAAAATTCATATGATCCTGATATTCTGATTGATCAAAAATTCACAAATATTACCTTCTTGAATTTCTCGTATTACTTATTTACTTAATTCATATATGTGTGCTGTGTTATATATTTTCAATTTTATTCAATTTCATATTACAATCATTCTTTATTCAATTTGTTATTTATTATAATTTTGTTTCACTTACGCAAAATATTTGATAAATTGGTAAAACATTGATTCATGGAATATAAGATTCCTTTGTATAGTAACGGCAACGCAAAAATGAACAAAAATTATTTATTAAAAACTTATTTCTTTTGTCAAGATTTTATCAGACTCTGAATGATCACTGGTTGTGAAACAAATGTCATACTAAAGAATAATTTTTTTACTGATTAGGCTAATACGCTTGTGGCAGTATTTTATTTTAAAATTGTTTTATCCAGATGCGATAAAGGTTTAACAGTAAAGAGTTTTTCTTATAATCCGCCTCAATTAGGTTATAACTGTGTCATTTTATTATAATAATTCATCTAAAAAAGATGAAATTTCATAAATACTAATTTGAGGATGCATGAAACCAGTAAATCGTAACACAGATATTATTAAAAAATCAGGTATTTATCTTTTATTCCTATAAATTACTAAGCAATTTTACCAATTTTACTGTATACATCAGAAGTCAAATGTGATCAACTGATTGTATAACCAAAAAATGTGCAATAATGACTCACTTCACACGCCAGATAAAAATAATCATAACACGTTGATTATCTCATTATTTTTAGTTTGAGGATAATAATGAATCATTATCGCAAATTCAGTTTGTCAAATACTGTCAACCTACTGGAAAATTGCGCAACAGTAATTCGTTATTAGTCATTTTTTTTAATAATGAACCTGACATTTCATTATTAGTCATGATGTATTCAGAAAGGTTTTTGAAAATTATATATATATACCATCAAATTTTCTCAAATTTTTTCACAATTTCTTCAAACAATTCTTCTTTACAGAACGGAATAGTAATTTCACAATTTCTTCAAACAATTCTTCTTTACAGACGGAATAGTATTTTTCACAACGGAATAGTATTTTTTTACAATTTTTTCAAACAATTCTTCTTTACAGAACGGAATAGTATTTTTCACAATTTCTTCAAACAATTCTTTTCAGAACGGAATAGTACGCAACAGAATGTAATGAAACGTTGAAGGACAACTTTGGATTCAAAATTTCTTACAATGTAAGTTTACAATTACTAGTACCGTCCTTAAATTTCGACTGCACACAGCGAAAGCAATGTGCAGGGCTGACGAACGGCTTTAAAGGGTTGTGAATAGATAACTGGACCCATCGTACGAGAACCCTCTTCGAGTTTTGCGAATAATGGTCTCATAGATGATGATGAGGGATATCTATATGATCACTCCTGAGGTATACGCTTATCCATAGGATAGTTTGGTTATGGTGTACTCCAAATGATCACTGTTTACATATCATTTGGGTGCCTGAAGTGAATGAGCCGTGCTAATTCGTGTTTAGTTCTTTTCATGTAGGATGATTAAAATTGTGTGACATGTCGACTCAATTTCCAATGATAGTATAGTAGTTAATTACCACTACATCTATATATTTTTTATATCTTGATAACATATTCAATACTGGTATGAACAGCTTCCGCCCTCACAACGGTCCTCACTTCTCAGGTGTTGTTGTTCCATTAGGTATGCGCCCTAGTAGACGTTAGTAACCATGTGTGGCGAAAGCGTGATCAGAAGGCTTTAGGAGGAAACTAAGCTAAAACTAAACTCAAAACTATAACTTAACAAACTAAAACTAAAACTAAAACTAACTAAACTAAAACTAAAACCTCCTAAAGAGCGCTGCGTAAGGATCTATTAGGATACGGTACCTTATGTTGAACGGACACCTTGTGGAGTGGGACCAAGTTTAAATCGTTAGCTAACATGATTTCAAAAATAAGAAAAAAAAATGATTTGTTATATTTCCCATTTTTAACATAACTGACTATTATTTTTATTATTTTGCTATAACTATTGTAAATTTAATAAAGAATTTAATATATATATGAACAAATAAGCGTTAATCATGTCAGGGAGCTTTTTTTTAGATTTTTACATATACTAACACTAAGGATGAGTTTGCGATTAAAAAGAAGTTAAGTAAATGCCGATTTATTACAATACATCTATATACAGATTGTATCCATAAGTCCCTATCCAAACTTAAGAGACGAAACAAAAATAATAAAAAATTTTAAAAACAATACTTAATAATTGGTCCTTACTAAACCTCAAAAATAAAAAAAAAATAAAAAATTATATGGTCAATAATCAGTAATCACAAATATCTGAAAAAAAAATTTCTGTACATGCAGTGCACTCATCAAATTTTTTGATATCATCCGTAAGTCCTAACCGAATTTAAAAGATGAAAACTTTTTTAAAATATTAGTACTCAGTAATCAAAAATACCACTAAAAAAATTTTATAACAATTTGTTGCAGTACGCTCATTTAGATTGTTTCGGTATAATCCGTAAGTCTCTAACCAAGCGTCCAAACCTAAAAGATGAATTAGTAATCAAAATTTCACGTGACTATCAACCCAAATCCGCAACTTGATCCAAGTTGGTCTTACATCACAAAGCCAAAGTGACAAATCTAAAGAAAAAAATAAACCAAAAAGTTTGATTAACAATAATTATTTTTTTTTAAGAGAAAAATAAAAAAAGCAAAAACCCATACCTGTTGATTTTTCGCAGCTATTATTATTTGCAGAACCTATCGATCCTATCCGAACATAAAATCAAATTTTTTTTTAAAAAAAAATGAAAAAAAAAATAATTTTGATTAGTAATTAAGGCAAAAAAAAAAAAATCCATATTATTTTTATTTTTGTTTTAAAAAAATTAGTAATCATTTAACATTAATAAAAAAAAAATTAATATTTAATGTTAGTAATTAAGAAAAAAAAGGAGGGGGAATAGCAAAAAACCATATAACTATTCACAATATGATCCAATTTAAATCTTTGTCACAAAGCAAAATAAATAAATCTATGAAAAAAAATATCAAAAAAAAAAAGGAAAAGAAAGAGAAAAAAATAACAATAATCAAAAAAAATCGGTGAAAATCATTCTTCATAATTTTTCAAAAATAGCTAGTATGATTAGCATTAACTTGATCCCACGCACATTTTTTCGGCAACAAAAAAAAAAGTATAAATACTCTTCTTGGGGTGGTGGGTAGGGATGTTAACGGTCCTAGTGACTCGACTGACCGGTCCCAAGCAAATTGCCAAGTTTTGAGATTATTTTTTAAAAAAATTTTATTAATAAATTTTATTCCCAGGCATTTTTTAGGGTAGGTTACTTATTGGTATTAAGTGATAAAGTTCCACCTGGAGCCAGAAATGCTTAAAACGCGGAACCAGTTCTAGTATCGGTCTGGACCAACTGGTCGGCATCGGTCCCAAGCAAATTGCTGGATTTTGAGGTGATTTGTTTAAAAAGAATTATTAATAATATTTGTTCCCAGACCATTTTCACTTATTGGAGATAAGTGGGCACACTTTTCTGGGATCGGCAATTTGTTAAATTGACTCGGGACTGATCTACCATTAACATTCCTAGTGGTGGGTGTCGTGGGTTAGTGACTTAGTGTTAGCAGCAGTTCATTTCATTTCGACATGAAACGTTAACATTAACATTAACAATAAAATTTGTCTGAGACCGGTTTCCTTTTTTGGAATCCCACTACCCCGTTTTGATGTTGATTTACTGCTGTGAATTTTAACCTTCCCTTTTTTAATCAGAGCCTTGTCCTATTTTAAACAACAACGATAAACAAATCTCTCAGTATTTCAACAAAGATAAAAATAAATTTGCAATAAACACAATAAAAAAATATTTCGCTCTGGACCCTCAACGGTTTCCGTTTCCCTAGTTTATCATTAAAAAAAAATTGGTTACCATCATACTTAATAATGTCAAATAACAAATTTTTGATTTACTGACAAAAATAGCAGTTAATTTACGTCGATCCTTACATTTTTATGTACATACTGTATCAAAAAAAAAAAAATAAATTCTTTTTTCTATGAAAATTATCATAAACATCCTTTTTTGAAAAGCACATTATTTTTATTTATTTGGTATTAGAATAAAGAAGTTCTACAGCGAAACCATGGATAAATGCAAAAAATGCGATCAACAATATACAAATATAGAGAATAAATGGTGTAAACCATGTCAAATAAATTATTTAAAAGAAAACTTTACAAACTGGAGCAGTGGAAATGAAAAAATTGATAATATTATTCAAAGAATGCAATTAGAAATCAAAAATTTTTATAGTAAAATAGTTGAATGGGTACCATATTATGAGTTTGATGAGGAATGTAAGATTTATAGTAAGGTAAGTTCAGGAAAATGGAAAAATGGTCCGTTGTATTGGAATAGTCATCATGAAGAATATATAAGAAGTACACCTAATATAGAATTTACTTTAAAACGGTCCTCCAATAATGTTGATGATCTTTTAAACGAGGTATGGAAGTTACCATATAGATTCAAATTCAAAACACTTGTTTTAAAATAAATTTTGTGTGACTTTATTTCATAGGTAAATAAATATCCAATAGGTCATAATAATCATATAATTCATATATATGGAATAACTCAAAATCCAGATACAAAGAATTATATATTGATCTTAGATTATATGTATTCAGAATATCATTTAAGTGATTGTGCAAAATGTGATAAAATGTACATAAGAGTATATTCAAAATTGTGTAAACCATGTCATATAAATAGTTTAAAAGAAAGCTTTGGAAATTGGACTAGTGGAAACGAGAAAATTGATAGGTTTACCCAAGAAATGCAATTAAGTATTACTGAATCACAAATAATAATTGAATGGATATCATACAATAAATTTAATAATATTGAAAAATTAGATGAAAATGGATATACTATAGTATATTCAGCACTATGGAGTTGTGCAAGTAAGAGTAGATTATATTATAAAAAAGTTATTTTAGAAAATTTATGCAACTCGTATAATAATCTTGATAGATTTTTAAATGAGACATATGAGGTATGAAATTTCTCTACAAATCTAATTTAATTACTTATTATTAATGAAAACTTTTTTCATATTTTAATAATAGAAAATTAAACTTAACGAAAGTACAGTATATGGAATATCTCAAAATCCAGATACAAAAGATTATATTATAATTCTAAATATTGAATATTGTTGTGAAAAATGTTATAGATTATATACATACTATGATGAAAAATGGTGTAAACATTGTCAAATAAATTATTTAGATGAGAGTACAAGTTGGACTGGGGAAGAAAAAATTGATGATTTTATTGAAGAAGAAACGCGACTAAAAATTAATTGTTACACGGATATGATATTTGAATGGATACCTTATAGTCAGTTTACAGACGTTAAAGAAATAGGAACCTATGGCTCTTCTACAGTATATTCGGCAATATGGAAGAATGGTCCTTTAAGTTGGTATTAAAGAAAATATAAAAGAAAATCTAAAGATATGAACATTACTATAAAATGTTTATACAATAATGATTTTAGTTTTTTAATAAACGAGGTATGAAATTTCTCTATGATCTAATTTAAATACTTTTTTTATATAACAAAATCCGAGTGATTTTCATATTTTATTAGGTGAATAAATATCCAATAAAAAACAAAAATATTACTCTTACAATCTATGGAATATCTCAGAACCCAAATACGAAATATTATACATTAATTCTTAATGATGAATACTTAAAATATTTGGAATATTGTTGTACAAAATGTGATAAGCTATATACAGATACAAATTTAAAATGGTGTGAAATATGTCAAATGAATGATTTAAAGAAAGATTTTAAAAATTGGACCAGTGGGAATGAAAATGTTGATAAATTTATTCAAGAGATGAAGTTAAAAGCTTATAGACACAAAGATATACCATTTGAATGGATACCATATGATCAATTTAACAATATTAAAAAAGTAGGTAAAGGTGGTTTTGCTATTGTATATTCAGCGATATGGAAGGATGGTCCAAAATATCATTATCAGAATGATAGGAAGAATTTAAATAAATTAATTGCTTTAAAAAGTTTAAATGACTCACAAAATATTACCAGTGAATTTTTAAAAGAAATTCAAAGTTATTCAAGAGAAATGCGATATACAAGCAATTCAAGTAATATACTTAAAATATATGGAATGTCTCAAAATCCAGATACAAATAATTATATAATGATTCTTGAATATGCAAATGGTGGGAATTTTGACGACTATTGGATAAAAAAAAATTATAAAAGTTTTAATTGGAATCAAAAAGTAAACACATTATGTAATATCATTAAGGGTCTTAAAGAAATACATCAGAAATCCATGGTTCATCGTGATTTTCATACGGGAAATATATTATTTGATTCATTGCACGATAAAACATATATTTCTGATATGGGATTATGCGGAGAAGTTGGTAATATAGATGAAAAAAATATATATGGAGTTATGCCTTACGTAGCTCCTGAAGTGTTAAGAGGAAGACCTTATACTCAAGCAGCAGATATATATAGTTTTGGCATGATTATGTATTTTACAGCAACTGGAAGACAACCTTTTCAAAATTGTGCACACGATCAATTTCTAGTATTAGATATATGCGAAGGAATTAGACCTGTAATAAATGAACCAGTAGCGCCAAAGTGTTATATTGACCTAATGAAAAAATGTTGGGATTTGAACCCAGACGATAGACCAAATGTCATCGAGTTGGAAAAATTGATTAATTCGTTTAAATATGTAATTAAAACAAAATTTAAAGAAGCGGATGAATACAGAAAAGCAAATCTTGCATCTTTTAAAAATAACCTATCGGCTACTCATCCTCAAGCTATTTATACTTCTCGATTACTTAATCCTTTTACAAAAGATCTTCTAAATTATGTTGATGATCAATAATTGAGTACAAAAATTGTAATTTATAACGAAGATTATTATAATAGAACAATGAGTGAAAGCTTAGGTACATTTCTTTTATAATTTCTTTTACTATAAGAATAATTTAATTAATTCTTTTTTTTTTTCCTTTAGAAAACTGCATGATTTAATTAAATTTGAATAAAAGGTAAATTATATTTGGAAATTGGAACTAACTATACACAAATTAGTGCTTGATTTAATAATGAATCTTTAATATATTAGATTAAAGTATATACATATCTATCCTTTTTTCTTAACAGTTAATTTTGTTCAACACTGATTATAAGCTTTAAATAAATGTAACAAATCACAGATACATGAAATTAATTAAAAGTATTATTATAAATGTCCAGTACAGAAACTTTGATAATAGTTGAGCCAAAAAATACGTGATCCGGCTGATAATGTTAAACTTTCATTGTAATATATTTGACTTGGTATATAACTGAAATATAAAATGATTAAAGGTCATTCATCTGTTGATCGGGTTACAACCATTACAACCAATAAGAATTTATATTTAGCGATAGCATACTTTATTTTGATGTTATCACTAGGGATGGAAAATTAACGGTTAATTATAATTTGGTTATTTAACTGGGTTAATTAACCGTTATTTAACAGTTAATTAACGGTTAATTAAACTTTTATAATTTTGCCCAAAAACTACTGAATTATGTTAATTTGGGCTAAATTAATATTTTATTATTTATAAGATTTTTATTTATAATGTATGTAACGTTTAAAATTTTAAATTTTATTATCAAAAAATCAAAACATTTTATTCGTCAGCTACTATATCTGTAATATTTAATTCCAACCCAATAAATCTATCATCATCTGAATCATTATCATTATCAACATGATCATTACTATTATTACCAATATCATTACCATTATCGTTATTATCAATTTTTCGCTGATCATGTATAAATTTATTTTTTTTAAGTTTCAAACCCCTTTTGTGCATCCAAAGATTTCCATAAATAAAAACCAATTTTTTTACACGATCATTTTGTAATCGATTACGGATTTTATTATGAATAAATCCGAAGGTTGAAAAATTTCTTTCAGCAGCTGCAGATGATGTCGGAATTGAAAGAATTTTGATAGCTAACTGCTGAAGCTCACTTTTTGGCCAAGATTGCCACCATATGGATGGACTAAGAACGGATGATGATAACCAAATTGTTTCGTTATCATATGGTGAATTTTTTTGACGAAACACTACTAATTCTGCAAACAATTTTACGGATTCCTCCTGACCAAATCTTCTATTTGTGAATTCTGTAAACTCAGCATACCCAATTGCCTCTATATCCGCATCTTCACTTTCTTCTAAAAAACGTGGATCTAACATATAAGCAGCCATCATAACAGGATGGTATGAATACTCCCATCGTTTATGAATAAGCTGTTGAATATATTCAGAAAATTCATAAGAAAGTTCGCTAATTTTGTTTATTAATTTATTAAAATGGGAATAAACAGTTGAAAGGGTAGATGTGTCAGACTCAAATAATTTTAAAATTACTACCATTGGCTCTAAAATTTTTGTTATTAAATCTGCCATTTCCCAAAATTCTTCCGATAATACATTATTTCTCACTTCTCTATTTATTTTTTGACGAATTTCGGGATCCATTAGCACTTGTTCAAGAGCAATTTTTGATTTTAGAAGTGACTGAAAACAGCTAAGATGCGTACCCCATCATGTGAGTGTTGGTAAAACTAATGCAATCTCCTTATTATAATTTTCAATCTGAATACGTTTTAGTTTTGCCGCTGCTTGTATATGAGATTTAAAATAATTTACTATCATCTTGCCATTATTGACTATATCTTTAATTTCATCAATTTTCAAAATATCCCCAATTAATAGATTAATAATATGAGAGTTACATCCAAGACAAACAATATGAGAATATTTTTCTTCAATCCGTTTCCATGCTGCTTTCATTACACTAGCTGTATCTGTAATGACAGAGGAAAATTTATGAGTACCAATAATTTCCATTTGTTGAATTATTTGGTTTGCAATCCACTCTCCTGTGTGAGATTCTTCGCCTGAAAATGTGGCATCAAAAAAAATTGGTTTAAGAGTACAAACTATAAAATTTTGTACCGAATCTCGATTAATATTAGACCAACCGTCAGAAACCATGCAAAGTGATTTTGCTTTAGAAATTTGTTCATCTGCTTGTGCTTTTACTTCATCATAAACATCATCTAACAAGTCATCAGCTAGTTTCTTTCTATTTGGCAACTTGAAAGCTGGTCGAAGGTGTTGAAAAAATTGAATAACAAGTGGATTATCAACAAAGGAGAATGGAACTCCAGCTGAATACAATGCTTGTGCTAATTGAAATTCAAGATCTTCTTGTTCTTCTTCGCTCATACGATCAACAAAACTTTCAATTTTTTGGGTTTTAATTCGTTTTACAGGTCTATTTGGTGTATCTGTAAGAATGGAATTTAATGCAATATTTGGGTGAAATTGTGTAGTTTCGGGTATAGAATTTTGTGAACCTACATTTTGTTTAGACTTTGCATTATCTGGTGCTCCGGGGCATTCTTTATCAAGGTGTATTTGCATTCGTGAAGGAACAGCCCGGTCAAAAATTTTGGTACAGTAATTACATTGTACAGGAGGATGTGAATTATTTCTATTATTTTCCACTTGGTTTTGTGTAATAACTGTCCAGTGTTTCCAGACAGGACCTCTTTTTTTGGTCATTGTTAAAATTAAAAAAAAAAAGATGAAAAAAAATTGATAATCAAAAAAAAAGAATTTGATCACGTGATAAATATTTTGCTTCTCTGATTGGTCAATTTATAATTAACCAAATTAACCGTTAATTAACCAATCTTAGCTAATTATAATTAACCAAATTAACTTCCATCCCTAGTTATCACGAGCCTTGACCAATCGATCGCTTTTACTGACCGCTTGACCGGCCGCTTTGGTCGACCGTTTATTCGATTGTTTGACCGACCAGAAACTGCTTAAAATGAATTTAAAAATTTTTTCAAATACTTTATATTTAAGAATTTGCATTATCTTTAAAATACATCGTCTTTTTTTTTAAAAAAAAATATATTCACTAGTTAGCAAGATTCTACTATCATATTTAGATATTTTAACATCATCAAGATTGCCAGTATAGACTAACGGATTACAACTTATCTATGACGTAACCAGAAAAAATATTTATTTTTATATAATTTTTGTATTTTTGTCATTAAATAATTGCGATATTACGCTAATTTAATGTATTAAGGAGAGTTTTATATGTCGTAATTAATTCCGACGGCAAGGATAATGTCGAATATAATTTTGAGAAATGCTTTCATATTTTCAATTCAAGAGGAATTGTTCACTTTTTTATCCAACTTCAAAAAGATACTGTAGCACCTGTACAGTGGGATATCAAAAATCACCGGACAGTTTTTTTTCAGAATTGCATAACTGCATTTTCTCAGCATCCAGTGATCATTAAACAATGAACCAAAGCTTGTTAGAATCACCATAACAAGATGCATTGAATGGTATTATCTGTGTATCTCTAGCATTAATAGGTAATTAGTTATTGTCAAGTATTTATAAACTGTAAAATAGGAATAACTTTTCATCCTCTAATGCTAAAAACATAAAAATAATACCATTCGATTTGTCTTGTTATGGCGAATCTAACAAGATATGCCTCATCATTCTATGATTAATGGGCAATGAAACGCCTTGATACTTTTATTTTTCATTATTAAAAAAATTTTCAAAAATCATGATTTTAAAATAAACTTTAAATGGAGTTTAAATGTCACCCGGTGATCATACAAAGATGATCAAAAGCTCATTAGATTCGTCTCATTGAGATGCATTGAATGGTGGTATTTATATATTTCTAGCATTAATAGATAGTTAATTATGATCAATTCTCTCTAAATTAAAAAATGGTGATAACTTTTTATCTATTGATGCTAGAGATATAAAATACTGCCATTTAATGTGTCTCATTATGATAAATATAATGAGCTTTTTTTGTTTTTATATTACCACCAGACAAGTAAACGCCTTGATGTTTCTACATGTCAATATTAAAAAAATTGTTAAAAAAATACAATTTTAGAATAAACTTTAAATGGAGTTTAAATGTCACCCAGTGATCATACAAAGATGATCAAAGGCTCATTAGATTCGTCTCATTGAGGTGCATTGAATGGTGGTATTTTTATATTTCTAGCATTAATAGATAGTTAATTATGATCAATAATCTCTAAATTAAAAAATGGTGATAACGTTTTATCTATTGATGCTAGAGATAAAAAATACTGCCATTTAATGTGTCTCATTATGATAAATATAATGAGCTTTTTTTGTTTTTATATTACCACCAGACAAGTAAACGCCTTGATGTTTCTACATGTCAATATTAAAAAAATTGTTAAAAAAATATAATTTTAAAAGAAACTTTAAATGGAGTTTAAATGTCACCCAGTGATCATACAAAGATAATCAAAGGCTCATTAGATTCGTCTCATTGAGATGCATCGAATGGTAGTATTTATATATCTTTAACATATATAGGCAATAAGTTATGACAAATATTCTCTAAATGATAAAGTGCAAATAACTTTTTACCTACTAATGTTAGTATTATAAAAAATACTGTCATTTAATGCATTTCATTTTGATAAATATAATGAGCTTTTTTTTATCTTTATTTAATATACTGTATTCTAAATATTCAAAGCCAAATGCATAAAGCCAAATATGCTAAGCAAATATACTAAGCCAAATAACTAGGCCTTATGTGTTAACCCAATATGCTAAGCCAAATACTAAGCAAATATGATGCAAAGCAAGTCAAGTATATTAAGCCAAAAATTAAAAAAATATATAAACATTAAAATTTTTACCAATTTGTATTTATGATAATATTTATTTTTTATAAATATTTTTTTTTAAAAAAATTTCTTTACTATTAAAAAAGTCTTTAAAATTATATAGTTTCTTCTTTTCCTTAATATTATAAATTATAAAAAAAATAATAAATTATTTAAATGGCTGCTACCCAACGTAAAGAACTTACAGAATTCCAGCGTGGTGAAATAATAGGTGCTTGGAAATGTGATTTTAGCATAAGAAAAATAAGTGAAATATTAAAACATTCAAAAAGTACAGTTCATGAAGTTATTGCTGCATATAAAGAAGGATTTGAAACACTACCTTCACGAAGTGGTAGACCACCTATTATAACAGAAAGAGATGGCCGCCATTTAATGCAAACTCTTAATAAAAACCGAAAAACTACTATTGATGAATTGTGTGAAAACTTTACTACTTCTACTTCAATAGAGGCAAGCCCAATTACTATCAAACGATATCTCCATAAAAATAATATTTATGGACGAGTTGGAGCAAAAAAACCCTTTGTAAATGCAGCTAATAAAATGAAAAGATTAAAATGGGCCAAACAAAAAGTAAAGTGGATAAATGAATGGGAAAACATTATTTGGAGTGATGAATCTAAATTTGAAGTATTTGGTGGTGATGGAAAAAGATATGTTTGGAGAACTCCTCAGGAAAAATATAATCCAAGATGTCTTATTCCTACATTTAAATCAGGTCAAGAAAGTGTAATGATTTGGGGTTGTTTTGTAAAAAATAAATTAGGTCCATTAGTTAAATTAGAAGGTAAAATAACAGCAAATGTCTATGTAAAAGAAATACTTGAAAAACATTTATTGCCCTTTATAAATAATTTAGAAGATAAAGAAAATTATATTTTTCAAGAAGATAATGCTCCTATTCATACAGCAAATATAGCAAAAAAGTGGAAAGAAGATAATAATATTGCAAGCTTACCATGGCCTGCATAAAGTCCAGATTTGAATCCTATAGAAAATCTATGGGATGAATTGGAAAGAAAAGTCAGAAATCATAGACCATTACCAAAAAATCAAGATGATTTATGGAAGATTTTACAAGAAGAATGGTTAAATCTTGATGAAAAATATATAAAAATCTTGTAGATAGTATACCACGCCGTGTTGCTGCAGTTATTGAAAATAAAGGTGATCCTACAAAATATTAGTAATAAAATAATAAATATTTTTTTTTTATAATTAAAATGTATTTTTTGTCAAAAACTTTAACTACACTTATTTTATTACTATTTAATTTTTTTCAATGAGATGAATCTAATGAGCTTTTAATCAACTTTGTATAATCACTGAGTAATATTTTAATCCTATTTAAATTAATTCTAAAATTACATTTTTTTAATAAATTTTTTTAATATTAACATTTAGAAACATCAAGGCATTTTCTCATCTGGTGGTAATATTAAAACAAAAAAAGCTCATTATATTTATCATAATGAGACACATTAAATGGTAGTATTTTACATCTCTAGTATCAATAGATAAAAAGTTATAACCACTTTTTAATTTAAAGAATATTGATCATAATTAACTATCTATTAATGCTAGAAATCTAAAAATACCACCATTCAATGCATCTCAATGAGACGAATCTAATGCGCTTTTGATTATCTTTGTATGATCACTGGGTGACATTTAAACTCCATTTAAATTTATTTTAAAATTATATTTTTTTAACAATTTTTTTAATATTGACATGTAGAAACATCAAGGCGTTTTTTTGTCTGGCGGTAATATGAAAATAAAAAAAGCTCATTATATTTATCATAATGAGACACATTAAATAGTAGTATTTTATATCTCTAGCATCAATAGACAAAAAGTTATTACTACTTTTTAATTTAAAGAATATTGATCATAATTAACTATTTATTAATGCTAGAAATATAAAAATACCGTCATTCAATGCATCTCAATGAGACGAATCTAATGAGTTTTTGATCATCTTTGTATGATCACTGCATGACATTTAAACTCCATTTAAAGTTTATTCTAAAATTATATTTTTTTAACAATTTTTTTAATATTGACATGTAGAAACATCAAGGCGTTTAATTATCTGGTGGTAATATAAAAACAAAAAAAGCTCATTATATTTATCATAATGAGACACATTAAATGGCAGTATTTTAAATCTCTAGCATTAATAGATAAAATGTTATCACCATTTTTTAATTTAGAGATTATTGATCATAATTAACTATTTATTAATGCTAGAAATATATAAATACCACCATTCAATGCATCTCAATGAGACGAATCTAATGATCCTTTGATCATCTTTGTATGATCACTGGGTGACATTTAAACTCCATTTAAAGTTTATTTTAAAATCATGATTTTGAAAATTTTTTTAATAATGAAAAATAAAAGTATCAAGGCGTTTCATTGCCCATTAATCATAGAATGATGAGGCATATCTTGTTAGATTCGCCATAACAAGACAAATCGAATGGTATTATTTTTATGTTTTTAGCATTAGAGACTGAAAAGTTATTCCTATTTTACTGTTTATAAATACTTGACAATAACTAATTACCTATTAATGCTAGAGATACACAGATAACATCATTCAATGCGCCTTGTTATGGTGATTCTAACAAGCTTTGGTTCATTGCTTAATGATCACTGGATGCTGAGAAAATGCGGTTAAGCAATTCTGAAAAAAAACTGTCCGGTGATTTTTGATATCCCACTGTACATCACAGTAAAAATTGCTATAGTAAAAAGCAAGCTGAATTAATGACCGAATAATACCATGAAACGATTTTTTGAAAACGGAATTTTGACACTAGAAATAAATCTTATTGAGGATGATACAATACATGAGCCTTTCACCCGTTAAATTAAAATCAGTTAGGAAAAAAAAAATAAAGGTTGTCATAATTTATCCAATTAAGTTTCATCTTTATACATACCTGATACTGAGTGATACAGTATATGTATAGATTTCAAAACGAATGGTATGGATAAATTGGCAAGTTTATTTTTTTCGCTGCAATTCCTGCTAATCGGTTTTCTTAAAACATAATTTGCATGTGATAATTCAAATAAATTTATTTTTAAAAGATAACAAAGAAATAAAATAAGATATTTTGAGTATTCGTCATAACTTATAAAATAATAAAATGTAAAATCAAAATTAAGTGTTTAAATAAAAAATAAAAAATTATAAAAATCAATATCAGATTACATTGCTAACTAATCTAATTCTGATACATTTTGTAATAAAAATTTTTCTACTGCAATATTATCACTAAATTCAGATTCTCCGAGTTTAGACTTTTTAGATTCAGGAAATATAGAGGATTCAATATTTCGTTTAGTAGACTCAAAATCAGATTCATCTTCTGTTAATATCATACCATCTTTTAGTAATTCATCTATCTTATTATCACTGAATTCATAGATTTCATTATCATGTTTTGGAAGCTTTTTTGTATAAGGATTGAGTAATCGTGATATATAAGTAGCTTTAGGATGAGTAGGTCTACTGTCTTCAAATGAAAAGTTTAATTTTCTATACTTTTCTGTTTCGCTAAATGACTTTATTATTTTCTCATAATCTTGCTGTTCTTGCATATCATGTTCCTGATCGTATGAATTTTGAAATGAATTAATCAACTCTAGAATTTCATTGACTTTCGGTCTATTGCTTGGATTTGAATCCCAACACTTTTTCATTAAATCAATATAACATTTTGGAGCTTCTGGTTCATTTAATTCAGGTCGAATTCCATAACAAAATATGGTTAATACTAAATTTTCGTTGTGAGCACGATCAAAAAAAGGTTGTCTTCCAGTTGCTACAAAATACATTATCATGCCAAAGCTATAAATATCCGCTGCCTGAGTATAAGGTTTTCCACTTAATACTTCAGGAGCCACATATGGTATAACTCCAAAAACTTTCGTTTCATCTGTATTATTTTCAACTTCTCCAACATCTCCACATAATCCCATATCTGAAATACATAAACTATTTTTATCCTGAAATTCAAATAAAATATTTCCTGTGTGAAAATCATGATGAACCATTTGATTTTGATGAATTTCTTCGAGTCCCTCACAAATATCGAATAATATAGATAATTTATCACCCCATTCAATTTTTTTATAATTTCTATTCATCCAATCATTAAAATTCCCTCCACTTGCATAATCAAGGACCATAATGTAATCTTTTGTATCTGGCTTTTGAGATATTCCATATACGTTAAGAATTTTACTAGAATTAGCTATCGAATATGCTTTAATCTATTCAAAATATAACATCTTTATTAATAAAAGAATTTTTTACTTTAATATAAATTTATAAAAATATTTATACCTCATTTAAAAATTTAGGACTAATATTTAATGAATTACGCAAACATTTTAAGGCAACATTTTTACCCGGATCTCTTATCCATTCCTTTGTATTATAAATATCATGATATTGAGGACCGTCCTTCCATATTGCCGAATATATTGTAGCAAAACCACCTCTGCCAATTTCTTTAATATTACTAAACTGATCATATGGGATCCATTCAAATAATAAATCAAGTGGATCATTAATCCTTAATTGCATTTCTTGAATTAAATTGTCAATATTTTCATTTCCACTAGTCCAATTGGTAAAATTGCTTTTTATATAATTTATACTACATAATTTACACCATTCAAACTCTATATCAGCATACTCCTCACCACATTCTTTACAATATACATCCTGTAAGACAATAATATAATCTTTTGTATATGGATTTTGAGATATTCCGTATATTTTAATAGAATAAGTATCATCATCATCATAACGATAATTAATATTGACATTATCTTCAACATCACCACCACTAATATCATCAACATCAATATCATCAACATCAATATCGTCGTCATCATTAATATCATCAGCGTCAATATCGTCACCACCGCCAATATCATCATCATCATCATCATCATCAATATCATCATTAACATAAATATCCTCATCAATATCAACATCATCATCATTAACGTCGTCATCGATATCACCAATATTTGTTAACATTTCAACATCATCATCACCATCGACAGCATTATTATCATTATTATCAATTTTATTATTAAAATAATCTTTGACCTATTAATAGTAAAAGAATCATTATTATACTGTACATTTGAAATAAAATAAATTTATGAAGAAATTTCGTACCTCATTCAATAACCTATTAATATTACTTTGCGAATTATATAAACACTTTAAAGCAACATCTTTATTCGATTCTCTTAACCATTTCTTTTCATTATTATTATAATGTAATGGACCATCATTCCATATTGCTGTATGTACTGTAACGAGATCATTCTTGCTTATTTCTTCAATATTGTTAAACCGATCATATGGTATCCATTCAAATTTTGTATCAGACTGCTTACTAATTTTTAATTGCATATCTTGAATAAAATCATCAATATTTTCATTTCCACTAGTCCAATTTACAAAATCTTTTTTGAAATAATTTATATGACATGATTTGCACCATTTATCAATATATTTTTCGCCACATTCTTTACAAAATCCATCTTGTAAGACCATAATATAATCTTTTGTTTCTGGATTCTGAGATATTCCATATATATAAAGATTATTATCTTCTTCATAAATACATGTTGAGTATGTTTTAACCTATTATATAATGAAATCATATAAGTATAAAATATTTTTAAATCCATAATAAGTTATTAAAAAAAATTTCATACTTCGTTTAAAAACTCATCAATTATATTTTGTGAATTACATAAACATTTCAAAGCAACACTTCTTTCTGATTCTCTTATCCATTCCTTTTTATCGGCATTATAACATAATGGACCATTTTTCCATTTTGCTGAATATAATATGGAAAAATCTTTTTGACTTATTTCTTTAATATTATAAAGTTGATCGCATGGTATCCATTCAAATACTATATCAGCTGAGAAATGAATTTTCAATTGCATTTCTTGAATAAAAGTATCGATTTTTTCATTTCCACTAGTCCAATTTTTAAAATTATTTTTCAAATAATTTCTTCGACATGATTTACACCAATCAACATTTGCATCGGTGTATTCTTCACCACAATTCCAACAATACTCGTTTTCAAAAACTATTAAATAATCCTTTGTATCCGGATCTTGAGATATTCCATATATTTTATTTTCAATCTCATAAATATTCGTTGAATATAATTTAACCTATCAAGAATAAATGAAAAAAAAAAAAAATTAAAAAAAAATTACTTAAATTAAATTATATAAAAAAAAAAAGATTATATACTTCATTTAAAAATTCATTAATATTATTTTCTGTATTACATAAACATTTTAAAGAAACCTTTTTATTTGGTTCTCTTGTCCATTCCTTTTTATTATTACAATAACTTAATGGACCATTATTCCATATTGATAATTTTAACGTAACAAAATTATCTTTCTTTACTTCTTTTATATTATTAAATTGATTATATGGTATCCATTCAAATACTATATCATCACAACTAATATTTAATTGTACTTCTTGAATGAATTCATCAATTCTTTTATTTTCGCTCGTCCAATTGGTAAAATTTTCTTTAAAAAAATCTTTTCGACATGATACACACCATTCGCCAGCAATTTGTTCATTGCATTTTTCACAGTCTACATTTACTTTGGTTCCTTTTCGAATTGACATGATATTTGTTTTCAAGGTTTCTTAAGTTTTGATTTGTGAGTGAAAAGGTTGAAAAACAACGAAGAAATGCATGTCGATCAAGTCGATCAAGTACATTTTAAGTTATAGGGTGTGACACGTGTCTGTGTCAAAATTTCCGGCGCTTTGTTGCATGTGATACAAAAGTCACCAATGTTTATGAATATGATATTATTAATATTATTAGAAAGCCATTGATTGGAAATTTTTTTAATTATACGACAACGTCAATTGTCAACGCTTCTTCACTCCTATTCAATTTATTCGTTGTAATTATTTTTCATCGATTGATCTATAGGCCTTCATATAAAATCTTTTTTGACTTATTAGGTTGGTTCACATGCCGATCACAGACATCTATATTACAAGACGTACAAGGAGTAGGTAGTACATAATACGCTGTTTTCATTACTTATTCCCACATAATGTCAGACGACGATTATGACTCAAATTTGGAAGCAGAGGATGTAGAAATGATGGAAGAAGACTTTGATTTCGATAATGATGACTTTAATAACTTTGACTTTGACATTGATATTGACTTGGATGAACCTGAAGATCATTCTTCCACTTCAAGTCAAACAACCTCAGAAAAAAAAAATACAAGTGAATGTGAAAAATGTAAAAAAGAATATACGAATATAAAGAATAAATGGTGTAAATCATGTCAAATAAATAATTTAAAAGAAAATTTTACAAACTGGACAAGTGAGAATGAAAAGATTGATAATTTTATTCAAGAAACGCAATTAAAAATTAATGATTATGATGAAATAATATTTGAATGGATATCATATGATCAATTTAATGAGATTAAAGAAATAAAAAATGATAATCTCATCACAGATTATTCAGCAATATGGAAAGATGGTCCATTAATTTATAAAAAAACCTTAAAAAAATATGAAAGATGTTCAAACATGTTATTTACTTTAAAATATTTACATAACTCTCAAAATTTCATCAATGAATTTCTAAATGAGGTATGCAAAGTTTTTTTTTTGATAAATTTTACTTACAATTTTTTTGATGATTGTTTTTCATCTATTTTAATAGGTTAAAACATATTTAACTTATGAAAATAATAATATACTTGATGTATATGGAATATCTCAAAATCCAGAAACAAAAGATTATATTATTGTTCTTCAAAATGGATATTGTGGCAAATGTAATGAAATGTATAAGGATCTAATGCGTAAATGGTGTAAATTATGCAGAATGGATTTTCTTAAAAACAACGCTATAACTCAGAACAGTGGAAACAAAGTAATTGATAATTTTATTCAAAAAAAGCAATTAAAAATTAGTGATTATGATGATATGGTGTTCGAATGGATACCATACAATCAATTCGATAATATTAAAGAAATAGGAAAAGATGATTCTAGTACTTTGTATAAGGCAACATGGACGGATGGCCCATTAGAGTATAATGAAGACTCAAACAAATATGAAAGAAAATCATGTGAGAAAATTGCTTTAAAATGTTTGCATAATTCATCACAAGATATCATCAATGAATTTCTAAATCAGGTATGAATTCTTTATGAATTCAGCATGAATACAGCACTATTTTTCATTTAATAATATATAATTTTTTATTTTAAAGGTTAAAGCAAGCGAAAATATACTTTATATGTATGGATTGTCTCAAAATCCGGATACAAAAGATTATATTATTGTCTTAAAAGATTTATATTGTGAAAAATGTGGCAAGAAATACGTAAAATACAATATAGTTGACACTCCTTATTGGCATAGTAATTCGAATTGGTGTCGGCAATGTATAATAAATCATTTAAAAGAAAATTTCACAACCTGGTCTAGTGGAAATGAAGACATTGATGATTTCATTCAAAAAACGCAATTGAATTTTGAACCGGAAGATTTAGTTTTTGAATGGATACCAAATAATCATTTTAACGACGTCAAAGAGATTGGCAAGAACGATTCCGCCACAATATATTCAGCCATATGGAAAGGTGGTCCACTAAGTTATGATGAAGACCAAAAGGAATTAATAAGAGAATCTGATAAAAAAGTGGCTTTAAAATGTTTGCATAACTCGCAAATAGTCGTTAGCGAATTCTTAAATGAGGTATAAATTTATTATATGTATAGTATTTCTTAATAATTATTATTATTTTCTAATAATTTTTTTTTCATATTTATTAGGTTAAAACATGTCTAATGATTAAATCAGAATCCGATAATTTACTTGAAAAGAGCCTCAACACATATGGAATATCTCAAAATCCAGACACGAATGATTATATTATAGTACAGAGTGATGGATATTGTGAAAAATGCGGTCAAGAATATACATGTAAATTATATAAATGGTGTGAACCATGTCAATTAAATTACTTAAAAAATGCTTTTAACAATTGGACTAGCGGTAATGAAAAAATTGATAATTTCATTCGAAATAAACAATCAGAAATTAACGATTATGATGATATGGTATTTGAATGGATACCATACAATCAGCTAAATGATATTAGAGAAATAGGCGAATGTGATTCTTTTAAAATATGCTCAGCAACATGGAAGGATGGTTCATTTAATTTTGATAAAAATAATTTTGAATATAAAAGAGATTCAAATCAAAAAGTTGCTTTAAAAATTTTAAATAATTCATCAAACATTATTGAGGAATTTTTGAATAAGGTATAGCTTAATAATTCAATATAAATTTATTAACATTAGTATAGTAATAACGTTTTTTTTGCTTAAATATATAGGTTGAAGAATCTAATGATATTGTATACGGAATTTCTCAAAAACCAGATACAAAAGATTATATTATGATACTCAGGGATAAATATTGTGAGAAATGTGGTAAAGAATATGCAAATGTTGATTTCAAATGGTGTAAGCTATGTCATCTAAAAGAAAATTTTACAAATTGGACTAGCGGAAGTGAAAGAATTGATAAATTTATTGAAGATATGCAATTAAAAATTGATGATTATTATGGAATTGTATTTGAATGGATACCATATGACCAATTTAGCGATATTAAGGAAATAGGAAGAGGTGGTTTTGCTACAGTATATTCGGCAATATGGAAAGACGGTCCATTAGAATATGACGATAATGAAAATAAGCATAAGAGGACCAAAAATAAAAAAATCGCCTTAAAATGTTTAAATAATTCTCTAAATATTAGTGATAAATTTTTAAACGAGGTACGTTATGAATTTCTTTAAATTCTTTAAATTTAATTAAAACTTTAATTTAATAATTATTCTTTTTTCCAATTCAATAGATTAAAGCATATTCATTAGAAGGGACAGATGGAAGTATTCTTGCAACGTATGGCATGTCTCAAAATCCAGAAACAAAGGATTATATTATGGTTCTTCAATATGCAGAAGGAGGAACTTTAAAGGATTGTATAGATATAAATTTTGAAATTTTACCTTGGGAGGTAAAATTGGAAATTTTAGCTACTATTAGTGGCGGTCTTGAAGAAATTCATCAAAATAAACAATTAGTTCATCGTGATTTTCATGTAGGAAATATTTTATTTGATGCTTTAGTAGGTATTAATATGATATGGGATTATGTGGGGAAGCTAATAATGAAGATAATAAGAAAATTTATGGTGTGATGCCTTATGTAGCTCCTGAAGTGTTAAATGGATACCCATATACTCAAGCAGCAGATATATATAGCCTTGGCATGATTATGTATTTTGTAGCAACTGGGAGACAACCTTTTGCTGATTGTGCTCATGATACGTTCCTGTTATCAAATATACGTAATGGAGTTAGACCTGTAATACATGAGTCAGAAGCACCAGAATGTTATATAGACTTGATGGAAGAATGCTGGGATTCAAATCCAGATAATAGACCAAGTGCTGATGAAATACGTGAATTTCTTGAATTATATCAACATTCATATACTATGGATGCATTTACATTTAAACAAGTCAGGTCAATCAAAAAAGAACGAGAACATTATGAAATTAAAAGCCAATTCGAAGAAGCAGAGGAATACAGAAAAACAAATCTTTTAGAGTTTGAAAGAAAAAAGTCAATTAACAATGTAAAAGCTGTTTATAAATCTCGGTTACTTAATCCTATTATGGAAGATGTTCCAAATCATGATAATGAATTTAGTGATGACATGGCAGTGGAAGATTTACTCTTGCAACATGTTAACAGTGAATTTAGTGATGAGATTGCAGTAGAACAACTGTTATTGCAGCATATGATGCAGGCGGATAATTAGTGTTTCTATATAATTTTTAAATATAGGTGAGAGAAATTATTATTATTATATTTTTATTATTGAACAACAACACTTGCTTCTTTACTGATTTTAAAGTGTATGTAATTTTTTTTTTTTTTTGCAAGAACGTTATATCATTCCTATTTAATATATGATTGTGACTATTTTTTTATTGGTTATCAAAACATTTCTTACTGGATTTATTATTTTTTTTTTTTCGTTAAAAATTGTCACAATGTAAAATTCTTAATTCTCAGTAAAATTTAGGACTTTTTTTTTATTGAGAATAAATTATGTTGATATTATTATATAATTAAAAAGCGCATAAACTTTTCTTGCCAGATTTTTTGATTTTTTTACGATCATTACAACGTATAATTATTATTTTGTTATCAATAAATTACCAAGAAAATACTGTATATGAAACAATAAAAGAACAGAAGTTAATGGGACAAAGAAAAACCCGAGGAGAAATTATACAAATAACAAACAATTTTATTGGAAATATGTTATTAAATTATTTCTAAAAGAAAACCAAACCGACACACAATAAAACATTCATCCATTTTTAGAAATATTGTCATCATCTTCTACTGTGCCAATTTTACTCAGCTTTTCATTATTTGTAACTTGTTGCATAATCCCGAAACCTTACAAAACTTTAGCTAGTATAATCAATTTTTTATATACTGTATATACTTCCAAAAAATTTTCCAATTTGTTCAATTGTAATACCTTCCATTATTTTTTTAATTGTGAACAACTATGTCGTCTAATGTTGCAAGTTCTTCTATTAGTGTTTCTGTTATTCTTTCATTTGATCTTCCGACAGTCGAAGAAGTGAAAAGATTTAATGAAGAAAAACTCAATGGATTTTTGAAAAGGAAGTTAAACAGATACTATCACCGTAAGTTAAGAAGTCGATAGTTCAACCTTCCTTGAATTTACTGCTATAGACTTTGAAAGATGGGGAATACCAGGTGGTCCGTCCAAAAGAATCGGAAAGTTAGATATTCAAGGAAGTAAGTGAACTTCTCTTGCAGGCGTTATTATACTTGACAATAATGCTGAACACTTACCGATTCTTATGCTTTTCTTTCCTGCATCTTATCGTCAAACCTACCGAAAACACTTATTACTCAACCTTCAGGAATTCTTACTTTTAATGAAGTTAATCATTTATTCCTACACCTATTCGGTATCATCCAGATTCCGTTCAAGAGTAATCTACTAGATGATTGGAGAGCCACAATGTTCTTGAGAAAGCAAATACACATCAACTTGTTTGCTTTGAAGCGACATGAAAAACAGTTCACCGAATTCGAAATGTTGTTTAATGAAGAGGATGTTCGTACTGTTTTTGTTGTTGATATAAACCAAGTACTAAATAATATTTTACCAGATCATAAATTTCCGAGGTCAAAGGAGACCTATCTTATTACATCACTATTCTTTCATTGAAATTTCATTATACCACAATCGTATAAGAATGGTGATTCGTCAAATTTTCAGCTACATAACAGATGAACAATTTTAGTATGATGTATTCACAACTTATGAACGTTGCAATTTCTGCTGTGAGTGGCAGATAATAATCCAATTTTACTTTTTACTTCGCAAACTTTATGCTCACAATCAAACATTCCAATAGTTCTTTAAAGCATACGCGTACATAGCTCTGCATTTGTGCAAGGATTATTTTCACTCCATCCTGCTATAATTAATATAATAGACGAAACTCAATAAAGGCAGGTTTACTTCACAACGATATTAGGAGGAAAATAATTTTTGATCAATTCCAGGTGCTGTATCTGCTAACGAAAAATAAGGGCGTCAATGTGTGAGCTAACCTATTTTGAATTGATAAGAGAAACAGATCTTTTTGTCAAAAGGTGACAGCCCAAAACTGTAAGGTGAAATCTCAACCCTAAACGACTAGAACTAAACTAATCCATAGCTAGGCTCTTTTCAACCTTTTTCTATAAATGAGTAAAACTACAGATGCATTGTGACCATGTTGACAGACCACAATACCTATTGGAACCTTTGGGTCAAAGATTTCAAATCCCAATACGCATTATATGTCCCCAGTAAAGACCATCATGGTCCTCCAATGCGAGGACTCTCACGGGACCAATCAGACCTCGTGGGCAACATATGTCCATGGGTATTTTTAAACTAAGCCTGTTCAATTCTGATCGTTCAGATTTTTGAACGGGTTTTGAGTTGATAAACATTGGATGACGAAATTGTGCCACCTGATCAACAATATGATCAATATATATGGAAAACCGTTCTATGTCAAAAGTCTGCTTATTTTCAACAGACCCCCTGTGATTTTTAGCAGGGAGTCTGCTGTTTTACAGCACACCCCCCGCTGTTTTCTGCAGGTGCCTCTGCTGTTATTGTAGCAGGTGATGTGTTGTACAAACAGATCAGCACCAAACTGCCTTTTGCAATAGTTTTACCAACCGGTTGGAAAATGATAACTAAATTTAGTAATTTATGGATAAATTTGGAAATTTTTGCAGACCTTCTGGTTTGTAGGATAAAAATTCAATTTTATCACAAAAATATTGAACTTTACTTAAAATTAATTCTAGGCAAATAAATTAAATTTAAAAGCCATTTTATAAGTATAGAAATATTATTAAATTTAATTATAAGCAGAAAATAAACATGCAATTAGTTAATTCTTAAGAAAAATGAATTCATGTTGAATTATGTGACATGATTTTTCTAAAATTAAAAGAGAATCTACTAATTGTACAATGCCATTTATTTTCTGTCAACTAAATTTAACACTTTCAATATTTTATAAAATGTCTTGAATTTAAATTTATAAAAATTTGTTTATCTAACATTAATTTTTAAATGAAGTTTGTTCAATGTTTTTTGTGATAAAATTGAATTTTTATCCTACAATCAAAATATTCGCAAAAATTTCCAAATTTATTCATGAACTACTAAATTTAGTTATAATTTTCCAACCGGTTGGTAAAACTATTGCAAAAGGCAGTTTGTTTGTACAACCCATCACCTGCTGCAATAACAGCAGGAGACCTGCTGTAAAATAACGGGGCACTTGCAGAAAACAGCAGGGGGTGTGCTGTAAAACAGCAGACTCCCTGCTAAAAATCACAGGGGGTCTGTTAAAAATCAGTAGACTTTTGACATAGAACGGTTTGCCATAAATATAAGCCGATCAAAATTACTCAATTGTTTATTTTGATCACATGTTAGGATTGGTCAATGGATTTTTGATCAAAAAACCCGAACAATCAGAATTGAACAGGCCTACTATGTCGATCACTTGACCGGGTATGACAGAATTTGGTTAGAACATTTTGGCGTTTAACGTTTGGCGTTTTTTAATTGGTTGAAAATACGTACAAATTAAAAATTCTCCATATATATTATTGTATGGATTTTTTTTTCCAAAACATTATTTTTATTCCCTATCCCAAATATTAAATAAACAATACAAGCTTTCACTTTTGCTAGATAAACATGGGTAAAACATATAAGAAACAATGTAAAAAATGTTTTGGTGATAGAAAATGGTGTAGTCAATCATGTCTTAAAAGTTATTTAAAAAATAATTTTTCAAACTGGACTAGCGGAAATGAAGAAATCGATGATTTTACTCGAGAAATGCAACTAAAAATTAACAATAAGGATGATGTGGTATTTGAATGGATACCTTATGACCAGTTTAGAAAATTTAAAGTAATAGGAAAAGGTGGATTCGCTACTGTATATTCAGCAATATGGAAAGAAGGTCCATTATATTGCGACGGTAAAAATAACGACCCAAATTATTTTGATGGTAAATGGGAAAGGTTAGCCCATGAAAAGGTTGCTTTAAAATGTTTGGATGATTGCAATAATATTTCTAAAGAATTTCTAAATGAAGTATGATATATTTGATTTTTTTTTTTTTTATACTTTTTTTTTTCTACTATGTATATAATTAATGTAACGTTTATTTTTAATTATTAAATAGGTTAAAGCTTATTCAAAAGCTAGACGTGGCACTAAAGTTCTAAGCATATTTGGAATAACTCAGAAACCAGATACAAAAGAATATGCTATGGTTCTTGAGTACGCAGATCGTGGAAATCTTGTTGATTGGATAACTAAGTATCATAAAGGTTTTGGTTGGTCGCAAAAATTAAATAAGCTTATCTATATTAGTAGTGGTCTTAAAGAAATTCATCAAAATCAAATGGTCCATCGAGATTTTCATACAGGAAATTTATTATTTAAGACTAATAAAGATATTAGTTTGGATATACGTATTTCAGACATGGGATTATGCGGAAAAGTTGGTAAGATAGATGAAAAAGACGTTTATGGAGTTATGCCTTATGTAGCTCCTGAAGTATTAAGAGGAGAATCTTATACGCAAGCAGCGGATATATATAGCTTTGGTATGATTATGTATTATATAGCAACTAGAAGACAACCTTTTCAAAATTGTGCACACGATCAATTTCTAGCATTAGATATATGTAAAGAAGATAGAAGACCCGAGATAAAAGAGTTAGAAGCACCAGAATGTTATATTGATTTAATGAGAAAGTGTTGGGATCCGGACCCAAAAAACAGGCCAGATGTTAAGGAAACATGTGGATTGATCAAGTCATTTTATAATTCATATACGGCTAAACATGGTAGTTCTGAAATCAAACAGCAATTTGAAGAAGCAGAAAAACATAGAAAAAAAAATCTTCCAACTAAATCTAAAATCAGAAAGCAAAAAGAAGAATCAGAACAACAACATGAAGATGAAACTTCTTCATTTAATGAATATGATGAAGATGATCAATTACTCGACACTCACCCGCAAGCTATTTATACATCTAGGTTACTTAATAATTCGATTATTTCTGAAGGTTTAGACTTGGCAATTTAAATTACTGTATATTTATTTGAATTTCGTCAATTTTTGTTTTTAAAACTTTAAAAAGGGCAAGTAAAAAAAAAAAAAAATACAAAATCAATATTTTTATCTTTTTATTTTTACAAATTTGTATAATCTTCAGGTTTCTTGGCTTGTATTGTTAATTTCTCTACTTTATATAACGATAAATGTTAAATTTAATGTAACGAGAGTTATTTAAATTTGTTCATTAAATCTATTTTATTGAAATAAACTGAGCAGTTTTGGTATATAATTATTGTCAATGACAAATTTTTTTAGCAAGACGATCATTCTGCCTTAAATTGTGATCGAATAATCATTAAATTATATTATGAACATCATGATTCTTTAAAATTGAAATCATTGAAACCGTCTCTTTATGATCAATAGAAAGTTGAAAAGAGTGGATATCTTTATTTTTCAACTAAAACCATACGAAAAAATAAATCAAATGGCTGTCTCGAGTAGATCCTAGAATATTCTTGTCATCTAGATTCTCTGTAGTTATAAATGCACATCATAGGGACCAATCCATTTCTAAAAGCGATAGACTTTGAATTTGTATTAGAAATATTAGAATTTTCGAATAAAAAATATTATTTTCTTAATAATTTTTTATTCTCTGAAATGACTTATTAATAAATATAAAAATGACAAATTTATAATAACGTTTAAATATACTTTAATTAACTTTTTCACTACAAGTTAAAGGATATATATACTTGGTTATTTTAAACATTGTGTATAAAACTGAACTTACTTATTAGTACCAAAAAAAAATAAATAATTTCAAACCAGTCGCAAAAGACCGATCTTTTGATTGGTCCTTAAATTTTTTTAAATCATCTTATTGTATTTATAACAGTGGCCTAATGGAATACAAGTCGATCTAAAAAATTCCGAAAGCTCAAAGTTTAAGAATAAAAATACTAAACATTTTTTAAAGTACCAACGATAATATTGATATTACAAATATCTAGACATGAAAATTTTGATATAACTTGATTAATAATATGTAAATTTGTCATTCATTTAGATGAAAAACTTGATATAATCACCCCGATCCGTGATGGATCTCGCAATCCTGGATTGAAGAACGTGAAAACCAGACTTGTTACCCAATCCCAGACAAATTGTAAACATTTGGTTTCACTTCTTATAAATACGTATATACAGTGTATGTCGCGAGTTAAACTTTACAAAGTCTGCTATTACTGTTGTAGAATAATATTTTTAAAATTTTAAACAATTAGATCATTGGTTGTTTATTATATGAAAATAGAAATACACGGATAAATAAACTATGATAAACATGGAAATAAAAAAAAAAGGTACTGGAATAAAGCTATGAAATTGGTATTACTAAAATAGGTCTACTATTCTTTAAATTCTTCGTTTATACTGCCGTCCATTTCATCCATTTTAATATGTTTTCCTATTTTAACAAAAAACAATCAATATAATACATTATAGCTTTATATGTTATAAATAAAAAGCTTACCATTATCTTGAATTTCAACACTTAATTCTTCAATATTCCGCTTTCGTAAAGGATTTATTTCTGGACTTAGTGAGTTTGGACGTTGCTGAGTGTTTGGATTTCGAATAATAAAATCTCTATTGGGCCAAAATATAATAATTCAAATTAATATGTTAACAAAATTCTAATATATTTTTTTCCTATTCGTACCTTTGGATATTATATATTTCTAACTCATATTCTCTTGTAATATATTCTAAGAAAAAGAAGAATTGAATTAATTAAGACCTTTTGATACTAATATCTAATTAAAATTGCGTTAATGTCTCAAGATTGCTATCTAAGAATGTCAATAATGCTAATGAGTTTAATTAATATGCTAACGCACATACTTTGTGTTACATTATAGGGAATCATTGCAGATGAAGATTTGGAAATCAAAGAATTTAATGTTCTACTTGTATAAATTGCTTGTGAATAGGGATGGCAACGGTCACGGTTATTAACCGGTCATGACCGGTTATGACCGTGACCGATATCGGTCGATCAAAGTCTTCTGACCGACCGTTTAACCGACTATTAACCGATCATTTAGCTAACCTTATCCATTTGACATTTCTTTTAACAAATTTAATCAATAAAAAAGTCAAATAACGTTTTTTTTTCGCTAATAAAACACTTTTTAACGTTTTGTCTTGATTAAATTCTTTAAAAAGAAAAAAGTGGTCGGTTAAACGGTCGGTTAAACAGTCAGAAAAACGGTCAGCCAAAACGATCGGTCGGTCAAAGGCCCTTAACCGGTTATGACCGACCGATAACCGACCGTGACCGACCGTTGCCATCCCTACTTGTGAATGAAGCGGCTTACTGAATTCGGGCCCAGGTATTTTTGATTCTATTAATTCACATCGTATCACTTCAACCTGATTTAAAATAATAACATCATCTTTTGTTGTTAACCAACGTTTAATAGTTTCACAATTTTTTTTCGCTGAAGGTCTTTTTTTAGGATCCAAATTCCAACATTTTTTCATTAAATTAACGAAATCTTCGGGAGTATCATCTGTAATTTCAGGTCTTTTTCCATCAGTAATTTCATAAATAAATTCAGTATCATGTTCAATATTAGCAAAAAGTTTACAACCAGTCGTTAATTCCCACATTATCATACCCATACTATAAATATCTGATGCTTTTGAAAATTTGGCTCCTTTAAATACTTCCGGTGCAATATAAGGTATTACTCCATATATTTCATTATTTGATAAAGTATTATTTGCGGGTTGTGATAATCCTAAATCTCCAATAAGATATTGGTTTACTTTAATATATGAATCATTTTCAATTATTTCAATCAATATATTTCCACTATAAAAATCTCGATGTATGAAACCTTTTTCATGAATGGTTTGCAATCTAAAATAGAATTAAAAAACAATCAATTTACTAATATCGTTTTAAAATGAGTACAAATGTAATTATAAATTCTACAGGAATATTATATACCCATCTGAAATTCTCCACAAAATATATAATTTTTCATTCCATGTAATATTTTTAAAATTATCATGTAGATAATTACATAAATTTCCTCCATTTGCGAATTTCATTATAAACATAAATTCATTTGTTAAAGGATTTTTTGTAATTCCATGACATCTAATAATATATTCAAATTTTTCATCATAACATTGATATAGCGATTTTGAATATGCATTCTGAACGGATAATTTTTACCTACTTCATTTAAAAAATAGTTGCTAGGATCTCGAGAATTTAAAATTCCTTTATAGCAACAACTTTTTCATTAATTTTAGCTTTGTAAATAATACCAAATCCTCTTTAATTTGTGAATATGGAATCCAGTTAATTTTGAATTTTGAAGTGGAATGATTTTACTTAACTTTAAGGGAATTATATATCTCTAATGGATTAGTTGTATTTTTGATATGGCCATCAATTTGAAAATTAATAATATTTACAGAACATAAAAATTTGTCTATAATATCATTTCCACTCATATTAATATCAATAAATGATGTCCTTTCACACTTTTTACATTGAGACTGATTTGTAAATCCAAAAATAATATTTGATGTTAGACAATATCTGCATCCAATATAAAATATACAGCAACATAAACACTGTTTTTGACAATCACAATCAGATGTAAATTCTAGCCGTAAATTGCAAGATATGCACTGTTCATAGGTATCCCGCCAAGGTAAATAAATAATTAGAACAGAATTATTAGTTAAGGTTGATTTTATCCATCCAGAAGAAATTTGATAACAGTCTGAACATAAAAGAGCATGTTCGTCAATTACTTTTCCACATAATTTACAATTATCATCAACATGAAATGGAGAAGGTAAGTAATCACTAACTAATTGTTTAAAAAATAATATTGTAAAGCATTTTTCACACCATCCTCGAAGTTCTTGAATCTCATATTTATAAAAATCTATATCTTCATGGTTGGTACATAAAATACTATTATCGGTATATATAATAACATCAATTGTTACCCATATCCTTAGATTGTGAATGGATAATTGATCTTTTAAATGAGTAATATTATTATTTACATTCTTAATATACTCAGATATGCAATTTTTGCAATATTTTTGGTTAAATAAGAGTGTCTTAGAATATTTATTTCCACAATCACAATTATCCTTGCTTTTATCAAAAGGAATAAATAAATTGGTATAGAGCTAGATTTTAATCTTTTTAATATTACTGATTGATTACTTAAACGTCTAAATAAGGGTGAAATTCTTTTCATAATTTAACGTTAGTAAGGTTATAAAACCATTAATATGAGCCAATATTTATTTGTTTATTATACAGTGTGGGACAAAAAAAATGAGAAAATTTGGCACGTGACATAAAATGATCTACTACGCCAAAAATAAACTAAATTTACACCACTTAAATACACAATAAATATTACATTCAGAGCTATGTTTGACAACCTTTATATTCATTAATACTCTTTATTTCCATGATAAAAATTCAAATATGATGACTTGCGCGAAAAGAAAAATCTATAATGAATTCTAATTACATTTACTAAATAATGGCATATTGAACACCAAATAATTATATATACTTGTGAATATATCATTGTTAATAATTTATAAAAACAAAAAAAAAACTGAAAAAATCGAGTTTTTATAGCACCCTAAAAGGAATAGAAAACTCAAAAAAATTGATCATAAATGCATAAGATACGTTCTGTCAATATTTAAGATATGATAAATCTTTATTTACAAGAACTTTAGTAATAAATTTGAAAAATATAGGCACAGAAATATCATATAAAGCAATTGGGAATATCCTTCAAGGATTGATTATGTAAAAAAAAAATTCTTAAAGAAACTCCTATGTTGATTGAGGCAACAAAGCAAAAACATGTTAATTGATACAAAATATAATAATAACTGATGGGAAAAAATTTTGTTTATCAATTAAACAACCATTTAATTCTTTGGAAACACTGTGAAATGTTGGAATAATTGAGAAAGGCTGGTTTATCATTTGTCTAAAGATTTTATGAAAAAACACGGTATGAAATGACTTTTATTTAAAAGGAAAAGAAGTTTATTTTGTTCAAATGAATCATAAATACTGAGTTTTGTGTGGAAGAATTTTTGTACACATGCCCCTGAGATCTTTCCAGATGCTTGGTCATTACTGGCACTTTCAACAAGACAATAATTTGGGCATATTAGTCAATTTATTAATCTTTTTTCTTCAATAAAATTTTTCAGATGTACTTAAGTTTCCATCAAATAATTGTGACTTAAATCCTATTGAAAATTCATATTTTATCATAGAAAATAAGATAGAGAAGAATTTCTAAAAAATCTTGATGATCTAGAACAATTTTTGGTGAAGGAATAGTAAAATATAATAAAAACTGTCATAATTGATATTTTGAAGTTAATAGAATGATATTGTGAGTTAATTACTGAAATAATAGTGAATGTATATCATAAAATTTTTTTTTTAATAAAGTCTGCTGATCTTCGAGTCAAAAATATGAAAATTTTTTTTGTGATTTATTATAAAATTTGAGCATTAATAAACAATTTTTTAATTCTCATTTTTTTTGTCCCACACTGTATATCGGAAAAATAATTCCGCAAATTATTCTAGAATTTCTATGCAGATTTGAGTGTAAGAATTCCACAATGATGCAGCATGTCACTCTTTCTGGTAAAGAGGTCAAGTCTCATATAATGCAGAGTTGTAGTCCGGTATTAATCATAATGCTGGAATTAATATATATTATGATAGTGTGTTTGGTAGTTCCCTTTATTATTCGTTTATTTTCCTGAATTCTTTTACAATAATATAATATAAATATTAATTACTAACCAAAGTAATATCATAAATTAAAATAGTGAGTATTGCTAAATTTCACCAGCGGTAATTGTCACCGTTAATATAATTCTTACCAAAATTACGATACATAAAATTTTAAAAATTCAAATTGTAATAATCATTAATTCCGAAAAAATCAAAAATTCATGATTTTGAACAAGTTTATACAAAATTAAAAATTAGAATGGTGACAATTACCGGTGGTGATTTTTAATAATTATTCTCTAGAATGTTTGTATGATCATAAATTTATATTAATATCAACCTCCTTTTTATCTTGAAGGTGAAGTTATTTACTTGGCCAATCTAATTTTATTTTAAAATCGATATATAGAAGTGCTATACATATAGTCATTTAATTAAGAATGATGACCTAATCTAAAAAAAAACTATCTAAGCTGCGCAAATTTTAACTAACAATATAAACCTAACCTAAAATAAGATAATAAAATACATATAAAAGAAAGAGTAGCCCGGTAATCTTGATTAAATTCTAGTGATTGTTCCATAAGTAATCTTCTTCCTTATCTTGTTTATTAATAGGGGCCATTCTTCTTTCGTTATTCCAACATTTCCAATTCTTTATCCGTGATGTCAGTTTCATATTACTGCAGAATTTTTGGATGCTTATCTAACATCACGTTCTAGTCGCATATTAACATATCCTTAATTTTAGTGAATTTCATATCTTCCTTTGTTATACCAGGTCCTTCATTCGCATTAATAAGTTCTCTTTTTCTGATTTAGCCTTTTCCATATAATTACTGAAGTAAAGATCGATTATAGATAAGTTTTACCTAAAATGCTTAATACTTTAATGAAAGAACAGTTGTATTTGCTTCCGTATTCGAGGAGTTTTTAGCAGATCTTAAACTTTTTGTGTCGTCTTTAGGTTCCTTGAATAGCCGGAATCTGTTCTCCGTATTAATTTCTTTGTACTCATACATACTGAATAAACTCTTATTATAATTTGTTCGTTATTACACGCTTTTATACCCCCGACAACTTTTTCTTCGTTATCTTTTAAATTAATGAGTACTTTAACAGTCTTATACTTACAGTATATTAATAATAAACAAATGATCGGCAATCACGTGCCTACTGACTTTTTTCCGGGTAGTGTATATTAGGAGAAGAAAGTATAACGACGAATCCAACAACAAATGAAATCGCTTTAAAAGAATTTTTTTATCTTGATTGTTCAAAATCATTTGACACAACAAATTTAACATGGGTTTTTTATCAAATACTCAAATTCCAACTCGTTGGTCTGCTGCTGCAGCTAAAGGAGGAATAAATAATGATACATTATTTATATATGGAGGTTTTTCAACTAATGAAAATGATTTATTAAATTTGGTTTATACATATAATGCACAAATTGATACATGGAATACTCCTAATATTTTAAATAATCTTAATATTATAAGTAAAAGAAATTTAGAAGCCATTATTGATTTTAATGGTAAAATTTATTTATTTGGTGGTACTTCGGATGAACTTGGTGCATCAAATGATTTGATCATTTTAGATACGATAAATTTGGTTTATAATATAGGAAATTTAAATAATGCTTCAACTCCTAGATTTTATTATGGTGCTACTTTATTACCGAATCAAAATATAATATATTTTGGTAATTATTATTATTTTTTTTTTTTTAAAGGAAAAAAAAAATTATTTTATTTTTATATATATAATTTATCGATATATTTACTCGATTTCTCAGGCGTTTTAAACGCGTTCTCCAAATCATCTTTAATATCATCAATATGTTCGTAACCAACAGAAACACGTATCATGTCTTTACTTACCCCTGCAGATAATTGTTCTTCGTCATTTAGTTGCTGATGTGTTGTTGAGGCAGGATGTATTACAAGAGTTTTCGCATCACCAACATTAGCCAAATGACTAATAATAAATATTATTTATTATTTATTATTTGTTTAGAGAAAAATAAAATAAAATAATAAGAGTAGAGTTTGTTACCTGGCAAGTTTTAATTCATCAATAAATGCGGGTCCAGCCTTTGAACCACCTTTAACTCCGAAGATTAAAACACATCCAAATCCATTTTGCATATACTTTTTCGCATTCTGATGATAAGTTTGTGATTCAAGTCCAGGATATGAAACCTACAAGACATCATCTCTTGATTCTAACCATTTTGCTAATTCTAAAGTATTTTCAGCTTGCCTAATGATAAAGCTTCAAGACCTTGAATTAATAAAAATTCTCCAAAAGGATTTTGACATGCTCCCACATTACGCATAATTTCTAAACGTGCTTTCGTTATAAATGAATTATATCCAAATTGATCCAAATAGACCAATCCATGATAATCTGGACTCGGTTCGGTAAATCCCGGAAATCTTCCATTATTCCATGGAAATTTGCCTGCATCGACTATTACGCCACCGATTGTTGTACCATGTCCACCGATCCATTTTGTTGCGCCTGACATATAATTTCACTATTAGATATCTTTTTATTTTAAAGAATATAATAATTAGAAAACTTACTGTGGACTACTATATCCGCGCCATACTTAATAGGTTTAATAAGATATCCAGTTAATATATATAATAAAATATATACAATAAATATGCAGCATAAATGAAATGTGTATGATCAACAAGTAAACGTTAAACATGTCAGGGAGCTTTAAGCAATTTTATTACATTCAGGTTGGCACATATCAGGCAGGTTACAGGTAAATTTTAGACGAATATTGGTTATCCTAATATAGCCTGATATATAATTTTTGCATTAAGAATTACAACAGAAAGAAAAATAAAAATATAATTCTGAAGCTACAGATGTTTCTCAAGACAAGTTTTGAAGTGTGATTTCATTATAGACTGAATTGGTAAAAAAAAATCAAAGAATTTAATTATCCGATATTAATAAAGCCAGCAAAAAGAAGAGAGAAATCTAGTAAATGTTCCTTTTAAAATCGCAAAATACAGTATATCTTTGATGCATTACCATAATTAATAAAATTATTTAAAGCAAAACCTGCAAATTAAAATAAAAGAAACATTAACAATAACAATCAATTATCGAATTTTATGATAATATGAAGTTATTAATATCAATTTTTATCAATTTTATTATATATAGGTTTATTATTTATTTTGTTGCTGTAATAATAATATTAATTCCTTAATTAAATTCCTATTGTATTTAATTTGAAAAGCAAAAAATAAAAAAATAATTTACATTTAACTCATTTAACTTGAATTTAAAACTTGATATCATATTTGGACATGTTTCTATTAAAATTGTATTGGAACTTCCCTAAATAGAAAAAAAAAATAATGATATGTTAATAACATTCTTGTTAAAAAAAACCAAAAAAAATAAAGTCCTCCAAAATTCATGCATTTTTGATTCTTTTGGCTTTATTGCAAATCATCAAATTGCAGCTCACCCGTTGATTAGTTTCAAATAGTCAGCAAAACCTTGTCAGATTTCATGATGTTCTTGTAGTAATTCATTGTCTTTATTACACATAATTCTTAGAGGAGTGACAGGTATCACATGTACCTCTTGAGTTGGTCTCCATCTGCTTATTACCCTTTCTGTTCAATGACCTTAAAATAACATCTGATTCCGCCTCAGAAAGGTATCAGTATAACAGATCCACCTAAAAAAAGAAATGGATCAAACAGAAATGGTAATAAACATTTTGTTAAAGGCAGTCTATAAACACTTCAACCTTACTGAAATCTGTATCCATAGATATTTAAAGAAATTGCCTAAAAAAATAAAAACAAAATGTTAATAAATGTTTCTTCAAAGAAACTGAAATTTATTTGTTAAAATACTTACAATATAAAGAAAAAACTTTCTATTGAAATTCTAAATTAAGCGATTTTGAACTTCTGCTTCTCTATCAAAATTTTACATGTTTAGAAAACTGGAACATTTTGTCTGTTTGATTAAACAAATAATAAAGAAAATAAAATTTGCTCACATTTTTTCAAAACTAACCATATTCATTAATGTCAAAATTTGAAGCCAGAACCCATGAAATATTAGAAAACATTTAAATAAAATAATTCAATAAAAAATTAGTAAATTCCTTTCATTATCAATATCTGAAAGTCTAAAAAAGACCATTGACAATCTTTAGTTCCAATGTAAGATGCATATTTAGTTACGTGTACTGATAATTTCACACATTTAAAAGAACATATACCATGTGCCACTGCATCCACTGCATAAAGTACCCAAAAATAGTACCCTATGATTACTAGTACCGTCTCAACATGTTGTTTATATTTCAAATACAGTCATTCCCATATAAACACATCCATCGGGCCTCCATATTGTGTGATTATAAAAAGAAGTGCTTATAACAGAGGATTTATTATATAGATATGAGTATTTAAAGTTGCAAAACCGTGATTGTGATTTTAAATTATATATTAAATCATAAATTTAACTATATAAAATATTTTCAAATATAAAATGTTAATTGAGGAGTGTGTTTTCTTTGTAATATTTTTACAAAGTCCTGTAAAAAACCAAACACTAATACTTTATAATCACAGACCAATTTGTACAAATAAAAATCGCCTTAATATGTAAAAGGAGGAATTTATCATATGTTTATTAATTTATTGGATCGACGGTGTTTAATGTAATAGTGATAATAAGGGTGATTGTGACTATAAAGAAGTATCTTTCTATTAAAAAAACCAGGACGTATTCAATATATTTTTATTAAATATGAAATATTCTGAGTTTCGACAGGTTAAATCACGGTCAATTTATAATTATTGATCCTTAATAAGTTTTTTTAAGAGTTAAATATACATTTATTTAAAAAGAAAGGAAATCAATGTGAATTTTCTTAAAAAATTTAGTATACTACGGTTTCAAATATGAACATTGTATACAATTTAAACTTCCTTTATTAAATGGCGAAAGACAAATCATTCAATAAAGCAACAAGCATAAAATATGACCAATATAAGACTTTAATTATATTGAAAATTTCTGTATATAAGATTTAATATCAAAAACTTTATATTTTATAATTTATGTAAAATTTAATCATTCCTCCCTATAATCTGAAATACTTCATAATCTTCTATTAAAAATAAATTCTCCGTGACTCTTAAATTTTTTTCATAATGTTGCTGTTTATATTGACAATAATCATATTCTTTTGAATCATCATCCACTTCCACATATATTTCTATATCTTCACCAAACGTAGGTCCGAAATACCCATCATAATACAATGCATAATCCATATCCATTACATAACTTAAAGTTGGATCTTTAAAATCATTTTTATTTTTAAAAGAAAATATAAAACTATCCTTTGTTTTAATATAATCACTAGAAGATTTCCATTCTAAAGGATTATATCCTCCAATAATTTCTTCCGTTTCTTTTATTTTAATAAATGTTACAGTATAAAGTTTATCATTACATAATTCATGAAATTTTTTAGGAGTGAATCCATCACGACTTCCTCTTAATAATAATTGAAATTTATATGGTAAATATAATTCCCTTAAATAAGCAAATTTGCTTTTAATATCTATTTTATCAATCCATCTTGAAATTAAAGAAACAATATTTAAATTGACAATTTTTGAATCAATAATTCCATCAATATTTCTACATCTAGGAAGTAAAATATCTTCACTTGGCTCACAACTAGAATTTAAGTAAGATTCTAGTAATTCCTCATATAGTTGATGTTTTAAAATTTTTTTATAAGGTCGAACGTTTTGAAAGAAATCATCAGAAGATAAACTAAAAAATCTAACCAAAGGTAAACACTGTTCTAGAGTATTTTTCATCATTTTGAAATCATCATCTGACCAAGTTGTAGGATCTGGAAGAAGTGTAGCATTTTTTTCAAGTCCCCATTTTAATACGTGTTCCCAGATTTCTATTTCTTTCATTTGCAAATCATCTCTTTTAATGAGTGAAAGTAATGACTTTTCAGGAAGAGAAGTAAAATCAAGTGATTTAAATACTTTTTCAGGAGATTTAGCCATTAAATTTGTACAATATTGTTGAAGTTCTAGTAAAGAATTAGATTTGAAACTTGTTTGGTAAATGAGTTCAAAATATTGTTCCATCCAATCTGATTTATTTTCGATCAAATATTTTTGTAAATACTCAATTAGTTCTTGAAGAAGTAGTTGATCAGCAGCAGCCAAAATTTTTAAAATTTCTGAAGGCTCTTGTTCATTTAATGAAATGATACCACCATAAATATATCAATGATAAAATTTTATAATCAATATAAATACTTAATATAATTATAATAAAATCAATACATAACTTACTTTAAAATAATCTGAAAGATTTCTGGCAAAATATTTGAAAACTTTATGTGAGTCAAGATACCACTATCATTTTTTTTGTTGGAAGATAAAGTTCGTCGTAAAAATGGAGAACGGTGATACAAGATAATCATGTGTGCACGAAATATTTTTACGTTTGGATCCTCACCAACTTCAATAGTAACATCATAATATTCATCATCTTCCAAAATCTCTATATAGTTTTGACTTAAATTTGGAAAAAATTGTTTGATCATATTTTCCGTTAAATTTGTAAATGTAAAGATGAGCAGGAGTCAGGAGAGAAAAAAAAAATTTTTTTTTTTTAAAAAAAAAGTTAGTGAATGTTAAAGGACGATCAGTTGACAAAATTCGTGCAACCTACCATTTTAATATTTTGTCATGACACAAACCCCGAGTTTCATAAAAGTTTGAGTTATTGATTGAAAATTTGTTTTTTTTTGAGAACAAAAAAAAAAAAAATGAAATTTTGAAATCAGGTTTATATTATAATATATATTCGGATTTTGATGTTTCATTAAAATCACTTTTGCTATATTAAAACATCATATGAATTAAATTAAGGAAATTCATAACAATACTAACTCAACATTAGAATGATGATAACAAACTCATTAGAAAATGGGAAAGATAGTGCCAAACCAATAAATTGTTGGTCATTGTAGTTTCTGTAAATAGAACCATAAATAGAACAATACATGTCTGGTAAATTAACAGTAAGGGAATATAAAATGTAGGGATATTAATTTTAATGACCAATAAAAAAATTTTGGCTAATAAAAGCAAGTTCTTTTAGTTTTTTTTGCAAAATTGGTCATTTATTTAATGATCAATAATTCAATTATTTAAATTTCTATTAACCATATAATGAGAAAGGAATTAAAAGTTTTCATCACGTATAATTTATTTATTATAACATGATACAACATTTTAAAGCGTGTGTGACCGTATGAACATAAGTGTAGTCAATTATTAACCAATCATGACTGTGACTGATATTAATTAGTAAAAGGCTACTTCTTTCTGGTTCTGACCGACTGTTTGAATAACCGTTTGAATAACCATCCAATTAATGATTATACCATTTTTTTTTTCAAGAGTGGATTATCATAATAGATAATGTTTGTAAGTCATAAATCAATAATTAGAAAATATGATCAAATTCGACTGAATCCTCTTTTTTCATTAAAATTAATAATATAAAAAATGAGTGAGCGATTAAATAAAAAAAAATAATATCGAGATTTTATACAACAAATATATGTTTAATATTTGATATGATTTTGGTTAATAATTAAGTTATAAAGTATAAACCCAGCAAATATTTAAAACATCATAATACATATATTGATTTTTTACTTTACATTTGGACTTATGATGTTTCACTAAACGCAGTTGGTAATAAATGCCAAAATTTAAGTAAATTAAATTAACAATTCAGTAAAATCTAATGGTAAACCAATGTTATCGCATAATCTACTACATTATATATTATATCATGGCGTAGTTATGGTCAAAAAATTATATTCAGTCTCTAAGTTTTAATCAGATGTCTTAATAAAATTGCATGAACGAACAAATAATATGCAATAAATAATAGCAACATGTAAAATTGTAGCATCCACAAAAGCACAAATTTTATTATCTAAAATGGAATACAATGAGTTGAATTTTACACTCTTGAAGTAGTTTATCAGATGGTAAAGTTCAATGGTACCAGTAGACTAAAACATGAATCAAGAAATTGGAGTGAGTTAATGTTTATAATCTTCAAATATATATGAAATTTCTAATATGCTATTTTAACAAATAACATAAGCTGAATAATTTATTTTTTTACTACAAGATGAAAAATAGATCATATAAGAATGGATTTATCAAATATGACCTGAATTTTTGCATTTATTTCAACATATTACAAATATTTAATATTATACACACTACCATATATTTTTGCACATGTTTATTAGCTAATATTCATGCATGATAATATTTTTGTTCTTATTGAGAAAATGTGTGTATAAAAGTAAATCATATTTGTAGACAATGTAAAGTAGGAAAATGTAGCATAAAAAAAAAAATTTATAACCAATTAACAAATTAATATGAGATGGAAAAATATAAATCATCCAAACTTATTTGATTTCTAAATCCTGTAGAACATGGTAATCACAGAATTAAAAAAATAAAGAAATATTACCATACCAAACTGTATATTCATGATAGTTACAAACATTTCAATGATTGTTCTGTAATACCAACCCTTCCAGATGCTCCTCATTTAATAACTTAATTTTATTAATAATGTTATCATAGGTGAAGTCTATTATCAGATTTGCATGATCTTTATCTTTACTTTCTACTGTTAGGATTAGTCATTTTTTTAATTTATTATTCAACTCATTATTGATTTTCACAGTAAATCAAATGTTTCTTTATCTACTATTATTCAATAAAATCATGAAAAAGGTAAACAGATTTATCACCAATTAAATTTATACTTGTATTTTTTAGGCACACAATAGCTTTTAAAGCCAAATATATAGATAACCTTTGCAATGCTTCATCATTCCATCTTCCTATTGACTGCATATTGCATAAGTATAATGGTTGCATACCTCTATTTTAAAAGAGTAATTATATAAAATGGAACAATCTTATTCCATAGAATAATATTTTATTAGAATATCCAGTTGTAAATAAAGCAATATTTTAAATGATAAATTCAAAATAAAAAGCAAATCATCATCTGAAAAATCAACTTGATGTGGACTGTAGAGAATTGCATTTTTGCTGTAAAGTTTTTAATAACCTTATAAGGAATATAATTTTATAGGTTACAATAATAAACTTAAAAAGCACCCTTTTAACATATTGCAGAATTGGCCTTATCTACATATGAACCTTGTTCTGCAGGTATGAATGAAAAACTTTACAGAACTGGTGATAATGATTTACATTTTGAATTTAATAGAGATGATGATTACAATGCATTCTTTATTTCTTCTTCTAAAATCAACTTAGTTAATGATTGATGATCATATGGGTTTTTTTCAAAATCATAAACAATTAATATACTTTCTGAATTCCCTTTATAATGTATGGCAACTACATCAATGTTAATAATACTTGAAAACTCTGTTTTTTTAAACTGACACATCCAGTTTCATCAATAACATTTAAGTTTCTTTTGTTTACTTCTCAATAAGGCACTTATTTATTTTTTTTGTAGTTTTATTGTTACTCAATAGTCCATTTATTAATGGTTTTTTGTTTATTATAGTCTTTTTTGTGAGTAGATTTAACTGAAGTAAACTTTCAATGGCTTTCTCCAGTGTATCAACAATGTCATTTTTAGAATTTGCTTCAAGCCAATTTAATAGTTTAACCATTATAAATGGACAATAAGCTGATAAAAGTGTGATAAAACAAGAAAATAAATCAAATACATCTTGAATAATAGCCACAATTAAAATGTAAGACAAAATATAATCATTTTTAATTTTATATTTTTAATAAATTTGTTAATAAATTAATATTATTTTTCGACAATAAATGTTTTCTAAATTGATAACCATTCAGTAATAAATATTTTGTTAATTACTTACGAAGCTTTAATAAACCGTCACCATTTCAAATAAATGATTCAATAATCAAAAAAAAATATTAACTGACTCTTTACGATATGTTTACTAAATTGATACCTAATTTTTTATAAATCGTCTGTTCAACGATTCCAGTCTGATAATTTTGGTGCACGATCGTCTTAATGTGCAGTAACTGCATGTAGACGAATTATTAACTATATCGTATCCAAACCATTGCTGAAAATTCACGATTACTTGTATGATTTGGTCACTATTTATTTACTATTCAGACGCAATTTAACATATTTCAGCAAAGTAAGATATAGTCATTAATCATAATTTAATATGACATGTTATGAAGTTTTACTTAATTTAATTTATATCAAAGTAAATTGACAGCAAAGAAATAAAATGAAACGTGATGAAATAATAAAAGAATAATTTAATAGTATTTATATAATTTATTTAATTTCATTTTCAGAATTCCGTAGTCATGTTATATTTCATTTTATATATTTCATAGATAGTTTTACGGGATTGTTATATGAGAAAATTTAAAAAAATAACAATTTTGGAGAATAAAAGAATTTTATAATATTATATATATAGTATACACTATAGTAGTTACTTTATTTTCAAATTATGTGGTAAGGAAAAGGAAACTATTCAATATTTACAAATTCAATAAGATCGAATATGAATTGAAATTCAAAATAAATTACTGAAAGGTAACTAATAAATAAGAAATAAGTAATTTTATATAAAAATATATTGTAATTTATTTTCACCCTATATAATCAATCATTTAAAAAAACTTTAATAGTAAGATTTCTTGTCATCTTTCTTGTAGTAATCATCTTTCTTGTAGTCATCTTTTTTGTAGTAATCATCTTTCTTGTAGTCATCTTTTTTGTAGTAATCATCTTTCTTGTAGTCATCTTTTTTGTAGTAATCATCTTTCTTGTAGTCATCTTTTTTGTAGTAATCATCTTTCTTGTAGTCATCTTTTTTGTAGTAGTCATCTTTTTTGTAGTCATCTTTCTTGTAATAGTCATCTTTCTTGTAGGAATCATTTGGGGAAGCTACAGCTTCACGTTTGTAATATTTCTTGTCTTTCTTGTCATCATCTTTCTTGTAGTAGTCATCTTTTTTGTAGTAGTCATCTTTCTTGTAGTAATCATCTTTCTTGTAGTCATCTTTTTTGTAGTAGTCATCTTTTTTGTAGTCATCTTTCTTGTAATAGTCATCTTTCTTGTAGGAATCATTTGGGGAAGCTACAGCTTCACGTTTGTAATATTTCTTGTCTTTCTTGTCATCATCTTTCTTGTAGTAGTCATCTTTTTTGTAGTAGTCATCTTTCTTGTAGTAGTCATCTTTTTTGTAATAGTCATCTTTCTTATAGTCATCTTTCTTGTAGTAGGCATCTTTCTTGTTTCCCTTTTTATCATCATAATAATATGGAGAGGGTGATGAGTTACGTTTATCATTCAATTCAACTTCAGCAATAGGAGTCGGAGCGGCGGTAACTATATACATATGTAAAAACGAAAATTAAAGAAAAAAAATTTTTTTTGTTTGTATCTTTTAAAATCGAGTTGTATATACTCACCTTCATTAAGGGTCGAGACTCCCAAAATTGCTAAACAAATAAGCGTTGATAACTTCATGATTGAATTTTAACTTAAAACCTTTTTATTTTATTTTTTGATCTTCGACCTTTAAATTTATTTCAGATCGAACTAAAGACTTTTGGAAGGGAGAAGAGTGAAGGTTTATATAGTTTTTGGAATTTAAAATTTTTTATACGTAATTTGTTATAATATTAATCACTCGTTACTTTGACTTACCAAATTCCCTTGAATAGGAATTTTCATAGTAATTATCGATGATCATAAAGTATAATAATAAATTAATCACTTCTTCGATGTCCTTTAAAGATCTTCAATCTATTCTTTTAATTTTTATCTATCGTTCGTCTAGCCCTGAGTTATCTTATCATATATGCAGGAGCTATTCGGCTAAATAAATCATCCTTTCATACTCGTGTTTTCAATAAAAAATGAATCAGTAACCATTATGTGAATTGAATTTCTTTCTTTTAAAAGGAAAATTCATAGATATCATACTAGATAATAATCCTTTAATAGATTAATTATTATTGATTTTCATTTTTTTTTTTTTTTTTTTTTTTTTTTTTTTTTTTGAGTTAGTATGATAACAAGTTCCGTCCAGTTAAATTATATTATATAGATTATCAAATATCTAATTTATTGCGTCAGCTGTATCAATTGTAAATCAAAAGTTTAAAATGGTTAAGACGGAATAAAAAAATTTTTTCATTTTTTATAAAATTAAATGATTGTTTCAAAAGCTGGTAAATGTTACCCCGTTTTATTGAAGCTATACAAAGATAGAAAAATTAATTATTGTAAGTATCTTATATAAAAAATGGTAATCTCATAGACGTATTTTTATTTATTTATTTGTTTTTTTTTTTTTTTTTTTTTTTTTATTACGGTAATTAATTATTATGAAATAAATGAAATTTAAAAATAATTCTTCATAGTTGTATTCGATTTTAGCAAATTTTCATAGTTGTGTTCAATCTTTATTTGTATTAAAGGAGAAAAAATGATAGTCATGCAACTTGATGTACAAAATGAAGAATAAGTTTGGGCGAATGTCGATCATGAACACAAAAATTCTGAGCCACGCCGATCCACAACTTTTTTTTTTTATTTTTAGTCTTTTTAGTCCGTTTATATAAGCGGACCTGTGTAATTTCCTGTCTATTTGTCGTTTAACCTTGATTTCAGATGACAAATCACACTTGAATCACATGTTCTTGGATTAGCGCTAGAATAATTTTATTTTAAACTTCAGTTGTTGAGTCAACGAAACAAAAAAAATTATAAGTTTATATAATACATACCATATATTCATAAAAATTGATATTATAAGAAAGACTAATAAATTTTTTTTTTGGATAAGAAACGATGTTAAATAGTATTTCTGGTAGTTTTGTACTCGTAAGTTCAATATGAAATTTGTATACATAATAGTTGTGTAATTTTTTTTTTTTTTTGAGAATTTTTCGTGTAATTTTTTTTTTTTTTTATGAGAATTTTTTCTAATAAATTAACACATTTTTAAACATATTATGTAGAATTATTTGAAAGATATTTAAATTTGAACGGTTCGTATAAGATTCTTGAGTAAGTGCGAGTGATACTACGTTAGGGCGTCGTTTGCCTGCTTGGAGTATAGTGTCAAAATCGTATCTTGCAACTTCATGATCCAGCGGTCAGTCGTCTGTTAGGGGTTGTCATGTTGAATAGATAACAACTTAGCCGTGAGTAACAGGAACATTATCGTACCATTCTTAAATTGGCTGAGCAAAGATACAGTTTCAAATCGGTAAACTTTAGTTTCAGGCTTGGACTTGCCTAATCTAAACTTGTCATGACTAAGCCACGAGAATACGGACTGCCATTATGAAAGCAGTATTATACTCCTTCAAGTTTATTAATTAATTTTTAATTTCTGAGAACTTCAACACATAATCATGTGTTCTCTGATTCACACACTAATTCTATTTGATAATCGAATGCGATTATTGGTTTGCTTATCTTGGCTAAACTGGATAAATTGCATTAATATAATAATGTGGGAACGTCAAGACCGTAGGTAAAATTCCTTGATGTGTATGGTCGTTTAAACAAAAATATGTTAATTTGATTTTGATTTTATTTTCTTTTTTTTAAGCAGGCTCACGTACTCACGTTGAAAGTTAGTTACCGTGTCTTTCATATTAAAACGCATAGCGTTTTTAACAATGTTTCCTTCCTGACGCACCGTTCTCGTACTGTATATTGTATTACATGTGGTGGTTTGTATGTTATACAGAGTTACATTTGATAGAAATAAATGATTTATATACCACTAAAAATTATGATTCAATCATTAATAAATTTCATATTTTTAGCATTCAATAGAAAACAAAATAGAATATATACTAGTAAATTCTTTATCACAATAATAGTAAAAATCAACATCCTATTATTACTGTGGAGATTCTAAATTATAAGTCAAGTTTACGCTTATGTTTAATAATTTCGCTAAAATTTCAAAAAAAAAATTCTATTAAAGTGACATTCGAAACATAAATATTCGTTGTCTTTTGAAATTTGATCTTTTTTTTTCTTTTTTAAATTGAACGTATTTCAGAACGGAAGGTTTTTGAACACGTTTCGGAACACGTTTCGGAACGAAAAGAAATGTAAGCCACTTGTAAGCTCATCCTATTTAATTATTGTTTAATCATCAGAATTATCGGTTATAAAGGTGAATCATTCTCACGATTTAATATCCGATGGTAATAAAAAAATTTTTTAAAATCTCTTTTCTTTTTAAGTAATATTAAACATGCAGGTCCTGTATTATAAGCCACATCTCACATGTGTAACTTTTCCTAATTATTGTTTGTTGACTATTATTTTTTGTCATTTTGTCATAAACCTTGATAAGCGGCAAATTTATTAAAAATTTGATACCCATAGTAAAAAATCTTTGTCAGATCATGGTGAAATCTATCATACTAAAAAAATAATGTCCGCGTTTAGATTACTCCGTATAAATAAAGCTGATTTGAATTGTGTAACATACATCATGTGACGCAACTGACATGTATTACGTCTGAATTGAGTAAAATGTACGATTGGTTCGTCACAATGCGAAAATTGCAGGCAAGTTCCATTTACTTGCATAATCAATTAATCGATAGGTGAATTATAATTTTACTTTAATTATAATTACTTTTATATCTTTTTTTTTTCTCTTGACTCAGCTTTATCTTTCAGGTACAGAGTGGAACAATCGTGAAATTTCGGTTTGTGCGACGTTCGTTAATCGCGAAATTTCGATGTTCGTTAATCGCAAAATTTCAGTTTGTGTGACGTTCGTTATCAGGTGAGTTGATTTTTTTGTTTTTACCTTCTATTTTCGGTTAATTATGATTGATTACTAATTTTTTTTTACACTTTATTTCTTTTCTTTTCTTTTCTTGATTCAGCTTCGTCTTTCAGGTTCAGAATGGAACAATTGCGAAATTTCTATTCGTGGCTTTGTGCAATGTTCATTACGATTCTTTTTTTGTTTTTGATATGAATTTTTTCTTTGGTTTTCTGCTAATTACTAATTTTTCTATTATTTTCTTTTATTTTCTTTTAATTTCTAGATTCTAAGTCAGGAGATTTTTTTTACACAAAATAATTTAGTATATAATATCAGATGTCAGATGTTTCAACTCTCCATTATTATTTATAAATAAATTATAGTAAAAAAAAATATATAAATAAATAAGTTTTTCTTTCCTACTCAACAGAGAAAAATATAATTTTATTTATTTTTACAATTACAAAAATGCCTTGCAATTTAAATGCAATTTGTTACATAGACCAACACAATGAAACTTTGGGAAAATCTAGCTTTGTAGTTACTGCTGTTGGTATAGTTAGTTCTCAACATCAAAATACCAATATCTTCATTCATATAATTGCATTTTATCCCAAAGATGTTACAAGAGATTGTGATTTAGAAAGATTTAAGAAAGGTGATATTATTAGAGTACAAGGAAGATTTTCAATAATTGAAACTGAAGTTGAGGAGAGCAAAATCAAACTAATAAAGGTATAAATTTACATATGTTTTCTTTGTATATTTTAATTTAAAAAACAGATGTGAAATATGAAATTTTATTTACTTTATTTTACTTTATTTAAAAAATTAGATGGTGGCTTCGGATATATGTGTACTTAATCTTAATGAAGAGGACCTTCCAAAGTCATCATTGTCTGTTGTGCTGGTTGGCACAGCATCTGACAATTCAGAAGTTAATGATGATAAAATCACTTTGAATTTAAATGCTAGAGAATACATTGATAACCAAAATAATAAGTCTCTTTTGTTTAATTTGTATCATTTTCCAAATGATACACATTTATCACCAATTACTACCAAAGTTTCACGTGGATCATCATTATATGTTACTGGTTACTTATCACTTATTGGAGAACTTTTACTTATCAGACTCACACAAATTAATTTTATTGAAAATACTTACTCATCATCATATAAATCATCAAATTTTGCCTGGGAAAAAAAGCAAGCAGACAATTCAACACCATCTACTTTAGTACAATCTACTCCATCAGCATTTGATATAGCTAAATCTCTTTTGGAAAAGCCTAATAAAAAAAGGGTAAAACAAGCAACAACTCCATTAAATTCCTTAAAGATTCCAAAACTTTCCTCCTTAGCATCACCTCAATCAAGTGCAAATAATGAAGATGAAACTTTACATGAAAAAGAAATTCAATCTGAAATTTCTAATGAAGAGAATAAACAAGAAAAAGAAGAGCAAATAGTACAAACACCAACAAAACCAAAGAGAGGAAGAAAAACAAAATAAGGCTAAATATTTTTTTATTAATTGTATTTGTATTTTTTTTCTTTCATTTTCTTTTTTTTTCTTTTATTTTCTACTTCTTTCTTTCATTTTCTTTTTTTTCTTTTATTTTCTACTTCCTTCTTTTATTTTCTCTTTCTTTTTCTTATTTTCTTATTTTTGTATTAGATTAAAACAGTAATTAAAAAATTCATTGTTTAAAAAACTATAAATACAAGCTATGTAATTCAAGCAAAAAAATTTTATTAAAATAAATATAAGATACTTTTACAAGAAAATGTTTGAAAGTGAAACTTCTGAACAACGTAAAAAAAGATTATATAAAGAAAATAAATCTCGCTATCGAAAAAAGCAAAAAACCAAGCATTCAGATAGACAACAGTATAGTAATATAATGCGTCATGAATTGGGAAGAATGGATCAGATTTGTATTCATTGTAATGCCAAATTTTGGATTGATGAAAGAGATCAGAAAAGTAGTCAGGCATCATCATCTTTTGCTGTTTGCTGTGCTGGTGGTAAAGTTAGTTTACCACCTTTACTTAAACCACCATCATACATATTAGATTTGTATACTTCATCAAGTTCTGATGCAGCTTTATTTCGAAAAAATATAAGAGGATATAATAACATTTTAGCATGCACTTCATTTGGAGCCAATATAGATGAAAAATTTCAAGGGCAAGGTGTATCAAATTTTCGAATTCATGGCCAAGTTTATCATAGAATTGGATCATTATTACCAGAGAATGAGCATTTTCCAGCATTTGCTCAGTTGTATATTTATGATACTGAACATGAAAATGAAAATCGGCAAAACATCATGCAAGATTTGAATAATGATATTTTGCTAAATTTACAGAATATGCTGGATGAATGCAATCCATATATTAGAAGTTTTCGTCAAGTAAGAGATATCATTTTGTCAAATGCTACTTCTCAAATTTCAATGGTAATTCATAGTGATAGAACACATAATCCACATTGTTATAATGCTCCTACCTCTTCTGATGTAGCTGCAATTATTATTGGTGATGGCTATGATGTAAATCCAACTAATCGAAATATCTGTCTTAGATTACATGATGGAGGTTTGCAAATCATATCAGAAACTCATCCATCATATGATCCATTATACTATGTACTTTTATTTCCAAGAGGTGATGATGGTTGGCATATAAATATACCTCTTATAGGATTGTCAAAAAGAAAAAGAATAACACCAATGCAATTTTATTCTTATAGATTGCAAATTAGAGATGGAGATTGGTTACAATATGCAGGACGTTTATATCAGCAGTATATTGTTGATCAATATGCTAAAATAGAACAGGAACGCTTGAATTATCTTAAATTAAATCAGACAATACTTCGTACTGAAATGTATCAAGGTACTGTAGATGCTATAGATGCTGGAGACATTAGTAATAATATTGGGCGTCGCATAATTCTCCCATCTTCATTTACTGGTGGACCACGACAAATGTATCAGTTATATCAAGATGCTATGTCTATTGTAAGTCATTTTGGAAAGCCAGATCTTTTTATAACATTCACATGTAATCCAAAATGGCCAGAAATTACCAGAGAATTATTACCTAACCAAAATGCTGCTGATAGACCTGATTTAACAGCTCGAGTTTTTCACTTAAAATTGCAAAAACTATTAAAAGATTTAAATATTAATCATTGGTTTGGTAAAGTTATAGCCTATGTTTATGTAGTAGAATTTCAAAAACGTGGTTTACCTCATGCACATATTTTATTAATATTGGCTCCAGAAGATAAGATATATTCTATTGAAAAATATGATTCAATTGTTTCTGCTGAAATTCCAGATCCAGCAATATATCCTCTTGCTTATGAAACAGTAACAACTTGCATGATGCATGGTCCATGTGGTATTTTAAACCCATCTGCACCATGTATGAAAGATGGTAAATGCCAGAAAAATTATCCCAAAAATTTTCAAGAATGTACTAAAGAAAATGAAAATGGATATCCTATTTATTGTAGACGTGAAAATGGCAGATTTGTTGAAACTAGAAGTGGAATTCGATTAGATAATAGATGGGTTGTTCCATATAACATTAGTTTAGCTACAAAATACAATGCTCATATTAATGTTGAAATTTGCAATTCTATTTTAGCAATTAAGTATTTATACAAATATGTTTATAAGGGTCATGACCGAGCTACTATTACTCTTTCTCAAACTAATAATACTCAGACATCAGCTAATATTGAAACAATAGATGAAATTAAAATGTATCTTGATGCGAGATACATTTCTTCTTCTGAAAGTATTTGGAGAATTTTTCATTATCGATTGCATAATCATATTCCAAGTGTGCAAAGATTAGCTGTTCATCTTCCTAATCAACAATCTATTACATTTCAAGATGGAGACAATTTGCAACATATTGTAGATTATGCTACTACACGTATGACAACTTTAACAGCTTGGTTTCAAGAAAACTTAGAAAATATTGCAGCACATGAATATAAATATACAGATTTTCCACTTTATTATACTTGGAATAAATCTCAATGCAAATGGAATCCTCGAAAATCTGCAACAGGAGCTATTGGAAGACTTTATATGGTTCAACCTTCAGAAGGAGAAAGATACTACTTACGAATCTTATTAACTCACATCAAAGGTGCCACCAGTTTTGATAACTTAAAAACTGTTAATGGATATACATGTAGGACTTTTAAAGAAGCCTGTATTCATTTAGGCCTTCTTCAAAATGATAATGAATGGGATATATGTTTATATGAAGCAAGTAAAATAAATACAGGACAGCAATTACGTCATTTATTTGCAATGATTCTTTTATATTGTCAACCAGCAGCACCTGAAAAGTTATGGAATAAATACAAATCAGCATTATGTGAAGATATTTTATATCAATATCATCAAACTACTATAGTAAATAATATAATTGAATGTAGAGCACTAAATCAATTAAACCAATATTTACTATCAAATGGAAAATCTCTTAAAGATTTTCCAGATATGCATCTTTTATTAGAAAATATGCCAGATGTTGATAATGATAATAATAATTTAGATCAGTTAATTCAGGAAGAAAGATTATTATATAATATCATGCATTTAAAGAGTATATTACATAATAATATTCCCTTATTAAATGCAGAGCAGCATGCTATATATAATGCTGTTATACAAGCATTTGAGCATAATTCTTCTGAGTGTTTTTTTGTTGATGGACCAGGTGGTACTGGCAAAACATTTTTATATAATACTATACTTGCAAAAGTTAGATTATGTGGTGAAATTGCATTGCCTGTAGCTTCTTCTGGAATTGCTGCACTTTTAATAGATGGTGGTAGGACTGCACATTCTCGATTTAAAATTCCAATTAAATTAAATGAAACTTCAACATGCAATATTTCACAAAGAAGTAAAGAAGCCTGTTTGATTAATATAGCAAAGGTTTTTATTTGGGATGAAGCTCCAATGATGCATAAATTTGCATTTGAAGCTGTTGATCGAACACTTCGTGATATTACACAGATAGACAAACCATTTGGAGGAAAAATTTTTATTTTTGGAGGAGATTTTCGACAAATTCTGCCTGTAATACCACATGCAACCCGTGCTGATATTGTATCTGCAAGTTTAAGTAAATCATATATATGGAGACATTTGAAAATTATGAAACTAACAATTAATATGAGACTTTGTCAATCTCATAATTCCCAAGATGATAATTCAAAACAAAAAGAATTTGCAGAATTTCTTTTAAAAATTGGAAATGGGGAATATTCAACCAATTCAAATACAGAAAATATGATAACTCTCTCTGCAGATATGACTATAACTAAGGGCAATTTAACTGATCTTGCAGATTTTGTTTATCCTAATTTGGCTAAAAATTCAGGAAATGTAAATTATATGGTTGGCAGAGCAATATTAACTCCTAAAAATACTGATGTTGATATAATTTCAGATATGTTAATGAGTAGATTACCAGGTGAAACCAGAGTATATCCCAGTTTAGATTCTACAGATTCAACAGAAAATACCTATAGGCAGCAATCTCAGATATATTCACCTGAATTTTTGAGATCTTTAAAGGTGTCTGACCTTCCTCCTGGTGAATTAAAATTAAAAACAGGAATTCCAATTATACTTTTACGAAATCTGAATCCATCAGAGGGACTTTGCAACGGTACCAGGCTAATTGTTCATGATCTTCAAAGTAAAGTAATTGATGCAGAAATTATTACTGGCTCTCATATTGGTAAACGTGTCTTTATACCTCGAATTACATTGAGTCCTTCAGAAAGCAGTTTACCCTTTACTTTAAAGCGATTACAATTTCCAGTACGTGTTGCATTTTCAATGACAATAAACAGAGCACAAGGCCAGACATTAAACAAGATGGGACTTTATTTACCACAACCAGTGTTTTCACATGGCCAACTATATGTTGCTTTATCAAGGGTTATATCATATCAATGCATTAAGGTTCTTATATTACATAATGATTATCAAAAAGACTGTCAAACTAAAAATATTGTATATAGGGAAATTTTTCAAAATACTTAATTAACACTATTTCAATAAATACTATAAATATAATTAAATATAATTTGGCACATATCATTTTATTTTAAACTAATTTACATTCTTATTTTTTATACTAATCAATAGCTATTACATTAAATTTTTAATTATAAATAATATTTAATTTTTCTATTTATTTATAACTCAAAAATTTCTTTAATATGCCATATTGGGACGTTGATTTACATAAATTTACAGATTCCGGCGCAGCGCGACGGGTGATGGCTAGTTATTCCCTAAATTAAAAAAGGGGTATGTTGTCAACATGATCAACATGACTCCCGTGTCTATTAACCATTTAATGTACACGTGTGCCACGAGCTTCATTCTGCTACGCCATTTTATTATGGCAAAGTGCAACAATTAAAAAAATGCTAAGAATTTCTAAAAGGAAAGGATAACAACAGCAATGAAAGTAAATGTTAGTGATAATTATAATATTGATGGCGAAGATGATTAAGTGAGATGATTATAATAGCGATGATAGTAATGATAGTAAGTACTACTATCTAAGTAGCAATAAAGAATATTAGTGACGGAAGTGATAAATAATGTTGCATTAAATATATATTAAAAATTTGTATAAATGTTAATAGGTGATACAGGCAATTAATATTTGAAATACCAAATAAAAAATACATTTATTGAGCATATTATTATTAATTATTTATTTAATATGTTTTTTATTGTATGAAGTGTAAGCGCATTTGGTGTTTATCCGCACGTAAATTTCTTGATCTTGTGCGACGTATTGGTGTGTTGCATTTGTTTACAATTGTTTCTAGTGCGACAATTTATTTTTTAACGTGTAATTTAGCAAACAATAAATTTATTAAATTTCGGACACTCCAACAGTCCTTGTTACCTAGTTATATTAAATTTGTCTTGATACTTGAATTAAATATATAGATTTCGGGTACTAAGTAACTTCATGAGTTGTTTATTTTCGAGGATTTCCTATTTTTAGAGGAAGAATATGGTACTCATAAGAGCCTTTTGATATAGACTGACCAATGATTATTATATAAATATTGAACAAATTACACGGAAACATTTCAAATAGTAATTATAGATTGAACAGCCACATGTACTAGTACACAAATGTTATCAGAAACTAATACAAAAGCCTCATATTTATGTTTGGTCAAAATATTATTAATTAAATAGATTTCATTGATAAGAATAATTTTATTTCATTTATAAAACAAGATAAATATGTGTTTCCAATATTGGCATATATGGATGACACCACATGGATTTCATGAATTAAGAATAACCTAGGAAAAATTCATTATTTTATTGCTGATGAATTCTATAATTTGAACGAAAATACAAAACATTACTTAAGGAGTTATATTGTATCAAGTTTTAAAAATATTAATAAATTTATAGGCGATGTCAGGTACAAAGATGATAATGATGTCGGGAGTAATAACAAAAAAATCAAAACCTAGTGATCCTAAAGTGGGTCAGCTTCAAACTTTAAAAATGAATACACCGCAATTGTAGTTGAGCTACAGATCAGGCAATTATACAAAATTAATGTATAATGTTATTAAAATAGTTAACGTAGAATCCGAAATATTAGTCATGTGCATGTTCTGTTTCGGGAATACTGCACATTGAACTTTATCATGTATTTCGTGCTATACGATTGTTTCTAAAGGAACAAGTGAATTAACTAGCAAAATGGTAAACCAGTGTCAGAGATCTTACACAATTCCATTCAATAAAACTATTTGTATTTTTTGTTGGTAGATTTTTTGAAAACTTACTAAACCAATAACAAACGTGATATACTGTAAGTTCACAAACAAAAAAAGCTAATTGAAGGAAATTATTATCCCATAATCAAAAAAATTTGCATCTATTAATATTACATATATTCTTGGAAGATAATACAATTAATAATTTAATTTATGGTTTTCTTCCTAATTTATGAGAATACTTCTTCTATCATTGGATATTAATTAAGTTAATAATATAGGATATGAACCAAAAGAATATAAACAGTTTAGATATTGTTACGAAGTTGGATCATTTTTATGTAGTAAATTATTGATTTTCATTAATTTTATTTATTTATAGTATTTTAACTTTATTTATTATTTATTGTTAATTTCTATTCATTAGTTGCTAGTATTTGAAAATATTGATTCTTACAGATTTGTATTTATTGTTGTATTATATTAATATTTTAATGAATTATTATAGTTAGAAACAGTTAGAATTTATTTGATTATGTAATAAATTAGCATATGGCAACTTGTCATATGAATAAGTTGATCAGTGGACAAGTTAACCTGATCAATTTGACGCATAGACAAGTTGTCTATTAGAAACCTTTGTGTTTGTTTGGGTTTAATAGTTAGTTCGGAGAATTTGAAGAGTTATTTTTTCGTGAATTTCTTGTGAAACATCATATTGGTTATGAAATATTGAAATTAAATGGTCCCGTAAAATTAACTGTATAGTCATGCCATTTTGATCGTAAATCATTACCCTTGTGACATAATTTGTTTAATATTTACCTATTTTGTGATAAAAATAAGTGACATAATTTTAATCTAAATCAAATGTTTTACTTCAAGAGCATACATTTTTGTATAAAATCGAATATATATATATATATATATATTTTTTTTTTTAATGGAATTTATATTTTTAATTATTATTTATTAACTTATAAATAATTCGACTTTTATTAGAATGAATGAGTTAAATTTTAAAAGCGTGAAAATAATAATTTTTTTTTATACTTTAAAAATAGGAGTTTATTTCTAATACTTAAAAATGTGGAAATATCATATTTAAAACGTGAAAAATTAAAATTCAAAAAATGAGGCGATGTTCTCCATTATTCATCAAATGCACGTGACCTAACCTGACACACATTCGGATGTGCCACGCTACAAATTATTGAGAAACCATACACAACTTTATTTATACCACAACAAAAATGAAGTGTAACAATGATTATGCATTCTTCATTTTCACATATCCTTTTTCGAATTTGGCAAAATATTAAAGCTGTGGGGATGTGGTTAAATTAACCGTTAGCCAAAATAAGCTATGAAACTAAGCTTATGTAATATGCATCTTTATTTATTTATTCAATTTTTATGTTAAAAATCATTTTTAATTAATTTTCAACTCGTCCCTTTTTTCCTATTCCCTCAAATCAGCAATTGCTCTTTATTTTTTTCTGGGAATAATATACACAACCAAATACTAAAATTTTTTTTAAAAAAAAAATCAAATGATAAGAAAAGAAAGAAAAAAGAGACCTGTTTGGAACCATTTTAATAGTCTAAGTAGAAGTGATGTCTCTCATCCTCATGTACAATGTATATACTGTTCAAAAGAATTTCAACGGGCTGTTCCTGAACGAATGCAAGTACATCTTGACAAAAAATGTCCAAATGCACCGAATAATGCAAAATCACAATCTAGTCAACTAAATATTACTACATCAGTAATTACTAACAACATAAATGATGAAATTGCAAGAAAAAAGGGACCTGTTTGGGGAAACTTTTATATAATTGATAAATATGAAGATTCACACCCTAATGTACTGTACAATGTAAATTTTGTTTCAAAGAATTTAAACGAGCTGTTCCTCAACGAATGAAAACTCATATTGAAAAGTTCTCAAAAGCGCCAAATAATGCAAAATCAAAATATAACCAAAACATTTCAAAAATTAATAACATTAAAGATTGTATGAGTGATGAAGAACAAAAATCTCTTGAGTCTTTACTTGCCAAAGCATTATCTTCAGCTGAAATTCACTTTTCTTTTGTTGATAATCCATTTGTCATTGAATTTTTTAATCGCCTTAAACCATCCTTTAAGTTACCAAATGGAGAAGAAATAAAAATACAAATGAGTCAGTTTCACAATAATAACAGTTCAATGAATGATATTGAATATTATGATCATGAGATGGAAAACGCAATTACAACATTTGAAGAAGCATCTGAAAATGATGATTTAGATTCCATGTATAGTCTTGTATGTCATTATGATAAAGATGAAATAGGAACTGAAGAAAATGAAATTGAAGCATTTGAATTATATAAAAAAGCAGCTGAAAAAGGTCATGTTGACTCAATTTTTAATCTTGGATGTTGTTACATAAATGGAATAGGAACTGAAAAAAATGTAATCAAAGCATTTGAATTATATAAAAAAGCAGCTGAAAAAGGTCACATTGACTCAATTTTTAATCTTGGATGTTATTATGAAAATGGAATAGGAACTGAAAAAAACGAAATCAAAGCATTTGAATTATATAAAGAGGCAGCTGAAAAAGGTGATCTAGATTCAATTTTTAATCTTGGACGTTGTTATGAGAATGGAAAAAAATGAAATTGAAGCATTTGAATTATATAAAGTAGCAGCTGAAAAAGGTGTTCTTGATTCAATATATAAAGTTGGAATGTGTTACCGATATGGGATAGGAACTGAAATAAATGTAATTAAATCATTTGAATATTATAATAGAGCAGCAGAGAGTTCATGTTAATTTTTTAGATTGTTTAATTATGATTCTAGAGTAGGATTATAAGAATTGGAATAAATGATATATATTAGTTATACTGTAAATTTGAAAAAAAGTTCAGATAAACTGTAATTGAATTTTTACTGATGGTTTATAATATTATTAAAACCAATAGATTATATTAAATACAGTTAATCAAATACAAGTCATACAACAGTTATCTGATATCTTGTAGGCTACCTAGTTTACAACTTCCATCTTTGTTTTATTTACATAGTTTATATAAGTTTAATGTTATTTTTGATTTCACTAAATCACTATTTTTTAATTCAATAATTTCATAATAAATTATTACTTTTTTTTTATTTTTGGTCTTACAATAGTTACAATAATTACAATGATTAGCAAATCTTATTTTATTGCTCAAGAATTAACACTGATTCTTTAAATTCTAAAATATCATTAAATGGTTAATTACTGTACATGTATTTCTTTTTCTTATTTTCTTTCGACCAATTTTCTTTTGCTTACAATGGATGTTTTAAATTTATTTTTTCTTATTTGATAGTCAATTTCACATTTAAAAACAGTTAAATGTTCCTGGAGTAGAAAGTTCTCACTTCTCAATGATATATTGAAATGCTTGGCAGAATGTATGAGCAATATACTTTTAAAAATTCTTGTATACCCTAGATAATGTAAATATAAAATTCTGCTGTATGTTCAATAATTTAATTAAGTACTAACAATATGCGGTATGCTGATAAACAAATTCCTTGTATGGTATGGGTTCAATTATTGCGAGTTGCAATATTCTAGGATCAGGTAATTAAATAAAAAATACGTCATTTTTATTATGATTATCTGATTATTTTGATTATATGACTGAGTAAATAATTGCAATAATCATAATTTTTAAGGTTCACATTTCTAAACATTAGCCAATCACACTGCCTCTATTGGCTCTTGTTTGTACTTTTTGCTTTTCTAAAAATATAATCCTTAACTAATGACCAAATAGACCATGGGTTTGGGAACACATATCTGAGACGTTTATATAAAATTTTTAAAAATCTGCAGAAATTTGGAAAAAACAAACAGAGGAATTAAAAAATATTTCCTTGTTTTTCAGCAAGAATAAATAATTTTTATTTTAAACAAGATTAACATTAACATCAGAATTCTTTATCTAAGTTCTCAAAATATGAATTACACCATTTCGAGGTAGTGAATGATCTATATGCTAGAAGCCTAATTAGGAGAATTAAAAAATAAAAAGAAAGCGAAAAGCGTCAACAATAGTGTGGGTTGTTCACGTATTATTATGTATTTCGTTTTCATTTGCTTTTGTTTTATTATCAAATTTATCGTTACTATTTTATAGTATTTAGATTATTTGCAATATATCATTTTCGTACTTTATTTATCCCTTAAACTGTAGACGAACATTTGCCCGCAATTTTGCTACTAGAAATACTTAAACTATTTTTTTTCCATTAATACATAAATCAATTAAATCATGTGTTTATGATCATTAATTTACCGATCACACATTAAAAATTTAGGATAACCTATTGACCAGATTTAAAAATAATAATTATGATAATAAAAAAAAAATCTCTTTAAAATTGACGATTTTATTGTGATTTAATTGTAGATACCAATATCCACTTAAAAAAAAAAATAATTTTCGTAAAATTCATAATAAAAGTACAAGAAAAATCTTTTTTAAAAACAAATAATTCAAATTGTGAAATTTTATGACCTTTACTCTATTACTATCTCCACCTCTACCATTACCTCTATCTCCTATCTCTAATATTTTCTTCAATCTCTTTAGTTTCGTTGACTCGTTGCCATCACCATCATCCATATATTATTATCATCATCATCTATTTGCAGTTATCATCATCTGTATATGAAATTTCCATAAAATTTAGTAATATACACATCATATTCATGTTTTCGTAAAGCTCTCACCATAAAAAATGAAAAAAATTACGATTAAAAAAAAAAAAAAATGAAATTAACAAAAAGCCAAAGTTCCGAAACGCCGCCAATTTGCATATCTTGTATTTGCACCTTAATTTTAATAATGATCGATAAATCAATAACTATTAATTTCATAAATTACCAAACGTTCCATAGAAATTAAAGTTTAAAATGAGTACAATCAAAAATAATGTGTAATTGTAAATTTGTAAATTATAAATTTTAATTGTTGATTTACTAGCAGTTAAACCCGTTGCTCCGCAACGTCACATAAACATATACGTGATGTTACCGGTACGACGGTCAAGTCTAAAGTCTATAAACGTGATTTTTTATGCAGTTTACTCTATGTAGTGCTCTGCATGAGCCGGCTCGAGCCGAGCTACAGTCTAGCTCGGTTCAGCTCACTTTAGCTCGAGCTGGTTCGAGCTTTATTATCAGAAAAACGTTTCGCAACGTTTTTCATTAAAACAATTAAAAAAAGCGTTGCGAAACGGTTTTTTTAATTAAACTAGAATATGCAGTTTGCGGGGGGACTTCGTCCCCCCCAAGCACAAATAATTTTAAATATTTAGGCGGTTTAATCAGAAAAGTGCCTTTTTTAAGCGTTTAATTGAAAGAAAACGCTTTTTTTTAAGCGTTTGATTAAAAAAGAAAACGCTTTTTTAAGCGTTTAATTTAAAAAAATGCCTTTTCTTTAGGCGTTTAATTAAAAAAAAAACGTTTTTTTAGGCGGCTTAATCAGAAAAAGGGCCTTTTTTAAGCGCTTGATTGAAAAAAAACGCTTTTTTTTAAGCGTTTGATTAAAAAGAAAACGCTTTTTTAAGCGTTTGATTAAAAAGAAAACGCTTTTTTAAGCGTTTGATTAAAAAGAAAACGCTTTTTTAAGCGTTTGATTAAAAAAAATGCCTTTTCTTTAGGCGTTTAATTAAAAAACGCTTTTTTTAGGCGGTTCGATCAGAAAAAGTGCCTTTTTTAAGCGCTTAATTGAAAAAGATGCTTTTTTTAAGCGTTTAATTAACGTTTAATTAAAAATATACGCTATTTTCTTAAGCATTTAATTGAAAAACGTCTTTTTTAGGCGTTTGTAATTAAAAAAAAATGCATTTTTTAGGCATTTAATTATAGAAACGCATTTTTTAAGCATTTAATTGGATAAAGTGCTTTTTCTAAGCGCTTAATTAAAAAAACTTTTTTCTTAAGAGTCTAATTAGCTTTTTTTAGGTGTTTATTAAAAAAAGAAGCCTTTTTTTAGGCGTTTATTAAAAAAAGAAGCCTTTTTTTAGGCGTTTATTAAAAAAAAAGAAGCCTTTTTTTAGGCGTTTATTAAAAAAAAAAGAAGCCTTTTTTTTTAGGCGTTTATTAATAAAAAAAAAGCCTTTTTTGTTAGGCGTTTAATCAGAAAAAGTTTTTAAGCGTTTAACTAAAAAAACGCTTTTTTAAGGGTTTAATTAAGAAAACGCTTTTTTAAGCGTTTAAATTAAAAGAAAAACGCTTTTTTTAATTGTTTAATTAAAAATTGTTTGTTTTTAATTGAAAATGATTAAGAAGAATTTGCACTTTTTAATTAAAAATGATTTTTAACAAAGTTGTTGAAATCGATTCTTTCATAATAAAAACAATTTAATGGTTTTTATTATGATGACTAAAAGAAATTATTTAAAAAAATAATTAGAAAAAATAAATGATTAAAATCGTTTTTAATTAAAAATGATTAAAAAAACTTTTTTTTATTATTGCAAAAATAAAATGTTTTTTATTAAAAATGATATAAAAAAATCATTTGTTTTACTATAGTGACTATTTTAAATGATCAGCTTTTTTACCTCAAATTACCTGCGTTATGATCGACAAAATCAATTTTTTGCAGCAAAATCGTTTACTTGATGGTTAAACATAATTAACAACAAAAGTGGCACAGGAGTGCTTTTTTTGCAATTTTATTCTAATGATATCAAAAGATGCAATATAGCATAATGCAAATAATCATCACTTTTATTTTTGAAAAAAAATAGCGTATAGATAGATATACTGTAGCTATGGCAATAACCATATGCATATGCATATGCATATGCATTGCTATTGCATTGCTATTGCATTGCATATTGCAATTTTTTAGCTATATAAATTTCAACTTTAAAGTTCACATTGCGCATTTCCACTTTCATGAAAAAATGCTTGAAGATTGTACAACAATTTCCAAATTAAGCGAAAAAGTACATTAATTTGGAAAATGATCGGCAATAATTTGTCGGTCAAAAACATACTATCGCCAATTAATGTTGAAAACTTTTTCGCAACGTTTTTCACTAAAACAATTAAAAAAAACGTTGCGAAACGTTTTTTTTTTTAATTAAATTAATATTAATATTGAAAACCGTTTTCGCAACGTATTAAAAAAACGTTGCGAAACGTTTTTTTTTAATTAAAATAATATTGAAAAACGGTTCGCAACGTTTTTCACTAAAATAATTAAAAAAAACGGTGCGAACCGTTTTAATTATTAAATGTATGATAGATCGAGCTGGCTTGCGAGGCAGCTCGAGCTTTTCGAGCCGAGCCCCATTATCGACTCGGCTCGGCTCAGTCGTCGAGCTCAATAACTGGCTCGAGTTTTTTCAAGCTGGCTCGCGAGTCATCAAGCCATTTTAAACATGGCTCAGCTTGGCTCAGCTTGAACAGCTCAAGCTAGCTCGCGAGCCGACTCGGCTCATGCGGAGCTTCAACTCTATGTTACGGTTTATACTACTTTTGTTATATTTGTTTATTACTATTACTATTTATAACATAGTTCAAAAACATAAAATTTTTATAATGGTTCCAATTTACTGGTTTATAATTTATAATTACTGTTCAATTTTATATAAACGTTACATGTGCACAAGTATAAATTCGTAGTCTAAACATTACGGATACACAGGTATAAATTGTAGTCTAAACGTTACGGGTACACAAATATAAATATGTAATCTAAACGTTACGGTAACACAGGAAAACAATTATTATATAGTAGATTTAAAAAGAATTTACTATACAATTAAGATCAATTTATTTAATGATTAGCATATTTTTATTTATTTATATTTATTAATAATATTTTTATCAAAATCGAGTTTTTTTATAACATATCTGATATTCTAATAGGTTATTCAAATTAAATTATTTGATGTTATGTTTAATGTTGAAAGATTAAGTTTACCATCGAAAATAATTAAATGCCATTTTTTAATTTTTTTTTTTATCTTGCTTCATTCTACGTGATGAATTTATAATTGAAGATTTAGATATCGAAGAACTTAATTCTCTACTTGCAAAATTAGCTTTTGAGTGAGATTTTTGATTAAATTTGGGACCAAGTTTTAATTCAATTGTTTCAGCTTGTTCAAATGTTTTCCCTATTCAAATATCACGTTCAAAAATTTAGTAACTGGAAAAAAATCAATTTATTAATTAGAAATTCACGTTCAAACTCTTAATAATTACATAATACCATTCAAATAGTAGGTGATCAGAATTCCAACATTGTTTCATTAAATTAGCAAAACATTCAAGTCTATCCGTATAATTCACCAAATCCGTGATTATTTCGTCAGATAATCCGTTTATCCGTTGGTATAATAAGAAACTCAGACATCGAAATTAATCAGAATATCAATAGTGCTGGCCGACATTAAGATCACATGACTCCGTCTTTAAACTTTAAAATCCATATACGTACAGTATAGATGCTAGTAGAAAAGATCAAAATTTGTACAAACATACAAGAAAGAATCGTAACAGTAATGTCTCCAGAAAGAGTATAAGTATAGTATGATTTTAAATTGGTATGTGCATAGAAATCCTGCCCTGTATGTATGATTTTTATCATACACTATATATTTATAATAACGTCTGCATGACATAGTTTAAACTTTTTTTTACTCCAGATAGAGTGCACTTTAGTGAATTAAATATACTTGCATGGAACAAAATTCTTAGTCGAATGTAATGTAGAGATTGGAACCGGTTAAGGTTAACCGGTTAAGAAATCTGTTAACCGGTTAAAAAATCATTTTTAACCGGTTAATTTAGTCGGTCAATTTAATCGGTTAATTTAACCGGTTAAAATGAAGATCATTTCCATATTAGTTAAATTTGAATAAGTTAATTCTGATCAAACTTTTAACGCTGGCCAAAGTTTAACTAAATTCGGAATTTTTTTTCCTATCACAACTTAATGCCGGCCGAAATTATGTTTCGTAAATGATAATTCTGGCCAAATTTTAATGCCGACCAGAATTAAGTTTTAACCGGTTAATTAACCGGTTAAAGAGTTGGTTAACCGGTTATTAACCGGTTAAGGTTTTTTGGACCGGTTTCAAACTCTAATGTAATGCTTTATTTCAGTGAGGGTTTCTTTTCTTTGAAATTGGATTGACATTAATAAAGAAAAGAAGTTAGCTAAAATGAACAAAAGGAGATGAATAAAATGAAAATAACGAAGTAAACGAAAGCCAAAATGCCACCCATAGAAAAGGAAAGAAAACGGATAATGATAATGTTACTATTTTAAAGTAAAGAAAAACGCAAAATAATAAAAGAGACGAAAGAGTTTATCTTGAATTTTACTAAAATGGTACACCGTACACGCCTAAAAGACGGTCGTGCCTGAAAAAAATAAACTACCTGATTAGTGATCAGTGTAACATATAACACGTGATGTGGTGTTCAACACCACTGCATTTGGTGCATTTTATAATTTTCGTTAATTATCAATATTAAAATCTAGTTATGTTTTTTCCCATATATTTTTTTTTTTGTTCATAAAAGTTAAAACAGTTTAAATTTCAATGTTTAATAATAATTTTTCTTTATTAAACGTTCAAATTTATCTTACAAAGCTGTCGAACCCATGTTTCATTTTTTATTATTTCAAATATCTTAATTCTTAAAGCAATAATTAATGCAATTTAGTATTGCTTACTCTTAATAAATAAAACTAAATCGATAAAACTAGTTATAGAACACATGATCAAAATAACGGAGCATTATTCATTATTATTTCCATCTTCCCTATAAGAAATCTGTATACGGAAAGGATACGTTTTATAAACATTTGATATACGTTTTTACCAATTCCGTATAATAATTCCGTATATTTAATACGTAATTCATTTTTGAATGTTTTTTAAAAAATTGGTGCATATGGAATGTATGCGGAAAAATTAATATATACGGAACGTATACGGAATTTTTGAACTTGTTTTTTTTAAATAATGATTTTATCGATCTTATCGTCATAAGTCATAACACGTGATCACGTGATTTTTGTTATGATACGTTTTTTGTTTATATAAACCCAGCTTTGATCTTCCACATTCTTCCACCCTGTCTTCCTGTCTTCCTCTCCCTGATTTTTTATTTCGCTATTTTTTTTTTTTTTTTAAAAAAAAACTCTTTTTTTCTTTTATTTGTTGCCCCTCTTTTTTATTCTTACTTGCTACTCTTCTTTTAAAAACTTCTTTTCCTTTATTTTTCTAACTTCGTTGCCCTCTTTAAAAAAAAAAATTTTTTTTTGGTTTTATTCTTTTATTCCCATTCATTACCCTCTCTTTTTTTTAAAAAAAAATTATTTTTACCCCCTTTTTTACTGAATTATTTCTGGATATTCTTCTCTGGCAGCATAGGTTAGAGGTTAAAGATGGACTAACCGCGACTACTGACACAAAGTTTGTCAGGACTGGGGAATAAAAAGCCTTATTTAGTGCAGGTATTTCCAGAGTCTCTAATTTAAAAAGAGAGGTTCCTATAAGCCGGGTTATGTAAGTTACCTTCTGCATTATTTTTCTAACTTTGTCATCCCCTTAAAAATCTTTTTTTATGTCCTTCCCTAACTTCGTTATTTCTTTTTCAAAAAAAAAAAAAAAAAATTTTTTTTATTTATTTTACTTTTTGACTTCCATCTCACTATCCTTTCTTTTTTATTTATTTTTATTCTTTTATTTTGTAGATCAGATTTTTTTTTGGCTGCTTGGTTCCTTTTTTCTTATTGTGGGTCAATTTTGAAGTACTTTTTTTTTGTAAGTCAGGTAGGAACCGGACGTTTGGAGTTGCAGGTACTATATAGGCGGAGCTTATATTTCCTTTTTTTTTTGCTTTTAGGTTGTCTGACTCCTGATGACTTGGACGAATCCAGAATTATAGACACAATAGGGAAGCGTTGGTCTAATTGAGTTAAAGAAACGTACTAGTGTCTTTTTTCATTTATTTTGAAGGAATAGGTTATTTCTTTGGACTAAGTGCTCCTGGAGACTTTTGATTTCTTAAAAAAAATCAAATTTCTTAAAGAAACATCAGTAGAAATAGTATTAATGTTTCTTTTTGTTTTGGTTTGCAATAGTTGGTTTGATAGGAATAAACTATTCATAATATATTTGTGTTTTATTTTATTTTTTTTATTTTTTGATTTAATAAATAAAATTAAATTTATGTAAATAAAGTCTAGTAATAAATTGTAATAAATTGTAACATAAACAGTAAATTTAATAAGCAATAATATAAATTTCATGGTAAAACAGTGATTAAATCATGTAAATTCCGTATGCATTCCATGCAAATTCCGTATCCAAACCATATTTATAGTGATACGGAATTGTGCAATTTTCCGTATCTTTTCAACGGTCTATTGTGATACGTTATTTCTAAGGAAAAAAATCGTATAAAAATCTTATTAAAAACGTATCCAGTTTTTTTATAGGGCTTTGATTACTAATTTTTTTTTTTTTTTTAAAAAAAAAAGATATTTATATTTTTTTTGGTCTAGTTAAATTATTAAACTATATATATACACATAAAATAAAAATAGTTTGACTTTACTCAACTTAGTCAAATTTATGCGAAGCAAGATTAAATCTTATTGTATTATTTGTTTCTTGATAAAAATAAATAGTAATTTTATTTAGTATAAGAATGAATAATCTAACTAAACCTAAAGTAAATGTTAAAAAAAAAAAAAACTTTTCAAATTATACTTCATCTCGTTTTTGTAATCTTTGATAAGTTCACATAAAGTTTTACTATTACTAGCCTAGCTAATTGTTGATTATTTTTTGATATCGTAATTTAGTGTAAAATTTTTTGGATCTTCTGGTAAGATTTTACATGTCGCCTATAATCAAGCAATATATTTCATCAAGTAATACAATGAATCAAAAACAAACACTAAATTATAAATTTATTTTTATCGGCGCATCGATCTCGTTTAGGTGGAAAAAAGACCAATAGTAATAAACCAGAACATCAATTCCTAATAAATCGGGAGCTAGTCCGTGATATAAATTTCTTAGAATAGTATTCCCCCATCTTCACCTTTTAGTTTTTCCTATCTGGTTATATAAATTTGCGCTAAACATTTTAAATACGGTACTTGATCAGAATATTAATATGGGTAATAGCAAGCAAGCACTTTGTTTTTTGTGCCAAATTTGTGGCGCAGACAGCAGATTGTGGCGCAACGAAATCATAAAGAGAAATTTTTTTAATAACATATAACCTCAAAAATCCCTTGATAAATATAGTTTACTTAGAGCGATAAAGCCGTAAAGGCTGTTTCTTCACGAAATCCATTTTTGGAAACGATAGAATATTTATATGTAAAGTCAAATAACATTCAAAACCTTCTTCTGAATACTAAGTAAACTTGCAATTGAAATTACATCTACAGTACAAGTTTGAAGCTTTATGTCGAGGAAAAAAAATCCTTAATGATGTTTTTTTAAAATTTGCCGCGTCACGAACTAGGATCTTTTATCCTTGCCAATACACTATTCATAATATTATGTCGAATCCACCTTTTAAGTGTCTGAAAAAAAAAAAAATAAATAAAATAAATAGAAAATTAAATCTTTATCTGACTAAAACTAATTTCTGAATCAAATGTGCGATCCAATAGGAAAATATGGGTAGGAATCAATGGCTTTAAAAACTCCAAGTGCTCGAGGATGAACTAATGGCGCTAAAGTTAAATAGAGTATACCGTTATTTGCTCACAATGTGATCATCTTGCATAAACTTTTAACAGATTTCTCAAACTCCATGCCAGGTGATTTCTTCTTTGCGAAGTTTCAAAATGGTCTCGCCACAAAGCATGTCTCGTAACTTTTTTACGTTCGCAAAAACTCAAGTTTCTTCTGTGTTATAATTTCAAACTACTTCGCCTAAAATTGGAAAAGAAATAGGACTTTCCTATAAACTTAGATAAAAAGGATTTTCATACAAAATGTAGTGAAAGTTAACGTCTAGTGATCTTGAAGTCGCATTTTTCAACTCTTCATAACATTTAATTTTTGGAATAAAGCAGGCATCTTTCTGCAACTAGACATTTGTCTCAGAAAAAAATAAAGAAAAGATTATTGTTTATTACTCCGAAAACTGAAGTCAAAATAGAAAAAAAGTTACATAATTAACTTACCATTTAATTAATGGTTGTAGTCGATTGTATTGTTATTAACGGGACCATAATCAAAAAGAGTTCGTTTGATAATGCAAGTTCCAATAAGGCCATTCACCTAACAACATTCCTTGCGAAATATTTTTAGGATTATCACCACCTACCAAACACAAAAGCGTTTCTCGGTTTTTTGGTCACCATGCCCCACTCATGCACTTCGAAACATACATAAGAATGTTTCTCGGTTGTCTTGACCTACAAAACACAAAAGTGTTTCTCGGTTATCTCCACCTACAAAACACAAGAGTGTTTCTCGGTTTTATCTCCACCTACAAAACACATAAGTGTTTTTCGGTTTCTCGGGTTCTTTCCACCTACCGAAACACAAAGTGTTTCCTCGGTATCTTGGCCTCCGGCCCGTTCATCGATCGAAACATGGGTAATGTTTCTAAGATTATTTCCACCTACCAAACACAAAGTGTTTCTCGGTTTCTCGGGTTCTTTTCCACCTATGGAACACAAAAAAAGCGTTTCAAGGTTTCTCGGAGAGAAGGAAACTTGCAGTATAAAAGTACTTTCTTTTTGCTAGTATCAAGTAATATAAGAGTTATTTTATGGAACAAGAAAGGCACCTTTTTGCAACTGGTCATTTGTCTCACATTTATTCGGAAAAATAATGAAAAGATTATTGTTTATTACCGGAAAAAAGTCACGTAATTATCTTATCTCAAGGATAATTTAATTTATGGTACCTCGAGGATAATTTAATTTATGGTTTTAGTCAAGTGTATTGTTATTAACGATACCATAATCAAAAGAGTTCGTTTGATAATGCAAGTTCCAATAAGGCCATTCACCTAACAACATTCCTTGCGAAATATTTTTAGGATTATCACCACCTACCAAACACAAAAGCGTTTCTCGGTTTTTTGGTCACCAAGCCCCACTCATGCACTTCGAAACATAAGAATGTTTCTCGGTTGTCTTGACCTACAAAACACAAAAGTGTTTCTCGGTTTTATCTCCACCTACAAAACACAAAAGTGTTTCTCGGTTTTGTCTCCACCTACAAAACACATAAGTGTTTTTCGGTTTCTCGGGTTCTTTCCACCTACCGAAACACAAAGTGTTTCCTCGGTATCTTGGCCTCCGGCCCGTTCATCGATCGAAACATGGGTAATGTTTCTAAGATTATTTCCACCTACCAAACACAAAGTGTTTTTCGGTTTCTCGGGTTCTTTTCCACCTATGGAACACAAAAAAAGCGTTTCAAGGTTTCTCGGAGAGAAGGAAACTTGCAGTATAAAAGTACTTTCTTTTTGCTGGTATCGGGTAAAAGAAAAGATCGTGCAGTAAAAGAGTCAGTTATCTAATTTTACTATTATATAGTAATCCAGATTAATGTATGACGATGTAGGTGTAATCATTTTTTATAATTTTATGTAACTTGACTCATTATGATCATTTGTGTATAACTGCACCAAGTTAATAAAAAAAAAATTACACTGATATTTGGATTATTTCTATAGATACTGTATAATTATATAAGGATAAGAAATTGTATAGATTAATGTATGACGCATCTTAACGATCATTTTTACAATTTTTACTTTGTTAATTTTTTTAATATGATGCAGTTATACTGCCGTAGACTAATTTGTAGACTATATGAAACTATATAATTTATCTTAATAATAATGAATCAATCATACATACTTCAATTATTCTATGTTTAAATTTCTGACTTTATATTATACTTTATCGGTGGCGTAAATCAATCAATTTTTATAATACAGACCGCAGTAGCTAAAGTCGCGTTACGCGTTATTTATTATTTATTTAAGTAGCATGACTCATTCGATTTATACTTTATTAATTATAACTTACGTAATAATTGACTAATATTAAAATAAATAATTATTGCGAAATACCCATTAATAAATATTTACTCTTGTAAGCATGTTTATGAAAAAGTATATATAGTTCCATTTTCTACGTTTTCATCAAGTTTATCGTGTATCAAGTTCATCGTATTTAGTACCAGAATCATCGTGCTCATCATCATCCATTCATAATGGTTAAACTTTCAAACTGGCTTAAAGTAAATCTTAAAAATAATATTGTCAACACATTAGAAGAAACAATTGAAGGCTTATTTCGGCTAAACCCACCCATAAAAAAGACAGTAGTAAACAAAAAAAAAGCGTTACAGTCATCTATGAAAAATCTATTGTGCAACAACGAAAAATTACGAAATGAATATGGAACATTAAATAAGTGGCTTATTGAGAAGGAGGAGAAAAAAAGGAAGTTAAATGTTATTAATGAAACTAGACGTGCTATTTTTAAGAAAGCAAGAATTTCTTCAAGTGTTGTTAACATTGATACAAGTGGTACTTCTATAAATCATGCGGAATTTAAGAGATATAATGAGAAATCATAAATTTGAAAAAAAGCTGCAAAATGGGAATGTACAGGACAAAGAGAAAGTGCAGGAAATAAAAGAAGATATACAGGATGAACAGTGTGTTCATCAATTTTCATCAATTTCAGAACCGGATATACGGGAAGAACAGAACGTTTATCAATCATCGTCTCCATTAGAACGTGAATCAACACCATCAATCCCACAAAAGTTCTCGTTCACACCAGCAGAACAAGGCTCATATGTAGAGCCAATCCTCCAACACGTTGAAAGAGCGCTTTTAAAATTTTATTTTAAATTTTATTGTAACACATAACAAATATATTCCTTCTGAGATTGTTAAAAACTTTACAGACAAATGTAATCCTCCCCGTCAAGTTGATTTTTCGGACGCAGATTTGCTTTGCATTTTGAATTTTATCATTCAAAATATTACCTTATTTACAACCGGACATTCTAATGAAACATTGTTTCATGGAGAACACAAGATCAATCCAACCGAATTATTCAAATCATTTAAAACTGAGACACGTAATCATCATGCCCACGCAATTACACAGCCAATGGGAAGATGGAACGATGAAGAGTTACAAAGATTGTCTACATTAGCTTTAAAAGTAGTTGTGTGTCTTGGTAAGTTTGAAGAATGCGAATATAGATTTTATTTTATCGTTCAAACTATTTATTTTTTTTATGATTTTATTGAATAATAGGAGATAAAGAATTATTCGGTCCATTGTTAAAAATCAAAAATGAATTGGATAATAAATTAACAGAACGATTAACTCTAACAATAGAAAATAAAGACGAAGACCATGTAGATCTGGTAGACTTCGCCTTGGACAACATTAATAAAATTAAATCATCGAATCAAGAACATATAAAGCGAATTTTATAATTGGCTTTGAATAATGATAATACATTTTTGAGTATCTGGAAGAATTTGGCGTTCCGAAAGGATAAAGGAATAGTTGTTGAAAAGTTCGTCGCTATCATGAATCTACAATTTGACATGGTAATTGCATAATATTTATTCTTCAAATGGTTTATTTTACATATGACTAATTCATTAATTACTATATTTAACAGGATTTGGAAATTAAATGAGTTTATTTAGATTTAGATAGATTTGTTTTTTTTCTTGATAATGGTGTTCCATATATTAATTACTACAATTTTTTTACGCATATTTTCCAATCTTAACTTTATATTGTATTCACTTTTATATACATTTTCTCAAATATATATTAAATGTATTACTGTAGTTTACTATTCAAATAAATATATGTTAAAATATGAAAATATGTGAAAATATGTAGTATTATATTTAGTATCTTGCAATACGTTGAAATAAATACAATAAATACAAAAGTTTGGGTCCTTACGTGATAATTCTATTATTCTATAATTTATTTTTTTCATCTTGCAGTGCAATAACTTTGCCTGCGCAAAAAAATGAATATATAATCTTAACTGATAGAATTTAAATGAAAGAAAACGGAGTTAAATATGAAAAATATGATGCATTGCTAGATGAGCTTGGCACGTTAGTATTTACGTCTTGTAATAATAAAGATTTGTCTAAGTAACTCTGAAGATTCTTAAAAGTTTCCAACTAACAAAATCACGAAACTGGAACAAATACGTCTGATAATAATTTGAAAAACGTGTAGAACCTATTTCGCATAACGAAATTATGGCTCCCATGCGTAAAAATTATCACGGGAACTCTAACGTACAATAAGTATCAACATTTCTATTAATAACCCAGGAAAGAACTTATATACTCGCCTCTAGCTTTTGAAACACACGTGAACCGCAACTACTAATAAAATGTAGACATGATAGATGAACAACTCGACCTTACTAACTTTAATTTTTTTTCATCATGATAATTATTTAAGTAGAATGATTTAATATGAATCTTTCGTAGAAATATATGTAGTCAGAACTTGTACAACGAATCAGATAAAAACACAAAACACGAGGTTATCAAAGGAGGCTTCAGTATAAAGTTCTATTACGTTAACAGTTAAACAAATAATTAAACAAGACAATCAAAGAATTAATTAATTTCTTTTGATATACTATTTGATATTTACTAGTAAAATGACATTGGTTTATTAACGTCATCGTCGGTCTTAAAATAATTATCAGCATGACATATAGGGCATGCATACAGTATGCACATGCGGACATGCCTATTACTTAGACGTTAAAAATTTTTGGCATGAAAAAAAGTTTTTCTTACCGCTTGTAGCTTATAAATGAAAATACTTACCACAGCCAACCAAAAGAATTTTTTCTTTTAAATAATGATTATTCAAATAAAAAATTAAATTAATTGACGATGACAAACATTAAAATCATTGAGCAGCGCCGGCTGAATATCAATAAGAAACTAAATTAATTAAATATTAATATCCATATAGTGGATAATTACGTAATGATTTACTTTAAAACAAAAAAAATAGTAACCAATTAACAACCAAAATTAATTGCCAAATTACCCATATTCCGCAACGTAGGCTTAAATTTGATTTTAAAGATAATATTTTGAAAAGTTTACTACTGTACTTTTTGTGTCAATTAGAGGAATTTGCTTATCTCAACAAGTTATAATAATGACATTTCTTTTTATTGCATCTACATCTCAGGTGCAAATCATGCGAACTTGGCAATTGATTAAAATTTTCTAATGTATGATGTAAAATTGAACAAAAAAAGGAAAATTGACTAAACTTAATTTTCTATCGTTTCCGCTAAAAAATAAATCTTTACATCATTAATCATCATAATTGATGAATTTATTTAAATATAAAAGATCGTTTTTCAATTTCAAAATAAATTTGCTTATCGAAAAAAGGAACAAACCTCCCAGGAGGACCTAGTGTGTATATATATTATTATTTCCATTTTTTTTTAAACCCGGCATTTTTAAATTAGTAACTAAATTATATTTTTAGCCAAAAAGGCGAACGCGAAGAAGCTAAAGAATATGGCAATGAAATTCTGTCCGATGATCCAGGTAATAAATCATTTTCATTATCCAACTATCATTACTGATAATTAAAAATTATTTGCTGCCACTGCCCAATCTTTTGCATCCAAGATTTGCAGAACATACCCTCATTAACCATTGATTTATAGTTATTTAAGTAGCTTTGTAATTTATTCCCAAAATTATTGATGAAATATTTTTACATTCTTTTAATACAAAAAAATGATTTATTTTGTTAATTTTACCAGAGAACATATTGTTTGATTAACCGTTAAATAATTAGCGGTGAACAAAAAAAAAATTTATAAATCGTCAAATATTATTAATCGGTTACAACTTAAGTAGGGAATTGAGTCGACACCCAAAATCATTGTTCGATTAATTGGTTAAAATTTTTTAGGCAAGATCGACCAAAATCGACTAATAAGCTGTAATCGATTAAAGTTCGATCAGGTATACTCGATCTAATAAACTCGAACAATTAATCGAACAATTAATCGATTAAATGTCATAAATAATTAGTATTTTATTAGTAAATTAAAATAAATAAAAAATAAATATAATAGTATTTATGCAGTTTTATACTTTCGCATTATTTATTTATAAGGAACCATCAATTTTACATAGTTTCAAAATTATTATTAAATTGACATACAGTACATGTCAAACAAACTACTTAAATACATTAAAATATTCGCTATTTCTCTTGAGAAATAGTAATTCAGTAACTGTAGATGCTTTTAACCGGTTCGTTTCTTCACAAATTTGATTTCCAGCATCACTGAATAGTCTTTCACTTGGAACTGACGTGGCTGGTATACATAAATATTTACGAGCTAATTCATATAACACTGGGAATGAATCTTTATTATTTTGCCACCATTGAAAAGGATTGGTATCGTAAGAAGCTTGAGGAGTCCTAAAATAATTGTCAAATTCAGTGTCTTCATTTTCTTCTATAACTTGAGGGCCAAAAATATATGCGTGAAAACGGTCAATTGATGAATTATTATTAGAAAAATTTTCTTCGGGTTGTGTATTATTTTGAGGCTTAATCTCATCATACTGAACTTTCAGTTCAACCTTTACTCTTTCTCGCAATTCATTAGGCCAACCATGTGTTCTTTTGCATCGGGGATCAAGAATAGTTGCCAAAAGCATAGCCATAGGAGGATCATTCCAATAATCAAATAAAGCACCATAAATTTCCTTTTGAACTTTATTAATTATAGATGCAGTATTTAGCTGTTGTTGATGATGTTGACGTTGAGATTGTTGTTGATGTTGTTGATGTTGAGATTGTTGTTGTTGAGATTGTTGTTGAAGTTGTTGATGTTGAGATTGTTGTCTTGTAGTAACATTTGGCCGTATACGCTGTTCATCTTCTTCCTCTTCATCTGACTCACTTTCCCCCTCATCCTCATCATCACTTTCTTCATCATCATCTTCTAATTCATCATCATCATTTATAGTTACATTAACAATTATTAAAAATTAGAAGTTGAAATAAAAAAATAAAAAAATTTTCAAACAATTAAAAATTTTCATCACCATTACCTTCAATACCTTCTTCATTTTCATCATCATCTTCAATTAAAGGTGTATAGTAAAATCTAATAGATTCTAAAGTTGAATATATTAAGGATATTGTGCAATATTTTTCACCACCCAAAAATGTGGTTGCATGCTCAATTGGTTGAAATAATTTGCACAATTCTTCTAATAATTTCCATTCACAATCTTTTAAATATCTTTTTCTTAATTTTTTCCAATCTTTTATTGCGCTACTGTTTGAATCTAGTCTTAAAGTTACTAGCTCCTTTTTATTGCTTCTTTTAATTCTAATAATCTTTTCCAAGATGCTAAAGTAGATCTCCACCTTGTTTTACAATCAGCAATAGTACGAAGGATTTGCAGAGAACCACCTGGAATATTAATTGGTTCATTGGAATCTTGTAATTCCCTATCAGATGATGTTAAAGTTTGTCTTGTAATTTCTTTATTTAAATTTGCAATTTCAATTTGTGCTCGTTCTAGATGTTCAGCTTGTTTAGGTGAATTGAAAAATTGATTAAGTTTTCGAAATCTACATGCATATGACTTAATTTTACGCAATCCTTTCATTACACATAACTGAAGCGTATGAGAAGTACATGCAATCCTATCTATACCATCCCACTCTCTAATCGCTTTTACTACATTTGCCCCATTATCTGTAACTGCATGTTTTACTTTATCATTTAAATGAAGTTCCTGAATTTTTTTTACTAATGCTAAACGAATATTTTCAGCTGTATGAGGATATTTAATAAGATCAATACAAATAAGGATATCATATCATTCCATATTAGGAGTTAACCAATGACCGGTAATACCAATATAGCCTTGATTATTACGGGCAGTCCATAAATCAGTTGTAATAGCTGCATAAGTACAAGTTTCATTGATCAATTGCTTCATTTGCAAAAGTGCTTCTTGATAACCAGCTCCAATATCAGCTTTTAGTGTTCTGTAACATGGTACAATAAAGGCAGGATCCACTCTTTTTATAAACCGTTTAAAACCTTCTCCTACAATTGTAGCAAATGGTCGTCCATCAGTAACCAGCCAATCTGTAAGACTATTACGTAAATATTGCTGTTTGGGTTCTTTATATGGAGTGAATTTTTTAATTTGATCATCTATTTTAAGTTGCTTATTTCAATAAAACAAAAGAAAATTTATTAATTATTTATTAAAATTAATTCAATTTAACAATTTTATTTACCTGCTCCTTTTTTTTATTAAACACTTTATGTTTATCACCCAAATGATAACTCATGATTGAAGTTTGTGTTTTATATAGCAAACTTGCGCCACACACTATTTCATTTTCACCATCTTTTTCTATATATTGACAATACACACGCCCGTCTGTTTTCTCTACAAAGTAATTCCACACCCAACTGGTTTTATTTGCAGATTTTGGGATAATTTGTGGTTTTTGTTCATCTGTAATATCACTTGCCAAACGTTTGATGCGTGTAAAGATTCAGTGGAACTATTTGCACGTTTTGGAGGCATTATTTACGTTAAAAGAGTTTATTAATACTATAAGTAGAGAGTGTGAAAGAAAGAAACTTTCTTACTTGTTACAAAGAAAAATTAGCGAAGTTGCTATTTTAAGGGTTTATTACGTTTATTTAACCAATTTTATCATTAATATTTTAATCGATTTATTTTATTCGAGTATTATATAATTGATTTTACGTGTTGCAAATTTATTCGATTATATATTGATCGATTTTAATTTTTTGAGTACTCGATACACAAAATCATTAGTCGAGTCACTTGACTTGATCGATCATGATTGATTTTGAATTGGTCAACTCAATTCCCTAAACTTAAGTATAATCGTCTAATAATTGTAATAACTGAGACTTTAAAACGTGTTAAAAAAAATATTAAATAAGTAAAATACGTTAAAAATATCAGACAAAACATTATGCATTAATTAAATTGTATTTGAGTACATAAAATAAAAAGGTTTCAGATTAAATTCTTCGTTAGTGTATAATAAATAACCTACTAAAAGGCAATTCTTTTAACCCTATAAAAAATAAATGTCCAGAAAATGTTATCAAAAATGTCTGGAAAATGTCTGGAATAAATCTGATGTGTCCGGAAAATATCCACTTTTTTGGTACATGTCTGACACACTTCTGATACTTAAAATTTTGACATGTCCTAACTTTGTCCAGAATTCGTCCAGTATTTGTTTGGTATAAAATTTTGGACAAATTCTGGACATAGTAAAAAAGCCAGATGGATATGAAAAAGTTCAGGACAAATTCTGAATACTATTTCCAAAAAAGGATAAATTAATTTTGTAAAAAAATGCAAAAAGCACAAAATTGACATTCAAAATCTTTTTTGTCATACTAATTAAAATTGCAGAGCAGGCAAAAATACTATATATCTATGATATAAAAATTTTGGGTTAAGGAATAATAATGATCATCTATCCATTGATCATCTTTTGTGGCAAAATTTTACAAAAATACATTTCCAGATAATTTCAGGACAATTTCCTAATATCCCAAAAATGCAGTGTTTTTGGAACAGTTTCCAGACACACAGTGTCAAGAATTTCTGGACAATTATTTTGACAATTTTTCTGGACATTTTCTGGACATTATCCGGACACTTATTTTTTATAGGGTAATAATTCAAATTTAAACGAAACATGGGCGTATTATACAGTATAATAATAATTCTTAAATTTTCGTTATTTATTGGTGTAGCGTAACTAGCGTTAGAAAAGCTTATTAAGGTGGTATACTATTATTAAAAGAGCAATAGAATGAATAAAGAGAACTGAGGCTATCTATCTAATTTCAAATTTTGAATCATTATCATCATTCTTATTTCTTATCAATTATTATTATTATTTATATATTTAAATCTTCATATTCTATTTTTTAGAAATTTTTTTTATTAAATTCGCGTACAATTGGTAATCTTTAACCTAATCTGGTTAGATTGAAAATAAAATGAATTAAAATTGTAATCGCGTTTATTTTTTTTACTAACTATTTTTTAATTAGTAAATTATAAGTCGCAGTTGATCATACTTGCCACAGAAAAATAATGATTACTAATTGCTAATTCGAATAATCAATCTACTGATGACAAAAATTCAAGAATATTGATCAGTACGAAATTTTTCCCAGAACTTTAATCTAACCCAACCTAATTAAACAACCGTTCTAGGCCTAAAATAAATAAAGTTACTGGATAGTATGCAACGTACTCATCATAAATGAAAAGTATAATATAATGATTTCATTTGATTTGAAACTAAAATTTAATTTTGATTTTTATTTAAAAGAGAATGTATATAAAACGTCAATTATGAATCGTCAAATTATCTTTGACCCATCATTTCGATACTAAATGATGGCTCTAAAAAAATCAAATCAAAAAGAAACATATAAAAATAATTTATCTTAGTAATTAACAGACAAAAAAATATATTAACATAAAAAAAAATTATTACTAATCACTTTTATATAGTTACCAAATTATCCGCAGCATGCCGATCATTTAATCTGTTTCGGAATAACCTAATATCTCTTACATCTAGGTAATATGACGATGCAACCATTAACATTTTTTTTTTTTGTGCGCCCACTTTTAGTTTTTAATGAATGATGTAAAATTGCACAAGGAAGGAGAATGTTTTTCTATCATCATGCTCACTAAAAAATTAGCACAAATCTTTACATCATAATTGCAAAACTTACATTAATATAAAAAGGTTTCATTTTCACGATCATTGAAAAATAATTTGAAAAAATGTCTCAAGAAAACCTGATGTAGAAGCTTTAGAAAACGCTGCTTCAACAATTCAACGTGAAGAACAAAAAATTGAGAAAGCAACTTTTTCAGGAGGACTGGGTATATATACTGTATGTTGTCTTGATCGTGATTTTCCTTATTTGTCCTAAAAAATTACTTATTGCCTTAATTTATTTATTTATTGGGGGATTGAGTCATTAATATGTACAAATAAAAGAAAAATAGTAAAAAAAAAAAAAAATACTAAATTAAAATTATAAACATAAAGAATACACCAAGATAAAATCCCAGCCTCGCTCCCGATAATGATACAAAAGAAAAGAAAAACCTCATAAAAAGGATTTTCTACACGATCATCGAAAGGGTTACTTATTGCCTTAACTATATCATCATCATTATATCATATCACGTGCGGTACTACAAGTACGATGATGTGCAATGCACAAGAAAAAGGTTAGTAATGAGATTAGGCATGCCGGATTTACGGTATTTCTCTTTTTAGCCGTCTATGCGTCCCCTATCGCCATTTTAACTAAATTAAGGTTGACTCAACTTCTTTTGTGTCAATTTTTCAATTTCTTTTTTCTGTAATATTATTCGTTCTTTGTCCTTCAACTCTATTTCCTTTTTGGCCAGCTTTGACGTAATGTCCTTTATAATTTTGCTGCGCCTCACAGAGTCAATTGCAAAGGTCTACGTTTTACTTCCCTATCCTTGCGAGTTTTTCTGAGTATATATTTGATGATATCTCTTCAAAAACTTTATATAACAGTTCTGCAGTCCCTATTTCCAAACTTGGTCTATTTTTCGATAAAAGTTCTTGTTCGATTGTTGTTCTATTCTTCTCAAGTATTTTCTAAAAAGCTTTTCCATTGTTTCCACTTGTAATATGATTATGAACTCATTTCGCGTATGACTCCATTTTATACGAGTTTTATTAATAATTTTTAGTCATTTTCAACCAGATAAGCTTTTAGTGCGATTTTCCTCTATAATAGGAAAAAATGTTGGTCAATCATTTTTATTTTGGCCAGATTTTCACTAAAATTTTCTATTCCACTTTCGATGATGACCCACATGCACAGTTGCCGTAGATACAAAAAAAATTGCCTTTTTCGTAAAAAAAGCTTCAGTTAATTTTATATATACATAGTCTTAAGCTTGAGCTTAGCTTAAGCTTTGCTTTGCTTATGCCTAAGCTTAAGCTTAAGCTTGAGCACATCTTTAGACTAACTTTTTGCAAAACCTCTTCCTGTGCCAGCGAAAATAGTTGTTAACTTTATAATCATAAATTATTTGCACTTTTTAACTTTTTTTGCCAATCAACAATAAATCATTAAAAATTATTAACTTTAAAAATTTAATTTTTTTTTTTAATTTATTGCAAAAAAAGAAAAAAAAATACAATAAATTTTGATGATAAATATGAAGAAATTTTTAAAGATTTAGGAAAAAACGGATAAAACCATTTTTTATTAAACGATTTAGAAAAAAAAATTCTTTCATTTTTTAATTGAAACAATTAGGGTAAGGATCCATTCGGGTCAGGTCGTCAAAATTATGATCTGGCATCAGGTGGCCTGTTAGCCTGAAAAGAATAATGAAAAAATAATGTACAAGGCAGTTTATAAAACCATTTCTTTTTTTTTATTTAAGAGAAAAAGAAATAACGAAATGATTAAATCCATTTTTTTGAAGCCTGGATTAGTCTAAGTTGAATAGTAAGTAATACAGTACCAGACCAAAAAAATTTGCTTCAATTTTATCTGGACATCCGGTTCAGTCTTTAAATTTAATTTAACCATTATATTATCAAAACGAATTAAGAAATCTTAACCAAACGATTTCTTAACTTTTTTTCTTTAAAACAAGTTAAAAAAAATGTAGTAACGAGTTAAAAATGTTAACTACGCTTTTTTAACATTTTTTAAATACGAAGTTTTTAAACGTTAACCGAACATTTTTTTAACTTTTTTTTTAAAATGAGTTGAAAAAGTTAACTATGTTTTTTTAAAGAACGAGTTAAAAAAATGTCAATTACGTTTTTTAAAAAAACGAGTTAAAAGGTAACAACATTTTTTTAAAAAACGAGTTAAAAAAAATGTTAACTACGTTTTTTTTCCTTTTTTAAAAATAGAGTTGAAAAAACGTTTCTTTTATTAAAAAATGAAATTAAAAAAAAACTTTTCTTTAAACCGAATTGGAAAATAGTAACTAAAGTGAATTAAAAAAATAATAACTACCGTTTTCTAACTTTTTTTAAAAAGTAAAAGTTAAAACGAGTTAAAATATTAACTAAATGGTTTTTAACATTTTTTTTATTAATACAAATATGCAAATTAAAAAACGTTAATAAATAAACTTTTTTTTTCAAAAAATGCTAAATAAGCATTTTTTGATAGGTCAAAGCGAATTAAAAACATTGATAAATAAAGGCTTTGACTTTTTTTACTAAACGAACTAGAGTAATTTGGGTACAAGTTAGAGTTTCAGTAATTACCGATTAGTTTTAACAGTTCCAGTTTACGATCGAACTGAAACATTCATCACTGCGGTTTCGATGTCAATTTTACGATTTTCTGAACCGATTTTACCTTTACTGAATTGATTTGTGATAATAAAAAACGAGAAAACCATTTTTTTTTTCATTTAATAAATTTAATGCTCCGAACGGGTTGGGTCAGTTCGGGTTACCTTGTTCACCCGAACTGAAGAATTTTTTCAGGTTGGTTCAGTTCGGTAATCTGCTCTGATCCGACCCTACCCGTTGGCCCAAAAGTATTCGGGTTACTTCGAATGATTAAGTTAATAAAAAAAATATTGTACAAACTTTTCATGACATTTTTTAATAAATTATCACAAAAAAATGTTGCGAAACGCTTTTTTTTAAATTAAATTATGCATTAAAAACGTTTTCGTAATGTTTTTTATCGAGTTATTAAAAAAAATGTTTTTAATTTAATTATATATCAAAAAATGCGTTTCTTAATAAAATATCAAAAAAGGTTACAAAATGTTTTTTCAATTAAATTGTGTTTTTTTTAATTACGGTAATTTAATACGTTGATTGCTTAAAAATCCGCGGTAAATATACATCGAAAACTGTTTTTGCAACGTTTATCAGTAAAATATTGTGAAATGTAGAGTTCTGAACGGGCGGATGGGGTCAGGTAATTGACTTAACCTGACCCATGATATTCAAGTCGGGTCATCAAATTCATGACCCGTTTTATATCAAAAAAAATTGTAATTTTATATATGAAAAAATTTAAATAATAAAAAAAAACGAATTTCTTAATCGTTTTTAATAACAAAAGAAAAAAACGATTTGTTAATCGTTTTTAATAACAAAAGAAAAAAACGATTTGTTAATCGTTTTTAATAACAAAAACGATTTATTTTTCAGTTTTAATATCAAAAAAAAGCGATTTTTTAATAACAAAAAAAAAACGATTTTCTTAATCGTTTTAATAACAAAAGAAAAAAACGATTTGTTAATCGTTTTTAATAACAAAAAAAAAATGATTTTCTTAATCGTTTTTAATAACAAAAACGATTTATTATTCATTTTTAATAACAAAAAAAAAGCGATTTTTTAATAACAAAAAAAAAACGATTTTCTTTTTATCGTTTTTAATAACAAAAGAAAAACAATTTTCTTAATTGTTTTTAATAACAAAAAAAAGTAATAACAAAAGAAAAAACGATTTTCTTAATCGTTTTTAATAACAAAAATGATTTATTATTCGTTTTTAATAACAAAAAAAAAAGCGATTTTTTAATAACAAAAAAAAAACGATTTTCTTAATCGTTTTTAATAACAAAAAAAAAGTAATAACAAAAGAAAAAACGATTTTCTTAATCGTTTTTAATAACAAAAGAAGAAACGATTTTTTTATCATTTTTAATATCAAAAGAAAAAACGATTTTCTTAATCGTTTTTAATAACAAAAGAAAAAAATGATTGTTAATCATTTTTAATAACAAAAATGATTTATTTTTCGTTTTTAATAACAAAAAAAAAGCGATTTTTTAATAACAAAAGAAAAAAATGATTGTTAATCGTTTTTAATAACAAAAATGATTTATTTTTCGTTTTTAATAACAAAAAAAAAGCGATTTTTTAATAACAAAAGAAAAAAATGATTGTTAATCGTTTTTAATAACAAAAATGATTTATTTTTCGTTTTTAATAACAAAAAAAAAGCGATTTTTTAATAACAAAAGAAAAAACGATTTTCTTAATCGTTTCTAATAACAAAAGAAAAACGATTTTCTTAATCGTTTTAAATAATAAAAAAAACGATTTTCTTAATCGTTTTCAATAATAAGAAAAACTGATTTTCTTAATCGTTTTTAATAACAAAAGAAAACCCGATTTTCTTAATCGTTTTTAATAACAAAAGAAAAACCGATTTTCTTAATCGTTTTTAATAACAAAAGAAAAACTGATTTTCTTAATCGTTTTTAATAACAAAAGAAAACCCGATTTTCTTAATCGTTTTTAATAACAAAAGAAAAAACGATTTTCTTAATCGTTTTTAATAACAAAAGAAAAAACGATTTTCTTAATCGTTTTTAATAACAAAAGAAAAAACGATTTTCTTAATCGTTTTTAATAATAAAAAAAACAAATTTCTTAATCGTTTTTAATAATATAAAAAAACGATTTTCTTAATCGTTTTTAATAATATAAAAAAACGATTTTCTTAATCGTTTTTAATAATATAAAAAAACGATTTTCTTAATCGTTTTTAATAATATAAAAAAACGATTTTCTTAATCGTTTTTAATAATATAAAAAAACGATTTTCTTAATCGTTTTCAATAATAAAAAAAATGATTTTCTTAATCGTTTTTAATAATAAAAACGATTTATTTTTCGTTTTTAATAACAAAAAAAAGCGATTTTTTAATAACAAAAGAAAAAACGATTTTCTTAATCGTTTCTAATAATAAAAGAAAAACGATTTCCTTAATCGTTTTAAATAATAAAAAAACGATTTTCTTAATCGTTTTCAATAATAAAAAAAACGATTTTCTTAATCGTTTTCAATAATAAAAAAAACAATTTTCTTAATCGTTTTTAATAATAAAAAAAACGATTTTCTTAATCGTTTTTAATAATAAAAAAAATGATTTTCCTAATCATTTTTAATAAGAAAAAAAACTATTTTCTTAATCGTTTTTAATAACAAAAGAAAAAAATGATTTATTTTTCGTTTTTAATAACAAAAAAAAAGCGATTTATTAATCGTTTTTAATAACAAAAAAAAAAGATTATTAATCATTTTTAATATTCGTTTTTAGTAATAAAAAACCGATTTAGCCAAACTTTAAATATAAAAACGCCGGGACTAATAGTATCGGCATTTTTTTTCAGCGTTTTTTGTCAGGTCAACGAGTCAGATCAGGTACCTGATTAACACTGACCTGACCCGAGAATTTTGGGTCAACAGTCGGGTCAGATTCAGAGCTCTAGCGAAACGTTTTTTTCAAATTAAATTATATACATCTGATATCAAAAAATGCGCAACATTTTTTAATAACAAAAAAAACCGTTTTGCAACGTTTATGCTTTTTATCACATTGTTAAAAAACGCACAACATTTTTATTTATTAAATCCTATATCAAAAAACATTTTCGCAACGTTTTTTATCAAATTATCAAAAAAGCACTGCAAACCGTTTTTTTGTTAAATTGTATATTTTAAACTTTTTTATTAAATTATATGTTAAAAAATGTTTTGCGACGTTTTTTGACAAATTATAAATGTTGTTAAATGTTTTTTATTAAATTATAATTCGAGTCAACACGGGCCAGTTCGAATAGTCACGTGACATTAGGGTCAATTTCTGAGTTTATATTAATACTCGATTCAGTTAGCCCAGGTGTCAATTCACCAATTTTACGACAATCATGCAAAAACGTGGACAACGTTTGAGTGGACCTTCACCATCTAAGATTAACAATCCCATCTTCCTAACTTTTTAAGTCATAGGAAAGCTAAGAAGATGATGGAGGAATGAGATAATGATAATGAAAATCTTATTATCTAATTGTTTATTTTTTGGATCAAAGTAAAAAAAATTACAGTAATACCTCTATAAGTGCACCCTTTATAAGTGCACATATTATGTAATTCTCTCTATGTGCATGATACACTTGAGTCCCAGCTTATAAGAGCCCTTAATATTTTATTCTCTATAAATACACTCCCTCTCTAAGTGCATATTTTGCTATTTTTTTACTATGGTCCCAAGGGAGGTGCACTTATAGAGGCGCTATTGTATATGTGAAATTTGTGGTTAAATAATACAGACAGATTGTCTCATATCAGGACAGACAAAATCATGTTTATTTTTACACAATAAATGTTTAATAAACACTAATTTACATACTGCATATTTTACACTTTAAATGTTTATAGATAAATTCAAAATTTTTTAGATTAATTTGGTTATTTTTTGGAGCACAAATATGAAATTAAAATATACATATATATAATATATGGAAATCTAAACTAATCAAAAATAAATAGGGATTAAATATTTGCATATAAAGTCATATCTTAAAGCATTTAAATAATCGATCTAAGTAAACATGATTTATCTGTTCAGGTATTGCATGCTAAGCATTTATTTAGACAATAATATTATTCAGGTTTGCCACTGCCACACATGTTGCAAGTGATGATAAAAATTTAGCAATGAAAATTTGCCAAGGACTCAGACCAAGGTTTAACAATAAAAATACCACAATTGATTAACTGTCAATATATTTAAACTAAGCTCACTAACTTTACTAAAGAGCCCTAGTTTTTGTTCAAAAATTTATGGTCTGAGGATCGACGGGAAAGAGTACATATTCCGAAGTATATAAGTATGAACTAACCAATAATTTCTATATATTGATACAAGAAAACATATTATTCCTGCTTGAGGCTTCCATGCCTTCATTTTCAACTTTCATTATCTTGATAGTTTGTGTAGTTTTTGTATAAAGTACCGTTTATTCATTAGTAATGACATTAGAATTGACGGTTCCGATAATTTATTATGTGTTTCTGTAATTTGATTTGATGCCTATTTTATTAAAAACTAATAATAAACCTTTCTTTTTATGAATAAGAAAAAAAAATAATCAAAGATTGAAAGTTATTTCCATTTTTATTTTGGAATTTTTCAAGATGACTTAAAGAAGAATAAAAAAAATAAATAAAAAATGGAAAGTGATCCCCTCACCCCCCATTTTTATTTTTATAAATTTATTGATAAAAAACTACATGAAGAATCAAAAAAAAAACGGAAATCATTATTTTCATTTTATTTGATTTTTATTTTTGATTTTTTCCATACAACTTCATTCGTACAAAAATTTAAAATCAAAAAAAAAAAAAAAAATCGACTTTTTTTTTTCATTCAAATTGGAAATCATGGTTAGATTACCATGAATTATGAAAATTAAACCAAAAATACTAAAAATGCGCCCAATTTTCCAATCCAGAGGATGATTTGCCAAAAATTTAATGTATTCATGTTATAATCACTAATTCGGCGTAAAAAAAAAAAAAAAAAAATCTCAGATGATTTGTTGTTTTAATAATAGATTTTTAGTATATATTTTTGATTTTGTTACGTAATTGATGATAGTTTCATTGATTTACCGATACAATACAAATAATATAACGAAAAAAGTTGTCAATCAAAAGTTTAAAAGCAAATTCATTTGCCAATAATATGTACAAATTAAAAATTTCCCTTTTAGAAATAAAATGGATTCTTTATATTGATTTTATATAAATAACATTTTATCTCTTTCCTAAATATTAATTTTTCATATAAACTTTCACTTTTTGTTAAATAAAAATGGGTAAGACATATAAGAATAGGATTAAATGTAAAAAATGTATTGAAGGTAAGAGTTGGTGTAGGAAAATATGTCTTAGAAATTATTTAAAAAGTAATTTCTCAAAATGGACCAGCGGAAATGAAGTTATTGATGACTTTATTCGAGAAATGCAATTAAAGATTAATAATGGGGATGGTGTAATGTTTGAATGGGTACCTTATGATCAATTTAGAGAAATTAAAGTAATAGGAAAAGGTGGTTTCGCTACAGTATATGCAGCAATATGGAAAGACGGTCCATTAATTTGTAAAGGTGGAAAGTATGAATCAAGATATTTAGATGGTAGGTGGGAGAGATCAGCTAAAAAAAAGATTGCTTTAAAATGTTTTGATAATTGTATTAATATTCCAAAAGAATTTTTAAATGAGGTACGGTATATTTAATTTTCCTTTATTCATTATATGTACATTTAGGATAACCTTTTTTTTTTAATTATAAACAGGTTAAAGCATATTCAAGAGTTGGACTTTACACTAAGGTTCTGAGCATATATGGAATAACTCAAAAACCAGACACGAAGGAATATGTCATGGTTCTTGAGTATGCAGATCGTGGAAGCCTTACTGATTGGGTGAATATGAACTATAAAGATTTTGATTGGTCACGTAAACTAGATAAACTGGTTTATATTTTTCAAGGTCTCAAAGAAATTCATAAACATCAAATGGTCCATCGAGATATCCATACAGGAAATTTATTATTTAAAACTAATGAAGATATTGGTGGGTTGGATGTACGCATTTCAGACATGGGATTATGTGGGAAAGTCGGTGACATGGATGAAAAATCCGTTTATGGAGTTATGCCTTATATAGCTCCTGAGGTGCTAAGGGGAGAACCATACACGCAAGCAGCGGATATATATAGCTTTGGTATGATTATGTATTTTATAGCAACTACAAGACAACCTTTTCAAAATTGTTCACATGATGAATATCTAGCATTAAACATATGTATGGAAAATAAAAGGCCTGAGATAAATGGGTTTGAATTACCAGAATGTTATGTTGATTTAATGAGAAAGTGTTGGGATTCAGATCCAAAGAATAGGCCAGATGCTATGGAAATAGGTAGATTGATTCATTTATTTCATAGATCATATACAAATAAACATCGTGGTTCTAGCTACGAAGAGGAAATCAAACAACAGTTTGAAGAAGCAGAAAAGCGCCGTAAGATAAATCCCTCACTTAGTGAAAATTATCAATCAGCCACTCATCCACAAGCTACTTATACGTCTAGATTACTTAATAATTATTTTATTATTTCTGAAGGTTTAGGCTTGGCAATTTGATGAAGCGGGTTACATTTATTTTATCTTACAGTCAAGATAAAATGTTTCAATAGGTTTAAAATATTATATTGATTTTTTTGTTAATTTGTAGCTCTTATTTAACGGTTAAGATTTGTTAATTTTGGTTATTAGAACTCGAAAATATTGAATTTGTTTCTCTTTTACCAACCTCTGTTTTTTTTTTTTGCTTGTTTATTTTTTATTTATTTTTGGCTGTTACATGTTTTTTGTTGTTAAGTTTTTCATTTAACCCAAATATTAAAATTTATGGTATTAAAAGAGAGTTGTCTAAATTTATTTACAATCTATTTCTTAAATAAACTTTGTACAACTTTGTACTTTTATAATTACTGTACATTGTTTACATACTTTGATTCCATTGTGATCTAAATCGTATTTATAAACAATCATAATAACAATTTATAAACTAGATTAACGATACATAGGAATCATCAAGAACAATTAAAATCAGACGACAAAATTAAAAATCCTAATAATCAGTTGTAGAATCAATAAGTACTTTTATAATATAGTCAGCTGCTCTTGCATAAATGACCATTTTTGGATTTTATGTGACTTTACTCATTTATATTTAATGACATGAATGTCATCACCTGTATCACCTCAAAGTTCTTTCATTTTCATATGTAAATTCGAATTAAGTAATTTTTTTTGGTTTACTTAATAAAAATTTTAAAAATTTAGATTTTTTTAAGAAATTAATAGTATGACAAATTTGAAATTTATGCAGATGATGGAAGTGCCAACTAGTGAACCAGAGGATGCTACTAAAGATACGTTAGATAAAATACAGGCAGGAATTATAAATATTTAAATTTGTCGTATTTAAACATTTTATTAAAATCTATTAAATTATTAATAAATGTAATTGCTATAGTTGAAGTTGCCAAATGGACTTCTAAATCTCGGTAATACTGGTTATATGAATTCAACTTTACAATGTCTTCGAACAATGCCAGAATTGCAAGAGTCTCTTAATAGGTAAACATAACTTACGTAAATAATGTGACAACCTACTAAAAAACAATTGGTAATCGTGTTTTGATTTTATATTTTTTTTTTCCGGTACGATTCCATCATTATATTTCACATAGGTTTACAAGTGGTTCTTCTGTTGCTGATAATCTTACAACGTCTTTACGTGATCTTTATAATAATTTAAATCAAGCTACTGGAAGTATTGCTCCATCACATTTTCTACGGGTAAATTAATGGCGATATTATCTTGTATTTTTAAAAGGATTTTAATACTTAATATTTTATTATTATACTTTATTTATATATTTTTTTTTTATTAGTTATTTAGAAGTGTTTTCTCTCAGTTTGCTCAGAGAGATGCAGGTGGTTTTATACAGCAAGATGCTGAAGAATGTTGGACTCAAATTATGTCTATTCTGAAGCAAGCAAATATTCCTATACTAAGTCAAGATTCTGATTTATTAACGGATTGTGAAAAAGCTTCATCTTCAACAGAGGGATCATTTATTGATCATTATATGACAGGAGAATTTACTTCAACGTAAATATATATCAATTTTATAATATAAATTTATTATTTTTTTTTCATATATCGATCATATTATAAATAATTATTTAATTAATTATTTTAGTCTTAAATGTTTTGATGCTCCTGAAGAAGAAGAGGTTGTTATAAAGGAAAATTTTACGAAATTATATTGTTATATCTCAGTAACAATTGATTACATGCAAAATGGAATTATGCAGGTATTCATGGTTTAAATTTTCTATAATGTAATCATTTTATAAAATTCTTCAATTTAATTATATTTTCATCTAGGCTTTAGATGAGCGGATTGAAAAAAATTCCCCTACATTAGGAAGAATGGCGATTTATAGTAAAATTTCACGTATAAGTCGGTTACCATCATATCTTACAGTACAATTTGTAAGATTTTTTTGGAAATACACACAAAATGTTAATAGTAAAATTTTACGTAAAATAAGATTTCCTATGGAATTAGATGTTACGGACTTATGTACTGATGAATTAAAAAATAAAATTTTACCGCTTAAAAATCGATTACATGAATTGGAAAAAGAAAGAAAAAGTACAGAGGTATGATATATTTGACAATAAAGTACAAAGATTAATATTTGTTTAAATAATCATAATTTAAAGATTGTAATTAATAATGATGATCAGGATATAGCAGATTCAAGAAATAATGAAATAGCTGATGAACTTAAAAAACTTATTGATCCTGAACTAAATAAAGATGTCGGTGCTAACGTATCAGGATTATATGAACTTTGTGCAGTTCTTACTCATAATGGAAGAAATATTGGATCTGGTTAGCATAATAATTACTTTATTTAATTGAGTGATACTTGATTTTAACAAAATTATAAATTTTAGGGCATTATAATGGATGGGTTCGTAAAGAAAATTCCGGTATGAAATAGTTATTATCTTTTTATATATAAAAATTGTTTAATTTTGATTTATTACTAAATATTATGTATTTAACATTATAGAGGAGTGGATTCAATATGATGATGATAAAGTTAATATTGTATCTCAAGAAGTTATTCAAAAATTATATGGAGGAGGTAAAAAACTATTTTTTTTTTTTTTAAAAAAAAAAAATTTTTTTTCCTTAATCAATTTATTCAATTTTTTTTTTTATAGGTGACTGGCATATGGCATATATGTTATTGTATCGATCACAAAAGATAGTATAATTTAGTTCATTTTGTTACTTTTGAATAAAAATTTAAAAGCGGTATTTGATATGTTTGACCATTTTTATCATGATACAGCTGACATTGGGAAAATATGGTGATATGCGTATATCTGGCTTTTTTTTTAAAAAAAAACAAAATCAAATCATGTCAGTTAACGATTCGAGAAATCGCTATTTTGTGCTCTATAAACCATTAATTAATGAAAATTATACATTACTACGCGTATTCGCGTATCGTTTCGTAAACACTAACTATTAATGCACGAAATGTCGAAATAATAATACTTTAACCGATAAATACTTACGTCACATCTCACATAAAAAGCCATCATACACACATTTGATATTTTACCATTAGACTTACAATTACATATACAAAGGACCATAATCAACTCGCAACGAAACTATGGCTAATTAAACCTGATCATTGAAGTCACCATGGGATATTATTAAAGCTTATCGACATATTTAATTTAATTTATTAAGTTGAAGCAAGGAGTGGCTTTGGGTCACCATGGATTTTTATATTATTTCTTTGGTTTTAACTGTGTTAACAGTATTATTATTAACATGATTTTTATTAAGATATTTCATAGCAAAGTTTAAACTTTGGTGTTTACGTTTTAGTGTAGAAATTGGTTTCGTTTTTGTTATATAATTTACATAACAGATAAGTTTTTCGATATAATAATAAAAACGTTAATTTTTATTTTTATTTACTGGATATTGAAGAATAAATCAATTTGTGACCTTATATTATAAGTTACTTTATATTATATTTAAACACACGTATGAAATAAAATTCATAATCATTCTTACCTTAATCATAAATTTTTTTCAAAGTTGCGAAAAGAAACTCCTATATTTAAAATCTAATTACGAAATATTATCGAATTTAATATCCAAAGAAATAAAGATTTTCACACGACTTTTTAGAACTCCAATCATTGTAAAGCACCGACATCACATATAAAGGGATTAATTGAATGATAATTTTTTTAATAAAGATGAAGAGGTTACCTTGGTGATGAATGCAATTTAGTCGTCCGGAATGTAAGATTAATATTTATAAGTAATAGTTAGGAATATTAGAATTTTTTCCTCTTCGCGTATTCCGTTCCCGGTTCCCCTATATTATATCACGTGTACAATATAATGTTAAAGTAGAGCAATTGAATGTAATTAAATACATAAAAAAGAAAAAATCACTCTAAAAATATCAGTGTGATAGGATATAAATAAATAAATCTTTTTGCGACCATAGAATAATAAGTGGAGGGTTTGTGAAAGTTTATCATGTGAATAAAAAAAAAAAAATTATTGTTTCAGGATGTTTTATAATATTGTGGCTTTTATAATTTTTTTTTGAGAATTTTTTCATGGCTGTGCTAAAATCATATGAAAATTTCATTTAATAAGTTTTACAAAAATAAAAAAAAAAAAATAATAATATACAACTTTTCTAATTTCAATCGTCTATAGGTTACGTAACATTGATCGACATCTCTAAGAAGAGCTGTATTGTCATTCGTCGATTTTATAAAGATGGGTTATGATACCATACGTTCAAATATAGTTAATCATGAAATTATTTGTTTCATGTACTGAATTTTATTTACTGAAGTTAGTCTATCTAACCAAAATACAAATATTTTAAATAGACCATTTTTCTTTCTTTTTTTTTTTAAAAAAAAAAAAAAAAATAAGTAAATAAATAATAAATAATAAAAATCAGACAATCAAATTAACTTTCAATATCCATTTTCATAAAAGTGAAAATGTCAAATTCACTTTTGGCCGCAGCATTAAGTGCTGTAACGAAACGTTCGGTTATTACCTATGATGATTACTCAAATTCTAAAGGAGGATATGATGAATATGTTCAATTGGATCAAAAAGTTCTTCATCAAAATCATTTAGTCAGTGGTAGAGTGCCAACATCGAATGAAGTTGCACAAATACAGCTGTACATTCAAGGATTTGATGATAGAACTGTGACATATAATGTTGAGCCTAATGAACAAATTCATCGATTAAAATCAAGAATTAGAGATAGAATGGGTATACCATTAGAAGCTATAAGATTATTATTTGCCGGTCGTACTCTTGAAGATAATTATACTTTAGCGCATTACAAAATAACTTCTAGATCTACGATACATTTAATATTAAGATTACAAGGTGGTGGTGATCCATCCCCTACTACTGCTTTATTTATCGACCCGAATTCGCTTGACCCAAGTTATGATTATGATTTTACACACATAGATGATAAAGGTATAACTTTTACGCGAGGAAATTTTGAATATAAGCGACCTTGTGGTTGGAAAAGGATTGCTATCAATGTTCTTAATAAATATAGTGATAACATTTGGCTCGGAGTTAATAGAGAATCTTCAACAAATTCAGCACAAAATGAATGGCCAGGTATTCATTTCTTTCTTTGATATGCATAATATATTTTATTTATCATCGTCATGTATTAATATCATATCATTTATTTTATAATAGTTTCTTATCATGGAACTGCTATTCATAACTGCAAAGATATTGCTGAGGAAGGATATGACTTGTGTAAGGGTAAACGATTTGCATTTGGGCATGGAATTTATTCTACTCCAGATATTGATGTTGCATATTCATTTGCTATTAAATTTACTCATGAAGGTGATGACTATAGAGTCGTATTTCAAAATAGAGTTAATCCAAACAGCTTAATTAGAGTTTCAAAGGAAGAAACTAAAGTTGGTGAATATTGGATTTCGCCAAATGATAAAGATGTGCGTCCTTATGGTATTTGTATTAAAAAAGAGAATTAAATATATATATATATACATATATTATTTCTTCTTTTCGCCATTTTTTCACACATTTTAACTACAGAGAATTTTGAGTTATTGTTATTATTTTCCTTTTTAAATAAATATGTCGAAATAAATAAATATCAGTATTAAATGATAATTTTAAAAGTTGTTCCTATTTTTCATGCAAAATACAGGGTTGCAATTACTCGTATTACATTGATAAAATCAAAAAGAAAGTGTTTTTTATTACATAAAAAAAAAAAAAATAAACTATCAATAAAAAAATCAAAATTTCAATCTATCCTAAAATTCTCTAAAAATGCGTCAAATATTACTTGATAACAACAATTGCACACATTTTCCTTTTTTTGTAAAAAGATAAGTCATATTAAAACTGCCTAGCTAATCACTTAGTTTTTTCTACTACATTTCTTTTCTGGTGTGTCTTTTATCACATCACCACAATCCTTTGTGTCTTGATTACCAGTCATTTTACCAACGATTTCCGTGACCCCATCTACAATATGTGGTTGTACAATAGGTAATGATACAATAGTTGGATTAATTTGTTCTATTCCAGACGAGTCTATTATAGTTTCACCAGCGGTTTCGGCATGTTTTTCACCTTTTTTCTTCACAGAAGGATCAGAACGAGGTCCATATCCTCTTTGCTTTCTAATATCTTCATGACTTAAATCAAAAAATAAACTTTGAATTTTCATTTTCTACTTCTGGAATTTTCGGTTCGAGATTGAATTGTTTTTGTTTTAATTCTTTCTCTATGGATTTTTTTAAAGCGGCTAAATTATTTCCAAGATTAGATAATGTATTGTTATTTGCAAATAAAACGAAATAATTTTTTTTTATTGCAGTGAATGCGGATTCTAGAGTATATATATAAATTTGACATAACAATCCATTCCATTTTGCATTATAGTAAACATATTTGTGTTGGGAATATGTGTTTAAATCGTGATTAATATAAGATGAAGGAATGTACTTTTAATAATAAGGTTAAAAAAATATTTAATAATTTTACAAAATTTACATCATAATTAACAAACGTATGAAACAATATTTCAAAAATCTACAGCCTTATTTTTCACACATTGTTTTAAACCAAATAACAATAATAAATATTTAAGTAGAAGATTTGCTTGAAAAGTTTAACGTGTGAATAAGAAATGTTTCATGGTGTTGACAGTGGCTTCTATCTAAATATAAAGTGGAACTGTTAAGGAGTATTGTTGAGGAAATGAGCGCATATAATTGTCATATATTCCTTCAGATGACTGAAATAATAAATTATCCTACATTTAATGACATAAATTTATGTAATAAGTCAAGTATTACGACGAAATATTTTATGAAATGTGAGCAAGGACAGAACGAAAGTAATATTCATGAAAACTATTCAAGGCAGAATGTTTATATTGTATATTTATATTCGTATCACTACCACTGGTATGCACTTTTGACTATGTATGTGATTCATTTCGTAATGTAATTGAACGATAATCATTTGCTTTTTTTTCATTGTTTATACTGTGTTACCATTAAACAGTTTTTTCTGATTTTTTTTTTTTTAAATTGAATTCTGTATACTTGAAATGACCAATAACATTTAATCGTTTATAATATAAACATCATAGGTATATTTGAGATAAATATAACGTGTTAAAGTAAATTAAATTAAATGAAACGTCATTTTTTGTCCTTGACGATTTCTCAAAAGAAATATACAATATATTTTAATAGTCGGTTTACTAATATTTTTATCATTTAACATGCATTCTCTTCATAAATAATTTTACCAGTTGTTATAACCAATTATACCTTCAAATCCTTTTTCAGTATCTGTTCCATTACAATAAATCATGCATAATAATACTCTTAACGACAATAATATTTGGGACTTTTATTATATACAGTATCCTTCTTCAGGTTGCAACGTGATACCATATCACATTATCATAGGCTATTTTATTACAATGACCCGAGACCACTTTTAGAGTTTTTCTCACTAAAAATAGTAATTATCATACAAAGCATCATATTTATTATAAAACAGACGGTTGAATATATATCCAGCTATCAGAACTACGTAGCCTTATAATCTATAGATTTTCCGTAGTACTGCAAAAAATTACGTGTAATATTTTGATAAATCGTGGCGAGTCGTGGCTCTGCGCAGTACAATGAATAACCTATGGTGCTATTGGTGTATTACTAAGTAGCTCTGCGTCTAGATATAATATACCTTCATGATCTTATCTCCACCACAGTTCTGCGTTCAAAATGACGTTATCATAATAAAGACCACTTTGTATCGCAGTCACGTAATAATATCAGAAGAGATTTATTAATAGATCATAAATGATGTGTATAAACGAAAGTGTAAATACAAATTTAAGACGTATTCCTTATTTGCTAATAAATCAATGCAAATAATCTCAATGGAAATACTAACAAGTGAAATACATCAAAAAGAAACAAAAAAGAATTATTGCTGCCTCATACGACACGATAATCTGCGATATTCGTTAAAAAACAAGACTGGAATTCTAAAACTAAAACTAAATTTTCAATACTAATATTTTCTCAAAAATAGAAATGTAAAAAAATACTACCCGTCAACGATATTTTTTCTTTTGGTTATTTGTTTACTATATTCTTCACATCTTTGATTGGTTGTACTGGTGCATCTTTCATTATTTCACCAGAATCCTTTAAATCTTGATTATCGGTCGCTTTTCCAACGCCTTCAGAGGCCGCTCCAACAACTTCCGTAGCAGCTGCAGTCGCTGCCCCTAACGCCGGGTTTATTGCAGTTGTAAAACCAAGTCCAGAACCAATAACTTGTTTTGCACCTTCTTTCTGCTCGGAGGGATCAGGACAAGGTCCATACCCTCTTTGCTTTCCAATACCTCCGCCGAGACTTAAATCAGGATATAAATCTTGATCCATTTCCAGTTCTATTTCTGGAATTCTCGGTTCGAAATTGAATTGTTTTTGCTTTAAATCTTTCTCCATGATGGTTTTTTTTAAATGATTAAAAAATTATTTCAAGGTTAGAGTATTAATTTGTTTGCAAATAAAACGATAAATGTTTTTAATCGTAGTGAAAGTGGACGCTAGGAGTATATATAAGTGTAATAATTCATCATGTTTTGCCACGAATAATTTCATCACAGTAAATATATTTTGGTAACCATTTTCATGATAGGAATATACGTTTAAATCGTGAATAATATAAGATGAAACGACATATACATAATGTATAGTGTATCCGGCAATAACTTTTAATAAGGTTACGATTTTACAAAACTTACATCATATTTAGCACACGTATGAAATGAATTCATAATCATTCTAATTAATTTATTATTCATAAAATTTTCAGCCTTAATGCAATTATGTCTATAGAATGACAATTTTCTATCACGTCATTATGTATTAAATACCAAAATATTTCATGTATTGCAGAAAAAATTATGATTATTTATCTTTCATCAATATTAATAAATTTCAGCCGGTCGTGGAAAGTTTTTGTGATACTGATCGACAAATGTCGATTCACATCCTGTAAAAGACTATGAATGGTCCTTTTGATTATCAAATAGGATTCTTAGGCTAACCAATAGCTGTTTTTTTTTTTTCTAAATGAATTAATATTCAAATGATTAATTTCATAGGACTTACTTGGAAAAGTTAGCATATTAATAAAAAAGGTTATAACTTATGTGAAATGTTGAAATATTATTTGAAGTGGAACTGTGAAAAAGTATTTTTACGGAAATGAACGCATAAAATTTTCATTTATTCAGATTCCTACATTTAATGACATAAATTTATGTAATAAGTCATGTCATACGAACTTTCAACAAATTAATTTGTTTATATGACTTTCAAATTAATGTTACTAATCGGACTAATTAGTGACGAAACATTAAAAATATTTCATAGAATGTGAGAAAGGAAGAACAAAGTAATATTCATGAAAATTAAACCTATTCAAGAAGTAATGTTTTATAATATTATATGTTTTATATCCGTATCACAATTTTTTCTAAAAAAATAAATTGAATCCTGCATACTTAAATGATCGTTTATTATAGGAATATAGAGATAAATACATTATTATATATGAAACGTCATTTTTTGTCCTTGGGAGATCTCTCTATTTTATATAGTCAGAATGTCATAACCTAACTTTATAAATTTAGCACAAATTCATAATTATTATTTAATTTATTTAATTTACTTAAAATTTTCCCCTTACACGGTCTAAACTGAAATAACAACAATAGTTAAATTTCATTGACTCGAAAAATTTAATATGACCAAACACCCATGTCACCATGTGTTAAATACCACATGATAAAAGGATAAACCGCACATGAAATACAATGAATAATTATTACCATGAGCCGTATATTATTTTAATTAATATTTCATGTGTGATAAAAAAAAAAAATATGGAAAGGTTTTGTGACACTGATTACGTTTTCCAAAAAAAAGTTATAAATGGTGTCTGTGATTCACACTTCATGTGACAACGTTACATCATGTATAATAACTTAACTTTTCGATCTAACCAATAACGTCAGTAAATGGACTTGAGATGAACGATAAGAATTTTAGCCAGGACTGACTTGCAATATATTGTATCATATCACATTTTATTTATTTATTTTTTTTTTTTAAAAAAAAAAATAAAATTGAATTCTGTGTCATAGAAGTTATTTATATAAATTATATAAGAATATTGGATTTAAACATATTACTATAACACATATTGCAACTTCGTCATATCTTTTGTACTTTGACGATTCTCTCGAAGATCAGAACTTTTTTTCAAAAAGAATATATTTCAATAATCAACCATTTTAACAATAGTTTTACCCAGCATATCAACAAAATCATGCGCAGTATAATTTTTTTGCCAAGACTTGCTTAATGCTCAATATCCGTTTTATATTAATTTATAAAAAAAAAACTAAAAAGCTATTAATTATTATGTCATATTTGTGTGAATACATATTTAATGTTATTATAATAAAAACAACGCCGTTTGGATGGGTATGGTTCATTTCACCGACAATCACTTCGTAGACACATGTTTCGCCGATAGGATCATTTCACCGACAAACGTTTCACCGACAGTCATTTCACCGCGCTGGAACAAATTAAAATTCCTTTTATAAAGTATTTTTTCCCCCCTTTTTTACTCATTACAGCTAATATAATAGTTTAAAAAAAATATTTAATATAAGAAGGTATAGGAATAAAAAACTTAAACATTAATCTTATGTTCATTACTAACAATTAAAAAAATATATATATATTGAGATTTAATCTGAAAATATAAGTTAATATTTTATATTTATTATTATGTACACACTATATAATAACAATAATTTTGGCTGTTTTGTAATGTTTTATAAAGAAAAAAAGTTGAATTTGATTTATTGTGATATATGTAAGTGTCGGTGAAACGGCTTGTCGGTGAGTTGATCCTGTCGTCGAAACGTTTGTAGGCGAAACGTTTGTCGGTGAAATGATTGTCAGTGGAGCGATTGTCAGTGAGTAAACGCGACCCGTTTGGATAATATTTAGTTAGATAATGCCTAAAAACATAATCAATGACAATAAATATTCCCATTTAAGAATTAACAAATTACGTACCCCATCAATACCAACAACCTTCTTGAAATTAAGCAGCATTAAATTTTAAGAAAAATCAACTTTCTAAAAAGATCCGGTAAATCAAAAACTCTCGGTCTTTTAATTTAGCCGCTTGACCGATGAGGCGTCTAGTCGTTCTGCAGAAGTCGGAAAATTTTATTAATAAAAACCTTTTTAAACCAAATGTAAAAAATACACATAAAATTATTTTTGAACACCGAAACGTATTTGTTTCTCTTCTTTCGGTTTTCAAGGAATGCATATATTTGTCAAGTAGGTTTTATATATAATTTATCGGTAAATCCTCACCAATCGTTTGTGTGTGACCTACATTTGTTTGACAATATATTTCTTTAACGCGTAGAATAGATTATATTACATTGATTAGATAAAATAATAGAAACTGAAAATAAAATAAAAAGTTTACTTCTCTAATAGTAATATTTTAGACATAATAATATTTTAAATTAATAATAGTATTTATTGAATAATTTAGGCTCATACCAACAAAAATCCTTCCCCACACGATCATAATAAAAATTTGTCACCCCGCATCACATCTGCGTTTCCGTTTTTCATAAATACTGTATTCTGGGGGCTTGTATGGTTAAAAATCGTCCTTATTCATAAAATTTGGTAATACTGGGGTAAATCTCCATGACCTCAAACTGAATAAGGTTATGATTGTTGGGCAGTGACTGATTGGTTCATTTCGAAATATTTATTTTGGATTATTTGAACCTATTAGATTCATTTAGAAATTCTTGGCACTTAGGGATTTGCACCAATTATGTATTTAATGAAATATATTGCCATGAGCACTAATTGAACCGGATCATTTTGTTCTTTTATTACTAATATATGCAACTGCGGCAGATGTGTCAAAAATATCTACGTCCGGGGCCTGTCCCTTGCTGTGTCAAAGTCGATCAAAATTTTTATACATTGTATTCTTGTAATTATTCATTAATATCGCACGATATTGAGAAATTCTTTATTACACATAAATTCTGCTTAGGATTTAAAAAGTAGCATAATTCCGCCTAAAATTAATAAAATTACTGTCAAAATTATAAAGCACATATTTCGCATATTTTATTTATAGTTACATGCACATTTTAGGGTTAACCGTAACATCTTTCTGGACCTCCTAGTCCGTAAACCGTTAAGTCCGGGTTGAACCGTTTAACAGCACTTTCTATTCGGATCACTCAACAGATATAAATTCTATTTTATTTTTAGAAAATTCTGGATTTGTAATATTACTTATGTAAATCTAACGACTCACCCCAATTAGAAAGGTGATGTTTATCTATTTATCTCGGGGACAATTTTTTGAGTGGTCCGATTGATTTGTCACGACACTTCTGACGTCACCTTTCATTAATAATCATGTAACAGAAGGTGGTAAGTTAATGATACAATTGTACTGCCATGGGACAATCCAAATAAAATAAAATAAAATATGTTTTTATAAGTGCAAAAATATAACAACTTTTTTAAGTTCAAACATTTGAATTTTTACGTGATAAACTGAATTGAGTTTTAATTATATTTACAAACGATTTATATTTGAGAATCAACAATCAAGTAATTTATTTTTTTCGTATTTTTATGATAAAGCAGTCTTGCATTCATCGGCTCACGTGGATTTATCTGGAAAGGTATGCTAATTGCTAATATCAAAAATATGAAAATTAGCAAGTAAAATAAATGATCATTTTATAAAGTAAATAATAAGAATTATAAATTTGAGCAAGCAAGGTTTTTTTAAATCATAATGTACGGAGTAAAAATAAGAAACGAAAGGTTTTCAATTAACCAAACAATTTTATATTTATCTCATGCCACACACTATAGCTTTTGCGCGAAGATTCCAAATAAAACTACTTCGTTGTTAATAAAAATAGGCAAGAACATGTACATCTTTTATTAATAAATAAGAATTAAATAAAAAGATACCTCTTATTATAATAAATAAAATAATAAGAAAAAAGATTAAAACAAAAAAATAAAAAATAACGAAAAATACTTTTTTAGTGAGTAAAATGACAAAGGGGTATAACTTTCAATGACGAACAAAAATGAAAAGAAAGAAGAAAACCCATATTTTAATAAAAAACGAAGTAAATTTCTTAATAAGAATGAAAGAAAAGGATTTCTTTTTAGGGATAAAGAAAAAAGTTCTTTTTGATATTAATAAGAATTTTAAGTCGGCCGAATAATTTGACAGATTATATTTAATTATTAGTCCGTCATTAAGAGGAATTGCGCAGGGAATTCATTGTGCACGTATGAAAAGTCATGTCACATACATATCCAGCACAACAATCTGTCTCGCTACTACAATGTATATCTTTACATTTGCCAGGATCAAGATTAACTTGTCTTCTTCTCATGATAAAATTGCGTTTGGACATGGTTGCGACACGAGTAGGAGAGTGTGCATCAATATTCAATGTTAAAAAACAAAGAGAAATAACAAAAATTATCTTTAAAAGTATAGAATAATACATTGTGTATTGGAATGCGAGAATTAAAATTTTTTTTCTTAAATTTAGGTGCTTTATATGAGAAATTTGAATAATATTTAATAATATTTGATTGTTTGATTTATTTTTATTGTGTACATCCTGGAATTTCTTTTTAAGTAAATTATTATTAAAAGAAATTTGTTAAATATCGAATACATACTGAAAATAGGTACAAGTGAATTAAATTAGTTAGATAGTTTGCATATTTTTATTTAGATTTTTTTGTGAAAGATTTATTTTTTGTTGAAATTATTAGAATTCATATTGTCATTACAAATTTGAACATTTGAACTAGATAGTTGTAGGTGTAATCCCCTGATCATCACAAAGTTTAACCGTTTTTCTTTCTTTTTTTTTTAGGTTTTGGAGTCTTTAGTTGATCGAAGATTATACACGTGCGTTTATTTGTGGTGTGACTACTGTGACGTGCAATTTTAAATATGACCAATCACGCTTTTTGTGATAGTTTGTCCAACATTAGAAATTAAGAATTCTAAATTCGAACGTTTCTATCATTTCTATATTAATTTAATTGTTAATTCCAAAAATAGTTCGTTTCCTGCTTATAAATTTTCTTCTATCGGACAAATTCGACTCATGATTGGACCTTTATGTACGTTATAAAATTTCTGGTAAATACATTTTTTAAAAGAATAATATTTTTATTTATTTAATTTATTTATTTGTTTATATTTATTTATTTTTTACATTTATTTATTTGTTTGTTTATTTTGTTTATTATTTATTATTTATTTACTTAATAACGATTTAAGAAGGATATAACTATCGGAGAAATGTTTGATAGAATATTACATTGTAATTAAATTATTACAATTTGATTGGTTTATTTAAGAAATAAACTTGTATATATTGTAAAATGATGCATTAGATTTATTAGAAATTGATGATCGGTGAATAGTATAAGAGGTTAAGATTTTTCGCAGCATTTGTGTCGATTCAATGATTAGCATTTTCTTTTAAGGAAATTTTATTAACAGGATTTTGAAAGTTCTAACTTAGAAATTAGAATATAACACAAATTTTTGCTGCAAAAATGTAAATCTTTGCTGTTCGCAGTTAACAGCAGATTAATGGGAATCCCAAAGAATTCACTTGTGGATCTGTTTATAAACTTATTTTTATTTCGTTTAAATATATTAATAATCATTACCTGTTGATTATTATATTATTATTTGTTTCCCAATTATTATGTATTACATTGCATTTTATCTCGATGCGTTGATATCACTGGATGGTACTGACTACAGTCTAAACTCGATATACCGATATTCGATATACCGATATACAGTACATTAAAAATTCGATATCATGATGGGATTTCATTTTCCCATCATATATGAGAGCATATATAATATCTAGTGCTCCGAAAGGGTCGGGTCAGACCCGGGTGATCAACCCGACCCGGATTTTAAATCGAGTCGGGATTGGTAATTATGCTGACCCGTGACCCGCATGACCCGTCCCGTCGGGTTGGGGTCGTACTGTTGCTTTGACCCAGAACAACCCGGGTGACCCGGGTGACGCTAGGATGACGCATTTTTTCCCACAAGTTTTTTTTTACGCTAAATTTTAGTTTGTTTGTGGCTTTGTAAAAGCTTTACTAATAAATATATCTGAAACTATTGAACCATATCACAACTTGGAAAATGAAAAGGTTCGCGTAGTGAACTTTTATTAATAATCTCTTTGAGGAGAAAGACCTTCCATCAGAGCATAAAAGAGCGAAAACTCATCGTGAAGTTAGTTGATTACTAAATGATTAGTTTTATCATTTAAAACTGATAAGACACAAGAAAAACGAATGATGATAAGTTATTATTGATAAAAATAAAATATAATGATCACTTTTAATATTTTCTGAAGGAATGATGAGAAAAAATAAACCTGATCGGTTTTATACTTTAAAGTAATAATTAATAATCAAGAAAAGTATCTTAACTGCTCGTAAGTAAAAAAATTTTAAAATGTAACAGGAATGTTTTAATTGAAAATATATATACTTAATATTGACAACTTAATTTTTTTTATCTCTAGTTTTAAAAAGAATTATGAAATAATATATTAAGTAGAGATCAATTAAATTCTAAAAAGCTACAATATTTTAATTATTTTACTTATTCTTAAATGTAGTTTACACAAACAGATAATTTTACTATTGTCTTGCCGATTATAAAAAAATTTATATAAATTCGGGTTCAACCCGGGTTATTTGAGTTAAACTGCAGTTGGGTCGAGTCAAGTTCGGGTTACATAGTTGACCGACCCGAAAATTTGAGTTGGGTTACATGAATATTCGAGTCGAATTCGAACATTTCCTCAAACCCGACCCAACCCGACCCGTACGGAGCACTAATAATATCGGTATAATTTTGATATAACAATATTTTTCCTGAAATTTCATGAGTCCGGACGTATCGTTATATCAGAGTTTGATTGTAGATATTTTATATCTACCACGAGATTGAATCTCGTTATAATAATATCATAATCCTGATAAAATTATAGTCCTGAAAATTAAAATTTTTAAACCTCATCATTCAGAATTCATTATCCCGACATTGTCTGCAAAATATTATAAAAATAATTACATATTAATAAGAAATGTTAATTGTTTCAATAAAATATTATTAAATACTAATTTTACGAAATATTATAAGATCATTATAACAATATATATTAATAAAAATATTAATCATTATTGTAATAATTGTACATATAAATAAAAGATATTAATTTTTACAATTCTTAAACATTAACTGTTATAATTTTGCATTTATCGTAATAATATAAAATTAAAAAATAGCTAGTATCGAACAATGATCGTCAGGATTTGAAGTTTTCGAGATTATGATTTGTCAGGATTGTGAACCTCAGGTTTGTGTTATATAATTGTCGCAATGAATTCTATGAAATATAGATTTAGGTTATGAAATGATGATCTGTACTAGGTGGAATCACATGTCACATATTGTGATATTTAAAATAACATATTATTGGATGGGTGAGTATCGGCCACAGGACCAAATGATTGGGCCACATTTTCACCAATCAGTGAAGGTGATATAGCCTCACGTTGTTGTCGTATTTTTAATCTATTTTTATAAGTTTTATATATACTTTCCTATAAGAATTTTCATTTACATCTTAATTTTTTACTCCGCTTTATGCCTTTATCATCGCAATTATCGCGGTTTTCAAAAATATGTTAACACATGTAAATCATGGGGTGGCACAACTATTGTGCACGATTTCGCGAAAGTTCTTTGTTGATCACACGAACATGAAATTCATGGAAAATAGACGGAAAAATTTTGGAGTTCGCGAGAATTCAAAAAAAGTATTTGAAGAGTTCACGCACTTTTTTATAAGTTACAAACAGAATTTTATTTAGAATTAGTTATAAAATTTCATAATCGAAGAAAAATCACCCCTTAATCGCAAGCTAAATATGCAAAATCGCAAGATAAATATGAAAATCGCAGGTATCACAAAATCATTTTGTATTACATTGTACAATTTCACGTATTTTTGAAAACAGCGATAATATAAATTATGTATTATAAAAATATCGGTCTATGAAAATCTGTACGATCTTATCTGCTGAACGGCAACGATAATTACAAATCGCACCACTAGTATCGAACACCATCACGTAATATTTTAACGGAGAAAATGAGATTTTTATTTGCAGTCGCCCTAAAAAACCAAAAAAAATATTAATAAAAGGTCAGTCACGTAAACAAATACAACAAATACAGGAAGTTCTGGCCAATCAAATTAAACCTCAACCAACCGATGAGCAGAGTTTTTATTTCCTTTTCTGTATAATAATGCATTTAAAAGGACCACAACGAATTTAATCAACTTGACGAAATTAACGAATTTGACGAATTTGAAATCACCGAAGAAACTTTTGACCTTTACTTGATAATAAACAGTTTCCTGACAAATTTCTTAAGTTGAAAATGGTATCTAGTAGCATCGGAAATTTTACAGATTGGAAAAAACTTGATAAACTCGTCGACAATCAAATCATATTGATTATTAATCGATCAAAAATCATCAATCGATCATTAATTTTTGGGTCAATTAAATTTCATAATACCGACTTAATTCATGTGGTGATAACAGTAGATGTCACGAAATTTTATTACATGTGATAATAACAGCAGATATCACGCATAAAATGTCTACAATAAAACGAAATAAACTTCTTAATAAAATACTACAGTATATACTAACGTACATTTGATTTATGATTAGCACAAAACAAAAAAAAATATACTTAACAATGAAACTTATTCTAATCTTATATATTAGTCTTAATTTTTTAAAAAAACGGGAGAGTAAAATTATTCAAACCATAAATATACCTTAAATAGGGGAATCATATTATAAATATACGAAAGCTCATATACAGTACGTAAATAAATTTTTACAATGATACGAACTCAAATTCTTCGACCTCCTTTGCAAATATTTTTCTCGTCAATTCTTCTTGCTCGATATAGAAATATTTACTTTTTTTACTGTAATTTGCACATTTACGTTTAGTCTTCATCTCAAATTGTTTAAATTTCGGGGAAGCATTTTTTTTAATAACTTCATTAATCTTATTTGCATAGTTAGTGAAAAACGACTGGAATTCTTTATCTGCAAGATTCCAACTTTCACCAGCTATTCTCGATATTTCTTCGGTATTAATACCGCGAAGTTCTTTATGTAATATTGAACGATAAACGAAGAAACCATTATAATGGTGAGCGTTAATGAATGAATCTACGTGAGGTAGTTCGTGATTTAATATGCAATATCGTGCAACGGTTAAGGCGATTTTTCCGTGATTGTTAACCGAAAGCGTAGGGAAAGGCATTTTTCGAGCGTGAGAATCTTTTTAATGGGTAATTTCACTCATTTTTATATTGTTTTGATGTTATATTAATTGAATTATTATAGTTCTAATTAAGTGAAATAACAAAGTCATTGGTATAGATGACGTGAATATACATGATCAATTCCGCGAATTCGCACTTTGTTAATCAATGGCGTTAAATGAATAAGTTACAAAAAAATGTATCAAGTAATTTTATTTACCAAAGAAATTTATTTCTCATTTGTAACCTTTTTTTTTTCTTATACGGAAAAATAATGAAGAATTTAAATTGACCAATCGATATTTTTAATTGGCCCCACATAAACTATTAATCGTAATCAGGGAATATCTGTAGACCAAAAGGTAAAATGTGACTTTAAATTAGAGTCTGATTTGTAAATCATGTTATGACAAGTTATGTCATATTACATTTAAATAAACAAAAATAATTTTCTTAACCACCATTCTCAGACATGTAAAAGAAAAAAGAAAAAGATGACACGAGGATAACTCTAATTATCGTCAAAGTTAAATCCGATTAGGCGTGTATACTGTATATTATTGAGGAATTATTAAAGTATTTCATTATTCAAACAATTTGAATGGAAAACGATTAGAATAAAGGAAAAAGAGTATAATATATGCACGCTTTAACCATTTGTGAATTTTGGTCTCGGAAATGAATTAATTTTATTGGATGATAAATTGAGGATCTACGTAACGCCGCAGCAATCAGAAAAACTTTATGGTTGACTATATAAGTGAATCGTTTGTTGGATGCTTGTTTACATATTTTGTCAACATAATTATAATAACAAACAGACTAAATTTGATTTCAAATAACTTTTCTTATGTAAGTATGCATAATTATGAGGAATAAAGTGATATTGAAATATCCGTCATGTCAAATAAAAATGATAAAAAATTCACATTATCGGTCTATTCTAGAAATCCTTCGTCCATTTTAGTAGTAGAATGACGTTATAATTCTATTTTATCAAATGGAAAATAGTCATATGTGCAAAAAAATTTCGAACAATAGTGTCATTTGGATTGTGGAATATTCTTTTTTTATCAATTGATACTTACAAGCCACAATACTAACCTGATTTGAAATATAATAGAAATAATAGCAATTACATCATCATGTCAGATGAGTGTCAGATGACAAGCCGATCACAAAGAAATTTGGTTAAAATAATGATTATCCCGTTTATCTTTCATGACGTTAGATAAGGATTTATATTATAAACCTCCTTTTCTCACAATCGAAAAAAATAATAATTAAATATTTTTATTGGAGTAATTTACTTTTTAAAATTCCGATTATGAACCGATTTCATCATTGTAACTATTATATAATAGGCATTTCGGTAATATTCGGAAAGTGTACAGAAAATGTGTGAAAATTCGATCGACCCATATTTCGGGCTATTCGAATTTTAATTCATTTTCTGATACCTACCTGAACATTTCTGTATTTACCCGAAAAATAAATTCTTAAGGAAGTTCTAGATCGTTTTGCACTTTGATCTTTGGTATCACATATGATAATTGAACTTCACGTAATCTTCGCTTTTTACGTTGAGTACTTCGTTTACGTCTATAAGTCGTCCATATGTGTTTGAGACAATTTAATTTATAAGAATGTTTCATATCTAATCTAGTATTATTTCATTTCTACTTAGGAACTGTTTTCAAATTTTACAGTTTTTTTAGGGAATTTTTATATGATTTTTTTACATGATTTTGCAGCATAACTTTCAGCAAAATAAAGAGCAGAAGAGGGATATCTTATCATTAATAAACAATTACAGAGTAAGGCTGTATTTAAAAGGCAAAATAACTTATATATGCATTTACAGTATTTCATTGTTTTTTATTAAAAAGTATACTTTGTCAAAAACTTTGAATTCTATAATTATCAAAATTTTGTAATCTTTATCATTTATAATTAGTAATAAATACTGTACAGTACATATCATATTGTAATTATATATTATTCAATTTTCTCATACTATAATATATATATATATTCCCTTGACTATCATGTTTTATAAATTTATAAATTTTCAAAACAATTAGTAAATTAACCTCCTTTTTAATAATAGAAAAGTTTTATAATTCACAAAAACATTCATCACGGCTAATCAAAATACATCCAGGAGGACAATGTTGAGCTTGAAAAAATTATAATTTTTTTTTTTTTAAAAAAAAAAAAGAAAATTAAACAATAATAAACAATAACGATAAGTTTTATTTGATTATTAACCTTCAGAAACCGGAACTAGTGCGATCACGGAAATAATAAAAAAAGTTTTGAACTTCATTCTTTCGATCCAAAAAAAGTTTATACAATCACAAACTTTTCTATAAGAAAATTCGTTAACATAATGTAATATTTTTTTTAACATTGCATATAGTCATAATTTATAAGGACCAAACCCATATTCTTTTTTTCTTCTTTTAAACATCTATCCTTCACCTTCAAAAAATCTAAACAACAAAAAGATTTATCAACTATATCAGAGTTACCTACTTGTGAGAATATAAAAAGAGAATTGTCGATATAAAACACAAATAGAAGGTAAGGAAATTTAAAAGTCCATTCATTTTCAAGGTGGAACTGTAAATGGGAGTAGTGTTGTAAGGTTATTTATAGCCTTATAATAACCTCTTACCCTTAATGATTACTAAGTAAAATGCAAAAAGTCCAGTTATTCTTAGAAGCGATAGGACTCGTAACTGGCTACTCCTCCGTAGGGGAAGTGACCCGCTGTAGCGCATTTACTTGCTTTTCAACTTTTTCCTTTTTAATATAGAAAAATAGAAGTATTCCTTCTATTAGGAATAACCTTGAAATAGATGGATATATCTTGATCAACTGTAATTCTTGTATTGATATGGACTTGATTCCAATGATTTATTAGTCACTTATTAATTTTTTTATGAAAAAAAGAATATTCTGCGTATATATTACATGATGTTGTTGGTTTAAATAAATGTAATAAAGCAAAGGTGACCCAAATACGTTATTCTTTTATTTCATTACATTAACTATTCAAAACATTAGTCAAAATATAACTCATTTCACATCTAGAATTATTATTAAGGATATAAATGATGAAAATCAGAATAATATTTTAAAAAAGAACGAAATTATATTACAGATTAGGTAAAGGTGAAGCCACTGAAATTCATAAATAATTATAATTATTAATTTTTTTTTTGCTATTCCTAAATTATTGTAAATGAATATGAATAATAAAAGAATAAATAAATAGTAAATAAATAAAATATACCAAAAAATTTTGATCAAGATTAATTTTACAAATTAGAATAAAATATTACTATCACTCAACGGCTTTTCTTTGCGATCACGATCATAAACTAACTAAATTTTTTATTGAAATTCAAGACAATTCTATTATATCAAATAAGAATAAAATATTACCATCACCAAACCTTTTTCTCTATATATATGTATATATTGTGATCACGATCATGTTCTTTTCAGATTTTTCTATATTGTTCGGAATATAATCTTAGCCTACTTTCCATGTCGTATCGTCTGCATAGATCATCGCTACTACTGTACATTTTTTTTTTTTGAAATTACCGTACAACTTACTTATTTTTTATCGATCAAATGCGGAATGAATCTTTCTAAGACTGAATTTTGAGTGATAAATTCGGCCTCCCTTAATTTTCACTAAGAATATCTGTTTGCAATGATTCTATTATATTACCATATCGTTCATAATAGTTATCTGTTGGTCGATTTGAAGGGTTCGCATCTAGACATCTTTTAATTAAGTGAACAAATGATTTAGGTACTTTAATATTAAACCTTGGTCTAAGATCTTGACAAATTTTTATTGCTAAAAGTTCATTACGGGCTACATACTTCATACATAATTATATCAAAACTATAAATATCAGAAGCTTTAGAATAATTTTGTCTTCTTAAAACTTCAAGAGCTATATAAGGTAGGACGCCATATATACCATTTTTTGTACTTTCTAATTCATTATTATCATGTTTGTATAATCCCATATCACATATTGAAGTTTTTAATGATAGTTTAATATTATAATATATTTCCAATATTTAAATCTTGATGATTTAAATCTTGTTCATGAAATATTACATAAATCAAAAATCAACGTAAATCATTATTATTTTTATTCAAATAACTTCGTAAATTTCCATTAAATGCATATTCCAAAATCATCATATAATTTTTCGTTCTTGGATTTTGAGTTATTCCAAAAAAATTGAACAATATTTGATCCATGTTCAATCGTTTTATAATGTGATTTAATCTAAAAAAAAAAGAAAAAAAAATAAAATTAAAATAAAATACGTTGAATAAAATTATTTTTCAAGTGATTATCGTAAATGTAATAACTTTTACCTCTTTTAAAATTTCTGATATGACATTTTTCCGAATAATTTAAACTTTAAGGGCTACAAACATATTTTGACCAAATCTTTTCCATGATTTTTATTATCCCATCCACGTATATATCAATTAATCCAAATTTCTCTATAAACTGATCCAAACCCTTCTCTTGCAATATATTCAATATTATAAAATCTATCATAAGGTATCCACTCTGATATTTAAAATTATTATTCGCTAATAATTAAATATTTTGTAAAATTTATCGATATCATCGTTACCACTCGACCAATTTTTGAAATTGTTTTTTTGAATTACATTTATGACATCATTTATTTCCAGTATTCATTCGTTTACATTTTTACATAAATCTATTTTGTGATGTAACTCATACATGTCTGAGAAAAATGTTTCTTTTTATATATTATTCAACGCAGTAACGCAACACAACACGTGCGTAAAATTATGGTAGTGTGGTGATCAGTTAATTAGTCGAATGTCCTGCAATGTGAGGTAAAATCTACCTAAATTAGTATTTAATGGTTCTCATCACTTAAGTTTCACGTATAAAAAAAAACTACTGATTACTTATTAAAAAAAAAAAATCCTTTTTAATTTATACTAATCGACCAAAAAACAATGTAAAAAATGTACAGATTTTCTTTCAATGATCATGTTTAATTTTGTATTGGTATATGTTGTACTCCTTGTATATTTTTAGAAAACACTTGGCGCATTAGGTGGGCAATAAATAAAAAAAAAGATTTTTTTTTATAAGAGAAGTAAAAAAAAAAATAAACTAAAAAAAAAAAATAATAATGAATAAAAATCAAGGAAGGGAAAGACAAAGAAAGGAAGATCAAAATCTAGGTTTATATAAAAAAAAACAAAACACGTATCGTAACAAAACAATAAGCAATTACGGGATCACGTGTTACGGATAAATTTATTATCTCAATTTAAAAAAGATGAAGTTCAAAAATTCCGTATACGTTCCATATATATTAATTTTTTCACATACATCTATATACACCAATTTTTTAAAATGAATTACGTATTAATATACGGAATTGTTATACGGAATCGATAAAAACGTATATCAAACGTTTATATAGGGCAATAGGGCAACTAGCTTCAAGAATTCGGTATTTTATGGCAGTACAATATTATTTCAACAATTGTTTGACGTAACGTTTATACTGTATCAAATTATTAAAGTTTACGAAGATAACGATTATATATGACATATTTTTGATACACTTCGTGGTTAGAACTAATTGCGAAATAGGTATAATTTTAGTGTTAATAGATTAAAAACCATAGATAATAAAACAGCAGGCACCACTGGCTAAAGATTCTATAATCTACATAATGTGTGAAATATTTTGTTAATATATAATAATTGTGTACTATAATTAATTCGTGATCCGCCTCCGAACCAGTGAAAACTATTAATACATTTCGGGGAACTAATTTTTGCGAATTAATTAACCCTTAAATGGCTTTTGAACCAATTTGTCCAGAATTTTTTTTTTTAAGCATTACAGAATAATGTTCCGGAGTATATTGAATGATAAATTTGCGTCATCAAATATTAGTTTCACAAGTTTGATCAACATATACTTACCATTTAGGGTTACGATATTGTAAAAATTGGTGATTTTGTCTAAAGCCAAGTTTGTATTATAACCCCGGCTGAAAAATAATGTAACCAATTGCTTAAAACTGGGGGAATTAAGGCTCGTCAATGATTTTTATATTGTATGATTATTTAAAAAATTTTTTCTTTAGCGACGCTGGATTCCGGCCCTTAAAAATGCTATATTATTTAATTACAGGAAGTATAACAATTACAAAATTGATATTTTTTTACTAAAATATTATTTTATATGCTGATAAATATCTGTTTTGGAGTGTATAAACAAAAAAAAATTAAAAAAAAAGTTTTTTCTATCAATCACAGGCTGTCTAGCTTATTGTGCTATATTTTGCTTATATTGGGTAGCTATCCAATTTTGAATAGTTGATACCTTTTAGAATGTCAGTTTCTTCTAAACTACCTTTCCCCATTAACTTTTTAAGTTCATTCTACCTTTCTTACATGCTATATCTATTACTCTTATTTAAATTCCTGCTAATTAATTTGCAAAAATAATTCCCCGAATTGTATTAGTAGTTTTCGCTGGTTCGGAGACGGATCACGAATTAAATATTAAACCAATAAAAAAAATTGTATACCACGCACTAGAAATTTTATTAATAAAAATAAATATAATATGATCTTGTGAATCAGTATGCGTACGATTTTAAATTATAATACATACTTTGTAATATATATAATATACTTTATGTCAAAATGTAAATTTTTCACAAAATGCGTTTCACCGTTAATATTAGAGTTAAGATCCGATGATCATCCGTTATCCATCATCCGAGCTCATCTGAGCGGATCGGATGACGGATGATCCGTGACCTGAATCGGATATCGACGGATGGGAGATTTTTTTTGCATACAGCCAAATTTATTATTCCTACCAAAATTATAAGTTTTTGGCAATGGCCGTAATTCTGGCCGGAATTATATGATCAGTGTATAAATTTCCTTTTTTTGAATAATTGTAAAACCAAAACTCAAGTTGCATAATTCAGGCTAGCATTATGAAATTATCTGCACTCAAGTGACTCAAATTAGGCCTGATTCGGATCATCCGTTTCATTCGAGGATGAATCTGCCATCATCCGATCCGTAAGATCCGTCGGATAAAATCAGATCGGATTATACGACTCATCCGACGGATGACGGATATCTGTCGAATGACGGGTGATGGATCTCAACTCTAGTTAATATTTATCTGAAGGGCAATTTTTTTCAGTTAGTAAACATTACACCTATTTTTCACCGTATTAGTGCATAAATTCTTAACGCGGTCAAAAATTTATGAGACCAAAATTTGTAAATTAGTACGTACAGTATGTACTATTTATGGTTTTACATACATATATGATATATATGATTTATTTTTATTACATATATAATCATAATTATAATTTTAAATCATACGTACAACAAATTATGCTTTAACACCTTACTTTAAACGTCTACATGTTTTGCTCTATAAGCTGATATAGCCAATCCGATCAATGCTCAATTGCAACCACGATCGATCAATCCAATACGAAACAGGGCTAGTATGTACACAAAACACTTAATGCATGCTTTATTACTAAATATGGTTAATGTCAAATATCAAAAACCCATTTACAGCTTGTTTTGGAAGGGACTTTGGTCTATCAATATATCCATATTCGTAAATCGTGTTTTTCCCCAGGGCTTTTGATTGATATTTTTGAATAGTATATCACAATGTCTCATGGTAAGATTGCTACAAATATACTTTATTTTTATTCGCATATATGATCATCATCCATGATCGGAGAATCGCGAAAAAATGTCGCCACGTACACTTTATAAGATTCAACTTGATTCTATCCTCCTGTATTAATATTATTAGGTCATTTAAATAAATACAATATGAACTATTCTTAACTCATCAATGTTTCAATTTTATTTATATTTGGCATAATAATTTTACATTATAATTATATATGATAATTTCAATTAGAATTAAAATAAATTGCTCTCTTAAAGTATTTAAAAATATTCACAATAAAAAAACTTTAATATAATAGTTATGATATACGAATAAATGCAATAAATCCCCATACTAAAATATTTCAGAATAACTTAAATAAACAAAATTAATAATGTATAATAAAATGTTGAACCTTTATTTATTAATATAACATACTAATATTACAAGTTACAAAAACCTCTCATACCAAATAAATATAATCATATAAAAATGTTTCATATGTTAGATTCAATATTTTTATACATTACATTTTCTAATTAATAGAATAGAATGAAAACAATAAATTGAATTTTAAATTGACATTTAATAAACATAATTTCCTTAAGTGATTTGAAAGTATAAAAAAGAAATCAAGTTATCTTCATTCTATCACATCTTTTAGCATTCACATGAATTACCCATACCGATCCTAAATAACAAAATGCTTTAGTTCATTAATTTTGAAAGATTATTATTTGAATGTTATTATCGCTTACCTTAGATAATCCTTTGTTTCGAGCAGATTTATTATTATTAGCATTATGCTGCTGTCCGCCATAATAAATGTGAGCGAGATTATCATTATGATGTTGTCCGTCATGGGGAATGCGAGCAGGATCATTATTATAAGCATTGTGCTGCTGTCCGAAAGTGTGAGCAGGATTATTATTATAAGCATTATACTGCTGTCTGTCATAGGAAGTGTGAGCACGATCATTATTATAAATATTTTGCTGTGGATCGTAGGGAGTGTATAAGTCGTATTTTCCGTGCTCAAAACGATACTTTGCTTCAACATCTCTATAAATATCTTCACCTTTTTTACGGTCTTCTTCGTTCCCTTCAATATACTGAAATGGCACATCACTATAAACTTTATTACCAACGGATTTTCTGAATTCATCAACTTTATTAAGTTCTTGCTGGTAAGAGAAAAATACGTTCGTATTGTTTTCTACTGTGATTTGACCTTGTTGTCTCGGTCTCTTTTGCTTTAAAATATTTTCATAATTACCTTCTAACGTATCGTGTGTCTCGATTAAATAATGACATATATCTCTATCTGTAGGCACTTGTGAACGGTATACCCATTTATAAAAGTTATCTTTGGCTAGTTTCTTAATAGGAAAAACCAGCGCTGGATTATGTTGTTGACTAAAAGTCAACGCACAACTCATTAATTGGAGAACAATTGCATTTTGAAATTGCGAAGCAGTTCCATTGTAATCTTTGATACTTCTTCCAGTACCATAAAGTTGTAAATTAATTTTACGGCCTGTCTTTATAATATAACCTTCAAGAGGTTCGAGTAAATTCAAAAAGGTATCTAACGCCGTCAAAGTATCAGCAGCTAAGGGTTGATCGAGCAATTGCAATTGATCCATTTTCGTTGTTTCTATATAAAAAGAAAAAAAAATAATACTAATTAGCAGAATATTTAGATAAAAAAAAAATTAATTTTTCATATCATACTTTTTTGGAAGAATTTATTGGAAAAAAAATAGAGTCCAATGAAGAGAAAAAAAAGTGGGAAAATAAGAATTATATATAAGAAAATAACCTAGGTAACTTTCTATTACAAAATTACGTCGTAATTATGCAATTTCGCAAAAACGTTCGCTAGAAAGTTCTATCTCCGAAATTTTTCATACAGTAATTAAAAAGGTACTGTCAAAACGCCAGCCTATAATCCAAAAAAAAAACGATATTATTTATTGACTTTGTTATTAATGATTCAAATCACTAAATTGTCAGTAAATAGATTGAAAATTACTTAATATAGATTAGAATTTTTCTTGGCATTGACAGACCTCTTGAATTTCACGCAAAATAAAGAATTGTTGTCATCGATATTATTGACTTGATTATTAATGATTTAAATAACTAAATTATTAGTAAATAAACTACAAATTACTCTTGTGACATTGACAATCCTTTTCAGAAAAATTTCTAGTAAAATCCAAAAATCTCACGCAAATAAAGTAATTGTTGACATCAATATTATTGACGTGATTATTAATTGGTGTATTCACAAATTTATTTGGATTGAATTGATTCGACGCCTTAACCCAATCTAGATCCACAAATTAAATATCCAGTTTTGGTTAGGCTGAATTGATCCAATGGATTCAAATTGGATTTTAAACTTCCAATCCAGGGTATACCCCGGTTAACGACACAATACTGTACATTTACTACAATAACCACCATGTACAGTACCACCATAAAATTTTTTTTATTCTTTGCTTTTGTCGTGGTTTAATAATAATAGAAGGGACTTTTAACGAAATTAACCTTCTACTAAATTGCAAGAATTGTAATGTGTCCTCGGGCATTTATTGCTTAAATCTCCAATATAAATAATGTCGAATCATTTTTTTTTTTATTTAAATAACTAATGTAATACAAAACCATTATCGTTCCATTTATTCACCGACACGGCTTAGATTATGTGAAAATCCCTAACCCAAAGGATCTGCAAATCAACTACAAATTATTTAGTAAATTCCAAAAATCTCACGTAAAATAAAGAAGTAATTGTTGTCAACAATATTATTGAATTGATTATTAATGATTCAAATTATTAAATTATCGGTAAATAAACTGCAAATTACCTAATATAGATTAGAATTTTTCTTGGCATTGGCAAACCTTTTCGGAATAATTTCTTCGTAAATTCCAAAAATCTCACTCAAAATAAAGAAATAATTGTTATCATCAATATTATTGACTTGATTATTAATTATTCAAATCTAGTAGCTAAACTAACAAATTACTTAATATATTAGAATTTCTCATGACATTGACAATCTTTTTCGGAATAATTTCTTGTAAAATCCAAAAATCTCACATAAAACAAAGAAAGTAAATTGTTGTCATCAATATTATTGACTTGGTTATTAATGGGTGTACTCACAAATTCATTTGGATTGGATTGATTCGACGTCTTAACCAAATCTAGATTCACGAACTGAAAATCCAATTTGGGTTAGATTGAAATGATCCAATGGATTCAATTGGATTACTGTATATTTACCACGATAACTACCGTGTATCACCAAAGTTCTCCACCATGTCACAATAAAATTCTTTTTTATTCTTTGTTTTTGTCATGGTTTAATAATAATGGAAGAAACTTCTAACGAATGAGCAATTTTCTAAATTGCAAGGATTGTGGGCATTTATTGTTTAAATCTTTAGTTTAATATAAATAATGTGAAATCATTTTTTTTTTTATTTAACAACTAATGTAATTCAAAATTATAATCGATCCATTTATTCTCGACACGGAAATCCAATCTAACCCAAAAGGATCGGCAAATCCTGATTCAAATCACTAATATTGATTAGTAAATTCCAAAAATTCACATAAATAAAGAAGTGATTGTTTTCATCAATATTATTATTGACTTGATTATTAATGATACAATTACTAAGCTACAAATTACTTAATATAGTTTAGAGTTTCTTTTGGCATCGACGTAATTTTTGGAAAAATACTTAGTAATTCCAAAAATCTCACGCACGCAAAATAAAGAAGTAATTATTATCATAAATATTATTGTCTTGCTTATTAATGATTCAAACCATTAAATTATCGGTAAATTAACTGCAAATTACTTAACAGAGATTAGTATTTTCTTGGCATTGGCAAACCTTTTCGGAAAATTTTCTAGTAGATTCCAAAATCTCACGTAAAAAAACCAGTCAAATTCTTATATAAAGAACTAATCGTTGTCATTATCAAAATAATCAAAATAAAACAATTTTATTCGCAATGGGTTATTATCCACCAGACTATAATGAAGAATGGCTTGCTATCCTATGTCCAATACCAATTAGAACTTGTCCAAAGAAAGATGTGATTACTCACTGGTGGCATGCGAGTTGTGGAGGCAGAATGAAAATAGGAACTCACATGAATATAGTATGCACTTCATGCAATCATGGCAACCTTTGGAGTAATTGGTTATTTAAATGTTCAGAACATGATTTCGAACCAGTCAGAAACAAAGTGGACATGCATAACGCTTTAAGTCGTGCCATCAATTTACATTATATAAGCGAAGACAAAGTACACGTAATAGAGACAATTATGAGAAAACTTTTTAATTGTAAGTGCGTTTTTTTACTTTAAGGCTATCGTTCAGATTTTGACCTAACTATTTATCTCTTGTTTACTTAGATTAAAAAAATCGGAAAATAAAATTTGTCATTTCTTTCTTTAAATTAGTTTCCCACCCTTTTATTATCTCCTTTTTCGTTTTCATTATATTACTGTTCATAAAAGTTTCCTTAAGCTCTTTGTTTTTCTGCACTTTCAGTAGAATATGTTTACTACTTTTAGCTATTTTTATTGGTTATGACTAAGATTATAGATTATTCGAGCCGCAAATTCGATTAAAATGTATTTGATCTATCAATGTATATGTTACAGTTAATCATAAATCATAGAATGATAATAAAGGATAGGTTCCCACTTTAAAATTACTTTATAAATTTACATAATTTTGCATATATTACAATGATATATTAAGTTATTGAAATACAGGAAGAAATAAAAGAAAATATAGCCGTCATACCAAATATAAGTAAACTTATTACTAGCATTAATAGTCTACATAATACTAAAGTAGTAAAATTGTAGAATTAGAAATTACGTTATGGAATTGATCAGTTAAAAGCAAAATTGATGACAGAAATTTTGCCGTATGCAACTTGAAACGAGCGTTTCTTATACAATTAATGCTGTGAATTTTTTATTATGGAAAAATCAAAAAAAAAATAATAGTTTTTTTAACTTTTAAAATCTGTAATCAAATACATAATATTATGAATGGAACATAGTAATATTATCAGTTATGACCTATGACTGGAATATAATAATATTAGGAGTGGAACATAATAATATTATTAAATAATTTAAGAATTATAAGTTAATAAAGTTGCTCATTCTCACGATAAACACAATAAAATTTTCTGAATATTATTGATATTTTTATAATCTTTTAAAAAAAAAAATCATTTAACTCGTATTAATATAGCTATTATGGTTAGCATAAAAAGTTTATCCAATCAGATAATCAAGAAAGACCGTTTATAGGGGACGTCTAAAGCGGAGCAGATTTGACCGGAATTACGGCATTAAGAAATTACATATGTGACAAATAATGGGTGTGACAAACAAGTTTTTACTATCAGAATACTTAATAAAAATAAGAAAGTAAAGGGTGTGACACCGAGTGACAAATATTTTACTATTATCACGTGTTCTGCTCCGCTTTAGACGTCCCCCGTTTATAGCTTTTTTGGAAATTATCGTCCCGTTTTATGACGATCATTTCATGAAAAAACTTCAGAGTTCAGATCATTTCGCCAGTGTAAAGCTGGTTCAAAAAACTTTTTATAATACTAACGTTGGATAAACGTTAAAGGCTTACTGTTAGGTTTAGGGGTGGCAACGGTCGGCTAAACGGTCGGTCAGAAGCCTTTGACCGACCGATATCATAACCGGTCATGACCGGTTAATAACCGTGACCGTTGCCATCCCTAGTGGCAAGGGATTTATATTACACCTTTTCTTTTATGTAACCGTTGTTCCTATAGAAATAGTTGTGGCTATCTATGGTCTTGTATGTTATATGAACAAATTTATTTTATACAAAGATATAATATGGTTTATTTTTAAAAAAGTTAGACTTATTATTATATGATTTATATCTAAAAATTACTGTGATATGATGTGTATCTTGAAGAGTCGTACAAGACTGGCTATCTATTTATATATTTGCATGAGTTTCTTACAAGAACTTTACGCCCAAAAATGAGATTGATAAAAAACTATTTGAATAATACTTGTTATCCCCGTAATATTCCTTCATATCGTAAATGATTGTACTGACAATTTTTCACTTCATATGTTGATGGGTATAAGAAAATAAATAATTTTATTATGAAATTTAACATTACAAAGAAGTTTAAGTAATAAACAAATCAAAAAATGTTTGTTCAATTATCGAATTTTCATTTACTGATGTTTTTGGTTGTTCTGAAATTAGGTTATCAAAAGACCATTTATAGCTTTTTTAGAAATGCAGTTCTATAGATCAAACCGAGTCCTAAAAAAATATCTTATGATTGCAAAAAAGGAAAGATGACTGAATCATAATTTTCATTTATGCTAAAAATTATTTTTTAAATGTAAATATTAAGAATTTATTTCTTTATATATTTTAAATATATAGATTTTATAAAATGTATTTTGGTGATAACGTAAAGGGATAATCTTGTTAAATTAAAACAGCTTTTCATTCTATATTTTATTTAATGAGCTAATTATTTTAACCAATTAATAATTAGGGGTACATTATTACTTTGTATTCAGAATTATCGCACGGCCCTATAGGATCATGCTGATGTCGTTTAACTTATATTTTTAATAAATTGATAATATTATTATTATTATTGTACAATATTGAACGGTAATAGTTTATTTGCGTATAATATTAAAATAAAGAGTAATTTTTCGAAATTTCACTATTTATCGATATCATTAATTAGACTTTTGATAAACTTTACAGTATAGTTGATAGAAAGCATGATCTGCATTAGCCGTACGATAATATAGATATTGCACGGTGGTATTTACATTGGTTAACGTCACAAGTGACGTTAACCAATATAAATACAACACCGTACAATATCCATGAAATACAGTATCCAACTGCTATCCAACTTTTTATAGGGTTTCTTGAACTAAATTAGGTGATTTAAATAATTTTTCAGTTTTTTACACAATACTAACTCTTGAAAATAATTCTTCTTGATACTTTAAGATTATTGCACAAACTCGTTTGGCACTGAAGAGTTCACTAGTAAGTTCTATTTCAAGAATCTTTCAATACAGTAATTAAAAGGACACTGTCGAAATGGAGCCTATAATCTAAAAAAAGAATAATATTATTGACTTGGTTATTAATGATTCAAATCACTGAATTATCCGTAAATTATTTGATATAAAATTTTCTTGGCATTGACGGACCTTTTCGGAAAAATTTCCACGTAAAATATAGAAGTAATTGTTATCATCAATATTATTGTTTTGCCTATTAATGATTCAAATTATTAAATCATCGGTAAATAAGCTACAAATTACTTAATATAGAATAGAATTTTTCTTGGCGTTGATGAACCTATATTTTATAGTTAATTCCAAAATATCTCACACAAAAGCCAGTCAAATTCTTATATAAAGAACTAGTTGTTGACATTATCAAAATAAACTAATTTTAGTTGCAATGTGTTATTATCCACCAGACGCAAACGAAGAATGGCTTGTTATGCAATGTCCAGTACCCGTTAGAACTTGTTATAGTAAAGACGTTATTATTTACTGGCAGCATGTATATTGTGGTGGCAGAATGAAAATAGGAACTCACATGAAAATAGTATGCACTTCATGCAATTATGGCGCTCTTTGGAGTACTTGGAAGTTCAAATGTTCATTACATGATTTTGAACAAATTGGAAACAATGTGGACATGTTCGGCGCTTTAAGTCGTTCCCTCAATTTACATTGTATAAGCGAAGACAAAGTACACGTAATAGAGACAATTATGAGAAAACTTTTTAATTGTAAATGCGTTTTTTTACTTTAAGAATATTATTCAAACTTTGACCTAACTATTCTATCTCTTTTATCTCTTTTTTACTTATAATTAGAAAACTTGGAAGATAAAATTTATCTTTTCTTTCATTCTAAAGTTTCTCGCTCTTTTGTTATCTCCTTTTTTGTGTTTCCATAATATTATTTTTTTTAACAAGATTTTTTTGGTTAGTGTTCTGCACTTTCAGGAGATTTGTTTCCTAGTACTTTTTAACTGTTTTTATTAGGTATGGCCAACAATTACTCGGTCGCAATAATAGAGTAAAATTCGATTAAATGTATTTGTTCTAACATTGATTATGTATACTATCAATTAACTGTAAAATCATAGATATGATAATAAAATAAAGATAGTTCATGCTTTAAAATTACTTATTCATTGATTTTTTAAGCAATTTAAATACTTTTTAAAATATAATCACAACAAGAAGTAAAGAAAGCAGAGTTGAAGGTATAGTATTAGTAAATCAATAGAGGTTAATATCTGCCGTACGCAACTTGAAACGAGCGTTTCGGCATGCAATTAATGCTGTGAATTTGGCATTTTGTAAAAAAGTCTTAAACAACGCCTTTTAATTTTTAATATTTAATAAATAATTAAATTTAATATTATTAATTAATTTATTTTTTTTTTTATTATTAGAAATATAAAATAAAATAATAATATTTAAACAGAACCGTTTTTTAACTTTTAGGATTTATAATCAAATACGCATGATAAGATAATGACAGATTAAAAAAAATAAATGAGAAAATTTTCGTATGTTATATATTTAGATAAGAAACAATAAAAGTATAATAATTTAATATTACTTATTCTCACGATAAAAAGGTAAAATTTCTCTTGATTCTTGAATATTATTAATATTTTTAAAAAATCGTACTATAATTATTATGGTAGTTATTATTATGGTCACCATGAAAGGTTATCCAACCAGATAATCAAAAATGAACTTTTTTTTTTTTTAAGATTATTGTCTCACTTTTATGAGGAGCATTTCGCCAAAGCATATAACCGCTAGTGCAAAGTTAGAAAAAATTAAAAAAACATTTCTTGATTACATTGTTTTTGCATATAGAACAGAGTAAACGTTAAAGGCTTTAATTGTTGATCTTCTTTAGTGATATGAAAATAACTATTGCTAGATGGTGGAGATAAACTGAAGTTTCAACTATACACTCCATGGGAACATTTATGACGGTGTTAAGTGATCCTAACATTGCTTTGGTATTGGCAATGCGAAGCAAAATATCGCGTGTTTTGTATTCTTTGCGAATTTTCTTGTTGAAAAGGTTGGACATTTCGGTAATAAAATCATGTATTCCCAGTGAAACCCAACCATCCGAGTCTTTCTTTCGGTTGAGGCACTTCTTACGGTCCTTGAGCGTCTTCTTTAATTGACGTATTGTAAGAAGTATATCAGGGATGAGACGATTGATAACAAGATCTGGAACATTATCGTCTTCAGTAAAAGTTGAGATATTTATGCGGAATGTGACGTAATTGTTTGAGAACGCAAAAATTCCGGTTCGATGCGTTTCCTGAGTTAAGAATAAATGGTTTGCATATTGATGAAGGATTGTGAAAGGATTGTTCTTGCTTGATACCAGTCATCTTGTTAACCGATTCCGCCTGATTTTTTGTTCATCGGACTGGACCACGTCAAATGTGAGATTCTTGTATTCTTCGTAACATTTTCATCTCTTTGCTTCGGTTCTTTGTTATTCGTCAAGGTAAAGGAACATGTAACTTTATTTTATAATCAACCATTATTTATTTTACTCCCGAGTTATGATTTCATATACTTATTTAATAATAATTCTTCTAAAATATTTACTTTGTTGGTTACTTAAATGTTTTATATTTACGCTTAAATCTTCACTTCAAATTGCTTAAATTTTGAACCATACTTTTATTAACAACATTATTGATATTTTTTGCATAATAAAAAAATAATGATTCCAACTCTCACCCGCTATTCGTGATATTTCCATAGTGCTCATGCCACGAAGTTCTTTACGTAATATTAAACGATAAATAATAAGGTTACAGTACAATTTCCCGAAAGCCATTTTCCCGAATGTACTTTTTCCCAAAGACAATTTCCCGAATTCCGATTTCCCGAACTGGACAATTTCCCGAAATATACAATATCCCGAATCCCAATATCCCGAATGCCAATATCCCGAATCCCCAATATCCCGAATTTCAATATCCCGAATCTCTTAAACGTTATATTGAATATATGCAACTTAGTTAATGTAGTTAATATGATTAATTATTTAATATAGCATATTTGTTAAATATAATGTATATGTGAAATAAAATGTTTTATATATGATATGTTCAAGATATTGTTTAGCAAAGATTAACAATAATTACTAACTATTGGTTAGTTATTATTTTACGGATTAATTTGTTTTATTTGTTACGATTTTCAGATCTTAGATTAGTTTATGTTTTTATTTTATTTTTATTTTATTTTATTTTAATATTTCTAATTATTGTATTAGATAGGTTCACTTGAAAAATGGTGATTTATATGTATAGATACAGTGGACGAAAAAAGTCTTCGGAAAAACATTTCCATTTATTGTGCAACGAGTAAATGTCTTGTGATGTGAAAAATTAGATATCAAAAGTATATTAGCAACAGACTACATGCTATCTGTCTATTAAAATATAAGTCGCCCAAAAAATCATCGGAAAAAAATGAGTTAGCTAATTTTGACTAATTGAGCAACTTTAAAAAGAGATTTCATGGTAAATATCCAGCCAAATTTGATAATTTTTTTTTATTTTGTTTGTTGAACCATAAAGCGTAACTTTAAAAATTTTATGCACATTAATGATAAAATTAAAGTTAAATTTGAAAAACTTAAAAAATCATGAAATTTTCGATTGATGTAATTTAAAGACACTATAACACAAATTTTTATTAAGAAATCACACATTGTGTATTAAGACAAAAATATTTTTCAGATCTGTTTCCATATAAAACCTATATATTTTTAATGAGTTATAAGTCAATTATCGGCTAGATATTGACTGGAAAGATTATTCCGAAGACTTTTTTCGTCCACTGTATATGTTATATGTCTAAGTTGAAGACGTTACTAAATGGATAGTTTTGTCTTTGGCTTTCATAATAAAGAATTAAAAAAAAAAAAAAGATATGCTCAAGATATTAGGGATTCGGGATATTGGGATTTGGGATATTGGGAATTTGAGATATAGGGATTCGGGAAATGGTCCAGTTCGGGAAATCGGCATTCGAGAAATTGACTTCGGGAAAAGGTCCATTCGGGAAAATGGCTTTCGGGAAATTGTCCGACAAGGAAATTATAAACCCATTACAATGGATAAATTTTAATAAAGGAATTTACATTAGGCAGCTCATAATTATATATGCAACATTGCGCAGCGGATAAGAATATAAGATGACTTTTCTGTTATTATCAAAAGAAAATGGGTGGAAGCATCATAAGCTTTGATCTTGAGAATTGTTTCGATGGATGATTTTACTCGTTTTTATAATGTTTTAATGTTATATAGTATTAAATGAATTCTTATCGTTTTAATTAATTGAAGTAACAAAGTTATTTTATAGATTATGTGATTATGCATGATCAAATTCGCAAATTCGCGCTTTTTAAATCAATGACATTAATGAATAAGCCATAAAAAATAATGAAACAAGTAATTCATTATTAAATATGGATATTTTAACTACTATTTAACACGATCGTAACTTATGGATGGGCGAGAAACCAAATAATGAAGTTTTTTTAATTGACTCCACATAAACTATTTATCATACTCAAAAGTTATGTATTACACTTAAACAATCAAAAATATTTTTTTTTTTTTTTTTTTAAAAGAAAAAAAAAATGGCATGTGATTGATGGGAACGACTCCGTCTAATTAGTATCATCAAAGCTAAGTTTTAGAAAAGCCCAATTAGACGTATATATGTATATATATTGTTGGAAAATTGCAAAGCATTTATAAGACGATTGGAATAAAGAAGAAAGAGTTCTGTGATGAACGATATATGCATGCTTTAACCATTTATGAATTTGGTCTCGTACGAATTTGGTGATAAATTTTGAGGATCTACGCGACGCCGCAACGATTTAATATAAAAACTTTGTGTTTGACTATCAAATCACGAATTATTTATACAAGTAAGCCATTTGTCGGATACATATCCTTAAGATTATTCACATATTTTTGTCAACATAATCACTTTTTATAATAACGAACAAAAAATCGTGATAAGACTAAATTTGATTTTGAATAAATGGTCACATTGCTTTTCTTATGTAGTTATAAAGACTAATGTGATATTAAAATATTCAGTATGTCAAATAAAAATGACAAAAAATAATCTATTCTAGAATTCTAGAATTCTTTGCCTGAGAATCGTCTATTTTAGTAGTATAATGACATTATAATTCTTTTTTTATTATGCAGAAAGTAATCATATGTGCAGAAATTTCGAACAATAGTGTCTTTAGATAGCCACAATACTAACCCAATTTGAAATACATTAGAATAAATAATAGCTATTACATCATTATGTTGGTCACAAAGAAGTTTGGTTGACCTCATTTATCTTTCATGACGTTGTCGGTTTCTTCAAAGCTTTTTCTTACAATCGAATAATAATTGAATGGTTTGCCTTTTCGGTGAGTGTCCGAGTGAGCACAGAAAATGTAATTATTGAGCTATTTTTAAATCATTTCCGGTACTTACTGTACGTTCTCACTCAGAAAAAAGTTCTTAAATTTTTGGTGCAATATTCATTGTTTTTTTTTACAAAAAAAAAAATCTTTTTTTGACCAGGAATTCTATAAAAAATTATGGGAATTACACAAGAGACAGATATTTAAATTAATTCAGTATGTTCACCAGTAGAATTATTTTTTCAGTTAGTAAAATTCTATTTGTCAAACATTCGTGTCCACACCCACTTAATACGAGCCAAAAATTCACGTGATAGAATATTACGCACGTACTACTACGCTATATTTAGTAATATATATAATTTTTATATCATACGTACAAATAAAATCGGATTATATCAAGATTTCATTCAGCAAAATTAGACAAATTATACTCTATTGTATTCTACAATAAAAAGGAAACTAATGGCGAAGTTTCTCTAATTTTGGAATTTTATTCCTTTTTTTGGTCAAATATACTAATTATTTTTCCATTTTCGCATTACTTGCTGACATAACAAGTATTATGGCAAAATTCTTCGTGCACATTATCATGTACACGAAACGCTAAAAGATTTTCATCTATCATTGTCTGATATATTCGTAAATCGGATTTTACCCCTGGGCTTGGCTTTGTCAACTATCTTTAATACATTATCAACAATTTTAAAGGTATAATGCTAAATCACAGTAGGAAACAATGCGGATGTATTTTTCTCTTAACAACAAGAACTTAGTACGGTTGATGAATTCCGAAAATCCGCTGGTAGTAAGCTTTTTTGGAGGATTACTATTTCAGGAAAACGAAGTAGGTCGGGAGAAAGGAAGAGCTATTTTCAGAGATGTTGAAGCAACGTATCATTTTGAGCATGACGAATACGATTTGTATTCTCCTTATGACCTTATGTCGAACAACAGCAAAAATAATCCCGCAAGACTGTGATATCATGATTTTCATTTTTATATTTTGATGAAAAATGTGAATGTTAGTTACTTCATTTTTATTCTATTCATTTATTCAGTTTGAATATATAACTTTTAATAAAGCGCTAAAAACAGAAATTTTAAATTTTAAATGTTGAGATGCAATTTACATACATTCTTAATGTATTAGTACGCTAAATATCATTATTATATATTTTAACATTATAGTTCTAATCAGAAAAAGACGTAATTAGTTAGAACTAAAGAATGAATATTGAAAAATAATAAAATTTTTTTATAAAAAAGTTTCACACTAATTAATACCCAAAATCTGCAATTAACTTTAAAGAAACATAAGCACAAGTCGTTATAGTGAACTCATTTAATTATTTTCTATATTAAAATGGAACTTGAGAAATAACGCAATGTAAGTGGCTAGGGCTTCAGGCTTTCAGTATGAACTAACGGCCAAACTGGGAATTTATTAGTAATTCAGCGTTGAAACAGTAGTTATCAAGAGGAAATATCAAGATTGTATATAATCAGACCTGTTCAATTCAATTCTGTTCTGTTCTGATCCGATTTTAGTGTAATTAATTTTAGCCAATTAAAAAGCGGCGTGAATTGAGTAAAAAAATCTGTTCCGTTTATTTCTAACCAAGGGTGCGTGCATTATAAATGTATGCACTGGCTGGAGTTTAGAAGTTATGCATTTTCACGTAATAGTGCTAATGTTAACTCTGGCCAGTTTGTACGATAATAACGTACGCACGCTGCGTACGTTAAATTTCAGAACATTTGGATCATCAATTTTTTTGATCTGTTGTTCCGGCATGTTATTCCAATTTTAAATGAATTTGATTGGCTAAAAAATTTGGCAAAAATCAGAACGGAACAGAACAGAGTAGAATTGAACAGGGTTAATAACTAAATAAAAAACGTTACTGATATTAAAAAAATTTTTTAACACTGTAGAACGATTCTGCCAACTTTTATTTATAATCAATAATTCTTTTATACATGCTTTGATAAATAAATAATTTCATCGTTCTAATATAATAAAATTAATTATCTAATATTTTCCACGAAATAATTTTTGAAGTAAATTTTCCTTAAAATTTTCTTCTTGTGAAACCTATCAATTCCTATCAATTATCATAAAGACCGAAATAAAGAAAATTAAAAGATAATTTCCAAGATTTTCTTTTCATATGTTGTCATCATCGCAAATGGATAAATAATTATCCTAAACTAAACGATAAGAGTTATTGCACTAAGTATTGTCAAATGTTATGGAAATCGTATTAATAGAGAAATTGCAAATAGAAGAATATTTTAAAGTCACGTAGTTTTAGTTGTTAGACAGTTAGAATATAAATATTTTACTTTACCTGGTTTATCTAGTTTGGAATAGTTTTTAGACAATAGTTTTGATAGACAACTAATTTAGGTGCAATTTTTTGCAGAATATTTTATTTTATTCAATTGTTTATAGAAATTTGATTAATTAAATCTTTAAGCAAGAAGTCATTTCTAAAATATTTCGTTACCACTACCCTCAATGCATATTTGAAAAGTGTGCCAAGTTGATGGCGCAGTTGGCTAACTGTGGCGCAAAAAAAAAATTCTGCAAAAAAAGATTTCTTATTATATAAAGCTTTTAGGAAATTATGCAATATGTGTATTTTTACCTGCTCTGAAAGTTTACTTAGAATAGTAAAGGTGGTTTTGAAGCCGTTTTTGACTTATTTCAATAAAACTCTTTTTTTCGTTAAAATTAATCTTAACCATTTCGGAAATGATCAGCAAAGAGATTTTTTAATCATCATTCAAAACCCACTTCCGGCCTTATAGCAAATTTGTAGAGCGGCTAAAATTACGGCCATATTAGAATTTGACAATTTTTTTGTTAAGTAATAAACCTGTTTTTACAATCTTTGAAAATTGCTGCGCCACCAACCTGGTACACATTTCTCAATATTGAATGACGTAATTTGTACACAAAAAAAATTTTTTCTCTAAAAATTCCAGTAAAAGAATGAATGAAATGAAATGATCCTAAATTTCCTCGCGTAAACATATACTTTCTTATCTATAAATTTCAATAACGCAATAATTTCTCCTCTTATGAAGAATACTGTAAGTACTATTCATAGTTTCGTGATTAAATAAAATAATAATGCTTTAAAACTTTATATTTTTTGTGCGTCCCTGCATGTTGCACAGGTGCGTAGAAAAGAAATTCTAATTTAGGTTGACATTACTAGTTCCAATGTTAGATATCAAATTATCGAAAAATTTTTATACTTATATATTATATAATTTTAAATATTCAAATATTTATTGATATAATAATATACGTAGATTTATATAAAAACTTTATATTTATATAAATATTTAAGAGAAAAAACCTATCTTAACTGTTAAGGGAAAAAATCTTAAAAATTTATAAAAATATAAATGAAAATAAAATAAAATAACCTTCCTCTATATATAAAATAGATACAAAAATGATAAAACTATGAGAAGAATCAATATGTCTGAAAAAATAGATCTTTTAAATACTAGTTCTTCATTTCTAGCCTCCTATTTACCGAACTATTATTCAGTAAAGATAAAATAATATTTGAATATTGACTGTACTTATCCTGAACTTCTGTCCAACTTTTAATAACTGCTTTGCCAGTCAATTTATTATAACCCACATTAGAATCTTTCTTATTTTCAAAGTCATTAATAAGACCATCAATTTCATCAACTCGACGATCCCAGAATACTTTGAAACAGTCAAGAATGTTAATAATAGATTCCGTTTCCTTAGCGACATCATCTATTGAACTATTTATTTTTTTAAATGATTCTACTAAAGAGCGAGATTGATCTCTAGAAACTCGACACTCTTTAACGTCTTCTGCTTTCTCTTTAGCAACATATCCAAGAATACCCGCTCCAATTAAAGGAACACCTGCAAGTGCAGGGGACAGTATGGTTAATCCTGTGCTAGTAACAATGCATGCCCATTTTGCTCTGTTTGCCAATTTTTTTTCTTGATTCTGTAGATTCGCATTTTGTTCTTCTTTTTCCATCATTTCATTAATTTGTGAATTTATTGTATCCAATTCCATAGCGATATCACGCATGTTATTATTAATATTAGTGTATCCATCCTTTAATTTGGTAGTTTCATCTTTACATTTATGTGCTGTCTGAAGTAAATCTTTAAGAGCATCTTGAAAATCCATTCCACTAACTCTTTCATTCATAAGTGTCTCAACATAAGATATGATAACACTACAATGTTGAGCTATTTCATTACTTCCTTTCACACTTTTACGAGTCAGCTCACAAAATTTTTTTCCCTCATCAAGTATATTTTTGATATATTCTTTAACGGTATTATTTAGACACTGGGAGACGGAACCATCATCAAAGTTAATACACTTGTTTTTACATTCAATTTTCACTAATTTATTAAAACTTTCCAAAACATTATTGATTACTTCTTCCGCCTTTTCAGTTTCTGGTTTGACTACTTTCTTAAAAGCGTCTATCTCTCTATAAGATGACATTTCTGTAATATGTTCGAATAAAAAGCTGAATTACTTATTTTTATATATGTAACAGCTTTAGGGTTACTAATAGGGGCAATGGCAAAAGTATCTTTATTTGCGTAAATATAGTTTAGTAAATATTTTTGTTTTCCATCAATATATCCTAAATTATCAATTGGTCAAAGACTATTTAATTTAATAAAAGTATTTCATTCTATAATGAACATTACAAAATGAATCATATCAATCGTAGGACATTGCCTACCGTGACACAATTAAAACTACCCAGCATAATATATGTATCTTTATTTGCGTTCAGAAATTCCAAATATAGATTAGTAAATATTCATCAATATTTCCCAAATTATGAAAGTAAATAATGACTATTTAATCTATAATGGGAAAAGTTTCGTGCATGTAATAAAAAGTGAATCATATCAATTGTTTACTACCGTGACATAATTAAAAGTTACTAACGGATATAGGTACATGACGGAAACCCAAATTCCGTGATTAATACGCTAACTAAAAATTAAGCACGAATTTGATCATGACGATTCTAAAAAAGAAAAAAAAAGAAACTTGAAATCAATAGATGGATAGGTATGATAATCAATTCAATTACTCTAATTTAAACAACCTATCAGGAAAATTTTTGTCGGGATTTAGCCCGGAAGTAATCGATAGATTAAAACATTAAAGGAAAAAAAATTTTATGATTTGTTAAAAAGTTCCATAAATGATTACTAACTTAACAATAAATCTTATATATAAAATAATAATAATATTTTTAAATAAATTTTCTTATCTTTTATCATTATTTAACAGATTACACAGCAGGAGAATAAGGGAAAGATGCCCATTTGTTATTATGATCGACATGCAATGAAATTAAACAATAAATTTAAGATAACGTAACGACAGAAGTAACAAACAAAAAAAAAAATTTTTTATTAATTCAAAAAAATTAAGAAATCGGAATATGGACTTGTTTATCATCAATAAATCAAAAAAAAATGCGACGAGTATACTTTCCTCCATAAACGAAATTTTAAAGTCAAAATATTGTATATTAATTTTTTAAAAAAGGATAAAAATAAATGCCTTTCACATCATTCAAATTATATAAGTGAAATCTTTGTGATCAGTGAATTGTGAATTTACATATTAAAGAATTGAATTTGACTTTTGATCTCATGCCTGTGAGAAACTGATTATAATAACGTTCTAAATTAAGATCCTTTTGAATGTAAATCACGATTTCATGTGAAAAATTTAAGTGTAGATCATGCGAGTTTAAAATAAAAATTGATTTACATGCAATTGTTAAATTTACAATCAAATCATTTTAATCAAAAATTCTAAAAATACTTCATATAGTAGTGATGTATTATAAATTAAGTTTGTTCTTTTAATTTGGTTTTATTATTTATTTGTTTTTTAAAATACTATTTTTGTTGTCGGCGGCCGTATTGATTATTCCGTAAAAAAACTAAACACGTTTTCTTCATCCTTGACTATCAGAATCAAATGCCGCAATAGTGTAACAAAATCAAAATCAATTGCGTAAATAAAACTGCGGAGAGATTTTCTGGTTTTAATGATACTGTGCAATATATATATATACAGTATATATATATATAATATATATTTATATTATTGTATTGATGTAAATAAATAATCAAATTTTACTTTGTTTTATCAATTTTAGCAATATAGTGCCGAATTTATAAAACAACGGACTCATTCATGATTATCCAAAAAGGTGCTTGTGAACGAACAAACAATGACCATATTTGCGTAATATAAAACCATAAAAGGAGAATTTCGTTTTAATGATACAATATATAAATCAGTCATTTCACGGAGATGACGGAACATAAGGAACAATTGCATATTTAATTATGATAACAATAAAAAAACGACAATCTCATTCATGACTATCGAAAAGAGTGTTTGTGAACGAATAAACAAGATCGCTTTCAAAAATAATTTTTTGTGAAGAATGATCAAAAAAGGTACGATTAATCAAATAATGCTTTTATGTATGTAATGCATGAAACATTAAAAATTAATTTTATAGGGTAGCACTCACTCAGGCGAAGAATTTACAACATTATGCATAATACATAACAAGACGCCATCATTCATGGGAGCTGTAAAGTATGTATATGAAAAGCTTTATGGTTTGAATTATTTAACATATGGTCTGCCAAGAGATTTGTGTTACCGTAGAAACAAATTTTAATGATCATTTATGTAATAAACAATTTCCTTTTTCAAAAATATCAGTCTGTATAGCATTCTGAGGAGGAACGTCAACTTTTTTTATGAATAAAGTTGTTTAAATACAAAAAAAAAAAATCTAGAATAATAAGAATAATAATATAACGATATAGATTGTTTGAATAGAATTTCCAAGAATATCGGGCCGTTTGACAAAAATTAACAGACCGATAATTACTGCTGAGAAATCAATTTTTCTTAGTAATGTTTAAGCTATGATACAGAATTTTTTAATTTTTTTTTTTTTTAATAATTATATAAAATAGATCATTACAATATTTTTTTAGGTTAAATATTTTTTAATAAATCATTACGCTTTTATTAATATTTTTTAATTAAATTTTTTTTTTTTATAAATTATTCCGTTTTTTATTGATATTTTTAATTAAGTTAAATTATTTTTAATAAATTACTCCGCTTTTTATTAATATTTTATTAATATTTTTAATGGAAAAATGTCGCAATCACCATGGCGACCTCATTATCACGTGAGCAACCAAATTTTGATTAGCTGCGTGATTATATCATGTTTATACTTGCCGCCCATTCTCCAAAAAAGGAAATTTAAACAATGATTTCATGTCGATCTCATTGTTTAAATTTCCTTTTTGAGGAATGGGCGGCAAGTATAATCATGTTTGTTTAACAGAGGATTTGTCGCTTCTAATATTTTTCTTTACCCCTTCGCTCAGCTCTCAAGGTATGTTTTGTTCTTTTTTTTATTTTTTGTTTCCTATAACTTGTTACTTGCTAATTATATTTCATTCCTTTCAGGTTTTTTGGTTCTTCCGACTTAGGTATGTTCAGAGCATTGTTTAGAGCTACATAGCCCCGATTTCGTGTTTCTATTTTTTTTTTTTTTTATTTGCTCTTATCAACTTTATTTTGTTTTTTATTTGGTCTTTTGATTCTTTTCTACAGTTAATGTTAAGGTCAGCTTCTTTTTATCTTATTTTCTTTTCGTTCGTCTATTTAATTACCATTTTTCACCAACTTATTTTATTCTTTTGTTCCCCTTTACCCTCATTTCTTTCTCTTCCTTCACTCCTTTAATTTCCCTTTGTTTTTTCGTTCCTTTCAATTCCCTTTCATTCTTTTTATTCTCTTTCGTTCTTCTTAATTCCCTCTTCTGTTCTCTTCCTTCTTCTTGATTTCCTCTTTGTTTCTCTTCATTCCTCTTAATTCCTTTTTTGCTTCCCTTGATTCCATTTTCGGTATTCCTAATTCCTTTTTTGTTTCTCTTGATTCTCTCTTTTCGTTTCTTTCACACTTTCATTTTTTTTTGATTTATTTTTTTCGTTTCTTTTCATCTCCCTTTATTCCCCTTCGTCACCTTCATTACCTTTTGTTGTTTTTATTCTCTTTCACTTTTCCTTTATTGTTTTCGTTCTATTTCACTTACCCTTCACTTTCCCTTCGTTACTTTCGTTTCTTTCGTTTCCCTTAGCTGTTTTTGTTATTTTTCATTTCTTATTTTATTTCTTTTTGTTCTTTTTTCTTTTGTTACTCTTGTTGCTCACTCTTTTTTATTGCACAGTGATTCCTATTTTTTTATTAACGCATCATTTTTCTTGAAGCGAAGATGTTATAATGATATTTTAATCAATAAAGCATGTAAAATTTAAAATTAAATATAAATTGCATAACTTACAAATACGAAAAATTTTTTTTAAAAAAACATATCACTACTTAATTAGCCAATCAAAATTTTTTTTTTTAAGTTAAATACTGCATCAAATCAGTTGGCAATGAAAATGTTTTTGTTTAGTAATTAATTTATTACTAATTATTAAATTTTCTTTTTTTTTTTATTAACTAAATAAGGGTACTTTATTCGAAATGGATGGAACTAAATGATGATAGTTCAAGTAAGCCAGTATTAACACATTTATTGCTAACCAATAGCAAAGCATACATTGCCATAAGCGTTGGGATAATGTAAAAATTAAATCACTAGTAGGATGCATTTGCAGTTGATAAGTCAGTAATTAGAGAATATGGACGATTGGAAACACAAGTTCGTAATTAAACATTCTTCAAATAAATAAAGGTGAAAGTAAATAATATAAGAATTCATATATACAGTAGAACGATTTGCAACCGGAAATCATGCCGATTGGGATATATTTGTCAATCAGGCCTTTAATATGTAAAATAAAGAGCAACTAGTATTCATTACAAATTAGTCATAAATTGGACAATTTACTGATTGATGTGGATTTGATAGACAAATCCGGAATTCAATTTTGTTGTCCAAACACAATCCGGATTTGAATTTAAATTCGAGTGTTATGGAAAATCAAATCCGCGAATTCGGTTACATGGATTAAATTTTGCGATATGATGATAATATGGCGCAACCCTCATTTAAATCTGCTTATTGGTGTTTATTCGCATCATTAAGTAATTATCTGACAGCTGTTTGAGCTAAATTCGGTATGCTACTTTTGATATGTTAAGAAAAATTCCTGTAAGAGAATTTTTTTTAATACTGCTGCTTAATTTAAAATTCAACCCCGTTTATTGAAATTAAGCCGCAGCCACAGTATATTGATTACTAACCCTCAATTTAGAAAAATTTATAAGTTTCGAATCGAGATAAAAATATTTTTTTTTTTAGAAATGCCATTTTTATTTTTGTAGGTTCCTGCATCCTTCTGACTTGGATGTCAAAACCTTAGGTAAGTTTTTGAAATATTTCCAAAAACTTTCTTTAAAATCGTTTTACTAGCGGTTTCTTTTATAGGTCACCGGCACCGAACTGGAAATACCAGAGCCTTGGTCGGTTAATTTTCGAATCCGAAAAGAGAAGAAATCTTTTTTATTTTATTTTATTATTATTTTTGATTTTATATATTCAGCAATAAAGTTTTCCAAAACAATTAATAATTCGAAAAATTTTATTAACGTTTTTATCTCTATTTTATAGGAATGCAACCGTCTTCAGAATGAATGGATCGGGTAAGTTTTAAGGTTTCGGCCAATTTCAAAACTTAATTTTTTTTAGTTAAAAGAAGCGGTTAGTGTTAAAGGAACTGTTTACTAGCCGCTTCCTATTTTATTTTGTAGGATTTACAAATCAGCTTTTCTGGAGGAAGTGGGTAAGTTTCAAAAGTTTTAATTTTAACTTTTTTCTTTCATTTAAGAAATGTTAAATAACGCTTCTTTTTTCTCTTTTTTATAGGAGATGGTTTCCGATCTTGGATGGTAAGTTTCGATTTTCTGACTCAATCTTTTTCTGCTTTTTATTAATGAAACGTTACTTACGTTTCATTTTATATTGTGTCATGCCGAACTTCTGCCACTTCCGACACAACAAGAAATACAATCAAAACAATATAATAAACTTTTACTTGTCTCAAATATAAACTTTATTTATTCTCTAAAAACTTTATTATCTCTAAATAATTAGGTAGTTACATTTTTAAATATTCGTAATCTAACCTATGCTTAACGCTCCTTTTTTCATTAAATCTGCAAACTGGGGTTTATATATTATTTCATCCGTTGATCAATGATCTACTTTAATAATTAATAAAATGACTATTAATTTCGTATGGCGCGCCGATATAGACAGATTCATATTTTTTTATTACTACCTCCTGCTAATTAAATATTACCAACTCTCGTATTTTAAAATTACCACAAGTGGTAAATTTTTACCTAAAATAGCAATTTCTTTTTAAATCATTAGACAGATTCGTAATTTTTTATTACCAGCTTCTGCTAATTAAATATTATCACACCTCATAATTTTAAAATCAGCAGATCTTTTTTATTCACTAGACAGATTCATAATTTCTTATTACCAATTTTGCAGATCTTTTTTATTCACTAGACAGATTCATAATTGACACTATATACAGATCATGCTATATAGTTAACATATCATGTGATCTTCATTTTAATAGTGATATTGTTTGCGATTGGTTGTTATGCTAATTGTCCTATCCTGAAAAGGAAGGAGAAATATACAAATTTAGTTAGCTCTTATGCACTAAGTATAAGGTCCGTTTTTATATATATTGATATCATGCATGACCTGCGGCATGATCCGAATTGGCTGATCAAAAATCAGAGAGCTAACCATATTTAACCATCAAGGAATTATGAACTGGCTGGTCAAAAATCTGAGCTAACCATATACTAACTTCAAAGAAATACTTATTATTCATATACAGTACATTGTTCAGGAGGCTAATTTTTTTTATTAATTATAAAATAGGAATTGAAGGAAATCAAATACTATATAAAAGTAGCTGTTCTTAAATGAATCCGAGCAAAAATATAAAATCCATCAAAGCAAGCTATATCAAAGTAAAATATCAAAAAAAAACATATTCGAATTTTATTAAATATATATATATATATATCCGGATTTTGCTAAAAAAAACATATATATCTGAATTATATTAATATATATATATATATATACAGTATATCCGAATTTTATTAAAAAAAAACATTATACAAACTTATTTATTAAAAAAAAATAATAAGCGAATTTATTTATTAAAAAAAAAATATATTAAAAAGAAAATTATACAAATTTATTAAAAATATATATATATACCCAAATTTTATTAAATTGATTTATTAAAAAAAATATTATACGAATTGATTTATTAAAAAAAAACATTATACGAATATACTTATTGAAAAAAATAATATGCGAATTTATTTATTAAAAAAATATATTAAAAAGAAAATTATACGAATTTATTAAAAAAAATAATATATATCCGAATTTTATTAAATTGATTTATTAAAAAAAACATTATACCAATTGATTTATTAGAAAAAAACATTATATGAATTGATTTATTAGAAAAAAACATACCCGAATTTATTTATCAAAAAAAATATATTAATTAAAAAAAAAACATTACACGAATTTACTTATTGAAAAAAAAAAATAATACGCGAATTTATTTATTAAAAAAAAAATATATTAAAAGAAAATTATACGAATTTATTAAAAATAATAATATATATATCCAAATTTTATTAAATTGATTTATTAAAAAAACATTATACAAATTGATTTATTAGAAAAAAAACATTACCCGAATTTATTTGTTAAAAAAAAATTATATTAAAAAAAAACATTATACGAATTTACTTATCGAAAAAAATAACATGCGAATTTATTTATCAAAAAAAATATTATTAAAAAAAAATAATACACGAATTTATTTATTAAAAAAAAATATATAAAAAGAAAATTATACGAATTTATTAAAAAAAAAAATAATATATATACCCGAATTTTATTAAATTGTTTTACTAAAAAAAACATTATACAAAATTATTAAGAAAAAACATTACACTAATTTACTTATTGAAAAAAAAATTACATTAAAAAAAAAACATATAATACGAATTTATTTTCAAAAAAAAAAAATATTAATTAAAAAAAACATTACCCAAATTTACTTATTGAAAAAAAAATTATATTAGAAAAAAAAACATAATACGAATTATTTGTCAAAAAAAAATATTAATTAAAAAAACATTATACGCGATTTATTATAAAAAAACATTACTTGAATTTACTTATTAAAAAAAAAATTATATTAAAAAAAATCATTATACGAATTTATTTATCAAAAAAATATTAATTAAAAAACATTACACGAATTTATTTATCAAAAAAATATTAATTAAAAAAAAACATTATACGAATTTACTAAAAAAAAAAACATTATACGAATTTACTTATTGAAAAAAATAATACGCGGATTTATTTATTAAAAAAAAATATATAAAAAGAAAATTACTATACGAATTTATTAAAAAAATAATATATATCCGAATTTTATTAAATTGATTTATTAATTAAAAAAAACATTATACGAATTGGTTTATTAGAAAAATAACATTACATGAATTTATTTATTGAAAATTATTGAAAAATTTATTGAAAAATTAATTATATCATATCCCAAATTGATTTATTAAAAAAAACATTATACGAATTGAACATTACTCGAATTTACTTATTGAAAAAAAAATTAGATTAAAAAAAACATTATACGAATTTATTTATCAAAAAAAATATTAATTAAAAAAAACATTACGCGAATTTATTTATCAAAAAAAAAATATTAATTAAAAAAAAACATTATACGAATTTATTTATTGAAAAATATTATATTAAAAAAAAAACATTATACGAATTTATTTATCAAAAAAAATATTAATTAAAAAAAAAATTTACTTATTGAAAAATATAATACGCAAATTTATTTATTAAAAAAAAATATATTAAAAAGAAAATTATACGAATTTATTAAAAAAGAACATTACACGAATTTGTTTATCAAAAAAAATATTAATTAGAAAAAACATTATACGAATTGATTTATTAGAAAAAAAACATTACATGAATTTATTTATTGAAAAATTTATTGAAAATTAATTATATCAAAAGAAAAAGTATATCCTAAATTTTACTAAATTGATTCATTAAAAAAAAACATTATACGAATTGACTTATTAGAAAAAAAACATTACTGAATTTACTTATTGAAAAAAAAATAATATTAAAAAAAAATATTATACGAATTTATTAGGAAAAATCATTATATGAATTTATTTATCAAAAAAATTTATAATGATAATATTCCTTCTTTTAAGGCCAATTACAAGATTATTAAATTGAAATGTAAAAAAAAAATAATAAATTAAATTATTAAATCCAATACTTTTGTTTCTGCAAATAAGTGTTAAAATTTATGGTATATGTCATACTCTTAGTAAGGGCCGGCCTCAGGCCGGCCTTAGGGTATGATTCTAGTTTCTTATTACCAATTTTGCAGATCTTTTTTATTCACTATAATCACCTTGTTATTCACTAGACAGATTCGTAATTTTTTATTACCACTTTTGCCGATTTTTTTTATTTACTACCATCCCTTTTTAATTTACTAGATAAATTCGTAATTTTAATTTACCACCTTTGCAAATCTTTTTTATTCACTACTATCTCCTTTTTTATTCACTACCATCTCCTTTTTTATTCACTACCATCTCCTTTTTTATTCACTACCATCTCCTTTTTTATTCACTACCATCTCCTTTTTTATTCACTACCATCTCCTTTTTATTCACTACCATCTCCTTTTTTATTCACTACCATCTCCTTTTTTATTCACTACCATCTCCTTTTTTATTCACTACCATCTCCTTTTTTATTCACTACCATCTCCTTTTTTATTCACTACCATCTCCTTTTTATTCACTACCATCTCCTTTTTTATTCACTACCATCTCCTTTTTTATTCACTACCATCTCCTTTTTTATTCACTACCATCTCCTTTTTTATTCACTACCATCTCCTTTTTATTCACTACCATCTCCTTTTTTATTCACTACCATCTCCTTTTTTATTCACTACCATCTCCTTTTTTATTCACTACCATCTCCTTTTTTATTCACTACCATCTCCTTTTTTATTCACTACCATCTCCTTTTTTATTCACTACCATCTCCTTTTTTATTCACTACCATTTCTTTTATTCACTACCACCTCCTTTTTTATTCATTGCCATCTCCTTTTATATTCACTATCATCTTTTTTATTCACTACCATCTCCTTTTTTATTCATTATCATCTCCTTTTTTATTCACTACCATCTCCTTTTTTATTCACTATCATCTCCTTTTTTATTCACTACCATCTCCTTTTTTATTCACTACCATCTCCTTTTTTATTCACTACCATCTCCTTTTTATTCACTATCATCTTTTTTATTCACTACCATCCCCTTTTTTATTTACTGCCATCTCCTTTTTATTCACCACCATCTCCTTTTTTATCCAATAAGTAGATTCATAATTCTTTATTACCACCTTTGCAGATCTTTTTTCTTTACTAGACATGTCCTATTGTAATTTATGTAATACAAGATTAAGACTTTTTTTGAAAATTAAACATTAAAGAAATCATTTCTTTTTTTATTCTTTTTCTTATTAAATTTATTTTTCATTAGTGGAAATTAAATTTATCTTTAAATTTGATCTTTTAAAGTGTATGATCATTTTTTATGAAAAAGTCACCCCATCTATCTAATCAACAAAGGATCTAACCTTACACTTCATGCCTCTTGTCTATAGGTTAGATCCTTTTATGGTGAACCATGGTTCACATCTAATGTCTGCATAATAGATGGATGAAGTACATTCATTCAATATCATCACATGACTTTGCAGACAATTTTATCCGCATTTGCTAAAGGTGTACAACTTTGTCCAAATTTTCTTAAATGTGGATAAAGCATGGTCATAAAAAGTAAACAATTTTGTCCAGACAAAGCATGTTTACCAAAAGTGGACAATTTTGTTCAGACAAAGCATATTTACTAAAAGTGGACAATTTTATCCAAATTTTTGTTTGAATATGGACAAAGCATGTCTACTAAAAGTGGACAATTTGTCTGAATTTTTGTTTAGATAAAGCATGTCCACAAAAGGCAGACCACATTTTGCTTGGATGTGGACAAAACATGTTCATTAAAGCAATTTTTGGGCTATTTCAGAATTTTCATAATCCATAATATAATTCCAGCCAAATCTGAAATTTTAGTTTATGCACCAGATCCTAGCTTATAAACTACCCATAGCACATGTAGCTATAGGATCTGGTTGACCATGCTGGACCTCACTTCTTCATAGTTAGGACAATTATAGCCTTTAAATAGCAGAACAATAAATGGTTTTCTAGTATTTTTATTTATTATTTTTAATAATATAGTACAAATAAAAAAATTTTAACTATAATATTTTAAAATTAAATATGATTTTATGAAAAACCAAATTGTAAAACCTCTAAACTTCTTTTAAATTAATATTTAAGTAGTTTTTATACATCAACTAACTTTACTAAAGTAAAAAATATTATTTGGGTTCATTGACTAATAAAATGGTATAATTACACTTTGAAGTTGGTTTGAAATAGAAAAAAATTAGAAATTAAAAAAATATATTTTTTTCCACTACTATAGCACATATATACACTTATAAAAATTAAGATGGTTTTAACCTTGCTAAACAATTTTATTTATGTGAAAGGATAATTCCACTTAACTAAAGTAATGAAATTACGCTCTGAAATTGATATACAGAAAAATAAATAAGTTAAATAAATCATGATTTTTTTAAAAATATAGTTAAAAGTAATGGTTTTTAGTTTTTCATTTTAAATAAAATATGTAAAATATTAAAAACAAAAAAAAAGAAACAAAAAAATATTTTAGTAATTTCAACAAAAAAAACAACAAAGGAAATAAACAAACAAAGTAAACAAGAACAAACAAAAAAAACCAACAAAGAAAATAAACAAAAAATAAAAAAAATTAAAACTGAAAAAATAAAAAACCAGAAAAAAAGTAACAATAAAAAAAAAATAAATAAAACAATAAAACAAAAATATAACAAAGATAAAATAAAAATAAAATTATTTAAAAATAAAGGAAAATAAAATTTTTAAAATAAAAAGGTTGGTAAGGAAATAAAAATATGAAAAATAAGTCTGAAAAAAAATGACCAATATTTTAAGAAAATCATTGATTGATTAATTTTAAAATGGTGTTTATAAGTCAAAATTATTGAGAGAATCTGATTTTGTGAGAATTTTCGTATTGCAAAAGTGAATCACTTTTTTACACGAATTTTTGATATTTTTATATCAGTTTTTTTTGTGAATCGTATAATTCAATACATAATACTATTCTACTGAAAGTTTCAATACATACTTTCTATTTGAAAATTGCATTTCCCTGCATTTTTTTGCATTTTTATCACATTTTTTGATTTTTTAAAAGTGAATCACTTCTCTAAACAAATTTTTTATAATTACATATCAGATTTTTTTTGTGTATCATAAAATTCAATTTATAACATTATTACATTAAAAGTTTCAGTACCTACTTTATATTAAAAAAACTGATTTTTTTTTGCATTTTTCTGCATTTTACTATGTTTTTGGTTTTTTAAAAATGAATCACTTTTCTTGATGAATTTTTAATATTTTTGTATCAGATTTTTTTTGAACTATAAAGTCTGATGTATAATACTAATCATCAAAAATTCCAATACATACTTTATATTAAAAAATATTTTTTTCACATTTTTTTGCATTTTTACTATGTTTTTATCTAAAAGTGAATCACTTTCTGGATGAAATTTTAATAATTTTGTACCTGATTTTTTTTGTGAATCATAAATTTCAATATATAATACTATTCTACTGAAAGTTTTAGCATACATTTTATAATAAAAAAGATTTTTTTTCTGCATTTTTTTTGTCTTAAGATATATATAGTATATTGATGTATAACTGTGAAACACTTTCTCTGCATATATTTTGTGCCAGAATTTTTATAAATCCTGTAAATCAATGTTAAAATATTCTATAAAGAAGTTTGATGCATATTTTATTTAGTATATAAGATAGTTTATGGTTGTATTTAATTATTTTGACTATCTAATTAATTATTTTATATAAATGATTGTTGAAACTCTTTGTAAAATATTCTGTCATTAAATTTCATGATTTATAAAAATATTTGGTATAAAAATATTATAAATACATGCAGAAAAATGAATCATAATTATATATCAATATACTATACTACATATCTTACTAATTATAAAAAAATGCAGAGTAGAATAGCATTATATTTCGGACTTTATGATTTATAAAAAAAATCTGATTCAAAAATATTAAAAACTCATCTAGAAAAGTGATTAACTTTTAAAGAATCCCAAAAACATAGTAAAAATGTAGAAAAATGCAGAAAAATGCGGAAAAATATTTTTTTAATATAGAGTATGTATTGAAACTTTCAGTAGAATAGTATTATATATCGGACTTTATGATTCACAAAAAAATCTCGTGTAAAAATATTAAAAATTCGTGTAAAAAAGTGATCCACTTTTTCAATATAATCACGTAACAACCTCGCAAATCGGATTTTCTCAATAATTTTGAAAATGGCAATCATTACTATACGTCATGCAAAATTTTCATACAAAATTTTCATATTTTTATTTTTCTCCCCTTCCATATTAAACTGAAACTATAATTTTTTTTTGTTTATTTTTTTTTTGTTTTTGTTTATTTTTTTTTTTTTTTTTTTTTTTTTTTTTTTTTTTTTTTTTTTTTTTTTTTTTTTTTTTTTTTTTTTTTTTTTTTTTTTTTTTTTTTTTTTTTTTTTTTTTTTTTTTTTTTTTTTTTTTTTTTTTTTTTTTTTTTTTTTTTCTTTTTTTTTTTGTTTTTTATTCATTTTATTTTTTTTTTTTCTATTTTTTTTTTGTTTTTGTTTTTTTGTTATTTTTTGATTTTCTTGTTGAAATTACTAAAAATAACTACATCATAATACATTTGTATACTATTTATTAGAATTTATTTTTTTTATTTAATATTTACATGTTTTTTATTTTTAATGTGAAAAAAATTACTTTTATCATGCTATTTCTCAATTTTTATAAAGTTAAATAGATTAAATAAATTATTTATTGAAAAAATCATGATCAACTTTTTTATTCTTCTGTTTACCAATTTCAGAGGATAATTTAATCACTTTAGCCAAATGAAATTGTCTTTTTACATTCAAGTAAAGTTGTTCAGAAAGGCTAAAATGCTTAAATTTTAATTTTATAGGATGTAGATATGTGTAATAATAGTGTTGGAAAATTTTAAATAACTTCAGAATTTAGTAATTTCACCATTTTGGTCAAATAAATCATCTGTAAAATTATTTAATATGTAAAAACTACCTAATTATATATTAATTTAAAAGAAGTTTAATAGTTCTACAATTTGGTTTTTGTAAAATAATGTGTAAGTTCATATTTAAATTATTTGTATTTTTAAATTTATTTATAGAGTAGTATATAATAATAAAAATAAAAAATTTTAACTATGCATAAATTGTTTTTTTTTTAAAATTAATGGTGCTAAAAACAAATGTAGGGTATTCTATTATCTGTTATTGTAATTATATTGGTAATATGTATATTGACATGATGTTTTAATATATATTGAATTATAATAGCAGCCATATTGGCATCAAAAAGTTGACTTGCAAATCATCAATTAATAATTATAATGTCTGATTGTTTATTTTTGGTTTAAAAAATATATATAATATATCTTTCTAAAATATGTGATTAACTTTAAATAGACAATACAAACAGATTGTTTATTACTTGATAAAGCTTTTATTTAAAATTTATCATCAAATTGTTTTCTTAGGAATTATTGGTCTGGAAAAAATTTTTTTGTAATAATATTATAACAAAATAAAACAATTTTACTATTTATTTGTTGATTATTTTTGGAATTATTGCACTGGAAAAAAAAATTTCATAATAATATTATAATAAAAAAAACAATTTTACTATCCAATTATTGATTATTTTGTAAATATTACTTTAAAAAAAAAATTCATGTCAAAGGCAAATTTTTGCATTTGAATATCTTTCTTTTATTTATTATTTTACTCTTGCAGAATTTTATTGGATGAGTCATACCCTATAAAAAATGTTAGTCCATGTTTTGTATTCCATGTTTTTTCCATAAATATAGCATATTCACTAAAATTTTCATTTTTTTTTCATGAATGTATCATATTTCTGGAGTTTTTTCAGAAATCATGGAAAAAATTTTTTATAGGGATAAGAAATTTTTTTTAAATTTATTTATTTTGAAATTTCCTTTTGGATTCATATAATGTTAAGTTGGTAGTAGAAAAATAGCAAAGTTAGTATTTAAAAAATACCAATCTATTAACATAAAAAAAATTGCCAATTAGGCAAAATCTACCACTTGCAGTAATTTTAAAATACAGTCGTACCTCCATATAGTCACCCCCTATATAAGCACATCATATATATAAGCACATATTTGAGCTTTTTGAATGGTAAAAATTATTAGAAGAATCCTTCCCTATAGTCACAATCATAATAGCACCTCTTTATAAGCACATTGTGCTTTAAAAGTCACTATGTGCCCGACTGCGTGACTATAGGGAGGTACCACTGTACATGAATTGGTATTTAAAAAATAACGGGAGTTGGTATTTAAAAAATACCAATTTGTCTATATCAGCATGCCATAAGGTAGTAATAAAGAATTATGAATCTATTTATTGGATAAAAAAGGAGATGGTGGTGAATAAAATGGAGATGGCAGTAAATAAAAAAGGGATGATAGTGAATAAAAAAGATGGTAGTGAATAAAAAAGGAGATGGTAATGAATAAAAAAGGAGATGGTAATGAATAAAAAAGGAGATGGTAATGAATAAAAAAGGAGATGGTAATGAATAAAAAAGGAGATGGTAATGAATAAAAAAGGAGATGGTAATGAATAAAAAAGGAGATGGTAATGAATAAAAAAGGAGATGGTAATGAATAAAAAAGGAGATGGTAATGAATAAAAAAGGAGATGGTAATGAATAAAAAAGGAGATGGTAATGAATAAAAAAGGAGATGGTAATGAATAAAAAGGAGATGGTAATGAATAAAAAGGAGATGGTAATGAATAAAAAAGGAGATGGTAATGAATAAAAAGGAGATGGTAATGAATAAAAAAGGAGATGGTAATGAATAAAAAAGGAGATGGTAATGAATAAAAAAGGAGATGGTAATGAATAAAAAAGGAGATGGTAATGAATAAAAAAGGAGATGGTAATGAATAAAAAAGGAGATGGTAGTGAATAAAAAAGATGATAGTGAATATAAAAGGAGATGGTAATGAATAAAAAAGGAGGTGGTAGTGAATAAAAAAGGAGATGGTAGGGAGATGGTAATGAATAAAAAAGAAGATGGTAATAAATAAAAAAGGAGATGGTAGGGAATAAAAGAAATGGTAGTGAATAAAAAAGGAGATGGTAGTGAATAAAAAAGATTTGCAAAGGTGGTAAATTAAAATTACGAATTTATCTAGTAAATTAAAAAGGGATGGTAGTAAATAAAAAAAATCGGCAAAAGTGGTAATAAAAAATTACGAATCTGTCTAGTGAATAACAAGGTGATTATAGTGAATAAAAAAGATCTGCAAAATTGGTAATAAGAAATTATGAATCTGTCTAGTGAATAAAAAAGATCTGCTGATTTTAAAATTATGAGGTGTGATAATATTTAATTAGCAGAAGGTGGTAATAAAAAATTACGAATCTGTCTAATGATTTAAAAAGAAATTGCTATTTTAGGTAAAAATTTACCACTTGTGGTAATTTTAAAATACGAGAGTTGGTAATATTTAATTAGCAGGAGGTAGTAATAAAAAAATATGAATCTGTCTATATCGGCGCGCCATAATTTCGTACTATATATTTGACTATCTTAATTTGATGATCTAATTAATCACATGACTTCATCGATTTTTGTCATTACAATTGTTATTAACATTTTTTTAGGATTCAACTAGATTTCAGTCAATAATTAAATGTCGAAGGTAATACTCGTCAACGATTTTTTTTTTTAGGTTTTTTAAGAGAAACATTATTGACATTTCCCTTTTTTTTGTAGGATGATTCATCAGGTGCTTGGCTATTCTATCCTTCGGTGATTTGGATGGCAACCACTGGTTGTTGAATGCAACTTGCCTTTTATTTTTTTTTTAAGAAACATATTAATTGTTTTATTTTGAAGATTTTGACTAAAGTTCAGGAATTTTGACTAATGAACTATTGGTGGATGGTGCGCTTTTGATAGTTAATTTTAGAATTTATCAAATTTTAAACAGATTTGCTTATAGGCGACGAATTTTAACATTATTTAAATAAGTTCAATCAGTATTTCAGTTTAAGAAATCGAAAGATTTTTATAGTAAATAAATTAAAGAATTAACAACAACCAGAAGAAACTGATTGCATTCCGTTTAGTATTTCATAATGGCATATAATCTTGTGATAATAAATGTATATATAAGATCAACCAGAAATTTCTGACATTATTTGATTTTTATGAAGCTATGTATAAATCTGTTTCAATAGTTCTGTTTAATTGAAGCCAATAATGGATCCTTATTAGGACCCGAACATAGTCTAGTTCGGCATTCATACTAATGGTACAATATTCTCTGACATCTGATCAGTGCCAAATAAGAAATCCTATTTGTCATGGAGTAACGTTTTCAGACATGCTTGATTATCACCTCACAGATCAGGGGATGTTATAAATTCTGACTTTAATTATGTCAGTTAACCTGGAACCAAATTTGAGATTTTTGGCTTATATTATGTAAATCATGATGTGCACCATTTTCACTTAATATTGTATGCCGGTAAGCATAATAAATTGTCGAAATAATATCAAAATTGATTATTCGATGATCATTAGCGTATTTGGAACTTGTACGACAAGAAAATGGAAATTATTGAACACATGACTCGGATAAAAGTTTAGCCATCAATCCTCACTCCTTTAACTGACGCATGAAAAATGAAACGTTTTTTTCTTGCAAAAAAGTTTTTTTCATTTTCTCAAAATAATGAAAAAGGCGATTCCTCCTTTTTAATTGACGCACGCCCATATGAATGGATCAAGTGTGGCTATAGTATAGTTCATGCGCAATACTAATTAAAATTATACCATTCTAATACGCATCACAAAATATATCAATCACGTCCCATTGCCCAAGTACAGTCGAATGGAGCGACTATCGAACCGTATTCTTATTGAAGAGTGGAAAGATAAAAATGAAAAATACCATCATTTTGGAAGGAATCGCCTAGAATTTTGGAATAGCATTGCAACGAAGATAAAATGACCAGCACGGCACGAACTTTAATGGTATCAATGCAAAGAAAAATTTGCGAAACTTGTTAGTGACTATAACTTAAGTTATTTTTTAATCTCCTAACGAGGTTCTGTTCACTTTCCATATCATATCAAACAGATTATAATTATATATGTATTTTAAGTCGATGTGCGAATATATGAGTGGAAGTCGAAGTTCAAGAAAAAGTCGAGCTGGCGTTAAGTATTTGGGAATTTATTTTTTAGGAGATACCTTTAACAGAATCCGTAATGTAAAACAATCTTGAGAACAAAAATATTTATAATTGAATTTTGTAATGAAAATTTTTATAGCAGCAGAATGTTGGTTGTATATTAAACGATACCAATTTGTATATTTTATAATCTAAATTTTTGTATTTTTATTTAATTGAGAAATCATTACAATTTAAATTTTATTTAATGTTACTGGTATTATTTTCTTCCTCGATAACCATCTCTTTAATCTAGTCTTACAAAATTCAATATTTAAAAGCAAAAAAAAAGAGAGAAAAAGAAAAAAGAAAATACGATAAATTCTAAAATCATAATTTTTGTCCGTTTTATAAGGAAAACTAAACATCAAATAGAATTCAAATTATAATGAGAAAAAGATATCATATAAAAAAAATAATAGAAATAGAAATAATAGAAATGAAAAATATTTCATAAAAAAAAAAAAAGAAAACAATAGAAATTAATTGCAAGACCTAAAATGATAAATAGATAAATAATTATCATATACAGATTTTTTTATCCGTTATCTGTTAACTCTAAATATTTAAACAATAAACACCAATTTATTATATTTTATTAATAAAGTATTTAACTAATACCTGAATATTCTATGATTATTATATCATTGTATCTTAATAATCATCAGAATTTTTTGGTTCAAGATCATTAATATTCAATTGAGAAATACAAATTTGTAAAGATAATGATTCTATTTAATAAATAATCTTTTTATTAGTATTTTAGATATTTAGATATTTTTATATAGAACAATACCTGATGATTCGACGCTAATTATGTTATCATTCTGTTTATAATAATCATCAGAATTTTTGGGTTCAGGAAGATTATTATTAATAATATTCAATTGAGAGATAGACAATGATGCTATTTAACGTTAATAAATAATATTTTTATTAGTATTTTAATTATTTAAAATTTTTCTTTATTAAGCAATACCTGAAGATTCGACGTTAATCATGTTGTCATTTTTATAATAACCATCAGAACTTTTTTGTTCAGAAAGATTATTATTAATGTCGATAGATAATGATGCTATTTAACGGTAATAAATAATTTTTTATTAGTATTTTAATTATTTAAAATGTTTCTTATCAAGCAATACCTGAAGATTCAACGTTATTCATGTTATCGTTTTTATAAAAATCATCATCAGAACTTTTTTGTTCAGGAAGAACATTATCATTAATGTTCAATTGAGAAATAGATAATGATGCTACTTAATAAATAATGTTTTTTATTAGTAATTTAATTATTAAAAAAATTTTTTTATTAAATAATACCTGAAGATTCAATGCTAATCATGTTATCACAGTTATCATTTTTTAGTTCAGTGTTCAATTGAGGAACATCAATTTGTAAAGATAATGCCACTATTTAATTTATAATGTCATTATTAAATTTTTTTTAATTATTTTAAATATTTTTTAAAATAATACCTGAAGATTCGACGCTAATTATGTTATCATTATATCTATAATAATCATCAGAATTTTTTGGTTTAGGAAGACTGTTAAAATTAAACGATCTACTTTTATAAATAGCTTCTGAATGTGTTTTATATGATAATCCTAAACTTGTCGAAGGTATACGTCCTTTTAAGGATTTCTTGTTTATTTCATCTGCTTCTTCAATTTGTGCTTGAAATATTTCTGAATCATACTGCCAATTATACAAAATATTAATGATTTCTTCAGCCGTTGGTCTATTTTGTTGATCTGCATCTAAACATCTTTTAATTAGTTGAATGATTAATTGGGGCACTTTAATTTTAAATCTTGGTCTAAGTCCTTGACAAATCTTTATTGCCAAATTTTCATCATGAATAACATCATAATATGGAGGTAATCCAGAAATTACTTCGTACATGATTATACCAAAACTGTAAATATCAGCATTTTTTGTATAACTTCTCCCTTGTAAAATTTCAGGAGCTATATAAGGTAAAATGCCATATACGGTATTTTTTTGTGCATCATGATTTACAGGTTTACACAATCCCATATCAGTTATAGCTGTATTATTTTTGAGTTTTAATATATTTCCAATATGTAGGTCTCGATGAATTAATTCCTTTTCATGAATATTTTTAAGACCAGATATGACATCATCTAAATAACTAATTTTATTATTCCAATTTAATTTATTATAATTCGTAGTCAAATATTTTCTTAAGCTTCCACCAACTGCATATTCCATAACCATAATATAATTTTCTGTTTCTGGATGTTGAGTTATTCCATAAAGTTTAATAATTCTATAATCCAAATCTACTCTGTGATGTAATATCATCTAGTACAAAAAGGACAAAAAATGATATTAGAAATAAAATTAAAAATTATTATTGAGTAATAAATCATTTATACCTCATTCATGAATTCTAATGTAATATTTTTTGAATGATTTAAACTTTTCAAAGCCACAAGTATGTCTTCATCATATCTTCTCCAAATCTTATTTTCGTTATCCCATTCATTTATACGTCCATCAATCCAATTTGCTTTATATACTTCACCAAATCCGCCTTTTGCAATATATTTAATATTATGAAATCTATTATAAGGTATCCATTCTAATGCCTTATGTGTAGTATTATGCGCAGATAATTGAGTATTTTGAATAAATTTGTCAATAATATTATTACCACTGGTCCAATTATCAAAATTTTGTCGAAAGTACACTGCATTACACATGTAATTACATTTTTTACATATATTAGTATTGCTATTAATATTATTTAAAAAAACCATTACATATTTTTTTGTGTCCGGGTCCTGAGTTATTCCATAAGGTTTATCAATCTATTAAATATCATACATTAATAAAATTTATAAACTTCAAATTTTCATTAAATAATAAATATTTTACCTCAGTCATTAATTCTAATGAATCATTCATACTTTTCAAATTAACATACATATTTTGGTTATATCTTTTCCAATTTTGAATTTTATTATCCCATTTATCTATACATCCATCAGTCCAATTTGCATTATAAATTTTACCAAACTTGTTTTCTTCAATATATTTAACATCATAAAATCTATCATAAGGTATCCATTCTAATGCTTTACTTGCATCATCATGAGCTGATAGCTGAGTATACTGAATATAATTGTCAATATCATCGTTACCACTAGTCCAATTTCCAAAATTTTGCTGAAAATGCATTGTATTACATATATTTTTACATTTATTACATTTATTATTCAAAACCATCATATATATTTTTGTATTTGGATCTTGAGTTATTCCATAAAATTCTTGGTTTGTTTTAATCTACAAATAATACAATGTAATTATATAATTAGTAAAAATTAAAATTTCGTAATTACATTGAATAAATTTAATTATACCTCATTTATAAATTTTAGAGAAATAATTTTTAAATCATTTAAGCTTTTCAGAATTAAAGGTGTATTATGATTCTTTCTTTGCCATTTTTTATTATATTTATTCCAATTACTTATGCTTCCATCAATCCAATTTGCTTTATATATCTTACCTTTTGTAGTACATTTAATATTATAAAATCTATCATAAGGTATCCATTCTAATGCATGTGATATTTCATTAGGTTTATGAGCTAATAATTGAGTGTCTTGAATGAATTTATCAATATCATCGTTACCACTAGTCCAATTTCCAAAATTTAGTTGAAAATTTATTGCATTACACAGTATATCATTACAGTTTTTACATTCATATTTTAAAACCATCATATAACATTTTGTTTTTGGATCTTGAGTTATTCCACAAGGTTTATTAATCTGTAAATACAAATACTATGTTAATAAAAACTAGAAATTTTTCACTATTATATTATATGATAAATCAGTTATACCTCATTCATAAATTCTAATGAAATATTTTTTGGATCATTTAAGATTTTCAAAACAATAACTATATTTTGATAATACCTCTTCCAATTCTGGCTTACATTATCCCATTTATCTATATATCCATCAATCCAATTTGCTTTATATATTTTATCTTTTATAATACATTTAATATTACAAAATCTATTATAAGGTATCCATTCTAATGCTTGTAATATTTCATCAGGTTTATGAACTGATAGTTGAGTATCTTGAATAAATTTATCAATATAACTATTATTACTAGTCCAATTTTCAAAATTTTGTTGGAAATGGATAACATTACATATTTTATCACATTTTTCACATTCATATTTCAAAACCATCATATAATTTTTTGTTTCTGGATTCTGTGTAAATCCACATGGTTTATTAATCTAAATACAATTTTATTATTAGTAACATTAAAAAAAATTTTACAATTATATTACTATATATAATAAATTAGTTATACCTCATATGTAAAGTTTAATAAAATATCTTTTAAATTATTTAAACTTTTTAAAATTACAATCATATTTTGACCCGTTCTTTCCCAATATTGATTATTAAAATTCCAATGATTTATGTGTCCATCAATCCAATTTGCTTTATATACTCCAGTATTTGCAATATATTTAATCATATAAAATCTATCATAAGGTATCCATTCTAATACTTTACGTAAATTATAATGAACTGATAGTTGAGCATCTTGAATGAATTTATCAATATTATCATTACTACTAGTCCAATTATCAAAATTTTGTTGAAAACGTATTGTATAACATACACTACTACAATTTTTACATATCTTATTTAGAACCAACATAAAATTTTTTGTTCCTGGATCCTGGGTTATTCCATGAAATTTATAACCCGTTTTAATCTACAAATATACAAAAAAATATTGTTAATAACAATTGAATTTAAAAATTTTTATAAACTAATTAATGAATAAAAAATACCTCAGTTGTAAAATTTAAAGAAATATTTCTTAAATTATCTAAATTTTTTAAATTTATTAATATGTTTTTATCATTTCTTTTCCAATTTTGATTACTACTATTCCATTTATTTATATATCCATCAATCCAATTTGCTTTATACATTCCAGTTTTTGTAATATATTTTATATTATGAAATCTATCATAAGGTATCCATTCTAATACAAATGGTATTTCATCATTATTATGAACTAATAGGTGAATTTCTTGAATAAACGCATCATTATTATGAGCTGATAGTTGAGTATCTTGAATAAACTTATCAATATCATCATTACCACTAGTCCAATTACCAAAATTTTGTTGAAAATGCATTGCATTACATACATTATTACATTCTTTACATTTATTATTTAAAACAATCATATAATTTCCTGTTTCTAGATTCTGGGTTATTCCATACAATTCATAATTTTCTTTAGCCTACAAATATACATAATATTTAATCAATAAAAATTAAAATTTAAAATTTTTCATAAAGTAATGAATTAAAGTACCATATTTATAGATTTTAATGAGAGTTTATTTAAATTATTTAAACTTTTCAAATTAACAAACATATTTTGATCTTTTCTTGTCCAATTTTGAGTATAATAATTCCAACAATTTACCTTCCCGTCAATCCAATTTGCATTATAGGATTTATTTTCTGCAATATATTTAATGTTAACAAATTTATCATAAGGTATCCACTCAAACGCTTTACTTGCATCATCATGAACTGATAATTGAATAACTTGAATTAATTTGTCAATATTATCATTACCACTAGTCCAATTTCCAAACTTTTGTTGAAAATACATTGCATTACAATTTTTGTTACATTCTTTACATTTATTATTCAAAACCATTATATAATTTTTTGTTTTTGGGTCCTGTGTTATTCCATAAAATTCGTAATCAATTTTAATCTACAAATATATGTTAATTTCAGTATGTGATTAATAAAAATTTAAATTTAAATTTTTTTTATAAAGTAATGAATTACCTCATTTACAAATTTTAATGTAAGATTTTTTGAATTATTTAAACTTTTCAAATTTACAAACATTTTTTGACCTATTCTTTTCCATTCTTTACTATAATTATTCCAAAATTCTAACTTTCCATCAATCCAATTTGCACTATACTCTTTTCCAAACTCACTTTTTGAAATATATTTAATATTAATAAATTTATCATAAGGTATCCACTCTAAAGCTTTACTTGCATCATCATGAGTTGATAGTTGAGTGTTTTGAATTAATTTATCAATGTCATCATTATCACTAGTCCAACTATCAAAATATCTTTGAAAACAAATTGTATTACATGCATAATTACATGTTTTACATTCATCACCTAAAACCATCATGTAATTTTCTGTTCTTGGATCCCAAGTTATTCCGAAAGCTTTATTGATCTACAAATAAAAATGTTAGTAAGAATTAAACGTTTCACAATTGCTTAAATAAATTAAAATACCTCGTTAAAAAATTCCATTGCAATATTATTTAAGTTATTTAAGCTTTTCAGAATCACAGGTTTCTTATCCTTAACTTTCGAATTTTTATCATACCAATTTGCTTTAATCAGTTTAATCACTTCCTTCTTTTTAATATATACGCAATCGCTAAATCTATAATAAGGTATCCATTCTAATACTTTACTTAAATCATAATGAGCTGATAGTTGAGTATCTTGAATAAATTTATCAATGCCATCATTACCACTAGTCCAATTATCAAACTTTTGTTGAAACCGTTTTGCGTTACATACATAAAAACATTGTTTACATATATCGCTATCCATTATCCATCAACTTGATTTATATATAATATAACAAACGATTAATAATGAAGGTGAAATAATGTGTAAAATCGCAAAAAAAAAAGGTAAAAACAAATCCCGAATGTGAGACTATTATATAATTTAACATTACGTATTGGTCACAAGATATGTGCACAACAGAAATGGTTGATCATTTTCACCTCATGATCATTTTTTGAAGTTGCTATTTTTGACAAAGTGTGTGAAAAGATCACCCGAACAGCAATTTAGTAAAAAAAAAAAGCATACCTATTAATAATAACCATCAAATATAAATAAGAACAAACTTTCGAATTTCAAAGATACGTAAAATATTGGTTGACATATACTCGTCGTATAGTACGATATTAAATACACGGGATAGAATTTTTTATGGTGTTTAAAGAAACTAAATCTGGATTGTGGCATAACGGCGTAAACAGTGTAACAACTATAATATGCATATGACGTTCCACGTGGTAAATTTACCGATGATCTGTGCTTTCGTCAGTACTTTCGTAATATTAGATTTTTTATGTAGTTTAGTTTAAATTACTGACACGGTGTAGTTTATTTTATTGGTTTTTTTTCTTTTTATTAAGTTTTCTTTACTTTCGCTTTCTGGTCGTTTTCCCAACCTGACCTTCCATTAAATTATTTGAATATTTATATTTAGGATCATTCTTGCTCTTAATATAATGTATAAAGCTAATACTGTACAGTACATTTCGTAAGATGTATTTTCGTTAATATTAGAAAATCTATTGATTTATCGTGAATTATAATGTAGTTGCTTTTTAAAAAGTACGAATTTATTTATGTATTTGATCTACTAACATTCTCAGGTTATGGGTCCTAGCCGTTAAATTAATTTAATTGGTAATTGCAAAATTACTTTTTACACTGATTATAAAACAAGAGGAGAACGCCCACGAATTTTAAATTACACGAAACTATGTACCATGGATAATTTCAATGATAGTATAAAAACCTATTCCTGATACACCTGACGCCTATGTTAGAATTTATTAATATTACAATAATAACTGTTTATTTTTCTTAGAATAAAGCACAAGACAATCGTTCAACCTACCATGAATGAAGTAGTTGATCAATTGATATCTGCAAAAAAGCGTCGAACGGATTATTCTGTGTTCATATGTATAATATTATCTAATATTCTAACAATCCAGCCCTGGTAGAATGAATGGAGTAATCAAACGTTTAAATAAGAACGAAAGGAAAATGAAGTTAAAGTTGTAAAATCATTAAGTATGAAATAATTAATAGAATAGTTAAGAAGGATCAAAGAGGGTTAAAAAATGTCACTGTTAGAGTTATTCTTGCTGATTATTTCAAGAATCATGACTTAAATTTACTAACATGATTTGAATGCAATTTTTTTATCAAGACTTTGCAGATTTAACGCATAAAGTTGGCAAAGTCATCGAATTAAAGAAAAAAAAACTATTTTATTTTAATTGTTTAATTAAAGAAATGAAAAAAAAAAACGATTTTTTTTTTTTATTCGTTTCAATTAAAAAATAAAAAGAAAAAACGATTTTTTTTTTGATCGTTTTAATTAAAAAAAATGAAAAAAAAGTTTTTTTTTGATCGTTTTAATTAAAAAAAATGAAAAAAAAGTTTTTTTTTAATCATTTTAATTAAAAAAGAATGAAAAGAATAACGAAAAAAAAAAACGATTTTTTAATTCAGCATGTTCCTAATAAGGAGATTAAAATTTTTTTGGATTCTTAATGTCCAAATTTGGACTTTTACCGAATGTTTGGTCAAAAATTCGTATTTTAGTTATCACATATTTCAAAATTTCGCTTTTCATATAAATGTTACATTTTTTAATAATATTTAGATTTCAAACATTTATCGTCAAGAAAAAATTTCGCAACGTTTTCATTAAACTACGGAAAAAACGTCGTGAAACATATTTTTTTATTAAATTAATTATTGTGATAATAAATTAATTATAAAAAACGATTTCGCACCGGTTTTCTTTTTTTTTTAAATGTTTTTTTTAACAAGAAAATGCCACTCTGAAACAAGAAAATAACGTTAAAAGAAGCTCATTGGAAGAGAAGATTAAATCGTTGGAGCAAGAGAACGTTTTAAGACAAGAATATAACGATAATGTTAATTCTTTGGAAGAGAAGGTTAGATCGATAGAAGAGAAGATTAAATTGTTAGAAGAGAAAATTAAATCAATGGAACAATAAAATAAAGAATATCATTTTACACAAGTACAAAAAGGTAAATCATTATTTTTTCACGAAAAACATATAGCGGACAAAAAGAATAGTCATTTTTATACAAAAAAAAATAAATCATTGTAATGAAATAATAGATATAGTTACTACGCTTTCAAGGAGATACTTCTCCCTCTTCTCTTTTACTCGTGAAATAAAAAAATAAATATGGTAGCATTTTTTCACATTTTAAGAATAATATTTTCTTCAACGAAAAAAAGTACAGTATTTTTGTTCTAAAGTTATCCGACATAAGAGAGACATATAACATTCTTTGTCTTTGATTGGTTTACTATTTTCTGTTTTCCGTTGTAATGCACTATTTCATTTCCGCAAAATTTATTGTGTTCGGGGACAATTACGACTTTAACCGAGACTAGCATAAGTTGTCCTAGAAAAATAACTCGATAATTGCTAATAGTGTCGATCCAATTGACATGTGATATGTCCTACGTGAGGTATCGCTGGGAAATTAAATAAGGCAATCGTGACCCGTGGGTCACAGTCTTGTAATTGGGCATTTTTATTGCATAAGACATTGGGGTGGTCTTTCAACTAAGTAAATCAAAACTATGTATGGACCCTATGAAATTAACTATTGATAGATTTTTTTTCTGAAAATTAAAGCTGATCATATTTTACTTATTGATTATATTTGCAGTTGTAGTGAGCGGGATTAGGAATCTGTCAAAAACTAATACTATTGCTAGTCAAGTACTTTGATATAGTCTTAAAAATAATACTGTACCATCACAAAGGTATACTATAGTAAATTACATACCTCGTGGAGTGCCTTACAATTAAGCAAACTCATTCATGCTCTTCGATGAAAACTAATCACATATGATTTCGGGTATTCAAATAATGCTCCCTATATATCTTCCTTCTAAAAAAGCTAAAATCTTTAAATTCTGATAAATCGTTCTTTATTACTTTAAAAGCAATGCTTAACATTTAAACAGATGCATAACATCCCTAAGAAAATGCCAATAGAACGATTTTTCAGAAAATATTAACGAATAAAGGTTTTTTCTATGCGAAAGTAGTTAAAATGCAGTTCAGAAACTTACTTTACGTTTTTGTATTCCTTTTTGAGAAAAAACGTTCTATTACATGAAAGAGACAATATTTTAAATTACTTTTACAAAAAACAGAACGAAAATAATAAGAAGGATCCAGAGTTATGAGAGAATAATTTTAATAGGAATGTTTTTATAAAAACCAATTTTAATAGCTATCATGAAAAAATCTATCAATAGTGATTTTGCTGCAGTCCATACATAATTTTGATTTAATTAGTTGATTGACCACCCCAATAAGACATGTCTTCTAATCAGTCAGAAGAAGATACAGAGAAAGTTATATTTAAAGGCGAAGATAGAGATTATGGTAAGGTCAATTTGTATAACGCAACTTATTATTTTTCTGTGCATTACTATAATCTTATTATAAATTTTATCAATAGAAGAGGTACATGTAAAAAATAAGGCAGTGGAAAGTAAGTCTCTAATAAAACAATCAAATGAAAACATGGAAAAGAGTCATAAGAGAAACAAACAGATCAAGTAAAGGTGGAACCCCTTGATGGTTTTTAGATACCAAAACAAAATTAATGGTTTCAGTTGTTATAAAATTAATACATGTATAAAAGATATCAAGTGATAGTTAAAAAAGACAAATGGGAGGACTTAAGATCACAATTCAATAAAGCCGATTTTAATGATTTATTAATATTTGATGATAGATTGAATCACTTAAAATTTAATTATATTTATATAGATATGTAAATTTTGTTAAAAATTTATAAGAAATATATCATTTAGGGAAAGAAAACTGCAGCTAAAAGTGATACTATTTCTCTCCTACACATAAAGGTGTCATTAATTTTATTTTTCACTCTTTTCATCGGATTCAGAAATCTTTAAAAAACCTTTGATATAGCTAACTTCCTTGATAAGCACAGAGGTTTTAATGTCAAATGAGTCAAGTCAAGCAGTTTGTGCATCAGTTTGAATAGTTTGTGTGTCAAGTTTCTAAATTTGAATGAAAATACTTAAGTTTAGTGATCTTGCACTTATGAGATAATAATCACTAAATGTTTTTACCTACCAGACCAATTGAATGGTCAATCAAAAAGTTGGTCATGAACCAGTTACCAAACACAATAGCAACAGTAAACATTGTGAGAGTTTGTAATGTATTGTTTCAATATTTTTCACTATAATCTTTATATTCTTTATGCTTGCTTTTAGCTGCTGTCACATTTTTTTTTCCATTTCACTAATTTGAATATTTATTTTTAGTTGGTAATTGCCAATAAGATATTTCAAGTACATAAAACCAAAAGAAACCTTGAAATCTTCAGATTTAATAAGGTCTTGAAGCTTAAACTTATCTAATTTTTATATAGTAAATATTGTTATTTATGCCCTTAACGAACTTACTAAATAAAACATCATTATCCCTTACTAGCTTTACTAATCGTACTTACTAGTCATAGAATATTTTCTGACATATTGTCTAGTGGTCTTGGGTGTGAGTCTGAAGAGCCTAAACATGTTTGTAAATTTTGGATGATTAAAAGATATCTGTAAAAGAAGTCAAAAATATTTCTGTAAAATAAAGGTTACATATGCTTATATACCTTTTTAAATAGATTATTGGTAGACTTTTAAATACAATATATACTTCAATATGCATAGCAAAAAAGTAATTTATCAGTACATAGACTTATTACTCATCAGATTGACACTTACTGTATTAATCCAAAAAGTGATTCTTCACTAAATTAAGTTATTTTATATATACACGTTATTATATATATACATACTCAACAAATAATGACATAATAACATTTTCCAATCAGCACGATACAACTTTTTCTTTTTCCTTTTTTTTTTATTAGTATTGTAATTAATAAAAGAAATAATACATCCAAAAATTACAACTACGAACCAAAGCCCGACCAATAATAAATCTATACTAAAAATCTAAACTAAAAAAAAGCTATATATATTGATTAGGAAACCATACATCAGATAAACTTTTATTATATAAAATTGATCGGTTATCAAAGTAGTATAAACTTTGTAACGTCTCGCCATTATATGAACTGATAAAAACTTTTCAATATCAAATATTACTAAATTATAATAGATAACCAGTGTCTAATATAACTTACCTAACTAATTGCAACATATTTACCTAGTAAGTATTGCCGTAATATTTACATATTCAATATTAAACACAATAATATCAAAAATATAATATTATAAACAGACGTTATTTTAAATGAGATCACGTTGTTTATCAAATTTATTATGCGCGATTTTTTTTTTATTTTCCTTACATGTTTACAAAATAAGATAAAATAACATAAATTTGGTTACTTATTAAAAGTTGACAGTTTGCATCAATCTAAACATGTATCGTTACATCGCGCCCATGATGCAATTTTAAAAAAAATAAATTCTATATTTTTGTTCGAACAATCGTAAATATTGCTTGACTTTCTACTAAATAACTTATACGTTTAAAAAAAAAATGATTCAGAATAATAGAAATGAAAATAATTTGAGCAACATTTAAACAAGATTTCAAGTTTTGCTTATTAAAGTATATTAATAATGTACATTACGTCAACAGAAATAATATTTATAAATCTCTCTTGGTTTTTTAAAAAATCAGTAAAAATGGACCTTAAAATTCAAATCTATGTATTAAAATCATTGAAAATAATGCAATAATGTTGCATATTTTGCATAATTGGAATAATCAAGGGTTAGGATATAATTCACGTGTGTCAAAAATTTTTTGTATTATATATTATCTATAAAATTTTTTATATAAAAATTTTTTATGATCAGTAATCACGATCAAATTCTTTTTCATTAAAATTTTCTTCTTACTTTTGTTACAAATTAAGTTAGTCCATAAAAAATTTTCATAATAAATGATGAAGATATAATTCTCTTTAGTTAGAAAAATTTTTTTTCTCTCTTCTGTATTATAGATTGAAAATCAAAGAAAAAATAATATACAAATACGTGAATCCAAATTGATGACGACCTATGAATATTAATTATTATAAAGCAAGAAGGTTTAATAATAATACTGTACTATTATTAATGAATTCATATTTAATTAAACTTACTTTTAATTCCAACAACAATTTCACAATCTAAACAGTCGGTTTTGTCAGTTTATAAAACTTCCTGTAAATGATTAGTAATTTGATATTAGATAAACGAATGAAACTGTTTAAGATTAAATTATATTAATTTAATTTAATACCTGAATATTTTTTGCTCGATACATTTTCATATGTTTCATAATAATCGTTAGAATTCTTTGGTTCAGGGAGATTTTTAAAATTAAATGGTCTACTTTTATAAATAGCTTCAGGATGTGTTTCATTCGTCAAAGATGGATTATCGAGTGATGATTTATTAATCTTCTCAGTTTCTTCAATTTGTCTGATTATTTCTGTTTCACTTAATTCTTCTTGTTTCTCTATATCTTTTACATATTAATACCTGTTAAATTCATTCGATCATTCATAAAAAGATCTTGAAATTTCTTTCGTGCATGGTTGGTTTGATGAATCTGCATCCAAGCATCTTTAATTAAATGCAAAATTAACCGAGGTACCTTAATATTAAATTCGGGTCCTAGTCCTTCACAGATTTCTAATGCTAATACTCGATTATGACTAATATTATAATATGGGGGCAATTCTGAAATTACTACGTATATAATTATGCCCAAACTATAAACATCTGAAGCTTTGGTATAGTTTTGATCTCTTAAAATTTCAGGAGCTAAATAAGATAAAACGCCATACTTATTATTTTCCGCATTTTCCAATTCATCATAATTTGCTGGCTTACACAATCCCATATCAGTTATACAAGGTGAAGTACTATTACATACTATATTTCCAATATGTAGATCTCGATGAATTAATTCTTTGCCATGGATTTTCTTTAGTCCGCTTGAAATTTTATGTAAAATATCAAACTTATATTTCCACATCTGTAAACTTAAATCTAAATTCTCTATACGAGATTCATTCATATTATACGGTTTGTGCCATTTTTTTTCTTTTTTCGACAAATTGTTTAGATTTCCGATTTTAGCATAATTCATAACCATAATATATTCTTTTGTATTTGGATCTTGAGATATTCCATAACATTTAATAACTTGTAGTGGTGAACGAGTTTTATGTATTTAATGTTGGATAATTATTTAGTAAACGTAAAAATTTTTTTATTCAATGAATTTACTTACAGTATGTAGTATAAATATCATACTCATTAATAAATTCCAATGTAATATTTTGTGATCCATTTAAGCTTTTAAGGGCTACAAGTCCATTTACACTAATTCTATCCCATCGATTTTTACATGTATCCCAGTTTGTAATATAGCCATCTTTCCATAATGTCTTATATACTTTACCAAATCCACCTTCTGCAATATATGTAGATTTAGTAAATCTATCATATGCATGGTATCCACTATAATACTAATTTTTTGCTGATAATTGAATATTTTGAATAAATTTATCTACGTCACTATTACCACTAGTCCAATTATCAAAGTTTGTTGAAATCTTTTTGAATTACAAGATAGACACCAATTCTTCCCCGTATTCGTTTGCTTACACTCCACACATTTTCCATTTATTTTCTCTTTATTTTTTGAATAACAAGCGTCACAATGTTTTATTGCTGTATAACCTACTCGTTTACATTGAACACATTGTCTATATGTTGGTTTATCTCATTAAATTGATACATGACATAAATAAATTAATTAATTTATCAGCAAGTTAAAGTTTACTATTGAAAAATTTTGTTTGAAAATCATAAAGGTTCATAACTTCTGTGCTTTATATATTTCAAATGATCGACATGATCACGCGTAATATTTATACTTGTGTAGCAAAAATGAACCTTAAATATATAGAAAGCGGATTAGCCATAACCTTTTTATGGAAGGATGAGAGAAATAAGATATTCTCATGATCCCTCCCATTCATAAATCTTACAGGAAAATTACTAGTGTGGGGAAAATCCATATATTATAAATGCATATAATTGATTTTATTGTCCCACAAAAAAAAATAAATGTATCATATAATTGGAATTTCTATAAGGAAAAAAAAATGTGATACGGAAACCTGGCGAATCATACGTTTCAAACGTAATTTATAATACTTTTATTATTATTTAAAAAAAATACTTGGTTAAAACCAAGATGAAATAAACATATTATAAAAGTTCATCCCCTACTAAAAACTTATTGCAAGCTACAATACGAAAAAAATCTAAGAACGTTTCTTTGACTCAATCGGAAGTCAAATTCTTTTAATATCAAAAATCAGCGTTCCTATGAAAAAGAAATTTGACGCCCTATAAAAAAGAAAGAAGTCCTAGCGACCAACAAAAGAAATCCTAGAATGGCCTGTAAAAATGAATCCAAACCCCAAAACGAAGAGGAGAATCTGAACCGGATCTACAAAAAAAAAAAAAAATCCTGAGACGATCTACAAAAAAGACAACCGTCCTAAAAAAAAATCCAGCCTACGGAATAAAACAAACAAGAACAAAATATAAATGTAAAAAAGATATTTTAAAAAGAAGCTTAAAATTTTAGAATGAAATTAGGTAGTGTAAAAAATAAATTTTTTTTAAAAGGGGAGATAAAGGATAAAAAAAAAAATATTTTTTAAAAGAAAGGAACAGCGAATAATGAAAAAAGTAAAGAAAAAAAAAAATTTAAAATGGAATGACGAAATTAGAAAAACAAAAAAAAACAAAAGACATTTTTTAGAAAATAAATGGTAGAGAAGAGATAAAAAAATGTTTTTTAAATATTTTTATTATGATAAAGAGATTTTAAAAGATTTTGCTGAAGTTGTAATATAATGTTATATGGAATTATATAAAAGTCTTCTTTCAAATATTATTGCTAGAGCTGAATATGACAGAATACAGTGCCGTGCCAAGTTGCCTATCTGAGTACCAAGGCTGAGTCATATAATTTTTGTATCAATTTTTTACAGTTGTCTATTACTTTTAATAAAGAAAGAACACAATCTTAGAGTAAATATATTTTTTTCTACATAGATCAAATAATTCAATTTATGGAGTTACAAATTAAAAATAAAGAACATGATCATTTAATAAAAAGTGTATTTCATAGTAGTAACTCTCAGTATGAGAAAAATAAATAAATATTTCCTTTTTAGCGTCAGTCATGATGTTTTTCTAATTTCGCTAACTTTCTCTAGGCTAGTTTTTGTTTGAATTATAAAGCAGCTAATTAATTCAAGATTTAATATATATTGACTTCCAACTACTAGAATACTAGAATTAAATTAAATATAATAAAATTAATAGAAAGAATACATTTCAAAGTGATTGAACAATTTGGAGGATCTGAGTAAGGTTCAAAATTCTTTACTTGAGTACGTGTTATTTATAAACTAATTCAGTTGATTTAAATAATAATTATTATTCCAGTTCTTTAGACAATAAATCTTTGAAAGTAATTCTTCAAGAATATTATACAAGCTCGTTTGATTAAGGTATTTAGTATTTAATAGACTTGATCGCTTATCATTTAATTATGTGAATTGTTAAATATCACATGGTCATCATGAAGCTCGATCGAGCAATCAATGACCTAGTATGATGGCCTCAATTAAATTTCTTACGTTTGATATAACAGAATAAAGTTTTGCTTTCATTCAGTTTAATTTGTTCGATTTGATGTAATAAGATGGCAGAAACCAAGGTTTTAAAGATATCTAAGATCATCATTCTTCTAACGAATGTTTATTTCAATAATAAATATAACCAAAATAAATTTTAAATTATTGAATCATGCTTGATAGTTAATGGGTAATGCAATTGGTATTTACTAACTATTAACCAGTTTCATTATGCCATTATACAATAGTAAAAGTAAAAAAAAAGTAATTAAAAACAATTATAAAAAAAACCCACTTACCCTAATGTTACTATTAATTACAATTTTATTAAAAGAATTTAGTAGATTTAAAAAATTATACAACAATGTATCATCTGATGAAGCATCTATTTTTATCTAGATCCGCGAATATACCAGCAACAGAATTTCTAATAGTTATTATTATTAATGAATATTTATTGAGTCTATAATGTAAATCATGAGATACATTAAGATTCATTATGATACATTATTTTCCTTGTTTATATCATTGTTAGTCAGTCCCAGAAAAAATGTGTAAATCATGATAATATTATGCAACATCAAGCCATATCGATATCATTATTTCTTTTTTCACAATAATGCATCAACTACTATATATGATGTATCCATTTTTATTGGATATATAGTATATGTTAGTCCGTTCTAGAAAAAATTGTAAATTATAATATAGTGTTGTGTCATATTTATTACATACAGTTTATCATTTTTGTAATAATGGTTCAGACTGACAATAGCTGAGCTATTTATTTAATTTTTGCATGTTATGTATCAGTCCAAGTCATATCTTTTTTTATATTTAAAGATCCCTTCATGTTCAATGAAATCAGCAAATTATTTTTGTTTTTGGATAACTAACTAATCATGAGTGCGACAACTAAAAACTATATCGGATATGAAGGTGAAAAAATACAATCCATAACAGCATCTTCAGTCAACTTCTAATCAATTCTTTTACTTTATTAGCTCTTGTTTCTTACTTAAATGAACGAAAAAATTGGTCTTATCGTGGATTTTTGATTCTTCATCAAGATATTATTGTTACTTCCCTAATTTCACTAACCAATAATTCTCCATTAACATTGGCCAAATGGAAAAACATTGATGTTGCCTGGTACAATCGCTTTCTGGATGAAGCCAAAGAACTATTGGAACCAAACACTTTTATTACAGTAAAAAAAAAGGTGTGTTTTTTTTTTATTTTGCAAAGTTAGGGTAACTCCTAATACTCCCCGTGGTCACTTAGTGAGAATTACTGGATTCGTTCGCCTGGTAACCACCCCAGTCTTTCATTTCAGGCATCTTAACTTTGTTGTTTGTTAAAGTCTGCTAATTCTGGAGGAGGAATTAGCTATGTACCTTCTTTGACACTAAATAAAAATTTAGCACACTATTAATATAGTCATTCTCTTAATAGATAAATGCAGAACATTTACAACAAATAAAAAATTTGCAAATATTTTGGGAAGAAATTATTAAAAAATATGAAAAAGAAAATCTAGTACCTGCTGCTATTACTCCTGCCACATCTCTCTCAAAAGAAACTCTGAATCAGCAAAAAGAAGATCTAATACCTGCTATTACTACTGTCATATCTCTTCCAAAAGAAAATCTAAATCAACAAGAAGGAAATTTAATTCCTACTATTACTACTGTTACATCTTTTTCAAAAGAAACTTTAAATCAACAAAAAGTTACTAATACTATATCTCTTCCAAAAGATATAGTAAATCAAAATCAATTACCTGATAATGTTATTTCAAAAGAAACAAATAATAACATTAAGCTTATTAACTTCTGTTATGATATTCTTTATAAACTTGAAAATAATCCTTATGCCCATTTATTTTATAAATATAATGAAAAGGATATTATAAACAAGGTTATAAAATATCCAATGGATCTATGTACTATAAATTTAAAATTAGAAAATAATCAATATACAAATCTGGAAGAATTTGAAGAAGATATTCGTTTAATATTTCGCAATTGTTACACATGTAATGATATTAAGAGTGAAATATATTGTTCAGGTGTAGCATTAGAATCTATTTTTAATAAAAAATGGAATGAAAAACTTATTTTTCAAACTAGGAAAAAGGGGGAATTGAAAAGAGCAAGAGACAATGATGCTGATATTAACAATTCACTTATTAGTAAGAAGAAACAAAACCAAGTTTTAGAGGAAAATAAAAATAATGTAATATATAAACAGGATATTAATAATACATATCCTGTTACTTCAGCATATGAAAATCTTGTTATGGGTAATATTATATCTTTTATTGAGATTTTAAAGGCTTTTCTATCAACTAGATCACGGATGTCTTTATCTTCAGCAGATGAATCTATGCTTCAAGTAATTGTTGAAAGTTTTTTGCCATTAAAATATCGTATTCCTGAACTTTCATTAGTAATGGATGGAAAAAAACCAAAAGGGTCAGGGCGTTTTGGTTATTTAGACATTTTTGTACTAAAAGGAATAGGAGACAATTATATTGGATTAGAATTAAAATATATTTCATTAGTTGGTTTAATAAAAAATCAAAATACTAAATATGGTGCAAATGAATTGGAAAATTTAGATAAGGTTCTTGAAAAGGAAGATGAAGAATTTTTATTGAAAAGACCATATACATATTGGTCAAAAGAACATAAAAAAACAAATCAAACAACTATAGGTGAGGTATTAAATAATGGAATAGATCAATTAAAGTCATATATAAATATAATTTCAAAAGGAAAACCTATCAATTATTCCAGTTCAGGAGTATTTGACGAACGTATCAAAATAACTAAATCAGAATCCAATATACTAAAAGGATATGTCATTTTAGTAATTGGTTTTCGTAGAATTTTATGGAGACCTGTTGAAAATGTAATATCTAATTATACATATAATAAAATTTGAGATATTTTATAATACGTAATTGCAAATATACATAGTAATTTTCACTTATATATATAATTTACATAATAATTTAAAGTAACTTACCATAAACATATTCATATTGTTTATGTGACTTATCTAGGATTTAATTATTTATTATTATATATATAAGTTTAATTACATTTCAAATCTTGAATATTTTGGTAATTTACAAGATGGAGGGTGTAGAGAAACTAAATTTTTATTACACGTGATTTGTGTGGCATGTTCAGCTTCATGCATCACAGAATAATCTCGTTTGTATGTGTAAAATTTATTATGTAAATAAATAAATAATTATTATATCAATTTATTTATTTATTGTTTACCAATCAATAAAATTCTCTCCCTCTTTTCTTTTCCATTTTTCATGCTAAAATAGTTTTAAATCTGTTAAAACAATAAAAAAAAAATTGGTTAATTTTGAAAAGCTTAAGTACATGGATATTGATATACATGTATATGTTCTTTTTTCTTAATATAACCTTTCTCGGGTATACTTATTTTCGTCCCAGGTTCCCATTGGATCCGACGTAGAATTAACAGTAATGATATCAAAAAAATTCCAGATGTTGATCAATCGAACCCGATTTACCAATGTAAGTAGGAGGCGAAATTAGTATAACCTTTTCCTCATAATATTAAATGCGTTTTAAATAATTTAATACTTTAGTCAATAAAACCAGTTTAGGGTATCAAACAAAGTTACTTAACAAGCATAAAAATACTCATATATTATTAATTTTTATTAATATTTCTTAGAAACAGATATTTATTAGTGAAATCACTACTGTGGGACTACTATGCCGCTCGCGATTGTTTTTTCATTTACTGCGTAATTTTCACACTTTTTAAATGAATCAAGTCTTTGAAGATTAGGTATTCTCATTTTGTGGTGTACAATTACTTGGATATTTGTTTTTATCCAACATTTATGAAGTAATTAGTGTTAAGAATAAACTTAAGAATTTTAATAAACAAATAAATAAACATTATTTTAAAATTTTAAGTGTCTGAACTGGCAAGTAATAACATTTTTATTTCTCTTGAGGATTATATACAAACATTAATTTATGCGAAGGACTTAAACGATCTTTATTTTCTTAAATTTATACTATCTATCGGAAACAAAGAAGGCAGGATTCTCATCTTTATACGTTCCTAATATTACATTTCTTAGCGCCAATGTGCTTTTAGCAGCGCCTTACGAATGTACGGTATGTTTTTCAATCAAAAGAAAAAAAAAAGATTGAAAGAAAAACATTACATGAGTGCATCAGTTTTTCCAACTATGAGTATTACGGGTGCATTCATGTTCAACGGAGGACATAAAGTCAAAACTTCACATGACACAAGATCACCAATCATACGAAGAAAAATCTCCAGTTAGCAGATGCAGATCTGGCACGTCCTGCCCTATGAAAAAAGATCATCCAATATTTGTGCAATATTTGTTCAATTCTGTGTGAAAATCATTCAATTATTGCAGTTTTTTGGATAAAAATGACCATGCACAGTTGAATACCGCGTATTCAGACGTTATCATATGATGATCGCTTGGCAAATTAGCAATTAATATCTTTTTATGACCGATATCTCCATTCATCCATCATTTATCATTCCATACAGTTGCTGCGGATTAGTGTTGCCTGCCGTAATAGGTTGTAGCAGTTGTAATAGGTTGTAACGTAATTGGTGTAAGTCGTAAATACTATATGCCGTAATTTTCATATAGGAAAAAATTGGTGTCGTAATGGTTGTAATAGGTTGCAACTCAAGTTGTAATCATATCGTAATCCAAAATGCCGTAATTGTTACATACGGCAGGCCACACTACTGAAGATTTTATAGCCTTAGAACGTTTGATATTTTCTGTTCACGAACCATTCTATTCTATTGATTTTAGTGATAATTTCTTTTTTTAAAAGAAATTCTACGGACAATTATCTATTTCATTTCTAGAAAAATTTTCTTCATGAAATGATGAAACTTTTTATGGATTGTTGCTATACCATTTTAATCCGAATAGGTTGATGGAAATTTCTTTTTTTACTTTGTAATTTAAGATATAGAAAAGATTAATAAAAAATCCTTATCCTTGATTAATCTTTTACTCTTTGTTTGGCCTGCTGTAAACACACAAAAACTAGGAAATGGAAAATATTATTTAGTTTAATGCTGTTAACGGACTAGCCAGTACGCATTTACGAGTAAATAAATTTAATTTTATTCAGTTGTTAATTATTAGTATTCTTATGAATAATGTATAATATTTATAAAAAGTTTTATTCCTTTTAATGATTTAAATAATGAGGAAATTTTTATTTATTTATTGTAATTTATAAATTAACAATAATAAGGAATAATTAAACAATGACTAAAATTAAGTTAATTTTCAGTATTAAAACAGTCGCTATGGGAAAAGGTTGATTTTTCGTATGATTAGTTTTTAACCAAAAAAAAAAAAAATTTATATTTGAATATTTTAATTATTATATGTTTGTTCTTTCTTTAATTAAGAGATTTATAAGATTTGATATCTCAATTAATCGTGATATTTCTTTTGTGCTCATACCACGAAGTTCTTTTACGTAATATTGAACGATAAATGCACGTCTGAAGTTGACGGCACAGTGTGGCGCGGCAAAATTTTCAAAAAAAAACGAAACAATAAAAATGTTCTTGTCACATAAACTTAAAAGTAACATTAATAAGTGTATTTTTGACTGCTCTGCAATTTTACATAAGTTGTCAAAGGCGGTTTTGAATGTTGTTTTTGACTTATTTAACTTATTTAACTAAAACGCTCTTTTTCGCTTCGTCCATTTATGAAAATGATCAGCAAAGACGATTTTTCTATTTTTTATATACAAAGACAAAATCGACCTTCAAAATCACCTTTGTTGCCTTAAGAAAACATGTAGAGCAGCTAAAAATACATTTAATGTAACATTTTGGGAGTTTTTTATTAAGAGATAAACTTATTTTTTATAATTTTTAAGAAATGCCGCGCCACACTACTGCGCCGTCAACCTGATTTCAGACGTGCACGATAAATGATAAACCCATTACAATGGATAAATTTAATAAAGGAATTTACATTGTTGCAATATTATGTAGTGGATAAGAATATAAGATGACTTTTCCATTACTATCGAAAGAAAGTGAGGGTGGGAGCATCATTAACTTTGAGGTTGAGAATTTTTTCGATGGATGATTTTACTTGTTTTTATAATGTTTTAATATTATATTAAATGAATTCTTATCGTTTCAATTAATTGAAATAACAGAGTTATTGGTATAGATTATGTGATTATGCATGATCAAATTCGCAAATTCGCGCTTTGTTAATAAGTAATTCATTATCAGATATGGTTATTTTAACCATTATTTAACACGATCGTAACTTATGGATAGACGAGATATCAAATAATAAAGAATTTAAATTGATTTTTTAATTGACTCCATATAAATTATTTATCATACTCAACTACTCAAGCGTGTATTACACTTAAACAATCAAAATACTTTTTTTTTAAAAAAAAAAAGATGTGAAAAAAAGAAAAAAAAATTGCATGGGAACAACTCCGTCTAATTATCATCAAAGTTAAGTTTTAAAGGAGCCCAATTAGGCGTATATATGTATATAATTATATTGTTGGGAAATTACAAAGCATTTATAAGACGATTGGAATAAAGAAGAGAGAGTTCTGTGATTTATTTTTTTTTTTTTCCAAAAAAAAATGCGCGCTTTACCCATTTATGAATTTGGTCTCGGAGATGATCGTGTGAATTAATTTTATTGAGTGATAAATTTTGAGGATCTACGCGACGCCGCAACAATTATAAAAATTTTATTAAATTATAAAGTAAATCATTTGTCAGATACTTTAAGATTATTCACATATTTTTGCCAACATAATCACTTTTTATAATAACGAACAAAAAATCGTAATAAGACTAAATTTGATTTCGAATAAATGGCCATATTGCTTTTCTTATGTAGTTATAAGGATTCATGTGATATTGAAGTATCCGATATGCCAGATAAAAATGACAAAAAAATAGTCTATTCTAGAATACTAGAATTCTTTGCCTAAGAATCGTCTATTTTAATAGTATAATGACATTATAATTCTTTTTTTATCATATAGAAAGTAATCATATGTGCAGAAAATTCGAACAATAGTGTCTTAGATAGCCACTCAATTTGAAATACATTAGAATAAATAATAGCTATCAGCTATTACTGTACATCATGTTGATCACAAAGAAATTTGGTTGATCCCGTTTATCTTTCATGACGTTGTTGATTTCTTCAAAGCTTTTTTCTTATAATCGAAAAAAATAACGGTATTTACGTTCTCACTCGAAAAAAAGTTCTTAAATTTTAGTTGCAATATTCATCGTTTTTTTTTATTAAAAAAATCTTTTTTTGACCAGGAATTCTGTAAAAAATTATAGAAATTACACAAGAGACAGGTATTTAAAATTAATTCAGTAAGTTCACCATTAGAATTATTTTTTCAGTTAGTAAAATTCTATTTGTCAAACATTTGTGGCCAAAAATTCACGTGATAAAATATTACGCACGTACTACTTCTCTACGTTTAGTAAAATGTACAATTTTTTATAATACATACTAAAATTTGATTCATTTGCAGCAAAATTAGACAAATTAAACTCGATTGTATTCTATGATAAAAAGAAAAAAAGTAAATGTGGTGTCATGCATTTTACGTTATAAAGTATAATTTAAGAATTTATAGAAATGTAATGGCGGAGTTTCTCTAATTTTGGAATATTATTCCAACACATTTCAATTTTCACTCTTCTTCCACTCATTCATCACTTCCCCTTCTACTTCATTCATCACTTCCTCCTTCCATTTCGTTCTTTACTTCCTCTTCCATTTCGTCCTTGGCTCTCCTTCCATTTCATTCTTAATCCTCCATTCCATCTCATTCCTCTCATTTCATTCTTAACTCTCTCTTCGTTTTATTCTTAATTCCCCTTCCACCTCATTCTTCCCCCTCGTTCCATTCTTAACTCCTCCTTCATTTCGTTCTTAACTCCCCCCTCATTTTGTTCTTAACTACCTCTTCCATCTCATTCTTAAATAAAGATTTTCGTCAAAAAAAAAAAAAAATCCGGTATACCATTGAAAAAAAATCCATCTATTACAAAAAAAAAAATTCTTGTGAATAATTATTATTATTACTAAAATGAGTTAACATTATTTATCATACTTATTAGTATTGGATACTGCAAGTTTCTTGTTCGAGAAGTAAACCATTGAGACACTTACCAATAGTAGAAGCGAGGGCTACAAAGTGAAAGGTAATTAAAAAGAATATGATACAGTGCAAGGTTAAACTTAAAGTCTTTTTTTCAACTGTAAATTTCAATCAAACATTGGAAGACACTTACCAGTGGCGGGATGATGGTGATAATGGAACTTCCAGATATATTTTCTTATCCAATTCATCTTGAAAATATGTACTAAATGTTCTATTACTTTTCCACGAAGTTTTTGAATAATGTCTTCTTCGATAGAACTATTTTGCTCTTTAATATCTTTACTTTTAATACCAATAACTTTCCAAAGTTTCAAATTGTTTTTGTCAAAATCACAAACTCCTTTAATTCTACAGACATGGTCTCTGAGGTGTAAAACTTCGAGTAAGTCTAAGGAGACAATTGTATTGTCAAGTATGACATATCCATCATTATTCTTATCGTCTTTTTAAATGTTAACCTCATGAACTTCAGGAATATTGCTTGAAAGTATGTAAAGTTTGAATGATGCATCCATCTTGATAATATTTCTATAAAAATGATAAAATAAGTTATGCAAGAGTCTACCAATAAAGTATATATGTACCTTAGACTTTCTCAAACTTTCTCAAATTTTTCTTGAAATGTTTTTCCAATTTATTCTTAAAAACTAATAACTTTTGGTGGCTTAGCATAATAAAAAAGTAATTTACCAGTACACAAAAAATAATTAATACAGTTTTATCATTACTCATTAGATTTTGATTCTCCGTCTGGGTATTTATAAAAAAAAAGTCGATTTCTAGGTTGTACGAGCGGTCGTACAATTGACCGTAATCACCGTATTTGACTAATCAGTGTAGCTTGCAACACAAATAACGTGCTGTACAGTTTTCTATCGGTAATCGGTGGAGTTCCAACTTCCAAGTTTCAACAATGTTTCAACCCGTAATTCGAAAATTGTAATTTCAGCCAGAATTAAGCTTAGATTGACAATCTTGCCGAATTCTTATATATTTGAACTTTTTTCGTCATTATAATTTAAAAATTAATTTTCAATGAAAAGTTCTCGAAAAATTGTTGCAATTTACTATTATAGTTTAAAAAGAATGAATTGTAAATTGTAATAGCCCTATTGCTTAAGATATAAAAAATTTAATGAATTGAGTAAATATAAAATATACAATAAAATAAATGAATACGTGTATAACTAAATTAAAATTGTATTGAAATACATATCGGCCAAACTCGTCTACCCTATTTTTATTATACAATGACACAACTAGCGGCCTAGTCCATTGTTTCGGGTTAGAAAATAATATAAGGACGCGTCTTCCCGTTATCAAATATCAATATAACAGACATCGTCAATTAACATAACAGTCACTTAATTGATCAATGTAAATGTGCTGATATGATAGAATCAAATGTCCTACTTTATTAGAAAAGATCCGGATTTCATGTAAACGATACCACATATTAAAGAAACCTGTTTTATCAGGCGTTACTTCCCTATTGAAAGAAAATCAGAAATATAAATTTTTAAATAATTAAAGAATCTTCATTCTCACTTTTATGATCTTTAAATAATGTTTCGTACAATAATCATACTTTATTAAGTATACAAAATGCTTTATTATTCAAACTGTGAATTACCATTACGGGAAACGCGAACCCATCATACAAGGTTTATAATGTTTATAGCTTAAATCATTAATTCGTCCAAGATAAATCTGATTGGTAGTTAATGAGTCAAATTTCCTCAAAATTCTTCGTAAATATTAATAAATCGTAAAATTAGTTTCAAACTATCGAAAGGTTCACAAAAACTTTGATTTCTGAAATATCCACTGAAGGTTGTAAAAATTGATCAAAATCCTGAAAATACTATGAAATTGTAAATTTATATATTATAAAAATACAAAGAAATAAAAAATCACTTCTGGTAAAAAGTTTATCTTTAATACACAACGAAAAAGTCAAGAGAACAAATACAGTGAATTTATTTTAATTAACTTTAATCTTTTTTTCGTGCTTTTAAATAATATATATATTTATTTACGCTCCATTTGAGAATAGTCACTAATATTTTATTATAATTATTTATAGCAAGCATATCTTCTCTTTTCCTTCAAACGATCATGATTCACCTTATACAATTGAACGATATACAAGCGATATAAGGGTAAAGATAAGCGCTCATAGGCCTTACAGTAATAGGTTAAATTTAACCGATTTTATAGGAAGTGAACTAGTAAAATCCGATCCAAAGAATTACATTAATTAAATAGGCGGCATGGGCGCAAAATTATACAAATTTTTTCGCAATTTATTATAATTTTACTTTAATATTTAGAAACGCATATGAAAGACTTGATTTTACATCAAATTCAAATATCTTTTGAAGTTAAATTTAGGGAAGAAATTATTATGTAAGAAAATGTAGAATTAATTCTAAAATTGAACAATAAATAGAAATTCGTATAATGTGAGTGTAGCTCGATCGAGTTCCTGATTCTCTTCTATAATTTCGCTTTATTCAAGATCACGGTCTAGATCGAGTCGAAGCCGAAGTTAAATCAAGATCAATACCGATGTCGACGTCAAAACTTGACCGCATCCGCTGGTGAACTCTAATATTGCAAATTTATTGATTCAAAATCATTATTTTACGTATAATCATAAATTATTGAACAAAATAGATAAATATAAAATATAAACTGATAAAAAAAAAACAAATTATTATGTAAGAAAATGCTGAATTGATTTCAAAATTGATCAATAAATAAAAATTTGTGTAATAATATGGTGGTTTATCGATCGAGCTCCTGATTCACTCCAATAATTTCTCTTTTTTCAAGATTATTGGTCTAGATCGAGTCGAAGTCGATGTTAAATCAAGATCAATATCGATGTTGACATTAGAACCTAACCGCATCCGCCGGTAAACTCTTTAATATGCACATTAATTGATTCAAAAATCATTATTAAAGTATACCAATAAATTATTGAACAACATAGATAATTAACAAATAATTTTATTTAAATTTTAGATAAAAATATAAATTGATAAAAAAAAAATTATTTTAAATACTCCTAAAACTTCTAATAATCTTAACTTATAACTAATGGATGAAAATATTTGTAAATTAACAGTCTATTAAACGTATATCTTAGAATTTCGAATTTCACCCAATTTTGTTTGAATTTCATCTGATATACCTTTATATACACGTTTGACTTCATCAGATTCACTAGCCCATTTCGCAGCTGCGAGAACGGACATATTAAAAGAACTAATATTGCCTATATTCTGTGCCTTTAATTCCTTAGCATACGCCATACGATAAATGAAGAAATTGTTTGGGGCTTTTTTTCTCTGTTTGTTTTTGCTGCGATCTAAAATTTCTTCAGCAGTTATTTGGGGTGGGAACGGTACGATTAATTTTACTACACCCTCGACATCATTAACTGTCGACAGTGCCCTAACAATTTTTTCAATAGTCGCCAAACTTGTTGAATTTACAGAGTCAAACTCCATATTATCAAATTTATCGATTAATGAAGTTAAATCTCCATGCAAGGAACCATCTGATTGAATGTTTTCCTTTGATTGTGTATTTTCTTTTAATTGATTATTATCTTCTAATTGATTATTTTCTTCTGATTGAGTATTTTCTTTCGTCCCAGATATTTTCGAGATCGTTGCTTTTAATTTAGCAACCACTTGTTGCATTGTAGGGCGCTTTTCTGGTGCGCTGTTCCAACATTCTGTGAAAAAAAAAAAATATTGAATTTAATAAAATTTGATATAAGTTTGATATTATTAGAATTTTCTATAATTAAACTAATTTTACTTACCATTATAAATATCTACATATTCATTAGGTGTGTGAGGGATTGGTTTCTCTCTTAAACCATTTGAGATTTTCACAACCAAACTAACATCATAATCATAATCATGGAAAGGCTTCTGGCCACTTGATATTAACCATAACAATACTCCAACAGCGTATACATCACTTTTCTCATTTAATGAGTACTTTCCATTATTATTATTGAGTCCGAATTTTTTCGGATCAACATATGGAATTACTCCAAATAATTCTGCTGGACATTTGGAGGCTTCGTCAATTCTTTTCGACAGTCCGAAATCAGCCAATTTAATCATATCATTACGAACTAATACATTGCCGGAATGCTGACATGAAAATTGATTAAGTTATTAATTTCTCATAATTCATTAAACATACTGTACAAATGTAAAAATATACAAATATGAATGTATAAGAACTTACTAAATCGCAATGAATAATGTTTTCATCATGTAAGCATAAGACTGCACTGGCAAGTTGGAATGCCAAGTTATATTTATCTTTCCAAGAAAGATTATAGGAATTTTTGACCAAATAATTGTGAAGGGTACCGCCATTGGCATATTCCATAACTAACATATATCTTTTCGATTTGTCATCTTTATTTTCTAGAAAATAATTAATTTTATTAAATTTTTACAATTTTCAAATAAATGTTTAAAATAAAATATCAGATATATAATTATTATATTTAATAAATAGTTTATACCTTGAGTAATACCACAAAAATGGATAATATTATCGTGAAAGTCGACTTCACGATGAAGCTTAAGCTATATTATTAAGATTTATGTTTAATGAAAAATATAAATTAGTTTAATGGTAAATAGTTCAAAAAAATTTATAATTACCTCGTAAACGAGTTCTTTTGCGCCCACGGGATTAAGATTTAAGAGAGATTTTAAAACCAATCGTTGTTCTGAGCTTTTCCAATTCGCACAATATATTTTCCCAAAGCCGCCAATACCTATTTCTTCAATATTTTGAAAATGCTTATAATCGAAATATTTGATATGCAACTTGGAAATAGCATCATCAATCCACTTATTCCCATCAGTAGACATGGTGAGTAAACGTAATTATTAATATGAATGTAGAAATTTTTTAAATTGGGTACTGCCAAGTTTAAATTGGAAAAAAAAAAATCACAATATATATAATTTTTATTTCTTTTATTCCATTTCTGACGAATTTTAAATTTTTGGTTTATAATGGCACTTTTATCTAACAACATTACAAAATTATTTAGAATAACGATATTTTGGTATGGTTTAATTACCATGTGAATAAAATAAATATTGGCGTCATTGCAAGATAAATTCAAGAATCAAAATCGGCACTAAATAAAGAGAGAAACTGGGTAAAAGTTTGCCGATCACGATAGGGAACGATTATTTTATCTGATATCATTTACTAACAATCTAATTATCGACAATCATTTTTTTACCCAAAACAAAAATTTATGGGTTGCAATAAATGACTAAATTAAAATTATTAGTATTTGACCAAAAATCATCCTTTAAAAAAAACTGATTAATAATTTTTTCCCAGATTTACGATTATTCGATAACTAAGGAAAGTTTAGTTAACTAATCAAAATAGCAATAATGGTAATTTATCAAGTTGTTACATCATATGAATAAAAAAAAAAAAATAGTATATCTCATTGGTTATGACTAAACTGAAAAATAATAGATTATCTATTTATTTACTGTATTTATTTATTTATTTCTAATAAATTAACTAAGCAGCATAATATAACATTCTTTTCTTTATACTATTTAATTTTGAAATAAATTCTAGGTGGTATGTACCGTAGATTACAATTAATTATCCAAATGAAACCGAGCGATGTTAAATCAAAAATACAAAAAAACCGTAGTCGTTTAATTAATGATTGTTATCTACTTTTGGTAGTTTATCATATGATATAAAATACCGTATAATCGTATAATTCTCCCCTGCGTCGTCATAAAAAAGTGATCATAGTAAAATATTTGTCACCGGATATTCGTCACATTATTATTTGTCACACATAATTCCATTACGCCACACTAATGCGGGCCAAATGTCACGTGGTAGTAACTTTTTTTTTAAAAAAAAAAATAATAATAATAATATTTGTTTAGCAATATTATTAGGGCGCGTTATGCATTTTGTGTCTATATTTATTAAGGTGATTTTATTGCACATATTTTATTAATAAAATAAGCAAAAGTAAACTTTAATATAAATCAAATGAACAGGTCACTTTTTATTTAATTAGAAAATTAACGAGAATTTAATTTACTTTAAATGTGAGAAAAAATAGTAGTAAGTGTAAGGGCGGTTGTTGATAATTTTTTTTATTTTTTCATGTCGGTAAAATGGCTGTCCGTGACTTGTATAGTTAACATTATTTACTAACCAAATTTACTTTTAACTTTTGGATTTTATGTTAAAATTTTGAGCAGATAATAGATTTATTCACGTTATATGTGGAATACAGTATAAACTAATAAAAATTTAATATATAGGTATAGTGTATATATTTCTAATATTTATAATTATTGAATTCCATCAAACAACTTCTAACTCACTACGGTATTAGTAGTATTATTATCAACAGAATTTCGTCGAACAACTTCTAACTCGCTTTGAACTTTATTAGATATATCCTTATATGCCCGTTTAACTTCATCAGGTTCGCTAGCCCATTTTGAAGCTGCGAGAACAGATATATTAAATGAATTAATATTACTTATATTTAGTGTCTTTATTTCCTTAGCATACGCCATACGATAGATCATGAATTGGTTTGGTGCTTTTTTCCTTTCTTTGGGTTTGTTACGATCTAAAATCTCTTCAGCAGTTATTTGAGGTGGGAACGGTACGGATATATTTATTACATTATCAGCGTCATTAACTGATGATAAGATTTTAATAACTTTTTGAATAGTTGATATATTTGATGAGATGCTAGAATGATTAACATCAGATTCTGATTCCGCGTTTACATTTGATGTGATGCTAGAATTATTATCATCAGTTTCTAATTCCATATTATCAAAATTTTCTATTAGTTTGGATAATTCCCCATGTAGAGAATTATTAATACTTGAAGCAATACTTGTAGTTGCAATAACACTTTCGGTTAAACTTCCCATTGGAGAAAATTCTGATGCCACATTTGTTCTTGTCATGATTGCTTTTAATTTAGCAACTACTTGTTGCATTGTTGGACGTTTATTTGAATTTCCTTTCCAACATTCTAATGAAAATAAAAAATATGAATTTAAAATCAAATTCTTAATATTTTAAAATATAAAATATTAATTTATGATTACTTACCAGTATAAATGTTCACGAATTCATCAGGTGTATGAGTTATGGGTGTTTCTCTCAAACCTTTTGAAATTTGTATAGCCAAATTAATATCGTATTTTTTGTTAATAAATGGATGTAGACCACTCGATATCACCCATAATAATACACCGACACTATATACATCACTTTTCTCATTTAGTTTATACTCTTGATTATTGAGTGCGCCGAATTTCTCTGGATCAATATAAGGAATTACTCCAAATAACTTCAATGGAGAATTTGATGCGTTATCAATTCTTTTTGAAAGACCAAAATCTGCCAACTTAAGTGTATCTTGACGGATTAATACATTACCGCAATGCTATTATTAAAAAAAAAAAAAAATTTGTTAATTTATAAATTTCCTATTTTTATTATTTTTATTAAATACACGAACAATAAACGACTTACTAAATCACAATGTACAATGCCTTCATCATGTAGGCACAATACTGCACTAGCCAGTTGAAAAGATAAATTATATTTAACTTTCCAAGAAAGATTATAGAAATTGTTTGTCAAATAATTTTTGAGGGTGCCCCCCTCTGCATATTCCATCACCAACATATACTTATTCGACTCGTCGTCTAGGAGATATTTTAATAAATTAAATTAACCTTCAAGTATATAATTTAAAATTAATATTTATTATTAAATAATCTATTACCTTTCGTTATACCGTAAAAACGGATAACGTTGTCATGAAAATCAACTTCACGGTGAAGCTTAAGCTATATTATAAATTTATATATTTAGAAAAAAAAAACATATTGGTTCAATATATTAACCATTCATAATTACCTCATGAACAAGTTCTTTTGCAACTACAACATTTAGTTTTAAAAGTGATTTTAATGCTAAATGTTGTTCCGAATTTTTCCAATTCGCACGATAAATGTTTCCAAATCCTCCGCAACCAATTTCTTCAATATTTCGAAAATGTTGATGATCGAAATATTTAATATGCATTTTAGAAATGGCTTCTTCGATCCAAACCGTATATTCATCAGACATGGTGAATAATGTAATATTAGTATGAAAGTAAAAATAAAAAAAATTTTTTAATTATTCAAAAAAAAAAAAAAAAAAAATCTACATTTAAATAATATTGTGGAAATCATGTGGATGTCGAATTGTAAATCAGTTGTATAACATTGAAAAAAAAAACTTGTTATTTATCAAGTTTTTAGAGTTCATTTTTATTTTTTGAAAATAACGGGTCATTCTCCCCGTTAATTTATCTGTTGTTTCCTTTTACAAGAATTAAATGAACAAGTCTTAACTATATTATACTTTTTTGTCACATGAAATAAAATAAATAAAACATCATCTATATTTAATGATGAAAATACAGGTTATTTTAATAATATTAGCAAATTATTATTATTATTATTATTTTTTTTTTTTTTTTTGATGAGAAGGATAACGACGGGTATGTCTAAATTTTGCTGTGTATGGGTACTTTTTATTATCGGAAATGTGATGTATGTATTAGCGATCGTCGTAAAGATAATGTAAATTTTTCTATATCCGTCAAATTTTGTCATGTTACTCATATTTAAAACCGGAATTTTATCTAAATCAAAGCCAAATGTCATGGGGCATGCACAAGTATTTAAGGTTAGGGGTATGATTGACATAAAAGTGCTAGTTACATCTTTAAATCACAGAATAATTAGTTGCTGGAAATTATTATAAAAAAAAAAACAAAACAAATTTAAATGATTACTTGTAATTTTATTGGTTGTAAAAATTGTTTCCTGATTCTATTAACTGTTAAGCATTTAAGCATTCTAGCAAATTGCAGTAAGTTTAATTCCAAGTATTAAATATTATGGCGATTCCCGAGATTCCTTGATTGGGTAAAGTGGAAGCAATAAATACAAATCGTGCAATTGGCCTAACGTATACATTAGTTCATTTTATTTTTTTATTTTAAAAAAGATAAATTTCCAAAAACATATTGTTAAAGCAAAGCAATAAACGTTCAGTCCTAGTTTTAATTAGATAATAATTTATTATGATATACTGTATTCTGTTCACAGCGCGCATATTAGTTCGTTCTCTTCTTATCTTTTCTAGAATTATTTGATGCTATCTGAAATTACCCAAAAAGAATGATCTACACGTTCAGTTATTTTAAACGCGTATGGTTTGAGGGGCATTAATGCATTTAGTCGCGTCCTATTAAACATTTTTTTCATTCTCCCATGATTTTGTAACAATAATGAACTTTATTTAAACATTTTGTGAAGCGAAGAACTAAATTTTTACGGTAAAAATGAAAGTCATGAAGGATTCCGTTTGTTAACAAGCGTCACGCTGAATTAATTATAAATTTTTGTGATGTAAATACAATATTTCATGAAAAAGAAAAATTAACTAATTAATTTTATACATAATTTCATTCATGTTTCACGCGTTTTATAGGTTACCATTTGTTTCGGACTTATGATTTCATTTCCAAATATTATGTGTAAACGGAAGTTTGTCTAGTTTACGGTTTTAATTTCCAAATTTTTATTTGTAACGTTTAATCATCAAATACCAAAAATTCTATAAATACATATTAGAAATACTTCTAATTATTTGAGATACTGTAGTTTTAAATTAATGATAAATAAAAAGTAAAGATTATTTACTTAAAATCATAAACTATTCACAAAATATCGCACTTGGAGGACGAAGTTCTCGTAAGATGTATCATGTATATTCTAATTATATTGTGATTTATTTCATCCACTATAAGAAAACCATCATATTTATAATAAGCAAATAATAAGTAAATTAAACCTAATTATACTTAACCTAAATCGCATTTACGCCTACCATTAACAGGACGACATTCAGGTTGACAAATTTGTGCTTAAAAAAAAATTATAATTTTTTTTTAAAAAAAAAAAGAAAAAGAATAATAAAACAATAATTAAGTTTTATTTAATTATTAACCTTCAGAAATCGACACTAGAGCTGAAATGGCAGTCACGAAAATAGTTATTTTATTTTTGAAAATAACTAGTTTTTGATATTGTACAAGATTATACTATGTATAGATTATTTGTAAACGTGGCATGACTTGGCTTAGGCGGCTTATATTATTTCGTGACATGATGAATTCTTTACCAAGACGTTCAAAATATCAACTTTTTGATGTGATGAACGTTAATATTACTATTGAAGTTTTTTCAATTTTCTGATAAATTCTTTTTTACAACAAATTTAAAATAGCCACGTTGGCCACTGTCGATTGCACAAAGCCAAGCGAATGTATATTAATAGAATTTATTATTTATATCATGTGACATAACGAATGAAATACTAATTTCATAAATCGATAAAATCGAAGCGAAAATTCACTCGATTACGCTCCTCTGACAAAGAAAAATATTGAGATAGTCATTATATTAAACAATATTATATAGTGGTTATGAAAACTTAAAAAGTTTATTATAGAATATTGACAGTTATTTATTTTTAACATGACTATAAAAAGACGGAAGGAACGAAAAAAGATGATAATCATCGAAAAGGATGTAAAAGATGAAAGTGGTAAGGAAATGAAGGAAGTAATTAAAAAATAAATCCCACAAAGAAAAAAATTAAATAAAGTTAAGCAAGCAATTAAATATAATAATCAAAAAGAAAAAAAAAATCATATCTTGAACATAAAGAACTAGAGGAATAAAACTTAATGAACTAACAAAAAGAAGTATTAGGAACGGAGAAGTTAACAAATGAAAACGAAAAAAAAACGTACCTTAATATAAAAATGGAAAAACTACTAAATAAACCAAGAAAAAAAAATAAGAGATACTAGGAATGAGTACAATCACAGTCACCGAAATTATTAGGAATACAACGTGGAGGACATTTTATAGGCGGTTGAGCTTAAAAAAAAATCATAATTCATTTTTTAAAAAAAAATAAAAAAAAAAAGAAATTAAACAGTAATAAAACATGTTTCAACTACAGATGCTATTAACCAGACGCTAAAATGCTTTGATCTTCATTTTTTTCAGCAATAACTATACTTTTTTAGAGAAAGTTTTTTTTTATTCAATTCGTTTTTATTGATATGAAAAATTCAGAGTACTCTGTTTTATAAAAATGTAATATGTTTTATAAAATATAACACAAAGCAATTTAGTTATAACGCTTTTTATCATTTTCAACGAATTTTGTGGCAAAGTACTTGACATTGTTTATACGTGGTATAATGAAATCTTTTTATTATTTACCAATATTAATTTTTTATCACAATTGTGGCTAAGTGTGACAATGATATCATCGACCTAAATGTCAAGCTCAAGCTTCCGGCCTAAACTACTCTTCCTAACCATACCCTTACCGGCTTATCCTAATTCTAAGTTTACCTTAATCCAATGTAAATGTTAGCTCAAAAAATAAATGTTCATATACACTAAATTATAAATTAAAAATTTCTAGATTTCATTTAACTATAATTTAAATATTATTTTTTTTAATTTTAAAGAACAAAGCTAAATGATGAGAAGCTGCATTCAGGTTTTCTCCGTCTGTTTATAGATTAGAAATTAAAATATAATGTAATATTAATTTTATTTAAGAAATAAATAAAATAATTTATATAGACAAATTAGTATTAGACGATATATCTTCTAGGAAATTCTTTTCACTTAAAAAATCAATATCAACAATTTCTTTTATCTCTACAGGAGTTTCAAATATTTGACAATAACACATAATGGCATAACGGTCATAACGTGTAAGTAAATCAAATGAGTTTTGCAGCCATTGTACGTAATATAGGTGTTTTTCAGAAGAATTCCACTTTTGTGTATTTTTATTATTGTATAAAAAAGCAAATCATTTTATTTATTTTAAAAACCAATTTTGTATTTACCGATGGATCATGTGATTTACTGTATATTCATGTGACTTCGGTGTAATCTTGAAAATAAATAAATAATATTCTGGAAAATGACAATAATTATTTAATAAAATAATAGTTTCCGACCTTTGCTTGCTTTAATTATTATGTCTGTATCGAAAATTTAACAAAAAATAAGAACGCGACACGTTTAAAATTTTTATACGTAATAACCGTAACAACAAGTATAATTTATTTAATCGTAAACTTCTCAATTAAATTTTATTTATAATAAATGACGGATATAACATATTATATATCAATGAAAACATTTTTTAATCCATTAATAAACTAGTTCGTGAAAAGAGATGCGCGTGAATTTACCAAAAAAATCCATTAATAAACTATAATTATATTCTTTAGAAATTAATATCAAATTCATTTTCCTTCGTGACATATTCTATAAAATAATAAGAAAATTAGACCAGGCTTGAATGTTAAAAATTATTATGATATGTGTTTGCTTACCGTTATTATTAGAATTTATATCAATATCTAATTCGATTTCTTCCGTAAAATTACAATCATTATTAGAACTTATATCGATATCCAATTCGAATTCTTCTGTTGTAAGATAATCTAAAGAATTATGTACAATTTTATTAAATCAAATTTTGAAATTAATATATTGTCGAAAAATAAATCATCATTATTATTACCGTTATCTTTATTTTGTTTTCTTTTTCTACTTTGACCTAGTAAATAACAAAAAAAAAAATAATAAATATTAATTCTCAAAGTTGTTATTAATTAGATTTTATTTATAATTGAGCAAATGCCATACCATAATCATTATTAGCTTCAATTGAATTATCATCAAATTTTCGTTTGACTTTTTCGAAGTTAATAGATTGACTTCTTGAACTCACTAAAGACATTGCAGAATTAATCATGCCACTTAATGATCTACTTTTATAAATAGCACCTGGATTATTTGCTGTTACAGGTCCGATATCTGATGATTTTATAATTTCTGTTGGATTTTCATTCTCGCTATCTGAAAATTCTTTTTTAGACATGGCACATACTCTGTCATTTATATCGAAAGCTGATGGTCTTTCATCTGGATCAGAATGCCAACATTCTCTCATTAAGTCAATATAACCTTCAGGTGCATCTGTGACTATTGGTGGTCGTAAACCATCACATATATCAATAATAAGTTCTGTATCATGATTTCGATCCCAAAAAGGTCTTCTACCCGTCATAAGTTCCCACATAATCATTCCAAGACTATATACGTCTGAAGCTTTAATATATTTTTGTCTTCTAAAAATCTCTGGTGGCATGTAAGGAATGATACCATAATTCTCATTATTATTTGCGGATTCGATTGCAGATTTGCTTATTCCCAAATCACCTATACATGTGTTATTATATTTAAATTTATCGAAGAATATATTTCCACTATGTAAATCTCTATGAACAATATCGAAACGATGGATATTAATAAGCCCAATTACGATCTTTTCTAATATATCCAACTTCTCAACCCATTTTATGTTATAAAAGTCATTACTTATATAATGTCTTAAATCACCTAAACCATAATATGGCATAATAATTATAAAATCTTGAGTATTTGAGTCTTGAGTAATCCCATAATAATCACTAATGCAATTGAGACGGTCATAATTTGGAAATGGACTCCCAATATCAATCTTTTTAATCTCATTTTCCCATTTTGTATAATACTTATAATAAATTTTGAGCTAAAATAAAAAAGTTTATATATTAATATAAGTATCTATTAATTATTAAATAAATAAGCATCAGTATATTACGTTACCTCGTTTAGTTCTTTAGATGTGATATTTTTAGAATTATTAAGTTTTTTGAGAACGACTGTAAAATTAGGTTGACGAATAATATTATCTAATTTGGGTCTATACCACATAACTTGACTTATTGGACCATCAATCCAAGTTGCTTTATAAATTTTACTAAATCCTCCCTCGGCAATAAATTCTATATTTTCGAATTGATCATAGGGAACAAACTCTAATTTTGTTCCGCCCTTGACAAGATTAGTTTGAGTATCTCTGATAAAATCATCAATAATTTTGTTACCACTACTTGAATTAAATATCTTCTTCATATTGTAACAAATGTGACAAATCTGTTGATTTTCATCTGAAGGTTTCCTTCTTTTATTACATTCATTACATTTCTTATAGGTCTTTCTTTTACCTTTTGGTTTAAGAGTGGTCTCTGTTAGTTGACTTAAAGTTGTATCATTTAATTGGTCCATGTCTATTTGTTTGTTTATTTATTTGAAATATCAAAGTCACTGCCCAGTATATATATTTTTTTCCCTTGCAAAAAAATAGAATAAATTCTTTTTTTTTTTTTTTCAAACTAAAAAATTCTCGCGTTGGAAATTCCCAACCAACCCAAATTAGATATTCATACAAAAATTTTTGATTATTCTAATACTTCATATGGTTAGTATTCTTTTCTAAAAGGAGTTTCGTTATTTACTGCACACAGTCTGCACACTCCACTACAGAATTCTAAGATGTTTACTACAATGGTGTGAAAAATTACATTGTAGGACGTAAATATTAAGTTTTTTGACAAACTTAATGTTATCACCTATTTTGTCAATCGAAAGGTAACGACGTAAACAATTAGTAATGCTGGAATGTACAACAAAATAAGTTTTTAATTGAGAAACGAAAATAATCGACAGGTTCCTTTCTTTATTCGTGGGAAGAATTTTTTGTTGGACTTTGAATTTGATTGACAGATCTACAGTACATCTCTAAAAAAGGCAATAAATGGTCTTATTGGATAATTCAGGGTAGATAAGATTTTTAGACTAACCAATAACGTCAGTAAATGAAATTCAATAGTCGAGACGAAATTTTTTTTTTCGTAAAATTACAAGAATTTTAGTAAATTTGAAAATTTTATTGCGCGGATATATAAATTGATATTCGTAGGAGTCTTTGTTCCTAAATTGTACGGTACATGTAGGTTTACCGTTCGCTGAAAATGAAATTGCAACAAAATATGTTTTTTGGATTTGTTCCATCTGTCTTATACGAAATAAAACATTTATATCTTTCATTGCCAATACCACTGGGATTGACTTCGTTTTGATAAATGTCACATAGATCACTAATAATAGTTGCTTCGGTTATGAAATATACAAATAAATTAATTGGCGTATTATAAGTTTGACTCTTTGGATATGATTTGTCAAAATGTGACCTCATAATGATTGAATATTGTGACGCCAGTTGAAAATACTTTGATAAATCTTCTATTAAAAGATTCTTTTTATATTTTATTTGGTATTGTCTCATTCGATATCTTTCCTTCATAAGCTTTGTTAAATTCAAATCCATTTATCTTCCGACTTTCCCATGAGATTGACAATCTACGCTATGATAACATAAATACAGAAATTCACAACAAGTTTGCTGTAAATTTATTTTATCATTAACAGTTTCAAGAAGTTTAAGTGGAAGTGCAGGTTCAGGTGGGCCGGATTTAGATTTTGATTTATTGGTGTTGAATCTGCTTGCACCTATACAATATTAATTATAGAATACAAGTTAATATATAATATAGTGAAGCACTAAAGTTTAATAGTTAATAACTTGCTGCTCCGGTAATAAAGTTTTACATGAAATTTAGAATATTGCAAGATATTTAAATTAAATTATATTTTACTATATTTGCTCTCAGAGTGATTATCATGATTTCATGATGACCGACAACATATATCACGACAACATATCAACAGGAAAAAGAAAATTAAAACGAAAAATTTTCTAAGTCCATTAGTTTATGTATCGTGTTGGACGACCATTATGAAGGAAGGTATGCTGTCATCATCATGATCACACACATCATAACATGGGCAAATAACGGAGTACAATACTTCCTGACAACTTTTTTCCCTGGTCAATTTTAAATATTCACCAGTTCCACCGGCTCCATGATCGTCTCTTCTAAGAATATGGCGACGCTCATGAAGTTCGTAATTATCGTCGAATATGTAGAAATTGTCATAAGGTATTCTGGCATTACCATCTTCCGCTTTAATAAACAAAATAAGACGAGAGAATTTTTTTACCTGGTCTAATTATATGTCGAATAATGAAAAAAGACATCACTAAAGTACTTATCTGAACCTAATACTAATATTGTTTGTTGCTCTGCAGCGGTCGTTGATTACAGTTAATGTAACCGACCTAAGCGTAATACACTTGTATTATCAGGAATAGTTGATTTCCACTTAAAATACCTAAACCAATAGGGTATTAAGTACGTGTCAACCCTATAAAAGAAATTAATAGGACATTAGATATAAAAAATAATAGCTTAATTGCTCCCTTCGTTTTAATTTTGATAAAAAATAAATAAATAAAAAATAAAGATAAAACCATTAAATATATATTATCAAAATATAATACGCCAAGAATTATTTTTAAAATTGAGAAAACATTTATAGAACTTCGTGTAAATTTTTTGCAATTTAAGAAATGGATTCTTATTAAACATAAAAGATAATCTAATTGAAAGACAATATTATTGTAGCACGTAAAAGATTTATCTTTTGTAACAAAAATTATTTCATTATGTTATTTTAAAGGGAAAAGCTAAAAATAACGCCATGTTATTATATATAAATTATTAAGATCCATGTTATCGTATATTTTTTTGATCACCGTGCTTACATCACCGGTTATGAAGAATTCACCGGGGGTGAATTTTGTTTAACCGGAAGTAAATTAGATCACCATTAGTAGTTTAAAATGTGGCTTATAATAGACTACAATAGACTTTTTTATTTTTCCCACGAATTCTTTTTTTCTCTTTTCTTCTACTTTCATTTTTACCTTTTATAATAACTTTCATTTATTTCGCAATGGATTTTCAAGAATTTTCTCCTTTAGTTCCTGTTGAATTTTATAATAATACTTATAATGAACCCTTAGTCGATTTTTAATACCGTAAAAGAAGAGTTGAATTTGATGATGATAATATCATACGCAAACGTACTTACGAATGTACAAAAGCAGCTCAATATCAACCAAAAAAAGATAAAGATCCTGAAAAACATCGTCAACGAAGTTCTGGATCAATTGGTTGTTAGGGTAAGGGAATGTCATAGAATTTACATTAAAAAAAGAGTTACTTAGGGTTAGGGTAAGGGAATGTGGTATAGTGTATTTACGTTAAGAAGGAGTTACTTAGGGTTAGGGTAAGGGAATGTGGCATAGTGAATTTACATTAAAAAGGAGTTACTAACCCGGGTAAGGGAGTGTGGGATAATGAATTTAGGGTTAGGGTAAGGGAGTGTGGGATAATGAATTTAGGGTTAGGCAAGGGAGTGTGGCATAGTTATTTAAATTGTTTATTTTTGATGAAGCTAAAATTGACATTAATATTCTTTGGCGCAAGACATGGATTAGATAAAAATGATAGAATGCTAAGCTAAAATATTTATTATTCCTTTTCTTTTAGGATTTTGAATATACGCCTCAAGATGATGCCCTTGGAAATAAATATGATTGGAAAAAGGCATTCCTTAAAGATCTTATGAAAAATATTCCAAACCCTTTGATTACTGAAATATGGAAAGTACAACCATCTATTGGTGCACAACCTTGGCTCGTACAGTATGTTATTCTATTGCAAGATGGAAGTCACATATGCACATGCTTAATGTTGATCAATAAAGGAATTATTTGCCGTCATTTTATCAAAATTCTTACAAAAAGTGCATCAGCCTTTTTTAATATCCCATTAATCCCATCAAGATGGTATAATGATCAAACTGCACAATTATCTGGAGATGAAATACATGCTTCACCATCAATTCAATTATTTAATAATTCTCAAAGTGAATCTATTCATATAACGAATATTCATACTTGGATATTATGCGTGGAGGAAATGTTTTCTAATCCAATCTATGTAAAACCTCGTAGAAGACCACCTCAAAAAGATATAAGAGTTCTTTAGAACCGCAATACACTAGCCACACAAATGCAGAACTTCGTGCACCTTTAGGAAATACATGTCAAAACGTTGATTATTCTTTGTCTGATAAAGTTTTAGCTAATAGCGAGTCAAATAATTCTAAGCAGATGAAAAATGTGGAAGATGTAAGCAATATGCAATGCACAATAGGCGTACATGTAATGTGGATTTGTCAAAATTACAAAGTACTTAATTTTATTCTTTATCATAGTGTAAAATATTTAGTTATATAATATTTTTCTTCTAATAATGTAATAAACTTAATATGTAATAATTAATAAATAATATATGATTATTTTTAATAAGGTTAATATTAACCGGATTTTCATTTTATATAAATTTAACAAAATAAGATTATTATTAACCGGATGGGAGGTGATTTTTCACAGGGGGTGAGTTTTAGCAACGCCGTATTTTAAATAACTGATAAGATTATTCCTCACCTGGGATGAGCATTGATATTACTTTCCTAACCGTAAGCTTTTTCACATGATATAAAATTTCTACAGTAATAGCAGGATAATGCGCAGAATAATCGTGAAAATCTTTCCTTTTTTAGACGATATTTGATAACGTTGGTCATAATATTATTACTTTATTTAATAATTGACTGACATTACCATAATTCCGGCCCTGAAAAAAATGTGAAGCTAATAGTAAATTTTTGCCAAAAGTTTGTTACTTATTTATATATTTCTCGGGGTCCTCTAATAACTTATGTACATGATTTTAAATGAGAGAATATTCAACTTCCTATACTAATTTATTTCTCAACATTATTATCGTTCCTTTTATTTGTGCAGATGTTGGTTTTCCTAAACCAACTTTTTTTTTCACGTTGACCCCTAACCTTGTATTTATAGATTATAACGCTATTTACCTTGGATTTTTATTCAAAATAAGAAATTTTTTTGTTTTTTGGCTTTTTAATCTTTATACTTTAATAAAAGATCGTATAAAGTATCGACTTGTGGCACAACAGCTTCAATTAATACAGCATTACATATTTAAGAAAATAGAACGGAATATGTTTGTCTTTGTTATATGATAACTTCTATAAAAATCTGTCTTTTAGCGAAATAAACGGATTATATGTATGGTAATTAGTATACTATAGTGTCTGTAGATTTTTAATTATGAAGAATAGGTGAGAAAAGATAAGTTGCAAGATACTCAATAATTAGTATTAAACAGAAAATAAATGTATTTTCTGTCATAACATAATATTTAAGAATAGTCTTTAGTTGTTATGTAACGCGATACTTAGAATTTGCATTAATAATTATTATATTCATCCAATCAGGAATTGCACATTCCTCACAATAATTATCGTCTGACTTTAGAAACGATTAATGATTAACATAAGTAACTTGATAAATAAATAAATGAATTAATAAATTTGATTATTTAAATACCTGAATATTTCTTGCTTGACATAATATTATACATTTCATAATAGTCGATCAGAATTTTTTGGCTCAGGAAGGTTTTTAAATTTTAATGCACACTTTTACAAATGATTACTGGATAAGTTTATTTGTTAAAAATGAATCGTTATTAGCTGATGGACTTTTCTAATTCTTCGATTTGCTTAATAATTAACTCTGTTTTAATTTTTTTTTTTTTTCTGTTTTGAAAACGTACATGTATTTATTAGATAAGATAGGACTAGGCTATAATCACTTCTATCCTATATACAGTATTCCCAGCAAAAAGCCGGTCCAAACATCCACCCAAACTCTGTTTTAATTATTTCTGATTGGTTATTTAAACATTTATACAAATCCTCTCTCACTAAAATTCTTGAAGGTCCCCTTGCATTTGGTCGATTTAATGGATTTGCATCTAAGCATTTTTTGATCAAATGTAAAATTAATTATGGTACTTTAAAATTAAATTCAGGCCTTATCCTTCAATGCTAAAGGTAATCCGTGAAATTTATCATGATATGGAGGTAGTTCTGAAATAAGCTCATACAAAACTACAGATGTCGGAAACTTTGGTATAATTTTGTCCTCTTAAAATTTCAGATGCCAAATATGAAATATGATGAGACTCATACGTATTATTTTTCGCATCTTCTAATTCATGATAATTTATTGGTCTACATAATCCTATATCAGTTACACAAGGCGAAGATTCATTACAAGCTATATTTCCGAAATGCAAATCTTGGTTAACTAATTCTTTAGCATGAATTCTCTTGAGCCCAGATGAAATTGTAAAATATTAATCTTATATCCCATACCGACAAATAAAATCAAATTAGATTCAGCTTTATATTTTTTTGTAACTTATCCTTTCGTTTGTTCAATGAATTTCGTAGATTTCTCATAGCACAATTCATAATCATAATGTAATCTTTTATATTAGGATCTTGAGTTATTCCATGGCATTTATTAATTTGGCCTGATATCTTATATTCATGAGCTTTAAGATGTAATATTATTGATTAAATTTAAATAGATTAATTAACAAATAAAAATGTTTGAAAAGTTAATAAATCGTAGATTTCATTAATAAATGTCGATAACATTTTGTAGATTATCCAAAACTTTAGAGTACAGATAATTATCAATATTATTTTGTGTATGCCTTCTTCATTGATTTTTACTTGCATCCAGTGTAAAATATAATCATCTTTCCAAGTTGTTTTATATACTTTGTCAAATTCTCCTTCTGCCATATATACAGGGTTAGTAAATCTATCATATGGTATCCACTCTAATATTTGAAAATGGCATTTTGCTAATAACTGAGTATTTTTGAATCAACTTATCAATCTTTCATTACCACTAGTCCAATTACTAAAATTTTATTGAAATCATTTTGAATTACAAGTCTGGCACCAATCCTTCCCTGTATTTGTTTGTTTACACTTTACAATATTCCTCCAATTTTTTGAAATGCAAGTATCCTTTTTACATATGCTTGTTTACGTTGAACGCTCATCTTCAATTAATTAATTCATGGCGTAAATTTAAGTTTAAGAAAAATTTCTTTATAAACAAGTATATAAAAAAGATAATAAAATTAATAAAATGAGCTAAAAAATCTATTCAAAAAATACTCATTAAGAATAATTTTAATTAAAATGCTTATTCAATAAGCTAATAATGCTTTTGTATACTGATGGTTATAAAATTCGATAGTTTATAGCTCTCTTAAAATGCTAACATAGAAAATTTGAATGCTCATATAATACATAATACATTATGTGATTAGTTTTAACCTTAAATTGAAATATCGTTTAAAATTAGAAAAGATGAATGATTGTAATATATGAATTAATGGTTCTTGCACAATTTTTCTTTTTATAATGTTTTAATTTACTTGACAAATCAGAAAAGACATTGCACAATATTGGATTTTTATTTTTGAAAGCCTTAACCAATTCTTTTTTGCCACAAGGAATAGTTTTATACATTTATATTATTTATTTAACTTTTAATTCATTTTTTTTACAAATCTAGTTATTTTAAAACTTTTTAATTCAAATACAAATATGGATGTTGTAAATAAAAATAATTCTGTAATTTATTTTAATAATTGGATAAGTTACAACATAAAAGAATTATTTAAATTACAAACTAAGTAACTTGTAAAATATCTTACTATTCTAGCCTTAGTGTTTAAATAATTCTAATAAAAATGAAATAAAAAAAAAATATCACAATACCATAAATCTAAATTAATTTTTGTCAGTTCCGTCATCTAAATAATTAAATAAATTAACTCCATATAAATAATTTGTAAAATTATTTTTTTTTTTTTTTGTACATGTTACATACCAAATGACTTTATATTGTCAACTATATAATCTAAGCATTCACTCTCTACAATTTCATTCAATTCTTCATTTGATTTATCATCAACTATATGATTTAAGTATTCACTTTCTAAAGCTTCATTCACTTTTTTACTAGTAAAATCGAGTAAGCGACTTGTATAACATGCTTGTGGATGAGAATGAGATTCAGTAATAAGATTATTATTTCCAATTGGTGCATTTATAAATTCCATAATGTTGTTTTTTAATTTTTTATTAAGGTTAATAGGTCGGAAAACCCAGTTTGCAATAACCTTACTAACTTTTGATGCAGATGGCCTTTCTAATGGATCTTCATTCCAAACATTCTTTCATCAGTTCTGCATAACACTGTGGAGTATTTTCAATAATTTCAGGTCGTCTACCTTCACAAATGCTTAAACTGAGTTGAAGATCGTGTGCTATATCATTGAATGGTGGAACACCAGATGTAAATTCCCACATAATCATAGAAAAACTATATATATCACTAGCTGGAGTATATGGTTTTCCTCTTAAAACTTCAGGTGCCATAAATGGAATAACACCATAAATATCATATTTTTTAAAAAAATTTGCGGTTTGACATAATCCTAAATCACCAATAAAAACTTTGTTCGTATCATCCATATCTTTTTCATCCTCATGATTTAAAATGTTGCCATCATGGAAATCACAATGAATAAGATTTTGTTCATGTATTTTTTTGAGACCAGAAATAATTTTATATAACATGTACAATCTTTGATTCCACTTATATTCAATTATTTTTGGTAAATTACTTCTTAAATTTCCCTTATTTGCATAATCCATCACTACCATATAATTTGAAGTGTCTGGATTTTTCGTAAATCCATGTAAATTAATAATGCTAAATGAATCTAAACATTTTTCATGACAATTCCACTACAAAAAAAAAAAAAAATTGAAATTAAATATATTAGTATAAACCTATAAATGATTCATAATAAAAATTAAAAATAAATAATATATTATTATACTTCATTTAAGAATCCATTTAAATTGTCATTCAAATTATTCTCATTCAAATCATTGAGACATTTAAGAGCTACTTCTATGTTTTCATGTTTTGATAACCAAGTGGCCTTGTATATAGTACCAAATCCTCCTTTATCATGATATTCAACATTTTTAAGTTGATTATAAGGAATCCATTTCAAGAATAAATTTATCTAAAATTGCATTTTTACTTTTTCCGAGTCTACATATAATTTAAATAATTGAAACATATTAAAATTTATATTAAATTCAGAATTAAAAAAAAGTAATATGATGACTTACTCTAAAATTTAATTAGAAATTTAATAAATTTAATGAGTATAAATTTGGATTTGTATAAATATTTATAATATATGGTCTATGTTTTTATAACTTACCAACTAAAGCAATAGATAGCATTTTTTTAAATAAAGATCAAATTCGGATTAATTAAATTATAAATAAATATTATATGAATATAATAATAAATAATAACTTACAACAATCTAAAGTAAATTACCAAATAAATTTTAAAATAAAAAAAATAGTTAGTTTAAATTACATTTAGATATTATATAAATATGTAATAATAGAATCAAATAAATAACTTATAGCTTACGATCTTATATAAATTACCAAATAATTTTTTGGAATAAAGAAATTAGTCAATTTAAATTATATGTAAGTATTATATAAATATGTAATAATAGAATTAAATAACTTATGACTTACAATCTAAATAAATTACCAAATAAAATTTTGAATAATAGAAATGAGTTATTATTAATTATATAAAAATATTATATAAATATGCAATAATAGAAACCAAATAACTAACTTACTCCCTATATATATATTAAATAATTTTTTAAATAAAGAAATTAGTTAGTTTAAATTATACGATAATAATAGAATTAAATAAATATATTACATCCTATATTTTTTAAATAATTTTTTAAGTAATTAGTTAGTATAAATTATATATAAATATTATACAAAATATGTAATACAAAATATGTAACATTAGAATTAAATAAATAACTATAACTTACGATCTAAAATAAATTACCGAATAATTTTTTAAGAAATTAGTTAGTTTAAATTATATGTAGATATTATATAAATATGTAATAATAGAGTTAAAATATATACTTACTCCCTATATTATTAAATAATTTTTTTGATAAAGAAATTAGTTAGGTTAAATTAAATGTAAATAGTATGTAATAATAGAATACGACCTACCAACTAAATTAAATTACCAATAATTTTTTAAATAAAAAAAATAGTTAGGTTAAATTATATGTAAATATTGTATAAATATGTAATAATAGAATTAAATAAATAGCTTACTCCCTATATTATTAAATTTTAAAATAAAGAAGTTAGTTTAAATTATATGGAAACATTATAAATATGTAATAATAAAATTAAATAAATAACTTATAACTTACGATCTAAAAATATTAGATAAGAAATTAGTTAGCTTAAATTATATGTAAATATTATAAATATGGAATAATAGAATACGACTTACCAACTAAAAACAAATTGTCAAATAATTTTTTAAATGAAGAAATAGTTAGTATAAATTATATTTAAATATTATATAAATATGTGATAATAAATGACGTATAACTTACGATCTAAAATAAATTAAAAAATAATTTTTAAATGAAGAAATTAGTTAGTTTAAATTATATGCAAATATTATATATAAATATGGAATATTAGAATACGACTTACCAACTAAAAATAAATTGTCAAATAATTTTTTAAATAAAGAAATAATTAGTTTAAATTATATTTTAATATTATATAAATACGTAATAATAGATTTAAATAAATAACTTACCCCCTATATTAACAACCAGATAAGCTTTTAGTGCGATTTTCCTCTATAATAGGAAAAAATGTTGGTCAATCATTTTTATTTTGGCCAGATTTTCACTAAAATTTTCTATTCCACTTTCGATGATGACCCACATGCACAGTTGCCGTAGATACAAAAAAAATTGCCTTTTTCATAAAAAAAGCTTCAGTTAGTTTTATATATACATAGCCTTAAGCTTAAGCTTAGCTTAAGCTTTGCTTTGCTTATGCCTAAGCTTAAGCTTAAGCTTGAGCACATCTTTAGACTAACTTTTTGCAAAACCTCTTCCTGTGCCAGCGAAAATAGCTGTTAGCTTTATAATCATAAATTATTTGCACTTTTTAACTTTTTTGCCGATCAATAATAAATTGTTACAAATTATTAAAAATTAGTATCTTTAAAAATTTAATTTTTTTTTTTAATTTTATTGCAAAAAAAAAAAAAAAAAAATACAATAAAATTTGATGATAAATATGAAGAAATTTTTAAAGATTTAGGAAAAAACGGATAAAAACATTTTTGTATTAAACGATTTAGAAAAAAAAATCATTTTTTCTTTCATTTTTTAATTGGAATGATTAGGGTAAGGATCCATTCGGGTCAGGTCATCAAAATCATGATCTGGATCGGGTGGCTTGTTAACCTGAAAAGAATAATGAAAAAAATAATGTACAAGGCGGTTTATAAAACCGTTTCTTTCTTTTTTATTTAAGAGAAAAAGAAATAATGAAATGATTAAACCCGTTTTTTTAAAGACTGGATTAGTCTGAGTTGAATAGTAATATGGGACCAGACTAAAAAAATTTGCTTCAATTTTATCTGGACATCCGGTTCAGTTCCTAAAAAACATTAAATTTAATTTAACTATTATATTATCAAGACGAATTAAGAAAATGTTAACCGAATGATTTCTTAACTTTTTTTCTTTAAAACAAGTTAAAAAAAACATAGTAATGAGTTAAAAATGTTAACTACGTTTTTTAAAGAACGAGTTAAAAAAAACGTTGACTATGTTTTTTTCCTTTTTTTTAAAAAAAAAGTTGAAAAACGTTTCTTTTTTTAAAAAAATGAAGTTAAAAAAAACTTTTCTTTAAACCGATTTGGAAAATGGTAACTAAAATGAATTAAAAAACGATAACTAACGTTTTTCTAACTTTTTTTAAAAAGTGAAAGTTAAAACGAGTTAAAATATTAACTAAATGTTTTTTAACATTTTTTTTAATACAAATATACAAATTAAAAAACGTTAATAAATAAACTTTCTTTCAAAAAATGCTAAATAAGCATTTTTTAATAGGTTTTTTTGCCAAAACGAATTAAAAACATTGATAAATAAAGGCTGTGACCTTTTTTACTAAACGAACTAGAGTAATTTGGGTACAAGTTAGAGTTTCAGTAATTACCGATCGGTTTTAACAGTTCCAGTTTACGATCGAACTGAAACATTCATCACTGCAGTTTCTATGTCAATTTTACGATTTTTTGAACCGATTTTACCAAATTGATTTGTGATAATAAAAAATGAGAAAACCGTTTTTTTTTGTCATTTAATAAATTTAATGCTCTGAACGGGTTGGGCCGGTTCGGGTTACCTTGTCAATCTGAACTGAAGAATTTTTTCAGGTCAGTAACCTGCTCTGATCCGACCCTACCCGTTGGCCCGAAGGTATTCGGGTTACTTCGAATGATTAGATTAATAAAAAAAAACATTGTACAAACGTTTCATGACACTTTTTACTAAATTATCACAAAAAAACGTTTTTTAATTTAATTATATATCAAAAAATGCGTTTCTTAATAAAATATCAAAAAAAAAGTTACAAAAACGTTTTCGCAATGTTAAAACGTCGCGAAACTTTTTTTAATTACGGAAAAAATTTAGTACGTTGATCACTTAAAAATCCGCGGTAAATATACATCAAAAAACGTTTTTGCAACATTTATCAGTAAAATATCAAAAAAAACTTGCGAAATGTAGAGTTCCGAACGGGCGGATGGGGTCAGGTAATTGACTTAACCTGACCCATGATATTCAAGTCAGGTCATCAAATTCATGACCCGTTTTATATCAAAAAAAAATTGTCAAGATTCAACAATTTTATATATGAAAAAATTTAAATAATAAAAAAAAAATGATTTTCTTAATCGTTTTTAATAACAAAAGAAAAAAACGATTTATTAATAGTTTTAATAACAAAAAAAAAGCAACAAAAAAAAAAATGATTATCTTTATCGTTTTTAATAACAAAAGAAAAAATGATTTGTTAATCGTTTTTAATAACTAAAAGAAACGATTTGTTAATCGTTTTTAATAACAAAAAAAAAGGATTTTCTTAATCGTTTTTAATAAAAAAAAAGAAACGATTAGCTTAATCATTTTTAATAACAAAAGAAAAAAAACGATTTATTAATAGTTTTAATAACAAAAAAAAGCGATTTTTTAATAACAAAAATAAAACGATTTTTTTTATCATTTTTAATAATAAAAAAATGATTTTCTTAATCGTTTTTAATAACAAAAAAAAAAATGATTTTCTTAATCGTTTTTAATAACAAAAGAAAAAAACGATTTATTAATAGTTATAACAAAAAAAAGCGATTTTTTAATAACAAAAATAAAACGACTTTCTTAATCGTTTTTAATAACAAAAGAAAAAAACGATTTATTAATAGTTATAACAAAAAAAAGCGATTTTTTAATAACAAAAATAAAACGATTTTCTTAATCGTTTTTAATAACAAAAGAAAAAAACGATTTAATAATAGTTTTAATAAGAAAAAAGTGATTTTCTTAATCGTTTTAAATAACAAAAAAAAAATGATTTATTATTCGTTTTTAATAACAAAAAAGAAACAATTTTCTTAATCGTTTTTAATAATAAAACAAAAAATGATTTTCTTAATCATTTTTAATAATAAAAAAAAAATGATTTTCTTTATCGTTTTTAATAACAAAAGAAAAAAAGGATTTTCTTAATCATTTTTATTAACAAAAAAAAACAATTTTCTTAATCATTTTTAATAACAAAAAAAAGCAATTTTTTAATAACAAAAATAAAATGATTTTCTTTATCATTTTTAATAATAAAAAAAGGATTTTCTTAATCGTTTTTAATAACAAAAAAGAAACGATTTTCTTAATCGTTTTTAATAACAAAAAAGAAACAATTTTCTTAATCATTTTTAATAACAAAACAAAAAACGATTTTCTTAATCGTTTTTAATAACAAAACAAAAAACGATTTTCTTAATCGTTTTTAATAACAAAACAAAAAATGATTTTCTTAATCGTTTTTAATAATAAAAAAAAAACAATTTTCTTTATCGTTTTTAATAACAAAAGAAAAAAAGGATTTTCTTAATCGTTTTTAATAACAAAAAAAAACAATTTTCTTAATCGTTTTTAATAACAAAAAAAAGCGATTTTTTAATAACAAAAATAAAACGATTTTCTTTATCGTTTTTAATAATAAAAAAAGGCTTTTCTTAATCGTTTTTAATAACAAAACAAAAAACGATTTTTTTTATCGTTTTTAATAACAAAAGAAAAAAAGGATTTTCTTAATTGTTTTTAATGACAAAAAAAAGCGATTTTTTAATAACAAAAATAAAACAATTTTCTTTGTCGTTTTTAATAATAAAAAAAGGATTTTCTTAATCGTTTTTAATAACAAAACAAAAAATGATTTTTTTTATCGTTTTTAATAACAAAAGAAAAAAAGGATTTTCTTAATTGTTTTTAATAACAAAAAAAAGCGATTTTTTAATAACAAAAATAAAACAATTTTCTTTGTCATTTTTAATAATAAAAAAAGGATCTTCTTAATCGTTTTTAATAACAAAAAAGAAATGATTTTCTTAATCGTTTTTAATAACAAAAAAAAATGATTTATTATTCGTTTTTAATAACAAAAAAGAAACAATTTTCTTAATCGTTTTTAATAACAAAACAAAAAACGATTTTCTCAATCATTTTTAATAATAAAATAAAATGATTTTTTTTATCGTTTTTAATAACAAAAGAAAAAAACGATTTCCTTAATCATTTTTAATAACAAAAAAAAAACGATTTTCTTAATCGTTTCTAATAACAAAAAAGAAACAATTTTCTTAATCGTTTTTAATAACAAAAAAAAAATGATTTATTAATCGTTTTTAATAACAAAAAAAAAAAATTATTAATCGTTTTTATTAATCGTTTTTAGTAATAAAAAACCGATTTAGCCAAACTTTAAATATAAAAACGCCGGGACTAATAGTTTCAGCGTTTTTTTTCAGCGTTTTTTGTCAGGTCAACGGGTCGGATCAGGTACCCGATTAACACTGACCTGACCCAAGAATTTTGGGTCAACCAGTCGGGTCAGATTCGGAGCTCTAACGAAACATTTTTTGAAATTAAATTATATATATCTGATATCAACAAATGCGCAACGTCTTTTAATATCAAAAAAAAACTGTTTTCACAATGTTTATGCTTTTTATCGCGTTGTTAAAAAACGCGCAATGTTTTTTTTTATTAAATCCCATATTAAAAAACATTTTCGCAACGTTTTTTATCAAATTATCAAAAAAGCACTACGAAGCGTTTTTTTTGTTAAATTTGTATATGTTAAACTTCTTTATTAATTATACGTTAAAAAACGTTTCACAACGTTTTTTGACAAATTATAAACGTTGCTAAACATCTTTTATTAAATTATAATTCAAGTCGAGTCAACACGGGTCAGTTCGCAAGTTTGATTTGAGGATCTTATAGTCATGTGTCATTTGAGTCAATTCTGAGTTTATATTAATACTCGACTCAGTTAGCCAGGGTGTCAATTCATCTACTTTACGACAACCATGCAAAAACGTGGACAACGTTTGAGTGGACCTTCACCATTTAAGATTAACAATTCCATCTTCCTGACTTTTTGAGTCATGGGAGAGCTTAGAAGAAGATGGAGGAATGAGATGATGATAATGAAAATTTTATTATTTAATTGTTTATTTTTTGGATCAAAGTAAAAAAAATTATATGTGAAATATGTGGTTAAATAATATAGACAGATTGTCTGACAAAATCATGTTTATTTTTACACAATAAATGTTTAATAAAATTAATTTTACATACTGTATATTTTACACTTTAAATGTTTATAGATAAATTCAAAATTTCTTAGATTAATTTGGTTATTTTTTGGAGCACAAATGTGAAATTAAAATATACATATATATAATATATGGAAATCTAAACTAATCAAAAATAAATAGGGATTAAATATTTACATATAAAGTCTTATCTTAAAGCATTTAAATTATCGATCTAAGTAAACATGATTTATCTGTTCAGGTATTACATGCTAAGCATTTATTTAGACAATAATATTATTTAGGTTTACCACCATGCCACACATGTTGTAAGTGATGATAAAAATTTAGCAATGAAAATTTGCCAAGGACTCAGACCAAGGTTTAACAATAAAAATACCACAATTGATTAACTGTCAATATATTTAAACTAAGCTCACTAACTGTACTAAAGAGCCCTAGTTATTAAATAATTTTTAAATAAGAAAATAGTTAGTTTAATTGATATTTAAATATTATATAAATACGTAATAATAGAATTAAATAAATAACTTACCCCCTATATTATTAAATAATTTTTTAAATGAAGAAATTAGTTAGTATATTGTATGTAGATATTATATAAATACGTAATAATAGAATTGAATAAATAACTTAAACTTACGATCTAAATAAATTACCGAATAGTTTTTAAATAAAGAAATTAGTTAGTTTAAATTATAGTTAAACATTACCGTATATCGCGGGCCATAGTACCCCGGTATCTTGCAAATTCCTGATGTTTGACCTTGTACCACCATGCCAATAACTCAAACATTTATTATGGATAAAATGTGTTTAAAAGATTGAATAATAATCAGAAAATTATTTTTGCATAATACCTAGGCAAAACTAGATTCATTAAATAATAAAATTAATAGAAAATAGAACTTTTTTTCGGGTGAAAGAGGTGGGGATACTATGCATGGGGGTACTGTGGCTCGTTATATGCGGTATATAATATATAATAGAATTAAATAAACAACTTACTCCCTATATTATTAAATAATTTTTTAAATAAAGAATTTAGTTAATTTAAAATATATGTAAATATTATATAAATATGTGATAATAAATGACGTATAACTTACGATCTAAAATAAATTAAAAAATAATTTTTAAATGAAGAAATTAGTTAGTTTAAATTATGTAAATATTATACAAATATGTAATAATAGAATTAAACAAGTAAATATAACTTACGATCTAAAATAAATTGCCAATAATTTTTAAATAATTAGTTTAAATCATATAAATATTATATAAGTATGTAATAAGAGAATTAAATAATAGCTTACTCCCTATTATTAAATAATTTTTTAAATAAAAAAATTAGTTAATTTAAATTATATGTAAATAATTTGTAATAATAGAATATGATTTACCAACTAATATAAATCCAAACAATTTTTAAATGAAGAAATTAGTTAGTTTAAATTATATGTAAATACTGTATTATATGAATATGTAGTAAGTGAATTAAATAATAACTTACTCCCTATATTATAAATAATTTTTAAATATAAGAATTAGTTAGCTTAAATTATATATAAATATGTAATAATATAATAAAATAATAATTTTACTTACGATCTAAAATAAATTACCAATAATTTTTAAATAAAGAAATTAGTTAGTTTAAATTATATGTAAATATTATATAAATATGTAATAAGAGAATATGACTTACTAACTAAAATAAATTAGCACATAATTTTTTAATTGAAGAAATTAGTAATTTATATGTAAATGTTATATAAATATGTAATGATAAAATACGACTTACCAACTAAAATAATTCCCAAATAATTTTTAAGTAAAGAACTTAGTTAATTAAATCAATAAATGACAGACATATTGATAACATATAACTTACACCCTGTAGTAAGTAATATTTATTAATTATTAGTTGCAAATATTATTACAAAAGCATATCCTGACACTTACATTCTAATAATGTATTTAAATAAAGAGTATAATTAGTTTGAATTACATGTAAATATTATACAATAAATGTAGTATAATTAAATATTGTAGCTTACCATCTATGATATACATTAAACAGTTATTTAAACAAAGATTTTAGTTATCTGTGTAGAATACTAATGAAGTAAAAATAAATAGCTGAAAACTTACCAACTATAATATTATCAATGATTAAAGTCGTATAAAATAACAACAAAGTTATTATTTAAATTATAAGATTATATAATAGCAGATAGTCCATTAACTTACGAGCTAAACAATTTAAATTGCATGTGAATATTTATAGAAAGTACAATATTTAAATTATTTACAATAATTTTTGTTCAATAATTAAGTTTATAATCTATTTTATAATTTACCTTTATATTCCTTGGAATTACTTGAAACTAATTAAATTAATTTGGTTTAAAAATTTTGAATAATTCTAACTTTGTATTAAATAATCATGCTATGTACTTTTTATACCTTTATTATCACTGTAAGCCATTACTATATTATTGCATTAAATTACTTCTTAACAGAGAATTTTTCTTTATTATACACTGTTTTTTTTAGACACGCAATATTTATTGAAAATGCAACTATTTTGATCACAGCCATTTAGCCGCACTGTGATGCAAAAAATCATAATAATTACTAAAAGTAGTAGCAGGCGTAACGTTGGCTGATACAATTCTAAATATTATTTTAAGTCAATTTTTTTTTGGATTCCCTAGAAAAGTTTTTATTAAATCCTAATTTTACCATTAAGGAATCCTTAAGGATATTTCTTTATTATGTTTGTTATTATTTATTTATTTTGTATTTATAATGTTAACTTGTATTTATTTCTTTCGTATATCGTTACATATTTCTCTGGTACCAACAAAATATAAATAATAGTTATAATTAACAAAAAAGTGAAAAAAACAATTCGATTGCAAAAAAAGTTAATATGTGAATAAAAAAAATCTAAAGACAGAACCTATAAATAAAAAAATTAACGTTAGTAAAAGTTCAAGAAAAAATAAATATTTTTCTGGATACATACTTTCTATAAAAAAAAAAAAACAAATGATTTTTCAATGAAATTTAATATTTTTAATTCATAACTCTCCAATTAATACCCAGACAATCTAAAATAAAAAAATATTACTAATAACTCTATTGAGAAAAATAAAAAAGAAAGCAGATAAGAACTTACTATCTCTATTAACTACCTAAGCCTTAGTGTCAGTTTCAAGCAGATGGATAAAACGATAATGTTATATATAAAGTTTATATTTAATAACTTTTAAAGTACCATTTGTCTGAAAAATACCTAAAAAAAAAGAATAACTAACAGTTAGTAATGACAATTAAGGTAAAATTTGAAAAAAAATTTTTTTTAACGCTTGTCAAATTTTCACGTCCAAAAAAATTCTAAGAAACTGCTTGTGATTTGTTCATCATTAAAATAGAAAAATGTTTTTTTTTTTACTTTCCAGTTCAAAAAATAAAATGGCCCAAAAAAAAAATAAGATAAATAGTTAGTAATATTTGTTAAAAGAAAATAAAAATAATTATTTTACTTTCCAGTTTCTCACGTCCAGAAAGATCTGAGAAATAGCCTAAAAATAAATGCGAACAAAAAATTATTAAAGTAAAAAAATATGTGTTTATTTTTTGCTTTCTGTTTTCATATAAGCAAAATAACAGTTAATAATAATATTTATTAGATTAAAAATACAAATTTTTTTTTTTTAGATCATTCCCACATCTGCTGGAACAAGAATACACTAAAAAACGAACGATTAGAAATGTTTTTAAACTGAAATAAGGAGAAAAGATTTTCTTCCTTGCCAGAAAAACTTTTAGCTTGTTCTTTTTATTTTATCTACATTTTCATGTCCAGAGTGATGTTTTGCTCTTTGGGCTTTTCCCTCGAGAATTTTTTTCGTGAAGGCGCAGTTGGCATCCGAAAAAGGTTATAGTAACACAAACAAAAAGCACCAATTATATTGGTACGGTTATGTAAAAAGACCTGCAGGATTGCATTGCTGTGGCACATCCGAAATGTGTGTCAGGTTACGCCGAATATATTTGCTTTTCGCATTTTTTTTTTGTGTGTAATGTTTATCAAAAAAAAACATTTTTTATTACAAAAATTTTAAGTATTATTATAAAGAAGCACAATTTCACAATTTTATTAAATAAAAGTTCATTTGCATTTTATTCATCATTTTAATTATTATAATATTATATTACATGAAATTTATGAAATTTTTATTAAAAAACGCGTTAGTAATACTACAAAAAAAATTATGACTCCACAAATATTATAACTAGTTCCATAAAAATCAATATACATAAACTTTTTAATATTTACGGAACAACATTATTTAAACTTGTTTCTCTTGTTTCTCTCAGCCAAAGTATTTAAAACTCAAATTATAACTTGAAGTAGAAAACAAAACACGTCCTAGTATTATAAAAAAAAATCCATAACATCATGAAATTAATAGAAATTAATATACAAGCGTCTTATATCTCATATACAATATTCTTTAAGCATTTTTCACCTGTTTAATATGACCAAATGCCGAAATTATGTTGTGAAATCTCTAAGTAAATTCATAACAAACGCATTTTATATTGTATATATTTATAATAATATTTTACACCAAGAGTTCTGCTGTTGGTGAAAATATTTAACTTTATTAAATAATAAAAACTTTTAAAATATTAAAATATATTTTTAAAACATGAAAAAGGGGAGAGAGAGTTGAACGATAATCAAATAATTATGAACTAATCAGATTCCATTTGTTTTGTCTCTATGGTACGGTCAGCTGTAGTGGTTAGATCCATCTGTTTATCCGCATTATCCAATCTGCTACTAAAGGAACGGATATGGATAAGTTGTTACAGAAGTATTACAGATATCCAGATATCCAATTTTATCTATAATACAGATAATATCCGTAAAATCTGTTAAAACTTATATAAAACGGATATTTATTATAACAAAGTTTTGCATTGAAACTGAGATATTTATTTTTTAATGTTAACAATTTTTCAATATTAAACGAACAGTCACTGATTAAAAATTTATTGTGATATTTTATTTATTTTTTTTAATAGACTTCTCTGTCTATATTACGTAGTATACCTTTAATATCCAGGAGTTTGGCATCTACTAAAATAAAAGAAAAAAAATATTAATACATTTTTTAGAATCAATTAAATAAAACCTACCCATACTACCTTCAAGTTTCCAAGGAAATAACTTACTACAGCTAAAATGCCATTTTAGAGAAGCCTACTGTAAATCTACAAAAATCAAAAAAGAAACATTAGCTAGATGTTTCTTAAAGATACCCGCCTCAAAGAAACACTTACCCGTCTGAATATCTGTTTCAGAAAAGTTCAAACCTTACAAAATCAAAAAAAAGAAACGTTTAAACTTAAAATGTTTCTTAGAGATAATTCTGAAGCCCACCTCAATGAAAAACTTACCTGGAATATTCCACTTAAACCTACAAGAATAAAAAAAAAATGTTAGTATGTTTCTTAAAGTTAATTTCGAAAATTTTTTATAATAGATAATTCCGAATCTAACTAGCAAAAATAATAGGCTGGAGAAACACACTACGAAGCACATTTCTGAAACTGTCAAAGTTACACCGTTAATCTAAAAAAGAAGAAAATTGAAACATTAGTAGTTTTTCATTAAAAAAAAACAAAAAAAGAAATTTTACACACCTACCTCTACAATTCCAAAGACCCGTCCAATATCCAAGTCCAGAAGTTAACCCTAAAGAAAAAAAAATAAAAGAAGCGTTTAATGACATTCCCAAAACAAAGAAGAAACAAATTCATACGCCTACTTGCAATTCCAGAGTTCCAGCCCATTATCTAAGTCCTGGAGCCTTCCCTGAAAAAAAAACAGAAAGGAACGTTAGCAACGTTCCCAAATCAAAAAAAATATTAAATAGTTTACCTCTGTTAACATAGCATATCACGAAGGAATTTTTTAAATAAAAAAAAATAAAAATTTTAGTTTAAATACCAAAAAAAATTAATGACCAGTTTAAAAAACTGATGTGTATTTTTTTTAGGGTTTTGTTTTTGTCGCACCTGCGACATGTCGCAGGGGCCGCGCCACGAAATATTATTGGTTCAAATTTTTGTATTCCGATCATGAGACGCACTAAATTTGCGAAATGTAACGCAAATTTTCTTTTTTTTTTATCAGTTCTCGTTCGTCTTTCTTTATTCCTGGACTATAAAAACGTAAGTTTTTGTTTTTTGTTTTTTTTTCTTTTGATTTAGGAACGCTACTAACGTTCCTCTCTCTCGGCTTTTTTTTAGAGAGGACGCTTCAACTCGGACCTCAAAATTGGTTATCTTAATCCATTTTTACCAATCGTTATCCGAGTAGGGAGGGTTTCGCCTGAGCTCGTTTTGTTTCTTTTTTTATTGATTTAGGCGTTTCTTTCTTCTTTTTTAGGCGCGGACTCTTGGATGTCATTGAATATTTCCTTAGACTTCGAAGTCGTGAGTATGAAGATGTTGTTTATGTTTGTTTGTTTTTCTTTGTTCTAGGAACGCTACTTACGTTCCTTTCTTTCTTCTTTTCTAGGATAGTATTATATTAACTTCAGCTTGGGCTTCGAAGTTATAAAGTGAGATATCTTTGGGCGTTCCTCTCTTTCTTTTTTTCTTGGGAGGACGCTTCAGCTCGGACTTCGAGTAGAAGGAGTCACTTTTTTTTGATTTATCGTTTTTTTCTTCTTTTTTAGGTACGAATCTCTTTGATAAGGATATTGAATACTTTCTTGGACTTCGAAATCGTGAGTATGAAAGGTGTGGTTCGCGTTTACATTGTTTTTCTTTGATTTAGGAACGCTACTCACGTTCCTTTTCTTCTTTTCTAGAGGGTGAACTTTGGATGTTGTACACTCCCCGACCAAAAGTCTCCGACCACTTTAAAACCGGAAAAAAATACACCAACTTCAACATTTAATTTCTTAATGATTTATAAATAAACATTGTAAAAAATTTATATAGTTTTATTCAGAAAAACGTGAATTTTATTAATATCTAGTTGGATTTCCGTGGCTATCTAATACAGCTTGAACCCTCCTTGGCAAACTTTCAACTAAATTTGTTAAAATTTCGGGTTCGATTTTATTCCATTCCTCCTCCAAGATTACCATTAATTCCTCAATATTTTTTGGATGAGGTTTGTGTTCCCGGACTCTCCTTTCCAAAACATCCCACAAATGTTCAATTGGGTTAAGGTCCGGGCTCTGTGCAGGCCATGGAAAGTCTATTATCGAATTATCCTCTTTCCATTGTTTAACCGTTCTTGCTCTATGCACTGGGGCATTGTCATCTTGAAAAATATATTGTGAATTGTTTTCTAAACTATTATAGAAGGGTAAAAAAGTGTTTTCTAATATTTCCATATATACAGAAGCATTAATACTACCAGAAACTTGGATTAAAGGACCAATTTTATCTTTCGCAAAACACCCCCATACCATAACACCTTGGTTTCCGGATTTTACAGTTGGAATCAAGCAATCCACATCATATTTTTCATGTGGTTTACGCCAAACCCAGTGGTGTGCATCATTTTGGAATATCATAAAGCGGGATTCATCACTCCAAATGATAAAATTCCACTCATCATCCCAATCTCTTCTTTCACGGCACCATTCTAGTCTTTTTTTACGATTTGCTTCAGAAACAAATGGTTTTCTCTTTCCAGCTCGTCCAAAAAAACCCTCAGAGTGTAAAGTACGTTTTATAGTATTAGAGGATACTGAAATTGATAAAGATTCACTAAATTTTTTTGTCATTTCCTCTAGTGATTGTTGCTGGTCTTCCTTAAGTGTTCTTACAAGTTGTCTAACGTTTCTTTCTGTGAGTTTTAGTGGCCTTCCCGAACGTGAAGAAGCTGTAATTTGTCCTGAATTTTTGTACCTCGTTATAGTATCATGGATAGTGCTTTTAGGGTGCCCAAGAATTTCCCCAATATTTCGTTCACTATGACCTCCTTTCCAGAGACCAATAATCTCTCCTCGCTCAAACTCAGTAAGTTCACGTCTTTGGGACATTATAAAAATATATTTTTTTTTTTTATTTTCGGATAACTGAAAACAAGAGCTTCATGGGAAAAAAAATTTTATATGTTTATATTTAATGGATTTGGCGTAAACAAACTTAATAGGTAATGATCGGCAATAAAAAAATCGGGTGGTCGGAGACTTTTGATCGGGGAGTGTACATAGATCATATTGAATCGAAATCGTAAGTAGTTTTTGATGTTGATGCTTCTTTGATTTAGGAACGCTGCTCACGTTCCTTTCTTTTCTTCTTTTATAGCCCTATAAAAAAACTGGATACATTTTTAATAAGATTTTTATACGATTTTTTTCCTTAGAAATAACGTATCACAATAGACCGTTGAAAAGATACGGAAAATTGCACAATTCCGTATCACTATAAATATGGTTTGGATACAGAATTTGCATGGAATGCATACGGAATTTACATGATTTAATCACTGTTTTACCATGAAATTTATATTATTGCTTATTAAATTTACTGTTTATATTACAATTTCCTGGATATGCGTTTTCTCCATTGTTTGAACGCCATGTGCTACTATTTTTTATCTCGTAATTTTCATTTAAAGAAATGACACTACTATAAAAAATGTATCACAAAGAAACTGACAATCAATTGTTCAGTGATTTATACGCTGTTGAAAAATTACACGATAAGGATACAATGTCTACGAAATTAATAGTACAAGACAATACAGACCGTGGCTATAGAGTATTGGATTCTCTTCAGGAGTTTTGAGATTGTATCTGAGCAGTCACGGCGTTTCTCTGAAATAATATACGAGATTGCACCTCAGGCTCCGAAAATACAAGTGGGCTTCTTTTCTCATTCTCGTATCCCAAGTTGATATTCTTAGACAATTCCTTAGTGGAATACTAGAAGAATTTCGTAATGGTTATGGAGATAGCGCAAATGTCCTAAATCTCTGAGTAACCTTGTAATTACGGAAAAAAGTGGTCGGAATACTCTAGGCGTTTTTGGTCATATAATTATCATATACAACCTACAACATTTTATGTGGCTAATCACAATGGAGCGAAGAAGTTTGCCGATAATGTCCGAATGCGGATGCCCAGAGACATTGGCCTCTCTTTCGACCCCTTCTTTACAATGTGTTCGTATCTTAGGATCTACCTATCTTAAACAATCCCTTTCCCCTCTTAGTCGATACTTAAGAACATCTGTTGATATTCATAGAAATGATCTTTTCATTAACAAATCTTTGGTTGTTTACTGCGTTGATAATCCTGGTCCAACATTAGACGATAACGTAAAAATAGACTGTGTTTCATTGATTTCATCACAAAGTGATATCTTTGATCAGAAAGAATGCCCAAAAGAGTTGTATAACGAAACCCATAATTGTAACATACAGAGTGATGCTGAAACTAAGGGCGGCCATGTTATTGGTTTTAGTGAAACTGGTTCTCCCCCACAGTTACCCAACAACGATTCTCTTCTAGTATCACAAAAATAGTTAATACATGAAATAACAACGGAAGATAATTCTATGGTAGCAAAAGACACTAAACTTGAAAAGTGCATCAAAGAGACTATTATCACTTTATCGGTCTCCTCTCGAGAAAAATGTTTACAACTAGAAAAGATTCATGCCACGGTATTGGTACTTTAATAGTAGAAGAAAAATAAGACCTTTGCGGTTACGAGTTGACTATCAATTATAGGGATCTAAAACATATTTCTAGTTATGCCGTAACAAATCTACGACAAAATCAGAATAATACTTACCCACAGACAAACGTCCACCGCATATGCGCAAAAGTAGAATCACACGACAAAATGTATATGTGAGGGAGCATACTGTAGCAAGAATGTTACCAACTCGTGCAATCCTAACAAAAATCCTCCGTTACTTGTTTCTAAAAATAGATTATGGTGGGAAAATATCACTTTCATTTGCTATGTCGTGCTCAGAGAGGATGATGTCCAACAATGATTTGTTTGACATGCACAGCAAATCGGTATCTTCGCAGTCTTGCTCTTCTATCATCAAAAACAAAATATACCAATTTAATCCCACATGAAACAATTACATTTCGTACATGGTCAACTGATTTATTACACTATGGATTCCAAGACAAGTTGATACCCGTATTTTCCTTGGAGTGTATTCATGACAGGAGCCCAATGTATTCTATTTATTACGTACTAGACATAATATATGTGTCAACCAAAATACGTTAATCCAAAAAAAAAAAAAAATAAGTCGATCCAAAATCATGAGGGTTTTTGTGTTTAGGGTAGGAGATGAATTTACTATAATTAGTATATTTTGAAAACAGTATATCAAGTTCAGAAGTACCTGATTAATCGCATGATCGATGGCTCGATCATCATGTGAAATAAGCGGATTTCTAATATCATAATCAGAATATCAGTCTTTCGGACTTTTAAAATGGACTTTTTTACTTTGCTTATTAATCTTTTAGAAGTATCTGCAGTATTACGTAATAATAAGCATTTTACTAGTCCTTCACGATATATTAAGCTCAAATCTGTTTATCTTTTCGATAGTTTTATCATTCAAATTATTCGCAATTAATTTGAAATATTTTTTCTTTTTATCAAACTAAAGTCGATATTTATAAACAGGGAATTTTTAAAAATGAACACAAAGTATCTTGGTCAAGATAGTAAGTTCCATTTATTTCATATTTTTCCTATGTATTCTTACCACTCTCAAGAGTTAATATTCTTTATTTGGCCTTTTAGAGCTTATTGACTACCTTAAGGGGCAAAATAATTTATCGCGTTTATCTTATTATGGCTTTCTACTACATAACCGCAAGGTTATTATTAAATCAATATCATCCCCGGATACATGGGACAGTCTCAACAATATGTGGATAACTAAGTTTTTTAAGGAAGCGGAACAACTTTTTGACAAAGAAAGTTATCTTAATTTAAAAAATAAGGTGCGTTGTTTATTTTGCAAATTGAGGGCAACTCCGGGTCGATTGCGATTGACTTTAGGAGAATTACTGTGTTGACAACTTGGTATCCATCCCAAGTCCTCAATTCAGGCGCCCTAAGTTTGTCGTTAATAAAGGTCTTTTAATTCCGGAGGAGGAATTAAATACGTGCCTTCCTTTATTACTAAATTAAGTTAATGCACTACTAACGAGTCTCTTCTTTACAACAGGTCGATACTGAAAACAGGCGGTTAAATAATAAGATAAGAACCCTATGGGAAGAAATAATAGATTTATACAAGAAACTCAACAAAGAAAATCACAATAATACTGGTAATACATTCACTCACACTCTGTCTTCGTCAAATATTGAATTATGTATTTACTTTTTTTGTATACAACGAAACTTTCAATGTAGGTCGTAAAAGAAAGTGTTCCAAAAGTAGTAGTGTAGATCCTCTTGTAGAAACTATAGAAATTTCAAGTGATGATGAATCAGAAATATATTCTGAAATTAATAATAATGAGTACAAGGATAATCTAGAAGTCGAGTTTGAAGTCGGACCAAGCATCACTACTACCAAATTTAAATCAAAGAAAAGGACTTCTAACTCAGTATACCCCACTGAAGATAGCCCTATGGAAACTTGGATATTGCCTTCTGGAAAATCGGCAGTTGACGTAATTAGTGGCCCTTCTTCTTTGTATAAATCTCAGTAAGTTTTTAGATCACTATTTTCTTTTCCCTTTGCCTTTCAATCCAACCTATATTCATTTTACATAGCCCATCACATATGGGGATTATACGACTTGGAACGAAGATTCAACAGCCAGGGTGGATTGGGAACGATGACTGGGAGTATTTACAAGAAAGCGTTGAATATCCCAAGGATTCACTAGGCCAGACGTGATGAAACTTTTTAACGATTTACTAGAAACAGTAATTATTTAAGAAAACTCTCGATAATGCACTAGTGTATATTTAATTCTAATGATTAACTAATTTCAGAGATCCCCCGCAGAATACTCGGAATGTCTTTACAACGTGAAATTCGATGCAAAAAATAAACAAATGGCATTTGTTGTAAATGTACTTCGATGGTTGTAAGTATTTTGTATAACGATGTTATTTAATTTTATTATTGCTCTGATCATCACTAATTTATTTTAATATTAAGTGCGGATGTAGTTTTCAATCCCACGAGCGCGTTCCACTGTCCTTGTGAACAAGAGTCTATTTTGGGATCACTTTTAGTGCATCCCATTTTACAATACGTCTCAAACATTTATAACAAACATGTTTATATTCCGTATGTTTCAGATTTTCATATCAAATGTTTTTCACTTTTAATGATTGAAATTTATATTGCTTTCTGAAATAGGGGAGAATTCTACCTTCAAGCAAGTGCAAATCAGCGCTTGATTCGACGTAGTCTTAAGCCTGAGGACAATAAACCACTAGGTCTTAAAATTGATGGGGTTTTTGAATCTACTTACTCTACTGGTAATAAATCGGTAGAATTTGGAATGATAGAGATGTCCGGGGGGTATAATACCGATGATTTTCCTCGATACCTAAAAGACCATGTTCGTGGATGCTGGGGTATGCGAGACATTCTCAACAACATTGCAACGATGCTACCATGCGGTGATTATAAGGTTATGAGGCAACTTCGCACATGGTTTCTTCATACACATGGTAAGTGAAGCGAAGTGTGAACTTTTAACTTTTCAATAATTATTAAACCAAATGTCTACATTTACTAGGACTAGATGTTCAACTTTGGGGAATAGACATTCCTGTTAAGAAAGTTTACCGTATGTTTCTCCTTGGTACCTTCCGGTTCCCAATCAATTGGGAGGATCATTACGAACTTATGCATGCGCTACCAATATTATGGAATTTCGGAGTAAGTTTATTATTATTCTTGGTTTTTTATAATGAAGCATCTAATTTCTGATCTTTTTTACACAGAAAGGATTAAGTGACTCTGCTGAAGTACTCGAAAATTTAAAGAAATCACACAATCGCAATTCAATCTCATCCTCTAAAACTTTAGCATTAAAAACATATATTCGGCATATAAAACAATCTCCAAAAAAACCAATTGGCAAAAAGGCGCGTACTATTAATCCAATGAAGCGTGAACAGCTTGAGGATCCTCCTTCCCCTTCACCTGTTTTTATTAGTTAGTATATTTTTTTTTTTTAGTGAATCGCAAAAAAAAATCTTAATATGTAATAATCTTAATATGTAATATTAAAATTTCGTCAGAAGAATAATAAATATGCATATATGCAATTTAATCTACTACTATTTTTATCATGATTGAATAGCAGTTCCAATCAAATTTTTTGACAGAGCTCTTTATCCCTATTTATTAACCTATTTTGGTATTACACTGCAGGATAGTACCCACTGTAAAAAAAGAGGTCAATTTATAGCGGGTGCAACATTTTATAATGTCGAATCAACATGTGATTTGTAAAATTTACTCAGTATGGCACCAAAAATTTTTTCTACATTTCGGCCAGAATTACGAAACTTGGCCAGAATTAGGAAATTAACTGTGTGATGAATATGGTGTAAGTGTGTGACAAATAAGTTTTTGAACACCGGAAACATGAAATACAAAAAGAAACTATATTGTCTTCTCTTTAGCCAGAGAAAGATATAGAGAAAATTATATTCAAAGGTAAAGATAGAGATTAAAGTTCTTTTTTTTAACGCAACTCACTTGTTATTCTGTTTTTGGTCAGACTTTTATTTTCTCCATTCCATAGAATTGTTACTAGGAAAGAAAAAAGTAAGCGAAGTGAAATTACCCACCCGGTGGCAAAAAATTTAATAATAAGTATTCTATAAGCATCAGAACATTTTCTTTATTCGGTTGTTATTATCTCGTTATAATTTTTATAATAGAAGAGGACTATGTAAAAAATAAGGCAATGGCGTTAAGCTTCTCTACCGAAAATTATCGGAAAATGTTTAAACAACTCGATAAGTTAGGAGAAGGATCATACGGGAGTGTGTGGAAAGTAAGTCTCTACAATAATTCATATCCACGTTTACCCTTCAGGTATGACGCAAGTTTATATTTAACTACTGTAGGCATTTCATTTATTGGATGGCAAAAGCTACGCTGTTAAAAAAATCGATATTCGTAAGACTGGAATGTAGCACTGGTTTGTTGTATAAGTTATGTCATTTTTGTTAAATTATTTGTTGCTAACATTTATCTTTAGTAAATATATTACGGACTGAACTTTTAGGTTCTCAAGGAAGCTAAAGCGCTTGCCAAACTTGAACACCCGAATCATTGTAAAGTATTTTTCTTTCTGGTTACAATGCCCTGAAAATGATTGGACAGATCTTACCTCCACAGAATTCATCCAAATGGGATTGTGTTTGACTACTCTCAAAAAGGTTCTGGTAAAACATGACAATCTGATCAATTCGCATTTTAATGTCAAAGTATCTTATGGGATTATGAAAGGAGTACCGTATTCTCCCGATTTTAAGCACCACCCGAATTTAAGCACCACCCCGACTTTTGACCAAAATACTTGAAAAACAAAAATAAGCACCACCTCAGATTTTAATTTTTCTTTATTAAATTTCATATTTTATTCAAAATAAACTTTATTTACAATTCATCATTTCAATTTCTCTTTCATCATGTATCATCGCAATTTCGCAATTATATATATAGAACACGATAAAAAATTATTGGGATACACAAGTACAAAAATTCCGATGTGTAAAAATGTGAAAAAAAAAGAATTTTAAGTAAAAAAAAATACTTCCGAATTTAGGCACCACCCCCAACTTTAGCCGGAATTTTCCTTCAAAAATGTGGTGCTTAAAATCGGAAGAATACGGTAAGTGCCTAATAATTTTCAACTACCTATGCTTCATAACGATTGAACATACATGTTTTGTTTGAACGTTACCATAAGTAACTAATAAGTCAACTTATTCTATTAGGTTGAGTATATCCATGATAAGAAACTAGTTCATCGAGACTTAAAGGCGGATAATATTTTTTTATAGGAAACCACTAATAATGAATTTATGTCAAAAATTGGTGATTTTGGTTTGGTAAAATCCGGGAGGCCAATGGTAACACTTATTTTTGTAATTTTTCATTGTCTTACATGTGATAAAAATATTTATATGTTTTAAACTTTACATATTATACTGTAGCATATTGAAGCTTTTACTAAGAAATCTGATATTTTTGATCTCAGACTTATATTACAAGACTTGTATTTTCCTGGTAAAGATTTAGATGATTTATATGTACTAAAGGTACGGGCTGATTGTGGTGATATGGTGGTAAGGTGCCCTATAAAAAATAAGTGTCCGGATAATGTCCAGAAAATGTCCAGAAAAATTGTCTAAATAATTGTCCGGAAATTCTGGACACTGTGTGTCCGGAAACTGTTCCGAAAACACTGCATTTTCGGGATATTAGGAAATTGTCCTGAAATTGTCCGGAAATGTATTTTCGTAAAATTTTGCCATAAAAGATGATCAATGGATAGATGATCATCATTATTCCTCAACCCAAAATTTTTATATCATAGATATATAGTATTTTTGCCTGCTCTGCAATTTTAATTAGTACGACAGAAAAGATTTTGAATGTCAGTTTTGTGATTTTTGCATTTTTTTACAAAATTAATTTATCTTTTTTTGGAAATAGTATCCAGAATTTGTCCTGAACTTTTTCATGTCCGGAATTTGTCTATCTGGTTTTTTACTATGTCCAGAATTTGTCCAGGTTTAACTGTCCAGAATTTGTCCAAAATTTTATACCGAACAAATACTGGACGAATTCTGGACAAAGTTAGGACATGTCAAAATTTTAAGTATCAGAAGTGTGTCAGACATGTACCAAAAAAGTGGACATTTTCCAGACACATCAGATTTATTCCAGACATTTTCCAGACATTTTTGATAACATTTTCCGGACATTTATTTTTTATAGGGGTGATTTGTACATATGAGTATATTTAAATGAAGTAAATAAATAAACAATAAATTACTTTTTTCCTGTGATTCAAAATTAAACCCTCATTTAGGTAGAACTAATTGACCAAATGACTGGTAATCGTCCGCAAGCAACAATAATCCTTGCATCCAACATATTTAATATGTTAACTGATGCTCACTCCGAAGCTCATATAACAAAAATCAACTCGTTGAAAAAGAAGTTAAATCATTGGAACAAGAAAACGCTACTTACGCTACTTTAAAACATGAATATGAAGTTAAAATAAACTTATTGGAAGAGAAGATTAAATTGTTGGAACAGAAAATTAAATCAATGGGAACAGGAAGGTGCATTAAAATAAAGAATATCATTTTACACAGGTACAAAGAGGTAAATTATTGTAATGAAATAACAAAGATAGTGATTACGCTTTCAAGGAGATACTTTTTTTCCTTTTCTCTTGGGCTCGTGAAATAAAGAAATAATTCTGGTAGCATTTTTCACAGTTTTTTAAGAATAAAGTTATTACAAAGTTTATGAGAATAAAGTATAAATATTATATACATATTGGATAATTTTTTGTTTGACATCTTGTTCTACTTCGTACCTTCCAGGTATATTTTTTCTTCAGGTGAAGTTGACTGTATACCGCCAAATGTATTCTTGTTTTTTGGTTGATGCTCTCAATTGTTGGAACAAACGTGTATTTACGTGATTTACTTCGATAACTTAAAGTGTCCTAATAAAAACCATAAACTAATGAAACCACCGAGGGTGCAGTTTGCAAAATCAAATAATATGAATCTTGAATTTACGTTCTATTTCCATTCTTGCTGATAGAGCATATTTTAGCAACATCTATTAATGAACTACTAAAAATTCATAATAACTGAATGTAATAACCAACATAATATCATGATTTTATTATTGTTGAGCTATATGAATATTAAAAAATCGCAATTAAGTTAGTTAAAAGTCAAGAAAATTGTCATAAATATAAAGCATAATTGTATGTAAATCTTCTATCTCCGTAGCAAAGGAAAGGGAAAAGCAAAAAATTTATCAAAATTGCTAAGTAAATTTTTGTGTATGACATACTAATTTTTAAAGTAAAAGAAACAAATGGATGTCGATATTAAAAATTCTCCTGTAAGATTTCACCATGATTTAACTATATAAAAGACAAAATTAAAGCCACAAGGTTTTAATAGAAGAACTAAATGATTTATTATTATCTTTTAGGATAATTTTGAGATTGCTTCTAGAGTTTGCATATTATTAGAAATCATATTTCGTCAATATCATTATAATATCTTAGAATATGCCTAAGTTACGAAATATAGCCTATTAAATTATTACTTAAATAAATTCTTTATCTCTCCAAGATTCCAAAAAAAAATTTTGTTTATTCTACATTAGGCTGGAGATATTATAACTTTCAAAGAAAGAATGTATCAAGTAAGATACGCAGGTTGTAGGAATATATGATTTTATTTAGCATGCTTTTTCTTCTTCATCCTAAATAATATCACCCAAGAGGGATATAATGCTGATGGTTGCGGATCCTAAATTAAATAGCTTAATCAGAGTTAAGTGGACATTATAAAGTAGGTATTGCTGTCTCATTATTATAGTTTTAATAGTCTTATTAAAATAAACTTAACCAAATAATATTACCGTAATCATAAATGTATAAGCAATGTATCAAATAATTTTAATTCTAAAGAAGAACAGATGTGGTTAAAGATAGTCTTAAATTGGATTTTCGCTTTGTAATAATAGTACCATGACTTTTTTTAGTTTATTGTGTTTATTGTATTGTTTGTTGGTGACACTATACAATCCTTTATTTTTCATATACGTGATTACACCTTCCAGTATGTATACATGAATATAGTGATGAATAAAACTTTGATTCTAAAAGTGAGTATACCATTTTTTTTCAGCTTTTATTACAAGTGTAATATTTACTCTTTATGCGTAAGAGCATTAAAACCTGTTTTCATGTATTAAAGCTCTCATATTAACTTTCTTGAAAGATCATCAGATATTTTGAAAAACGAATGAAAATTTAATTTTATAAATAAACTAAATGTAATCAAGAAAATAATGAACAACAGGTTAATAAATAATTTCAATTTTGTGTCATTTTGTTTCCAATATTCATAATTTCATATTATCATTAGTAATAACTGTTGAATATGTTTATCATTGTGTTACTTGAAAATATTATTTCGAATTTATTCTAACTTTATTAGCAATATAGGTGAAGAAAAATATCTTGAATTGTAAAATATTATAAATCTAAATCTTTCACTTTTTACTCTAATTCTATAAAAGGATAATAATCATTCATATTCGCTGGTCCTTTTACTAACTTTTCAAATTTTTCAAAATATTCTTTAAAATTCTTAGTGTGTTTCTTATTACGAATTGGACAGTAAGTGTAATTTAATATTTGGATAAGATAATTTCGCATAATGGATGGTTTAGGAATAGGGAAAACACACTTCATATCACTAATAAACCAATTACCATGTCCACCAGCATTACAAGATTTATAAAATTTATTCACTTCTAGACAATAAATATAATGAGAGTGTATTAATCTTTCTCGTGTCCTCTTTGAAATTAGATTGAAATCCGTATCACATTCATACTCAAAAATATCATCTAAGATAAATTTAGAAGATTCTTTAAAAATTGTTGGTAATAAATATTTATCTGCAAGTATAAAAGAGATAATAATTTTCTCAGTGAAATGATCTTGAAGGAATACTTCACAATAATTTAAGAGTTTTTTAATAATAAATTTATCAGATAAACGTAATAAATTTTCAACATTATTCCAATCAATATTTAAGATGGTATTAGGATAAATAAATGATAACATATCTTCAATTGAAGTAGATTTCTCATCAATAATTTCAAAAATAGGAATTGTACTTTCTGCAACTTCAATGGTTTCATTTGAAGAAGGTTTTGCACAAGTAAATAAACTCTTGAAAAACTCAGAAGCAAATGAAAGAAAAGTTTTGTGCACAAGAAAATGTGTATTTTCTACTTGAAGGATAATGTCTCCCTCTTCTGTATAATAATGAACAGTATGTTTTATGAATTCCATAGAAAAGTTGTCCTTGATTATAAGTGTTAGGTCGAAATTTATAAAAAACTACAAGTAAATATATGACATAATGATGACGTTTGATTGCATATATCGTAGTATAATTTGACAAGAAAATATATTGTTGATTATTGTAGAGAAGTGTGTTGACAAAACAAATTGTCACAATAAGTCATTATTAGGTAACTGGATCTATTATATATATTGCGAAAAATTTATTTTTAGATTTTCATAAAATGTACAGGTTTACGTCATATTACGTCCGTGCTATTTTATAGTTAAAAATACAAAAGGTACTTACTGCAGCAAATAAATCCTTGCAATATCAACTATACAATCATCTAGTCTAAACTGCTTTTTTTGTTAAGCTTTTACTTAATTGTAATTATCCTCTAAACCTATTTTGATAGGTCTAATAAACGGTCACGTAAAGAAAGTTTGTCACCCTTCTTTTTGAATTATATTTTCGTCTATTATTATTCTTTTTTGCTGTTCTTTGTACGTCCATTATCATTACAGATATCTTATTTTTGATTTTGCCACTTAAATTCTTTTTTGTAGAAAGTGATAGTCATAGTTTTTTTTTATTTTTTCAAGTAAATTACATAGTACATACACATGCTTTTTTCATATACTATTTTAATCATTTACTAAAAAAACTTTTGACTACTCGTGGGAATATATATATAAAAATATAGAAAAAAAAACAAATTACTTTTTTTTTTTTTTTTTTTTTTTAAGAAAAAAAAAATGTTAGAATTTTGTTTACATATTTGTAGACGAATTTTTTTCTTTTCTTATATATTTTAAATTTCCCGCTCTTTTTTAAAAAAATTCTTCATAACTTGTTTTTTTTTTTTATGTCAATTGTTCTTTGCATTCAAGTTTCAACATGTACAGTACACACACGCGGAAAAGAAAATGAAGTGCATTATTTCAATTTTCAAGGTATTACACATGGACGTGAAATTACAAATTATATTAATCATTCTTTTCAAAATTTTTTACTGATAAATTTACTTAATTTATAATTTTACAACATTAGAAAATCAACACATTCACTTACTTATTCATATGATCGTTATTCATACTTTTTTTCGATAATAAAATGAGATTAATATATATCTTTTGTTTACCTAAAATAATGTTATTTTTAAAATTTTATAAATAACTCCTTTTCTTTATTTGTATAATAATTATTTCAAAAGGCTACTTGCTATCGTTAAAATGATAATTACAATTTTTTTTTTTGTTATATGTTAAAGAATATCTAATTCATTAATCAAAGATTTAAACGACTGTTAAAATATTATTTTGTTTTTGAAGCACTAAAGGAAGTAAATAAAACAAATAAAAGTTATGTTATTAGAAAGAATGATGTTAAAATAGTTGGAAATTTTTAATTTGTTATTTATTTTTTTAATGATAACAGATAATTATTTTATTTCCGAGCAGTTGAAATTCTATTTCTTTCACAAAATATTACTATTTTAAAGATTATATTATATTATAATTAAATTCATTCGTTAATATTTTTTCTTACCTAAATATGATGACATTTTTTTTTTAATTATAATCATAAAGAACTTCACTAAATTATTAAAATTGAGATAACAAATAATTGCAATCACGTTAGAATTGTTAAGCTAAAAAATAATAATTATTTTTGCTATTATATGTTTAAATATACCTATAATAGGTCTCATAAATAATAATAATAGTTGATACTAGATGATTGATTAATAAAATTTTTACTCTTTTGCAAGTCTTGGGATTTATTATAAAAAAAGTAATTTCTTTAACGAAATTTATCTGCAACCTTAGTGATCAGCAGATTTTTTGAACGTTTATATGTTTGTCGATCGCTGCTGTGCAACTGTGATACACTTAATAAGGACGTTTTTTTTTTCAAAAAAAAAAAACTAATCCTTTTTTTCATATTGTTGTTTATACATCATTAATCCGATATGGAAGAACCTAAACTCAGTGAAGATGTATTTGAGCAAATAAAAGATTTTGACCATCAGAAATTAACAGAAAAACAAAATTTATTAATTGATAAACTAATATTAAATGAAAAATTAAAAGAATGTTATAAAGAAAATGGTTTATGCAAGGAATGTAAGCAACCTAAAAATTCTTACGTTTGGTGTCAATGTAAATTTCAACAAAATTTCAAAAATTGGACTAGTGGAAATAATGAAGTTGATGAGTTTATTCAAAAATCACAACTTAAAGCTAAAATTAGTAATGAAATTTTAGAATGGATTGAATATGATAGATTTGAAAAAGTTGAATATTTAGCAGAAGGAGGATTTGGAACTATTTATAAAGCAATTTGGAAAGATGGATATATAATTAGTTGGGATTCTGAAAATAATCAATGGAAAAGGAGTAAAACATGGTGTGAGGAATATGAAAAATATCCAGTTGTTTTAAAATGTTTGCATAACTCACAAGATATTACAGCCGAATTTTTAAGAGAAGTAAGTTATTAGTTAGTATATAATTTTTAAAATAATATTAAATGTTAAATTGACTGTTATTTATATGAATTCTTTTTTTAGATTAAATTATATACTGTGCTTGTAGGCTCAAATTCGATAATCTACTGTCATGGAATTAGTAAAGAACCAGAATCTAATAATTTTATAATGGTAATGCCGTATGCACAAAATGGTAGCTTAAGACAATATTTAAATAATAATTTTAATTCAACGAGGTGGGTGGAAAAGGTGAATATTTTACGTAAAACTGCAGGTGGCCTTAATAATATTCACAAAGAAGGATTAATTCACCGTGATTTTCATTGTGGTAATATATTAAATAGTTTAGGTCATATCCGTATTACTGATTTAGGATTATGTCAACCAGCAAATGCAAAACCGTCTCAAGATGAATATAAAAAAATATATGGAGTATTACCTTACGTAGCACCTGAGATTTTAAGAGGAAAAGAATATACTAAAGAAAGTGATATTTATGGATTTGGGATTATTGCACATGAAGTTTGTACGGGACTTCCTCCATATCATGATATTGCACATGATGAACTATTAGCTATTAACATTTGTCAAGGGCTTAGGCCAAAATCTGATTATAAAATTCCTCAATTAATTTTGGATATAATTAAACAATGTTGGGATGCTGATCCTTCAAAACGACCTAAAGCAATTGAATTATATGAAAAATTAAGTGGTTTATATCGTAATTTAGTTTATCCCAGTAGTCATCCCAGTAGTCATCCCAGTAGTAAACATGAACTCGTAAAGCAAATTAAAGAAGCAGATAAAATTAATGAGAAGTTAACTACTATTTCGTCTTTATATACTAGTACTACTCTTTCATATGTTACAAATTCTCAAGCACTTTACACAAGTAGACTTTTAGACTTTAAATATCTTCCAGAACCGAAAAATGCTATTGATAACAAGGATGATAATAACTCATTTGGAGAATATTCAGGTACTAATTAATGTCCTAGTTTATTTTACAAAATCATGCTTGAAATACTTTAACGTATAATTATATTTTATAGAATCCATAGAATCGATAGATTTTACTAAACTCGACATAGGTACTCATTTATATTAACTTTTTCCATAGTTATTTCATTAATAATTTTTTAATAATTTATGTATTTTTATAGATAAAAGCAACTGAATAGGAAAGGGTGGAAGCTTTCAAAGTATTCAGAATATAAATTTCTTTATTCGTATGGAATATTTTTTTTATAATTATTATATGTATTTACTATTTACTATTTACTATTTACTATTTACTATTACTAGTATTTATATTCTTTATCACTTTACATATATATGGGATATTTTTTCTTTTTTTAAAAAACGAATTGTGTGAATATTATGAAATAATAATAAAGTAATAAACTATTTTCTTTAATATTACTAATATTATGTATTAACAAACTTTTTTTTTATTTTTTGGGGAATAATAGATAAAAAGTTTTATTAGGTATTTCTTTGCAAGACACGTAATTATAAACAAGCATCAAAGCCTCAAAGGTTAAATATAGCATGATATAAAAATATTATTGTAGTGAATACATGTGCACCTTCAAGAAATGATTTAAATTTTTTATTAAAGTATTTAGGTAAAGCCTGTACAGTGATAAAAAAAAAATGTGACTCGAATTTATTTTATCACAAAATGACTCACAGTTTAAAAAGAATAGCATGAGTTATACGAGCATAATATAAATTAATTTAATAATAACGATTTCAAATATCCTACATGAAAATCTATTACATACAGTATACTTTTGTATTCATATTGAATTTTAAATAAAGATTGTCAACAATCATAATTATATAACTCGATATGTTAGGCAGTTACACATAACTAATTTATAAAATTGTACTTGCATCCTCTTATCTTATCATCGTTCTCTTATTTATTATTATCATTCACATTCCCATTATATAGATTTCAGTTGAAGCTCATTATTATTATCATATAAATATTTAGCAAATAAATATAGCTAGTAATATAGTAAACATGAAAGAAAGGCATCCTTTTTAATAAGTTTCTTAATTATTTCACGTGTTTATAATTATTATTTACGAAAATTCTTAATTTAAAATATGAATAATACTTTTGACAACTTAATAACTTTGGATTATCGTTTTACAGGGTATCATTTTATTAAGTGATTTTTTTTTTATTTGCTAGACAAATTTTTATAAAAATGGGACGAGATTTTATTTTTAAACGAACAATATAATATTTCGACAGGAGTTAATTACTGATTGATAAAGTTTTTATTCTTTTGAATTAAATTTCTTACTTGCAAATCTTGGGATTTATTATAAAGAAAGAAGTTGCTTCAAAGAAATTGCAACCTTTGTGTGATCAGCTGATTTTTTGAACGTTTATTGTCTGACTAAAATTTGTCGATCGTTGCTGTGCAACTGTGGTACATTTAATAAGGACGTCTTTTGTTTATTTATTTTTTATTTTTTTTTTTTTTTAAAAAAAAAACTAATCCTTTTCATGTTTATACATCATTAATCCGATATGGAAGAACCTAAACTCAGTGATGATGTATTTGAGCAAATAAAAAATTTTGACCATCGGAAATTAACAGAAGAACAAATTTTATTAATTGATAAATTAATATTAAATGAAGAATTAAAAGAATGTTATAAAAAAAATGGTTTATGCAAGGAATGTAAGCAGCCTAAAAATTCTTCCAATTGGTGTCAATGTAAATTTCAACAAAATTTCAAAAATTGGACTAGTGGAAATATTGAAGTTGATGAGTTTATTCAAAAATCACAACTTAAAGCTAAAAATTATGTTAAAATTTTAGAATGGATTGAATATGATAGATTTGAAAATGTTGAATATTTGGCCAAAGGAGGGTTTGGAACTATTTATAAAGCAATTTGGAAAGATGGATATATACGTTCTTGGGATTCTAAAAAATAATCATTGGATAAGAGATAAATATTGGTGTGAGGGATATAAAAATTATCCAGTTGTTTTAAAATGTTTGCATAACTCACAAGATATTACAGCCGAATTTTTAAGAGAAGTAAGTTATTAATTTTAAAATAATATTAGCATTAAACAAGCTGTTATTTATATGAATTCGTTTTTAGATTGAATTACATATTGTGGTTGGAGATTCACTTTCAGTAATCAACTGTCACGGCATTACTAAAGATCCAGAATCTAATAATTTTATGATAGTAATGACGTATGCACAAAATGGCAGCTTGAGACAATATTTAAATAAGAGTTTTAATTCAATGAGTTGGAAAGAAAAATTGAGTATTTTACAAATGACTGCTTATGGCCTTAATAATATTCACAGAGAAAGATTAATTCACCGTGATTTTCATTGTGGTAATATATTAAGTGAAATACAAGGTATTTCGATAACTGATTTAGGATTATGTCGACCAGCAAATGCAAAACCGTCTCAAGATGAATATAAAAAAATATATGGAGTATTACCTTACATAGCACCTGAGGTTTTAAGAGGAAAAGAATATACTCAAGAAAGTGATATTTATGGATTTGGGATTATTGCATATGAAGTTTGTACGGGACTTCCTCCATATCATAATATTGCTCATGATAAAATATTAACTATTAGCATTTGTCAAGGGCTTAGGCCTAAATCTGATTATAAAATTCCTCAATCGATTTTGGATATAATTAAACAATGTTGGGATGCTGATCCTTCAAAACGTACCTAAAGCAATTGAATTATATGAAAAATTAGATGGTTTATATCGTGATTTAATTCGTTCCAGTAGTGAACAAGAAATCGAAAAGCAAATTATAGAAGCAGATAAAATTAATGAAAAGTTAACCACTACTTCGTCTTTATATACTGGAGCTACTCTTTCATATGTTACAAATCCTCAAGCATTTTACACAAGTAGACTTTTAGACTTTAAAAATCTTCCAGAACCAAAAAATGCTATTGATAACAAGGATGACTCATTTGGAGAATATTCAGGTATTAATTAATGTCCTAGTTTATTTTACAAAATCATGCTTAAAATATTTAACTTACAATTATTTTTCTTATACATTATAGAATCCATAGAATCGATAGATTTTACTAAACTCAACATAGGTACTCATTTATATTAACTTTTTACATAGTTATTTTATTAATAATTTTAATTTATTTTAATAATTTATTTTTATAGACAAAAGCAACTGAATAGGAAAGGGAAAGGAAGCTTTCAAAGTATTCAGAATATAAATTTCTTTATTCGTATGGAATATTTTTTTTTATAATTATTATATGTATTTACCATTTACTATTTACCATTTACTATTTACCATTTACTATTTACCATTTACTATTTACCATTTACTATTTACTATTTACTAGTATTTATATTCTTTATCACTTTTACATATACTGTATATATTCATTGGAATATTTTTTCTTTTTTTTTAAAAAAAAATGAATTGTGTGAATATTATGAAATCGTAATAAAGTAATAAAGCTATAAACCATTTGCTTTAAATCATTTCTTGAAGATGCACATGTATTCCCTACATTAATAATTTTATATCATTCTATATATAACCTTTGAGGCTTTAATGTTTGTTTATAATTACGTGTCTTGCAAAGAAATATCAAATGAAACTTTTTATCTATTATTTCCCAAAAAATAAAAGATGTTAATGACACATAATATTGGTAATATTGAATTTTTTAATTAAAGTATTTAGATAAAGCTTGTACAGTGATAAAAAAAAAATGTAACGCGAATTTATTTTATGACTCAAAGTTTGAAAAGAGTAGCACGAGTTACACGAGCATAGTATAAATTAATTTAATAATAACTAACGATTTCAAATATCCTACGTGAAAATTTCTTTTGTATTCATATTGTCAACGACCAAAATTACATAACTCAATATGTTAGGAAGTTACACATAATTAATTATAGAATTGTTATTTTTTCTACTTGCATCCTCTTATCTTCATCATCATTCTTCGTATGTACATGTATTTATCATAAAATAAAAAAGGAACCAAGGAATGTCTTTCCATTTTCACTACATACTTTTTATTTCTGTTTTATTTTTTTGTTTAATGTTTAATTTGGTCATTCCAACATATCTTTCATTTTCTCTTCATCATTCTGGTGTTTGAGTGAGTTGTTGTTTATAAATTAAAAATGTCAAATTATGTAAATAAAGTTTTTTTCTTCGTACTTTCGAAAATATCAGCTGATTCATATATCTTGCTTTATACTTGAGCAATATCTATCTTATTTATTATCATCATTCAATTTCAGTTGAAGCTCATTATTTTATTATCATATAAATATTTAGTAAATAAACATAGCTAATAATATAGTAAACATGAAAGAAAGACATTCTTTTTAAGTTTCTTAATGATTTTACGTGTCTATAATTTTTATTTACGAGAATTCTTAATTTTTTATGAGCACTTTTGATCTTTTAATTACTTTGGATTACGATAATCGTCTCTGCAGGTATTTTATTATACAGTATGTGATTAAGTCTTTTTTTTTATTTGCTAGACAAATTTTTATATTTTAAACGCACTGATTCATAATCAATTCCGGTGATTTGTTGATCTTGTCAAATGATCGCTCTTGGGTGAACTATTATTGTACAAAATTTAAATAACATTTGTAGTAAATATATACTGGGTGAAGTCTACAAAAGTAAATCGATTCTTGCGTTCTCTTAATGAGATAAGGTACATGAATACGAAATATTTATTGCTGTGTAATCTACATAAATCATTAATTTCATTCAAAATATCATTTTAACACTGCGAACCACTATTTTTTCTTATGTATGTAAATGTCAAGGTTCTTTTTATCGGTAATGCAAGAAATATGAAATGTTTACACAATCTAATATTTTGACGTAACTATTGTAGCTATTCTTGTTGTAATTTGATTATTAAATTACTAACATCGATTCTATAAAACTTTTCCCAGATGATAAGCTCTGGCATGGAATCATTTCGAATTAATTTCCCTTTGGTGTTTTCATCATGTGTTCTAAAAATTTCTGAAAAATATTTGCGTAACTTGTCCTTCCATTTGTTACAATAGCGTGGGTGATCTTCCATTGAAATTGCTTTTCATACTTGTCATATACAGTTTTTTTATATTAGCTTTACAATGTGATTCCAAAATAAAGATGCAATTATAGTTTGAATTAGATTCTATGTAAGCTGACATTTTCTGTCATAATATGTATATCTATTTACGGGCGTCTTCCAGCTGATCGTTCTGCACGTGACTTCATTCAGAATCAAATCTGGCGAGAATACGATCGCCGCCCGGGTACTTCACAAAGGAATATGCCTAAGAATTGTTTTATGTGTGTTATTGTTCCGCATCTGTAACTTTGATGTACCAATCAGTACGACGATACAACTTCATAGATTATTACATTTGGTATGATTAAATCTTTAATTGTTGAACAATGATGTAAGTTTATACATCATACTTACCATAAACATGTATTAATTGTACTTGAAGAAATATGACGTAATTAACACGTGATATTATAGATATATTTGAATGTAATTTTTTCGGTTTCTCACAAATTTTTTTTTTTTTTAATTCCGTATAAATCACATTTTAATAAAATCTAACAACTTCTATCATTTGTTTTTTTTTATAAAACAACATGGATTCCCTTATTATTAAGCAGCCAATTGATCCATTAAATGTTACCGAATGCAAAGAATGTAACATTGTATGTAACGTAATATATTTTCAACGAAACTTCAAAAATTGGACAAGTAGTAGCAACTTTATTGATAAATTTATTCAAGATACTCAGTTATTAGCCCATGAAGATGCAAAGGAAGCATTAGAATGGATACCTTATGATAAATTTCATGATATTAAATATATTTCAGAAGAAGGGTCTAATAAAGTTTATAGAGCAAATTGGATTGATGGAAACATAGATTATTGGGATAGTGAAATCCAAAATTGGAAAAGAGATAGTCATAACATGATCGTAAGACTGAAAAGTTTAGACTATCCAGAAAATATTTCATCTGAATTTTCAATGAATAAGGTATGATAATTTATTTACTATTTAATATTAATTTTCTAATCCAATACTAATATATAGTATTACATTTATAGATTAAAATAGATTATGAGTTTTATGGAATAACTCAGGATCCAGAAACAAAAATTTATATGATGGTTTTGAATAAAAAATGTGATAAATGTAACTGTATATGTAATGCAAAACACTTTCAAGAAAATTTTGAAAAATGGACAAGTAATAATCATGATATTGATAAATTTATTCAAGGTACTCAATTATCAGCACATTATTATGCGCCAGATGCATTAGAATGGATACCTTACAATAAATTTTATAACATTAAATATGTTTCAGAAGAAGAATTTGGTATAGTGTACAGGGCAAAGTGGACTGATGGACATATAGATTATTGGAATAATAAAGTTCAAAATTGGAAAAGATATGGGCTTGAGGATGTGATTCTGAAAAGTTTAAATAATTCAAATAATATTGTATCAGAATTTATGAAACTTACGGACGAGGTAATTAAAAATTTATTATTTAATAATAATTTTGTACATTATTAAATTCTTATTAATTTTGCGATCAACATAAATATAATTTTTATAGACATTTAAATTTTACGGAATAACTCAGGATCCAGAATCAAAAAATTACATAATGGTTTTAAATAATATATGTGAAAAATGCAGTTACTTATGTAAAACATTACATTTTCAATTAAATTTTGAAAAATGGACTAGTGGTAATAATATTATTGATGAATTTATTCAAAATTCTCAATTATCAGCTCATAATAATGCAGAATTTTTGGAATGGATACCTTATGATAGATTTTATGATATTGAATATATTACAGAAAGTGATGAAATACGTATAGCAAAGTGGATTGATGGATATATAAATAAATGGGATCATGAAAATCAAAATTGGAGAAGGAACAATCCAAACATGTACGTGACACTAAAAAGTCTAAGCAATTCAGAAAAGGTTACGTTAGAACTTATGAAATTTACAAATAAGGTATAATAAATTTATTATCTAATAAATAGAAAAATTGTTTAATTTTTATTAATAATATTTATATTTATCGTTGTAGACTAATATACTTTATGGAATAACTCAGGATCCAGAATCAGAAAATTATATGATGGTTTTACAATGTAAAAAATGTAACTACTTATGTAAAACACTATATTTCCAATTAAATTTTGAAAAATGGACAAGTGGTAATAATGATATTGATAAATTTATTCAAGATGCTCAGTTATCAGCTCATGATGATATAGGAAAAGTGTTAGTATGGATTCCTTATAACATGTTTAATAATATTGAATATATTGCAGAAGATGAATTCGGCATAATATATAAAGCATATATGAATAAAAATAAAGGGAAGAAAAAATATAAAGGCATCTTAATTCTGAGAAGTTTAAATAATTCAAAATATATTACACTAGAATTTATGGATAAGGTACATGTATAATTTTTAATTTATGAATGAATTTTAAATATTTTAATTTTTGCTAATATAACTTTTATTATTATATGTTGTACTTTATAGATTAGTATAGATTATGAAATTTATGGGATAACTCAGAATATGTTAGTCTTAAATGATAAATGTAAAAAATGTAATAGTTTATGCTGCACAAAATTGTTTCAAAAATGTTTTGAAAACTGGACTAGTGGTAATGATTATATTGACAGATTTATTCGAGATGCTCAGCTATTAACTCATAATAGTAATGCAAAAAAAGCATTAGAGTGGATACCTTATAATAAATTTGATGATATAAGATTCAAATCAAAAAAAGGATATGACAGAATATATGAAGCAAAGTGGATCGATGGAAATATTGGATGGGATAGTTATAATCAAAATTGGAGAAGATATAACCAAAATATGTATGTAAAATTAAGAAGTCTTAATGACGCAGTAAATACTACTGCATCATTAATAAATGAGGTATAATTAATTCATCTTATAATGAAATTTCGTAATTTTTAATTTTTACTAATAATATTGTAATGTATTTTTAGATTAAACAATCTTATGAATTTTATGGAATAACTCAGGATCCAAAAACAAAATTTAATATTATGGTTTTAAATAGTAAATGTATAAAATGTGATTGTATATGTTATTCGAAACGGTTTATGGATGCGTTTCCTGAATATCGTTTATGGGAAATTGATAATGCCAGTATTAATAGATTTATTCTAGATACTCAGTTATTGGCTCATAATGATGTAAAGAAAGCATTAGAATGGATATCTTATAACAAACTTCATAACATCAGATATATTACAGATGGATTGTATAAAGCAAAGTGGGTTGATGGATACATAACAGTAAATGAATGGAATCACGAAGAAAGAGACTGGATAAGAAATAATAGAAACATGCATGTAATTTTGAAAAATTTAAATAAAACAAAAAATATTACATTTGAATTTATGAATGAGGTATGCCAATTTGTATATGTAATGCAAAACACTTAAATTTTCGAAAATTTCAATTTTTCTAATATCTTTTGTTTGTAGATTAGAGAAGATTATGAATTTTATGGAATAACTCAGGATCCAGAAACAAAAAACCATATGATGGTTTTGAATTATAAATGTAAAGAATGTAATTGTGTATGCTACGCAAAATTGTTTCAGCAAAATTTTGAAAACTGGACTAGTGGTAATGATGAGATTGATGAATTTATTAAAGATACTCAACTATCAGCTCATGGTGATTTAGAAAAAGCATTGGAATGGGTACCTTATGAAAAGTTTATTGGTATTAAATATATTGAAGATGATGTATTTGGCAAAGTGTATAGAGCAAAATTGATTGATGGACGTATAGATTATTGGGATAGTCGAATCCAAAATTGGAAAAGAAATAGTAAATATGAAATTGTAACACTAAAAAATTCAAAAGATATTTTATTTGAAATTAAAAATAAGGTAAAATCAATTATAATAATTAATTCATAAATTTTATTTTATTAATATATTTTATTTGCAGATCGAAAAAACCCATAAACTTTATGGAATAACTCAGGATCCTGTAACTGAAAGTTATATGATAGTTTTAAATTATGAAAATGAAAATTGTGAAATATGTAATTATATATGTCATGCGAAAAAGTTTCAACAAAATTTTAAAAATTGGACCAGTGGTAATGATTATATTGACAAATTTATTCAGAATACTCAATTATCAGCTCATGATGATATGGAAAAGGCATTAGAATGGATACCTTATGATAGACTTTATAATATTACTTGTATTGCAAAAAATAAATTTGGCAGAGTGTATAAATCAAATTGGAATATAAAACATTGTGACGATATTATAAATCTAAGTTGGAAAAAAGATAAGTTTGAGGTTGTAATTCTAAAAAGGTTAACAAATAATATTACATTTGACTGTATGAAATTTATAAATAAGGTATGGTGATTTATTAATTAATAAAGTTTAATATTACTAAAACTATTAAATTTTACATTTTTATTAATGATATATTGTATCTATCTATAGATTAATAAATTCTATGGTATAACACAAGATCCAGAAAGAAAAAAATTTATGATGGTTTTAAAATGTAAAAAATGTAATTACTTATGTAAATCATTATTTTTTCAACTGAATTTTGAAAACTGGACTAGTAATGATGATGATATTGATAAATTTATTCAAAATGTTCAGCTATCAGTCCATGATACTAATACAAAGAAAACGTTAGAATGGATACCTTATGATAGATTATATAATATTATATGTATTAATAAAGAAAATAAGCTTGATAAAATTTACAGAGCAAATTGGATTGATGGATATACAAATAAATGGGACTATAAAAATCAAGATTGGAAAAGAGAAAATAGAAATATGTATGTAACTCTAAAATTTTTAAGTGATTCGAAAAATGTATCCGAATTTATGGATGAGGTATAATGAATTTATTATTATTTAAATTTATAAAAATTTTATTTTTACTGAAATATTTTATTTGTAGATTAAAATAGAATATGAAATTTATGGAATAACTCAGAATCCTAAAACAAAAAGTTATATGGTAGTTTTAAATAATAAATGTCAAAAATGTAATGATATATGTTATTCAAAATTTTTTCAACAAAATTTCGAAAATTGGACTAGCAGCAATGATGATATTGACAAATTTATTCAAGATGTTCAATTATCAGTTCATAATAATATAGAAAAGGTACTAGAATGGATACCGTATAATAGATTTCATGATATTAAATATACTGAAAAAGAAGGAGTATATAAAGTTGCAAATTGGATTGATGGATATATAATTGGATGGAATAGTGAAAATCAAAATTGGAAAAGATATAATCAAAATATGTTTATGTTTTTGAAAAATTTTAAAAATTTGGAAATTGATGCATTAAAATTTGTAAATGAGGTATAATGATTTTTATTTGAAATTTCTAATTTTCAAAATTTTCATTAATTCATTATATATTATATTTGTAGACCGCTATAGATTATAAAATTTATGGAGTAACTCAAGATCCTGAAACAAAAAACTATATGTTGGTTTTATATCTTGAATGTAAATTGTGTAATCATATATGTTACGCAATACACTTTCAACAAAATTTTGAAAAATGGACCAGTGGCAATAATGATATTGATAAATTTATTCAGAATACTCAACTGACAGCTCACAATGATATTGATAAAGCATTAGAGTGGATACCTTATAATAGATTTTGTGATATTAAACAAATTGTAGAAAGTAGCAGACTTGACAAAGTATATAAGGCATGTTGGATTGATGGATGTATAAATGAATGGGATTATGAGAATCAAAATTGGAAAAGAAATCAAAACATGTATGTAATTTTGAAAATTTTAAAAAATCCAAAAAATATTACATCAATATTTATCAATAAGGTAAGGTATATATGAAAAATTAATTCTTGATGAAATTTTGATTGCAGATCATTTTAGGTTTTTCTAATAGTATATTTTATTCGTAGGTTAAAATGGAGTATGAAATTTTTGGAATAACCCAGGATCCAGAAACAAAAAATTATATGATGGTTTTAGATGATAAATGTAAAATATGTAATCGTATATGTTACGCAAAGCGATTTCAACGGAACTTTGAAAAATGGACTAGCAGTAATGTTAATGTTGATAAATTTATTCAAGATATTCAACTGTCAGCTCATAATACTGCAAAAAAAGTATTAGAATGGATACCTTATGAGAGATTTTATGATATTAAATATATTGCAAAGGGTGGATTTGGCGCTGTATATAGGGCAAATTGGGCTGATGGGAATATAAGTAAATGGGATAATAAAAATAAAAATTGGGAAAGAGAAAATCAAAATAAATTTGTGGCTCTAAAAAGTTTATATGATTCAAAGAACATCACATTAGAATTTATGAATGAGGTATAATTTAAATGTTTATTTTAATTGAATATAATTTAAACTTGAATATATTTAACATATTATGTAAATATTATAGGTTGCGTTACATCACGAAATGGACGATAATTTTTATATTATTAAGTTTTATGGAATAACTCAAAATCCAAAAACTAAGGATTATATAATGGTTTTAGAATATGCTGAGGATGGAAGTTTACGAAACTTTTTGAATACAAATTATAATCAATTAGATTGGTCTCATAAGATCGCTTATTTGAATGACATTGCATCTGGACTTAACCATATTCATCATCATGAAATGATTCATCGAGATTTACATATTGGCAATATACTTTGTAAAAGCGATAAAAGTTATCTTTATATAGCTGATATGGGATTGTGTAAACCTGTAAATTACAACACATCAAAAAACACAAAAAACTATATATATGGTGTTTTACCCTATGTAGCTCCTGAAATTTTGAAAGGACAAAACTATACAAAGGCTGCAGATATTTATAGCTTTGGTATAATTATGTATGAAGTAACTTCTGGATTACCTCCGTACCATGAAATAAGTCATGATGACAATTTAGCAATAAAAATTTGTCAAGGACTTAGACCAAGGTTTAATAATATTAAAGTACCACAAATAATTATGCATTTAATTAAAAGATGCTTGGATGCAAATCAATTAAATCGACCAACAGCAGAAGATATTGAAGATATCTTAGGTCAATGGCAGTATAACTTCCTTGAACAACATGAATTGCAAAAACAAATTAAAGAAGTAGAAGAAATTAATAACAATTTATCAGCAAATGTTATATCTTCAGCTGATTTAACATATCAAATACATTCAGAGGCCATTTATACAAGTAGGTTACTTAATTTTAATAATCTTCCTAACCCAAAAAATTCTTATGATTATTATACACAAAATGAAAACTTAATAAGCGATGAATTTTTAGGTATTAATTAATAATTTTATTACTTTAAAAATTAAGACTTAATAAAATACTTACTAATTAATTCTCATTTTATTGAAAAGATTCTCTACAAATTGATATTTCTCAACAAATTTATATTTCTCAACAAAATGATATTTCTGATATTTCTCAACAAATTGATATAAATATTAATGAGAATGATGAATCAGATCAAAGTTATAAATTTGATGAATCAGATCAAGATCATGAATTTGATGAATATAACTAAGCAAAATTTGTATATAAATAAGTGAAGAGGAAAGATCTTATGTAACTTTTTTGTTATTCTATAATAGAATTGTATTGTTTTCAAAATAAATCAAATTGAAATTGGAAGAGTGGCTACTGAAGAAGGATGGAAAAATTATAAATAAAATTATAAAGATGTGATAATCTTACTGTATATTTATTTATATGTTTGTTTATTTAAATAAAACTGTAAAAGTTTTAAAATTTGGTAAATTTTCTAATTAATATATTAGGTATTTAGAAATGTGCCATAAACTATTCTATAACCGTAGTAGAAGCTATATATTAGGAATATTTATTTGATATCAGTTTCATACTTTCATAACTATTCTTATCATTTAATAGATAACAAATAAGGTAATTCTAAAAAAAAAATATTTTTTTGATGTTTCTGTTATCAAATAAACTAAGAATATAACACAAAATTATCTCATTATTTTTTACACTGTAATTAAGAAAGTTTTTCTTCAGTTTTTAACATTTTAAAAAAATAAAATAAAAAAAAAATAAAACATACAAGTAAATATAATCATTTATCCAGATACAAATAGCAGGAAAAAGGAGTTCTTTGCATGAAATATACTTGTTATTTTATTTTTATATGATTACTTTTTGATAAAATGATAAAGGATTTGTCACACTTATATATTCTATCTATGTTATACTATGCAAACGTACTACTTTTCTTGATATTTATGAAGCAACAAATTAGTTACAGTTAGGGATGTTAACGGTCTGGTCTGGACTGACTGGACCGTGTCTGGTTATAGGACTGGTCTGGTCCTAAGAAGGACTGATCAGTCCAATAGGACCGATCAATTTTTTATTCTTATAATTAAGATTTGTATATCAGAAAGATTAATTGAATTATTCCAAATTTGACATTTTGATTCAGTTTATGAAATATATAATATATTATCTATCCATTCCATTGAGGAATATATACAAACGCTTTAATTATGACTTGGGGCTAATAATGGGAATTTGGAAATAACCATGTTTTAAAAGTCTATCATTAACGTTTCCTTTATAAGTGGCAACAAATTGAGAAATGACTGGTCCCAGCCTATCTACAGTAGTCAGGAATCAAGTTTCAACCTTTCAACCCTAAATAACAAAGACTGAACTTTTTTCTTAGTGTAACCCATTTTCAGGATATAACCTTTGGAATGCCATAGTCTCCACATGACATAAGGATAAAATATTCTTTCATCAAATTGTTTATTCCAAGTCCTTTTTTTTGCAAATGGTTACTGTTTAATATATGTAGATTTTGAACATCCCAAAAGTTTTTATAAATAAAATTATTAAATTTTCTTAAGCTAAATTAGCAGCAGATCATAATTTTATAATGCCACTTGTCATGTATGACAAATATATTTGAATCTATTTAAGCAAAGTCATTGTACATGATACTAGAAATATTTTGTTTAATTCTTTTTGCAATGAACATGTTGAGGTTATTTTCAATAAAGCATGTCAGAGAATGAAATTTTAAATAATACATTACATGTTTTGAATTTTGTAATTACAAATTGATTGAACATAATGAATATAAAGTAATAAATTTATATTTATTGTATATATGTTTAGTGATAGAATATATATAAAATATAGAATTTATAATAGCAGTCAGTGGAAATGTCATTTCTCATGTCGATCATTAATTAAAATAATTGTGTAACCATAGTTGAATATTTCATCATGTAGCTAAAAAAGAAATTTTTAACACAACACTTATACAAATTAAGTAAATTAATAGTTCGACATGTGTATTATAAATTTTCATCATCATTTCCTCTTTTGTAATATTTTTTTTTTTGCATATACAAGAAAGTTTGTCTCAAAAATGAAGTTTTCTTAAAAATGCAACTTAAAGGCAGGTGTGAAATACAATTTAAACAATAAAAATATATGTAATTTTAGAGAAGAAGAAGGTTTATTAAATTAAAAAAGCAGTTATTTAGGAAGTTTTTATGTAAACCGTAAAAAACCAATTTTTATAATAAAAAAATTTTTTTTGATTTCAATAAAACTTTTAACAAAAGCTTTTTTAACCAGTAATTATTTCATTTTTAGGTATAACTTGGTGAAATGAACAACTTTCATTAAGCTTAGAATGATGATTATTAAGCCAGATTTTTTGTTATCTATAAATTTTGTTAAAATTTTTTGATTAGAATGCTAATAAAAAAATTTTTTTTTTATCAAAATAATACTATTAGGTCTATTTGGGTGTTATGAATATTTTTAATCAAAAAATTAATTAATATAATGTTTTTTTGTCTATTAAAATTAGATCTTTAATGTTTAAATCTTGGTATTATAATAATCATGTAAATTTTTATAACATTTTAAAAAAAAAACTAAAAATTTTAAATTTTAGTTCATTTAACGTGAAAATAAACCAAAAATTATTTATTCATAGAAAATTTCTTATAGGCTATTAGGTCTGTCTACTTATTTTGTTAAGCCATAAATACAAATAGTAATAATATGAATAAGTAAAATATTTTTTTTTATATCTAAAGTAATGTTAAAATAAAAGATATTTATAAAATATTTAAAAAACAAGCAAAAGAAAAAGGTTAAAAAAGTTTTCTTAATACTTTATTAGTTTGTTATACTAAAATAACCATATAATGACAACCTTCTTTGGCAAAATGCAACTGAATAAAGTGAAATTTTTAATTTTTAAAGTTTATGAAAGTGTTCTTGGGAACCAGATGAACATGCATCCTTATTTGTTAAAATGATGTTACATTGTAACAATTCAGTATTACATATAACCTAAAAATTTCGTTTTTAACGTAATTTGGGCCGGCATTACGAATTCGGCCAGAATTAAGAAAATTTTGGCCAGAATTAAGATTTAAAGATCGTCAATTTTAACCATTTGTACTAACTTTGACCAACTTTAAGTTTACATATATACTATAGACCATAAGGCCATACTATACCAATAATTTATATTGTGATATCATAGTACAAAAAATCTCCCTTTAAATAAATACATTTCCACTAACTGATAGTATTTGATATAATTTAATCATATAACTTACTTGCCAAAACTTGTATTATACTTATATTTTGTCACAGAGTCACACAGGTCAAATGAAAAAAAATCGGATTTTACTCTATTTAAAATAGCCTTGCCAATTTCAATATAGGACATGCCGAATTTTGCTTATTTTAGTATAGCCATCTCTATTTTTGCCAATTTTTGTTATATTCCGATTTAAAAATCAGAAATGCCGAATTTAGTGGCCGATTTTTACACAGGTCAAATGAAAAAAAAATCAGATTTTACTCTATTTAAAATAGCCTTGCCAATTTCAATATAGGACATGCCGAATTTTGCTTATTGCCAATTTTTGTTATATTCCGATTTAACAGTCGGAAAAACTGATTTTAGCAGCCGATTTTTACCTTTTATGACAATTGGCAAAAATTTTGCTAAGGCGTGCTTTGAACATGCTGGATATTTATAAATTAAAATTAAAAGTCAAAATTATTTGAACTTCAAAATTTATTGCTGAATAAAAGGAATTTATTATACAAATTAATAATTTTACTGAACTGAAATTTTTTAGAAAGTAATTTATTGATCAGCATTTTTATAGTAAAGAAACAAACAATCTTAACAGAAACCTTAGATTTTTAAACAGCCTTTTTTTATATTTTCTGCAATATGAATTTAATTAACATTATCATCATATCAATTTGGCATTCAAGATAATATTCAAAAAATGTCCGTTAACTCTTTATTAGGAATGTAAAAAATTGAAAAATATTTCATACAACAAAAAAGAAAGTTCATCCTGCCACCACGGCCCAGATAAACTTTCGAAATTCACCACTGCTACCAGCAACCCATGGTAAATTTCATAAGAGAAAAAAAAAAAATTAAACTAATTTTTCTAAAAAAAAAAAAAAATTAACTATTTATAAATCAAAAAATTTACAATCTCTTCCAGAGAACGAAATTCCTTGTTAAACAGCATGACCTCCGGTTCATTTTTACATTCACTAATATTATGTCTGGGCTTCCAACACCGTAAACAATAATTACCCCATCGATACTGCGATTTTAAATTGAGGCAATTTTTTACAGAATGGCCAAAATAATTACAAATTTTACAGGCCTCTTTATATTGATTGTATGGGATTATCCAATTGTTATTTGTAACGGATATTAACACATCCTTTGAAGAATACAAAATTCTTGGCGATACCGATGAAGAAGATGTTGACAGCGAGAGATAAGGAATAATTTTTGTTACGTTACTCAGAGCTAACATTGATACATTGTGGAGTTGTTTTAGCTCTCTGTAAGAAATCCCTGCTCTATTACAATTAATAAGTTCAAAATCTTCAACATCACTATCTTTATCTTTATCTTTATCTTTATCGATAACCGTAATCATTATATGCTCGTTAATCGGTATACCGAAAGCTGTGAGTGTACTTCTTTGGTATGCCAAAAGTCTTTTATTGTTATTTAAAATAGGGACGTGAACGTGTACTCCTTTGAAATCTTTCGTTATTATTTATAATAGAGGACGTGAGCAGATATTGTATGTCTAGGGGACGAAAAACAAAAAAGAAATAAAATATAAGAACTTTACGCAAGAAAATGAAGTGATGATGATTTATAAAATTACGTGGTAATAAAGTGTTATTTTATGAGAGAAACTAAGGCCTTCTATATATAAATTCATATTTTTTTCTCACGAGAAAATATAACATACGAGAAAATTTTTTACACCCTGCAATGCTATCTAATATAAACAATATACATGATGGATAAGCCCATTTATAAGCGGTGGTTACCTGCCGATATGCCAGATATAGTAACAATACAGCCACTTTAGCATGAAAGAAAAGTTCCAAAAAAATAACGTATTTGATCTACAACTGATCTACCAGATTTATTCTTGTTAATTTTTTCTTTAATAATTGTTTTATACTTTATATAATATTTAATATCAAAAATTATTACACGATTAGAATTATTAATCACAGAGTATGGTGCTTGTATTGTAATGCCGTAATAACACTATTTCAATCATATAAGAAAAACCGATTTGCAATACGACTTTACTAGCTTAAAATAAGCTCTCTAGGTATCTGAATTATCTGATTTTCTCATGTGGTTAGAATTAATTACGGTATATGTAACCTTTATCATTATTCTTGTGCCAAAAAAATGATAGTTATAATTTAATCAAATAGCCATTCCGATTTTACATATAATTCATTTTATATTATATAAAGTTTTTAAAATGAAATTTTTTTATTTAAAGAAATCACAGCCATATATTCTTTTATCTTTCTCGTTCCAATTTTAAAATTACATCTTATAAATTTTCCTAATATATGATGTATCGGTATAATACTATCTCGTCTCATATAATAAAACTCATCTGTCCATAATTCTACATTACATGATTTTATGTCATCATCTACTTGACAAAAATATCTTGTCCTGTGATCTTGAACAGGCCTGTACCATTTAACTAACGCTAATGTATGAGTTAATGATCGTGAATTTTTTAAATAAATAGTATGTTCAAAATAAAATTGAACTTGACCGGAGTATATATCGATTGATCCATCTTCTTGTACAAATCAAGCTAATATATACGAAGATTTTTCATGGCGAGCTGCCTGAACAAAACCATAGATGTCCGCCCCGATTCTTAGTCTACCGTATTGTATAATTTTATAGTTTACAACAATATCGTTATTTGGAACCATTATAAAATAAATAGGGATGAAATTTTCTTCATACAAACTATCATAAAATTCTACTAGTAGGTCCAAGATGTAGTTTGGGAGACAAGTTTCTTTGCATGGTTTCATTAACAACTCGGGAAAACATTCTGTTCCATAAGCCGATTCATCCTCAATAAGTGAAAGTCTCAGAAAATTTTGATACTCATCGCTTGTAAAGTCGTCAAGTGCAGCAAGGCTGCCAGCAGATTTTCTAGGTTTTATAATGTCCAAAGTGGTATTTAAAATATTATCATCGCAATTCGTGAGAAAATAGTCAAGGAAGGAATTTTCGATCATGATTTTTATTAATTCAGTTTCAATGTTACGCTTGCTATTTTTATACGATCCTAAATAAATTGGTCAAATTATTATTATAATTTAAGATAATGTGATTTCAAATCAGTAAAATTAAATACATACCAAGAATTCCGTTCATTCTTTCGAAGCTAAAACACTAAAATGAGGATAAAGGTCTATAATCGAAAGCGCATTCACATATGTGAAGACATAAATAAAGGTTTGGGCTTATTTTTTCTTGTCTGTATTTTTTTTCAATTAATTTGTTCATCTCGAGTAACTTTGTAAACGCTTCATCTAATTCACTTTTTTGTAGTGCATGACTTGTTAGAACCTTGCAAGCGCACACAAAATAAGCAAGGATTTTTCGATCGATCTTTCCCAAAAAGCTCCATGTGATAGGTATAGCAAAAATTAGAATAAACGTTTTCCACATATCTGCCGTAAAATTTGAAAAACCATCACCAGTTGCTATTCTAACGGGACGATGACTAAGGTCATTTGGAAACTTTATCATGTCAGCTCGCTCTTGCATTATTTTGAATTTTTCGTCATTTAATATATCTTCACCGATCCAGAGCTTCATTACAATCCACTTCGCTACCCCAAGAAAAAGACAGTGCATGGGATCAACTACACAAAAGCGCACAGGATTAAAATAAGGCAATTGGTATATCTCTGACAAACGAACATGATACCAGGAGATATGGGCTTTTCGCGACTCTTCAGTTGCGCATTTCTTCCATTCACTTGCTTTTTCCCTTATTACATCAATATCTCTCTCAACAAACCAGTCGTTAATGTCTTCAAACCCCCCAAAATTGGGTTGATTGTTTACCAAGTTTGCAGATTTATAGCATCAATAACATGCGATGCGAGCTGATATAAATCCACATAATTTTCGGGTAGCAGGAACGTTACTGGCACAACCTATGATCACGCCACAGATAAAATAACCATTGTTATTTTCGTAGGTTTATATATGATATCCTTCCCATAACCAATTTAGCTGACTTATAATCAGATATAAGTAATTGTTTATTTCATGTAGCTTTGGCTCTTTAGGACTGGGTATAACTGCTAATGTGAGAATGTTGTAGGGTTTGAAGCGTTCTCTTTGGGGTAAATTACATATAACGGCATAAACAACACTAACAGAATATTGCGAATTTATAAATGGCTGGAACCAATCCAAATTTAGCATTAATCTGATATGAGTATCGGCAGATTCTTTTGTAAAAAATGGTTCTTCACTATCATCTGTAAAATTTTTCCAAACATCACCATCATAGATATCGAATAAGGTTTCAGTTTCGTTTTGTCTTTCTGTCCACTTTCGACATGTGATCTCAAAATTTTTGCGACCAAAAAATAGGGTTAGTTGGTGTCTAATGTTAATTAACGGAAATGTCATTATCGGACGGTAAATTGGATTATTACCATTATCTCTATTACTATCTATTTTTCTGACTAGAGGGTTATTACATTTTTGTTGAAATCTTTCCTTGCTATGATTTGGATAGTTTATAAAATTACATGTTGGGATTTCTGTCTTGTTTAATATTTCTTTTATGTCATGCAATTTGTGGCATTTATTGCATGTAGCGTATTTAATAATATTCGTTGATATTCCCAATATTTTTTTGGCTACGTATAGGGAGGAAGAAAAAGCTGAAAATTTATTTTCATCGATCATTATAAGAAAAAATCTTATAAATTTAAACAAAGAATCTATTGCAACATTGGAAAGTTTATATCGTTGTTGATATTGTAATATCCATAAGATAATCCAGACATAATTATCATTGACGATATTGGGAAGTTTTGGTTCACCATCGTCAAAATCTTTTGACGCAAAATTGACTTCTTCCTCATCATCATCATCAAAGTCTTCAGAATCTCCATATTCTTCATCGTCTTCAGAGCCTCTGGAAACTCCATCTTCGTTATCATCTTCATAACTTTCAGAATCTCTATTTTTGTCGTCATAGTCTTCAGAATCTCTATCTTGATCATTATTCATATCTCTTTCGTTATCTGGTATTAAATTTTCAAGAACCAAATTAGATAATTTTCCTTTTTTTAACGACTTGTATTTTGCCAATTCATGTATATCAGGTAACGGCTCACACTCTATTGCTTTATTATCAACAGCATCAGATTGCTTTGCATTAGAAGGGATCATCTCGAGCAACGGCTCATACTTCATTGCATAATTATTGTCAACATTTGGCCTAACATTAGAAGGCCCAGCTTCTTGATCGTCACTAAAAATATTATTCGCATATGATTTATTATATTTTAACTTATGCAAAGCATTCGTTCTTGGATCTACCAACTTTCCATTACATTCTTTACGGAAGCAGTGTACTTTAGTTCTTGTTCTTGTGGTCAAGTCGGTTATGCTTCTATCAGATTTGGCAATAGCTTGAGAGTTGGACATTTTTTTTTTTAATTTAGGAAAATTTTTTTTTTAATAAGTTAAATACATTACAACCAATCAAATTATAACACAATTACATGCATATCGGCTAATTGTTAAAATTGGGTATAATGATTTTGATCAATGTTACACAATTTTAATTAGTAAAAAAAAAACTTAGCAAACGCACCCTAAAAAAAAAATTTTTGGTCACCGTAATATATTATTTCAGGCGAAGTAGGGTAATTTTCATGTTCACAACGTCTTTGCTGCTTAGAGTTCGACATTGAAGTAACAACTAACAAAATCTTTTTACGCGTTAAAAAAATAAGTTGTACGGCAGATACACAATTAAAAAGATCTACTAATTAACTCGTGATTAAAAGCGAATTAAAAGCAAATTAAAAGCGAATTAAAAGCGGATTAATATTTAATTATGCAAAATTGTAACACAGATTTTATTGCCATTGAAAAATTTTTCTGAAAATCACAATTGTATAGAATTAAATATTACATTACATTCAGTAATTCAAAAAATTATTATACGTACAAAGCGCATATTATCCATAAAAATTATTAACGCAGCCCATCAATTCATACGCGCTTTATATGCAAGAATAGCACTATTAAGAAAAATGCATAAATTTGCAAAGAATTAAGAGTATGTACGCTGCACGTATCCAATTTACATACATCACTGATTATAAGGAATAAAAGGACAATTTATCATTAATTGATTATGTAGTTATATTTGCGAAATATATTTAAATACCCATTCTAAAACTTTCTTACCATTCTAACAACATTTTTATTAAAAAAAAAAAATGGCAAATAATCAAGTAATCCAAGTACTAAATCCGCATGAACCAGTTGCAGAGTGGCCTGATGATATTGCGTTAACATTGATCAAACAAAGACGAAAATACCATCAGCTGTTCGAAGATAATACTAACCATTCAGACCTTTGGACTCGAATTGCTAATTATATCCGTCATCACCATCAATATGAAATATCGGCTAGACAGTGCCAAGTAAATGGTACTCACTAAAACGTAGCTACGAAAATTTAAAAAGGCTGCTAAGTAGAGATCCGGATGCTGATAGATATGAATTAAGAAGTCCAAATTGCCATGATCGTAAATTTTATGATGAACTTAGTAACGAATTTTGGCTTTGAAGTGGTGACTATATTTATATTTAATTAAATTTTTATAAAATTAGTTATTCATTTATTTTAGATCGTTTTAGGTACACTTATAGAAGATATAGAAGAAATAGGCGTAATAGATGGAGTAATAGACGAGGTAGATCTTGATCTCATCATCATAGACGAGATAGTTCCCGTTCTATTTCAAGGAATCGTTGTAGATGATCATATTCTTGATCTCGATCTCATTCAAGAGATCATCATAGGTGATGATCACATTCTCGCTCTCATTCTCGTTCGAGAAATTATCATAGACGTCGTAGACGATATCGCTCTCTTTCAAGAAATAATCGTTAAATTTATTTTTTTTTATTAATTATTATTTTTATCTTATTTTTCTTTTTTTTGCAAGATTTCACACATATAAAATAATTCTATTATAATAAAAATATAATATATTTTATCAAACTTAATTTTCAAATTTTGTGATAATTGATAACATTGGGACATTAACCATTTTTTTAGGATGCGAATTGGTACTGATGTCCACGTTGTGCATCCTGGGAGCTATATTCAAAAAAAAAATTTGTTGCGATCAAGTACCAAATTAATAATAAAAAAGTAAAGATATTAAAATATGATGCTTTATTTATTCGCTCGAATAAAATCGAACAAAAATTGGTTAAAAGAAATTTAAATTTATTTATTTTCTATATTTTTGCCATCTATTAATTTCATTATCTAATTTTTTTTCTACGTCTATTATTTGTTTTAATTTTTGTTGATATAAATCAACAGCAAGTGATTTTTATCGTTTTAGACATGTAATTTCTAAAATAAATGTTAATAATAGTAAATTAAGAATAAAATTAAGTAATTTATTGAATTTTATACCTTTATTTTTATTTTCAACTGTTTTATCGATCTAAACCAATTTTTTGAATTAGAAACCAGATATACAACCGAATACAATAATCCATAACAAAGCCTTTATAAAAAAACCCTCCAAAAAAAGTAAAAATAAAAACAATATATAAGAAAGAAAAATTATAAAAAATTATCTATCTAAAAAGATCTGAAAAACTACAGGCAGACCAAGTAACCACTCTAGGCGGTTCGAGTGTCCACTCACCTTTTTTCTTTTTGAAAAGGATTTATCTTTTCGCTCCTGTAATTTATTTTCACTTCTTTTATGAACCATTTTGATAAAATAAAAAAAATTGTTTTTTTTTTTTCACAAGAAACATTGAAGGATTACATCCTAAATCCTAATATAACACTCAACATGTGCGCCACTTCCTTTTTATGATAATACCACCACCAAAGTTATATCTAGCAAAAAATTAGGGTTAGAGTATAGATCGGTGTATATGATTTAATACGTTGGGCACAGTTTGTTATTATCATGTGAATAAAGATGCTAGAGATGCATAATTGCAAGGACGCGCCAGAATGCCTAATTTGAAATTTTCCCGTGAAAACATGGTATATTTATGTATGTTCCCCACACTTTCTTTCTTTTCCTCACGCTTTCTTTCGCTTTCTTTCTTTCCCCACATTTTCTTTTCTTCACGTTTAGTATGATGTAATAAATTTTCATTGTTACTTTTCGTTAAATATTTGACGATATTTATATCACTTTTCGTTTATATCACAACAGCTTCGACAATATTTTTATCGCTTTTCGTTCACATCACAAACAACTTTTTTATTGTTTTTTCGTTCACATCACAAACAGCTTCGACAACATTTTTTATCACTCTTTCATTCACATCACAAACAACTTTGACAATATTTTTTTATCGCTTTTTCGTTCACATCACATCACATACAACTTGAACTTCGACAATATTTTTTATTGTTTTTTCGTTCACATCACATACAACTTTGACAGTATTTATCACTTTTCGTTCACATCACTTTTCGGAAAAACTTACTTCCATAAGTATAATTTTGAATATGATATCATTTATTAATATATATAAATTAATGATATATTTTAATTAATTGATTATTGATTGGTTGATAGCGATATAGTATAATTAATTAATATTTTTATTGTTCATTTTAATTAGGTGATTAACGAGGCTAATAATCAGATGATTCCAAATATGTATATAAGAGACTTTTATCTCTTGTTCGATCTTTAATAATACCATAATGAAAAAATACAAATCTTTAAATTTAAACCCGATCTCTCGGGATGTCTCTGTTCCTCATCATAATAGATCTCAACAAGAATCAGATTCCCATTCCCATCGTCGTTAACGTCCTTATCATCATTCCCAATCAAGACATTCGCATAATCATTTCCAATCAAAACATTCGCATCATCGTTCCCAATCCTGACATCCTTATCATTGTTCCCAATCTCAACATTTGTATCATCGTTCCCAATCCTGACGTTCGCATCATCATTCCCAATCTTGACATTCACATCATCATTCCCAATCCTGATGTTCGTATCATCATTCCCGATCTCAACATTTGTATCATCATTTCCAATCCCGACGTTCGCATCATCATTCCCAATCTTGACATTCATATCATCATTCCCAATCCTGATGTTCGTATCATCGTTCCCAATCTCGACATTCGCATCATCATTCCCAATCTTGACATTCACATAATCATTCCCAATCTCAACATTCGTATCATCGTTCCCAATCCTAACGTTCGCATCATCGTTCCCAATCCTAACGTTTGCATCATCATTCCCAATCTTGACATTCACATCATCATTCCCAATCTTGACATTCATATCATCGTTCCCGATCTCAATATTCGCATAATCATTCCCAATCTCGACGTTCGTATAATCGTTCCCAATCTCGACATTCACATAATTGTTCCCAATCCCATTCTCGTTCTCGTTCCCCTGGATACCGTCCTTGATCTCGCAATTCTCATCATCGATCCCACTATGTTCCTAATGATCAAATGATAATCCTCTCTTCTTCGGATTCATCCCCACAAAACAAAGGGAGATCATTAACGAAAAGTAATATTATTTTAAATTAGTATTAATTATATTTCATACGACTTATACCGATTTAATATTAAAAATTATAGGAACATCATCTCATATGTCTTCAACATTAAGTTCAACTGCTCTGGACCCAAATAGCGGTATTACTGCTCTCACACGCTTATTCTGGCTTAAATGTAAAAATTTTCGTGCTAAAATGATTTATATTAATTACTGACTTTTAATAGGTGATGCTAAAAGTAAGGAAATCCAGGATTTGAAAGGTGCAATCTCAAATCTCACGCAACGTTTAGAAAATCTATCTAAGGGTACCAACTCTAATAAAACGTTGTCGCCTATTTTTATGAGTAAGGAACAAAAACGTGAATTAGCACCCATGTCAAAAAATTATAAGAAGACACTTCACGTAAATATACATCTTTATTAAAAATTTATCTTTATTAAATATAAATTGATATTTGATCATTTTAATGATCTTTTATTAATAACTAGGATGAAGTGGTCCATATTTTAAATAATATAAATCTGTCGCTTCAATTCGACGTATCTAAAACTTATAGCAATCAGAAAAAAGCGATGAACAAGAAGCTTTTGCCAGCAGTAAAATCTGCAATGAACCCTTCCATTCAAGCATATGATGTAGAGATATTAAAAATCATTAAACAATTACATAAATCGCGCTGAGAGATGTGGAAATTAAAACAAGAAGGTAGAGCGGAAGAGCACATTAGAAGGCAACATATGAATTCAAGAAGGGAGCAGGTATAAATTTTAATTATTCGAAATAAAACGTACACAATTAATTGATTTTAATTTACTGTACTTCATTAGAAGATGTCTCAGCGCAGGAGAGGATTGCAACATATGATATCGATATGAGATAACCTTTTATATGAATGCCATCCTGAGAATTTGACTTGGGAAACCTATATGAAAGATTGCGAGAAGGCGTTAAATACGTCAGATCTTCATTCAGATGAATGGTCATCAGATGATGAAGAATTGGCGAAAGAAGAACGTGATAAAAAAATAAGGTCAAAACGATTAGCCAGCACCAATTCAATAATAAAAGTATATGATAAAAAGTGGCGATTGTCTAGGGTATGTAAAGTTGTGAAGTTAATTAATTAATATAACATTTATACATAATAAACTACAAATTTTTATAGATTAAACAAATTTTATTCCAGGCGGAAGAAATTGGGATAAGCATCAGAACAGGATTAAGTCATAAATGTTACCACTCAGATGATATTATTGATAATAAAAGTAAGCCCAATGAAGATATGTCAGGCTGGTGGATTTCCTCAAGGGTGGTTGCACAAGAATCAGATGAAGATGACGACGATGAGGATAATAATGACGAACTAAATGATGGTGATAACAATGTCAGTGGTGGTGATAACAATGGCAATGTTGGTGGTGATAACAATGACGATAACGATGTTGGTGGTGGTAATAAAGATAATGATAACGATGTTGGTGGTGGTAATAAAGATAACGATAATGATGTTGGTGGTGGTAATAAAGATAATGATAATGATGTTGGTGGTGATAACGATAACGATGTTGGTGGTGGTAATAAAGATAACGATAATGATGTTGGTGGTGGTAATAAAGATAATGATAACGATGCTGGTGGTGGTAATAAAGATAACGATATCGATATTGATATCGAAAAGGATGACAATGGTAATAACAATGATGTTGTTAATGCTAGAAAGAATAGTTTGGATGGACCTTTTTACTTATTTGTGCCGGATAGTATTAAGAAAGGAAGTACAACGTCAACTTCATCAAATACTGGCAAGCATTCATCAAAGACTAGAAAGCGTTCAATATTTTCTTGTCATTAGGTAATACATTTATACATAAATAATCGTATAATATTAGTAATAATAACAATAATATTAGTAATAATAACAATAATATTAGTAATAATAACAATAATATTAGTAATAATAACAATAATATAGTAATAATAACAATAATATAGCAATAATATGTAGTATTGATATGGTAATAATATAGTAGTAATAAATAATAAAAAAATTTATATATAAATAATATATTCTATAATTGTTCATATTAAACGTAATTAAAAATTGAAATGAAAATAGAGACTCTGGTTAGTACGAAATAAAAACTGGCATTGGTTATTAGAAATTTGCTTATATCGATAATAAAATTGTCATTCCTATTTGAAGATTAATATATGTCGGTGTTAAAATCGTCATTTTTTATTTGAACGATTATTGTATGTCAGTTTTAAAATCGGCATTTTTTTGAGAGAAACGGCATTGGTTGTTTGACCGTCGGCAGTCTGATTTGGGATGATTTATGGTAAGAATCGGTACAGAGATTTAAAAATCGGTGTTCCTATTTTTTTTTATCAAAAAAAGGGAATTCCAATTTTTTGCTTTTCGCGCCATAAAATCAGCGGGAAAAGGCCACAAATTGGACAAATAAAGCAAAATATTGGCAGTCCGATTTTTGACTGATTTTTACTTATTTGACGTGTGTCATTGAGTCATTATATGAATATAAGAATAAAAGATTTTTACTTACTTCCACAATAACAATGAATACAGCATAAATTACAATTTCTGCATGATAATTCTCCACCACAGTCATTCGAATGGCACCAATCTCCTTAAATAAAAAAAAAAGAAGTTAGTTAATAGAAGACATTTTAGTTGAAGACCCATGACTCTGTGACCCTTACTTATATATGACATTTTTTTTTTTTTAAAAAAAAAATAATAATAAGAAAAATTTGTCCTTAAATAACATTAAAATCCTTCGGAATTTACCGTAATACTAGATATGACTCAATATGACAATCATTTTGTCAATGTATTTTCATGTGATTATCAATCTCAATCGGGACTATAGCCCGTGACCTGTATGACTCTGCTGCATTATTTACCACGAAAACCCAAAGTGGAAATTTGGAAATATAGATGTAAGAGTATTGTCAGTATATAAAAATTCTATAGTAAATAGAAACGAGGAAAGAAATAATAGTACACACATTAATTATGATTTTTGACTAAAAGAATACCTTTAACAGAAAATCCTAAACATATACCATGCAAAAGCATACAGTCTCCATATGATTTTACACATGTGTTGGTAACAACGCGTATATTTGAGATTTACTTGTTAAATAAACTTGCTAAAGGATTAAACTTCTTAAAGTGTATTTAGTAAATTTAATCATCTTTGTTTTCAAGGTAATTTTTCTTTTAAATAAAGATAATTGATACAATAGAACTTCTATGTACAGATGCCCTATGTACCGACAATTGCATGTACCGATAAACTTTTCATGTCTCGCTTTCATAATTAAAAAAGTCTCATTGTACCGATATTATATACTATATATAATGTTGTAATGTAGTAAGTGTCGATATTTTCTTTTGCTCCTTTATAATGTTAATAATAATATGTGCCAATGATTTTTCTGGAGTTATAAAATTAGAACTATTTTGCGACATTTCAACGCTGGTATGAATTATCGAAGCTCAACTGTAATAAATAAATAATTACACTTTCTATATTACATATTATTTTATTTATCCTATTTAACAAAAAGAAAAAAATTTCCATTTGTCATAATTGTTATTAATTAATGCGAAATTGTTATAATGTAATAAAACTTAAAACTGTAACGCACCCTAGTAAAATCAATACTCGGCCAAAAAAGCTCAGCATGACGCTTGCTTCGAACCTTTATCGCTTCTTTGCTGAAGTTTATCGAATCTGAAAAAATTTGATAGAAACATGTATTTCTGTTAATTCCGTAGAAACTCGATATCAGCAGCAATATATCAAACATATGTTAAAATACGAGACCAAAATATGTTTAGGAATTAGGATATGTTTGACATTAGTTAAAAATAGCAATGTAATAGTGATATTTTATTACATATACAAATTATAATTACCATATCACATATAATGTAATTAATTATTGTCCGGAGCGAAGGACTATATATGTTTGTGAAAGGTGATGATTAATTAAGGTCACGTGGTGATATCCATTTGTCCGCACACGTTACGTCACTTAAATTTTGTGCTACATTAGTAAACAATAAAATTGAAATGTAACACAACAAAATAAATATTTCGCTCCGGGCTCCCAACGTTTTCCGTTTCCCTAGTTATATTAAATATACAATGAAACTATTATAATAAATATCAGTATAATGCTATTACTTAAGAAAAATCCTACACTTAAAACATCCGAATCTAGAATACTCATATATAACATTTACACAATTCACAATTATTAGCATGGACACATAATTTATATAATTTTGTTGTTATATTTATTTTCTTTGAACTTCATTATACTATGAGCAAGTCCGTTCCTTGGCATAACATGACGGGTTACTGATTACATATTTAAATCACTCAAACGTTATAACCCAATTTATGGACATTATTTCACATACATTTGTTTAAAACTCCCTGTTATGCTAAAGTTAACTTTTTACATTATAAGAAATAATTTACAATTATACAATAAATACAAATATTATTACACCCTCTTAATACTCACTATTATTATTTTATATGTCATAAATTAAACGTTTCTGTTTATCAAACTCTTTTAGTACTTTAAATCTCTTGGAATTTCTACCAATTCCCATCATTTCTCTCATCTCTTCTAAGTTACAAATCTTATTATGAGCACGTTTTACACTTAGAATTTTACATTGTTTCTTGTCAAGACCAAGATATTTGTTAAGAATTTCGATGGGTGCAGAACTAACATGAATTTCTGATGGCTCTATACAAAATCATATCAATTAGCTTCGTAATTAAAAATGGGTCTCAAATCAGTAAACATACCAGTCATACCACATGCAAACTGCGCTCTGCTAGAATATGTGTATCCGAAAAAACTTTCGAATTGTTCTTTACCAACAAATGCACTATTGTTTTTACATTTTATAGTTAGATCCTTCGCACTTGCATCTGTTAAAAATAAAAAAACCCATTCATCCGTACTAATATTTTTCATGGCTTCCGAGACCTACATAATGGGACTAATTAACCAAAATTATTAACAAGTATCAGTTACAGATAAAGTTATTGTTACCTTGTTAAATTCGAGATTAAATCTATCATTATTAATGATCATAGGATTTTTCGCTTGGGGATTTGTTTTTTTTATTTGTTGGACAACAAATAAGGTCTTATTGATATTATTTAAATTGTTTAATTGATGAATACTGAAAACATCGAACATTGCTCCAGGACCATTTATAAAGACACTGTTAATATACTTCTCAATATATTGCTCGTCAAGGTGTTCAACATTAATAAAATCATTTTGAGTTACATTCATGTCTTCATCTTGTTCCAATTGCCATAATTCAGGAGCATCATCTTTTTTGGGAAACCGATGATTCAATCGACATAATCGAATTGTTGTTTCTGGAAGGGTTATTTCAATATCCGGTAAGCCGCGAGAGAATTCTGCGCCTTTAAGAAGCTCCTTCAAAGTAATTTTTGAATAACCTGCTAAACGAAAAAGATGAAGACGTAATGCCCAGAAACGGGCATTAAATTCTTCAAATGATTGCCACCACATTGTCTCTTCATATATTAGCATTTCATTCCAAAATACTAAATCGTTACTTCTCGATTGTTTAACCAATAAACAAACCAGTACATAGGGTATGCGGATTTGGTAGTGTTCCTTTTTACACTGTATCAATTTTAATATCCCCGCATGATCGAGATCTTCATATGATTCATTGCATTGTTCATTTACTTTCTCGTTTTTCCGAATAGGTAAACCCAAAATAGCTTTTGCAAGAGTACTTTCTAAATAAATTGCATACTGTTTTAAATTATAGCTGAATATGATCTTGTGTTTGACAGATTGAATGACTTCCGAGACTTGAACCTGATGAGGATTGCCGTTTCCTAATTGCTCCAAGCGATCGATAAAAAATTGATAAAAATATTCAAGAGTTTTAACATGACCACCAATATCACAAATGCAAAGCCGAAAACGATGATTTCGACGGACATATTCTTCATTTCTGATAGCCTTTCCAAAAATTTCGATTGTATCATCATTCTCAAGAAGAGGAAGTGGGAGACGTAGTCGCTTACATAAAGAGCTTTTTATATAGTCATCTATAGGACCTTTGATAGTCCCAGATAAAACAGGGGCAAAAAAGATTCCTGCTGGTGGTTTACACATTATTCCACCAATACAAGTTACAAGATCCGTAAGATTTTCATTTATTTCATATAACTTATTAAACTCATCGATTCCGACAATTAGGATTAGAATTTTCTGTTTTTCAACTGACGAGTTCTGGATAACTTGCTCTGTAAAATCTATATAAATTATGTTTAGAGCTCTATCCAAGGTTAAATTATCAATGTCTTTATTATTAGAGTTTTTGCAGTTATTAATAAACTCTCCAAAACTAGAACCTTTTGGTCGAAAATATTCAAATAAAATGCGAAATGCAAGGGATGCCTCGCATCCAACCTGTATATCTAAGGATGTCGGAGGGGATTCATTACCATATGTAACGTTTAGGAAAGTCATGTTTTCAAATATCTTTCGGGATTTTTCATCCTTGTTAACGTGCTCCTTGGTTAACCTTTCAAGTTCATCAAGGAATCGACTCTTTCCCGTTCCAGGTCCCCCAGCTAAGACAGGGATAGGATGAGCGTTTTTATTGTTGTTATTGATATTTTCAAATCGTCCCTTGATTCCGTTCAAATCATTTTTTCCTTCCCAAAGAATTTTGAATGTGTTATCACGCCCACGGAATTCAAAATCCTTACCAACAGAAGTCACAAGCTAAAAAGAATTATTTATTTAAATTGGGGAAGCTAAGAAACATAAATTGAAAAGAAAGCTGTAAGACATACTTTTTTTTTTTTATCACATGACGGAAATTGCTTAATCCATGTGTGGATAGAGGAAGAATAACGCCAGTCAACTGATAAATAAGAGAGATTCGTTATAAATTTTCTTACATCATTCCAGGTCAAGTTATTTAACTAGGGTTGGATCGGCCCTGGTCCTGTGCCGGTCCCAGGACCGGTCCAGACTGGGACCGATTATACAAAATTTTTCATCTCATAAATACATATTGTTAATCAAGCTTTTATATAGAAATATCAAAATTTTTAAATTTCGGTATTTTACTGTAAGTATCAATATCACACTAGATCCTTAACGATGCTTTAAAAAAGCTAATAAAATTTTTTTTGCATGTGACTATTTGTGTTACATGATCAAACATTGACTTTTAAACTATGAAAACTAAAAACTAAGCAATAAAAATGAATTAATGCTGAAACTTAGTGCAAAATTGTCTTGCTGATTAATCATCGACATATTATAAGTAAAAAATTAAAAAACTTTAAGGACTGGACCGGACCGGACTAACCTAACCCTATGTTTAATTGTGCTACTATACCTTGTGGCAAGTTTTCTTTGTCGGCCCTCCCAGCCCTCCCAGTCGAAAATGTTTTATTTTTTTTGATTTTCTGTAGAATGTTGTATAAAAAGAGAGGTGTATGTGAGTAAGATTCTTAACATAAGGGAGGTTCATAGCTAATTCCTCCTCCAGAATCAGCAGACCTTAATCAAAGAACCCAGTAGCAAAATGTTGCACGCCGCAGCGGACATGAGTTAAACTCACATCGTCTGGACGCTCTTCTTCCCTGTGCCAGCGGGACAGGGCGTAGCGCCACCTTGCTACTCTCATTAGTATTCCACACATTATACAGAACGTGTAAAACTAACCTCTATTCGGGATTTTAACGCACTTGCCTTTTCAAGTTCTCTTGAATCTGGCTTTAAATTATTTATCAGAACTTTTAGTTCTGCAATGAAATATGTACGAGCTAATCGGGGAGAAACGTCAGGATAATTATTCTGTAAATAATTCATCCATGAATCTTCATCCCAATTTTCGTAAGGTAGTCGCCAATAATCGGCATATCGAAGACTACGTGTTTCTGACATAAGAAAGTTTTTAGAAGAAAATCAAGATCAAATGTATATCTAATTCTAATACTCCAACAAGAAAAAAGTTTGAATTATGCAAAAAATTTTACTGTTATTTATGAAAAAATTTTCATGACATCTGACCAATTTGACTCCGTATGATACAATTATAATTCCGTATTTATAAAAAAAAAAAAGACTAATGCACAGGTTGGCGCGATACTAAAATTTTTTTTTCAAACACTGATATTAAGCTGTAACAAAAATTTTAAGTCCGATAACAGAATTTCGTGCATTTTTTACAAGAATTGATTTGATCACAAGTTTTTATTGGTTGCAATTCTGTAACTAAATTTATTAGTAATTTTTCGGTCGTACGATTTGACTGTTCTAGGTATATAGTATAAAAAAAATAGTAAGAAAATTTTTTTTGAAAGTCCATACTAGTGTTACCGTATTGTATAAAGTCATTCATTTCGTACAAAAAAGTATAAACGGAGAATTCAAACCCCTCTTTTGAAGCTTTCTACGAATTCGGAGTTGTACGAATCTCATGTTCTTTGATGTCTGATTCTTAATATACTTTCGAGAAACCGTATTTATTACGTGTCTGATGTTTGTGTGACTTTCTACTGATCTCTTCAGGTTATCGTAAATAATCTTTTTCTGACTATTGTCAAATGAATTAATGATTTTAGTATATTAAGATTTCAGTTTTAAATTTATTATTAGTTAGATAAGCAATTATTCGGCTTTGTTTGTTTGAATAACTTCATATGTAATTTTTTTTTAATTTATTATTAACTTTGACTGTGAACGGAGTTATAGAGAAAAAAAATTAGAAGACGCTATAGATTATAGAAGTAATGAAAAAGTTCGATAAGGATTATCCATCTTGATACTGTGCGCAGGAGGATTGACAGAATAAACCAGAATATCAAGGATTCGGTCAAATTCTTTGGATCTTCAATGATCAGTTTCGACAATAATATCCATGATAGTGCAATAATAATGGACTAAAGTTGTAAGACATAGTCTGGTATCGGCAATAACATACGTGACTGGTTGCAGACGAAACAGAGAACATAGTATTTGGTGAAAGCGATCAGGAAAATTATAACCTTAATATTTGGCACAGCTTTATTCCGAAATACTTGTCTTATGACATAATACAAGTCATGAAGAATTTCGTACTAGATTTTTTTTTATTGAAAAAAGCAACATCTTTCAATTTACGTTATTGTAAATTACATGGAACTAACATTGTGTATTTTTTAGTAGTACAAATGACCAGTTCCCTTTTATATAGCAACCGTGAAGTTAATCTTCGAAAAAGTCGATTACAAAGAAAGATCTCTAACTAGAAAGCACACAGAGATAGACGTGAGTGTATATTAAATTTCCTGAAAAGGATTAATGGAATCGTTATCCGGATGGAATGTGTATGAAACATGTGAGATTCTTTGAATAGTTCTGTTGAAACTAAGGTTTACAGACGTCATCGTTGACTCTTCAGAAAGCTTCAACTAACTTCTCAATCACTTCTTCTCCGTTACCATCACACATCATCAATATACCGATGCACAATTCATAGACGAGTTACATTTCACGAATATCCTAAACATATATTTTTCATAGCATTAATCAGAGAGATATAAATGTATTATCCTCTCGAAAATATGGAATCGGAACAAAAAATTTAAGAGAGCACCTTTGCAATAAACTCATACCATTATTTCCTAAATGAAAACGACCTGAGTATATATGGAAATCAACCGTTCTTTACTCTTTAGGTAGTGATACCAGAGGTAGCGTTGTCAGGGACGTGATCGAATATGTTATTTAAGGAGTAACTATTTCGCATGGAAGTATGGAACAGAGATTGGATTTGTATAACTTTAGTATGTAACAAAGTTTCCTAATGGTATGTGTGATTGCAAATTATGGTATCATGCGGTTACATTTTTAATTGAAATATTGATCTTGTTCTTATTTAATAGTGTGTTGGCTATATTTCTTTGGAACCTTTTCGTTATCGCAATGATTTTCATGTTTGAACCTACACACGCTGATTTCAATGGAGAAGTAATACGAATTAGCAAACATATAGATAAAAAGGGAGGACAATAATTCGTTAATAACATGAAATCGAACACAGAAAATAATAATAATAACAGATAGGCTCCTAGCATCAAAATATTAGTACAATTTCAGGGTATTATAATTAATACGCATATTGATAGTTGCGTGTGGATTATTTTTTGTAATATTTCTAAGACTGTCTATTTTGTTTCTAATAAAGAATATGATTTTTGTACGATACTGAGATATGACGTTCGATATTTCTTCTGTTCGTCTCTTGAGAATGTAGCACTATGTATTGCGTTTGCTTATCTTAAATCATACTATTGTCAATGGATTCTCTTTTACATGATTAAGATTTTTAAATTAATAAGATGATTGAATGGTGATAATGAATGGAGACAATTTTTATTCATTGAAAAAGGCATGTGATTCTTATACCCTTGGTATGACAGATGGGATAGGATGGGATCGTTACCAGGAAAAAACTAATGTCATTGTAAACCAAATATTTTTTCAACAACGAGACCGTGGCCCCTAGGTTCCATATTTCATTTCGATATGTCTCACGTAGGACAAAATTTAACGTAAAGAGAAGAGTATTATGTATAATAATTTTAAATAAGTATATTATAAGACCGGCCGAGTTAGAAATTATGGACTGCACAGTGCACATAACAATCTTCGATTAATTTTTGGCTACGAGGTATGCAATTAAAAAAATATGTATAGATGTGTTTATATTATATGTCATTATTCTTAGTAAAGGCCGGCCACAGGCGGTATGGCTCTAGTTTAAACTATGAAAAACTAGGCAATAAATAATAAATTAATGCTGAAATAAGTGTTTGTTATAACTTACTGAAAGATTTAGTTATTTCAGTCTTTCTTTTTTTAATAGGATTAGAGAGATTTTCTTTATGAGTTCGTTTTTTTGGAGCTTTATTCTTTCTCTTTTGCATTAAACCCTATAATAATATAAAAAAAGTAGGGTTGTGAATAAATATTCTTAATATAAGAAGTTACAGTACATAGCTGATTCCTCCTCCAGAACCAACAGACCTTAATCGAACCTCATAGCAAGATGTGCACGTCGCAGAATCTCTTATGCCTGGACGCTCTTCTTCCCCATGCACAGCACAAAGGGACAGGGTGTAGCACACTAACTATGCTCGTTAGTAATACACATCTATGAAAACACGTAAAATACTAACCTTCAATTTACGGCACAACGCCAGTACCATGTCATGTACTTTTCCCGGGCCCAAATTCTTTCTTAACATTCTTAGTTCACCTCTTAAGTCGTTGTGAGATGGTACTCTTTGCGGTATAATTTTCTCATGTTTCGATACTCCATCGTGTATAGGGGATCTTCCAATAACTAGCACTATCTGAAATTAGTAAAAAATCGTTAGGAATATTTATTATTAATAAGTAACATACCGGTATATCACTTACCACGATGTCGAACTTTACTTAGACTGGAAATGATAACGAGGATAGCAGAAACGTTAACGTTTGGACATAATCATATGAATCAATAACAGGAGTTAGACCACAAATATATTTTTGTTGATAGTACTTCAAACTAGTAATAGAAAACGAGGGATGTCTAGTATAAACTATAAAGATCCATTCGTTCAAATAACACATAATCACATGGTTAAAAAGTAAAAAAAAATAATGTTAATTGATGGTATGTTAGATAATAATCATCCACTAGACGCACATTAGTAATTTACGTCATATAATGACACAAAAAAAACAGATGAATACCATTACGATCAATACCGATATGTGACCAAGGACAGTAATAAGGTCATAACCCGATCGTATTGGTCCAAGGTGAGGTTAATAAGTAAATGGGAAATCAGAATAACACGGATTGTTACATACGCAGCATTAACATATGATATCAACTATCAAGAATGTAATCATTTCATATTATTAGATTCTAGAATCTTTACTTTTCGTAAAACATAACTCTTTTTACACACTAATTGAAATTTATAAAATTTCTTTTAAATGATGATAAAACTTATTTATATTCCTGATTGAGAATATTTCACCAATTACAAAATAAAAATAGTATTTATTATTATATAATATTACAATTCGGAGATTTGACACTTTTCTAGCATTGGTCTATAAATTAGTGTTTAACAGTTATTCGAATGTTATCCGGCCAAACTTATGTTTATCATTACTATATAAGGAAATGCAAACTATTCGAATAATATTCAATAAGCTTAAACGAATACTCGAATATATTCGATTCCATAAACTCTTTATAGTTACACAATCTTTTCTTTAAAATCTTTATTCAATGATATACTTTTACCAATTTAGATTTTGTAGAAGTTTCAAAGGCAATAAAGTATGGAGAGAAGTTAATTATCTCCAACTAAATTTCTCTAATTTTAGTGAAAAATAAGAAATAAGTTTTAAATAGTTTTTTTAAATTCTTCCGGCTCAATTCTTGGATCTCATGTTCGATTGGTTGGTCTGTGATCGTCATTAGTTAATCGGCTCTTGGAGTCAGTTCGGAGTCAGTTCGATTTAAAACGGTTTTTATGATTAAAAGTAATACAAAGCTCAAGAGACTCAGAAACTTTTGAATTTAGAATCGGTACTCGGGTCAACTCATTTTGGACCGTTTCCTCAATTAGAGTGTAGATATTTCATATGTTCTACTACTTTTATTTGAAATTTTTGTTAATTTGTGACTTTTTATTTAAAGACAGCAAATCAATAATCGTAAAATACTCTCCGTAATGACGTTAAACTATTCGATGATTGTTTGGTTTATTTGGGATTTGTTTGTGAAACTGAATTCTTGGAAAGGATTTCGTCATCAAATATTTTTGTTATAAATATGAACTGAATTTCTTTAATAAAATTATAACTTTGAACTTGGGTAAATTTGAATTTTGTGTTTGTTTAATACTAACGATTAATTTAGTAGGTGCTGTGGCAGCTATGGCAAACGGATCTACATCGGGGCTGACCTTTACACCATGTGTAGTATATACATACAGTCGACCCATGACTTTAGAATTCTCAAATTTCAATTAAAAATTCGACTTGTGAATTCCGATGATCGCATTGCATTATTCGCATATCTAATTCTTTGAATAGACGATAACTCTGGTCAAGCTTATAATTCCGGCCAGTATTAAAACTTTTGGCGAAACTAATCCGTAAAATGTTGTCCAAAGTCACGTGTTTTGGAATTTCGTAATTCAGGGCCAGTTTCGATTTTTTTTTTTCGATTTAAATTAATTAAATTTTGGAATCGATTCCGATCCCTAAATATAACCAGTTTCACTTCAAGTATTATAAGGAAGAATTTGATTGACTATTTCGTTAGCGTACAGTATATGACTGGAAATTCGTCACAAAGTGAAGACTAAGCGAAGTTCGTTCTTACTGTACATAAATAACCGAATATAAAATGCATAAAGAAAGCTCAACAAGAAGAACGAGGTTCAAGTAAGCAACGCCAATAATTACGTTCACTACATTTCAAATTCTGGATATAGATAGAAATCATGGCATTAAAGATTTGGCAACAAAACTAGTGAACTCGATTACATTGGGATGAGCCGTATTCGCAAGTGAGTTATAACTAGTTATAACTCTTTAAGCTACAGCAAATTGTAACTGATAAATGTGTCGTAACAGGTATATGTGTAGAATATTTTCAATCTTTTAAGTTCTTGTTGACTCGTTGGAAAAATAAAAAATTATTGTCCAAGAAATTTATAATTATAGTAGTTATTTAAAATCAGTATGAAAACTTTAATTATTGATAACGAATTCAAAGAGATTTAAAATTTATACCGTTAAGCTATTATACTATTAGGCTATTTATACTATTAAATAATTTTATATTATTAAACTATATATTCTACGGGCATCATTGGCCACAGTAATAATAATGAGATTAATAACTTAAACAGCACATTGGGATTCACACAGTTCTATCGTTACTGCGGTCATATCCGCTATATGCCGGCCAATTCATTGGGGCAGTTCCAACTGCATCACTAGATAAACTAGATAAAACGATAAAACTTGAATAAACTGATTCGTTTCCTATTACCAATTTTAATATGATAATCTACTTCAATGATTCTTTAATTAACGTTATCTGTTATATTTAACAATAAATATCTCAACCATTTAAAGGATTTAATATAATAATGTTCTTAGGTTTCTCGCTGCCAATTCTAATAAAGATAAAAAAAAAGAGTATCGAATTTTCTCTATCACCTATTAAATCGAAGGATTTTATTTTTTCATATTAACTTTATAATTTCGTGGTCTTAAGTGCTGCGGTCATCGATGTCGAGTAGTACAAAATTTTTAAAATGAATTTGTTTTTGTGTAAAGTACCAAATAATTTTAAGAAAACTTAGTTAATCGAAATCGTAAATAAATATTACATAAAATATATAATAATAGAGCTTCGTATTCGATAACGTCAATGATATCAATAACTGACAAGGTACTCTCATTCACATTTTTAGATTAATGGCAAAAGCGGGCACTTCAGTTTGTACAATGATTTCCTTTTATGTGATCATTTAGATAAGACAAAGAAGGAATTGATTTTTTTTTTTAACACAAGTATAAATATGTATGTACATTACCTTGTCCTTCGTTTTAATACTCACCAGTGGTTAAATTTTCATTTCTTTTTTGGTTTCATTTTTTTTTCCATTAAATTTCAATTTTTTGAAAATCAATTTTAAATGCTTTCGTAGATTTTAATAAACAAGGTTATGGCTAAAGTATAAAAACAGAATAGCTAAAAGTTTATTCTGTTAATTATTGTGAAAAAAAAAATATGAATTTTTGTCTTGGTAAAATTTTACGTTTAATTATTAACTCTTTTTTTATTGTTAAACGTTTTAATAATTAATTTTTTTTTTTTTTACCGGTAAACAATTCAAACTTTATTTAAAATAGGATAAGACACTATTAAGACTTGTAAAAGATACAGTCTCAAAACTTTTTCTGGAAATTTATTTTGTACTGAATACTAATTATGGGAAGTTCAAAATGCAGCACTTTTTTCTTTCGTTCAAAGAAACGTGCGCAACGTGGAAGTACATTCTCGTATCAAATTTAAATAAAACTTTGTTTCGCCACACGTTTCCACAATTTCTTAACTTAGGAAATTAGATTTTCTGTAGTAGTTAAATTTAGAACCACTTATGATCATTTATGTAGCTGTATTCCTGTTTGTCTTTCTCGGTTCATTTTAATGAGGGGTACAGGAATAAATTTTACGAAACATACGTCTGAATATGTAAATTATTATATTATACCCTTGCCAATACCTCTGTATGCAACATCTTATAGGTCTGTACTTGAGGAAAAAGATTCTCTGTATGTTCACATAAGAAGACTTCTCCAGAGAATCTATACTATGCATTTTCTTTTTTCTTGATATTGTTTAAAAATTAAATTGATAGTCTCTCATTTGAACTAATAGATTGTTTTTTTACTTCATTTAGAGTTCTTTAACGAAAAATCATCATTATTCTTGATAACTGAATATGCTTTGGATGATAATTTGGATGCTTCAAATATTATTTAGTTGAAGATAATTTCATAAGGTAAGCCCCTTTTATAAAACTTACGTCTTTGTTAGCGATAACTAGATCATTAATAACATAGTAATCATTAAACAAATGATTCGTAGATTACCATGGGATATTGTCCAATTGGATTTGACGTCCATTAGATGTCCAATGTCCTGTTTCCTTTCATAGAGAAAATAATTGAATGAACAATATGACAAATTGCTTCGGAATAGCCTACCGTCAATATTTTTCTCTTAATAGACTAGGAATAATTGTGCGGATTACTCGTGATATAATTTGATTTGTAGGTCAAGTTAATTGAGATAGAGGATATTTGATTCGTCCAGTTTTACCCAATACTTGCTAAACTTTATGAGGGTAAGCAATATTTAGTTTGATCACAATCATTATTTTAGCTTATTAATATTTTACTATCTTGTGATAATTCACAGTTTTAACCACTCGTGACACGTTTAAGAGTACGAACTTTTTGTAATATAATAATAAGCTGCCAAGGTGTAGGTGGTTTTATTTTAAATAATAGTGTTTCTAAACTTTGACAAAATCAATATTTAAAAGGTAAAGGTAAGTTAATTCGAATTCAATTCTCTTTTTTATTTGTAAGTTTTGTTTTCGATTCAAAAACGTTGGAAATTTTTTTTAAAAAAAAAAATCTTTAACGCAAATTTACTTACAAAAAACTATATTATATCATGATTCAAAATATTTTTTAATTTAATATTATTTAATTTTTTTTAAAAAAAGATAATGGAAAAAATAATGAAGATTTCATTTGGGAATCTAAATCTTCCATATGATCGGGCTTGGGTTCAAGGGTGCGTAAAAGAATTGGTTGAGATGTTGAATTATAATAACGGATAGGTGGAAGAGAAACATCAGAAGTTTCACTAGGATTGTTATTAATTAAATTATTTAAGTCCCGCGGGATTGGTGGAAGCGAGAGGGTTTGGCTAGAGGATACTTCTCCATCAGAATTAGAGATGAGAGTGAATGCATTAGATGGAGAAACACCACCACCAGAAATTCCAGAAGGACCGGGAAAACCTGGACAATCATTATCTGGTAAAGGTCCCGAAGCGTTACCACCACCAGAAGGATCATTCAAAATAGATGAAATTTTTAAAGGGGAGGGACGTGAAAAGGCTGGACTAGAGGATTCCCTTTGCATTTGAGAGTTAGGGATGGTAGTATCATCAGATAGAGAAATACCACAGCCAGAAATTTCAGAAGAACTAGAAACACCAGGACAACCAGCACTAGCATATCCAGCAAATGATGAAATATCATAATCGGATGATAAAGGTCTAGGAGTTTCACCGTCACTATCATTTGCTTGAGAATCATCCAAGATCGGCGAAATTAAGGAGGAGGGACGCGTTGAGCTAGTGAATTGCCTTCCATCATGCGTTTGAAGACCATTACCATTATGAGTTTCGCGTAGCGGATTAGAGGTTATAGTCTCTCCGACAGAAATATGCGATGAAACATAACCTGAGGAAAATTCAGAAGTGGTAGCTGTAGGTTTTGTAGGTTCTGCCTTGTTTTCTACTTTTTCTATTTTGCTAAAATTTTAGTAAAAAATAAAAAAATAATAATTATTAGTATGCATTATCCATTAAATATACTTCTACTGTTAAAGTTGTAAAAGAAAATCTTGCTTCGTACTGAGTTTGCTTAGGGGTTCCACCAAAGTGTTTCTCTGGTTCTTGAGTTGTTTTAAAAATTTTATGAGGAGGTTGGTTTGAATTCTGGAACGCCATTTGAGAATTTTGAATTTATTCTTTGAGTGAGCTGTTTTTTTTTTTCAAAGAATTTCTTGAACAACAAGAAATAAAGAAAAAGATGAAAAAAAAAATATGACTCCTTTTATTACCAAATTTTTTTTAGCCTCGGACATTGTTATAACTCAAAGACAATAAAAAATAGATGATGCTTAAAATGTATATCAGATGTCGTACAAAATCAAAATCAACCAGTTATGATTTATATATATATACATTTATTTATTCATTATATTAAATAAACAATAAAATGAATCCAAAGTAAGTAGTTTGTCAATGAAATTTTCCCCTAACTTGTAATTGAGCAAGATTTTGTTACATAGATTATAATACATTATTCCCACGACTTTTGAATCTTTTTAACAAAAACGTTGTTACCTCTTTCATTTTAAACGAACTATAAAAAGAAAATTATTACTGGATTTTGCGTGTTCGGCAAAAAATTATCAGTTAGTTTTCTCAAAAGTTCAAATTGACTAACTAAAATAATATTAGATTAAATTATAATGGAGATGTAAAAGGTTTATCCATTTAAAAGATCATGACAGATAACGCAATAGAATTATTAAAGGGATATTATAGTACAATGTTATACCCGAAACTTCACAATCTTTTTTTTAACGAGAAAAAAAAAAAATTTGAACAAAAACTTATTATTATGCATGTGAAATTTATTTTTCTCGATTTGCAAAAAGTACATATATTAAATTTCACTTATATATATGCATTCCGTATACAATGGATGTGCTGCTTAGATCGTCGTTATCTAATATGTTGGATGATTTATTAAAAATAAGGGGACAGGAGTTGCATCGACAATACAGACAATATAGATATTGTCACATCTTTTAACTATAAATGGAAATGATAAAGGATATTAAATATTTAAAAAACAAACATTAAAAAAAAAAAAAACTTTATTCATGAGTATAGGTAAGACAAACTTCTCTTCGGAGTGATAATATTATTTTAGAGTTTATGCATGAATTAGAACATTCTTTCCACTAACATGAGGAGATAAATAAAGATTAGTAATGAGAAATACAATCTACAGGGTGATACAAAGTATTAAGATTACAATTATGTAATTATTTTTTATTAATTTGAAATTTTTTTTTCATTTATTTTGTCACGAAGCTGCGGATGCCACAGTTATTTCCACATAAATATATTATGTCAAATTTAATTTTTAGATTGACGGAAAGCATCTCCATTACGTTCCTTCGACTCCTCCGAACGTAAATCAATGGAAACCCTAGCCGATCTACTGTATTCCCTGCATTTTAAATGTACATATTTACTCTATCAATAAAAAATAATAAATTTAATTTTTGCGTTAGCGTATCAAATATATTGAATGTGATTTATCAAATGATTTATTAGGTTGAAACTTACTATTAAGTGAATATTTTGAGGATCGAAGTTAACATAGATTAAATCCAAAATAATATTTAATCGTATTACAGTAAAATGTGTTAAAAAAAGGTTACATGAAAATATTTCAATCAGAACTTGATATACTGTATTAACTTGATTTAAAGGTTCTTTTTTTTTTTACGGAATTTTTAATATAGTGATTTAAACTGACGGGTTCATTATGCCGAGCTGCATATTAATTAATAAAAATCAAATCTCCTAGCCAAAAAGATAACATCTCGAATCAAGAAAAAAGAAATAAATTTGTTAGTTGGGTATAACAAAAGTGAAACAAAATTACTTTAAAGTTGGGTCGAATTTGTCCAAAGAAGCGATGAAGAGAAGCAGAAGTTGAACGAACATTGCTTCAAAGAATCATATACTATTAATGTCGTTCTTAAACAAATAAAATAAATGAATGGTAAATAGAACAAATATACTACAAACTCGTTCCAATAAGCCGTAAAACTCTTAGGAAAAAGAATAAAATGAAAATATCCTATGAACTGTTGTACGCCAACTTGAGATAAAATCATTTAAATTCTAAAATGAGCATTCATAAAGACCAATAAGGTAGTTGTACGATGTTGAGTGGTGTGCGTGATGATCGTGCGAAAGTTCTAGATCGGTCCTTTTGATTTTACTATCTCAAATTTGATGCATTGTGAACACAATTGTGCTTTTATATCTATTGGTAACCAAGGTCTAATCTATTGATGGATCATTTTTGGATGCTGGACATCCCAAATCATAACGGTTCCCTTTAGATAAGACAAATTAAGAGGGAATTGATTACTATTTTTTTTTTTAAAATATGCATGTATATATATACCCTTGTCCTTCGTTTCATTACTCACCAACAGTTAAATTTTTCTTTTTCGTTTTCATTAAATTTTTTGAAAATCAATTTTGAGTGCTTTCGTAGAAGTAGTATGAAAATAGAAAAAAAAAAAAAATTTATTTGTAAATTACAGTAAGGAATTATTGTAATATAAGATAATTCTAAGACTTGTAAAAGGTACAGCCTCAAAACTTTTTCTGGGAACTTATTTCGTATTTGATACTAATTATGGAATAAAAGTTCAAAACGCAGATCTTTTTTCTTTCGTTCAAAGAACGTGCTACACGTACACAACGTGGAAGTGCATTCTCATATCAAACTCAAATAAAATTTTTGTCACAACTTCAAACTTGGGAAATAAGTTAAATAATTTCTCTTTCACAACTCCCACCTCTTATTTATAAATAATTAGTTTAGAACCACTCATGGTCATTTATGTACATGAAAATTATTATATTATACCTTGCTACATATGCTACGTATTTTCTTTTTCTTGATAAATCAATTACTTGGACTAATCAATCATTTTTTTTGCTTCATTCTAGCGTTCTTTAACGAAAGTCTCGTCATTGTTCTTGATAACTGATTATGTTTTGAATGGCATTGGGATGCTTCATATATTATTTAGTTGAGGATAATTTCATAAGTTAAGCAAGCATATTTGCCCTTTTTACAAAACTTACGTAACTTGTTAAATCATTAACAAGTCTTCGATTCGTGGATTACTCGTGAATCGTGATGCAATTTATTAATCCAGTTTTCCCGATATCTGCTAAACTACATGAGGGCAAGTAATATTTAGTTTAATTGCAATACATTATCTTAGCTTATTAATATTTTATCTAAGTTAATTCACAGTTTAATTAATTACTTGTGATATCGAATAGATACGTTTAAAGCGCGCACTTTTATTTAGGATAAAAATCACCCTGGGCCTGATAGCTTATTATTATATTGCAAAAGGCGTTATAAATAAACTTTGTTTAACAAAATCAACCATTTTATTGTATATCTAAAAGGCAAGTTAAATTTGAATTCACTTTTTTTTTTTATTTGTCCCAAATTTAAGTTTTATTTTCAATTTAAAACTTTTGAAAAATTTTTAAAAATTATCTTTAAAAAATTTGAATCATGATATAATATAACTAAATTTAATATCATTCTACGTTTTTTAAAAAAAAAGATAATGAAACTAAGAACGAAGATTTCATTTGGGAATCCAAATCTTCCATATGATCAGGCTTGGACTCAAGGGTACGTAAGAGAATTTGCTGAGATGTTGGATTATTATAGCGGATAGGTGGAAGAGAAATATCATAAGTATCATTTGGATTGTTATTAATTAAATTGTTTAATTCCCGCGGGACTGATGGAAGGATTTGAGGACAATTCAAAATCGAGAGGGTTGGGCTAGAGAATACTTCTCCATCAGGATTAGGGATGAGAGTGAGTGCATTAGATGGAGAAATATCACTACCAGAAATCCCAGAAGGACCAGGAAAACCGGAACAACCATTATTTCCAAGTAGTAAAGTTTCAGGAGCGTTACCACCACCGGCAGGGTCATTCAAAATTGACAAAATTTTTGAAGAGAATTCCCTTCCATCATGCATTTGGGAGTTATAGATGGTAGTAACCGTTTTTCGAGAAATACCGCAGTCAGAAATTTTAGAAGAACAAGAAACACCAGGACAACCATCACTATATGGTAAAGGTCCAGGAGCATCACCACCATCGCGCGGTAAGGAAGCACCATTGTTATCTGCCTGAGGATCACTCAAGATTGGCGAAATTTTTAAGATGATTGGACCAGTGGATTCTCTTCCATCATGCATTTGAGAGTTAGGGATGTTATCGTAAGAAATTTCAGGAGAACCGGAAACACCATCTCCGTCACCAGAAATTCCAGGAGAACTGGAATAACCGGCACCATCACCCGATGGTAAAGGCCCAGGAACGTTGCGACCACCAGACAATAAGAAAATACCATTATCGTCTGCTCAAGGATCATTAAAAATCGATGAAATTTTTAAGTGAGAGGGACGCGAGAAGATCAGACTGGAGGATACCCTTTCATCATGAGTTTGAAATTCAGGGATGATAGTGAATGTAAAATACCATTTCCAGAAATTTCAGGAGAGCCAGGAATACCAGGAACAGTATCAGCATCATCGCCAGATGGTAAAGGTACGGAAGCTCTAGCACCACCAGATGATAAACCATTATCATCTTCTTGAGGATCATTCAAGATCGAAATTTTTAAAAAGGAAGGATGCGTTTGAGAATCGTTACCACTATGTGCTTCTAGTAGTGAATTAGAAATAATAGTCTCTCCAATAGAGATATGTGATGGAGATTGACCAATGGAAAATTTAGAAGTAGTAGCTGTAGATTTCACAGGTTCGGTTCTTTTATTTATCTTGCTAAAATTTTTAAAAAGTAGAAATTTATTCAAATCATAATAAATATTATTATATATTTTTTTTTTTTTTGTAAAACACAATAGTGTATCGTACCGAGCTTGCTTAGGGGTTCCACCAAAGAGTTTTCCTTGTTCTTGAGTTGTTTTAAAAATTTTATGAGGGGGTTGGTTCTGGTTTTGGAACGCCATTTTTGATAATTATTATTTTGGTATTTTTTTTTTTTTTTTTTTTTTTTTCAAAAATTTCTTGAAATGAGAAATAGAAAATTGAAGAGGATTTTTGAAATAAGAAGTAGAAAATGAAAAATGAAAAAAAGCACTTTTTATCAGTTGATTTTTTTCTGGGCATACTGGTTTCTGCGATTATCGTTGGACAAAGGTAAAGGTTACAAACCTTTTAAAATAAATATATATATGCATATAAATATAATTAATCAGTCAATTATTTATATTAAAAATATATGTAATATATCTGCATGTGTATACATTTGTTAGATTAGTCTTAATTAATCTAAGTTTAAACAAAGATCGTATTCACGAAATCAATTGAATTAACTATTTTCCATAGTGATAACATCATCATTATGATTCCATCACAAACAACAGTTTAACTAAAATCGGATTTATAGCTTATTCATGTCTATTTTTAAATTGTCAGATGATTAGTACATTATAGGAAAAAATTGTCCAATTATATTGTATACAGATTATTAGCTAATGATAATCAACATTATCTCCACAAGAACCCGAGTTAAAGTTCTTCCAAATAATGGGATTTGTTTGATAAAAAAAAATCAGTTATCAAAGAAACAATATTAAGTCTCGGCAAATTCTCACGAAGCAATGATATCAATCATTGAAAAAATATATACCAGACCAAATTAAGTTAGAAGAAGACTTTCAAGATAACAAAGAAACCTTGATTAAGTTAAACTCAAAACAAAAACCTGCGTCACATTAAGAATGAGAATTAAATTAATAGAATTTTGAAATGGTTACATCCGAAATTCCACATTCTTTATTCACTCAAAAAAGCAAGAAAAGAAAAAAAAAAAAGATATATACATAAATTTAAAATAGCGTACGGAAGTCTTTACTTAGAGCGCAATTTATGGCGCAAAGAAAGTAAAATATACAAGTATTGCATCAGATGTGCTGTTTATATTGAAGTATTCAATAATTTTGAGTGGTTTGGTTCTTTATTTTGTTATTTAAATAATAAAGTATAACAATTTGCAAATTAGCATACGGATAAATGCGATGCCCCTGCAACCGGTTATTACAGAAGCATTGACAAAAAAAGTATTCATGCCATCGGAAGGGCACCGAAAAAGACAATACAAACCATATAGGCAATTGTTATGGAAACGATAAAAAAATAACTATAAATTTAAAATATTTACAAACAAACAAATAAATATTTAATCCCTTTTTTTTACACTGTATATATAAAAAATTTTTTTTATTTTAAAAAAACGTGACCTTTTAGAAAAATAACTAACCTCCTTTAAAAAAAACAAATAAAAAAACTTTTTTTTTTTAAAAAAAAAAAATTAATATTGTGAAAAATTGCTAGTAAAAGCCACTGATTCTTCTGATAATGCTATCATGGAGCTTATGCAAGATTTGGAACATTCTTCTGCCTCCAAGTACAATCTACAGGGTGATACAAACAAATATAAATCATGAACAGAAAGATAAATAAATATATAATCTTTACTTATTTATTTATTTTATTATAATTCCGATGATTCCCTTTAGATAAATCAAAACTCGATCAGATCGTAAGATGGGGTCTCAGTGTAACCTAACGAATAAAGGAAGTTGCATGGCCTTACCATATAATACGGGTAAATCGGGCCGCAGTTACTGCGGACACCGCTACATACTAAATCGAAAGTATCTCAGTATTTTCACTTCTTTATTATTGATTATTTGAATTTTTTTTTTCTTCTTATAATGATTTATAATCTTATTGTTACTCTATTAATAAAAAAAATCAATAAATTTCATTTTTGCGATAACAAATAAATTTTGAAACATTCAATTCAAACTTTCAAGTTAATTTATTAATTACCTCAAAAACCTATTAAAAATAATATTTTAATCCTATTAAATTATGTTAGAAGAGATTTATATTGAAGATTATGATCGAATTATGGAGAAAACATTTTTTATTTCTCCATAAAATTTTTGGTCTTAAAATAATTTTCACAAAAAATTCTGGTCATAAAATTAGTATTTTCACCCAATAATTCTGTCAAAAAAATTTTCTGCGGTGTTGTATATAGGGATCGGAATCGATTCTGCGATAATCGAATTAATCGAAAATCGCACAAAAAAAATCGAATCTGTTGCCAAACTTTTTTTTTTGATATGTTTTATTTAAAAACGTTGTGGAAACGTTTTTTGATATGTAATTTAATAAAAAAAAACGTTTCGCGTTTTTTGATATCATATATATATAATTTAATTAAAAAAAAAACGTTTTTTTTTTTTAACAACTCGATAAAAAACGTTGCGAAAACGTTTTTTAATACATAATTTAATTTAAAAAAAAAAATGGTTCGCAACGTTTTTTTTTGTGATAATTTAAAAAATGTCGCGAAACGTTTTACAATGTTTTTTTATTAATCTAATCATTCGAAGTAACCCAAATACTTTCGGGTCAACGGGTCGGATCGGGTCAGAGCGGGCTACCGAACCGAACCGACCCGACCCGTTCGGAGCTCTATTCATGATACAGAGAATCGATTAATCGAAACCGAAAATCGAATCTCCGAATCGAATCTTGCGAAACGATTAATCGCGATTAGTCGATTTTAGAATCGATTCTCAAAATTAGAATCGATTCAATCCCTAGTTGTATACTTATTATTATATTAATTTATATATTTATGTAAAATACCAAAGAAAACCGTAGAAATTTTTTTTTTTTTTTTTGACCAAAATTATTTATGGCGAGAATTTTTTGTGGAAATTATTTTTTTAAGAAAAAATTTTATGGAAAATAAAAAAATGTTTTCTACATAATTCGACCATATAATGTAAAGAGAATGCGAAAAAGAACTTTTATTATCATTTTTTTTTGGACATTGTTACTTTAAACATAATAATATATTTTTCTACAATAGGTGTGGCGCGGCAACGGGGCTAACCAAATGTAATTTCAGAATGTGCAGAAATGAAAATCCATATGTAGTGGAATCATGACCATAATATTAAATATGCACAGTATATACTTTTTTTTTAAAAAAAAATAAACAAAAACTTTATTCATGCGCTATTGCTCACTACAATTATTTTAAATCGTAGGTATAACTCTTAATTTGAATCATTTTTTATTTTTATTTTTTTTTTGTCATGAATCATGCTGAAGCTACGGCCATTACTATACAAATATATGTCGAATATAATTCTTAAACTGAAAAATAGATTAGGTAAATTGCGCTATATACTAAATCGAAAGATATTCCATTACATTCATTCAACTCTTTCGAATGCAAATTAGTGGAACCCTAGCCGATCCCCTTTATTTAAACGTACACATTTGCCCTATTAATAAGAAGTAATTTAATCAATAAATTTCATTTTACGATAAGCGTATTAAATATGTTGAGTGCGATTTATCAAATAAATTATTAAAAACTGAAAGTAATGAACTGAGGACTTACTCTTAAATATTTTGAGGATCATTCAATTTAATTTTCAGAGTTAACTCATAAATTATATTCAAACCCTATTAAAAACAATATTTAATCGTATAAATAGGGTTAAAATAGGTTTATGTTAAGGATTACAGTCAGATCTTTGATATAACGACTATGAATTTCATATTAACCTGATTATAAAGTTTTTTTTTTTTTCACAAAATTATTGACATGGTGTTTAATCATTATGTCGAGTTCTGACTGTATATTAAATAAAAATCTAATTTCTTATTTAAAATAACATCCTGAATCAAGAAAAAAGAAAGAAAAAAAAATTTTGTTCGTTAAGTTTTGCAAAGTGAAACAAAAAGAAGTACTTCAAAATTGAAGTTGACAAATTATATTACCCAAAGAAGCAATGTCATTCTATAAAAATAAGCGGAAGTTGAATGAACATACTTCGATGAAATCATACACCTCGTTCTTAGAAAGAGATAAAGAAAATAACATTAATGTCATTCTTAAAACAAATAGAATAAGTAAATGAAATAGAACAAATATACCATAAAATCATTCCAATAAGCCGTGGAACTCTAGAAAAAAAACATCCTATAAACTGAATCAACTAAGTACAGGTGTGTTATGTTGTGCGTCAGGTGTCAATCTGCATCAGATGTAAATGCCTATAAGAAAACTTATTTCTTGCTAATAAAGTTGCCTCCAGTATCATAAGTGGACTTCGCGTCATGATGAATTACACATATCCTGAAAATATTACATGAAACTGACCTATAATTAATTACATACTTTAAATGATCTTATATGTTATAATAAACGTTAAATTTTTTTGTCTCAATGTATCTTAGAAGACTAAGTAAACTTGTTTCTCATCTTTGTAAACATATAATTCAAAATCGGCATCTGACGCAAGACGCACAACATACGTATATATCTGATATCTGATATATACTGTATATATACACATACCAATTTGAGATGAAAATCATTTCAAAATTCCAAAATGCCAAGCTGCACGATGTTGAGTACGTGATGATCGTGCATCATATGAGGAGAGTTCTAGATTGGTCTTTTATTTTACTATCTCAAATTTGAACACAATTGCGCTTTTATATCCTTAGTAACGAAGGACTACATAAGATGCACAAGTTACACTATTGACGCATTTTTGGATAAATGGACATCGCAAATCCAAAAGGCATTCCGGATTATATAACGTTCGATCAACAGGAAAGAAGGAATTGATTATTTATTTTAATACAAATACAACTATGTTTATGTATATATATCCCGCTTCGTTTCAATACCCACCAGTAGTTAATTTTCGTTTTCATTGGATTTCAATGGTCGGGATTATGGTTAAAAGTATGAAAACAAAATAAATAAAAATTTACTTTGCGAATTACATTGTCGGGTAGGGAGGTATTGTAATAAAATGGATTTTTGTCTCGGCAGAAATTTACGTCATATTAAATTAATAAAGTTAGGATGCAGCCACCAAAACTGTTTTCTGGAAATTTATTTCGTGCTTAACACCAATTAAAGGAAGTTCAAAATGCAGATCTAGTGTTACAACGTGGAAGTATATTCTCATTTCCCACATCTAAACCTTACTTTATTACTCCTATGTTTCCACAACATCTCAAACTCAATGTCATTTATATGGTATAAAAAATTTGCATTACTATGATTTCCCGCTATGTTCACTTTTAACGAGGGTACTTTTTACATATGTACGTTTATATACATAAATAGTATATCATTGTCTATACCTACTTTCGAGTCTGTTTGCAAATGCCTCACAGGTCCATACTTAGGGAATGAGAGTCTATGTAAGGGCAGTATCTTAGCTTGAAGAGACTTTATATTATCATTCGGCATTGACTTGGAAGTAGTCTTGAGCCACGTAGTAGAATTTCTCTTGAGAATTTTAAAAATCAAACCGATAATCTCTTCATTCTAATGTTCTTTAATGAAAGTCATCGATAACTGATATTCCCTTAGTTGGAAATTGAATCGGAATTACTTACTGATTAAAACCTAACGTATTTGATAACGTATGTATCATCACTATGAAAGCCATATAACTTGATCGCGAATCAAGTTATTTGAGAGGATATTTGATTTTGATAATTCGTCCGGTTGCTTATCATAATGTCGTATAGGAGCAGAGTACGCGTTATTCCGGTACTTGCTAAACTTTATGAAGGTAAGTAATGTTTAGTTTAATCACAATCATTATTTTAACTTATTAATATTTACGTTTTGTGACAATTCACACTCACGCTTAGAGTGCGAACTTTATTTGAAATAAAAATCACCGTGCACCCTGGAAGCTTATAATTATATTGTAAGGGTATCATTCTTGGTCTAAACTTTGATGAAATCAGTCATTGTATTGTGTATCTAAAAGGTAAAGATCACTTCTTTTTTTTTTTTTATTATTCTCCAATTTAAATTTATGATCGATTATCCTTTTTAATCTAAACGTTGAAAATAATCTTTAAAAGAAATTTTGAATCATGATAACATAACTGATAATTTATGTATTTATATATAAATATTTTTTTTTTTTTTTTTTTTTTGTTAAAGGTCATGAACTTTATTAAATCAAGAATGGACTACATAATAATCGTATTTGAATAAGTTTTGTATACTCTCAACCCAGAGGGTCAATCCAACCAAGTACCCGATAACTTTTTTATAATTAAAAGCACTAATTTAATATTACTTAATTTTTTAAAAAAAAGGCATAAAATTAAAAGAAAAGAATAATGAAGATTTCATTTGATGATCCAAATCTTCCAGTTTATGATTGGGCTTGGGTTCAAGGGTATCAAAAAGAATTTGTTGGGGCGTTGAATTTTTATAAAGAATGGGTGCAAGAGAAACATCATTAGGTTCATTAAGATTATTATTAATTAAATTATTTAAGACCTGCGGTACTGGTGGAAGGATTTGAGGACCATTCAAAATCGAGAAGGTTGGGCTAGAAGTTGCTCTTCCATTAGAATTAGGAATGAGGGTGAATGCATTTGCACTACCATCATCGTGTGCTTGAGGGCCATTCAAAATCGATTGAACTTTTAAGAAATGATTGATGGAATTATGTAAGAAGGTTGGACTAGAGGATTCCCTTCCATCATGTTTTGCGTCACCAGATGGAGACATAACACCATCAAAAATTCCAGGATAACCAGGAACACTGGGACAACCACCTCCAGCAAATGATGAGGAGCTAGGAACACCGAGATAATCAGTACCAGACGATAAAGGTTCAGGAGCATCACCACCATCAGATGGTAAGGAAGCACCATTATCACACGCTTGAGAATCATTCAAAATTGACGGAATTTTTAAGAAATGACTGGAGGAATGACGTGAGAAGGTTGGACTAGAGAATTCCCTTCCATCATGCGTTTGAGGATTAGGAATAGGAGTAAATGCTTTTGCATCACCAGATGGAGAAATATCACTACCAAAAATTCCAGGGAAATCAGGAACACCAGGATAACCAGCATCAGATAATAAAGGTCCAGGAGCACCAGATGGTAAGGAAGCACCATTATTGTACGTTTGAAGATAATTCAAAATTGACGAAATTTTTAAGAAATGATCGGGGGAATGTTGTGAGAAGGTTGGACTAGGAAATTCCCTTCCATCATGCGTTTGATGACCACCATTATCGCGTGTTTGATCTCCAGTAGAGATAGAAGATGCTTTTTCTTTGTGCGATGGAGCATAACATGGCTGACCAGAGGAAAATTTAGAAGCAGAAGCTGTAAGTTTCGTGGGTTCTGCTTTGTTTTCAGCTTTTTCTTGCTTATTTATCTTGCTAAAAGTTTGGTTGTAAAACGTAATAGTACTATCGTGCCGAGCTTGCTTGGGAGTTCCACCCAAGAGTTTTTCTGGAGCTTGAGTCGTTTTAAAAATTTTATGAACCTGATTTTGGAACATTTTAAAAATTTTTGGTTTTTTGTTTATGATTTTTTTTTTTCGAAAATTTTCTTGAAATGAAAATGTGAAAAAGAGAATGAAAAAAAGCTCCTTTTTATCAAGGTTTTTTTTTTCTGGGGAATTCTTTCGGAGATCAATAACTAAATTAAACAAACAAACTTTAAAAAAATATATACTATATTTATTTATCATGTTAGCCTCAAATTAACCCAAAGAAAGAAATTTATCAATGGGTTCCTTTTTATAAAGATCGTAATATACCAATAATATTTATATTATTCCACGAATTAATTGACATCATTAGGGAGTGTACCCATTCTGATCACAGATGACAATCTTTTAACTAAAAGCAAACTCAATCATAAACTCAATCATAGCTAAAGGACTTAAACTATAATAAAGGATTAAATTTATTAACTATTGATCGTAGATAATGAATTTTTGTCGAATGATTAAGAAATTATCCATTTTGCAGTATTGTATCTTACTGATTACGAGCGGTTAATCATTGTTTCCTCTACAACCAGAATAAAAAAATTCAGTTATCGTAACAAACGATATTTTCCCATAGCTAACCAAATTAAGTTAAGTTAATAAGGTATTATGTAATATGTTTGTTATCTGATATGTGTATACTATTACATCCGAAATTCCACGATCACCCGAAATTCCACGATCTTTTCTCGCACCTTTTCTCACGGAAAAATCTCAAAAAAAGTTTAATAATTAAACTTATTGTCGGATCTTGATACTATGCAAGGTTTATTCTTACTCTGTTAGTTTACTTAGAGCGCAATTTAAAGAGCAAAGAAGGTAAAATTTGACTTGCACAAAGACTTACATAACATTGTACCAGTATCAAGTATTCAAGTACGAGGATCAAACGTTGAATATTTTGGCTGTCATCCTCGTAAATTCGAAAAATTACAGGGATTATTGGATTCTCAGTTTCTTCGTTTTTATTATGTAATAACAATTCTGAGATCCAATAATGAATGATTCTGGCAATAACATAACAAATACATTGTCATTTTTTTACACGGGAGAGTATTTTTTTTTTTTTAAAAAAAACCATATCGTATTATTTGACAATATGACAATATAGACAATTGTTATATCGACTGTTACTGTTACATTTGATCTATAAAGGAAATGTCAAAAAGTATAACTAATTTAAAAATATTTACCAAACAAACAAAAATCATTCCTTTTTAAAAACAAAAAAAAACAAATGACCTATTAGAAAAACAAATAACGCCTTATAACTATTCTAATTTAGTTTTTAAAAAAACAAATGACCTATTAGAAAAACAAATGACCTTTAAAAAAAAACAAATAAAAACCAAATGACCTTTTTTAAAAAACAAATAAAAAAATCAAATTTTTTTTTTTTTTAACGTGTCGGAGATTACCGTCATGAGGGGAATTAATAACGAACTTATCACTTAAAATATTTATTGATATAGTAAATAATTTGGGCATCTTTCATTATAAAAGTCGAAAATTGCGGGTGAATTGGTGATACAAATTATAAATCACAAAAATAACGGTAAGATAATTATATAATTCTTTACTTATTCCGATAAATCCATAGATAGATCTACTGTGCCTACTGCTACACAAATATGAAATAATTTCTAGGGTGAAAAATTACTTCAAAATCATTCCAAAAAGCTTCCTAGAACGAAACAACGTTAATGTCGTCCTTAAACAATTAAAATAAATAAGTAGAAATAGAACGAATATATCACAAACTTGTTCCAGTAAGCTATAGATCTTGTTCTTAGGAAAAAGAATTACGAGGACGTCTTGTTTATGAGATTCTAGAACTGGTCGAAAGGTTTAACATTTCTTCACCGGTACCAAGCGTAAATGTACGCTAACTTCTTGTGTTTGACTAATAATTATTAATCAATTTTAAGATGAAAATCAATTCCAGAGTTATAAAGTTAAATAAGCAATTATAAAGATCTTTAGAGTATACAGCAAAAATATACAGCATAGATTGTACGACAACAATGACCAAAATATATACGCCTCTCATCATTATTGGCATAGTTCACGAAAAAATGAATGCTAGGTTAAAGAAGTCTAGCGTGAATTCGATAATAAAATGGGTTCATCAGGATTAATGTAATACGAAAATCATTTTCATCCGAATATTTTTTTAACTTTTAGCGCGAAAATTTTTAATTTTATTGATAAATAAATAATATTATATTATATAATGTTTATTTAACAAATATAAACAAATACAGAAATTTCTTGCCTAAAAAAACAAGCTTTTCTTTTAAGTATTGTTTTGACGACAGAATATTTGCAAATTATGAAATTACGAAAGAGAAAAAAAAAAAAAAAAGATTTCTAAACTTGCAATGGGTAATTATTCAGACAATTTTTATGTAAAATGCAGAAGAATAAAATCTATATTTATTGGCTTTAATGTTATTCTCACTTATTCTCGATTCATATTTATAAGAATATTTTTTATTTAAGTTGGTTAAAATTTTTCTAGTAATTTGAGGGATTTTTTTTTTTCTCAGTTAGGAAGCTTTTGTTTAGTTAAATTTAGTATGACGTTATGATAAATATTTTATTTTGTAGAACAATATAAGTAAATTAGCTTATTTATCTCGTAGCTTTAAATTGACCGAAAGAGTATTAAGAGTTATTACTCCAGAAGTCCAACTCTAACACCACCCAAAAATTATCTAGCGTTTTAAAAGGTAAAAAATTGGTTATTTTACATTTATTTTGTCTCCATTTCGTTACTAAGACTATAGACTGATTTTTTGTATTTCACTATTTCTGTACTCTTCTGATGTAACAAAAGAGTTGTGATCCTAATAGAGGTTTTATTTGCGAACAAAAAAATATCAATATTCAGTATATATGAGAAATTTTTCACGGAGATTTTTTATGGATAGATACTGATGTTGGACGCATAGAAGCTTTTATGGAAAAAATGTCTATAACTGATAATAGAAAATTCAGGTATGTTAACTCCACTTCGATCAGAAATTCATACAAAATTATTCTTGTATACAATTTCATGCGATGCATTACATATTTTCATACACAATTCTATCACTGTAGATGAATGGAAAAAGGATGGTTAATGGATCAAGGTTTAATGATTATAGTCAAATTGGATCTCACATAGAGCATCGAAGTAATGCAAATATATTATTAGTTAGGCACATATTGACATCACTTTTGTATCGTCGATGTTTCTTCATCAAATAAAAAAAAATCTATTATTCTTCATTTCATGCAACTTATATTTATTATATAATATGTATTATTAACATAAGTAAGTTGTTCAGCGGGGTCAAATCTACTTACATAAAAATTTTAGGATGATTGGTCTAATATTCATAGAATGCGATCAATTTTTGTACTTTTAATTGTTTATCGTTTATTTGATTTTAAATTTTAAAGTATGATTTTTTTATTTTAGATCAATTAAGCCAATTTCGCAAATGAAGGAGGATTGGCCAAAAATATATATGATTGTTCATTAATAACGACAGAGATATGAAATTTTTTTTCTGCTCCGTATACTCTTATTGATGACGCATCAATCAAATGTCAGAAATCAAATTTATCAGTATGCTCGTTTTCGATATATTCTCATTTAGTTCACTTAGCATCACCCAGTAGAAGACCTCCCGCAATCAAATATCGGATATACTGTATTTTAACATGTCCTGTGAATCCGTTGACCTATATAATAAGTTAAAAAGGTAACGAAAAAAGTAACCATGAGATGAGCATAATTTATCCCTTAAAAATTTTTCTCAACCTTGAAACAACCGAAATAAATCCTGGGAATGGATCTAGACGAAATTACAGTCGATTCAAATTTCGTATAAATTCAATAAAAGGGTAGTTCACTTTTAAAGAAAAAAAAACAAATAATGCTCAGACTAAATTATAATTAATTCGGAATTCATACGATGTGCAGAATTTATGAACTGAATCTTAGGTCTTCATAAACATGTGCTTAAACCTTTCGTTTCTTACTGTAGTTATAATTACTGACTTATTCCTATGTGTATCAGTCTATGCAGATATCACTTCTGCTTTTTTCATTGGATTTCAGTATAAACCAGAAGACATTACTTTATCCTAGTATATAAATTCATAAGACGATTCAACCTAGCTATTTCAAAAAATTCAAACGAAAAATTTTTAAAAAGCAAATCCCTAACCAGTTATTCCTCAAATAAATTTCCTAGCGTTTGTTTTTCATCCTCATATTCTTGATCTTTGATGCCTGGAAAGCAACGGTTTAAAGGGTCTGCATTTCAACACTGATTAATTATATTAATAATTAGCTTCTTTCAGAAGCAAGGAATTTGAAAGAATATTCATGATGATTATGTTCTAAGAAACGTTTAAACTTGGGTCATTTCTTCTGAGTGATACTGTTGAAGATCTTCTAGAATGTATTCATACGGAGTCATACTTCTATTAAATATAAAAAAAAACTTAAAATAACAATAAATCCACTACAATATATACTATATATACAGAGGGTGATCAAAAGTATACGGACATTTTATTTTATCAAATTACTAGCGGTCGCCCATTGCTTCGCAACGGGTGAAACAAATGAGTTGATTTAAATTAATATAGTTGTAATAATATATATTAAAAAGAAATTTATTTATATTTAAAATATGTATTATATGAAGGTAAATAAGAATAGTTAATAATTAACTATATTGATTTCTAATAAATAAAAAATTATAAGTAATAAAATAATTAAATAATATGTATTAAATTATATTATTTTGAAATATTTCATGATATACAATATTTTTTGTCTGATAATTGTTTTGACAATTTTCACATATGAGAATTTTAATACATTGATATGAAATAACCCTTGATAAAGCAACATATAGCTGACCATGTGCGAATACAGGTTGTGGCAAATAAAGACCCATTTTGTTTAATGTTTGACCTTGTGCTCTATTTATTGTCATTGAAAATGCAACTCGTACTGGAAATTGAAATCTTTTTAAAGTAAAGGGTAAACTACTTTCTGAAGGACTTAGTATAATTTGAGGAATAAATACACATTTACCAATATGAGAGCCAGTAATAATCTCTGCATCAATTACTTTATGTTGAAGATCACGAATAATTAGCCTGGTACCATTGCAAAGTCCTTCTGATGGATTTAGATTTCGCAGAAGTATAATTGGAATCCCTATTTTTAATTTTAATTTACCAGGTGGAAGGTCAGATATTTTTAAAGATCTTAAAAATTCAGGTAAATATACTTGAGATTGTTGTTCTGAAGTATTTTCTGTTGAGTCAATAGAATCCAAACTGGGATACCTATAAAAATTATGGATATGGTTATTATACGGTATTGTCATATTTTGCGAACAGTATTATTACAGTATATGTACAGTATGATTAAAGTATTATACCAGTATTTGCACATACGATATACATTCAGTATTTTGCATACCGTATCATATATATGGTATTTATAAATATGAAGATTTGTACACTTTATACTTGTATGCAGTATATTATCTCTGTTTATAATGTATGTTCTATACTGGCATTTATTTGCAAACCATATAATCAGTGTTGTACATGGGACATTGTCCGGCAATTTTTTGTGGACACGGACATCTAAAAAATCCAAGTCTGCGTCCATAGTCTGCGGACTCTATGGACACAGACAATTTGTTAACCAGCCTTAAAAATCTTTTGGCTGGAATTAACAAGAAGTACGACTGGCATTAACACAGACAAATGTCCCAGACATGAAAATATAGCGGACATGGACCAGACTGTCTGATCTGGGACTGTCCAATGTCTGTGTCTGTGTTCCATGACAATACTGCATATAATGTCCCAGTGTATAACATATATTTTATACTGGCCTTTATTTGCGAACCATATAATATTCTGGTATATAACGTATATTTTATACTGGCCAAGCAGTATAATGTCCCAGTTTATGACGTATATTTTATACTGGCTGAACAGAATAATGTCCCAGTTTACAATGTATGTTTTATACTAGTCGATAGTATAATGTTCCAGTAGGACCCCGAATAATACTAATATAACTCACATACGGGTTTGTGTAGAGTTTATATGAAGTTACTTTTTAAACCCACAAATTGAGTTTGCGTAGATCGGTCAATTTGGGAGTAACTCACATTTTATGTTTGCGTAGAGTTTATAATAAATATATGTGGATTTATTTTTAAAAAATACTAATTTTGGTAAATGTAAATTACTTGGTATTTACTAAAATTTATTCTATTTTATTTATTTTTTCATTTTTTTTTGGTATTTTAGACCAAATTTATTTATTTTTATTATTTTTTTCAGTTTTTAATACCTTAATTCCAAAAGTCACGTCATGTTTTTCGTCTGGCAACACTACAAAAAATAAAATAAAAAAAATTAATTAGTTAAAAAAAGAACAATGAAAAACACCTCCCCACCCTCCCTTACCTTAATTCCAAAAGTCTGGTCGTACTTTTCATCTGGCAATACTACAAAAAAGAAAAAAAAAATTAATTAATTAGTTAAAAAAACACCAAAAAACACTTTCTCACCCTCCCTTACCTTACTTCCAAAAGTCCGGTCATGTTTTTCGTCTGGCAGCACTACAAAAATAAAAAAAAAGTTAATAACTTAATTAATTAAAAAAAACAACGAAACACCTCCCCAACTCTCTTTTACCTTAATTCCCAAAGTCCGGTCATGTTTTTCATCTGGCAACACTACAAAAAATAAAAAAAAAGTTAATACCTTAATTAATTAAAAAAAAACAATGAAACACCTCCCCAACCCTCTTTTACCTTAATTCCAAATGTCCGGTCATGCTTTTCGTCCAGAAACACTACAAAAAATAAAAAAAAAGTTAATCTTAATTAATTAAAAAAACAATGAAACACCTCTCCCAACCCTCTCTTACCTTAATTCCAAAAGTCTGGTCGTATTTTTTGTCTGGCAACACTACAAAAAAGAACAAAAAATAAAAAAAAAGTTAATTAGTTAAAAAAAACATTGAAAAACACTTCCCTCACCTTCCCTTACCTTAATTCCAAAAGTCCGGTCGTGCTTTTCATCTGGCAACACTACAAAAAAGAAAAAAAAAATAAAAAAAAAGTTAATTAGTTAAAAAAAATACTGAAAAACACTTCCCCACCCTCCCTTACCTTAATTCCAAAAGTCCGGTCATGCTTTTCATCCGGCAACATTACAAAAAAGAACAAAAAATAAAAAAAAATGTTAATTAGTTAAAAAAAACATCAAAAAATACTTCCCTCACCCTCCCTTACCTTAATTCCAAAAGTCCGGTCATGCTTTTCTTCCGGCAACACTACAAAAAAAATAAAAAAAAGTTAATAACTTAATTAGTTAAAAAAAACAACAAAACACCTTCCCTAACCCTCTCTTACCTTAATTCCAATAGTCCGGTCATGCTTTTTGTCCGGCAACACTACAAAAATAAACTGAATTAAAAATTTATTTATTTATTTATTTATTTAGTTGTTTTTAGACTGAACGTCATATAAAAGAATACATAGAGGCGAAAAATCTAATACTAAAAAAAAAAATTAAAGTAACAAGATCTACATCTATTTCTAAAATACAAAATCCCTAACGCGATCGTCAGCTATTAAATTGTTAAAATTGAAGGCTATGACCGTCAATCTAAAACGAACCATGAGAATCAAAATACGCACCAATAGAAGAAGTAAAAAAATCTATGTTAAAAGAAAAATTAAAAGAAGAATCAAAATAAAAATCTAAATAAGTTAACCAATCTCCAGAATGTAAATAATTTGAACTATTCAAATAGATGAATAGTTTTCGGTCAAATTTGAATGGATCTCGTGGTATAGACTTCTGTGGCACCTTGGCTTGAAAGCCATGTGCGCACCTTGAAGAGGAGTTGTTATCTTGTTGAGTCGCTGATCGCGACGTTCCAGGTTGGACACCGGGGTTAACTGCGGTCGTGGCAGAAAAGTCCGTTCTTTTCTTTTTTTTACGGTAATTAATCTTACGTTTTCTCGTAATGTTTCGAGCCTTTTCCCAGGCGTGCATAAGAGAAGAGTGTAGCTTCCAAAAGGGAAGAGTAATATCTCTGAAAAAAAGATCCATGATAAAGGTGACTAAAATCTGTCGTTCTTTATTGTTCTTGACAAACATTTTGATGAGGGAGGTGAGCGTGCTAGGTACGCATTGGTGTAAGACAAGATAAATAGGATGGTTGTCGTTGGTGACCCGACTAAAAAGTGGACATCGTTCTACCCAGGCTTTAATATCCATAGCGCCTGGTACGTCTGCTATGTCTATAAGTTTAAGGGTAAAATTGTCTTTAATTTTTAGTAAAGAATCGTTCAGTGTGTGAAGATGAGCCGGGCAGAAGCCTAAGTGATAGTTATTGATGGCCAAATCATTGCATGCCGTGCAGTTAATCTGTCCTGGAGGGTATAAATTAGGATAGTTCCTTTGTTGTAAGTCAGATGTTGGCAATGTATGATTGAAGCTTTTGATTTTGAATCCTGTGACCTTATCATTTAGGTTGCTACATGTGGTTTTGTCATTGTTTCGTTTGATCCACAAAGACGTATTGTGCCAGTCTATTGGGTGGGTTTTTGCTTTGTCAAAGAGGTAGGCGTTGCTATTGTTGTTAATAGTTGACAACATGTTACAACATTCTAAGGTGTTTTTAGACCATTTCCTAAGGTCTTTTTCAAGTGGTCCGTTGAGGTTAAACGTAGGAAACATTAGAGCGTTAGACGACGTTTGTGAATTGAGAAATATTGGATCTAAAGCGCATCCTTCTTTAGCCAGCAAATCTGCTGAGTTGTTAAGGATGTCGTCGTTGTGTGCTTTAACTTTATGTAGAGAAATGCTTAAGGATTTCTGCTTAACAAGGTATAATATAGCCTGCCAAGTATGGTGGTTATTGATTTTCAAAAATTTTCGGTGAGAGAAGCAAGGATTGTTAATATTATTGAAGGTGGATATAAAATTCTGAGAATCAGTATATATGTTGACCCTAGAACCATCGGGAACCGTAATAAGACACGTTAGGATACTGAAGATTTCAGCTCTTGTGGAGCTGGGTTGAAAAATTGTAGATCCTTTGAAGGTATAAGTATGTGGAGGCGAGCCGACTTCAAGCCATCCAAAACCGAGGCGCGATTTAAGCGGTCCTTCCGTATGCAGTGAACCATCTGTGTAGAAGGAAAAAGTTGATCTATTTACAAATTCTATGGAGAGGTTGATAAGTGTTCGAATCACACTATCGTTACCCGTAAAAATATTGTGAATAAAATAAGGAGTATTGGGGATAAAGTTGAAATTAAGGTCTTTGTAATTTGATATCGAGTCAGATCGAGGTGAATCAATAAGATTGTCAAAGTAATTGGGATTTTTAAAGGAATTAGAAATAGTGAGAAAATAATTATACGCCAACGTGCGTAATGTTAAGAAAGGTTTGGAAGGATATCTCCAAGATTTTTTTTTGTTAGGGATATGAATAGGAATTTTGTTAACAGGAGTAGTCTAAAAAGTAATTAAGGATGATGTACTTATGTAAAAGGTACATAGAAGAGGATTGTCAACGTTATAAGTATGTCTGTTACAGCTACGGCAGGGTTGGAGAATAGCGAGACGTTTCCGAGGGGTAAGATCTAATTGATTGTCTGTCGGAGTCAGGGGGATGTAATGTTGTATTTGCGTGATGCTATTAGCACTGCACCGGTTAATCTGACGTAAAGTTTTACCATAGATTACTGTAGAGGTGTTAGCGTCCCAGAAGGCTATCCATTGGTTACGAGGTATGTGCTCTTCTTGGTTGACGATTGGAGGTGTATTAAAGTTTATATGTTGTATAGGAGGGTCTTTAAGAGGATTAACCAATCTTAGATTTTGAGACAGCGTGTTCTGGTGGAGGATTTTTTTATACCAATGTGGAACTTTGCCCTTCCAATTGTTATTAGCTAGTTTTTTAACATCTTTGTATGGTAGGAGGAACGAACCGTCAATGGAGCATATCTGATCCATGAACATGATACGTTTCTTGCGTAGACTTTTAATATCTTGTTTAGTGAGGTTAGGGATTTCCAAGACAATAGGGTGACGACCACCTAAAATCTTTAAGTCAATATTTGGAAAAAAGAATAAATTGAATTTTGAAAAATATATTAATAATTTAGATAAAAAATTTTTATTTAATTTTTGGGAAGAGAGTTTGGAGAGGTCAGTTGGTGATGGGAAATGAGGTAACCAAAAGTCATATTGGAATTGTAAAATCTGTTGTAGCGCAACAGGTTTTAAAAGGGGAGAATTGAAAAGTAAATTAACTAACGCAGATTGACTATATAATTGATGGAAAAAAAAATTGTTAATGGATGGAAATAATTTGTTGTAAATCAAATTGTCGTGAGTCGACACAGGAAGATGTAAACTATTTTTAAAAATTTTTTTGATAGGGGACATTAGGGCTTCACATTCTTTGAAAGAGAAAATTTGGAATTGTGATCTATATTCTAAGATAGGGATTAAAATTTTGTTAACGATATATATAATGTGGTTGTGGGTAATTCGTTTTCTTCTTAATAGAAAAGCGAAATGATTAACAGTCTTTTTCATTTTTTTATAGGTCGGCGAAGATTTGTTGAACGCGTTCACATATACTCCCAGAATGCGTTCTCCCTCGTTTCTGCCAGTCGTGGTAATATTTATGGGTGGAGCAGTATCGTTAATGGCGAGGTTGACTAATTGTCCACATTTGGAAGAGTCATTAGTTAAGAGTTTGTATTTATCGACATTAATCTGGATGTTAGCGAGGTCGTAAAAGGCTCTTGATTTTTCTGTGAGCATTCTCATTTTGTCCAAGGAATCAGCGATCCAGGTCGTATCGTCTAAATAACTTTGGACGGAGGTGTTGTAGGTTATAGGTATGTCTTTATCAGGTTGGAGGATGTTTTGAATTTTATTTGTTATTATAGGGTAATGTAAGGATGTTTCCTGGTTGATCATGGCGAAAAGTGGGTCGTAATAGATGATCCACATCAATGGGCTGACAACTTCTCCTTGGTCAATGCCCTGGAGGATGTTGTATTCTCTTGACAAGCGGTTAGGTAAGATGATTTGGTTGTGCCTGTTTGAGAATAGGTTACAGAGAAGGTTGACAATAACCTCTGGGAAATTAAGTCTTTTTAAAGAAAGTTTTAGTAATGACACGTTAATGCGGTCATAAGCTTTTGATAAGTCCTGTAGGCCTATCCATATGGTCTTGCCCTGGATATTGGCCATTTCTATAGCGTGGTGGAGGTGTTGTAAGGGTTGTAAAGTTGATTCGCCTATAAGGCCTGCTCTATTATTAGGTTGAATGATGTTAGGGCGTGAGAGGACTTGGTGTATTCGTGACGTAAGAATTTTAGTGAAAAGTTTTCTGGTAGACTCCAGCAATATTATAGGTCGAGTGTTGTTAATTTCTGAGCCCCAATCTTTGGGCTTGAGAATAGGGTAGAGTAAGGCATGGTTCCAATCTTTTGGTATAATGCCTGTCGAGAGGATGTTGTTGAATAAGTCCAATATTAACGAGAGGACGTCTTCGTGTAGATATTTTAGGTCTTCGTAATGAATCCCCGAGTTGCCTGCGCTTTTGTGTAAAGGTAGTTTATTAATAAATTCTTTAAGTTCATTAATTGTTATAGGTGATATAACGGGGTCATAGAAAGACGAATTGATGGAAGATATAGGTGAGTATATGTCTTGAAATTCGATGGGTAGGTCTTGAATCGAAAGAAATATTGGGACATTGTTAATGGCCGATCGGAAAGAGTTGAGGAGTTGGAAATGTTTGATACATTCTTCTTCGATGATTTTATTGTCATGCGTTAAGGTACGGGAATTAGTTATATCATCTGTATAGAAAAGGCGATCCAGTATGATAGTACGTGGTTTACGTTCTAGTATAGAGTTGATCATACGTCTTTGGTTGTTCAGGAGGTTATCGTTTCGTTGAATTACGTAATTATTGATGTTGTTTAAGGTATAGATGTCCTTTTCTTCTTTGTAAAGGGTTTTTGCAGAAATTAAGGCTTTTCTGATTAATTTTTTTGTACTGTTGAAGTTGAGGTGGTTGACCATCAAGGGAAGTTTTTGGTCGAATAAGATATTGTGGAAAAGTTTGTTGGATTCCAATAACGATCGTCTGTGTAGAGGCCAAGATGACCAATACGTGCTCCATTGTGTCACTGGGTCTGAATCTGGGTTACAGTGGAGTATTTTTTTCCTGTTGAAAAGGGTAAGCATATTATGGATAGATAGGATCTTGTTAAATTTTTGCCTAAGTGGTAGCGGCGTGTCGAAGTTATAATGTTGTTTGGATTTGTATTGAGGAATAGTTTGAAGTTTAGTGTTGTCAATGATAGTTTTGATATGAGACCATTTTTTGTCAATCAGGGGAGGGTTCGTACGCATGGGTATGCGAGCGTCATCTTTAATGACCGTCTTGGGTAGCTTTTCAAATTGTATCTTTGATTCGGTCATGTAATTGGCCCATTTGTCCTTATTCATGGAGTTATAGTTAAAAGTTTTTCTGCGGTGATTGTTTGGACGGTATGTGTCCTTTGTTGAGTCCTTAAGGTTTTTTCTTGAACGAAAAAATTTTTGATCAATGAGTATGTAAACACATTTATGATCAGTGTTAAAGAAGGTGTTATTAATTTGTAAGACGTTTGAATTAAAGGCAGAGTCTAGAATTTTTTGAGAGACGTAGATGTGGTCGATACAGGAGCCAGGTGTAGGTGTATCGTGAGATGTTTGCAGGGTTCTGGTGGGTAGATATTTGTTTTGAAAGTATTTAACGGAGTGCGTTAGGTTGGAGCGTTTAATTTTTCTGAGAATGTCTTATTTCCAAGAAGGAGCGTTTTGTGTTTTTTGATTGTCTTTGATAAATTGTTGAGGGTTGACGTTAAAGTCCCCCATGACTATAAGGTTATAATTGTTAGTGTTAGCTTCTAGTATGAGTTGAAAAAGTTTTTCGGTCAAATCTTTGATTGACTGAGTTTTAGTGTTATTTGCGTGTATGTAAGTATTGATGATTCTGATAGGATGGTTTTTGAAAAATAGGTCTATGCAGATTAGACGCCCTTTATAAAAGTTAGTCTTTGCGATGTGTTTACAGAAAGGTTTCGATACGATGAGAGCGACGCCACTATTTCGATCGTTAGTACCGCTCGTGTCGTATATTATTACGTGATTGTTGAAATATTCTTTTCTTGGGAATTCATCAGAGGTTACCAAATCTAGTTCAGTAAGTCCTAAAATATCAAAATTTTCTTGTGTGAAAAAAAGGTTAATATCGTCTTTTTTGGTGTTAAAACCGCTTTGAATGTTAATTGTTCCTATTCTGACATAGTCTATAAAATATTGGTTATGAATAGGGTTGTATGAAGGGATCGAATTAGGATTGAGTTCATTGATAACGTTTAGTGTAAGGAGATCATTAAGATTTGAAATAGGTCTATTTTCGAAATTAATATTTGTTATAGGGGGAGAAACATTTTCTGGTAGGGGAGAAATCGAACTGGGAACCTTTGAATTATTATTTTGTTGTACTTCCATAATGACACAATGATAAAAAAAAGAGAATTTGTGAAATAGAATGAAAATGAATTAATCAAAAATGGGTTAATCAAAAATAAATCCAATTTGGGTGAAGATCAGGGGGGGATTAAAAAAAGGATGATAATCCAAAGAGTTTATTGCGGTTATTTTTGGTGGGTAGCTCCGAAGGGTGAACGACATTATTGATCGTATGGTTATCGGAATCTGCGTCTGATGTAAGGTTTGCGGGTATGTATCCAAGTTCAGAGTCAAGTTGGGATGTAGTACCATATTGAGTTTCTGTTTCTTCTTGTTGACGTTGACTGTAGTCTATATCCATCTCTGGTGTGTAAACTTGGTTGCTAGAGAGGTTATTGTATGGGAGCGAGTCGTCATTGTATTGTCTCCTTGCGATATGTTCGAAAGGAGTTTTATGTGAATGGGTGCTGTGGTGAGAAGGGGTAGGTGAAGTTTTTGTGATCTTTTCAATAATAAAGTCGAGTTTGCTGTTGATAGTGTGTTGTGTCGTTTGATATTCGTCAACTTGTTTCGTAATTTTAGTGAATTCTTGTTTGAGATTCGTAATTGATGTATTTTGTGTGTTATGCTGCGTATTGATCGTTTTGAATTGTTGTTCGAGCATGTCGTATTTGGCCGAAAGGTTGTTTAGGGCGTTTTCCAATTTAAGGATTCTCTCGTTAGCTTCGATGAGTTGTTTTTCGTGCCTGGCGTTGAGTTGTGGTTGGATTGATAGTTGTAGTTTAGCTGTCCGAGCGTTGGCGTAAGCGTCTGGACGCTTGTTACTATTTGTGGGAACAATGGGTCTCTTGCCGTTGTGGTTCGTGAAAGTGGAAACAGGCGGGAGAGGCATAGTTTTACGTTCAGAACTGATGATATGTCTATATTTATTATTAATATCCTGGTTGTTTTCTAATTTGGTGCGGTCTTTTTTAAGGTATTTTGGTGAGTAAATTTTTCGTGAACCATTGGGGTCGAGTCTGTGTTCACTATTACAGTTGTCGTAGGTGTGTTGTGGATTTCCACAAATTGTACAGGAATCTCCTTTGTAGTCTTGTGCTACTATGAATATGTTGTGGTTTTGGAGCGTAGTTTTTTGAATTTTTTGTGGTTCTTTCGTATAGTTTTCTTTGTTGGTGTATACGAAGGCTGTTTTGCTAATCGAATTTCTGGAGGTGGCGTTAAAAGTACATGTACGGCCTTTGATCGCTTTGAGGATAGGGATCATATCTCTGATATCGGTGTTGAGGGGGAGTCCTCTGATTAAGTATCTGTAGGATGTTCTTTGTGCGGATATTTCGTGTGCAATGTCAGGATGGAGTATTCGGATAAGAGAGTTACCGATTGCAAGTGTCCAGTGATCATTTTCGTATAAGTATTTTGTAGCTGATTCTTTCTCGAATCTAACTAGGAGTTGTTTGAGTGGTTGACGTGCAGGGCGTCTGCGATTGGCTTGCTGTGGGGATTTTTTGTTCACAGTTCTTTGTTTTGGGGTGATGTCCTTGTGATGAGTGATCGACACCCCAGTAATATTGGCTAAGTGTGCGATTATGAGGTTGAAGTCGAGTTTATGGGGGATATCTACTAGTCGGATAGAGCGATTAGAGATATCTTCTAGTTTTTGTTGGATTAGTGTTTGTACATTTTCGTTGGTGTAGTCATATAATGGTTTTTGGATTATAGGGTGGAGTTCATTCTTATATTTGTTCTTAGTTTCTTCTTTAATGAAACGCAAGATAAATATTTCATATGTGAGGTGCTTCGTAGAACGGACTTCGAAAAAGTCTTTTTCGTTGATGAAGGCGTTTTTGATAAAGTTAATAATCTCGATTATTTTGTTCTCTTTTGGGAAAGAGTCTCGTGGGATGAATAATTCGTATTGTTTGTATTCATGTGGGTTTTCTTGTGACATATCTAAATCAAGGAGTTCGATCATTTCGTCAGTAGCCAATTTTGGTGTAGATCTGGCTGTTTGATTTTCAGGAGAGGAAATTTTTAAAATCTTCTCCGTTGATTGGTTCTGTTCCTGTTGATTGTCATTCGTGTCATGTGACAAAATGGTTTGAGAATTTTCGGCTGGCGAAGCGTTGGCAATAGTAACGATGGGAGTATTGACAACGCCTTCCATAGAGGTAGTGGTATCTGGAAGAGAAGTTGAAGTGGTATCTTTATTTTTTTGTATGGTTTTGAGTTTTTTGGTTCTGCTGTTTTCTATATCGTAAGGTTGGGCTTTGGTAGGTTTAGCCGTGTAGGAGTCTTGAACAATATCGGCGTCAAGTTCTCTGTTATTTTTGTATGTTTTAGAAACATGGGAACGTAGTTGTCTTTTAGTAGAGGAAGAAGCTTGGGACATGTTGTTTAGATAACAAGGAAAAATAATAGTAAAATATATTGGAAAAAAAACGAAAAATAAAGGACTTTTAATAGTAACGAAAAATTTCTTTTCCTTCGAAAAATTTTGGTCGTATGATCGACGAGGGAAAAGTTTTAACACCATAAACTGAATTAAAAAAAGATTGGATATTCAGATTATCTGATTAGATTGGCAAGTCACATGACCCTGCTTTTATACCGAATAATTCATTATAGCGTTAACGAATTTTTTATAAATTTAAAAAATTTTTTTAACTAAGATGTAAGTTTGCGTAGCGTTACTATAAAAAAAAAGTTGTGTAGAGTTAATAGTAAACGCATGCAGATCATTTATGAGTTATATTAGTATTGTTTGGGGTCCTGTTCCAGTTTACGACGTATGTTTTATACTGGTCGACAGTATAATGTCCCAGTGTATGACGTATATTTTATACTAGTCGAACAGTATAATGTTCTGGTTTACGATATATGTTTTATACTGATAATTATTTGTTTATAACGTATCTTTTATAATCTGTATATTTATATCATTAGTATATGGTATTAAATAGTAATAATATCCTTTTATTTGTTATAATTATTGTCAATTAATTTATTTATTATTTTGTTCTTGTTGAGTAAATTTTATTATTTAAATTATAATATAATAAAGAATGATTACAAAACTTCTATTTAAAGATAAAAATCAATAAAACAAGTTACAATCAGTAGTGATACAATTAAAGGTAAAAAAAGAAAGTTTAAGAAGATACAATCAGTGATGATAAAAGAAGGTATAGTTAGTAGTGATAAATAGTAGCACAATTAATTATTAGTAGCGATAAAAAAAAAGTACAATTAGTAGCGAAAAAGTGAGGTATAATTAGTAGTGGTAAAAAGAAAGTACAGTTAGTAGTGATAAAAAAGAAGGTACAGTTAGCGATAAAAAGAAGGTACAGTTAGTGATAAAAAAAAGGTACAGTTAGTGATAAAAAGAAGGTAAAGTTAGTAGTGATAAAAACCAAGAAATACAACTGTACCTATAAATACATCTATCCAAGAAAGGCAAATAGTAATAACTACAAAACTATTATGATTATACAACTTCAAATGTTAAATGTTTTCTTTTAGTTGTTAAAGTTTTTCTATTAGACGACTTTTTATCTGGGACTGTTTTAATAAAAAAAAAAAAATAAATAATATTTGAAATAATGAGTAAAGAAAATAAAAAGTAAAAGAGAAACAGTGCATATTTTTCGATTTATTATTCACGTACAAACAATAACAAATGATCAAATTCACTTTACTTAAAAAACATTTTACATAATAAACATAAAACACTAACAAAAATAAATGCACTATTTATTTATTTCAATTAAGGCTTAGAGCTAGATTAATTTTGATAAAAAATAAATAATTCATAAATTAAAATTTAATTAATAAAAATTTGCAAATTTTAATTGGTACAAATGTGCATAAATTTCAATCAAATAAATGCCACAAATTTAATCATATAAATGTCACGAATTTAATCATATAAATGCCATGAATTTAATCATATAAATGCCACGAATTTAATCATATAAATGCCATGAATTTAATTTAAATAAAGCCATGCACAAATTTAAAGCCATCAATTAAACAAATAAATGCCACGAATTTAAACAAATAAATGCTATGAATTTAATCATATAAATGCCACGAATTTAATTTAAATAAAGCCACAAATTTAAAGCCATCAATTTAATCAAATAATGCCATGATTTTAATTTAAATAAAGCCATGCACAAATTTAAAGCCATCAATTAAACAAATAAATGCCACTAAACAAATAAATGCTATGAATTTAATCATATAAATGCCACGAATTTAATTTAAATAAAGCCACAAATTTAAAGCCATCAATTTAATCAAATAATGCCATGATTTTAATTAAATAAATGCCACGATTTTAACTAATAAATGCTATTGTTTTTATGATTTTAATTAATAATTGCAACTAATTTAATTAAAAGCCACAAATAAGTACCACGAAATTTATTTATTAGGTTCCACAAAATTATCAGTTAAAACCGATCTACAAAAAAAAATTTTATATAAATTTATCCGGATTTCGGTTTTTATCCGGATTTTTATCCGAGACGGATAACCCGGATAAAAACCGGATAATTTTTTTATTTTATCCGGATGACGGTTTCTATCCGGATCCAAACACTAGAATCTGAGCCCGATCGCGTGGGGCGGAGTTTTGAATCTGAGCTGAGTTCGAAATGTAATGGGGGCGAAGTTTAATCTGAGTTCGAAAATGTGATGGGCGGAATTTGAAAATTCTGAGCTCGAAATGTAATGGGGCGAAGTTTGAATCTGAGTTCGAAAATGTGATGGGCGGAGTTTGAAAATTCTGAGTTCGTTCAATTTTTGGATAAAAACTTGAATTGTCGAAAATTCTGAGTTCGAAAATGTAATGGTAATTTCGCGATTGGGGCGAAGAGTTCGAAAATGTGATGGGCGGAGTTGAAAATGTAATTTCGCGATCGCATAATGGGGCGGAGTTTGAAGAAAATCTTGAATTCGAAAATATTAATAAATTTAGGAATAAATGTAATGGGCGGAGTTTGAATCTGACCTATGTAGCGTTTTTTTATAATTCTTTTTTTCTTATATATACACTGCATGTTTTGTTTCTCTTCATTTTTAATCATATCTGAAAAGAAACATAACTACTAAAATATGACTCCCAAGTATCTTGTATTCTTTCTGGCTCTCTTGATCTCTGCTTCCGTTGTTTCTCCGTGTAACACAGGAGATTGTGGAGGTCGTTGTTGTGTTCCAGACACAAAAGAAGTTAAATCAAAGTATTCCTAATTCTACTCAAAAATAATCAAAAGGCAGGATCCAATCGATTGATGGCATTTGTATCTGGCAGTCAAACGGTAAGTAATTGAAACCTAAGTCGTCTTCTCATGCTGTGATTCTCCCCTCCTTAAACTTTTTTTTTAAAAAAAATCTTTTTTTCTTTTCAGGAATGCCATATCATTCTTTCTTTTTTACTGTATCACTTATTTCATGTTTGTCGTATACTTTTACTTGATTTTTTCATATAATTTCACTTTTTAAAGTTTTCATTTTTGTTATATACTGTATGTTATATATACAAATTTCGTTTCTAATATTTTCTTCCTTTTGACGTTAAAATAAAAATATAATTTGAACTGTAAAACAACCAAAACAACTGAGCTTAAATTTATTTTTATAATAAAGATTACAATCAAAAAAAAATTCCTAATCTATTGTCCTGTTAATTTCGTTCCAAAATCAGCGCAAGTGTGGTGAGGAGTGACGTACTTACAAACACCGCAGTAAGACGTCACCTCTATGGCTATTCCTCCGCAGTTGTATGCGCAGTAATACGTCACCGACATCCGCAGTCGTCATTTTTTCGAAGATCTATTAATTGCTCTGGTATTTTCTATCTCATTCATTACGCAGTTCACGCTGGTCGCTGAATTACTAATAAAAAAAACCACATCCCTGATTTACATTTTGCGGATCGTAAGATAGAGCGTCGTTAAAAAGAAAATCAAAAATGGAAATAGAGCGATTAGAATCTATGATTTACAGATTCTCGGATAAACGGTAACTTTTTATTATCCTACTGACGTTTAGCGCATTCAAATTACGTGTATGGCTAATAGCACGTTAATCCGTTTTTGAATAGGAATTAGTGATGCATGTGCGATTCGTCATCTACAGATCTCGATCCATTCCATTTTATATTCCTTTTTGGGGTTGTGAACTCAAACAAAGATGCACCACATGCGATCTTCTATAAGAGATCTTAGAAATAAATGGAAAATTTTGAGACACGGCATTGCTCCATTAATGTCACATTAAGTTGTCATAAAACCGTAATTCGTTGGATTTACTTTTAAGCCGTATTGTTAAATTCAGAAAGAGACATTTGTTATTATTAGATGTATTGTATTAGATAGGATCCAGGCCGTTATAGTGGAAAAAATGTAATTATGAAAAATATAATTATGGTAAATACACATAATGAAACAACGTAATTTTTTATTTGATCTATTTAAATCGGGTTAAATTCTCTTTTCGCGCGTAGTAGGCATACAGTATAAAATAACCCTTTTTCCCAGCGCATTTACGCAAGAGATTGCATATTAAAAAATCAATTGTTAATATCTAAAAAAACTTGATCCACCAATAAGATCTCTTAATAAAACTACTACGCCTAATCATGTCCAGTTTGTCATTGCTTAACTCTTCTGGAACATGCCATTTTTGGCATTGACCGCGTTTTTTTTGCTTATTGGTCCAGTGTTATTCATGGGAATCACCACCATATGGTCAAATATCAAACAGAACTCTATACACGTGACATCGAAATTGTCGACGATCTTAATACGCCGGAAATAGAAAAGATCTTTACTGAATTTAACGATAAGTTCACCGCAAAAGTTGACACGAGTATTTCCAATTTTAAATCCACATTCATTGCGGAAATCAGTAAAATTTATGCCGAAATCGATGGTAAACTTACTGCGGAAGCCGAAAAAATCAAGGCACGTGATGATGACTTCACTGAGGAGGCGCAGAAAATCTTATCAATGGTCAATAATATGATCACATGACTTGATAATGTCGAAGAAGCCTGCCGTAATGATTTTGCCTCAGTTAATGCTTCTATTGAAGCTCTCCAAAATGGATTAATTCAATGTTATACACTTAATAGAAGAATCCAGCCAGTCGAAACCGACCAATAAAGTGTATCGAACCATTCTGAAGCATCATCCGGAAGTTCATCTAGCTCGGGCCCAATAACATTCAAGGGTATTAGCTTAACTATCTGGACTCAATTCAAGGAAATTTTCGATAAAATTAAGGCAGAAAAAAGATTTAACTTAGAAGAAATGTGTCTTCATGTAGCAATGGAAATTCGTGAATTAGGTGGAAATATTAAGAAAGTTACGGTTCAAGGTTTTATGAGAGAAATATATCAAGAAGAAGGATGGTTACATTAGTACCTTAGATGATATTGGTTTATGGTTAGATAGTAAACTTAGTGTAAATAATAATGCAAGTAGTTCAAATAATAATGCGGAGTAATGAGAAGAAACCGCCATATTTGGCTTAGGGGCCTGGCGTGATTTCTCCCTTTAAACGAGATCTACTCCAATATCTTTTATTAGTTTCATTTTTTTACTTAGCCGGCCGGCCCTTTATCACGTATTATTTTACAAAATTATAATAAAGATTTTACTTTGAGTTTTTTAAACATGTTTTGTATTTTACAAGTGATATTTATTAATTACATTTGCTTATTAATACAGCTATAATTGTAAAAAACAGCTAGATCATTAAAATGCTATAAGCGCTATACAGCAATACTAATACCATATTTCTTATTGTTCTTCCGAGCCCTTTCCTTTCTCACCGTAATTTAATTACATTCGCGCTTTGAGAGAATGCGGGGAGTGTTGGAGTGACAGGTCTGCTTGAAGCGCCTCCGGCAGAGACTACAGAAGTCCCAATAGAAGAAGGCGTTACCGGTCTCGACGCTGGAGGGGATGTCTCGAATAAATCCATATTATCCGATGTTCTAGTGTTTGATGAGCGAGATGATCGACTACATTTGAGAAAATGGAAAATTGATTGGTTCACCAAAAAAATAACGGAAAAATTCTTTACCACTGATCTTCAAGGGGTATATATAAATTACAAATATACTTTCTTCGATGGATGGATTAATTAAATAAACGAGGAAACATCAAGTAAGTCATAATCATGTTATGCACAACACTTTTTGAACGGATTAAATTGTACTATGCTAAAATTTCGATAACACTAGGTCTCCTACGAAATCGTATTTTAAAAAAAGATACCATCATGTCGGCTACTTTCAACTGTATAATTTCTGGGGACGAAAAAGAAAAGGAAAATTCCAGTAAATGACACTGTTAGCAACCTAAAGTCTTTGATCAAAGAAACAGTAAAACCGAGATTTGATAACATCAGCATTACAGAACTGGATCTCTATAAGCTCAATTTTCCTCTTAGTCAACTTAGGGGCTTTGAACCCAATTTGATGAAATTGAGAGAACCATGGAAACCAATTGAGACTCTCTTATCATTTGAATTTCGTCCCTTCGTAGAAAAAAATATTCATCTCGTTGTAACACCTGCTCATTGGATGGAAGTCAACTGTACTGTCAATTACAACGACACTACAAAAAATTTTATATGGCAGTTAACGCAAAACATATCGTCATTAACTCATTTCAAAAATAAACTTAGTTCGGTTTTTTACCGACATCAACGACATCGAACATCAGTTGTTGAAAATCAAAATCGAGGATACTTCTACCCACGAAGTAAAGGATGCAGATAACGATTATGATTTAACTAAAATTGTATGGACCGATAATTTCAGGGTTTATGTTAACGTTGAATTAACTGTATTGTAAAAATTATATTTTATCCACCTTCTGGTACTCGAAGAAGTGAATTGATTTTCGTGTATGAAATGTATATCTTTTTTTGTGCTGATGGCATTTCTTAATAAACATGTTATATTAGTAACATAGGAAAATCAGGTATCGAATAAGTTTTCTTGTTGTTCTGTTCAACTAGGTTCTACCAAAAACAACGTATAGTATTAGAAGTATGATCAAATGTTGAGACACTATTATATCATACTCAATAACTATATTATCATTTCATACGCACTCAATGAAAACAATAATAAACTAGCTAATTTCTTTATTTAAAAATTATTTAATAATATAGGGTGTAAGTTATTTATTTAATTCTAGTATTATTACATATTCATATAATAATTGCATAATTTAAATAACCAAGTTCTTTATTTAAAATATAATTTGGCAATTTATTTTAGATCGTAAATTATAAATTATTTTTAATTATATCATTACATATTAATATTAATTCAAACTAACTAAATTCTTTATTTAAAAACTAGACTCATGTATCATGGCCGGCCAGTGGCTGGCCTTCCTTTAAGGTCTTGTGAATTACATAACACAGATAACTGATTTTTTTTTTAGATTGATATATGTTTATTTCATTTCTAGAGTATTTATAGGAATATTTATTAAGATACTTGTTAAAACCAAAAGCTTTCTTGCTTTTTATGATATAGGAAGGGGTTGTGATGCCAATTGTTCTAATCTAGCATATTTCTTAATTACATCTGGATCCACTATAAATGAATCTTTGCTTAAATTCATTATTTAAATACAATCCCATCTAGGCAACTATTAATTGCAGTGTATGCCTGACCAGGTGCAAATAATTGGTTAAGGTCTGCAGTTATGAAAGATAAAGTTAGACTTTTTGTCTTATAAACAGTTAAAGAAAATGAGTTTTGTAATGGAAATTGTGTTCTTGAAGCATGTTGTCCATTTGAATAAAAGTATGTTGTCTTATGATCCATTTATGAATTATAACACCTTGGACACAAAATGCTATTTGAACACTTGGCTGTTGCTTATCAAGATCAGTGATTATACCATTAGTTTCATTACATATACTATCACTTATTAAAGAGTTATCCAAATACATAACTCTTGCATCTTGTTGTAATCTAATAATAGGTGGCATATTTGTTTTTAGTTTAAAGTCTGTTTGAGTAAGGTTAGGTGATACATGTTGTTGCACCAAGAGCCTATAAGAATCTAAAATACTTATATTTGCCATCTCTTGATGAGAGCACAAAAAGAACTTTGCTATGCTTGGTTTATTAGTACTTAATAAAAGGTTAGTAACAAACATAAATGAAAAAAAATATTTATTGAAAATTATCTTTAATTTCAAAAAAACTTATATCAGAATAATATTACAATTAATTAAAGACAGTACTCTCAAACATTAATTAAAACACAATTTCCTTCCATTAACTAATTATTTTATTATTCAAACATAGTTTCAATTTCATAACAAAAATAATTTTTCATAACAACAAAATAATTTTTAAAACAACATAAAAATAAAAAAATTTTTTTTTTTTATTTTTTATTTAAAAATACTTTCAAAATTTCATTTAAGCAGATTTTTTCCTTTTTATTAACTGCGGACTTCTCCCCTAATGAAGTAAGTCAAAAATAACTTCATTTTATACAAAATTTGAGAATTATTTTCTATCTAATCCTACTTTTTATTTCTCCCATTAAATCCATTTTTCCTAAAATTCCTTGATTTCTACATGTAATTTCCCCTGTTTTCTACAATCATCAATGGTGAATGATTCAATGGTAAATGATTCAATGATAAATGATTCAATGAATAATTCTTCTATTTCCGCAGTTTCCTTAAAGTTGGTTTATAATTGTTTCCATCAGAATCTTTCTTCTTGTTTTCCAAATATAGTTATTTATTCTCCTTTTTTTTAAATGGTGATTGATGAATTGTAACGCTCGGCATTGCTTGGTATTACATTCTCTCTTTTTTCCAACTATTCCTTTAATCAAGTCATTATGAGAAACTATTTTCTTGTCTTCCAAAAATGCTCCTTAATTTACAGAATATTTCCATCATGATCTTTCTTCCAACTATTCTATAACTAAATCGCTATAAGAAACTATTTCTAATACTATCTCTTCTAATCTAAAATTAAGTGGAATAAACTAAACTAATCTGATAAAAATAAACTAAATTAAACAAGAAATAAACTAAAAATAACTTTCAATACCTTTTCTAATTAAAATGCTATTACATATCATATTATGTATTTGGTTATTATTTTTCCATCAGGTAATAATTTATTCTTTAGTTATTATCTTTCATCGGGTAATAATTTATCCTTTGGGTAATAATTTATCCAGTTGTTTTGGATTCTTCTTCATATTACTGTGTATTGTATTTTCGTTATTACAACATGAATATTCCAAACATCCATATATTTTTAACTGGTTCAACAGGTACTGGTAAATCTTTTATGACACAACAAGTTATAAATTTCCTAACTAACAAGAATGTTAAATATTTACTAATTTCACCTACTGGAGTTGCTACTAAAAATATTAATCATTAAACTATACATTTAGTATTACATATTAAACATATTTTGAAACTTTATTTTATCATAATGAACAGCAAAAAAGAGAACTCAGTAAAATTAAAGCAACATAATTGATGAAGTATCAATGGTATCATTAGCACTTTTATCATTCATTAGTTTATTGTTTGCAAAAATTCACAAAAATCAGTACTATTTAGTGGAATTCCAATATTACTTGTCAAAGATCTTGCTCAACTTCCATCTGTCAGTAATGGTAAATAAATTTTTTTTGCTCAAGAATAAACAAAATTTTTTCCACTTTCTCTTACTACTTCTTATAGACAACAAGAAGATTTATTATTTTATAATATATTACAAGAATTTCAAGCTGGAAGTTTAAGTTCACAAACAATAAACTTAATTAATGAAAAAGTGGCATTTTATTAAAGTAGTAATATATCAATTGATACTACTCATATAGTCATATATGTGGATTTTATCATAAAGCTGATTTAATTAACAATTTAATTTGTGGATTTCTGCCTGTTTCTGATGAAAATACTTCTGGATTTTTAATATCAACAGCTATTGACTATGTTAATAATGTAGAATGTGAACCAAAAAAGCATGATAAATAATTTAAACATTATACTAACCTATACTATCATAACTAATAGTAAGAGAAGGTGCAAGAGTAATGTTCTTAACTAACAGATTATTTAAAGAAGAGTTTCCAATGGACCAATTTGTATTATAACTAAATTAATAGATGAAAATCATATAGAAGTGTATTTTCTGTCAATTCTGGAATAAATCAAGTTAAAAGGAAAAAATTACTGCTTACTTCAATATAAATGGTGCCCCAGTACAACAAATACAATTTCCACTTCAAAATGCATTTGCACTGACTGTACATAAAACACAAGGTCTTACATTGGCTCATACTACTGTACAGTGATGATCAAAAGATTTATATCACCTGAGTGAAAATGTTTAACTAAGAATAACTTTTGATACAAAGCTTAAAAAATTATACGAATAGATGCATTTTATTCATGAAACATTAGAGAATTTAATTATATAAATTTTATTTTGTGTAATTTATTAAATATCAAAAATAAATAAATTTTTCTTCAGATTTGATGATGCATCTTTTTTGAGTGATTTTGTTGATATTAATAAAATTAAAATTACTGATCAACAATATAATAAAAAATTAACAAATAAATTCTCAAACAATTCTTCACCATCTTGTATAACCCCCTTTGCCTTAATTACATCCTCAATTCGTTGAGGCATACTGTTTATTAATCTTGATAAACATTCATCATCCATTTCTACCCATATTTTTTGAATAGAATCCCAAAGCTGATCTTGATTATGAACCCGACTTTCCAATTTTCTTAGACGCCTATCTATTTCATTCTAGAGATATTCTATTGGGTTCAAATCAGGTGATTGAGGTGGCCAGTCCAGCAATTCAATACCATATCATCAAACCATTGTTTTGTTAGATTGGCCGTATGCTTAGGATCATTATCCTGTTGGAAATGACCTCATCCTTATCCAACTCATACCACTCAATTGTTCCCAGTAAATTATCATCCAATATTTGTTGATATAACTTCCTATTCATGCTTCCATAAATTCGTACAAGGTTGCCAACACCAAAAGAAGAGAAGCATCCCCATACCATAATGTGACCACCACCAAATTTAAAGTAGGCTTGACATGCTGGTTTCTAATTGGCTCACCAGGTTTTTTCCAACAATATTGTTGACTGTCTGATCCAAAAATCATGAATTTTGATTCATCTGACCAGATAACCTTGTTCCAGTCCTCAAAAGACCAATTCCTATATTTTTTTGCAAATTTTAAACGTTGTTCCCTATGTTTTTTCTTGAGATAAGGTTTTTTTTGCTTAATTTTTGAAGACAAACCATTTCTATGCAAAGTTCTCTTCACTGTGCACACGCTAACATCAATTTGGTCATCACTTTTTAATTTTTTTTGGATGTCAGCTGCAGTAGAACATCCACCAGTTGTTATAAGTCAGACAACATTTCTCTAATCACGGCCAGTAAAAATTCTAGAATGACCTGTTTTGGGCAAATCTTTTACAGAACCAGTTGCTTCTACCTTTTGCTTTATTTGAATGACACTAGACTTGTCAACATTTTCTTTAGAAACAATATAACAGGAAGAATATCCTTCGTTAATAAGGATGCAAATACATGTACATTTTCCCAATGATATGTGAATCATTTTAATATTAAAAAAAATTTTTAAAAAAGTAGGCCAAGAAAAAAAAAATTGTTTGGTGTAAATATAAATAAATAAATAATTTTTAATATTTTTATATATGGTAATTCTTATGCAATAGAAATAAATAAACAAATGACTTTATTGGTGTAATATTTTAGTGACACAAATAATGATTTTAGGTAATTCTGGTTTTCTATTTTTAGATATTTAAGTTTCAGATGTTTATCATGTTTAAATCACGTGATATTAAGAAAATTAGCTTATCTTTTCGGTGATGCAAATCTTTTGATCATCACTGTGGGCAAAAAAACTTTTTCCTGCCGATCCCAAGGCCAAAATTTGTGCTAAAGAAAAAGTCGATTTCAAACACTATATTCATACAATAATAACGGTTAAATTATACTTTATAACCGTCTAGATAGGAAAAGGTTCAACTTTTATTAGAACTATTAGACAAACTTTCAACATGCAACGTACAAACTCTCTTGTTGAAAAATCTGTACCTTACAAAAAACGGACTTTACGCTCTACTACTAAGTCTGAAATTATTAACGTAACAAATAAAGCTAAAAAAATTGACAACTATATTAGTGTAACTGATGCAAGCATCGCTAAAGATACCTATTCAGTCGACGAAGAAGACGAAAATAGTGATGATACTATTAAACCCAACCGTCAAAACAAACGTAATAAAACCAAGGAAGACCAGTCTAAGGATGTTAACATGCAAGAATCTAGTCATCCTATCTCCTTGGAACAGGATGTTCCTGAAGTATCAGTAAATGAAACTTTACAAATCTTACACAAAGAAACATCAAATCCTAATCCACCTATTCAACAAACTTTAAATGACTCTATTCATAGTCCCAACAACAATACCACTTCACCACCCAACAACGAAGGTCAATCACATGACCAAGGGAAAATTCCCAACGCAACTAACAAAGAAACTCAGGATCAACAACAAACTAACCCCAATAAGGATACGATCATGCTAGACACCAACGATGACTTTACCTCTTATGGAGGACAAGCAAACCATACAGTTTTCACTTTCCTTAACTCATTCAAAACATATGATAATAACCTAGAAGGGGTTATCAACTTAATCAGAACATACTTTCATTCAAATGATTCGTTCATTGGTGTATCAGCACGCCCTATTGTGATAGGACAAATTCCTTTAATAATTTTACGTTTCAACAATAAATCTTATGCAGATGCATTACACAATACTTTTAACGACACCCTAAAAGTAACGTTTTACAAATTTGACGAAGAAACAGTAAACAAGGAAATAACTAAATACTTAGAAAAAATAGACAAAAGAACCATAAAACTAGTAGATATAGAAGTAAATTTTCCTACGGATACCATAATAGAGGTATTCCAAAAAGCATACGGACTAATAGAAAAGGTCCAGGAAATTTTCAAACGACCCTTTACCAGACAACCACTCAACGCTACACCAAATAGAAATCCCAATAGTGCTAGAAATCATCAACAGAGAAGAAACAATAACAAACCCACCAAAAAACAAATTCTTTTAACTTTCAAAAATCAGTCCTCTGCAGACAATATTTTTGGAAATGACATATGGTACAAAACAATCGACCATATTAACATACGCATTCTTTCAACTAACCAAACAAGTGAAGAATACATCAAAAGAACGGAATGTAGCTACAAGATCACGGGCATTCCATTAAATGCCACTTCACAAGATTTAAAACCTTTATTCACCAAAATAGGAGCATCCTCGTGCTCTTTCACAACGCCTCCAAGAAGACAAAGCTTCAAAATAGCGTATACTTACGCTCCAAAAGCAAAATTTATTAACACATATACCAAATTTAACGTGTTCAATACCACGATATATGTTTTCCCATCATCACACAACAAATCTTGCACAATCTGTGGCAACCCTTCACACCAATACCAATCATGTGACCAAAGAGCTGACAATAATACGACACCTTCACGGTCTTTCAAAAAATCTTTAATTAACCGAAATACAAACACAAAGATCTCCCTAAATACAGACATCACCAAAAAATTCAAACACTTGCTAAATGGCAATTTTACCACGTTCCATAGAAACACACCATCGAAACAGCAATTTCTGCCACCTTTGATACCTCACATAAAATCAAATAATTTCGCAACAAAACAACCATCCATATCGATGAACAACTGGGATAATCCAATAGATGAGATAAAATCAGAAATCACAGCTCTCAAATCATCTTTAAAAGATGCACATAGCAAAATCAACACTTTGGAGCAAGAAAATAAAAATTTAAAGAATCAACTAGCAAGATTACAAACAGACATCTTAAATAATCACAAAGTCACCATAGCAATCAAAGAACAAAATTCACGAGTTGAAATCAAACAAGATCAGATACTCGAACAGCTAAACAGCCTCTTTCAACAGTTGGGCGGAACTGAACAAGATTACGAATCAAATATGGACGACATGAGCGATAATGCCAGTCAATCCAATTATGAATATAGTGACGAAACACATATAAAATGAACCGTTTATAATAATGGAGACATCATTTTCCACGAAGAAAATCTAGACCTCCCCCCTATAGGTGGAACAACACAGGACGATCCGAATACATCAACAAACCTCTCAATACTACAACGCACAGCACACACTCTTGGCTTCGGCAACATCTAAAACCATTACCCATCATTGTGTATTTATGATAGTACAACAAAATGATGAATTTAGACAGCAACGACACTTTAATTATTGATAACTTAGTCACTCCTTACATAATCACGATCAAAATCCCTCTACATCACTTAGAAAACGTAAAAATTTAAATATAACACAAAAAAACCAAAAAAATGAGAAAACGAAAAAAAGAAAAAAAATAAAAATAAACAACCACTGGTCAAAATCAATTCTATCGGGTACATATCGGGGACTTATATATCGGCGGCTAATCGGATAAATATCGGGTATTTTTATATATCGGGTACCCGATTTATTACACTTCAAAATATGCCTAATTACCAAGACCCCGATATCTAAACTATTGGTCACCGATATGTTATTTAATATATATTGGGCACAGTTCTATCTTACACATATCGGGTACCCGATATGTGATACAAATTTTAATACGTTAGATTTCATATTATATAACGTATTAAGAAATTTTTTAGAGTTTACTTTCTTTATAGATTTTTCTTTTTAGAAATTTTTAATTCGTTTAATGTAGTTAAAAAATTTTTATTGTCTTATTTATTTTGAATGCATTATTAAGTTTATAAATTTTTTGTAAAGTGTTTAAAAGTATAATTATTATTGTTAATATTTTTATTTTATTACGTATTTTATTACAATAAATTAATAAAAAAGTTACAGTCATTCATAATACAACTTTAAGAAAAGTTTGCTCAAACTTTTCTTAATCGTGATCACGTTAGGATCAAGAAGAACAAGGGAAACTGCAACCTAAAATAAATAAAAGAAATGTTAAACTGTTTCTTTAATATTCAAAAAATATCCCTCCCTCTCTTCTTACATTTCAAGTCCGGAGTCCAGCAATCTGAAAAAAATAAAGAAAGAAATGTTAGTAACATTTCTTTAACATTAAAAAAAAATCACCACCCTTTCCAACTTACATTCCCAAGTCCGGTTCGTCCAAGAAGGCCGGCAACCTAAAAAAAATAAAGAAAGAAACGTTAGTAACGTTTCTTTAATATTAAAAAAAAATCACCACCCTTTCCAACTTACATTTCCCAAGTCCGGTTCGTCCAAGAAGGCTGGCAACCTAAAAAAAATAAAGAAAGAAACGTTAGTAACGTTTCTTTAATATTAAAAAAAAATTCCCCCCACCCCTTCCAACTTACATTCCAAGTCCGGGAGTCCAGCAACCTAAAAAAAAAATAAAAGAAAAATTATGGTTTAGAAAACCGTAAAAATAGATTGATCATGATAATCAATGATCGTCAAATTAAATTAAAATGCCAAAACTATTGCATGTAAACGCCAAAAGGTTTCGGCAGTTTAGCAAAAATGAGTTTGATCACGTATTTTGAAAATGTGAAAGATTATTTCAAGATTTTATATTGTAAATTGATAGATTAGTTCTCTCAATTTGATCTATGGAAAGATTTTAGTAACATTTTGGAAGAATCAGCGGTATTAGATCTGTCACGCCTAAATGTACCTTTTTTAAAAATTTATTGGGGACATTTCATCATTACAATATATTATATAATATATGACGACAGATTGTTTATTTAATTAATACTTTAATAAAAAAAAAATGAATGTTTATTGAATAAAAGCAATTTATTATAATAAGCTTTAATTACTTATAATTGAGGTCGAATTTTTTAATTTCAGTTGAATATAGGCCGATATTAAATCAAATTATAAAATAGTAAAAATATTAAAATAATAATTAGATGACTATATAATATATATATATATTTAATAAAAAATAATAATAAAAGATAAAAAATAATAATAATAAAAATAATAAAAATATAAAAATATAAATAAAAAATAAAAATAAAAATAAAATATAAAAAATACAAAATAAAAAAAAAATAAAAATAAAAAAATATAATTTACGGATTCCGAGGCCGCCGATGCGCAGTGTTTCTACGCCGCCTACGACTGTGGTGGTTCCCTAAGAAATATATATAAATTTAGAACTTAAATAACTTAAATATAAATTAAAAAAATTCTTAATAATTACCAGGTCTGTCCCAAAACCTTGTGCGGAACTGCCTATAATATCTTTCTCCTTCCCGGGACCACCTTCCATTTCACGCACCATTCCTCCATTCACAGAAATTCTAAAAATGTTAATACTATTAATTTTTTATTTTTTTTTATTTTTTTTTTATGATTTATTATTATTTTACTAACATTAAAATTCCTGACCAAGTTTCTCCACTTTCTTTCTACCTGTTGGCCAGTGAACCTCACGCGGAACTGTCTCCGAATTCTTCGAGCTAGGCTCTCCCAGAATTCGGAGCGGTCCCTCCCGGGTATGTCATGGTAGTAGTTGTTCCTTCTCCTTTACATTATTTATTTAATTTTTAGATCAGGAAACGTAAGAGAAAAAAAAACTAGAATATGATCAAAGTTATTTATTAGTTTTCATTTAATTTTTTACCTCCTATATCTTATTAAATATTCAGTTATTGCATCAGTCCAATTTGCGGGCATTTTAAGAAAAAAAATATATAATAATAAAAAATAACGGCAACAAATTTTAAGAAAAAGAATATATAATAAAAATAACGATAACAAATTTATTGTAAGAAAAAAAAAAAGATGAAACCTCTTTTTATAAACAATTTTTTATCACCTTGTATTATTATATTAATTACCCTTCAAGAACATTTACGAAAATTGTTCTAATTTCTCAAATATGTCATGATTGTTATGATCTGTCTTCTTTATATTAATTATAATACAGATACGGATCTACAATACAATCAATCACAATGAACAAGTTAAACTTGACCTAAACTCAATTGTTATGATCGTGATTCCAAAATATCAAGATAAAGGTCTTTTTTTTAATTATATATCAAATCTAAAAAAGGTAAAATCTAATAATACAGATACGTAAATAAATAGTGTTTTTTATTTTGGTTTATAATAAGCTTTTGCCAATTATAGACTACAAATAAAACAATTACGGATCTACAATACATTACACAAAGATCTTGAGTGAACGAGTTAAACTCGAGTTGAACTCGAGTTCAACTCGAGTTCAAAGCGAACAATTTAAATTCCAAATAAAATATCCAAGATTAACAAAAAAGTTGGTAACGTTATAATGAAATCGGTAGTAAAACTTAATTTAATCATCTTTAATTAGGTATAAAAATTCTGATAAATTTAATAAAATCAGTGATGTTTTAATAATTTTATCAACTCAAGTTGAGCACGAATAGTGAATAATCAAGTTTGTGCTGCTTCGCTAATATTGACTTGTGTATTCGATAGGTGACCGATTTTGTGGCTGATGTGGCTGAATATAATATTACCCAAATAACCAATAAAAATTGATAATTTTGTTGATCATGTGATTGTACGATCATGGTTTAATTATTTATTTATCGTATTTTTTTTTTTTTTTTTTCAAAAACTTTTTCTCTCTCTCTCAAATTTTTACTTTATTGTTTTGTCTAAAAAATAAAGATAAAGGTATATTTTTTGTTGAAATTTCTTTTCCCATTATTATGTTATTTATAATATTACCCAAATAACCAATAAAAATTGATAATTTTGTTGATCATGTGATTGCACGATCACGATTTAATTATTTATTTATCGTTTTTTTTTTTTTCAAAACTTTTTCTCTCTCTTTCAAATTTTTACTTTATTGTTTTTGTCTAAAAAATAAAGATAAAGGTATATTTTTTGTTGAAATTTCTTTTCCCATTATTATGTTATTCTTAACACTCTTATTAATATATTTTTCCAACGTATTTCTTCTCACTAACGTCCTAAACAATGTTCTACTATCGAGTTTTTTACTTTATTGGTTTTTCTAAAAAATAAATACAAAGGTACATTTTTTGTTGAAATTTCTTTTTCCATCCTGTTAACACTCTTATTAATATTTTTTTCTAATGTGTTTCCTCCTACTAACGTTCCTACTAACGTTCCTACTAACGTTCCTACTAACAATGTTCTACTGTTAAACATTTTTTATTCCTTACTTTTACTAACACTTCTACTAACATTAACACTAACATTAATACTTATACTTTATATTTTTTTTTATTGACGTTCCTTTTCTACTTCTACTAACTTTCATACTAACATTAATACTATCACTTTCTAATGTAAAAATTTTTTTATTAACGTTCCTTTTCTTTTGCTAACACTTCTACTAATATTCATACTAACACTTTTATTACTAACATTTTACTTTCTTTCAAATTAAATAGATATAATGAAATGAAAACAAGCAAACAAGTGAACATTAATTGTAAATTTGTGTAAAGAGTAGTGAATTTTTTTTATAATATTTTTTGTATAATATTTTTTTTTATTATCGATTGAAAATATAAATAAAACTTTCAGTAATTACAATTAAATTAAATTACTTTTAAATTACAATTGTATTTAAATTATAAATCTACTACTATTAATGCCCCATAAATGCTATACTTTTCGGCTATCCGATATGTGTGAAAATTATGAAATTATGCTTATATTTCAAATACAAATAGGATACATATCGGGTATATATAGGATACTTATTAGCACTATCCGATAAGTGTATAATATCTGTCCGATATTTTTTTAAAATATATCGGGTACCCAATAAATCTATGATATGTAACCGATATTTAACTACCCAATATGTATGAGAAATGTACCCGATATGTACGTTATATGTCACCGATTTTCTGCATCCGACGGGTACATATCGGGTACCCGATATGTGTAGTATTATTAAATAGCATACACATATTTCACACATATCGGGTACATATCAGGTACCCGATATGTACCCGATATGTACCCGATAGCATCGATTTTGACCAGTGAATGACTCCGAAGTACACCCCACTCTACCAAAGGATACTAATAGACGTTTTTTTAACCCTAACTTCAAAAACACAGGTCAATTCTTCAATCCGTTTATAACTTTTTCAAATAACAAACATGAAACACCAAGCATAGGTATCGCCACCCATAACATTCAAGGCAACTTCAGGAATAAACTACCTGACATAATTAATACAATGATCAACAACAATATACATATATTACACATTTACGAGACACACGAAACACAAGCACCCCACCAAGAATCCTCAAAAGCCCACAAATCTTTTACGATCCAGAAAATTACTGAATTACAACACACGAATAATAATATGTACAAACAACTACACTTCCACATCATCAACAATCCAATAGATGATGGAAGCAGAAAAGCTGGAAACGCTATCATTATCTCAGACCTATTTTTCAAACATATAGCCAAAATCCATACCATACCAGGACGATATATATACATTAATTTAAATTTCAAACATAAATATCAAATTAACATTTTTGGCTTTTATCTTTCCACTAATAGCACCACTAATAGACAAAACATATATGAATCAATAACCGAAGTGTATAAACAACATTTCAACAAAAAAATTAATACACGCACCTATAACTTTGTACTGGGTGATTTCAATGATAACGATGTCATATTTGATGATCATGATATACCAATACGACAAGATGGAAGATCAGTGATCGGATATCGAAAGAAGTTCTTCGAATAACTCAGAAATCAACAATATGCTGATGTACAAAAGAAATTACTCACACGACCACCTAATACATATAAAAATCACCATAGTGCTTATCGAATAGATTATATATACGCAAATAGCTTAATACTTGACAAGATCAACTCTACGGACGTTATTACAGATTATTGTTACACATCGGATCATGACTTAGTCGTAGCACATATATTAACTAACGATCTCTTCACAACAGAAAAAACACAGAACACATCACTATCTACAACAAACACACAAATCAACAAACGATCTCTCAATGACCAATATCAGATTAAAGATAACGAAACATGGTCAAATTTTCACAATAAGATCAATAACACTCTAAACGAACAATACTATAACGCCCTCTTTATTAATACACACAATATACACAAAATCAATGCACAAGCGGAAGCCCTACACCAAACACTCATCAAAATGGCAAAACGCACATTCACGATTAAAAAATTCAAACTGACCCAAACACCGGAGGAACCACTCATAATTAGACAACTCAGCAATGCAAAGAAAAAATTGGGACACTAATACACCACTTTAAATTTTTCGTTAAATTACATATTCTGCCAACGCAGAACTGTGATATACCAGAAAGTCTAAATAACTTTTACAACAAAGATACCTTCTGGACAAAGAAAGTTATACAAAAACTAACAACACTAAGCCAAAAATTCAACTTCAATTATATATGGCCAGAATCCCTTAACTGTGACAATCATGAAGAAATCAAGTTACAATTTGAATTACTTCACACTGCCATTCACAAAGCATATGAAGGACACCTAAACAAACATAGGTTACACAATATTAATAAGTATATAGAACGTCGCCAGCAAGATTTTAGCGATAACCAAACGCGAATGTTGAACTCAATCCTAGAAAGAAAACCACAAAAAATAACCATTGATCGATTACTAATCACACCCGATGAAGAGAACCCACAATTGATCACTAACCAGGAAGATATAGAGCGAATCACAATTGATCATTACCAGAATGTCGCATCATCAAATAACCTGGCACTATTCACCTCATATGATAATCTGACGCCCTTTTGGCAACATATTTATAAAGAGAAACACAAATCTCCTGAACACCAATCGATCCTAACAACAACAATTACGTTAGACGAACTTACAACAACCATACAATCCTTACCCAATAACAAAGCTCCGGGCCCCACCGGGATTACTTACGAATTTTGGAAGCATTTTCCAAAACCACATTACAAATTGCTACTAACATTTTTTAACAACATATTAAACACAGGGTTCATCCCTTCAGCCTGGAAAGAAGCGTTATTATATCCCATACCAAAACCAGAGTTTTGGAATTATCAACTCGATAAAACAAGACCAATCATTCTACTTGAAACTTTAAGAAAAATCTTCGTGAAAATTATCACCGATAGACTCAACAAGTTTTTATCTTCCACTAACGCACTTCAACCGAACAACCAAGCTGGTATTGCAGGGTCCTCGACAGCCAAAATTATTTTAACCATCCAAACATGCATCGACATCCAAATAACGCAAAATCAGAAATTTTACATTATAGTCCAAGATCTGAGTAAGGCATATGACCGTATCAATCTAGACCTACTAATACTCGCCATGAAGCGACTTGACATCCCACAGATTTTTCAATTGACTATTATCAATCTTTTCAAAGGTCATAAAAATAGTGTTATTATTGGAAACCATTTAACTAACTCTTTTGATTTACTCAATGGTGTGATCCAAGGTGAAGTTATCTCACCGATCTTATGGGTCTTATATTACGACCCACTTTTCGAAGCAATCAACCAAACTACTCACGGCAGAATAAACTTACAAGCTAATCACCCGATGAACATCTATGATCACCAGAATGACACATCAACACACTTTTTACAGAAAAACTGCAAGCTATTAGGCTACTTAGATGATACAACTTGGTTGAATAGTTCAATATCACATCTCGAAGAACATTTAAATATCGCGGACGAATTTTATAATTTTAGCAATATAAAAATTAACAAAACAAAATGTCACCTTTTAACTAATGATCAGGACTGCATCAACAAAGGTTCAGTGGAAATAAATTTTGGACCGACACGTATCAACGTTGACATAATTGGGAAAACTGACAACTTACGCATCTTAGAGGCGTATTTTAACGCCTTTAACAATCACAACAAATTATACAAAAAATTACTAACTACAACGAACCACCTGATACACATGATCAAGAAAAAAAAATTACAGAAGATATGATTATATACGTAATCAACAAAGTCATATTACCACGCCTTGAATATATGACACAACATATCGTAGTTCCTAGTCACATTAAACACCGCATCAACATTATTCTAAGATCAGCTTTTAAAATGATCTCTGGTCTTCCAAAAAATTTTTACACTGCAGCAATACATACACCTATAATACCGAACATCATAGATTTTCACGATCTGCAAATTCGTGCCAAGATGGCAAACTTTTATACAGCCTCGTTTAACCCTATAACATCAGATTGCATCAAAATCCTTTTACTTCTGTCACAAAATAAGTTTTGGTATCCCCGATCTCCTATTAACATTATCCAAACTTTTCCGAAACCATTAGCAAAATTTAATAATATAGAATTGCTAATACATTTATTACGTAATTATAATTTTACTTTCACAACTAACTTTAACTTTCTACGAAAGGTGGTTTCTTCCCTATAGTAGATTACCTTATCAACCCGAACTACTTCTTCTGATACATACGATCGTTAAAGACAAAGAGAATCATGTTTCTAGATCAAATAATCCAACCTGACAGTGCTTTCTTTAAATCCTGGAATGAGATTAAGAAATCTTTATACAATAAAAAAGGGCCGATACCCTTATGGTACAAACATATGATTAACCACTATACGCTTAACTCTAACAATCTACGCTTAAATTTTGAACTCCCGCACCTTTTGCAACAAACATTGCACGTTAAACGACCAAAAAAAGATTTTAACTCGCCAAATCAAACGATCCGTCCAAGAAATTCCTGGGCACATTTTTGGTCACCAAGCGTAAAGGATACAACATATGGAAAAATTTTGAGCAAAGATAACCATAATCCAAACTCTCCAATGATGATCATGGAACATTGGATCCCGTGCCCAATAATAGACAACTCTAAAGATACGCGAGGCCACACACCTAACTCTCGCCCTAATTTTTTACAACCTTGTGAAGGTTGTAGCCTTCATTATCCATACTATATAGCGGATTTACAACTGAAGTGTATATTATTTTTTGCAATTGATCGAAGTCTATACTTGAAGATCCTAAACAACCCACATCAGGTGAACGACAACTCGCTCCGAAGAACAACTGAACGACACATGAAAAAGAGAGTACAAACAACACAGAGCCATCATTCCTTGAGAACTTTAGCGTATAATGATTACTTACGTACTCATCAAATACTTGATATTGAGAATCATAGAACTTCTGAAGATATATCTTTGCCATTTAATCTTATATCGAATAGATATCCTTCAACTTTTTTACATAATTTTTTTCTTTTATCTTCTGATACAGTAATGACTTTATTTAACTTTTATGAAATATTAGTTTCCTTTTCACAAGATACTACTATAGAAATATATACCGATGGTGCTTGCAACCTCGAACAACGACAAGATATTACCATGGGTATCAGATGGCATATAACACAACCATCCACCCCGTTACCCATTACTTTCTCAGGCTCTTGTAAACATTTCCCATCATCAACAAAAGCAGAAGCGTATGCAATTTGCACGGCACTTTTAATCTGCCCATCACGTTCCAAAGTTCATATATATACAGATTCACTCTGTTGTATTAATACTTTCCACACCATCACAAAACGCCTTACCACACCAAGACGACAATTAAAGATTCCAAATCATAATATCTGGTTCATCATCGCCAAGATTATTGCGGTTAATTCTCTAACAGTTCAATTACACAAGGTTAAGGCCCATTCTGGCAACCAGAATAATGACAAAGCGGACATCCTTGCGAAAGCAGGTTTCACCTCCACACACTCAATCGAGATAAATCGAAAACACCTACCAAACAATATACAATTTATTTGGGATCAACACCAGGACAACATAGTTGTAGATCAAAACGTACGACATATCACTCGAGACATTGGAAATCGACAAAAATTCAACGCTTGGTTGGACTATACGACCAATACCATCCTAAAGCAAGCTTCTTTTAACCAACAGATTAATTGGTCGATGACAGAAGAATTCTTTAAATTTAATCCACACGATCGCCCTACTAGTCATAAATTAACTAAATTCAGAGCGTGGCAACGCAAAACGGTTAATAACTTACTCCCCACAATGGACGTGTTATATCGCCAATATCCTACCCTTTTCAAAGATAAAAGATCTTGTTGGACGTGTAACTAACATGAAGAAACAAATGAAAGCTTATGGCTATGTCCAGTGCATTTAGAAATTTTACACCCGCATATCATCCAGTTCGTACAAGATTTAAAAATGGACATCAGACAAACGTGTGACCACGGAGACTCCTTTTTAGAATCTGAACTAAATAACAATTCTATTTTCCAATTTTTCCTACAACCCAGAGGAAACTTACCCCCTACCCGCTGCTGACAGTAGCTTCTATTTGACGACTCGTCAAATTATCACGCACGATTTCAGTTATATCTTCTGAGGAAAATATATACATAAGAAAACTCTACGCAACAAGATCCTCAACAAATTTTATGAACTCACACAACTGATCAAAAAAATCATTTGGAAGCCTCGTAATGATACGTTCAAAAAATGGAAAGTCGCACAACGAATTACTAAAAATTCTTACAAACAGTATAGATGAAAAACCAACAAAACTCGTCAGAACACTGACCATACTCAGAATAACTGGAATAATGATCCCACAACAGGTCATCACTTTTCGTTTACACGACGACATACCGAATTTCAATTTCACCAAACCACTTCCTTCCGCAGTTTACAAGACCATAGCGTAGCATTTATATACGCTACATCCAGCAATTTTTGCCATTACGGCCCATGGTATAATCATGTCATAGATTCAACATCAAATTTTAATATAGATTTCTTTTTATTCTCTTTTTGTAATTTTAGTTCATCAGTTTCTTTTCCTTTTTTTTGGGGGGTGTGATTGGTAGTCCTCTTGGGCTCGGTAAGCAGATGAATTTCTGCTTCTGGTTCTCAGGCGGACAAAGCTGGTTCTTTCAGAATCGGTGATAGTTAGTTATGGATTGGGTATTGTTTGTCATTTTGTATTAGATAACCAATATTATTTCTGTCCTAATTGTTTGTTCGTGTATAAAAATAAAAATAAAAAAAATTTAAATATCTTTTGATCATCACTGTATCATTAGATAAACAAATGTTTGCTAATGGCCAGACTTATGTGGCAATGAGTCATGCTAAATCCTGGAAAAATTTAGAAATTCATTCTTTTAATTAAGAACTGAAACAGTAAAAGTAGATAATGAAATGTTAGTAGAACTAAATAGATTACAGCAAAAGTACAATTCTTTACAATCATTATACTCATAATATTTTTACAAGAACATAAATACCATAATTAAATAATGCAATATAAATTTAATACTAAAAGCTCACCCCGGCTTTTGCCTAATTACCCTAGTTTCTCTATTATGATTTTTTGTTACACCATAATGGTGTGATTGTAAATTTGTGATCAACTGATCAACATAATTGCATTTTGCATAAATATTATGTGACTAAAAAAATGGCATTTAATAAAGAAAATTATCTTTTTGAGAAGTGACTTAACATAATTGCATAGTAATGAATTACGGTATTAGTGAAGGTAAAAAGCATATAGCATGGTTATTTAATAGAAATTTAGAATTATTCAAAAATTCTTAAACAAATTTACCCAATATAATAAATTAGTCTCGAGTAACGTCAAGGAACCTGAAGGTAAAATAGACTAAACTTGATTTTTAAACTAAAATTATTGTGAATAATTTAAATATTATTATACTTTATATACTGTAATATTCACATACAATTTAAATAATTTAGCTCGTAAGTTAATAAACTATTTTATATAAAATAACAACAAAACCATTATTATATAAATAATTAAAATTATAACTTTAATAATTGAAAATATCATATAGTTGGTAAGTTATCAGCTATTTATTTTTTACTTCATTTATATACTATTCAGATAACTAAATTTTTTGTTTAAATAACTATTTAATAATTAATCATATCATAGATGGTAAGTTACAATATTTAATTATGCGTATAATATTCACATGTAATTCAAACTAATTATATTTTTTACTTAAATACACGATTAGATTATAAGGATTGTAAGTATTATTTAATTTATTGTATATACTTCTGTGATAATATTTGCATCTAATTAATTACCAAATAATACACATTACAGGGTGTAAGTCATATGTCTTCTATATCTAGTTCTGTTATTTATTGATTTAATTAAATGATTTCTTTATTTAAAAAATTATTTAATAATATAGGGAGTAAGTTATTTATTTAATACTTTTATTACATATTTATAAAGTATTTACATATAATTTAAACTAATTAATTTCTTTATTTAAAAAATTATTTAATAATATAGGGAGTAAGTTATTTATTTAATTCTATTATTACATATTTATATAATATTTACATATAATTTAAACTGACTAATTTTTTTATTTAAAAAATCGTTTGGTAATTTATTTTAGGTGGTAAGACGTATCCTATTATTACATATTTATATAATATTTACATATAATTTAAACTAACTAATTTCTTTATTTAAAAAATTATTTAATATTATAGGAAGTAAGTTATTTATTTAATTCTATTATTACATATTTATATAATATTTACATATAATTTAAACTAACTAATTTCTTTATTTAAAAAATTATTTGATAATTTATTTTAGATCGTAAGTTAGAAGTTATTTATTTAATTCTATTATTACATATTTATATAATATTTACATATAATTTAAACTAACTAATTTCTTTATTTAAAAAATTATTTAATAATATAGGGTGTAAGTTATTTATTAATTCAATTATTACATATTTTATAATATTTACATATAATTTAAACTAACTAATTTCTTTAAAAAATTATTTGGTAATTTATTTTAGTTGGTAAGTCGTATTCTATTATTACATATTTATATAATATTTACATATAATTTAAACTAATTAATTTCTTTATTTAAAAAATTATTTGGTAATTTATTTCAGTTGGTAAGTCGTATTCTATTATTACATATTTATATAATATTTACATATAATTTAAACTGACTAATTTTTTTATTTAAAAAATCGTTTGGTAATTTATTTTAGATGGTAAGTCGTATTCTATTATTACATATTTATATAATATTTACATATAATTTAAACTAACTAATTTCTTTATTTAAAAATTATTTAATAATATAGGGTGTAAGTTATATATTTAATTCTATTATTACATATTTATATAATATTTACGTATAATTTAAACTAACTAATTTCTTTATTTAAAAAATTATTTGGTAATTTATTTTAGATCGTAAGTTATAAGTTATTTATTTAATTCTATTATTACATATCTATATAATATTTACATATAATTTAAACTGACTAATTTCTTTATTTAAAAAATTATTTAATAATATAGGGAGTAAGTTATTTATTTAATTCTATTATCACATATTTATATAATATTTACATATAATTTAAACTAACTAATTTCTTTATTTAAAAAATTATTTGATAATTTATTTTAGATCGTAAGTTAGAAGTTATTTATTTAATTCTATTATTACATATTTATATAATATTTACATATAATTTAAACTAACTAATTTCTTTATTTAAAAAATTATTTAATAATATAGGGTGTAAGTTATTTATTAATTCAATTATTACATATTTTATAATATTTACATATAATTTAAACTAATTTCTTTATTTAAAAAATTATTTGGTAATTGATTTTAGTTGGTAGGCCATATTCTATTATTACACATTTATATAATATTTACATATAATTTAAACTGACTAATTTCTTTATTTAAAAAATCGTTTGGCAATTTATTTTAGACAGTAAGTCGTATTCTATTATTACATATTTATATAATATTTACGAGTATAAGTAATACTACTCTATAATCAGTGTTGAACAATAAACTATATTTACTAACATTTATAAAAATAAATTTCAAAGTGATATAATATCTTTTGAAAAAATTATTTATGAAGGTTAATTAAAAATAGTTCTCTTTGCGTTCCAATTTGCGATTTCATTGTTCAAACGCTAGATTTTGGCAAAAGATTTATGTAAGTAGCTTGAACGAGTAAGACGTTTAATTTAAAAAGTAAATAAATACCTGGATATTCAATACTTGATATATTATCATATATTTCATAATAATCATCGGAATTTTTTGGTTCGGGAAGATTATTAAAATTAAGTAATCTACTTGTATATATAGCTCCAGGATGAATTTTATTTGTTGAAGGAGAACTATTGGAAGATGATGTACTATTATTAACTTTTTCTGATTCCCCAATTTGTTTAATTAATTCTATTTCAGTTGATCCTGATTCACCCTTATTATATCTCTTAAATTCTTCTAACCACTCAAGAAAAATTTTTGTAAGATCTTTTATATTTGGACGATTTAATGGATTTGCATCCAAGCACTTTTTAATTAAATGCAAAATTAATTGAGGTATATTAGTATTAAACCTAGGTCTTAACCCTTCGCAGATTTTTAATGCTAAATATTCATTATGTTCAATATCATGATATGGAGGTATTCCTGAAATTATTTCATACATAATTATGCCAAAGCTATAAATATCAGATTCTTTAGTGTAAGGTTGTCTTCTTAAAATTTCAGGAGCTACATAAGGCAAAACACCATACACGCTATTTTCTGCATTACTCAATTCCTTGTAATTTGCTGGTTTACAAAATCCTATATCAGTTATACAAGCTGTATATTTAAAGGTCATTATATTACCAATATGTAAATTTCGATGAAGTAAACCTTCTTCGTGAATTTTCTTAAGTGCTGTTACAATATCTAATAAAGCAATAATTTTACGTCTCAGTATTAAATAAAAAATTTCATGTTGTGACATTCCATAAATTCTCGTTTTACGTTTCAAATAATTTTTAATTTTTCCAGCATAAGGTAAAACTACAATATAATCTTTAGTGATTGGGTCTTGGCTTACTCCGAAAGTTCCAAGAAATTTTCTTGTGCGTTCGTTTAGTTTGACGTATGACATAATCTAAATTATTAAAAGAAATTACTTGTAAATAAAAAATAAAAAATTTTAATTATAATTAACTTGTACCTCATTGATAACATCCAACGTGAGATTTTGTGAATTATTTAAATGTTTAAGAGCTACATAATTTCCTCCTCTCGAACGTCTGCTGTACAAACCACTTCTTTTCCATTGATTTTTACTCTCATCCCAAAATGATATAAATCCATTCCATTTTGCTTTATATACTTTACTGAATCCACCTTCTGCAACATAAGTAACTTTAGAAAATCTATCATAGGGTATCCATTCTAATAATTGAAATCTATTTTTTGCTGATAATTGGTTATTTTGGATAAACTTATCAATGTCATCATTACCACTAGTCCATTTATCAAAATTTTGTTGAAATCTTTTTGAATTACAGGTCTGACACCAAACCCTTCCAGTATTTATTTGTTTGCACTCTACGCACCTTCCATACTTATGTTCTTCTACGTTTAATTGATCCATAGTAAAATAATTATTATTTTATTAAAATTTATCACCAAAAAATTCTATGAAGGGTGGTTTTAAAAAGTTGATCGTCATGACAATAGAATGACCATTCTTTCTATAAATATCAAGTTTACATCATTATCAACTAAAGAAAGGAAAAAGGCTTTTATGGAAAATATGGGATCATAATCTTAATTTTATCAATTGAAATGGCAAGAATGGGATAAAAATATAAATAGTTTAGTAAATTTAAATGGGTTATTAGGGCGATTTACAGTAGTTTAAGATTTTATATAACCAATCAAATTATAATATTCACATGATCAGTATGACACTGCCCTTAATGTGAATAAAAATTAAAAGTTTGCTATTTAATGTTTATAATTTCTATATGTCACGACTCACGAAAATAAAATGTAATGTAAAAAAAGATTTTATAATAAAAATGCACCATTAAAAGTGAGAATGAACAATGAAACAATTTCACGTAAATTATGCGGTTCTTACTCATTATGAATGAGAGCTATAAGCTTTATAACAAGAATCAGGATTAATAATAAAAATGTGCTGGTGCTAGCGTCGGATCCCATTCATAAATCTTGTAATTTCTTCATGGTAACAAACATTCAAGACATTTTATCTTATTAAGGAAATAAAGAAATACAGAACATATCAATAAATGAATACAATTCATAATTTCAAGTAGTATAAATTTCATTCTTTCCTTAAAAATATTAGTATGTATTTCTTGAACGTTACTTTATAAAGTTAATAATCACTTTGTTTACTCAAGAGAATTTCTTGTATGATTTTTGAATGGATCCTATTATTGATATCAAGCACAATTTTCACAATATCTTCCGATTCATGCCATAAAAAACTCATTTGTCAATCTTATCAATTTTATTAAAAAATCCTTTCTTTGTAGTAATTAAGAATTAATTTAGATCAACTTTATTCATTACTGAAATGATTGGAAAAGATATAAACTTGGGATTAACATGCTTAAAGATTATATATATATCCTACGTCTTTTACGATTTTTAATAATTTTTTAAGTATAAAATTTTATTCGATAACATACATATTGATAAATTAACTAACTCATTTGAGCTATGAACCAATTTTGTATTCAATGTAAACAAGTAAATACAGAAACAGGCCTATGTAAAATGTGTATTTTAAAAATTTATGAGGAAAAATTTGGAAAATGTGTAAACTGCAAGCAAATAATCACGGCGTTTCTTTGGTGTCGAAATTGTATTTCAAAAATATTTCAACAAAATTTTGTTAAATGGACTAGCGGCAATGATGACATTGATAAATTAATTCAAAATACTCAGTTATCAGCAGAAAATCATCTTCAAGTATTAGAGTGGATACCCTACGATAAATTTTCTGTTATTGAGTATGTCGCAGAAGGAGGATTTGGTAAAGTATATAGAGCAAATTGGAAAGATGGCTATATTTTAAGTTGGGATACGTGTAAACAACAATTTCGAAGACATCTAGGTGTACATGTAGCTCTTAAAATTTTAAATAAATCAAAAAATATCACATTTAAATTTATTAGTGAGGTATGATTATTTTATCATACTGTACAATCTAATTTTAGATTATCATTATTTTCTAACTAATTTATTTATAATAATTAGATTACATCAAATCTTAAAATTCATGAAGATGATGGAATAATGCAACATGTTATTAAATGTCATGGAGTAACTCAAGATCCCATTACAAAAGACTATATTATAGTTATGAATTATGGTTCAATGAGTCTACAAAATTGTTTGAATAGAGAAAAGTATAAATTTTGTAATGAGCATGAGCATGATAAACATGCCTTGATGAATGTGTGGAAAAAAAAACTCGAAATTTTACACGGTATTTCAAGAGGACTTGAAAGAATTCATGCCAAAAATTTAGTTCATCGGGATTTGCATATTGGAAATATAATAAATTTCAGAGGGCATTTCTGTATAACTGATTTGGGATTGTGTAAACCAGCAAATTTTTATGAATTAGAAAGTATGGAAGATGTTAAATATGGTGTTTTGTCTTATATGGCACCTGAACTTTTAAGAGGACAAGATTATACTAAAGCTTCTGATATCTATAGTTTTGGTATAATTATGTATGTAGTAATTTCAGGATTGCTCCCATATTATAATTTTGCTCATGATGAATTTTTAGCATTAAATATTTGTGAGGGATTGAGGCCTGAATTCAATACTAATATTAAAGTACCTCAATTAATTATGCATTTAATCAAAAGATGTTTAGATGCAAATCCATTAAATCGACCAAATGCAAACGAACTACCACCGATTTTCAATAAATGGTATTCAAACATTTATCCTAGACGTAAAAAGAATTACGATAAAATGGAATTAATCGAACAAATTAAAGAATTTAACAATAATATATCAGCTAGCACTAATAATTCGCCTTTAGCAAGTAAAATGCATTCTGAAACTATTTATATAAGTAAACCGTATAATTTTAAGAATCTTCCCGAACCAAAGAATTCTGATGATTATTATAAATCATATGAGAATATATCAAGCAAGAAATATTCAGGTATTAAATAATTTAATCTTAAAACAAATTCATTGATTTTATTTAACTATCAATTAATCATCAATCATTTACAGTATATTTCTTAAAGCCTGATGATAATGATCACGAGGATTGTGCGATTCGCGATTGAACCTATCGTTTAATTAAATACGAATTTAATATTATTATTATTAAGCCTTCTGGCTTTATAATAATCAAATATTCATGATTTATTTATTCATTATTATCATATACTGTATATGTATATTTTTTTCTATGATTCTGACCATATGTATACGCAATTTTTTGTTTCAACACTGATTTATATAGAGTATCATGTGAACTTATATTTTTTTCACTAATAAAAATCAGTTTGTAATTGAGCAATATACCGACTAACTATTACATCACGATAATAAGGCTGTTTTTGTTCAAGTATTTATCAATTTCCCAATTTCCAATTTTGTATTATATTTTAAAGCTAGTTAAGAATAAGCCATACATCATATTTTTATTTATTCAAGAAGTTCATTTTCCTTTACAGTATACTGTATGTATACTGTATGTTCATAAGCTCAAAATTATATTTTACTCAAAAGCATTTTGATATAAGAAAATATGATTTTTGTGTTTATAAATTTATTATCAGTAGCGAATCATTGAGTCAAAAAATTGGGTAGAAGAAAAGCGGGTTAATACAAGAAAAAATAAAGTGAAAAATAGTTTCCGCGCACAATTCTATAAAATATTTTTATAGATTGTTTAAAAAAAATATATACATTTCTTTGTTTTCAAACAAAGAAATGGACTTTATATCGTAGGATCACGTGATTTTTCGACATACCTACAAAGTTATTGGAAAGAAAAAGAGATAGTTAACCATCTAAGAGAATTAGGAGATATTTCAAAGTTCAAATAAGCAAACAGCTTAAATATTAGATAGTGAAAGCCTCAATAAACAAACAAAAGAACTAAATAGTTTTAAAATGGAGATTTCAACACCATATGCGACAATCGAGTGTTACGTTAGTACAAAGGAGAAAGTAATTCACAAAAAATGAGAAAAAGAGACAATTGACAGTTAGTAAAAGATTTATGTGATACATTTAAAGAAACCTGTAAAAGATCTCAAAAATTATGAAAGAATACAAGATGGAACATGTTAAGATTTTGAAGATAAGATAAATGGAAGATCATCAGATATTTTTGCTTCAGAGAAAAATACGAAAAATACGATAACAACGATGGGAATATGAAGAATTATTGCCGGTTATGATGGAAGATAAAATGGCGTTGACGCCAGATATGTGATCGTAATCAACGGTTATTACGATATTCGAGTATTTTGTACCTTTGTTTTTAAAAAGAAAAAACATATAAATACTTTATAAAAAGGTAACAGGTAAGATGATCCATTAAAAAATGATTTAAAACTTGACGGAAGAAAACCAAAATGTATTTGTTGTCTTTATTTTTAATATATTTCATATCAGATTTCTATTATAACTTATTAAGAGATTCCAATATTAACACATGTTCATCAATTATTTCAATTATTAAAAATACATGAATTACAATCGAGAACCCCATCATCTATAAATTTATGGAATATATTGGAAAATTCTTTTTTAGGGCAATGACTATTTAAATCAAATTTAAGATAAAGTAAACATTTTCTTTCTTTCCAATTATTTAAAAATCCTTCCAATTCCTTCACTGAGAATTTCCAATCACCATTAATTTCAATATGTTGTAATTTTTTTGAAGTAGATTTTATTAAAATTCTCAATAATATATCCCCATCTAAATAATAACCATTCATGATGATCTTTTTTAAATAATTACAATTTAATAATAATTCTTCTAATATGTCACCCACTTTGTCAACAAAAGGGAAACAAAAATATTCGAGTTGAGGACAATGTTGATAAACAACCCTGATGATCTTTATAATTTCTTCTGCTTCAACCAGTGGTTTATAAATTTCAATTCTTTTGAGAAATCCACCCGTATTTTGAATTAATTCTCTTACTTTTGTAAGGTAACAAACCTTAAGATATTGAAGCTTTGGAAGTTTAATTAAGTGTAAATCGTTAATATAATTGGTAGAATATCCTAGCATCAAAGTTTCTAAATTTACGAAAGAATTTAATGTAATAAGAGGGATACATAATCTAATTGGAGTGTTAAAGTGTTTAAGTGTATTTGCATGTTTGATTAATGCTTCGCCCATTTCTTTACAAAAGATGTCCCAATCACACGTTCGACTCTTTCTTCCTCTATAACAAAAATATTCTAATTGTTTTTGAGCTTGAATTAATTTGAATAAACCATCGTTATTCTTATTACGCTTTCTTATTTCAAGTTTTCTGATATTTACACATATTTCAGCCAGGGTATAAAAGATTTTTTCATCGATATATTGTGTACAAGTGAATTCAACAAGATTACTTAGTTGATCCTTTAATTCTATATAATTCACCATTTCATATTTCTTTTCGTAAAATTCATGAGAAAGATCAAGACATTTTATTGAAGAACATTGATTAAAAATTATATTATAAAATATATTTTCTATAATTTCTTTTTGATTTTCCACAAGTTTTGTATAAAAACAAACTTCAAAAACTTTTGATATATCAAAAATGACGATAGATTTTAAAAAGCTTATATAATTGAATAATGGTTTTTTCGATATAAAAGGTAAATGAAAATCGATCCCATTCTCAGTAAGTAAAATTTTAGATTCTTCAGATAAATATAAAGAAAATATTTTAATAAGTGAAACATATTTAAATTTAAAAAAAGCATAGTTTAAAAAATTTTTCCATAAAATTGGCACAGTCGTTTTACACCATATTTTATTCACTAAAAGACAGTTAAATAGGGTACTATAATCATCTTCTAGGTCTTCAATAATTAAAACGAGTATATCCAAAATGAGCTCAGACATTGTTGTTAAAAAAAAAAAAATTTTTTGCGAAGTTTTTAGTTTAAAGAAGAAAGAGAAGAAAGAACAATTACCGTACAGGACTTGAAAAAATTTCGCACCAACTTAAATGCAGCTAGATGCGGTAACACAGGAATATCTTATGACGTAATTATTAAACAATTAAGTTAATTTATATGGAAATTCGGTTTCGCATCGCCATAAAAAATGTCACTACCACGTGATAATAGTAAAATAATTGTCCCTCCTCCTTTCATTTTTTTTTTTTGAAATGCGCAAATATATATTCGTCACATAATTATTTATCACAGGTGAGCCACACTTAATTCCATTACCTGAAGAAATCACATGAAATTCGTTTGCTAATCAAAATGTTCATGCATTATGATTTTAAACTTGATATTAAATAGAAATATGAAACACGGATAATTAATTAATTATATGAGATATTCAAAAGGATCATGGTGAGAGTAGTTGAAAACACATACGGTGACGCAAGGTTCCCACGCGTTTTCTGCTAATAATATTGTTTGTCCGCGGTTTCTATACAGTCACATTTTCCTTCGCTCGCTTTCGTAATTGCCAATCATTATAATCATTGTGTAATTCCCTTTTTAATTTTTGGTAATACGTTGTGAACTCCTAGTAGTTTATATACGATAGTATTTTAAATCTCTGATATCGTTTCCGCCAAGAAATCACTATTTACGATAGTGAAAATTACCTTTTCATTGTAGCAAAGATGATGAACTGATGAAGAGAATATTACAAGTATAAACATATTTTGATAGAGCACTGATGATATGCATATGATCAAAAATGTCTATCAGCATAATATTCATACGCTGGGAAAGAATGTTTATGGAAGTAAATGATTGACCGAAGAAAGTCATATATGAATATAGATAATAAATTTTATCGTCATTGTGAATTCAATCTTTTAATTATAAGTGATTTTTTATTTGTTTAATTAACTGCTAAAAAAATGAAGAGAAGCTGGACAAAAATCATAAAAGAGAGCTATAAAGATGAAGGTTTAACAAATATGAATTGATACCCGTCGACTTAATAAATATTTGAAAAAAAATAAAAATTTGTAATGTTTTCCGCCATGTATTATTGGGTACTAATCTTTCGCTCCCAATAAGGAAAAATTGGTTCAGTACGTAATCCTATGTAATAACGCGTCATTTTTTCATTTTTTCGATGGTTTTCTTGACTAATAAATTAAATATATTCGATTGTTAATCATTTCCTTAATGTTTTAAAATTTAAATAAAAAAAAATTAAAATATTACCAAAGTTTTGATATTATTAGATACATTATATTCCCCATTATTTCCTCTATATTTTTTATACCATTTCAATGCTTCTTTCAGATTTTGTTGAGTACCTTCCACACCCTCTTCGTAAAATCTAGCTAGAGGGTACTGAGATGGTACAAATCCCTTCTCAGCGGATTTTTTATATAATTCAAATACCTTTAAATTATCCTTTTGTGTACCATGACCATATTCATAACACTTTGCAAGATAATGTAGCGCTATGTTTAATTCACCATCGGCAGCACGTTGAAAATACTCGAATGCTTTATCATAATTTTTCTTAACACCACACTCATAACTGTAACAATATCCGACTTCATAATGACCATTTATATCATTTTTTCTGCTTGCTTTCATATACCACTCAAATGCTGTATTTTCGTTTTTATCTATTCCAAATCCTTCATGATAAAATATTCCAACTATCACTTCATAATGCTCCATAGTTGTATTACTATTAAGATAATTAAAAATTTCTTGAGACTTCGACATATGTTTTTTCAAATATGTGTCAAACATAAAATTATTTGTCTTTCCAATGTCATTTTTTCTTAAATAAGCTTTAATAATTTCATTTAAAATATTGCTTAATTCACTTTCATCATTATTGATAGATCCCGTTTCGTCTAACAATATAAATTTGTATAATTAAGCAAATTTAAATAAACAAACAACAATATCGAGTAAGTATGACTCACCAATTTCCGTTTTAGGTTTACCAATGGTAGGTAAAGATGGAATAGATAGTAATGACGCCGTTCTATTTTCAATTATGGTAGGTGATGATGGTGTATCTAATGATAGCATTATTAATTAATTTAAGTAGATTTTAAACAACAACAGACAAATATACAGTACATTTACCAAATTGATTTTCGGGTTGAGTATTAGTTTCAATAATGGTAGATGAGACAGGTGATGTCGGTGTATCTAATGATAGCATTATTAATTAATTTAAGTAGATTTTAAACAACATCAAGCAAATTTACACTTACCAAATTGATTTTCGGTTTGATTATCGCTGGATGAATTAGATGATGACGCACCTAATAATTAATTTGTTAAAATATTTTATTAGATTTTATATAAATATCGAGTAAACATATTCTTACCAATTTGCGTTTCGGTTTTATTTAGCGTATCTAATATGATACAATATTAATAATTTAATTATTAATAGATTTTAGTTAAGCAAGAACAACAAACATATATAATACGGATATCACTCACCAATTTGATTTTCATCTCTTTCAATATTTTCACTTTTATCATCATTAAGTAAGGAATATGATAATGATTTTGCTAAAATTACAATATTAAGTTTAACCAGAAAATAGATGTTCCTATTTATATTAAAAATACTTACTAATTTGATTCTCAAGTTGAGTTAAACTCAAATCGACATTTGTTTGTTGTAATTGTAAATGCGATTGTGGATCATCTTGATTTGATAAACTGGGATTTGTTTCATGTTTAGGTTCTAACGGTTCTAATGCTTCCAAACATTTAATCTCAGGTTCACCCAAGGACATCTTTTCCAATATATCGTAAACACTATCAATAGCTGGTCTTGAAACTGGATTTTCGTCCCAACATTTCTGATAAAGCTTTATATAATTTGAAGGAGTATTCTCTATCGGATCTTCCCTAAGTCCATTAGTACCAATTTGACAACTTAATTCCAAATTTCGATAATTTGAGAAAGGTGGACGACCACTCGTTATCTCCCATAAAAGAACACCTAAACTATAAATATCAGAACTTTTATCTCTTACATATCCGATTTGCAGGAAGCATTGTGGCTCAATATACGGTACAGCTCCATAAACATTTGAATTTGATACGGGATCAACGGTTAATTGTTTAGCTAATCCAAAATCTGCGATCATTAATCTATTATCATGAACTAATATGTTCTTCGAGTGCTGTAGATGAAATAAAATTGTCAAATAAAAGTAATAAATCAAACAACGAAATAATTTAAAAAATCATATTACCAGATCTCTGTGAATTATTTCTCTATTATGTAGGCACGTTAATCCACGTGCAATATCCAAAGCCATTCGAACTTTATCATTCCAATTAAGCGAAGAAAAATTATTATTCAAATATTCTCTTAAATTTCCCTGGGTAGCATATTGCAATACCATTGCGTATTTATTTAAGGATGGTTCTATATTAAATATAATTAATTGATTTTTAATTTCGCAAAATTTCACAAGAATGTAATTAAGATAATATTAACCTTTTGTAATTCCACAAAATTGATTTATATTTGGATGAAAAGCAACTTTTCTTAAATTTCTTAACTATAGAAACGATTTAATATGTTAATAATTATTTATTTCGTTGAATTACAAATAGATATTTAACTTTTAAGTTAAATTGAATATAATATTTAATCCTTACTTCTTTAAGAAACTTGTTCATATCGTCTACATTGTTTTCATTGATTGATTTGTTTGAAAGTATTTTTAATGCTAGCGTAATTTTACCGCTTTTCCAATAGGCTTTATTTACAGTTCCAAACGCTCCTTCACCAACTTTTTTCACATCAATAAATTCATCATATTCAAAATAGTTTATGTCGTCGTTACATCTTTTCGTGTTAATCCACCCACTTAATGTCTCAACTGATGTCATATTTAAGAGTATATGTAAGGTTTAAAAACACAGTTCTCTTTTTATGGGAGATCTTTACGGTCAAGGTCTGAGCGCGCTTCCAAAGTTATATATGTATGAGATGATCGTCATGAAGTTGCACAAGTTACGTAATTTGTAAGATTTCGATAACCCGTAAACTTTTTGATGTTCCATGTGACATGTAATTTAAACATTTGAATAATTAAAGTTCGTTTAAATTTTTATGTAAGGATCTACACAAAGAAAAATATGTTATCCGAACAGTTTTATCCGAGTTTGGGCATACCCGATATAGTTTACTGGTTTGAATCAAAGTTTATTAACCTGTTTTTTATACTGGTTATAAAACTGTTACTCTATGGCATTCTTGACCTGTACGACTGTCTGCACAAATCGGTTTCAATCGGTCTTGTAAAAATCGGTTTGAAACGGGTCAAACCAATTGCATCCGTTGTAAAACATCCTTTATTCGTTTGTAGTTTAAAATAATTCTTTATTAATAAAAATTCCTAAAATTGAATAAATTACTAAAATTAAATAATTAGCATCAAAAATTGCATTTTCCCTCCATTTTGTCTAGTAGTTTTCGTTTTCTTAATTTCCTAGAAAGTCACCGACTTTCACAGGATCGAGTCTTATGTAAATGTTAATTAGCGAATCAGATTCAAGTATTTTACTTAACAATCCATAATTTCGATCAAATAATTTTCATGCCCTTTTTTAATAACTTTTCTGTGTCTACTGCGACTATACTATGCTACTACTACGCCTCCTATTTTGTAGAATTACTTCAATTTCCTTCCTAAATAAAGAAGGCACAATCATTTACAAAATATATCATTCGTTGGTACATCATTGTTTTGTAACATTGAATATGTGGAGTTGGCCAATATTGTACTCTTTCAAATTTTGATATGGATTCGTCTACTTTTTCTGCTTTAAGAATTAACTTCTTATCGTCTGGATCAGTTGTTTCATTTAATAATACAAACCTCATTACAAATACTGGTTTTTTTGCACAGAGTTTGAGTTTGAAGAGCTTACAATATGGTGGTTTTATAATGATAACCATGGACCTTACAACTTCTGTATATGTTAATTTTTTCAATGAAAATGGTACGGCGGATGGTGGTCCTATAAATACACACCAAATGAATACATATTTAATATTGCCAAATAATACTCTTTTGATACTTCAAGGAGTACCTGATAATAATAATACTTGGGCATTAACAGTGATTGACGTACCTAAATATACAAATAGAAACACAGAATATTTTAATACAAATATTGAATTAACATTCCCTAAAATTAATGATTATTTAAAATTTTCAGATATTAAAAATATTTCAATCAATTTTTATGATCCAATAAAATTATCAGATGGTAAATTATCAATATATTATTATCAACCGAATGGTCAAGGAAAAATTTTACTACGTCAATCAACTTTTTTTACTAGTCCAACCGCACAATGTACGTTAGATAATGATGATAAAAGGGTTAATGTAACAGTACTTGATAGTGTTTTGAGTAAATCAGGTGGGAACTATTTTATTAAAGTTGATACCAGTTTTGTTAAAGATAGAGTTTATGAAGAACCTTTGTTGGGCATAAAAGAAAATGTTTGGAAATTTACAATTAAAGATAGTAAAATGCAATATCCCATAATTAATTCAATATCTGGCTTGCTTAGATTAAATGTGGAGGGGACTAATAAAATTGATGAATTAACAAGTAATGAACGAAACGATTTTTTTAACGCTTTATTAGGTGAATTGGCTGATGTAATTTTAATACCAAAAGACCGTCTTAGTAAAGATAGTAAAGAGCAAGTTGATCATGATTCAAAAGATAAAAAACTTTTGATTTCTATAAAAATTAATGAAGTTAAAAGTCATGATGAAAAAGATGTTAATACTACAATGTATGATTTAAAAAATATGATGGCAAATAGTGATCAAACTTCTATTGGGCAAGGTGATTATACCAAATATTTGGATTCTACCTTTGGTTTTCAACCTAAACGTAAGTTATTACAAATAATTAAATTATATAATAATAATATAAGGAAACTAATTATTTGATATTTTTTTAGCAAATTATTGGGAAGATTATAAATTTAAATTGTTAGGTGCACTTTTAGCTATAATAATCTTGGTCATTCTTACTTTCTTGCTCGTTTAAAAAATAAACAGGTATGATAAATTTTGTACTAATTTCTTTTATTTTCTTATTAAATTTTTTTATTACAATTTTAGGGTCATAATTTTGTTATTTTTAAATTTGTCTTGATTATTTTTGATTTTGTTATGGACATTCTTTTTATAAGAAATAATATTAATGACTTCCCAAATCTTTATATTCCAAGGTAGATATAATTATTCGATAAACTTATCTTAATTATATAAACAATATAAAGATTAATTCTTTCTTTTTAATAATTACTAGTTTAATATTCTTTACCCTTCCAATAGCATCAAATACTATATTGGCATTTCTGATAATATCAAAAGAAAATGCAAAGTCAAAATTTTCTGAGTGGTTTGAAAAGAATATTAAACTTGCAAGTGTATTTACAATATTAGCAGGTGCTGACATTGAAATATTAAGTCTTTTACATTCAAATTTAGCTGGATTTGAAGTTTTTAATGCTCCACTTTCTAAGTCCGCCAAGAACAAAATATTTTGAAGTTCCCTTTTAAATATATTTATTGAAGATGTTCCACAATTAATCATTCAGGTATTGTAAATTTATTAAATTATTTTTTTTTTTTTAAAAAAAAAAAAAATAGATCCTATATAGAATCTATTCAATTAAGTACGATATTATTCCAATTTTAAATTTAATCTCTTCAACAATAAACCTTACAGTCAACATAGTGGGACGTTTATACCAAGCTATAAAAAACATTCAAGATAGAGATAAAAGTGGTACAAAAGTATCGGATAATAATCCTTGATATTAACAATATTGATAGTAGCAATAATTATTTATTTATTCAAAAAGTTCTTTAATGTACAGGTTATCAAATATGCACTGTATGTTTCTTTTAAAAATGTTATATTTCTTAACCATTATACAGTACTGTATTATCCTATCATGTTGTATACTACTTTATAAAATAATAATAGTTTCAATACATTGGAAAGACTGATATTTTACAATATTTCGCTTATCGGCTACTTTTTTAAAATATTGCAAAGAATAAATATATTTTAAATTAAATTACAATGGAAGTAATAAACTAATTCAAATTTACAGGGCAGGATCTACTTATAAAGATTCAAAAAAAAAACATTCATTATTTGAAGCATAAAAAATATCTAGCAGGAACCTCGTTATTGTGAATGACTAGTCGGTCTAAAGTAGAAATTGATTGGCCAACTTAATAGAATTAACAATGTTTGCAGAAGGTTTGGAATATAAAAAAACATGATTGTTATACATTGCATTATCTCCCATTGAAATTTTTAAACACCTGACACGTAAAATATATTGTACTAAAAACCAATAATGACGCGAATAATATAAGAAATATTATATTAACTGAAATAAAATATGTCCATTAATTATGATAATTATCTAAAATAATGAGATGACTATAACTGGAAATAATATTAAGAAAAAGAGGATTTTAATAAAAGTTTTGTATAAATTTTCCTTACTAGTATATCAGTATCATGAACAGCAGTTTCACCAGTACCAACAAAATCTTAATTTTTTTCCATCGAATTATTGCGGCTACTGCACAAGATATTGTATGTGTAAACACATATTAATGAGTGAAAATATTTTTATGCTTATCAAATCAAGAAACTATTAATGGAATCATCCAAATAATTGCGCTATATAATATATCATCCAATAATGGCAATAATACATTTTTAATGGTCCCAGGTTTACCTGCGACACTATGTAAAGTCACAAATATGATTGGAAATAATGTGTTAAGAAATGCATTATATAAATCTCCTTGTGAATTATAATTTTTTTCAACGAATGATCAACTGATGCTGAAGCAAATGGAAAAAATGACAAGAATGTAACATTCCAAACGATAAAATTCAAGGGGAAAATTGATATTCCGTTAGTTCGTCTTTTAATAGTGTGTTTGATCCCATTCCTGAATCTAAAAATTTGAAGGTGAGATCATTAAATCTTTGCTTTTTTTCATTAAATAAACGAGAAATAGATTCTTGATAATTGTTCATAGCGAATTTTATATAGCGAATTTGTAAAATGAATTCGTATTTTGAATTCGGAAATTATTATATATATATAGAATTGCGCTTATTATATTGTTATACAACATTTTGTACTAAAAAAATAATATCAAATTAGCCCGTTTGGTATGAATTTGCACAAGCTTTTTTTATAAGGAGTGCATCAATGGCTTATTTGCTTATGTTCACAAGGTAAAAAAAAGAGTACGTAATTGCCGATAATATTATGACCATCCTGTCCCACAAAATCCATAGTTAAGACTCAAGGATCATAAATATGGTTTAGTTCTTTTTGATTTAAACATATAACGTTAACTGAAATAATTTTATCGAGAAATCATTATGTCGTATGTGCAGCAAAATTACGGTAATATTTATATTGCGCCTGCAGCCGAATTTCTGCGACAAATTATATTAAATATTAGTATTCTTAGAGTTCTTATAGATTCTTTTCACATTAAAGTATAATAATAATGTATGCTGATTTATTTGTTCAATTTACATGAATTTAAAGTTTCAATAAAAAGCGCATGTTGATCAAACATCGTAGATGCTGCTTTTCCAGCAAATTTTTAAATACGGTAATTTGTCACTACCATTATTTTGTCATATTCATAATTTTTTAATGCCATAATGCTGGCCAATTTGGCCCCGCTTTAGACGATTCCACTAATCGTCCTTTTTTTCTTGCTCATTGACATTTTTGCTACAGATCTTCCCACAGAATTATTTTTCACCCCACGTGACTTGTGTGACGCGATCAGTTTATCTTTGCATTCCTATCTTTTTTTTTTTTTTAAAAAAAAAAATCCATTAAACAATAATATTTCAAAAAGCTTGAGTGTAGAATAATGTTGTAGGGCTCTAACTAACTTGTTTTTATATAGATTTTTAATATTAACTTGAATACTTTGGTTAGTTCTTTCTTTTCTTTTCTTTTTTCTTTCGACCTTTTTTTTTACGTATGAAGTAAATATTGAGCCAATCAAATCCAAATCACGCGGGTGAATTATTTTTTTTGTGGTAGATCAGCTTTATTCTCGTGAAAATTGTAGATTATTACGAAGCACGGCCAAACCGCTCGCACATGTATAAACGCAGCGCAATTAAATATATAATCTCTCAAATATCTGGTATGCATTTTTATTTTTTACTTTAGTATATATATTGTTAGTAGTATGTGTTACATGATTATTTTTATATCAATAAACTTACAAAGGAAATGGTTATTTTATGCTTGCGTTTCGAGAAATTGAAAAATAGTAACACAAGGAGAAACTTCTTTTCAAAAAAAGGCCATCTTATTTACAGAATTATTTATTATCATCATCATGATCACAAATTTATAGATTTCTAATTGAATAAATAAGTTTCTAACATCTGCCATAAATTAGTATAAATATCTAAGTATATTTAAGTATATTTTTCAATATACTATTATATACTATTGTTAAATTATCTAACTGATGCAACTAATAATAATATTTATTGGTCAGTCTATTAGGATCATGCTGATTTTGATGGACCGATATTTTTTGTTGATGGTTAAATAATTGATATTTTTGATGATGGCTAAATATTAATGGCTAAATATTAGATATATTGGCAATTGCATATATATTTTAATAGATTTTCAAAATTTAATTATACTTTTATAAACTATTAGTATAATAGTAGCATGATCTTGTCTGACTGACACAATAACTATTATATATTTTTCGCCTGCTTTAAATTAATCTTTACGAGTACTTTAAAAAAACAAACCGGTTAATTTAATATGCGTAGAATTTTGCTCAATTACAAACTGATTTTTATTTATATATTGTAATAAAAGATAGTTTACATGATACTCTAAAACCAGTGTTGAACAAAAACTATAAAATTTATGTTTGATAAATAAATATAATCGCCAAAGCAAAAGATATATATATATATATATAAAATAATGAAATAAAATAAATTGGACTACATTTCTATCATCTTAATTAACAACCTAAAAAATATTTTAACTTATGCTCGTGAATTCGATCAACTTCAATCAGTGATTTCACTATCAAAACAATCACTACTGTCAGATTTTTCTATAAAGAGTTAATAATTAATATAAATAACTTCATAGTCAAAATAAAACAAATAAATTTATATTATTTAATACCTGAATCTTCCGTATCTGATACATTATTATCAGTATTATCAGAAGTTTGTGGTTCAGAAATATCATTGATATTAAACGGTGATGAATTGTTTGTTTTTTCTATTTCTTCAATTTGTTTGATTAATTCTGTTTTAGTAGTCTCTGCTTGATTCTCTATACCCTTATTATATCTATTAAGTTCTTTTAACCATTTATCAAAAGATTTAAAAAGATAATCCGCATTTGGTCGATTTAATGGATTTTCATCTAAACATCTTTCAATTAATTGTAGCAATATTTGCGGTATTTTAATATTAATTTCGGACTTCAATTCTTCACAAATATTTAATGCTAAACATAACACATGAGCATTACTATCATGATATGGAGTTATTTCTGAAATCATCTCATAAATAGTCATTCCAAAACTGTAAATATCAGAAAATTGGGTACATTCTTGTCCTCTTAAAATTTCAGGAGCCAAATAAAGATAAGCATTATACATATTATTTTCCATATTTTCTAATTTTTTATAATTTTCCGGTTTACAAGATCTCATATCAGTTATACAATTATTACATAAAGTATCTTCAATATGTAAATCTCGATAAATTAAATCTTTGTTATGAATTCTCTTAAGCCCAATTGAAATGCGTTGTAAAATCATAATCTTATAATTCCATAACTGCAAGCTCGAATTCAATTTGTTTTTATGCAATTCGTACTTTTTATATACTTGTTTCTTCTTACTGGTCAAAAAATTCGGTAAATATCCAATTTTAGTATGATTCATAACAATAATATAATTTTTTGTTTTTGGATCTTGAGTTATTCCGTGACATTTAATGACATGATTTGATAACTTGTATTCATGAATTTTGAGATGTAACATAACCTAATTATTTTAAATAAATTAGTAAGTTAACCATAACTTTAAATCATTATTATCATATAAATATATCATAACATTTATACCTGATTAATAAATTCCAATGTAAAATTTTGTGAATTATTCAAAGTTTTGAGAGCTACTAAGGTTTTACCATCTCTTTTCCATCGTTTCTTGTTTTTATTCCAATATGAAATATAACCTTCCTTCCAATTTGCACAATATCCTTTGCCAAATTTACCTTCCGTAGCATACATAATATTATTAAATTTATTATAGGGTATCCATTCTAACATTTGAAGATTATTTTTTGCTGTTAACTGAGAGTTTTGAATAAATTTATTAATAACATCATTACCACTAGTCCAATTATTAAACTTTTGTTGAAATCTTTTTGAATTACAAGCTTGACACCAATTCCTACCCGTATTTATTCGTTTACATTCAGAACATTTCCCATATATTCGTTTATTATTTTTTGAATTATCATTTTTACAAGAATTTTTTTCTACATCTATTTGTTTACATAAAATGCGTCTTTTTTCATTTTCTTCATTTTCATTTAATTGGTTCATAGTGCAAAATAAATGATTTTATTTTATTAGAAAATTTAAACATTGGAAGCAGACGGCTATATATTGGCTCAGCTGATCGACAAAATCGACAAATACGGTAAAAATGGTCTCGTACTACCAAATATCGATGCAGTGCAGTGTGAATATGTGATAAACAGTAAAGAATGAACCTTAAATCATTAACTTTTTAATATTCATAGAAAGCTCATTTTGGTTAAGAGTTATAAACTTCCTATGGAAAGAATAAAGATGAAGAATAGGAGTATTGTTCATGATTATAATCGATTAATGTAGAAATTATTATCAAGGCAACGCTCAGTATATATTGTTTATTTTTAAAATACAGTACACTGTATATTACTATGTAATAATGTTCATAATTTCCATAAGTAAAAAAAAAAAAAAATTAGTATTCAGCGTGACGTTGTTGCTCAAATACTTTAGGATTCGTGTGAATTTTTTTAATGTCAGTATAAATTATCATGTATGAATTTTGTGTTGTACTGAGGGATGGCAACGGTCACGGTTATTAACCGGTCATGACCGGTTATGACCGTGACCGTCAAAGGTTCTGACCGACCGTTTAACCGACCGTTTAACCGACTGTTAACCGACCATTTAACTAACCTTATCCATTTGACATTTATTTTAACGAATTTAATCAATAAAAAAATCAAATAACGTTTTTTTTTCACTAATAAAAACACTTTTTAACGTTTTGTCTTGATTAAATTCGTTAAAAAGAAAAAAAGTGGTCGGTTAAACGGTCGGTCAAACGGTCGGTTAAACGGTCAGAAAAACTGTCAGCCAAAACGGTCGGTCGGTCAAAGGCCCTTAACCGGTTATGACCGACCGATAACCGACCGTGACCGACCGTTGCCATCCCTACTTATTTAATTTAACAGTGAAACTTATAGTTAGTCTCAAGAACTAATTCATGACATTTTTAAAAAAAAATGCGCTACTTCATCTTGTTATTAATTAAATCATTATAATAATGTAGAAAAAAAAGTTCCTAAAGCAACGAGAAAAAAGATTAATATTAACAAGAACCACACCTCCTTAACTTCTTACAGATCTCATCTGAAACTTTGGTCAAGACTTTTGTTTGACATTTGGCTCATCGGATAAAAACTTCTTGTCTGTTTCAACCCAATCCCCTTCTTTGAAGACCATTCGAAAACATCTTTCTCATATTACCAGCCTGGGAAGATAGCACGATAATTAGTATTTTCGATGAGCATATACTAACAGAGCATTTAGAGCTTTGTTGAGATTTTTTGAATTATTCGATCAGTATATTCCTCTACTTAGAGTTTTAATTAATTTGAATAATCTGAATGAAATATTAAGCAGAAAATTCTCTTACTCCCAATGCAATACTTTTATTCTATCCGGCACGTTCGCAAACAATCGTTCTGAACTCTCACGTTGTTTACATTGTTTTAGCTGAGAAACAGCGAACTACAGTATATCCAGGACTCCAAGTGGATAGTTCAGAACCTGATTTTTGTGAAACTCGACAGGGCAATTTTAAATTGTGCTTAATTTATTACATTAACAATTAAAAAAAGGATATGTGACTATTGTGCGACTTCTAATTATTATGACTTACCTCTGAACTAAGTCATCGTAAAATTTCCAAAATCAATATAAACTAAATATGAGGAAGATAACAAAATAAAAAATCGCAATCAATCTTATTATTTAGGGAATAATTTCTGATTATTTGATTATTATGCAAGTCATTTAAATACATACTGCTATCATACTGTATATTAAAAATTCGACGTAGTACAAGGACATAATCTGAAATCTATTATATACCGGATACCTGCGGTGCATAATTTACAAATTCTAACTAATATTAAAAATTAGAAACGAATTAATAAATTTTGCCTAGATCTTAGAATAGTCACCTCTCTTAAATTTATTGATAGCTCATTCTCCCAGGCCAGAGACTGGCCAGAGACTATTAAACATCAGCTGAACCGAAACTAAATATACTTTTGTTCGCATTCCAGACAATGAGTTTGTTTGTTTTATTCTCTTGCTATTTTTCATTTTACGCAGCAACGGTCATTTATTTTCGTTAGGTAAACGTAAAGTGGCAAAATTACGTAATTACGTTACTCCCCTTTGAATAAAGGCACGGAACGTAAGATGAAATTTTTTTTACCTTACGTTACTTCTTAATTTTATCACATGATCTGTACGACAGCAAATGTTGATTTTTAAATAAATATGTTATCAAAAAATTTATTTAAAATAAATTATAAATTTTTTTAAGAATTTTTTTAAGGTAAATGTTACAGTACGCGCGAAACAATTATCTAAATCAAAATAAATATTTTACATTTATTAAAATAAAATCAATTTTAATAAACAAATAAACATTATTTTTAATGAAATAGTTTCAAATACACTAATTATTTTATAAATATTCAAAACTAATATAATGAAAATTAATATCTAAATTTCCAAGGGCTATTTAATTTAAAAAAAAAGTGTTAAAAATATGTCGTAAAGTGTAAAAATAAACATTAATTTTATTAGAACAGATTTAATATTAATAATGATATCAATACTTTATATGAAATTACTTTTAAATGGTCCCATACCTGCTGAACAACTTCATTTAAACTTCTTGAGTTTATTTCATTTAGCAAGACACTGAAATTACGCTGTAAATTGAAAAATAAATGTAGTACAGTTTTTCTTAAAATAAAGACATCTATTTCTTCACAAGTATTTAAACAATATTAATAAAATTAATACACGCGTATTTTCACTTATTAAATGATTTTTATTAGTTACCAAGTCTTGTTTACTTAACTGAAGTGTTAAAATTAATATCATAAAATTTATAAAAAATGTGTTCATTGTAAATAAAAATAGGTTACAGCTTAATAACAATATTCCACGCTCAAGCTCTTTAGAATATTGAACTTTTTTATGATTTGATAGATTTTTTAAAAAAAATAGAAAAGAATTCGTGGGAGAAATAATTTTTTTGTGATGGTAAACAATAACAAATAACGCCACAAGATCTGTGAAAATCACGTGACATTTGTAAGTAAATAACTATTATAGTAAGCACGTAAATCAACATGTGATTAATGATACTTTACGTTACTTACTTAGCCAATTTACGTTACTCACTTTCTATACTCGTTTATTTTTCTGATGATCACATGTTGCTCCGCTTCGATGTCGATCCAACTTTTTCCGGTTTTTGGCTTTGTCGCCCCAGAATTTTGTCAATCCTCCTTCACGTAAATTGCATCATTTTCTTCATTTCCCATTCGTATTTTCAACTTTACCAACTTTCTATATCCGTTTTTTGTTTTCTCAAACTTTTCGTGGCTTACAATTTAAGCCACCTTGTTGTGCCACAAATCGCTTATAAAATTTATTTTTCAGTTATGAGAATATCTTAGTGGTAAAAAATAATGGTTTCCCGGTCTTTTCTGTCTCTTGTTCTTTTCTATTTTTGAAGTTATCATCTTTTTGAAAAATACTTTAGAGCCTAAACATAAATCTCTTAAAGGACCCATTGTGGGAACCTTTTATTTAATCCATATTTTATTTCTTCGTTAAAACGGACTAATGAGCTGTGAGAAGATTTTCTGTTTAGAAAAAATAGAGGGTTAAAACCGATGCAAAATTCCTTAATTGGTTATGTTGATCCAATGTTTAGCAAAAACGGGTTTATTTATTGAAAAAGGATCAGCTGACGGTATTGGATAATCGTCAAATTGTTCGATCGGTCTTATTTGTTACTGTTTTTTTTATTATAAAAAAAGGATTATTATTTAGAATATACTGTATTTGAAGTACTTTTGAAGTGTATCGAAGGATTAAATAACCCTGGTACCTGTACATCGTGTGATAATGTATAGTGATAAACTTTAAACATTTACTAATTGCTAGTATAATTTAATAACATGTATCTAACTCACTAACTGTGTATTTGCACCTAAAATTTTTCATTTGTGTTAATAAAATTTATATTAATACGTTCACGAATCGACCATCCCATTCTGATCAGTAAATAATAATTAACCGGATAATTTAACCGGTAGCCAGTTACCGGTTAATTAACCGGTTAATATATTGTATGAGCCACATAAGTTAAATTCTAATACCGGGTCCCCTGAAAAAACTGGTATTAGAATTTAGCTTATGTAGCTCAGTTAAAAAACCAGTATTAGAATTTTGCCAATATATATTGGCGTACTGTACGTTATTATTTACAAAAGTACATTTTTTTGCCAAAACTCTTTTGAATATGGAAGAAGATAATAATCTGACTTTAAGCATACTCATCAAGGAATCTGGGGGTAAATATAATGTGCTAAACAAAGCTGGAATATTATATTAATAATTTACATATTAATACAGAATACGATGAATTAGCTTCCAGTAGCGATGATGAATCCAAAGGTAAATATAAATATCCTAATCAAAGTTGAAATAATAAGTAAGTAATCTAAATATTATTACAGGAAATAATTACACTATTGATGTAATGATAAAGCGAATTAAAAGTTTAAGCTTAACTGAAATGATGAAGCAGCTTAAATATATTGGCGTGTATAATTATGAATTTAAAAGTATCGAGGAATTTGAAGGTAAATATAAATCTACTAATTAAAACTGAAATTTTAATTAAATAATTTAAGTACTATTACACTTTATATAATTAAATTAACTGTTATTTCGTACTATATAAATCAATCTAAATAATTTCTAAATAATTAGCTCGTAAGTTTATGAATTGTCTTACAATCTAGATAATAATGAAATTACTTAATTTTAATATTCTATTTGATACAACTAAATGAAATTTCATTTGATGAAATAGTTGGTAAGTTATCACATTTTTTTTTTACTGCGTGATATTCAAATATTAATTTCCTTACCTAATTAATTATTTACTATAGGCGGTAAGTTACGGTATTTAATTACAGTTACTAATTGCATATAACAGATAATAATTCAAGCTAATTATTTTCTTATTTAAATAATTAGATTGTAAGTGATAGATATATTTGATTTACAATATGTACTTTATAGTAATATTCATATCTAATTAATTAATAATTAATAATATTATAGGGTGTAAGTTAAACGTTATTTATATTTCTTTTGTTTATACAACCTAAATTAACTGAATTCTTCATTTAATTTGTTTGGTAATTTATATTAGTTGGTAAGCTATAAGTCATTTATTAATGCTATTATTACAATGTTTATTACATATAATTTAAACTAACATTATTTATTTTAAACTAACATTATTTATTTTAGATCGTAAGTTATAAATCATTTATTTAATCTTATATTATATAATATTTATTACATAATTAACTTAATTTAAAATATTATCCATAAATTATTTTAGATTGTAAGTTACAAGTCATTTATTCCATTATTCTATTATTGCGCATTTATATAATATTATTACATATAATTTTTATTAACTAAATCCTTTATTTAAAATATTATATAATAATATTAGGGCGTGAGTATTTATTTAATCATATTATTATACTTTTATATAACATTATTATTTACTACATATAATTTAAACTGATTATAATATTACTATATATAATGATTTAAGCTAACTAAAACCTTTATTTAAAATATAATTTAGATTGTAAGCTATAAGCAATTTACTTGATCCTATTATTCCATATTTTTATAATATTTACTAAATCCTTCATTTAAACTAACATTATTTATAATTTATTCTAGTTGGTAAGTTATTCATCTACTATTATTATGGATTTATGCAATAATTACTAAACGAAATTTTTTGTTTAAAATATTATTCAATAATTTATTTAGAGGGTGGGCTATAAGTCATTGTTTAATCACATTATTACGATTTATTAAACTAACCAAATCTTTTAATTAAAATAACATTATTCAATAATTTATTTTAGATGGTAAGTGTTATTATGCATTCATATAATATTTAATACATACATTTATACTAATTAAACCCTTTATATAATGTATTTTTAATAATATTAGGAAGTAAGTTATCTATTATCATGCATTTATATTAAAGTTTGCTACTTATAATTTAAACTAACTAAATCCTTCATTTACAAAATTTATTTTAGCTTGTAAGTCATAAGTTTAATTCTATTATACGAATTTCTATAAAAATATTTTATTTTAATTATAATCCTTTATTTAAAATGTTATTTAATAATATTAGGGAGTAAGCCATTTATTTAACTATTATTTCACTTTTAACATATAATTTATACTAACTACTAAATCATTTACTTATTTAATAATATTAGAACGTAAGTATTATTTATTAGTCCTTTTATTATGAGTTTACATAAATATTTCTATAACTATATTCCATATTTAAATACTATTTAATAATATTAGGGCGTAAGTCATTCATTAATCCTATTATTGAACATTGAAATTACATTATACAGTACAGTACATATAATTTAATCTAACTACATTCTTTATTTAAAATATTATTTATTCAATAATAAGAGAGTAAGTCATATATATTTGCATTTATATAATTTTTACTTCGTATAATTTATACTAACTAAAAAATAATCCTTCACTTAAAATATTATTTAACAATATCAGGGAGTACGTCAGTTATTTGATTCTGTTATTACTCTTACTACGTATTTAAACTAACTAAATCTTTATTTAAAATATTATTTAATAATATCAGGAGGTAAGTTATTATTTATTCCAATTATTATGTATTTATATAATATTTACAACGTAAAATTTATGCTGGCTAAATTTGTTATTTAAAACATTTAATGATTTACGTCACTTTAGATGGTAAGACATGAATCATCTATTTAATCCTATTATTATGTATTAATTTACGTACAATTTAAATTAATAAATCCTTTATTTAAACAATATTAGGGAGTAAGTCATTTTTTTTAATCTTATTATTATGCATTCATATAGCATTTATTACATGTAATTTATATTAACGAATCCTTTTTTAATAATTTATTTCAGGTTGTAAGTTATAAGCTATTTATATAATCTAATTATTATGTATTTATATAATAACTATTAAATATAATTTACACTAACAAAACACTTCATTTTAAAAATATTAGGGGGTAAATATTTATACAGTATAATCCTATTATTGTGCGTTTAGCTATATATAATTTATACTAACAAAATTTATTTATTTATGATATTAATAAATTATTTTAGACAGTAAGTTATAAGTCATTGATTTAATTTTATTATTACACATTATGTAGCATTTACCACATATAGTTTATACTAATAATTTATTTTAGTTGGTAAGTCATAAGCCATTTAGTTAATCCTACTATTATGCATTTTATTATAAACCTACATATAATTTAAGCTATTATTATTATTTAATAATTTAGATCGTAAGTTATAAGCCATTTATTTATTGCAATTACTACTATTACACATTTATATGATATTTATTATATGTAATTTATGCTAAAAAAAATCCTTAAAATATTATTTAATAATATCAGGGAGTAAGTCATTTATTTAATCTTATTATTCTATTACACATTTATAAACAAACTAATCTTTCATTGTAAATATTATTTAATAATGCTAGAGAGTAAGTCACTTATTCCTATTATTCTATTACACGTTTATAAACAAACTAATCTTTCATTTAAATATTATTTAATAATATTAGGCAGTAAGTCATTTATTCCTATTATTCTATTACACGTTTATAAACAAACTAATCTTTCATTTAAATATTATTTAATAATGTTAGGGAGTAAGTCATTTATTTATTCCTATTCTATTACACATTTATAAACAAACTAATCCTTTATTTAAATATTATTTAATAATTTATTTTAGATTGTAAGTTATAAGCTATTTATTTAATCTCATTACTGTACATTTATATAATATTTATTACATAGTAACTAAACCCTTTATTTAAATATTGTCCAATAATTTATTTTAGATGGTAAGTTATAAGTCATGTATTTAATCCTGTATTCATTATATCTGATATATTAAATATATAGTACTTTAAATTAATTAATGATTTATTATTTAATATTAGGGAGTAAGTCATTTATTTAACCCTACTACTACGCATTCATATAATGTTTGCTGTACTAATTAAATTCTTTATGTTAAAATATTATATAATAATTTTAGATCGTAAGTTATAAGTCATTTATTTAACCCTATCATCATATTATTATGCATTTATCTGATGTTTGCTCATATAATTTATACTAACTAAACCCTTTGTTTAATAATATTAGGGAGCAAGTCATTTATTATTATGCGTTTACAATATTTCGCTATATACAATTTTATACTAACTGAATCCTTTATTAAAATATCATTTAATAATTTATTTTAGATTGTAAGTCATTTATTTAATTATCCTATTCTTACACATTTACTATATATAACTTAAAATGACCAAATCCTTTATTTACAATATTATTTAATAATTTATTAGTTAGTAAGTTATAAGCCATTTATATAATTCTATTATTACGCATTTATTACGTATAATTTAAATTAACTAAATCTTTTATTTAATATTATTAGAGAGTAAGTTATTCATTTATTTAATCCTATTATCACGCAATTATATAATATTTAAACTAAGTCCATTTAATAATTTATTTTAGCTCGTGAGTTATAAGTAATTTATTTAATTCTATTACTCTACTATTATTTACACTAACCAAACCCTTTGTTTGAAAATATTATCTAATAACGGTAGTAGGTATGTCATTTATTTAATCCTATTATTACATATTTTATAATATTTATTACATAGATTTAATACTAAATCCCTTATTCAATAATATTAGGAAGTAAGTCATTCATTTTAATCCTGTTATTACGCATTTATATATTATTCCTTGCATATATTTAAATTAATTAAATAAATGTTATTCAAAATTTATTTAGTTCGTAAGCTATAAATTATTATCAAATCCTTTTATTATACGTTTAGTATATTAATTTATTATACTAACTGAATCCTTTATTTAAAATGATTTATTTTAGCAAGTAAGTTATGAGTCTTTTTTAATTCTATTATTATGCAATTATATAATATTTATTATGTACAATTTATACTAACTAAACTCTTACTTAAAATATTATTTAAAATATTAGCGAGTAAGTCATTTATTTGCTAATAGCTCTATTATTATGCATTTATGTAATATTATAATTTTAGAATAATAAATACTTATTTTTAAAATATTATTTAATATTTTATTTTAGATTGTAAGTTATAGGTCACTTATTTAATTCTGCAATTATGCGTTTATACAACATTTACTACATATATGTAATTTATACTAATTAACCCTTTATTTAAATATCATTAATAATTCGTTTTAGACGGTACATTATAAGTCATTTATTTAATTCCATTTATATATTCCAAAATATAATTATGTTAACTAAATCCCTTATTTAAATGTTTTTATAATTTTATTAGTTCGTAAGTTATTCTATTATTATATATTTGTATAATATTCATTGCATATACTGTAATTAAGCTAACCAAATTCTTAATATTTAATAATATTAGGAAGTAAGCCATTCATTTAATCCTGTTCTTACGTATAACCTACATACAATTTAAATTAAATCTTTTAATCAAAATATTTAATAATTTATTTTAGACTGTGAGTTATGTCATAATATAATATTTACTACATATAATTTTAACTAATTAAACACTTTATACCCTTTATTTAATAATCTATTTTAGTTTGTAAGTTTTTATTCATTTATTTAATTCTATTATTACGCATTTATATAATTTAATCTCACTAAATACTTTAATTAAATCTGTTTAATAATGCTAGGGAGTAAGTCATTTATTTAATTTTATTATTATGCATTTATATGATGTTTACTCCATAATTTAAACTAATTGAAATCTTTATTTTAATAAATTATTTTAGATTGTAAGTTATAAATCATTTATTTAATTCGATTATTACGTTTATATAATATTTATTACATCGAGTAATTTATATAACAAGATCTTGATTAAAATATTATTTTACAATATTAGGGAGTAAGCCATTTATTTAATCTTATTATTACGCATTTATACTTCTATAATATTTACTTTATGTAATTTAACTAACTAAATTCTTTGCTTAAAATATTATTTAATAATATTAGAGAGTAGGTCATTTAATTATCCTATTATTTTGCGTTTTGCATTTATAATATTTATTATGCTGACCAATTCCTTGTTTAACGTATTATTTAATAATATTAGGAAGTAAGCCATTTGTTTAATCCTATTATTACACGCTTACTGTATATAATATTTGCTATATATAATTTAATCTTTTATTTAAAATACGTATCATTTAATAATAATAGAGAGTAAGTCATTTCTTTAGTCATATTATTAAAAATTTATATAAAATTTACTACATATAGTTAAAAATAATCAAAATCTCATTTAATATATTTTTCATTTAGATGGTAAATTATAAGTCATTTATTTGATCTTATCATTATACGTATATATAATATTTACTCATACAATTTAAATTAACTAAATCTTTCTAAAAATATTAGGGGGTAAGTCATTTATTTAATCCTATTATTACACGTTTATATAATATTGAAAACATATAATTTAAACTAAGTCCTTTATTTGAAATATTATATAATAACTTATTTTAGATCGTAAGTTATGAGTCATTTATTTAATCTTGTTATCACATACTTATTTGATATTAATTTAATTTACTATATTTATTTAAAATATTATTTAATAATATAGCATGTAAGTTATTATTTAATATTTTATATAATATTTATTTATAATTTAACTAACTGAATTCTTTATATTAAAAATAATTTTGTATTCTAGTTCGTAAGTTATAAATTATGGTTTAAAGTATACTGTAATTATCATTATCATACAAAACTAAGATTTATATTTTATAAAATTTTTATTTATTTAATATTAGAGTAAGTATTAATGTTGTTTATTTTATTGTGTTTTAAGATAATTTTTTAATCATTTAAATTATACAGACTTGGAAGAAGTGGGGATCCAATTATTGATGGATTTATTTTTGAAAGAAAATTAAGATGGATTCCTTATGATGAATTTAAGAATATTGAATATCTTGATAGAGGAGGATTTGGTACTATATATAAAGCTGTTTGGTCAGATAAAGGCAAAGAAGTCATTCTTAAACGTATCAATAATTTGAATGAAAATTTAAATGAATTTTTGAACGAAGTATGATAATGCATTATTTACTCTTTTTCAATTTAAATTATATAGTATTTACTAATAATTGTTTTTATTAATAGTGTAGCCATCATGAAAAATGTTTATGGTCAAGTGAAATTATCTTTTTATTTGGATTTACAAAAAATCCAGAAACATCTGAATATATAATAGTAATAGATTATGCGAATAAAGGTAGCTTAAGAGGAAATTTAACAAGAATAGTTAAATATAGTTGGAAAGAGAAATTATTGATGTTGTATAAAACTATTTCTGGGCTTTGTGCAATGCATGGACAAGATCTTGTTCATTGTGATTTTCATGATGGCAATATTTTATATCATAGTTATGGTAAAAATGATGAAGAGGAAGAATATGAAGAAGAATACGAAAAAGACGTCTATATTTGTGATTTAGGATTGTGTCAGCCTGTTAAATCTTTATTGAAAAAAGATGATATTTTTGGTGTTGTGCCATTTATGGCACCTGAAGTTTTGAGAGGCAAACCTTGTACTACAGCTAGTGATATTTATAGCTTTTCCATGATTATGTGGGAATTTACATCTGGAGTTCCTCCATTTAATGATAAAGCTCATGATATTCAACTTAGTTTAAGTATTTGCAAAGGTGAACGTCCTGAAATTATCGAAAATACTCCGCAATGTTATGTGGATTTGATGAAAAAATGTTGGAATGAAGATCCATTAAAAAGACCATCTGCATCACAAGTTATGCATGTATTTATACAATGGATTCTTTGTCCTATTTACGCGGTTCATGAAGAATTAAAAAATAATATTATGGAATTTATGAATGCACCGATTGAGAATAATAATAATCTTATTATTGAATTTCATCCGCAAGCATGTTATACATGTCGCTTACTTGAATTTACTAGTAGTAAAGTGAATGAAATTCTTGAAAGTGGAAATTTGGATGATTGTGTAATTAATAAGCCATCTGATGAGGATTCCAATATGCCTACGGCAATTGACAATGCATTTGACACAGAAAACGAAGAATTAAAAAAAAGAATCAAAGCAGATAACAGCAACGATAACCAAGTATGTAATATATAAGTGGTGTTGTAAATTATTTGTATGAAATTAATTTATTATTTATTTATTCAGATATTAAAGAAGATAAAAATTAATTGATCATGATTCAGCGCTTTTAAAATAAATAATATTTTTATGTAATACTTGATATTATGTATTATTCTTTATTTTTATTTTTATTTTATTTTTTTTAGACTTATTTAAACACTAAGACTAGAGTAGTAAAATATTTTACAAGTTTCTTAGTTTGTAATTTAAATAATTCCTTTTCATCTTATTCAAGTATAAAATACATACTTTTTTTTTTATTTACTCGGAATTATTTAAACACTAAGACTAGAGTAGTAGAATATTTTACAAGTTTCTTAGTTTGTAATTTAAATAAGTTCTTTTTTTAACTTAACCAATCATTAAATATAAATTATTAAATTTTACACTATTTTATTCAATATATTTATTTAAATTATTAAATAGTTTTAATATGGTACCATTTAGCTAAATAATGAAAAATTTAAACAAAATTACATTAAATGCAGAATTTCTCCCAATTTATATCATTCAACTGATTTAATTGTAATAATCACATTCTATTAATTAATATTGGGTGACAATAAAATTATAACTACTAAGAATGTTAAATATGTAAGTTCTAGCTACATAATCTAATGTTGACCAAGCAGTTGATAGAATTTTCTTTACTAATTTTCACAAAATCACATTATTTACCATTTTTGGTAATATGATTTTAGTTATTTGAATAAAAAGCGCAATTTTAGCCCTTTTTTGCAATATAGTTACATTTTATTAAGCTATTATTATACTAAAAGATTATACATAGTGCATCCATCGCGTAACAAACTAATAAAATTCAAGGATATAAATTTTTAATTAGAATAATCATAAATAAAATTTTGTTATAATGAAATAGTTTTAAAAATAAAATGGAATTTTTTGATAAAGCCTCAAGCATAAAATAATGACAAACCTTGTTTATAATTGAAATCATTTGTATACAGTATATCCATAACCATGCTGCTGTAATGAACATCTTATCATACAATCATAACATTTGATGTTCATGATACAATAGAAGTTTGATGAATTCAATCCAAGAATCATTGCAAATGTATTGGGATGATAGATAGAGCAGCAGAGAAGTCCAATAAACTGTCACATTTTCTATGATATTCTAATCACTCCAAATAAATCAATTCATAGTTTTGGCTATTATTCCACATACTGTATATTTGATTGTCGTTTTAACAACATCAATGCAGGTTGCTAGTAATCATCATCATTGGATCCAACTATGGAGTACAAAACATTCTGATAATAACTAACTTCTTATTTAATGAGCTTTGAAAAGGGTCAAACCTGTTACATCCATTTTAAATTCGGTTTTCAAAAATGCAACCGGTTCCGAACTCTAAAAAAAGGTTTGAGTATAATTACCTTAACAGGAATTCCCAAATGATAAGAGAAAAAAAAATCAGTGATACACTTCAAGAATGAACATTGGATAACAAGAACAAAATATATGGAAGCTCAAGATGACGAAATAGAAGAAAGTTTTACAAAAAAGAATAAAGGTTATATAATGAAAAATATAATATAATTTGATGATTTTATTGATGAAAGTGAAGCGACTTTACATTGGGAGTTTAAATAAAAATAGTCTTTTCTGCATAAAACAAAAAAAAAGGATACTACTAACAAGAAGTGGTAGTTTTTAGAAATTAAAGATTTAAATATAAAACAAAGAAGGTCAGAGTGAGTTACTTTTAGTTATATTAATTTACAGGTTTGAATTTGGTGGTGTTTAATTTAATTTCCTTAACTTGACACATTAAAAAACATTGAATCCAAATTGTCAGACCGAATCAAGACATATAATTTAGATTTTTATATATTTTTTCTTTTCAAAAAAAAAATAATAATAATAATAATAATAAAATAAAGTGGAAAATTAAATGAGAGAAATTATCAACCAAATAAGCCGGCTAATGAAAAATTAAGTAAAATAAATAGGCTTTTAATAAGCTTTTTGATTATCAGCCAAATTAAAAAAAAAAATGAAAAAAAAACTTAGTAAGCTTCATTATCGGAAAATCATTAGTCAAAACTAAGCAATAAATTATAAAAAGAAATTTAACTAATCGAAAAAAAATATAACTTATGTAGAGAATAGAGAATTAATCATATGACGTTAGTTACAAATCTTACTATTTAATAGAGTTTGATTATCACTAATATTTTAGTCAAATTCCTAAATTATTGGTTGAAAAAGATTATAAAATACTAAATGATGATTATTATTGGCAAATAATGGCATATCTCTAACTTTATAGATTTTTGTAAGGTTTAACTTATGGATTTTTTCCACATATGAAAATATGATAACTTGCTTTAACTATCGGTCCTGTTATAGATAGAGTAATGGCGGTGCAAGCAAATATGTATCACTTTTTTTAACTTGATGATAATGGTAAATACGGCATTGGAATATATTGGGTTCCATTTCCAAGAGGATCATTGATTGTATTTGGTAGCAATATTCTCGTGTTTTCTAATATCATACTATTACAAGGAATTAGTCTGATTAGTTCTGAAATTGGAGGACTTATTTTATCATGTACACAAATTAATTTGCCTATGTACTCCATAATTCAGTTAACTACGAGACTTGGACAACTACAACATATTCTAACTTGGACTAAGCGAAACTGAAATGTCTAGAATACAAATCTTCTGATTGTCACCTATCATGCGACTATTTCAGAATCGAAACAATCATTGTCTAATAGAAAGTGGAAATTGAATTTATATTTTTAGAAATCACTTGCTATATTTTGAGAGAAGTTGAAAGCTCTAGTAGCACAATTTCTTTCATACATTTGCCAAAATTATTATGATTGCTGCTATTCCAATATGATTCCTTCTTTTCAACTATTGTACTTGTTGGTGAAAGGTGACATTAGAATATCGAATATATATGAGGTGATCCGGAAGTAGTTCATGTTTCAGGGCCGAAATTAATATAATGTTAGTCAGTACCTAAAAAATGTAATGACATATAACGACTATGCAATATAAAGAATTTCGCGATAATTTTTAAGAATTACCCCTATACAGTATGTATTAGTTCCTACAGTTCAAGTTAACAATATTCCATACTTAAGCTTTTCAAAAATTTTTAATATAAAAAAGATATATATTTGTTGCATATAAAAAAATGCCCTATAAAAAATATGTGTCCGGATAATGTCCAGAAAATGTCCAGAAAAATTGTCTAAATAATTGTCCGGAAATTCTGGACACTGTGTGTCCGGAAACTGTTCCGAAAACACTGCATTTTCGGGATATTAGGAATTTGTCCTGAAATTGTCCAGAAATGTATTTTTGTAAAATTTTGCCACAAAAGATGATCAATGGATAGATGATCATCATTATTCCTTAACCCAGAATTTTTATATCATAGATATATAGTATTTTTGCCTGCTCTGCAATTTTAATTAGTACGACAGAAAAGATTTTGAATATCAGTTTTGTGCTTTTTACATTTTTTTACAAAATTAATTTATCCTTTTTTGGAAATAGTATCCAGAATTTGTCCTGAACTTTTTCATGTCCGGAATTTGTCTATCTGGTTTTTTTGCTATGTCCAGAATTTGTCCAGGTTTAACTGTCTGGAATTTGTCCAAAATTTTATACTGAATAAATACTGGATGAATTCTGGACAAAGTTAGGACATGTCAAAATTTTAAGTATCAGAAGTGTGTTAGACATATACCAAAAAAGTGGACATTTTCCGGACACATCAGATTTATTCCAGACATTTTCCGGACATTTTTGATAACATTTTCCGGACATTTATTTTTTATAGGGATGTGGGGCGATAAATATTTTATTATCATTACGTGATCATGTGAAACATGAAAACTAAATCTGTTATGCTAAAAATCAGGGGGTCATACTAAATCGAAATGGTGTTGATAAAAAAAAAATTTATAACTATTCGATAATTATCATATCAAAGAAATTTTTAGTGTATTCTATATTTATATGGAATTTAATTCAATTAGTTGAAGTGAATTGTCAAATAACATCACAGCGATTTGAACATACTGCTACAATTTTTAATAATAATTTATATATTTTGGGTGGCCGTAGTCATAATGATGAGTATGTTGGAAAAGATTTCTCCTATTGCATTGAATACTCAAAAGCTCTTATGGCATCAAGCACCAGTACCAGCCATGATTAATATTCCCCCATCCCATTTCAGATAAATCTATTAGCACACAGGTCAAAGTTATATATTTCGAGAATCTCAAAGACTGATCTATGTAAAAGAAAGTTATTTGGTTACTTTTCGACGCTAATTTCCATAGTACATGAAAGCAACCTGAATATAATGAATGGCTATTAACAAGCTCTTAACTTTTCCAATAATCATTTCCCATTTCGATCAATAATTATGTTTATTGTAAGACTCCAAAATGTCATCACCAACTCTTCGGTTCGTGAAAGTATCTTTTGTTATGATAACAGAGAATAATCAGATTAAGCGTTTACTATTAAGCGTGATTACAGATGTTATTAACGGTTTGAGCAGCATTATCCTATCATATGAAACTGGTAAATCTGGCTTCGGGAATGCAATAACTTTTTTGATCTATGGTTTTTTTTTGCATCGTTACCGGTTTAATAATTTTTCATAAACTTCTAACGTGTGTCTCAAACACTACCCGATTAGATTAGACTTCCAGAAATCTATCAGGATAGGATTTATAGTGCGCTACGGGCATCTCTGATATGCTCTTTTAACAAGACTTCTAAAGAGTTTATCCATAATACGTTTATGGTTGGGAGGAACTTGCTTTAAATGGTTCGATAATATCTACCAGTTTATGTGTAAACTTTTTGCATGCAAATTGAAATCGCCTATAATTTTTAATAAATGACACAGCTAGATATTATTGAATCGCAGGAAAGAATTAAAAGCCGTGATTAGACAATAGCTTTATTGGAGAAACATCATCTGGATAATGATTGTGAGATTGGCCGATTGAAGAATCAACTTACAGAATCATTTATGAAATTAATAGATTAAAAAATGAAATTGCAGGACGAGATGATGAAATAAGAGAATTTATTAATAAAGTTATTCCAGAAGCTTACGAAAAAAAATAAATTTTGAGACTCGGTTGGATAGAACTAGGGTTGGAAATGATTATTAGAACTGAAATCAAAAACATTGCGAATTCCAACCGAACTAGAGAGTGAAAGTAGATACCTCTCATTAATTTTCCAAATCGTTGGTACTTGAGTTCAAAGGAAACATTTGGGCACATTCGAATTTCGCTATCATTCATATTCTTAATCTGTTAACAATGTAAGTTTGTTGTCAAATCAAGAAGACATAAAGTGCATGTTCTACAAGCGCGACATGGAAGAAATAACGTAGAACAAAAACATGTTACACAATCATTTTTTATCCAACCAAAACTGGTATTGTTCCCTAATTAGAAACTATCTCCGAATTACAACATTGAGTCGTTCCCTTGATTACTAAAATAAGTTATACTAATCAATATTCTCGTGATATAAAACTTATTTCAATCTTCGATCAACTAAATAAAAATAGATTTGTAAAGTTTTTGTAATCTACGTAACACACATATCTGATTTTATTCGTGGATGAAATTTGAAAAAATAAAACAGTAGTAAATCATGTCATCTTTAACGGCTAATAATAAAACATGTCTCTCCATGACATTGACAACACTTTTAACAAAAACAAGTCATTACAAATTAGTTTGCTAATACAGAAGAACTTATAGATTACTTAAAAAATACGAGTGTGTTACATCTCGATGATACTCACTTGGATATTTTTCGTGAACATGAAATAATTGGATATGTCCTTCTTGACATGACCGAAAAAAAATTCCTAAGTTATGGTTCAGCAGCTTCACTCGCAAAATTTGCCAAGGAATGCAAGATGCAAACAGACAAACGTTTTCCACAGACTAATCCTTTGAAAGAAAATGAATTTTATGACATATTCTAATTTGTGAAAAATAAGTTGGACCTAAACACGGAACTAATAGTTTTTAATCAGTTTAAACAAGAGCTTGAAGAATATATATTAATAATAATACGTTAACAGAGGGGAATTTGACCCGTTCAATCTGCAATAAAAGCTTAGACTCCGACAAGACATTGTCTAGATATATCACCGAACAACATTACCGTTGTAACTAATGTGCAATGCAAACAGTTGGATAACTTAAAGAGGAGAGTGTGTATAATGTATGAATACTAAAAAATATTACAGCATTTTGAAAAATTATTCTATCACTAATCTAAAACCTATGAACGATGAAAGCAGCATAAAAAATGAAAAATAAAAATATTATACTATGTCCTCCATGGAATCTTCTCTAGAAAAATCGTTCATGAGACAGCTTCTGTATTCACACCAGAGCCAATGACACGCAACTTTCGCATTCGGCCTCTTATCTGGATCAGGATTCATAAGTATTTTTGAATACTCAATTAATTTTTGCTCAGATGTAGCGGTTTGAATAAGATGGCCAATTGACCAGATGTCAACTGCTTGATTATGGCTTCCATTTAAGGAAAAAATTTCTGGTGCATGAGTTTCTCTATCTAACTTGCTGTAGGGAGAACTTGCAGGAGACTCACACGCGTGATCATAATTGGTTACTCTCCATTTGTCGCTAACGCCTTCTTTCATAATCGTCGTCCATTGAATGTCACGGTGCATGAAGTTCGTTTTATGATAATCCTTTAAAAAAGTTAATATGCAGTGGAGGGCTTTTACAAGTTGTTCTATAGATTCTGGTTTGCGAAATTTTTTGCGGAATAAAGCGTTTTCACCGTAACGAACTTTTTTTTCTACCATTCGATGATACATAGTAACATGCTCTAAAGTTTCAAATACTTTTTAAATCCAAGTAAAAGATAGTTAATGTCACGTTGTGTTTGGAAGACAGTCACTCTCAAAATTACAGACACTTACCGGTGGTAGTGGTGGGGATGATAGTGATGATGTGGATTTTCTCTGGATCATGGTTTTTATGATTAGTTTCAAAATAGTTACAGAACAGTTTATAAGGCATCATCTCATCTCTGAAAAGTCCTCCTCTGGTAGAAACTTGATTAATCGCTTTCACATCGACATCAACTTTCCAAAGTTTCACTGTGTATTTATAACAATCGACAACATTATTCCTATAACAGATATAATCTCTAAGGTGATCAACTTTGAAACTTTCAATGTTGTAACGTTTGTTACTAAACTCGGCGAATAGACTTTTATTCTTATTGTCTTTATAAATGTTAACCGAGAAAGTGTCAAGAAAGTTAAGAGTGTCGTTTAGAATTGAACAATTGAATGAGGTTTCCATTTCGATTATTTTTGTATTTATTTTTTTATAAAATAAATTTTAAAGAAAGAGTTTTGAGAAATTTTAAAGAAAGAAGTTTTGAGAAGCTTGAGAGAAGTCTAAGGTATATATATACTTTGTACCTTTCTGAATACATGATGTAATAAAAGATACTTCGACAACCAGTACATGAAAAAAAATGATTCATTAGATTTTGATTCTCCGTATTTATTAAAAAAGGTGAATTAACGTTACGTAATTTGATTGTGGTATTAGATTGGCTAAGTGAGTAACGTAAGGTGACAAAAATCACATATGTATTACAATTTGTATAATACAGTGGTGTGCAAAAAAAATGAAGTTTTTTAAATCACGTTAGTTTCACAAGTATTGCATCAATTCAAATGTATAATACGTCATTTTAAAGCTGAGATGCTGCGTCATAAGGTATCCATTCTAATATATATGATAATTTCATCATTATGAACTGATAATTGAGTATCTTGAATAAACTTATCAATATCATCGTTACCACTAGTGAACTAGTCCAATTTCCAAAATTTTGCAAAATTTGTTGAAAATACATTGCATTACATATTTACATATTTTATTACATTCTTTACATTTATTTTTATTTAAAACCATTTGAATCTGATATGTATATTTTAGGTACAAGAGACTTAGTTTGGAAAAAAGAAATGTATCAAAACTAGCGAATCCTAATGTACCAACTCTGAGAATCTATTATGGAGCCACTTTATTGCCTAACAATAAAATAATTTATATAGGTAAGCAAGTAAATCTTTTCTTAATCTAATTTAAATATTATTGTCCATATTATTATCTTCTTTTAGGAGGTATCATGGTAAAAATTATTTATCCTTGAAGCAGGTAAATCAAATTATTAATTGTTTAATTACCAAGTTTAATCGTAAATTTACGAACAATTTTATTAATTAGGTTTTATATTTATGATACAGCATAGAGAAGTAAAGTCGCATTAATACTTTTTTATCAAATTGATATTTGCGATAAATTTTTCTTTTTAATAATTAAGTTAAATTTTAGATAACTACCGGAACAATACCTTCTAATAGAGGGAAGTTTTCTGCCGTTCTTGGTAGGATTATTATTATTAAAATAATTTGAATTTAAATTTAAATTACGATATCGTTATAATTTATTATTTATCACAAAAAGGATTGGATGGTCAAAAAATAATAATCTTTGGAGGCTTTAACCGTTTTGGTCATCTTAAAGCTAATGAATCACTTTATATTAAATTTAATAAATTTTGAATGGGATATTCCAAGAATTTCTGGAAGAATTCCGAAAAATCATTATTACCATAAAGCAAATGTATTCGATAATTATAAAAGTTTTTTTTTCTTAATAGGACTTGGTTATAAACAATCAATTGAAAGTGATATTTTATCGCTTGATATAAGTAATAACGAGGAATATGTACGGAAATGACTTGAGCCTATAGATTCATCAGTTTAACCAACTGATTCATCAACAGTTTCATCAACAGATTCATCAACAGTTCATCAACAGATTCAACAGATTCGTTAGCAGATCCATCAACAGATTTATCAACAGATTTATTGACAGATCAATTTATGCTGGCGTTGCTAATTATTTTCGTATTTACTATAATTACTATAGTTTACTTAAACTACTTAAACAAGAAAAGGGATAGTAATTCTGATTGGCTTGAAGAAGCTATTTCCAATAAATACATTAAATATTATGAATATAAACATTTTAGTAATATACAAAAAGTTGGTATTGGATATTTTGCAGAAGTATTTCGTGCAAATTATAAAGATTCAGAACAATATTTAGCTTCAAAATCTTTTTTTAACCTTGATATTGCAACTATTAAAGAAATTAATCGTGAGGTATTTGAAAAAAGAAAAAATAATTATGATTTTTTTAAATTTTTCTTTTTAATTTATATTTTAAAATCAAAATTTATTTGTGGTTTTAAGCTTAGACTTCAACGTGAAGTTGATTTTCATAATAGTATTATTCGTTTTCATGGAATTACAAATTCAGAGTCAAGTATGTTTATTATAAAATTATATTTTTTTTTAATAGCTAGTCTATTAATAAAATAATCAATTACTAGAAAATCAAAGAGGCAATAAATTTAATATATTAGTATTAGAATTAAAATACACGGACGGTGGCTCACTTAGAAACTACTTAAACAAGAATTTTGATACACTTACTTGGAAACGTAAATGTAATCTCGCTCATCAGTTGGCTTGCGTCGTTTCTTGTCTACATGATGAAAATACATTACATTGTGATTTGGTAATTTAGTATTTACATTTTTTTTTTTTTTTAATTATGAATCTTGTTAAATGTTATTAACTTCTATATATTTCATTTAAAGCATTCAGGCAATGTATTATTTCATCAAAATGTCATTAAATTGGTCGACTTTGGATTTTCAAAAAGGATTGGTGTTGTAACAAACAATCACTCAGAATTACATGGAATAATTCCTTATATTGATCCAAAAAGATTAACAGACAAGATTCAATACAAATATATAATATATATTAGACAAAAAGAACGATGTATATAGCGTTGGTGTTCTATTATGGGAAATATAAAGTGGTAATCCACCCTTTTATACTCAACGTGAAGCAAGTTTCTTGCCAATGAATATCTTACAAGGTCTTAGAGAATCCCCTATATTGGATCTAAATATTATATATTCTTTCCGACTTTATATTGGTAATTATTATTATTTATTTTATCTCTATATTGTTGTCTGTCACTTTAGTTAACTATAAGCGTTCTCATCATTAATTTATTTCAACACGAATTGTCATTATTGTTATTTATCGTGTTGGGATGGTGAACCCAACAACCGTCTAACTATAAAGCAAGTAACTTCACAACTCAAAGAAATGTTATCCAAAATAGACGAAGAAGAAATAGTAAATTTAAGTGAAAAGATCATTATTACCCAGTTAAAAATTTAAACCAATTATTACTTGGTTCTGATAATGACAAAAAAGAAGCATCAGATTATTTAGGGTTTAATGATTTAACAAATAAATTAAAGATACTTTGATAAAAACAACTAATAATAAATTAATTAATAAATTAGCCAAACCAGGTTGTAATCTGGAATAATATGTAATAACTAAATAATTATTGATTAGGAGGGGGTAAAAATATCAAAGGGTGACATCATTGTATCTTGTCCATCATAACAAACATATTTGATTGACAAAAAGTATTAGTATTAGTTCGTCAAAATCAGCATGATCCTAATAGACTGACTAATAACTATCGTAATTACGGTAACATTATCCAAACCTAGAAAGTGAGCAATATGACTCTGAAATTTTACTCCGTTCCAACAGTAAAATTTTTTAAATATACAGGATCCATTTATCGAATTTCACTATGTAATTTAATTAAACTATTTTTTTTTTCTGCATATAATTGTGTAAATGTTGATGAAAATATGGCTCATAGGTACAACTTACGTAAAAGAGTTGATAGATCTTGGATGTGAAGAAACTAATAAATCATCTGTATTTCTACGAATTTCACATAAAGAAGCTGATTTACAGAAAATTTTAAATTATCATAAATATTAATTAAAAATGGTATTTTCGATGGATATATATGTATAAAGGTAATTTTTTTAGGCATTTCAATGAAAAAAAAAAAACACGTCATTACAAAAATACTTAAATTCTCTTTTAGTGATATATTCGTCAGTCTATAATTTCACATTCCAAGCATTCACTCTTATTGGATCTATGATCTGTAAAAAAAAAAAAAAAAAACTCAGCAATTTATATAAAAAAAACTAAATAAGTATGAAGTTTATCAAAATAAAATTCATAAATACCCGAATATTCTACACTTGATATATTATCGTAATTTTCATAATAATCACCAGAGTTTTTTGGTTCAGGAAGGTTATTATTACAATTAAATAATCTACTTGTATATATAGCTCCAGGATGCGTTTTATTTGTTAAAGGTAAATTATTAGTATCTAATAAACTATTACTAATACTAATTTCTTTAATTTGTTTAACTAATTCTAGGTCTAATAATTCTGTTTCGTCATAATTCCTATTTTTTACATATTTATTAAGGTCTTCTTTCCATTCACAAAACATTCTTGTAAGATCGTTTGCACTTGGTCTATTTGATGGATTTGCATCTAAGCATCTTTTGACTAAATGTAAAATTAATTGAGGTACTTTAAAATTAAATCTAGGTCTTAAACCGTCACAAATCTTTAATACTAAATATTCATCATGATCAATATCATAATATGGAGGTAATTCGGAAATTACCTCATACATAATTATGCCAAAACTATAAGTATCAGTAGCTTTGGTATAATCTTGTCCTCTTAAAATTTCAGGAGCTAGATAAGGTAAAACGCCATATACGCTATTTTCCATATTTTCTAATTCTTCGTGATTTGCTGGTCTACACAATCCCATGTCAGTTATACGTGATAAATCTTTATTACATACTATATTCCCACTATGTAAATCACGATGAATTAATTCTTTATCATGAATTCTCCCAAGTCCAATTGAAATATTTCGTAAAATACCAATTCTATATCCCCATATCTGCAAATCCAAATCCAAATTTGTTTCATAAAATTTATGCTTTTTATATTCATTATATACCTTTTCCTTTTTTTCATTCAAATAGTTCCGCAAACTTCCCCTGTTAGCATATTGCATAACCATAATATAATCTTTTGTATCAGAATCTTGAGTTATTCCATAACACCTAATAATTTGATCTAATGGTTTATAACTAAATACTTTAATATGTGACGTAATCTAAATAGTTAAAATAAAAATTATTAGCAAATAATAATAATAATAATAATAATAATAATAATAATAATAATAATAATAATAATAATAATAAATATTCAAAATTCATTAATAATAAATTAGTTTATACCTCATTTATAAATTCATACGTAATTTTTTGAGATTTATTCAAACTTTTAAGAGCTACAAATGTATTATTCCTTTGACCCAATCTTTTCCATTGACATTTACTTACATCCCAATGAAATATATTGCCATCCTTCCATGTCGCCCTATAAACTTTTCCAAATCCACCTTTTGCAATATATTTAACTTTAGTAAACCTATCATAAGGTATCCACTCTAGTATTTGATAACTATCCCATGCTGATAATTGAGTATTTTGAATAAACCTATCAATATCATCATTACCACTAGTCCAATTACTAAAATTTTGTTGAAATCTTTTTGAATTACAAGTTTGACACCAATTATGTCCCGTATTTTCTTGTTTGCATTCTATGCACCTTCCAAATTTTTGCACTCTCAAATTTGAATCACAAGTCTGACATAAGATTGATGAACCTAAGATTGACGCGCACAAAAGCATACTCATTTGTTTGCATTCTATACACATTCCATACTTTTGTTCGTCCATGCCTGATTGATCCATAGTATGAGTATTAGTTATAACTTAGACGACTGTCAAAATTGATAAACGAAATCTAAGTATATTAATGACAATTTAACGTCACTAAAAGTTGAATTGAAGAAAGAATGAAGGCAAAAAAAAAAAAAAAATCAATGACATAAAACAAGAAAAAAGAGAGAAATTAATTAAAACCCGACTGAAAATAAGACAAAAGCAAAAACAAAAAAAAAAGTTCAGCCATTGAAAAAGAAATGAACAGAACAAAGTTTACCTCGGTGTTACATAATATAAACAAAAAATAAATAATCATATATTTGGATCTTACAGTTTATTTCATTGGCTAATCATATATGAGTCACATGGTGACCAAGTTGCTATTCTTGTATCATGTTTTCAAAATGTGTAACGAATTGTACAATGATAAATTCACAAACAAACCAAATACAGAAATAAAGTTCTCTGGTTACGAAATTAATGATGAAACAGAAAGAGATTAATCATGTAAAAATTAAAGGCGAAGAAACGAAGAATTTACTGTGCAGTGCATAAAATTGACTTTAATATTCATAAAGACATCGTACAAAATCAATTTATAAATCTCCACAATTGGCACCTTACTATATAATGAGTATTTCAGCTGGCAGTATAGTCAAATACATAAGTTCACTACAAATTTAAATATATTGTTTGCAAATTAAATTTTCTTATAGATTAAGGAGGAAATGTTAAGTCAATATATTTAACATAATTTTAGTAGACGACCTCTATATGGGATTCTGTGCGCCAAAACTCCTCCACATAGCCATATATCAACTTTTTCAACCGAATACCTGTTGGGAGATCGCCTAATAGCTATTAATAAGTAATCAATAATGTTTTTTTTTCTCAAGATGCCAGTTGCTTCAAAACTAACACTACTGCAATAAGTGAGGATATAATACAACAAATATGTATGTTACCAAACTTGAAAATAAAAATAAAAACTCAAATTGCTGAATACTTTAAAAGATTGTTTGAATAGTCAGTATAAAGACTTTTTCTGGTTAAAGTAAATACAGAAAATAATTTATGCCAGTAGACAAACACAGAAAATTTTTTGTATGTTTGTTAAATTAAATAGATACTTATATTTTAATCAATAATAGAAAAATTAGAGAATTCTATATTGTCACAATTTCATATGAAGGGATTTCCATACAATGCCTGACTGCGTGACTACACTCTTTTCATTCCTTTACATCCACTTTATTTGTTTTTTTTTTTTTTTTTTTTGCGCCCACTTTTTGTTTCTTATGATCTTTTTTATTTTTTTACACTCATTTTTTTTTGTTTTTTTTTCGCTTCTTCACACTTATCTTTCATTTATCTGTGCTTTCTTTTTCGTTTCTTTATGTTCGATTTTTTACTAAGAACATATTAATAATTAATAAAATTTTTTTTTGTAGCAATAAACAAACATATAATAACTGCATGATAAGGATAGATATCACGCGTGCGATAAGTAAATTTACTCAAAATAAATAAATAAAAATACTGTAAAGACTTGACCTAATTAATAATATTTCGAGTCAAATCAGTAGATCACATAAATTGGCACTTCCAGGATCTCTAACCAAAAAAGAACCTCAACATCCTGTACGAGTAGTCGGAGTAGGATTTCCGAAAGAACAAGCTCTTTAAACTTAATACTGAGTCTTGACGTATAATAATTCACGCAATATCTACTGAACTTAGAAATGAAAAGATGACGCACGTTTCTTAAACGATTTTGCATGAATGCCCAATTGAGAGTACACCTTTTTTTAGTGAGTTTATCTTTCTGACTTTAAATTAATAAAAAGAGAGTCTGAATGGAATTTATTAATTTCAGTGATCAATGGAAATTTTATTCATGTGACGAGATAAAATTTAAGTATGCTATCTATATATCATCTCTGAAACCTTAAAATAAAAATGATGAATATTATCTTAAAAGGTTTTAGCGATTTAACTTCTCAGGAAAGTAAGTTTATTGTGTTAAAAAATTATTTGCTTTAATACGATTTTATCCTTTAACGTTACGAGCTCTTTAATGACAATTTCATAAGTAATTTAAAGTCATTCCAAAGCTGAGAAATTAAAAATTCAAACAATGAAAGTGTAGCTTGCGTTTAAAAGGAAGAATTTTTGTAATTATATTTAAAATAAATCATATCTGACATAATTTTATAATTTTGTAAACGTCAAATTACTAAATATTGCTACATCAAAAAACTCTTCCACGTCGATCCTCAGACCAAAAATTTTTGTAAAGGAAAACTGAACAAAACGACTTAAAAGTTATTGATAAGGACTCGTTAAAACACTAAATATGGAGTCGTACTCGACGTGAGATGAGTTTAAAACCAAGTTGCGAGTAGAATTTGAAAGAACTTTTAAGAAACTTCAGAAACATAGGACGCTGCTCACGGAAAAATTTTCAATATTATTGACGATAAGTTTGGACGTCCAAAAAGTAGTCTGGCCTATATACCGAACATACACGTTGGAGCTATTGAATTAATATATAAGGTTATAGAACAAATAATGACAGAACTATATAATAAAGATGTTTCGTTAATAGGGAAACAAAATGGACCTTCGCACTTGATTCGTGAGGCGCAGCAAAGAACAAGGACATTACGTCAGAGCTAACGAAAAAGGAACCGAAACTAAAGGAGAAGGAACGAATCATTTTTACAGAAAAACGAAAAAAACAGAAAAATTAACAAAAGAAGTTAGTTCAACGAGGGATATTCTGAATAAGGAAAAATTGTAGAGAAGTTGGTCACAAAAAGGAGAGTGCGACCACGCGTACGAAAAAAGAAATGTAACGATACCCGTAAATCAACCATATTCGGAGTACGCCGCAGAACCACATGATTTATTGATTTACGATTTCCCAGCAGATTAAAGGATGAGCGTATTAGTGAATTACTGCAACAGTTTGGAATAGTGAAGACGTTAAGTATAAGGGGACAACATATATACAAACCAGTCTCTATTTGTTTGCACAAGGTAGAAATAACGTTTATCAAATCTGAAGACAGATCAGTTGATTTAGATTACGATAGTAAAACATTGGAGGTTAGATGTTATCCAGAGTCGATTGAGTATTAAACAAAGAAAACAAATTTCAACTCTTTAGCGGAATAAAAGAGAATAAGGTAGTTAGTTAATACTGCCAAAAATATGATTGTATTTTCGCAAAGATAGTTAGGATAATGAGTAAACGATTTGTGCAAGCTTGTGACAAGGCGCTACAATCGAACAGCCTCAAGAGAATCAATGGATTCAAAAGAAAAACATGGTTTTTAGGAAAAACGTACCAAAAAAAGACGTCGAGGACCGAAGATGCGAAGTAAAACAGTTACCGCAGGCAAAAGATATAAAGATAACGGATGAAGAATTAAAGGCCTTCGGCATAACTTCGACAGAATGAAACAAGTTACTTCGAGAAGAGGGAGGAATATCGGGAATTTAAAAGAAAGAGGAGGAATTCGCTCGAGTGAACGCCACCTGTTCGTCAAGACTACCGAATGAAGAAACAAGAAAGGAAGAACAAGAAAACGAATTTAACCAAAGGGTTAAAAATAGAGGGGATTCGTTATACAGAACAAAATTTGTTGTGAAATGTGTTAGCGACGCTGGTTCGGTTAATGGAGATTTATCAGAATGTATTTCGAAATTAGTTTAGTTTAAATAATAATAGAGTTTTTTTTTCTTTTATTATTTTTATTATTAGTATAATTTCTTTTGGAAAAGTTTCACTTGAAAAATGGTGATTTATGTGTATAGATACATATGTTATACGTCTATGTTGAAAATGCAACCATTTTTTTTTATAGTCTTCGGCGTTCACAGTAAAGAGTAACAAAAAAAAAAAAAAAAAAAAAAATTCAAACGATCGAATAAAAATAAATGGTAAATTTCGAAATTCATATTAAGTAAACTTTTAATTAAAATCGCTTTTATTATAATATATAGATGAAAAGATAAAAAAAAATATAATTACAAAATATATATAGAATAAATAGAGGTACAAATTATGTATGCTATCGCAAATGATTATTTAAGCATACCGGTCACATTGATTACGACATCGGTTGAATCGTAATGAAAACCATGCAAAAGTTGCTCTACGTTAGCCTTCTCCGAGTCTTTCAAGCTAACAAGAGGAATATGATACCTTCCTTTAATGAACGGTATTTTGCGTATTTCTATATCCTCTTCAAAAATACATTTCGAACGCAAAAAAGGTATAATTTTTTTCGAAATTTCCTTTTCCAAAGTTTTCTCACTTTGATATTCAACCTCATCAGAATGTTTTTTTGGATCCCCTTCAGAATTTTCTAAAACCCCAAGACGGTTTTTTAAATCCTTAAGATAGGTTTTTAGATCCCGTTCAGATCTTGCTATATCATTAAGATATTGTTCTAAATTCTTTTTATATTTCCTTAAATTATCAAGACGTCTATTTAAATCCTTTTCAGAATTTTTTAAATCTTTGAGACGTTTGTTTAAATCTTCAAGACGACCCATAAAACGTTTTTTTATTAAAGTATTTTTAATCTTAGCGGAATGATTTTTTAATTCATTCAATACATCTTTTAGATTTTTTTCTAAACCATCAAGATTATTTTTTAAATCCACGAGACTCTTTTTGAGACCCACATCAACAGTTTCTCTCTCGTTTTCAGTCTCGTTAACATCATCTCCAATCTTTTCAACAACATCTTCAGTCTTTTTAACATTTATTTCGATTGTTTCAATCGTTTTAAGAGACTCTTCATATATATGTCTAACATCGTCCTCTAATTCCTCTGTAATCTTTTTTTTTAATATCTCTCTATCATTTACAGCCTTTTCAAAACGTTTTCTTAAGTCCTCATCAACCCCTACAAAATATTCTCTTATAGCTTTACGTATCCGAACTTTATCGTTCTCGATCTTATCCTTCTCGGTGTCAGACGGATCATTTTGTTTTTTCATTATTTTAAAGAATCTATTTGACTTAAACCATTCTGGAATTTTATGTAACCCAAAATTTCTCAGAAGATCATGAATACTATTCACAACTTTCGGTTCAATAGTTACTCCCCCTTTCGATTCTGTTATATATTTCTTTATTGTTAATACAATTTCTCTGGCAATGTCTCCACTCTCACGACCTCGATATTTTTTCACCAACGTTTTCATTTGCTTGATATAACCTACTCGGATAAACCCATTTATCGATAGTCCCAAAATGAAAATAATTATGTGATGCGTTTTCTTAAAATACTCAGGTTTATATATAATAATATATATACATAAGCAGTCTAATAGACCAAGAACTCCACCAACTAAAAGGCAATCATCCGCTATAAAACTTATACGTTTATGATGACTTATTTCTTCAGCGGAAGTAAAAAATCCAAAAAAGATGCTCACTAAGGTAAGAGCGGTGAGAATAAAAGCAATAATCGCAAAAGATATATAACGTCTAGTATACGATGATTTTAAAAAATAATTCCGTTCCTTAATAACATTTGTCGCTAAATCCAAATGATAAATGTATTCCGATTCATGATTCGGAAATGATAGTTTTGAACGTTCAATAGAATTTGAATATTTTTTAAGATTATCATCTGAAATAGTGAGGATATTATTATCAACCGTTGTTGATTTACCTTGTCCCTTAAACCAATCATAAGCGGTTTTAAGAATGCCCAAGCTACCTATAGATCCAGTTATAGTAGTATATATAATTTTTAAACTAGAAGGATCAACATTCGTAAGTTTTAGGACAAGAAGAATAATTCCAACTAATATGACAAGTATAGAAATAGATGCAAAAGTCTTCAGATCACCGGCTACCTGGCGCGTAAGGTCTATATTAAGCTTTGCTTCATTATTCAATTCTATTATTTTTAACATCTTTCTCGTGAAATCCAAGTTTTTCAAATATACATTTTTATCGGTATCGTTACTTTTAGTTTCCTCATTTTTATTTTCGGCCTCCTGTTTTGGTATAACGGTTATAGATGTCATTTTAACGAATTAGACCTTGTTAATTTTTTTCCGTGCAGTAGTATATAACGAAGCTTGTATTTAAACTTATTGACTTTTTTTAAAGGACCGCCAGAGAAATTGACCTCTTTAAATGATAGTTTGAATGAATCCAATTTTGTAAATTTATAAATAAATTACCAATTTCGAGCGCCACAAAATAAAAACTTATTGTGATTTATAAATATTGAGTAATGAAAAAATCAATCATATGCATGCAAACCCTATGGTTTGTAAACATGCATGGTCTGTCGTACTAAATTGGAAATATTGAATAAATGGATGAATTTAAACGATATGCATGGTATTCACAAAAAAGTATTTGTGAATCACAGATTGCTCGTAAACATGCATGGACAATCCTGCTTAAATGAATAATGAATTAAAAGTTATGCATGCAAATGCACTTTGTACTCAAAAACAAAATTTTTGAAATCATATGTTTTATATGTTTTAGACTATCTGCTAACCCAATTTGTATATCACAATAATTTTAAACGATCAAATTGATTGTTTTTTTTTTTATTTATTGTGTTTTCATTTTCATTTTATAGGAATCTTTCGGATCAGTCTTTTTTTTTAGTATGCTGTAATGAGAGAAAAAATTCTTGGCTTTTTTATCACGTTGAAGAAATGCTTGGCATTTTTTTTATCACAAGACCTTTATGTTGATTTATACGCAAGCATATTTATGAATTCAGTTTTTTAATTCACAGCATATTCAAAAAGGTATCTATAAAATAACATTGATCACAGGACCTCCTAATAGAGTATAGCTGTTGTGCTGTATTAAAGCTTAATTGAATAACTAGACTATATACATAACAACATAGAATGTTATCATGATAATACTGCTAATATAAAACATTATTTATTATTATTGACCAAAATTCGCTCGTTGATAATTTAAAAAGTCAGGACAAGAAGCGAGAGATTTCGCAAGTCCTTCATTCTTTCAAAAAAAAATTATATTTGATTATCCGAAATGAACACTGTAATGAAATTTTTTAATTACTTAAAATGGAAGAAATAATAATAAGACCACCTATAAATTATTCATTCTGAATAATGTTTTTTTTAGGTTGTATTACAGTAATTACACATGCATTAAATTAGCCCCTAAAAAAACGAATAATTTCTAAAGACGTTCAAATCAATAACCATTTTTTTTTTATTGGTCAGTTTTTATATTGTCCACATTTATTACTACGTTGCTTAGCTAAATTGTTTGGCTTCATGATTATTTTAGAAACTTCCAGGTAAAGTGGTGTAGATTTATAAAGGAGCACAACAACTCTTTTCAGTTGGTATCGAAGCGGTGTATTTAAAAGTTACATCCTTAGCTTTAGTTTGCAATTATTAAAACCTTTGCGTTAATTTCAAGTGAAACAATCACATTAAAAAAAAAATAAATAAAAATAAAATAAAAAAGGAATATAATATGTATATATATGAAAAAAAAAATTGTTTTCTTGAATTTGTATAATTTTAGTTAGACATAAAAAAGGAGTGATTGATAATAATCAATTCCGTAATCTGGGCCCTTTTCCGTGTGAAATGGCGTATAATTACATAAAGTTACATAAGATTGACCAATGTCCAAATAAAGCTTTTTCGTTTCTATGGTGTACTACACAAGTCAAAAGCATGTTGTAAAAACAACATGTCACTTGTCATAAAACAACATGTCACTTGTTGTAAAACAACATGTCACTTGTTATAAAACAACATGCTACTTGTTGTTTTACAACAAGTGACATGTTGTTTTACATGTTGATCAACACAACAAGTGACTTGTTGTAAAATAATATGTCTCTTGTTGTTTTACATGTCGATCATAAAGTGATTTCCATAAATGGAAACCAAATTTTTTTGGATTCCGTATATAGCACCTTACCCGATTTTCTGGTTTTAATCATATCACTTTTTGTTTATATCACATGACGAAAAAAAAATAAGAGTATTTATATTAATAAACATTAAATTAATAAAAAAAGTTATTTCGCAATATGCAAAATGCCCAATTAAAATCAAATAACAGACATTTTGATACATTTTTTTTAATTCAATTTAATAACAAATTTTCATCTTAACTTCTTCATTAATTAGCATTTAATTTATTTAAATGATAACTCGGATCATGAAACTTTTAATTATTGCTTAATATTTGGCAAATACTTAAAAGACTTAATTTGTCACTACAATAAAAAGAAATAATTAATGTAAAACCATTTTAAAAATTGAGTTAATTTTAATTTCCCTGCGCCACTTCCTGCGTCTCAATCACGTAACTTTGATTTTGATTGGCTAAATAAATTATTAAATTTAACATCCCTTATAACGTCGCATCTTATAATATAAACTTACGCATCCCTTATTTTTTTTTTTTAAAAGTATCGAAATATTGATGTTTTTTAATAACACAATTATGAAATATTTATCAATACTGTAATTACAAAGAAAATTTACTTTACAGTTTCAAAACAAATATCATTATAAAAATGCATTGTTTAATAAGAAGATCATTACAAAAGTAAAACACCAAATAATGACAATAAAAAAACATTTCAATATAGTTTGTCTAAAAAAGCCAATATTTCTTCATAAAAACAAAAAAAGAAATGTTTTAACGTAAAAACCACTATTTAACTAGAAAAGAAGATCCTTTCTTCTCTATTTACATCCGCATCTATGAAAACAAGTAATCCTATAATTAAAAAGATCCTTCTTTTCTTGTGATCATATCTGAAAAAGTCAGTATTCCCATATGGAATGTTTTGTTAAAAAATGTTGTTTCTTAACCAAAAAAAAAAAGATTCTCTCCTTAAACCTTTCGTCATTTACTTTGGGTTCATGTTTAATGGTGTTTCATAGTACTTTCATTTCTACAAAAAAAAGAAAAAAAATGGTTTGTTAGAAAATAAAACAAAATTTTCTTTCCCTTTTTCACTTACTAGAAAGGAAAAACACTTCGTTAGAACAATTTAGCAAAAAGAGTATTTTTTTTCTGTAATAGGGGATGCTGCGTTCTTAAACAAAATCAGATTTATCACGTGATAGGGTGCAACATTTGCGTAAAAAATTATTTACTTAAAAATTATATTTTTATTTTTTTGATTCAAGAAATTCTTTTACTCTAAAGTTATCTGTTTAAAATTCCATTCATTTTAAAAAGAAAAAGATAAAATTATTGAAATCTCAGCTCCTTATTCAATAATAAATTTCAAATTATCCATCCTGAAAACTCATAGAAATCCATTTACAATTTACATAACTAAGGATTATTTCTTAAAATATTAGCCACAGCTCGTACAGTTTTATTGTAAATATTTATGCCATAACCTTTATTATCATCTTCTAAAGGATTAACGAGAGACTGAAGTAAAACCATTTGCTGTTGAGTTAAAATATTTCTAGGTTCATCTACAAAAACAGTATTATCACTATTTTCAGTTGATATGGGTCCATCAAAATCAATTCCATATTCATATGGATTTATATTGGAATCCTCCATTCCACGATAACCACATGTCATCATTCCTTTTGTAAAGAGTTGTTCAGGTGTTAAGTTACCTTCAGTTCTGATTTTATGTTTATTCCATATCAATTTCCATTTTTCTAAACTTTGATTTATTCTTGGTAAGAAAACATAATGCAAACAAAACATGTAAACGCTATTGTCAATATTAAAGCTGCCTATTTCTTCTAAATAATTAAAAACTGTTGAATATAGCTTTATGACGTCTTTGATGAGATCAACCCATAAACGTTCAATACGTTGATTGTGGACTGATTTTCCTTTAATAAAACTACCACGATCAGAACCACGGTATCTATTCATAAATTGTTCAACGAGTACATTTTCTCCTCCATTATCAGCTCTAACACGGCTTGGAATTCCAAATTCATGAGTACCTTTTCTAAAGTATTGAAATACTGTTTGTGATTTATTATTCCCACTACAATGAATATATGTTATAATTCTTGAGTATCCATCAATACCTGCATGAATAACAAACTTCCATCTGATTAACTTATGGTGACCATCAATATGCCAAAGTGCATTTGGACCTGCAACTTTATAGACACGTCTTAATGTCGTTCTAATTAACCTTGAAGCATTTCCAAGTACATCAACACGTTTAATTGAATTTTGTAATTGTTGCCTTGTGACTTTTATTCCTTCTGTTTGTAATGCACCCATAAGCATTCTTATGCCAAAAAAGGGATTTTCCTGCTTAAGTCTCTTTATAATTGCATCTAAATCATCATCTGCAAGTAAAGAATATGGTTGTATTGGATCTTCTATACTATAATCCTGACGTAATCTTTTTATAGTTGAAGCTGAAACTCCAAGTATTTTACCTATTTTAGTCCAGTCAAATCCTTGTTCTCTTAATAATTTTACAGCCTCAATATTTATTACATATTTAGGACGCCCTCCAGTTTGTACTCTTTTCACATACCTTTTAATTGGAGATGATCTTGTAGCATCATTTAATGAGTGAATTCTTTCTAGCAACTTTGTTCTTAAATATTCAATATCTTGCAAATAATTTGTAATTTCTTGAGAATTTTTATATTGTTGTATTTGAAAACATCTTGATGACAATGTAGCTAAATTTTGGAGATGAAAATTTTCTAAAGTATTGGCATCATTTTCTTCTAAAAGAGCTCTATAAACTGTTCCCAAAATTTGGTCTACATGTTCATAAAATTGTCGTTGAAGCGTTTCTGATGACATTTTTTGAGAGATTTTTTTTTTTTTTTTTTTTTTTTCAAAAAGAAAAAAATTTATATTCAATTCCATGAATGTTGATCTTCGTAATATTCAAGATAATCAGCAACATCTCGTTGGAAAATCATGTACGTTTTAATCTTTGATATTACAAATTCAGTAACACAAACTGTCATTTTCGAACACCTAAATCAAAGCAATGTATATATTATTACATGCGCTTATGCTTATGCTTAAGCCTAGGCTTCAAGCTTCAAGCTTCAGGCAATTGATTCACAGTCAGCTTCTTTACGGATGGTGGGCTAATAAAAAGTGATAAAAAAATGATGTAATAAAAAAAAATTGATGAAAATGATGATTATCATATGTAATATGTACGTAATAAAATGGTAAAAAATGATAGTCAAAAATCAATCCATAATTACTAATGTACATGATTTACTATGGTAAATAAGAAATTACTATGAAATTATTACTATAGAAAAAAAATTTTATTACTATTTAAAGATAAATACCAACATTTTTTTATAATAATTACGTTTGTTTTTTTAAAAAAAAAAATGGTTATTTGAATTAGATCAAAAATTATCTTAATATTTCTTTCCAAAAAATATTCTTACCGTTATTTTCCTTATCTGTTATGTAAAAAAAGATAAAATTCTTGGTAATAAATGCCGTTTATTATGTAATCAAGTTTTCCATTTAAAGTTGAAATATTTTAATAAGCACGTAAAAAAAAAACATTTTATCTATGTACAAATTTTTACTAGCTGTTGACCCACGTGTAGTCTAATACGTGTTCGGTAATAAATATTGTAGCTGTACTATACATGTATAAATAAGTATTCTAAACGTTACAGTAACATACGTATAAATTAGTAGTCTAAATGTTACAGTTACACACAAAGAGATTATGAATGAATGAAATATTGAATTAAATGCTACTACTACCGACTTCAATGTTAGATCAATATTATATTCCTCATGAACAAACCGGTTATTAAAATTTCGCATATTCCTAATTATCTGAATGATAATAATTATTACCTAATAATTAATATTATGTTTTTGTAATAAAATATATATTTTAATATGCGAAATGAAAAATAATTTTAAAAATATATACAAAAATACAAATCACAAAATCATTTTTTTTAACATATTAAAAAAAAAAGTCAAATCGCAACTCTCTACAAACAACATATTTACTAAAAATTGACAATTTGACTCCTGGTACCACCCTAGTTAACCATAGACAAATTTATTGAAATATAATAAAAGTTGAAATATAAAAAAAATAAACAATGTAAAGACCGCGTTATTATTTGATTATATAACGCATTGTACTGTGCCATGTCATCAAAAGCATTATCATAACATCGTTAAAAATATTGCTAATTTTAATTTATTACATTCATACAATAAAAATACATAATAATTACGCTAGTTAAGTTCTGAACAACCTGCATTCTTTGCTATTTATCGAATCCGCATGTTCAGACTTGTCTAAGTAAACATTTTATTTCACCAATGACAAATTCAAAAGAAAAGTTACCTTCCTGCGCAAGTCCCAACGTTCAAAGACCTGTTCTAAAAAATAAAATGAAAACGAGTTACGTTTTATTATAGAAATTTCAAACAAAGAGATTCGGATAGTTGGGACTTATAAATAAAATGAATATCGTTAAATACGTCTCTTGTTGATAAAAAGTAAGTTTCTTTGCAAAACTTATCATTTTCGATCCTGGAAATCTTAGATCTCTCCTTCCAATTTGAACTATGTACGGTCCCTACTTCCAGACGTCATAATTACCAATAAGAGAATTAAAAGAAGTCCACTCTAAATATTTTGCACCGACATTTAATCCCTCCAGAACCTACAAAAAGAAAACAAAAGATATGTTAAAAATGTTTCTAATTAAAAAAGAACTTATAATAAAGTTTCTTACAGATTTTGATTTCCAGGTACCGATTCAAAACCTCTGAGACCTATAAGAAAGAGAAAAAATATAAATATGTTTTTAATAAAAAAAAGAAAATAAAAAAAAGTTTCGAAGTTAACTTCGAACTTACCATTTGAAGTACCATTGGATCTGAAATCTACAAGGAAAACAAGGGAAACGTAATTTAACGCTTCTATATTTTTTTAAAAAAAATAAGAAATTAAGTTTCGTAATTCTTGTTACGAATCTTACAATTTTAACGTTCCAGCACATTCTAGATCTGAAATCTGTACGTAAAAAAAAGAAAATCAATACATTAGCAAAACGTTCGTTAAAGTAAATACCAAAAAGAAAAAACCTCACCAAGTTTTTTATGCATTCAAGGAATCAAAGAACCAACCGTCTGAAAAAGAAAGAAAGTGATTGTTAGTGACCATTCATTAAATGAAAAATTAAAAAAAAAGTTATAAACTTACGAAATCCAAAGAGATTAATTTGTGAAAGCCGTTTAAAAGAAAAGATAAAAAAGAAGCAGAAGAAGGAAAATAACGAGTGAGAAAAACTATAACTGCGGATATATTATCACCGTTACGTACTTCATATTATTATAGTAAGCAAATCAACATGTGATTTTATGATACTCACTTAGTCAATTTATATATCTCTATTACACTCCATCACACAATTGGCTTAGAAAATTTAACAATCATATTAAAAAGAGGAAATGATCAGATTATGTGATCATAATTCACAATAATATTTACCACTGATTGTACATCAACATTGCAAAAAATCAGCAGTTCCGGTTAATCAATTATATTACAATTGATTGTTTAATTGTATCGGCTAGTAACAATTGAATCAAACAAAGCCACAAATATAATCCAGCATCCTGCATCCAGTACAATAGTCAATAAACAAAATTACTAATATAGAGAATTGAAAGTTCAAAGCCATGAATGCCACATCTAACGATAATTAGCAAATCTTAAATAAAAATATATGATATAAAATGAACAATTTTACTAATATAAAGACTATCTGAAAGAGAAACAAAAAAAGATACGAGCAAACGATGGACAGAATGGATCACATGAGAATATTAATGAAATCAGTATAAAAGAGCAAGAGAACTGGAAGAAATGAACTAGAACAAAATGGTAATTGATAGATGCTTCGAGAACAGAAATGTATGCATGGTCAAAAAACAGATCCAGGAAAAATTGGAACTATTAGTCGGATAGATGTATTAACTTTACAAACTTTATATTATACAGTATGTAACAAGAGAATACCTTTTGTCAAGGAGATATAATAGCGTGCAAGTGTTTGTTGATCAACCAATGAAATCACACTTTCGTTATGCTATTTGGTAATGCAGATGTATGTGTGATATATTTGTCTAAACTTTGATTGGTTGTCATAATTATCTGATAAATAAATATTTTTTTTGTTTATACTTCGCATATTCATTTTATTTCGCAAACAATTTTTACTTTCCAAGACTTCACACGAAAATTTTGTTTAAATGGACTTCTTAAAATATCTTCCAAGAAAATGTTACGCGTGTCAAATATGCCAAAAGTTCACACCTGCTTTGGACAACGAAGTAGTTTGTTTGATATGTGGTCATTATGAAGCTCAACATGAACAGGTTGTATATATAATAATTACATAAATATTAATATATATATACTTACATTTATTTTTTATATAGTTTATTGAGTTGCAGCTTCAAAGCTTGCGCTCTATTGAAACAAATACAAGCACTAGGAATGAAATAAGAAATTTAACAACTTCTGATCATTCAAGAGAAGATGAAAACGATGTTACCAATTTCTTGAACGAATTTAATATAAGAAATAGATTAATTATGACTACCAATCAAGAAAATAATATAGATCAAGATACTGAAGCAAATGTTATTCCTACAGTATCATTTCATACCCCCGCAGAAGAGATTACAACAACTTCTTCATTCAAATGCACTATGACAATTATCATGATGCCATATATCAATAATAACAAAATTGTTAAATTGCACTCTTTCCAGTAAGTGATTGATCTAAAATTTATGTATTTATTTGCAAAATTACACATTAATTTAACATTATTATATTTATAAAAGATGGTCAGATTTACAATTCCACGAATTAATTAAACAAATAACATTCAAAGATGATTCATTTACTGAAATTAATAGAATGTTGGTGAAAGAATTTCCAAAAATAAAAGAATGTGGTTGGAGAATTTTAAGACCTATAGATACTCATTCAAATAACCTAATTCCATTTATATTTGATGGTCCAATCACTGGTCAAATAATGAAACTGTAATTATTATTTATATTACAATTATAATTTTATGGATTATTATTAATTAATTAATGAAAATTATAATTTAGTGCTTGTACGGCCCGTAAGAGGTGTTATATTGGGCCTACCAAAAAAAATATTTTTGATCGAATTTTAGCTACGAATAATGATGAATTAATTAGATTTACAACTGCTAATCAAGAATCTTTGGTGTCTCAATCAACATCTAAATCTACTACAATTCCTCAAACAACAAGATCTACTAACTTCACTGTAATCTCTCAAGCAAGACCAATAACGTCCTCAAATTCCTTAAATTCGATCACAACTTCTCAAGTAATGTCTACAACAAGACCTGTCACGATTCCTAGTAGATCTAATATTTCTCAAATAAGACCCACATTGATTTCACAAACAGCAGAATCTAGACGAAGATCATCAACAATTTCTCAAACAATAGGCTCTGCAATTAGACCTATTGGAGTTTTCCCATCAAGTTCAACCATGAATTCTATAACAAACTTTACTCAACGAGAAAGAACACAAGATAGGAGTCATAACTGGGAAGATAATAGTATTGATTCACGTTCAACAAATCAATTTCGAGAAGATCTGCTTATATCATTGAGAAATAAGTATCATATTGATGAGCTTGATACATTCACGTTTCATATAAAAGCTGAATATTGTCTTGATTATTTTATGAATTGGGGTCTAACAGCAAGAATTGAAGATATTCTTAAAAAACCAATTATTGTAATGGAAGAGTAAGTTATTGTTATTTAATAAAAAAATTCATATAATTTCATTATACTAATTATTATTTTTTTTTTTAAAAAAATTTTTATTATTAGTGCTGTTGACACTGGTGGTGTTTTTCGGGATATGACTACCATATTGTGGCAAAAAATTCGATTTTATTCAGAATTTAATGGTGGCAAACTCTTTGAAAATGATGTGATCCAACAAAATTCGGAGTTAGTAAGCTGGGAATATGCTACTTCTATAGGAAAATTGCTCTTTTGGACTTTCATTCATTGTGGATCTTGGCCAAAATGGCTAAAAGAATTCCATATGCAGTTCATCATTGGCGGTAGTGAATATGCATCTTTCAAAGAAGCTTTATATGACTATAATATATACTTATATAACTTAAGTGAAAGAATTAAAAATGATGGTTGGCAAATGCATGAAAGCGATATAAGATTCTGGATGAATGAAAATGATCTCAATGTAAGTTGCATAAATTACTTATATAATTAATTATTTAAAACTAATATTATTCATTTATTCTTTTTATTAAATGATAGGATCAGATCCTACAATATGACAAAATTAAGCTTAGTGAATATATCGCAGAATATGAAATTTTGGTTAAGAGACAGAAGAGTTTAGAAATGGTCAAAGAAGGTTTTAATATTGGATGGGCTATAAATGTGAGTATTCATTAATAACTGATACCAATGTGTTTTTATTTATTATTAAATTAATTAAATTAAATTTAGGAGATTAAAAAATTTAATTGGTTCAAAATCGAATGTGAATTATATTCGCCACTTACAAGTGATGAATTTTTTAATCAACTTGACCAGCCTCATATTAGAATGGTGATTTGTGAAGTACCAAACAAAAAAATGTGCGGGAACGAATCTATGGATGGTTTAGAGAGTGGATCATAACAATTGATAATGAAACGATTGAACAGCTGCTGAAGTTTATTACTGGTAGTACTAGGATACCATTACCTAAAAAAATAAGTGTATGTAAATATTTATTAAGATCTTTTTTTAATTTAAATATTAACAAATATTAAACTTTAGATTCAATGGAGGCATACATCAGGGAGCAGCGCAATATCAAATGTATATTGCAAATTGCCATTCTCAAGAACTTGTTCTTATACTTTGATCTTGTGTCAAGATTATGAAAATTTTGATGAATTCATTGAGAGTTTTAAAATATGTTTATCAAACTGCGAGGGGTTTAGTGAATTATCATATGGAAGGATTAAAAATTTAATTGATAATCCTTTTTTGACAGAAACCACAGTTACCGAACGGGAATTAAATATAATTAATGAAGAGCAAAGAGAAAATCAAGAGATAAATGAGCAAAATAATGCTAATATAGAAATTGTTGACTTGACGAATGATAATCAAATTATTATAGATATTCATCGAGAGACGGTTCAAAAAAAAAAAAGAAGAAAGCAGAAACGTCAGGTAAATAACAATCGCTCACAACCAAGTCAAGAATGTTTTATTAACATGACGGCCGAAGATATAGAAAATGCCAGTAATAGAAAAAACCCGTCTGGTGCAAGAAGTCGAATAATCACAAGATCAATGACTAGAGACGAGACTGCATAAATACTTTTCATTTTTAATTTTATATATATAGCATATTATATGTTTTTTTGCGACTTTATATGTAATACCTTTTTTTTCAAATAAATATTGATGACATTATTACATAGTATTTTCAAGATTTTCTGTTTGCGAAAAATATTACCATCTATGATGTTACTAAATATTTGTCCATCAATTTGAGGTAGATAGGTATGATGCAGATAGCTAATTAACGTAAGTAGGGTACCAAAGTATAAATTCTGATTTGTTAACTGGTACGATCATTTTTGTTCAATACCTTGATAACCATCTGTTTTTTCTGAGATGTCAAATTTCTGCACAACTCAGGCTTTAAAGATATTTTAAAAATGGGAAAGAGGTATATGTCTAGTTTTTTTTGCTTTTTTTGACTTTAAACATTACTAACATTTTTTAACATTTTTTCGTTTATTTTTAGGGATGCCAAGTTTCTTATACAGTCCGAACTTTAAATTATAAAGGAAGAAGTGTGTCAATTTTTTTATTATTTTGACTTTAAAAAAAAATGAAAAAAAGAAATGGTGGAAATGTTTCTTTAGAGTTTTGTATATAACCTGGACTTGGTAAATCAGGAAGAGGAGGTATGTCTATTTTTCTTTTTCTTTTTGACTTTTAAATCAACTCTAATGTTTCTTACTTTTTTTTTTAGGGATACCAAGTTTCTTATTTAGCCACATACTTTTAAAGGTAGATTAAAAAAGAAGAAACGTTATAATTTATTTAATAGGTTTAAGAAATGTTTCTAATATTCCATTTCTTGTTCTCTTCTAGAAACAATAAATGGACAAAATTGTCCATGTAAAACAATAAAAAAAAATGAGTGAATTGATCACAAGAGATAATAAAAAATGGTAAAAAATGGAATGGACAAAATTGTTAGGATGTTAAATTTTCTATACAAATCGACTTTCAAAGGTTAATAACAAACAAAAATGATTTTTGCGGGAATGATCATAATAATTTGGTTGTATAAAAAATTTTAAATTTATTGATATTGATTATGAAATTCCTTGGAACTATCGCCGCCAAAAATTTAATCATGGAAAACTAAGAAGCAACAATTTTCCAGTAGAAGTGGTAAATATAATTAATGATATGAGAGATATGAAGAAAAAAATGATTGAAGTAATCTAATAAATATCAATATGATAATAGTGAGCGTTAAGTAATATCTTAGAGAAACAAAATTAAATGATGAGATGAAGGAAAAAGTTCATGGACCACCTGCTATACCTTTATTTCCATCACAGAGAAGTCGACAAAAAAAAGAAGAGGCGGACATCATTGAAAAAGCATATAAAAGAGGCGACACATGATGTCAAGAAAGTAATGAAGCAACAAGATTAAATTGTTTAAAATCAGAGAAATAGCATTAGAGTATATAGATGAGTTTGTTAAAGTAGATAAAATGGATTGCTTTTACAAAGGTGATGTGAAGGATAAACATCACAGTCTAAGAGGTACGTTGATGAAGGCAATTAGAAAGGAAGTCGACGAAGATAACATAAACGAGTTTGAAGAGTTGAACGAATACTTTGCGAAGAAATTAATCGAAGATAGTATAAATGAGAATTCAAAAAGAGTAAAGGAAGCTCAGAAAATGGTAGAGTGAAATCCTATAAATGGAATAAAAATAACTCATCGGTATAACATATATGACACATATATAGATATAATTTAGGTAGTATTTACACGTAGTAGATAGATTAATAGGATAGTATAGTTAGAATAGTATGAATTAAGTATTTTATTAGCACCTGTCGCTTGGACGGGAATAACAAAAGATAAGGACTTTACGATTCCTGAATGTATTTTTGTTCTCTCGCAAATGCAAATAAATACACCTCTTTGTTAAAAAAAAAAAGAAAAAAAAAAAAATATTGATTACGAAATAATTTACCAATAAATATCTGCAAGTTCTTTAACTTAACATGACCCGACTTCGGGTCAGGTCAGTATTGGTTGGCTACCCGACCGACTGTTGGCCCGATATATGGGTTAAAAAAAACGCCGGAACTATTAGTTCCGGCGTAGTGTTCCGGACGGGTCGGGTTAATTCGGATTGATCCATTTAACCCGAAGTTAAAAAACGTTAAATTTGTTTAAAAAAAATCAAACGCTTAAAAAAGTGCGTTTTTTTAAATTAACTGTTAAACGCTTAATAAAAAAATGCGTTTTTTTTTAAAAAAAATTAAACTTTTAAAAAAAAGAGCGTTTTTTTTAAATTTTTTAAAATTAAAGCTTAAAAAAAAGCGTTTTTTTTTTTAGTCTTTTAAAATTAAACGCTTAAAAAAAATGCGTTTTTTTTTTAAAAAAAATTTAAATGCTTAAAAAAAATGCGTTTTTTTTAAAAAAAAATTTAAACGCTTAAAAAAAATGCGTTTTTTTTTAAAAAAATTTAAACGCTTAAAAAAACGTTTTATTCTTTACATTAACCGCTTTAAAAAGAAAGCGGTTTATTCTTTACATTAACCGCTTTAAAAAAAACGTTTCATTCTTTACATTAACCGCTTTAAAAAGAAAGCGGTTTATTCTTTACATTAACCGTTTTAAAAAGAAAGCGGTTTACTCTTTACATTAACCGCTTTAAAAAAAAGCGTTTCATTCTTTAAATTATCCGCTTTAAAAAAAGCGTTTTTAAATTAAACGCGTTTTTTTTTTTAGTTTGCGATTTGATAAAAAAACGTTTCGCTAGTTTTTTCGCGAAATTAACAAAATACGTTGCGAAGATAATTTAATATAAAAATAACGTTTCGCAACTTTTTTTTGCGAAATTAGTAAAAAACGTTGCGAAACACTTTTTTACCTCTTTTTTGCGAAATTAATAAAAAAACGAAAATAACGTTGCGATACGTTTTTTTATAGGCAAAATATAAAAAGACTCTTCGCGACTTTTTTTTTTGTTCGGTAACGGTTATACATATCAGTTAACAAATTATATTGCTTTTTGACAAAAAAATAACTTTTATATATAATAAAAAACCCACAGACAATTGCATGAGAAATAATTATTTTAGTTACTATCGTACTATCATCTACTGTCGTTAAAAAAATTCTTGATAAAAGTTTTGACAAGAAGTATAGCCTACAAGAAGTTTTTATATAAATACCGTTAATCCGATCTTTTTAAACATTATACGTTGTATCAATTAAATCGTTATAATCTTACCTTAGTTTAACTGTTGAAGGCGGTCTAGTTAATATATTCACTTTTCCATTTGTTACTTTATTAATAATCGAACAATTATTTAGCACGTCATCTACTCATTTTAAATCTGACCAATGTCCAATGCAAAGCACCTAATTATTTATTAAAAAATTTTTTTTTTATAGCTTTTATTGAAATTTATTTACAGTAATAATAAAGATATATTTATATTTTCATGTAATATTGCTTCTAAAATAACTAAATTTATATATTACTACTTTCATTATTCTTCAAAAAAAATAAAAATACCATATTTTTAATTTTCTTTCATAATTTTGACGTTTTTTCCTGTAATAATTTAATTAATGCCAAAAAACTTTCCTTTGTTGCATATATCATATGAATAATGAGAATAAATATATGTTTATATGTTAAGAAGACCGACCGTACAATATCAAAACTATACTTTAGAATTTAGAAGAAATTTTTTAAAATACAATAAATGTAAAAGTAAATAATTTAAAAATTATTGTAAAGTTGAAATTAAAAAATTATCAACATAAAAAAAATTAAATCACATGATATTAATGAGATACAGGCGTCTTTTAAAAACCAGTCTAGATAAAAATATTACTATACAATCAATTAATTAATAAAGAAATTAAGCGGAATTAGAAATTAAGTGGAATTTAATGTTTTTATATTTCACATAAGTTGTATCATTCGATTTCAAAAGTTATTGTATTAAATAAAACATTAATTTCTCAGAAATCTTTTAGTCGGTACTATAAAGCATCTTTTATTAATTTAATATTTATTAATATAAAATACTTATCTCTTATTTTTTTTCGTTGTTTACTAAAAAAAGGTGATATGATCGAAGAGTGATATGTATGATTAAAAACCAGACAGTCGGTAAGATGCTATATATAGAATGCAAAAAATTTGATTTCCATTTATGGAAATCACTGTATGATCGACATGGAAAACAACAAGAGACATGTTGTTTTACAACAAGTCACTTGTTGTGTTGATCAACATGTAAAAACAACATGTCACTTGTTGTAAAACAACAAGTAGCATGTTGTTTTATAACAAGTGACATGTTGTTTTACAACAAGTGACTTGTTGTTTTTACAACATGCTTTTGAATTACACGGTACGCCATACGTTTCATCATAATTTTATAATATTCAAATTCAGGTTAGAACAAATCGGATCAGCCCGAAATTAAAATATTTGAGATTAAGGTATACGAATTGGTTTGTTTTTAAAAAAAAGAATTTAATTATAACTGATTAATTTAATTAATGTTAATCTGGAATTAAATTATCTTCTTTTCTTTTTCTTTTTGTCAAAATTATGCGACAATTCATTGGGAATAATGTAAGAACTAACGTTAGGCATATTATACCATCATTATCGAATTTGATTGTTTCAATGCACTCATTCATGCTGTATCTTAACGATTCTATCATGTAAGTAAATTTTCTTATTTTTTTGATCATTCATTTCGAAAGAAGTAAATAAAATTTTGCGTATTATTTATATAATAAAAGAAGAGTAATTTGATCTATGTATTATCGTTTGATACTAGGACTGATATGAAAAATACAAAAAGTGATTATATTTTATTAGAAGATCAAAGTTCATGTGATTTTATCTTACTACAAAAAAAATGTTTATCCTTTATTGATATACAATATTTAATAAATGGAAAGCCATTAAAATGGATCGAATTGATCCTCCTCGTTGAATATAAAGTAGTTTGAATTTTTATTTCATCTTTTTTCAAGGAACACTTTATATATAATGGTCCAAAAATTGACTACCTTTATTACATATAACGACTATATTTTCAAATATTTCTTCATATTCTTCGCGAAACTAAATCTCGTTTCTGAGAATCAATTCTTCAATTATATTGTTTTAAATTTTTCATATATCATTCCAACTTTCTCACCATTTTCTCTTAATGTCAAGCGTCTTTATTATAAAAATGTCCAAAATTTTGCTAATTCTGATAGTAATAATTACAGCTATTTTGACCATTGTTGCTGACATTCTCCTTTTCTAACAGGCCGCACGGGTCCTTTTTACATTATTCGAAGTTGTCAGAGTTGTTCACAAAGGTGACAGCATTAATGTATTTTATCAAAGTATCAGAGAAGATGCATATGCGATGGCGACCCTTGTTTTTTTACGAACACAATTAAAATATATATATATATATCAATAAACAGAAAAATCAGGAAAGGATAAGTTCAAAAAATGCTGGCACTATCAGAAAAATAATCCGTATGTGACATCATAAGATCGTTATTACTTGTAATTTTTCTAATAATTTTAGAATTAAAGAAGTTATGTTTTTTTTTTGTTCTGGCATATTTTAAAGGATCTAATTTGATATTAATTATATTTATGTCTTATAACGTAAAGTGTATAATAAGCAATATCATAAAATATTATGTGCATATAAAATTTTTTATAACTTGAGTTGATCTTAGACAGCTGGTCGTATCTCTTATTACTATAATACGTATTTTTTCTATATACCTGGAAATAACTATTTCAAAATCTTCAAAATTATCCTGTATTTTTTAATTAAACAGTACCATTTGTTATATATTTGTACTAAATCTACTAATTGGTCCCGCAGTTTCTTTCGTCAGAACTTAGTTAATAATTTGAAGTCATATCCCAATTAAATTCTTCACATGTCCCAGTAACTTCTAAAATTGATAATAATTAAGATAAGGACAATTTTGATAAATTTCTTGGATAAATCTTCTATCATCAATGTCTTAATAAAAGATGCTAATTTCATTGAAATACGCTTTTATATTTTTGATAAACTTGTTACAGACTGATACAACTTTAAGGAGCTTTAAATAAAGCAATGATACTATCCTAAATAATAACAAATTGTGTTATAACATAATTACAGATCAAATAAGCTTCTTTTAGGTATTTTTTAAACCTTGATTAGCAGATTAGCTTAATGATTCCATAATTTCATTTTTTGTGCTTAAACTAAATAAATTCAATATTCGTTTTCTACAGTAATAGGAATTTTGTATGTTATGTATGAAAAAAAAGTCCATGCTCCATAAAATCTGTAGTTTGATACCGTTATCTTACACCAACGAAGAGATATGAATAAAGAGTAATTTCATCATTATTAAATACTTTTATTAAAAATAAACAACTTCTTTATTAAGTTTCAGCATTTTTAAAGAAAAAAAAAATGCACCAATGTCTTTCGCTCTAACGCCTTCAGTTTTTTCATACGAATGCCGTAATTTTATAACAAATAATATGCTTGATGTATGAAACTGCGGGTTTGTACTTAAAGAATATATCCGATCATATTGAAACCTGATATTACTGTAAAAGTTGAGGTTATTAAAAAGATAATAAGTTGGTAATTAATGAAAGGTTCTACAGTATCATTTGGTAGTGACCTTGTTTGTATTTTTCATGATTTTTTTTTCTATCAAATGAAGTAAATATATTATTACATTTTTAGAAAAAAAAAAACTATCATTAATAATTCTAACGAAAAAGTAACAGTATTCATATTAAATAGACGTGTTTTCTCCAAAGTCCAGATTTGATACACATTTTTGGTCTCAGTTTTTAATTAATAAAAAAATATTTTATATTAGATACCAAAAGAAATAATGTGCTCATTTTCAGGCATGACAAAATAAAATAAAAATTAAAATAATAAATTATTATAAAAAGAGAAATAATATTATCCTTTCGAGACGAAATGAGCTATGATATCAGATTATCAGTAGTATAAAATAATGGTAGCGTAACCGTATTTCTTTATCTATTTATCAGTGTAAAAAAAAAAATTACATTAAATTTCATTTAGATAAACCGACCTCACTCTCAAATTTTGAACTGAGCACAATAAATTCTGTCACTATTCCTAAAACTTAATATTCTAATATGGTTTTCTTGTTACTATAATTTCTTTTTAAATCCTCTACATTATCCTGCAAAATTATTTTATATCTTTATGTTTCATTTATTACTTTTTTGCTCGTGATTGTACTCGTTGGTCACTTTTTTCGGTTACAAGGTTGAAGTGTCGTCACTGTTTATGCATAACGCCGTAATGCGGCCCTGTGTGCAAAATTTTGCCGTGCGGTTGGGGTAGTTGGATTAAAATATAAAATTACTGCGGTATCCGAAATTCCGAACAACTTTTCTCTTTGGGTTTATTTTAATGGTTAAACATACATAATTGATCATTTTAAAAAAAAAAAGGAAAGAAGAAAAAAATAATCATTCCTTTTGCTTTTTATATTTATTTGTTTATTTATTTATTTCGTGCTTCAATTTTATTATATTATAATATTCGAGTATAATACAATGATGAAAATTGTAATTGTATTATTTGTTAAATAAGTTTTTTCATTATAAAGATTTATTCTTTAGTCTCAGATTTAATTGCTAAAAATAGTAAGCTGCTATTATCAGGGGCGTTCCTTAAAAAAATCATTAAAAAAAAAAAATTCTGGTGTACATTTTTCTATCATCGTATTTTTAAGACTTTATAAATGTCCCTTCTCTTACAAATTTAAATCAAATTTTTTCAAAATAATTTTCATTAACCACAGACGAAACATATTTATATTAAATAAATTGCGAACTATTAGAAACTTGGTAGTTAGAAGAACAAAAGTTGAAAAACTTGCTGATAAAATGGGAGTTGGTAAGTAAATATTGGCAAAGCCACAACTGTTATTCTCTTATGATAAATGTCTTCTACTGCCCTTAGCACCTTTGGCCCTTCCGGCTTTCCTACAGAATGAGAATACCGCTAGGTTAATTCTTAAAGCTACGAAACAGATGAATATTGATGATCCTGCTATTTTTATTCAGTGGGATAATAACGGCTTCAACGATACCCCAATAGCTGACTGCTGTAATGGTGTTCCTGGGCAGACGCAAGCCACTCTTATCGCTCATATTGTAGGAAGTGGTGGTGTCGATTTTAATGGTCTGCACACCTTTTTTTTATTTAGAAATACTTTAGCAATCACCCAGTGTCAGTATGGTTTCCCCCAATGGTACGAGAATTTTCGATCATGTTCTTTTTTGAATTATTAACCATGCTCTAAATAGTTTCCCATTTTTTGCTAAAGGTCCTACCATCAAGCAGGCGTCGCAAACGGTTGTCTTTCTATTTGTAGAATAAACAAATTATCAGCGAATGGACGGATCGAATACGAACTTTTTGATTATTCTTTTGTAGTGTAAATCGATACTATTATCCTTAGAGTTATTGTAATGCTTTAAAAATGTAGTAATGTAGTAAAAGAATGTATAATCCTTAGTGATTTTTTGTAATAAATCAATAAATCATATAAATATATACTTCTCAAACTGTTATATGTTGCTTATGTATTAGACTTCGATATTCGCATCAAATTACAATACTAATTCCACTGTGGTATTTTTAGATCAACTATATGTACTATATGTATGTATTATTTCATGTAAAGGGAAGTGGAGACGAAAAAATATACAATTATTACATTTTCTTTATTTCATACGTGTCAATTATTTGTGCGGCACATCAAACAATCAAATCGTCATTGTACTGATTGTGCGATTAAGGAATATTCTGTTATACAACCTATACGATTGTACCAATCTAGTCATATTCCGTAAATCACAATGTAAATCCGGCTTACCACAGCTCTACTTTAATGTTTGTGACCCTAAGGCTAGATTAATTGTACTACGTGAGATCGATTCGCTGATGTTAAATAAAAATCAGATGACGACTTTATTCTGAATCAATCAAGGAACCAACTGATTATGTTATCTTTTGCATTAGTAATAAAATGAGTAACATTATGATTATCGCATGTGTAATAAATGTTATTCTGCAATCGCTCGCATATCGATCAAGCAAAAGAGAGTTATTAATGGACGATATGATTAATAAGTCTGTGATGACCATTGATTATTTATTTTGAATAAGCAGAATGCTCATCACCTTATCAATATATAATGTATTGTATTTGTCAACGAATAACATTGCATTGGTGGAACCGCATTATTAATAAAGATGATGCGAACATAAAAATATAAATATTCACAATGCGAGAAAAAGTTTGGATTTGTAATTTTATTAATTCACGCACCAAAAAAATAATTACATTTTTGAATATATATATTTTGTCACGTTGATCGATATGCTATTTGACGAACAGATCCTTATTTTTTCATGGTAGGCTTGGTAGCTCACTATTTCGTAATCAAAATTTTTTCATCGTACTTGATTCGACAGAGTTGTGCAATGTGAAGAAAATTTGAGCCCGTAGACCATAACCATGTGTATTAGCATAGACGTCATACCGGGCTATGTCCTGATTTGTATTATTTTTATTGTATTAATCAAATCGTTATATCGTAAAATTCACATGAGTAACTTAAAACTGCCATATATTATATCTGTGATTTGTATGGAAATTACCCGTGTTAGCATTGGCTTAGCATTCACATCACTTGTAATTATTGAGTTAACAGTCAATTTTTTAGGAGTGTCCGTTGATTAGATTTTCGTGATGAGGAGATTGCTCTACAATATACATTCACAATTCCAAAATTCGATTCTAGATTCACGAAATATTCAGTGAAACCAGTCAGATTCCACATTAATGAACACAAAATAATCAAACTGACATACTGTATGCCCAACGTAGCTACAGTATCTTCTTCTATTTTAATATATATCACTAAAATATCCTGTAGTCAAAACCTCTTTAACAATTTCATCCATTGGCCCATCATCTAGTATTATAACATTTTGTTATTTCCTAGCTAATATACGGTACAAGAGATACATTATTGGTCTGAAACGGAAACTTACTTTAACATAGTTTCCCATATTCTAGAAATCAGTATTTTTGACGTTATATCAAATTCTGAAGGTTCATACAATATATCCTCTTAGTTAGTATACGTAACCATAATTGGTATCAAAAATCGATCTTTATTGCAATGATAAATGTATACAGTTGACGAATAACTATATGAAAGAGAGCCTATCACTTGTCTATGTAGTTCCTCTAAAAATACGTACTTCTTACTGAGAATATAAAGAACTTTCGATAACGGTCTTTTGTACTTTTACGATCATCTAGAAAATATTTCAATTTCTCTTTCGCTTGTTCAACATTAATTTTCCTTTTTTATGGAACGCATTACATCACTTTCATCATCTCAAGCGATAGCTCAAATTTATTAATCGTAATATTACATTTGTTATCTAAGATATATTCTAAACAAAGCCTACGAAATAAATTTTACATACAAGGTTGTTTTCTTCAGATCCCAAACATTATATATATGAGTAACAAGTTTTCCTCTTGAAATTATTCATTTGTAATTCGTATGATCAGAATCTATTTCATAGGAAAACAAATATCCGTTATTTCAATGTGGCACGTTATTATTAATCGTTGTTCCTTTGAAATACAATAGTTACATATAGTACAAAGAGCATACTCACATGATACAACGCAGCACAAAAAAAGGCTTACGATACTGTTTCACTTAGCAAAGCTGCAGTATATTCATGTAGCATATCTGCTTAGTTTCTGCTTACTAACTCCTGTGTTACCCTGGCAACTCGTGTTACTGTTCTTGACCCACATTCAGCCAACCTACCAAGATATAGTCCTGTAACTAAGTGTACAAATACTTATAACGAATTTAATGTAATGTAGTCAGGTTAGGAAAGATACTTAGCAAATTATTCTTACTGCGTTGTTCTATTATGATTTTGGTATGGTTAATAAAATATGGGACATTAATAGACAACAATAGTGAATGATTTTTATCTTGTGCGGTGTTCCCTGGTATAGTAAAAAATTGAATCACCAATATATAATGACAGAGAGCGATTTATATTGTGTATTATTTGTATGGAAACAATATATTATTTAAAGAATATGAATAAGTAAAATAGATGGAGATGTAAAGTAAAGGAACTATGATTGCATAAACAAGTAATATGTGTAGAGGAAATTGACTATGTTATAACTAAAGTTTTGAAATTGAATAATGCCTCCCTTGAAGCATTAGCTTCTATAGGAGATAATCCAGTTGTTTTAACGAAAAATTTCCTGGGATCAAAGCAAGGAAGGAATAATGAAACTTTCACTCCCAAAAAATTTATTTTTAAGAGGCCACTGCGCCAAATTTTTCTCAAGTGTGACTGAAATTTTCTAATTTTGATGTATAACAAATTTTATTCTAATTAACGTAAATATATATACGTGTTAGAATGATGCAATTACACTTAACCTTGAAATAAACGATGCGAAAAAAGTTTATTTTGAAACAACATGTAGAATATATGTTAATACAAAAAAAAATAAAATGCATATTATTGTAAAATATTCATTTTTATCTGTGAAAATATTAAGTAACTAAGCAGTGTATTTCAGAAACAAAATAATGAATTATCAATCATTTATCTTCAGCAAAATATTATCAATCATTAATAGAGTTTATTTTACTGTAATAATTTCCACCTAATAGCAAGACTAAAACGATCAAGTATATAAACTAAATCAGTGATGCTTCTTTCTTGAACGCTTCTTTTTTGAGCTCTTCTTTTTTTTCTCTTTCATTTGTATTTCTTTCATTTTTTTCTTTTCAAAAGGGATAAGATAATGCATGGGACCTGAGAGAAAATAAATAGTTATAAAAAAAAAATAAAATTTTTAAATGAGCAAATTTTATTCATACCATCATCAATTTCAACTTCAACAATATTTCCTCCATCAGATTCTACGATCCATGGCACCCATTTAAGCCCAAGTCCCTTTGTCACTCTTTCCACTCCTTTGAAGTAATCCCCATGAAACAATAATGCACTTGTCATAGAGTCCAAATTAAACACACGGCCGAAGCAGTCCAGGAAAAGTATTCCGTAGTCAAGTTCCCCAATTATGATGATATGATCAAAGCCATAATCTATAACTTCCTCAATATAACCGATAAGTTCTTTTTTTATATAACTGATATAGTCTTCTTGATCTTTATCGTGGATCCCATAACCAAGTGAGTTTGCAATATAGCAACGGTTAGGTTTCATAATTGTATCTATTAAAATTGGTAAATTGTTGCTATACTCATGTTCTTCATCAATTTCATCACTCAGGAACACTTGGCACAAGGAAGCATCGTTCTTATTACTCCATGTTTTAGGTTGATTCATTGGCAGTACAAAGTGACAGGGCTTTTTCTTTGCTCGTGCATTACCCTCAGGGGTATTGACTTGGAGAAATGGCCCCAATTGTGATGACAGAGACTGGATTCTTTTTGAGGATTCAGAGAGCACCATTTGAGTGCAGGTATTGATTCTACACTCTCCGTCGCTATATCCTGGTTGTTGATTAATATCTTTGACAAATGTTCCCCACTGTGAACTGATGCCCCAAACATGATTCATATAATCTCCTCTTCTTTCACCAAAATCATCAAATTCACTGTTGATGGGCGGTTTAGCTGATTCAATACCATCATATTGATTTTGTTGATCAAGATGACTTGCATTCTGGCAAGGTATATCAACTTGTCTTGATAATTCATCTCTCCCTGGGAACTCATCTTCTTTATCACATAGTGTGCCCACAATAGGCATACTACGTCCCAAAATGTTATCATAAGTATTGGTTGATAAAAAGATGGGCTTACCATAATGCCCTTGGTCCCATATGGTATTACAGTTTCTTGAGTCCTACATAAAAAAATTTGTTGAATATATATTCTTGTCTTTTGAAAACTATAAATATAAAATCAAATAGTTATAATATATACATAGATTATTTTGTGATACCTTTCATGTACAGTATCTTATATATATATATATATATCATTCTTATCGTCCATGGTTCTTGTAAAGTAAAATACCAAGAAATAATGTGTAAACTGGGAAAGGTGGCACTTTCAAACCTATATTCAGATATTTCGTTCATTAAAATTACAAATTATACAAGTTAAACAACAGGTTTTGGATATTTTTGGGAATATTATCCTGAAAATACTATGTTGATTCCCTATTATTACATGATTACAGCTTTGTTGAGTGGATTTATTTTATTTAATAGCATGAGTCATTAGTATAGTATAGTCAGTATATTTACTAATTTTTAATTTATACTCAACTGCCATTTAAAGTTAGATTATGTAGATACCCCCTTTATGTGGCGATATGGGACAATTAGACTTTTGTTTTAATTGTATTTTATATCAATTGTATACTGGCACAGAAGAGTATTATTAATTATTTACTGTCTATCATACAATAAGTTATGAAAATGATCAAACTACCTTATTTATATTAAATTGCTAAATTGTCATCTAATTCAAAGTTACCAAACAGGCTCGTAACTATCTTAATTCGAACTCATCGCTTCCCTGAAGAATCCAAATATATACAACATATGAGCATTAACTTAGGATGACGATCAAGAAGGTATTGTTATTTACTAATGGCATAGTAATTATTGCATTTCTTCACCAATAAAGGTAGTATCGTGGTATGATCATTCTCTTTTGCATTATGGTACTAACTAAAAACTTTTTTATTGATAACCTCCTCGATTGTGATCATGTATGTAATGATGATGTTCGATTTCTCCACTTCATTAAAATAATAACATGGTATTCTTCCCATGATCAGATAACACATTTCAATAATAAATTATTTCTATCATACATAGTATAATACATTTCGATTATTATAATGTCAGTCAATTATTAAATATAATAAAATATTTGTCCATTAATTTGACATGTATTTTGAGTGAAGAAAATAATAATAGTATGGTTGTGGACAAATTAATATATCCTTTCCGTATCATCATTGCACTTGAGAGTAGGGATAGTTAGTTATATTATATACAGTATATCATATTAGTCCCATCGATCACAGAAAATTTTATCGTATATCATTGTGCTACTTGTTTGAATCTTTTTTTGTTCATACGTATCACTAGTGTAATTAAATAGCAAGCGGTGACATCATCATATCCCTTGTCTGAATCTTTTTTTTCATTCATATGGATCACTAGTGTATAGCAAGCGGAATATTTTTCGTATTTTGGTTAATAACGTTTGTTAAAGTAGAACAATATACAGATTTGTGAAGCGAATCCCTTTGAGATTATACAATAATTTGGACTACATACTTGAAATACCAATAGCGCATGATAGTTTATTATACACTTTTATAGAGTAAATTTCATACATATCTACCAAATAATGTACTATATGTTAGTGTACGAGATTAATGGATAGGAAAAAATAATGCTTGACTATGATTTCGTTTGGAATTATTGTTACCTGTTTGTCTGTTAGTAGTTTATTATTGGGTACCTTCAGGCATAAATTATGGAAAATCTTTTTGCAGTGCTACTTGCTAAAATAAAGTTATAACATACAGAGTCAGTTTCTAGATAATCGAAACTAACAGTTTTACTTTAACAGTCACCGGAAATGTCACATGCAGATCATTTTTATAATATATTAAATTTTGTGTAACATCGATTGTACCTCTTCATTTTGTAACCATTCGTTAAATTTAAACTACTGCGTCTATGCAGATTATAAAATTGATAGTCTGTCATGTGCTCTATCAATTTTTATCGTTAACTTTTTTTTTTTCATAAAAAAATTTTTTTTTATACTTCACGGAATATACTCCTTAAAAATAAGCGTTTTTCAAGATCCAAGTTGTAATAAAAAGAAAATTAAATTTTTAACAACAAAGATATATGTAAATTTACAAGAGGGAAAAGATTTTCTAAGGTCATAAAAGCGGCTAATTAGATGGTTTTTGCGTAAAAGGCAAAAAAATGATTTTTTACTATAATGTAAGAACTTTTATAAAGCTAAACGCAATAAAAAGCAAAATAAAGCGCTTTTTTTTTGGTAATTTCTTATGTTTATAACTCTTTATAATCCGAAAATATTGTTTTTAAATTATATTTTCACCAATTTTTCTCTTTCCCTTTTTCTAGCGTTCAAAGGATAAGAATTATTAAAGTATTTTAAAAAAATTAATATTACACTTTCTTTTTTGGTGACTTGTATGTGATAATTTTTCTTTATGTAGACTGCTTTAATTATATATTAAAATAATTGTTTTCTCGCATAGATTGATTTTTTTAAAAAAAAAAATTATAGTATTGAACGGTAAATACATATATAAGGATATGTTGATTTGTTTATTACTGTATGCTTAGTTTAACTTTTATAATAAAAAAAAGGTAAATGGATTTTCTTAATGTGAAATTTTTTATTTTTTTAATGTAAAAAAATTTTTTTTTTTGTCAGCTAATTCATTTTTTTTAACGTAGGTTGATCAAAATATTTTTTTATTGATCCCTTGTTGTATCATACTGTATGTATATTTATCATGCAATTCCTAGAAATAAATTAAAATTTTATTGTAATTTACCACAAAATTTTTAATGTTTAATTAAAGAATTACTTTATGATACATTTGCTATATGGTTTCTTCTCCATATCCACTCCTTCTTCTTCCCTTCTCAAAAACATTAATCAACAGATGCATGAGCTTTCAAAATTTTCACTTTCAAAACTGAACATGGCTTGGAATTAATGTAATCATTGGTTTTTACCTTCGGATACATTGATCATGACATGAACTTATTTCTTGCTCATCCTTTAATCAAATCATAAGATTCTGACCCAGAAAAATTACTTTCTGTATCACTTATTATATTTTTATCATTTTCATCCAAGGTAATTTGTTGAGTAAACTGTTTAACCTTAGCGTGAATATTTGAAATCTAATTCAAATAAAGATTCATTCTTATTAGTATCCTCTATATCACAAGTTCTTATAATTACCATATAACTCATTATGACCCACTAAATTTTCATATTTACCATAAAACTTCGTTTCTATCTACAAAATCTTTCTACAGATCCTTATATTCACTATAAATTTCGTCCTCACCTACCAAATATTCATCTAAATACTCGTATTCACTAATATATATTATTAAATAAATTGTTTAATAAATTTAACCCTAAAAAAAAGTTTATTCTTTAAGTTTCAAGTAAGAAAAATACATATATTTTTGCTAGTATTAGTTTAAAGTTTTAATTTCTCACCATGTCTAGTAAATTCTAAAGTTTCTTTTACTTTTCGTTACTTTTAATAGTAAAAAGTATGTCAACTTTCAAGTGAGATCCAAGTGAGGTAATAAATATTATACGAAAAATTATTTAATAAAATCATAGTAGCGGTCAATATGCACGTCTTTTGTTATTTAAGTTTAAGCGCTATATTAAATAAATGCAGTGTTACATTAAACCTGTATTTTTTGATTTTCGCAAAATTTAGGCCGGCATTATAAAATTGACCAGCATTACGAAAATTTTGGCCAGCATTATGAATTATTCATCGGCAAATTTAACCTGATTTAACTAATTTCGGCCAACTTTGATCATATATATGTATACTACTTTTAATGATGGTACTTCGCCACAATTTTTTTTTTACCGACCTTAATGAAAAAAATTTGCCTTTCTTTTTTGTGACATTTCCTATGACTGTTAAGTGTTGACTATTGTTTACGATTGCAGAGTACATAACAGTCCGCAACATTTTATAGAACTCCTTATCTTATGTATTGGAATAAAACTATTTGAAAATAGAAATTTTTTAGAGCATGATTTTACACTCAAATTAACCATCAATAATAAATTAGATGTCATGTTGAGAATAAAATAATAAAATAACACACTGCTGTGTAATGAGAAATAAAGCTATTTTCCATAAAAGGAACTCATTAAATTTATTAGGTAGTTAGTCATTAGAATTACATTTTTCATTACATATATTTCCTGTTTTGTTAATAAAAACTAGATGATGCATTGGATCAAAAATCGCTTCACCAATCTCATTTGGTTGACAGTAAAGTACTAACTTTTCTCCCAAAGTCTATCATCTTCCTGATTGAATTTAAAATATATAATCCCCTTGGGTTTCCCATTTACGTTAAAACATTAACTGGCAAAACCATGTTAATAGTAGTGATATGATTTATGACGTAAAAGAAAATTCAGGGACACCAATCGATCAATAAAGATTACTTTTTGCCGATAAACAACTTGAAGACATCGGATTACAACATACAAAGATAATCCACATTATATATGGAATTGAGGATTTTAAGTGTTTTGCGTGTTCTTCTGTGGTATTTTGTATAATTATCCTTTTATTCTTGATATTTGTTTGGAACATCATAGCGTATAAGTTTGATAATCAAAGGATATTGGATTCGGATTTTTGTGCGGTCTAACCAACCGCTTGTTTTATCTTGATTGAACATTAATTTGCAACCCTACATCGTTCGACTTGTTGTTTAGAACGAATGACGCCAAATTTCAAGTTTGAATATTCTTTTTCGTTCGTTTTTAAAAAAATATACCACTGTCCTTAAATAAAGGTTTGTCTTGATACCATTATCCCTTTTTACTATGATCGAATTGTCTATCTTTGTAAAATTTTATATTTCTTGGATTGTATCGCCCTTTACCATGAGATTTGTTGACCATATCTTTGCAACGCCACCTTTTTTCGGATGTTACATGGGCGGCATTCTTCATGAACACATATATCACGGTTCGAACTATGGAATATTTATTATTATCACTGCGGTATAATGACGATTTTGACTGCGGTTAATTTTTTTCTTTTACAAGATCCTGAAATCATACAAAATATTTAGTTTTGGGAAATTGTCGATTGAGGAAAATTTATTTCCACAGTAAACCACTAACCGATACAATATAAATTAACGCATGGTACAAGAACGAATTACAGTATATACTGTGGCCATATTTTCATATGGTAAATACATGACCATCTAAACATTAAAACAAACCAAAAACTAAATTAAAATAATAAAAAACAGTACTAAATTTCTTATACAGAATAACGAAGACTATCCTGAAATTAACCTATCTAATACCTATACGATCCCAGATCTGTCCCATTTGTAGAACTTCGCTCTATCTTTTTGTGGTGATCCTTGAACGCGTTTCGAGTTGTCATTAATCTCGCATTCTCCTTTAATTTTTCTAAATTTCTCACAAAAACTCATTTAACTTATTATTATATTCTTTAATAATTGGTTCCCCCACCGTCGCGTTTACCTCTTTCATTAAATTTTCCTTAATCCCGCTGCCTAAGGTGATACTTCGCCCTTATAGAAATAATCCATCTCTTCTATACAAATAAATTTATTGTCGAATTCTAGTTTATTTTCTGGGCTGTCATTCCTTTTCATGACTTCAGACCTCTTCAGAACTCATTTCCTCCTTCCGTCTTTCTTTCTTTTTCCAAATCTGTTATCTTCACCAATCGTGAAGCAAATCCACTCCGTTTTGGGCTAACAATTTCTTTCTTAGCACCATAATCTGTCAATCATCCCGGATGTCTTCGGTATCGTCGATTTTACACAGAAGATATGTCTTTTTAAAGACTCACGTATCCCCTGGTCCGTATTAAATAATGACTTCTTCGGCTTCAAAATACGATAGGATTTTCCATCCTTTTTTTTAGTTTTAACACTTTAACGAACTTTGAACCATATTCTTTTGTCATGAACTCTTGAAGTTTATCTTCCCCTACATTATACAAATCTTTCATCTTTTCATCCATATCACGCGTTAATTGCCAACAATCTCGTTCAGATCTAGTTTTGACCGTCGAATCACCTTTATACATCTACATGCATAAAAGAACCTTTATTAAACTCTTCGTCTTCTTTTTTTGTGATGAGTTATGGATGCTTTTACTGTGTAATATTTAAATTGTTCTTGATTTTTACACTCCAAAATAGGCCTATTTGCCGTAAATTTTTTATAGCATCTATATCTTATATAAAAAATCACGTGCTTGACTATCATATCTACTCGCATTTAATTCGTTCGGTAAAAACGGAACCTCTAGTACCGGTCGATCTTATTTCTACGGTTTTATTTTTGCCGGGATGATCTACCGCCTTGTGTTCCAGCTGAAGCTTTTCACTCATTTTATTGATGGGATTTTTTTTGAGATATGATGTTCCTTTGCTACTACCTTTTTTCCATATCCGCTAATTTCCTCGTGCTCGAATGCTGCGCCTCCCGCAGCCAATTTCGTAAGTGAACGAGTATCTTCGTTACATATGAGCCATGATATATTTTTAGCACACGACAGTATTATCTTTATTATGTCGTAGCTTAGCCCTGTGCTCTGTTGTATGGACATAAGGTATCCATTTTGTCGGAAACCTTCCTTCTGGAGACCGAGTCAGTCATGTTTTTGAGGTGCTTCATCATAAAAAACCTTTTCTTTACAAAACCTATATCCATATTCCGTCTCATTGTACGTGCCTTCCATTTTTAAGTCCAAAAAATCTTTTATATAAATACTGTGACGTCTTTTTCATTTAAGCTTTTTTTTTAAAAAAATTTTGTCTAAGGATCGACAGGATACATATAAGATGTAACTAACCTAAAAGGAAAAAATTAAATCTATTTTGGTCATCCCTTAAATCTGCATCGTTGGCGTAAACGGTAAAATGATTGGTGCTTCCATAGTTATTAAGTTTGTAGCACAAACAATACAAATAAAACGACTTTTCATCTTATTTTAAAAATTTAAACTCTCTTTGTTAAACTTAAAACATAATGTTTCAACTTCCCGTTGATTGTTTAAATGATATTATCGAATATTTGGAAAATGACAAACGTACTTTGTATTCATGCATATTAGTTAATCGTTTATGGTGCGAGGTTTCGGTGAGAATTTTTTGGAGGGACATTAATAACTATAGTATCAAAATTTTTAGTACTTTAATTAATTGTCTTCCAGACGAGTCAAAAAAAATATTATATGATAATAAAATTATTATTTCTACTCCTACTACAAAATTTCCAACATTCAATTATGCATCATTTTGTAAAGTTCTATCTATTAGACAAGTTTATATTAAAATCGGTAGTCTTCTTAGTAGACAACAAACTATTTCATCATATAATCTTAAAAATTATTATTTAAATATTGTGGTGCAGGAAATATTCAAAATGTTCATGTGTCAGATTTCTTCTTTAGAACAATTAATTTTTTTCACATATAATCCAACTTTGACTTTTCCTTTATATTCTGGAGCAAAAGATTGCTTAAGAAATCTCTCAAAATTAAGTTTTAATTCAAGTATTTCCACCGAATTATTTTATCAATTATCTCAATTTTGTTACAATATACAGTCATTTACTTTAGAAATTGAAGAAATTGTAACAAATGGAATAGTAGATTTAATTTCTGTTCAGAGAAATTTAAAATATTTTGTAATGTTATTACGTCATAATCTGTCAATTAATAATCTAACAAATATAATTCCTTTGTTAACATCAAAACTTTCTAATACTTTAATCGATTTAGATATTAGTGGAGGAAGTAATCATTTATCATTATTATTTATTGAAAATTTCTCAAATTTAAAAGAACTTAATTTAACATTTGATTATGATGAATGTTTTGTTAATTTTGAAAAGTTACAATATGCTTTTTTTCCACATTTACAGGTTCTAAAAATTACAGAAAAATATCCAAGAGTCGAATTATTAATAAAATTCTTAGAAATCAACGGGAAAAATTTAAAAGAAATTCGTATAGGTGATTTTTTTGGGGATAGTGATAATTCATTAAATTTAGCCATTGCTAAGTTCTGTCCAAGTCTTAGAAAACTTTCCATTGGAATTAAGCATAATGAATTAGAAACATTAAAAATGATTTTTGGTAGTTGTAAAAGTTTAGAAAGTATTAAAATTTGGTGTGGAGGTGATTATTTGAACGAAAAAGAAGCATTAGAATTGGTTGTGAAATATTCACAAAATATTCATGAATTAATATTTTATCATCTATTTGATGAACGAATTAAATTACTTCCAGAAGAATTAGAATCTTTTTTTATAAGTTGGACAAATCGTAAGCCACAAAAATCAATTTCATTAGTGATTGTTAATTTTGATTCACATAGTTTAAATGAAAATCATGAAAATATGGAAATAATTAAAAAATATATTAAATTGGGTGTTGTAAAGAGATTCAAAATTACAAATTTTGATGATGTAGAATATACCTGAAGCATCGCATTTCTTAATATCTATACCCAAAATTTATTAGATTACATACTTATTATTCTTTTGAATAAATAAAAGATATCTTTTATGTATAAACTTGTGCCTTTATAATTAATCATTTAATTATTTATAAATTTTGACATATGATTCATGGTAGTATTTAATCATTGAAGATGCAATTATTCTGAGAAGTCCGTCTAAGGTACCAGTCTTTTCTTTGCATTAATTAAATATATGAAATCCTTTTAATATAATAACTACTAGAATATGCAGTTTGCGGGGGGACTTCGTCCCCCCAAGTACAGTATAATGTTTGTATTACAAATATATTTAAATATTTATTGCAAAGTAAGCAAAAGCGTTTGATTAATTATAAACACCATTTTTTAGGCGAAAAAATGCCATTTTTTTGAGCGTTAATTAAAGAAACGCTTTTTAAAACGTTAATTAAAAAAAAACGCCTTTTTTTTAGGCGTTTAATTAAAAAAACTTTTTTTTTAGGCGGTTTAATCAGAAAAATGCCTTTTTTAAGCGCTTAATTGAAAAAAATGCTTTTTACTTAAGCGTTTAATTAACGTTTAATTAAAAGAAACGCTGTTTTTTTAAGCGTTTTAATTAAAAAAAAAACGCCTTTAATTTAAAAAACGCCTTTTTTAGACGTTTATAATTAAAAAACGCCTTTTTAGACGTTTGTAATTAAAAAATGCCTTTTTTTGGCGTTTTTAATTACAAAAAAACGCCTTTTTTTTAGGCGTTTAATTAAAAAAAAAAATGCTGTTTTAAGCGTTTGATTAAAAAAAACGCTTGATTTGAGCGTTTAATTAAAAAAAAAAACGCTTTTTTGAGCGTTTGATTAAAAAAACCCCTTTTTAAAACGTTTACTTAAAAAAAAACGCCTTTTTTAGCTTTTTTTAGACGGTTTAATCAGAAAAAGTGCCTTTTTTAAGCGCTTAATTGAAAAAAAATCACTTTTTCTTAAACATTTAATTAACGTTTAATTAACAGAAAACGCTTTTTTTTTAGGTGTTTATTAAAAAAAAGGTTTTTTTTCTTAGACGTTTATTAAAAAAAAGAAGCCTTTTTTTAAGCGTTTATTAAAAAAAAAAAAAGCCTTTTTTGTTAGGCGTTTAATCAGAAAAAGTTTTTAAGCGTTTAACTAAAAAATACGCTTTTTTAAGCGTTTAATTAAAGAAATACGCTTTTTTTTAAGCGTTTAATCAAAAAAAACGCTTTTTTTTGAGCGTTTAATTAAAAAAAAACGCTTTTTTTTTGATCGTTTAATTAAAAAAAAACGCTTTTTTTTGATCGTTTAATTAAAAAAAAACGCTTTTTTTTGATCGTTTAATTAAAAAAAAACGCTTTTTTTTGATCGTTTAATTAAAAAAAAAACGCTTTTTTTTGATCGTTTAATTAAAAAAAAACGCTTTTTTTTGAGCGTTTAATTAAAAAAAAACGCTTTTTTTTAAGCGTTTATAATTAAAAAAAACGCTTTTTTTAAGCGTTTAATTAAAAATTGTTTGTTTTTAATTGAAAATAATTAAGAAAAGTTAATTAAAAATGATTTTTAAAAAAGTCGTTGAAATCGATTCTTTCATATAAATATTTTTAAAAAACCATTAATTCATAATTTGCGTAACAATCGGAGCACTTTTTCAAATCTGCGTTTTGATACATAGGTAAGTCGGTCAATTTTTAACCAAACAGGCTAAAACTTTTATGATAAAACTTGGACATTAGATCTATATTATCCATGCATTAATTATAACAGTTATGAAGTATAAATAATTGCTAGAAGTTGTTGACTAACAAAATTTTTAGTAAAAATGCCTTGCAATTTTTTATTAATAAAAGTGTGAACCAGAAGGCTCAAAATTTACATTTATATACATTTTGATATATATTAACGGATTTTTTAAAAAAAAGTAATATAAAAAAATAAAATTATTCCTATTTTAAGATTAACAGTTTACTTTTCATAAAAAAAATTTCCAATTTTTTTAAATTTTCCCAATCGACAACTTTTAAGAATTATTTGCGAAATTATAGGTTTTACAAATATTACAATTAATACTTGAATAAAATAAATCCAATGTCAGAGTTCTTTCAGTAAAAATTTCAGCCAAATCGGTTAAAAATTGACCGATTTACCTATGTAAGAAACGCAGATTTCACAATTTTTTAAATTTTTACCAATTGACAACTTTTAAGAATTATTTGCGAAATTATAGGTTTTACAAGTGCTACAACTAATACCTGAATAAAATAGATCCAATGTCAGAGTTTTCTCAGTAAAAATTTCAGTAAAATTGGATAAAAACTGACTGATTTACCTATGTAAGAAACGCAGATTTCAATGGTGCTCCGATTGTTACACAAATTACGAATTAAATTGTTTTTATTATGATGACTAAAAGGAAATCATTTAAAAAAAATAATTAGAAAAAATAAACGATTAAAAATCGTTTTTTAATTATCGCCGTTTTCGAATTACTGTGATCGGCAACTAATTTGTAATAAATAAAAAATTGATTTGAAGATTACAAAAATAAAATCACGTTGTACAATGAAAACTATGACTATCATTTGATCTGTATAACTCTAAGCCACCATTACATAACATCATTAATGAATTTTTTATCGTTCGCCTTTTGTTTTTGTTTTAGCTTATAAACCGATTCCTGAAGACCGATTCTTAAAAGCCGATTCCTAAAACCGACTCCTAACGATTCTAGAGGTTCACTACTAAGTATTGGGTAATATTTTTTTTTTATTTTATTATTTTTTTTTCCTTTTTTTTCGTTTCTAATTATTTTTTTTATTTAGATCTTTAGTTTTTAATAAATAAAAAAAAACACCATAAAACATCTGATAAGTATAGTAAAGAAGGCCAAGATGTTAAGTTTAATGTTTTTTTAAAAGAAATAGTTATAAAAATGGGCTTTTGATGTGTTTATGATAGTATAAACTAGTAGTATTTTTGATAAATTAATTGTTTTCGGTTGTTTTCGGTGTTTTCGATGTTTTAATTTTAATTGATCAGCAAATCACCTGATCACACTAATTCGAAAACGGCGATAAAAATGATTAAAAAATTTTTTTTTTCTTATTGAAACTATTTGCAAAAATAAAATGTTTCTTAATAAAAATGATATAAAAAAAATCATTTGTTTTTTTTATTAAAAACGATCAAAAAAAAAAAATCGTTTTTAACTGTAAATCAATTTTTTTTTTTTTAAATAAACTTTTTATAAAAAATTGATTGATACCAAATTGAAATATGTGCTAATTTTTTTACTATTTTAAATGATCAGCTCTTTTTTTACCTGTGTTATGATCGACAAAATCAATTTTTTGCAGAAAAATCGTTACTTGATGGTTAAACATAATTAACAACAAAAGTGGCACAGGAGAGCTTAATTTGCAATTTTATTCTAATGATATCAAAAAATGCAATATAGCATTATCGCACGGTCCTATAGGATCATGCTGATGTCCTTTAACCTATATTTTTAATAAATTGTTAATAATATTATTATTATTGTACAATATTGGACGGCAATAGCTTATTTATGTACAATATTGAACGGTAATAGTTTATTTGCGTATAATATTAAAATGATGAGTAATTTTTCGAAATTTCACATATCATTAATTAGACTTTTGATAAACTTTACAGTATTTAGTGAATAGAAAGCATGATCTGCATTAGCCGTACGATAATATAGATATTGCACGGTGGTATTTACATTGGTTAACGTCACTTCGTGACGTTAACCAATATAAATACAACACCGTACAATATCCATAAAATACAAATTGCAAACTGTATTTATCGTAAAAATTATTCACTTTAACTTTTATTTCTATTGTTCTTTGTACCAAAAGTATATATATTTCTAACGACAAAATACTAGTTCTTTGAAAAATATTTAATGATCAGAGGAGAGTTTTTTTCTTTTTTCAAAAAAAAAAAAAAAAAAATAAATAAATAAATAAAAAATTATCAATTAATTAATCACATAATTAATAGGTTATACGTTAGTCACATGGAAATACAATATTTATTTAAAGATATGTTAATAATATATTGTAAATATACAAAAAAAAAAAAAATGTTGCATACATAAAAAAACTCAAACTGTTATTGATAACAAATTAAAAACAAGTGCATTTAATGGCAATTCCGAGCGTCTTAATTGCATCTGCAAATACAGCAGATTTACTAGGATCCCATCTATAAGATGAACTTCTAGCCATAATAAGTTGATTTTGTAGGTTAGTAATCTTATCGCGAGCTTCATTAAAAAACGTTAATTGATACTTAATCAATGAAAGGGATGCAGTTGACGTAACAAAGACCCCAAAACTAACTATCAACTAAATAAACGTAAAAAGAAAGTGAGAAAAATAATATTTTTTTTTTTCTTCCTGTAAACGATATTTGCTTCTACTTACACAGGCGAAAGTAAAAATATTTGGATTAGAATAGAATGCAGCAGCGGAGACAACTGAAGCTCTATAAACAAAAGTATAGTAAGTTAATAATATATATCAATTTTTTGAACTTTAGAAAAACTTACATTAAAGAAGCATTCCTAGCTTTTCGTGCGGAATCGCTCAAATTTTCTAGAACGGTTATACGATCTGAAATCACTCCTTGAGCTTTTACAATACATCCTCTCAGTTTCTCAGCATTATTAGCCAACCCACTTACATCCCCATCTATGTATAAATTTTTTTAGTTAAAACAGAATCAAAAACAATATATTTCTTATTAATCTTATACTTACTTTGCAATTGATCATAAATTTTTTTTAAAAGTCTACAAATATCATCATCACCACCATCGGAGGAGCTGAGCTTGATAACTGTGCAAGCTTCAAAGAATTGAATCAAACTGCAAATACTGATACAAGCACTTTCAAGTTCTCTGGTAATATTATTCATTGATACACCCACTGGATAAATCTCATGACCTCCCTAGGATATATTAAATGAAGTTTGAAATTAATTTTCTTCAAGAACTAAGGAAATAATATGTTTTAGCAATTTACTCACTAAGTTCAACTCCATTATGTCTTCAAGATTTGAAAAAATTATTACTAAATAATTTTATTCACCAGAATGCTAATAACAGCTCGTATATAAATATGTTCAAATAAAAACGTTCCATTTTTCGATTCTTCGTATGCATGATGAAATAATTATCGAATTTGGAAAAAATGGGATGCTTTCATTTCAATATTACGGTCAAAATGTTATAACAGTATAATATAACTCGTCATTATTACATCATCTATAACTTAAAACAAGTTTATGGAATAATTAAAGGACCGTATATCGTTTATTTTAGATTGATATAACTCGAGATCAATCCTGTTCTTAGAGGAGCACAAAAATTTAAATTTAACCTTATTTTAAAACTCCGAAAAGATTTTTATTGATTATCAAGAAATAATTTGATGAAAGTATATTTATAATTAACATACAGAGTAATTCTGAAATATCTCACAAAATTTATCTATTTGTTGTAAAATGCGTCATTGTATAATGCAGAACTAATTTATCTTGCAACATATTTTTAATTTATTTGAATAAAAAGAATACGCATCATGATATAATTATTCAAATTTAGAAAAAATGAATTTCTTCATTAGGTTATCTGGGAAACTTGATGTTGAAATAATATGATATTCACGCGTTGTTACATCATTTTTTTTACAACAGATGTGTAAATAACTTTAAGGGACCATTTATCACTCGTTTTATATTAATATAACTTGAAATTAAGCCTGTTCTTAGAGGCGTATCTACATTGCACGAAATTTAAATTCATCTGGAATTGGTCTTATTGTATGTGGTATTAAATAAACTGCGTTATCTATTCTTTTCTTGTTTTTAAAACTATTTAATATTCAATAAAAAATTTTCTTTGATGAAATAAGATTATGTAATAAATTAATATTAATCCATTTGTAATTATCGAAACAAATTGTACTAACAAAAAAAAAAAATAAATTTCATGTATAAATTATATAAAATCGCGTTTTTTTAACGCATATTTGGCTTATCTTTCAGGTTTATCTGAACAAATGAATACGCATCATGATATCATTTTAGAAATTTGGGGAAGTGAGATGCTTCATCAGGTCATCTAAACAATATGAAATCAAACGTAGATTATTAATATTCAAATGTTAGCTACAGCCAAGTTACTGTAATAATAATATAGTTAGTATGATGCAACCTGCCGTTTTTACAAGTTTATAATATGTCTCGGATGAATAGATGAATATGGTTTGTCGATCAAATCTAGCTCTTTCCGAACTTGGTAAAGTCAGATTTACATCCCCTAAGCGATTACGTCACTCAAATTTTGATTGATCATCTGATTAAAAAATGGGCTATAAATATGCTGTGCCGTATAATAAATAAATAAAGTCATAAATTTGTCAAGCTTTAATGAAACTTATTTTATGTTATAAAACCTGTAATTAATGTAAAATAAATTTGACATAAATAATTTTTCGCGCCACGCAACATGACAATATTGAAATTTATTGGTCAATTTTTGTGTGTTTGAGCACATGATTTGTATTCTCATCAGTATTCAAGTTCGACACTGTACCTACCATTTTGAAAACGGTGATAATACTTTATAAGAATAAAATAGAAAAAGGTTATTTTATTTAGTATTAATGATTAAATTAGCAATACACTTTATTACGTAAGGCACAACCCAGTTATAGAAAGACATTTATATTAGAGAATGGAAATATAATAATAACAATAAAGACAAAAGATTTAACCTAAATCATTACGCTTCTCAAATAACCAAGATACAGTGTTAGTTGTCTTAAAAAAAAAAAAATTTAAAAATTACGTTTTTCATATTAATAAAGTTATTGAACCAACAAAAAAATTTTGATAGCGTAATTTTACTATGACTTATAACGTTAAAAAACAGTTCCCAATTTTATTTCAATAGCTTGTTTTAACTTCTTAGTTTTCAATGTATTTATTCAAACATAACAAAATAAAATAAAACATTAAGACGATAAATTACAATAAATATTATCCTTCAGGGATACTATAGATTTTAAATTATCAACCAATTAATTACGTGATTGATTTAATTAAACAAAAAGGCAACTCTGGGTCAGTAATCTTACTGGAATTAATTATGCTCCATCACAAAGAAATTTCACGAATGACAATTAGAGTTAATTAATTCACCCGATCTATTGGATATGGCTGAATGTAATAGAAACAGCTATTCCCATATGCATACTTTATTAAGTAGGAAATTACCCAAGATTTTTAACCTACCGAATAAAGAACAACCAGACGAGGACATTGGGATGATTGAACCCGTTCACAGTCCGGTGATGTCTGGCTCCTTATCTTTTAAAGTGCGAGTTAACAACCGCATTTCATCTTTTCACGATCACGTGACTCATAACAAACGCATTAAACCTATCCATAAAGAAGCACCTTATACGATGGATAATTCAGATAGGGCCTTTTCATCTACTCCATCGACCAGTTCCTCACGTCCCATCGATTTGTTCAAGAATCTTTACTCAGGACGTTCAACTCTTTCTCATGATGACGTGTCTTCTCAAAAGCATGTCAAATTCATCCATAACAATGGCGGTTGATTCGTTATTGTTATAATATAATTCATTTTCCCCTTTTTTTTGTTTCTTTCTAAACTTATTACCCAAATATTACAACTTGAAAATAGAGTTTATATCATTCTTCACCTTACAGAATTCACGTGAAGCTGGCATCCGCCGGAAAGGATAATTTGGCAACCTAAATTCTAGGATTGTGTATACTCGGTCATAGCTTGTATAATTTAACAACACAGGCTGACGTCCGCTGCTGGCAGGGGTTTAGTTTTTACATGATGTAGTTAATAGTTTTATTTTCATAGATTATATTCTAATTTTTCTACGATTTGTAATTCAACGAGTTGGTCTCTAACAATAAATAAATAAATAAATAAATAATCTTACTGGAATTAATTAAGAAAGTCACGTGCTCATTTTAAGTCAAGAATACTTTAATCGATTTATTCTCATCATGTGATATGTCGCATAATGTGATTTAGACAATTCCTTTTAAAGAATTGCTTTCGAAAATTTTTACTGCCGTGAAAAAGTTAAAGTTTGGCACATGATGCAATACATTAAAATATTTCAACGTTTCCATTGCTTTACCTTTGTATTATTTTTGGTTTAAACACCGTTTGTTTTTTAATTTTTTTTTTTATTTTGCTTAATAGAGTATCACAGAATAAATAAATATGATGTTCGAAATGTTAAATAAATTTTATTACTATAAAGACATTTTTTTTTTTTTTATTTTGAAAAGTCGCGAAAAATTTGAGGTGTTACACTAACCTTATTATCTTGAAAAATTATCTGAGAAAATATTAATTAGAAGCATGATTTCTGAACTTGAATTAACCATCAAGCTATAAGGAATCAAGGTATTCAGGATATCGAAGAAATTCATAATCGAAATTTTAAAGATTTATATGGTCAAAGAATGTATCTTAATTGAGTCAGTAAAATTAAATAAAATCAGCTGGTTTTCAACTATGTAAATTTTATATGGTTTGTATTATTGGTTATTACGTGGCAAGCAATTTTATAATTCTGACTTTTTTTGTCCCGAGTTGTATTACATATCTGGTTGATCATGATGAATAATTGTAATATATAATAAGTCATAAGAAACCTACCTAATAATAATTAACCTACTACAATAATGAAAAAAAACCTATTCACCTTCCTCCGTTAAATATTCTATTACATCGTTGTCTGCTTCGTCAATCCTTCTACTTAAATTATCGTTCATTTCCACAAGTTTTTGTTCACGTTCCCCATTTCTTTGTTCACTTTCCTCATTTTTTTGTTCGCTTTCTTTATCTCTGCGTCCATTTTTTTAATATATCCACGCTATCAAGACTTGCGTTACCGAACGACACGTTGAAATTACGTTTTGAATAATAAACCATTATGGTAACAAATAATAGTCACAACTATTGCTGTGGAGCTTTCGATGGAAACAATCAACTTAGTAACAGTAACCGTGTGGGTAGTCTTTTGGTCCTCAGTAGTTGCATCTGAATAAATTATTTTTGAATTCAGTTTTAGGATAAAATTCTTCTCTTAACTTACCAATTACCATGATGATTTACACCCGTGGAATCCAACTCTTTCAATTTCCTCCCCAATTCAATGAACAATAATAATATAAAGAGAATTAAAATAGTATACGTTTTTATTTGAAAGCGAGTAAAAAGAGTATAAAGAAAAATCTTTATATTTATGTAAAAAACTTTATATATATGGATTTTATAACCGCGTTTAAATATTGCTCAGAAAGTCGTACGACCGTAATAGGTAATTAATAAATACTCCTGATAATTACTCGTGATGCAAATCATAAAATTTTTTCTGTTATACTAAGTGTGACTTATGATATTTTCCTGATTATAAATAAATGACTTCATGGTAATAAACTTTTATTCTTATGCAATCTACTATAAATAATGATTGTACACGTGATATAATAGTGATCACAAGTCACATGCTCCTGAGTATAACTTAGTAATTTTTATGCTTCCACATAATATAGAATATATTCTTTTGCTAAACAATTGTGGAATAAAAATTTTGGCAAATTATGTGAAAAATTAAAAATTTAGTGTTTATTTGATAATTTATTTTTAATGTAAAAGATATTGTTACATATTTTTATATAAATATAGAAAGCTATAATTTTCAAATATTATGAGAATTAATTATAAAGGTAAAAAAATAGCAGCCTTTTGTTCTAAATGTTCATATTGAATATTACATTGTATCGTATCAATTAGGTATAAATAATTAATTTATGGTTTAAATATTTTTTTTTTTTTTTTTGAATATATATTTAACTAATTTATTCTGGTTATTTAAATTCATCGAGATTTGAATATAGGAAATATAATATGTTTTAAAAATTTATTTTGTATAACTGGTATGAATTTGTGTAAACCGATAAATTATGGAGAATTAGTAGATATGGAAGATGATGTGTATGGCGTTTTCTTTATATAGCTTCTGAAATTTTAAGAGGCCAAACTTGCACTAAAGCTTCTGACATCTATAGTTTCGACATAATTATGTAAGGGATAATTTTTAAAATTGCCCATATTATGATATTGTTTATGATGAATGTTTATTAGCGTTAAATACCTAAGGCCTGTATTTAATATTAAAGTACCTCAATTGATCCTGAATTTAATTAAAAGCTGCTCAGATGAAAATCCATTGAATAGACCAAATGCAGGTGATCTTTCAAGAATTTTTCATGGATAGATAAATGAACTTAGTGCGTATGTGAATAGTAAAAAAAAATAAAAAAATAAAACAGAATCAGCTAACACAGAATTAATTAAACAAATTGAAGAAATGGAACAAATTAATTCTAGCTCTTCAACAGATATGTATTCTGAAGATTCACATTCAGATAATTTATTAAATTTTTCTAAACTATTAAAGGATTAAAGAATACTATGACGTGAAAGAAAATAAAGGTATATTTAAATTGTATATTTACATAACGACAATTATTAATAGTTTTCGTTCAAATATGTAAACACATAAATTTTTCTTTATATTTTTATATAAGTAAAATCAATTTATAATTAATTGAATAATTTGTATCATTATTTTATTACGAAAAATATAACCGTGTATTTATAAAATGGTTATAGAAAATTTAATATTTAGATATTTTAGTGCGGTTTTTATTTACTATATGTAATATTACAACGCGTCGAAAAAAAAATTTATAAAAATTTCACAAGGTCATGATATTGAAAATATATTCTGCACATATGAATCATTAATAATGACAACTTGCAATATTCACACTTAATATGAAATATTTATCACCCTTCGACCAGCTTAAAAAAATTATTATTAAAATAAGATGATAAATAACGTAAAAATATATGTTTGATTTACTTTCTCACAGATATGCCATATTAATTCATCTGCTGAAACGAAGAGAGAAATAAATAATATTAACATAAAATAATGCAAAATATTTAAATTGTACGATTTTATTTGCTTGCTCTTGGCCAGTTGTATGGTAGATTAACCTACAACCGTTTCTCCCGAACACCACGTAGAGGTGGCAAGCTTCGTTCAGGTAAAAAAAAAAAGCTTACCTGTTACCACCTTTTATAACCAGTTTATAATTAATAAAATATTGAAGGAAAAATAAAATAGAAAGATATTTGGGTTATTAAGAACAAATATTGAGTAGAGATGTACCAAAATCTGCCATTAGACTGACTATGCTGTGTTTTTTTAGTTATACTCTGGCTCCAGGTACTCTACTTATGCAAAAATCGCGTTAAAAACTTGCATGAGAGCAAGAAAGGAAATATTTTTTTTTGTGAAATTTTTTAATTAATAACGCAAAAATTACATCAAAACAAGAAAGAAATTATTTTTTATAGTCAAAAATAAGCTTTCTCATTTCCCCATCTAACACTTTGTTTGGTTTACATATATACACAATACGTACCATGTACATACATACATAAATACGTCGTATATATACGCAATGTGGGAAAGAATGACCGGGCAATAAACACAGGTTTCTCTACCCAAATCTATTAAATGTTTGTGTTAAGTATGGCTTTAACATGTGTGAAGTCGTAACCGTTTAATGTGCGTGTGTTTATACGGGCTTAAAATATAGAGTTGGTTGGAGGTGGTTGGAGGTGGTTGTATTTTACCTTTCTACCATACTTAACAAGAAAAAATATAGAAAGAGAAAAAGAAGAAGTGAAGGTATGAGAAGGAAGAGGAGTGAGGAGAGTAAGAAGAGGGAGTAGCCATTTTATATGATTAATTGATTAATCGTGATCAATCAATGATGTCATTTTTGCCTATAGTATCATAAATATCTGTTATCGACAGATCGATTAGTCATAAAAACACGTGAAAGTATCTAAGTTACGCAACCTTACATATATATTCGGATTAAAATTTTTGCCTAAAATATATCAGCGAAAATAATAAATATTTACTTTGAAATATTGTATGGTATTTACATATGACTTTTTATATAAATATGATAATTCGGACATAATAAAATCTTTTTTCGATTACATCGAACTATACAATATTTTTGAAAACAATTCATGATTGAGATTACAAATGTTTAAAATCTAAAAAAAAATATTTAATTCAGCGAGTTTATTTCATTTTCAGTAAATATTTGATTTCTTTTAATTTTAAAAATGGATATTATTATTCAAATTTGTGAATATGTGTTTAAAATGCTGTTACATAAAATTCCGCATTTCCTTCAGTAGCCTTTTTAACTCGATTATTATGTATAATTATGAATTTTTGTCAAAGATATCTAAAGATTTACTTGAAATTTTAGGCGACGATGGAATTTTAGAAATTATTATTTTGTTATGATCTCATATTCTTATGATCTGCCAAGTAGATCACACGCCAGTGATTTTTGTGGCTACGCTGGGAAGTTTGTGACAGTCAGATGTTTAGATCGGGTTTAAGTATTTCTCGGGCCGAAAATTTTCCGAAAATTACCAAATAAATCGAAAAAAAAAAAAATCTTACAAAGTCAAAAAACTACTATAATGTATGATGACGTATTTTTGTCAAAATTATCACAAAATTTACTTGAAATTTTAACTTTAAGTTCTTCTATGCTCTGGATTCTAAGGATCTGGATGAAATGTTGATCTCTAGTTCATGGTTTATAACACTGGATAAATGTATATCGCATTCAAAAGCATTAAAATCCAGTCTAAAAAAAAAAAAAGATTCATTCGTGGAAAAATTTAACAGTTAAGATATATTTCTGAGACTTACTAAGGATTATTTTAATTCCTTTCAGAAATCGTTTCCTTTAGGAAACTGTTTTGTTTTAAAAAAAAAGTTCTAAATCAAATATCTCTTAAAATCTTTTTTGTTGAAATTTACATATGAAAAAATAGTTAGCCTTCAAGTCAAAGACTAAAATTATACTTATAATTCTAGCTTTTACTTTGAGTGTTTGAAATTTATGTAAATTTTTATGGGATAGACTTAAAGAAAAAAAATAGAGTTATTGAACATGCTACTTGCCCAATGACTGTTAAGGTATGTTAACAATTATTTAATTCGTAATCTGAAAAGGAATCAGTGAAAAAAGCATAAAATTAAAAACTTGTAATTTTTAATTTTTAGATTCTATTTTTTGATTCGAATTTACGAAAATAAAAAAGGTATTTTCAAAAAGTTTAATTTGTAATTCAGCAAAAAACCAGTAAAAAAAACTTAGAATTTAAAATCCTAAGATTTCCATTTTTTACATCATTTTTTTTTAGAATCAAAACAAATCTTAATTTCCTACAAAAAAAAAAAAATAAAAAGAAAATTTAGTAGGAATCCTGTTATATTTTATGAATATAAAAAAAGATATCTTCAAAAAGTATTCTGAATTTGAAAGTAATAAATAACTTGGAATCTGACTGGAACAGTATGGGGTGCCATAGTTACAAAAAGATTAATCATAAATTATTAAGCGCATAATAATTCTTTACCATGTGACATATAATAACATGGTAAAAAATTATCATCCAGATAGTAAAAAATTACCATCATGATGGTAAAAAATTATCATTGAGATAATAATAAATCATCATCCGCATGATGATTTTTTACCATGTGATAAATAATAACATGGTAAAAAACCATCATGTAGGTCACTTTCTATATCTGCTCAAATTCAAATTTTTTTTCGTCCTAATTTAGAAGAATCAAAAATTTACCGATTTTTTGGATTCCCCAAAAAATTTTTCATTCAAATTTAGAAATTTAAAGAAATTTATCGATTTTTCAGGATATCCAAAAAAAATTTTTTCAATTTCATCACGCTGTACAGGTTATTACATAATAAATTGGTATGTTGCTTTTAAAAAAATGTTTCAATCTTACAATTAAATCGTACGTGCAGGGTGGACAAAAATGCAACGAATAAAAAATATTCATAAAAAAAAATAACTATTGAGCCAGATAAATTGTTTTTTGCATTAGAATGAATCTGAAACCCTTTACATAACAAAAATAAAAATAAAAATATTATTCAGTTATAATAGTTGCCCACGCAGAACTATAAATAACTTAGTAATATTTGCAAAACTAAAAGAAAATAAAATAATTTTGAACCTTTATTTTTTACTTACGATTTAAATCTAACCTTTTCCTAAAAAAGAAAAAAGTATTAATAATGCTCCAAATAAACTGAAATCCAACCCTTCTCTATGAAAAAGAGCATCAGTAGCGTTCCAAAAAATTTTATTTCAATCTCGCGTTAATCCTTTAGAAGGAGATAGAGAAGGATATGGAATTAATGTATATAATAAGTCCGTACAATTTATAGCTGATATTTTAAGAAATAATCCTTAATTATACACATTAAATTTAATAAAATTGCTTTATTTCTTTCATATTAATAATTACAATAAAATTTATTTATTAAATTTTTTATTTCTCTTTTTTTTACATTTGTATTTACAACAATTTTTTTAAATAAACTTTTTTCATAATAAATAAATAAATTTTTTCACACAAAAAAAAATCAAGAAAATTTTTTATGATGTAATTGTGTTATCGCATTTATTGTCGTAATTGTTGATCAGTATGATCGCAATAATTGATTTATGGTTCAACTGTATAACTATTAGTAATCAAAAAACAGGTTTATATTTGCATAGATTTTTCTTAAAAGGTTTAATTTAAAACTAACCTACGATTTTAATAGTCTAACTTAATTAGTTAGGGCGATAATCTTTTTTTCACATAAAAGCCCTTTTCTCAAAAAAATTTTTATTTTGTTGCGTAAAGATAGGTTGTTTTAATAATTATTTATAGTTGCTCTTAAGAAAGAGAATTGAAAGTGTTGACAGAGATGAAAATTTTTATATTTATTAAGGATATAGATATGAATTAAAATTTTATTATCAGGTGCAAGATATAAAATAAATTATTCTAGGCGTGAAAAAGAATTTTTTTATTCTAGAAAACTGATTCCATAGATTTTTACAATATTTTTGTTTCTTTATACAGTATAATAAATACTTTTATTAATACTAATGAATATAACTAATATGTTGGATGTATTCAATATGTTAGATATATCCAACATATCCAATTTATCTACATTTTAACACTATCGGAATCATGTAATCAATTTACATGTAATGGTAGTAATAAAAAATTATGAATCTGTCTATATTGTTTCATCATAATTATGCAAATTTATTGTTTGACATTGAAAAATAAAAAATTCTCATAAATTGACATAATTTTTTACTACATTACTATCTGACTTTATACAATGGTGACCATACCCTAGTTATAAAATAATTTATGTAAAAAGAGGTTTAGCTTCATTTTCAGTTACAAAAAATACTAATCTGAAAAGGGGGGTTTCAAAAACATGTAGTGTATGATCGGTCATATATGTAGTGTAGGGTGTGTATGGTTCAAATTGTTATCATACATGTATGGTTAAAAGACGTTCGAGTTCCATATATGTATAGTCACTAAAATTTTACGTACTCCAGTACACCAAAAAAAGGACAATCCTGAATTGATCCAGCACCACCACTCCTATTAGTAGAATATTGAGTCTAATAAATAATAAAGAAATTTAGATAATCAATAAAACTTGCCCTTAATCATTTAATAAACAATTATTCCAGCCCAAAATGTTAAAAATAGTTGCCACTCTTTGAGGTGAAGTCTTCGAATATTCAACTGGAAAAGCTGAGTGTATAACTTCTGTAACTGAGAGAAATTTTGTAAAAAAAAGATACTTGTTCGATTTCTCCATCTTCATTAAAGCTCTAAAAATATCAAATGGTTATTAAAAACATGCATTATTTTATTAAAGGTTTAAAATTTTTTATTTTTTATTAGATAACCTGTTCGTCTAAAACTTCAGAGGGATCACTCTCTGATATAGTTTCAACTTCGGATATAGTTTCAATATCTGAAAAGATCATATTATCCGTTGTTGATATATTATGAACGTGTTATTTTTTTTTTTAAAAAAAAAAAAAGACAGATTTTAAAAGAGAAGAGTAGATATAATAGAGATGTGCGTGTTATTAACAAGCGTTTATTCTGTTTATTAATGTATCATAGTCATATTTGGAAAAAAATACATATGTGCTATTATATCATTCGTACATACATGTATAGAAATAAACATGCCCTACGCTACATACAAGGCCAACTATACACTACATATTTACTATATTACCTCTGAAAAGAAACATTTTTTAAAAATTTATTCCGATTTCCAATAGTTTTATATTTGTTACGAATATTTTTATTTGTTGCATTTGTCCGTCATGTACATGTAATTTAATTTAAATATTAATTACGTTTTTTAAATGCAAATATGATAAAATTATACAATTAATGTAACAATTTATTACAAAATATTAGGAAGAAACTTAAGTATTAATGGTTCATAAGTTGGTTAATTGGTAGCATTTTGATTTTGAAAAAAAAAAATATTTTTCTGGATAACCCTAAAAGCTGGGAATTTCTAAATCTGAATTAAGGAATTTTTGGGGGGATCCGAAAATTGGTAAATTTTTGATTCTTCTAAATTGAGATGAAAAAAAATTTGAATTTGAACAAATATGGAAAAGTGACACATGATAATTTTTTACCATGTTATTATTTATCACATGGTAAAAAATCATCAAGCGGATGATGGTTTATTATTATCTGAATGATAATTTTTTACCATCATGATGATAATTTTTTACTATCTGGATAATAATTTTTTACCATGTTATTATATGTCACATGGTAAAAACTCATTATGCGCTTGATAATTTATGATTAATCTTTCTGTGTCTACGGCAGGCCATAGAACAGAGACTAAGTTTAAATATTTAACTGATTTTGATTAAATTATAGAAATATGTTTCTACTTGTATTTTTTATATTTTTCACTGGTTCATTTGTAGATTACAAATTAATTATTTTTTATATACAGTTTTGCTAAGTATTGTACGAAAAACAAGATATATCAATCAAACTTTTGTTATATATTTTAAGTCCTTCTGATCAGTTAACTATAGACATAAATCAAGAAACGGAGTATACAAAACAAATAATGTCATTCTTAATATAATCGAAGGTTAACATTATCAGATTATGCAAATGACACGACAAAAATCTGGAAATAATTCAAGTTTCTTATAAGAAAAATAGCATTTGTGTTATACAACAAAGACTTTTTTGTTTTCTGGATTTCTTTGGAATCGTTTCCTTGAAGGAAACAAAGAAAATGACTCCTTTAGGATCCTCTGATTATGAATTAATTTATTTGGGATATTCATATTTTCGGTTCCAAATATATACTCTTCATTGTGATTGTATTTATTTCAGGATATTCTGATGTAACTCTAGAGAGAATCCAATACTTCAACTTCTAATGGACACTGGTGGTGCATTATTTTAAGATATGAATCAGTAACATATCTGAATATTTTCAAGAAAATATTTTGAAAATCTACCAAGTATCCATAAATACTGAATCGATCCTTTAGCAAACCTAAAATAATTAATGTTATTGATTTTTCTATTACTTAAAAATTGTGAGAAATGCTATAATAGAGCTAAGCTACAGAGTTGATAAATATATTAAGTGATTCAATTATTTATTTGATTACTAAATGAGAATTTATGTAACATTAAACTTCCACTTTATTATTTATTTCATTCTTTAAAAAAGTTATATGTACGTTTTATTATAATAATGATTTTAGATACCTGGTGTTAATGACAAAAATTCAAAGATAGAACAATAGTAGTTTCGTATAATGTAAAGCATAATATTTTTTTGGGATGGTTTCTACTGCTTCATTTAATAATTTAATCTGAGTATTTACTTCTTTAACCACAATTATTTTTTTATTACCAATTTTAACTTACTTTATAAGTCAACGAGATCATGGATCAATAAAGGTATTTTGGAATGTTTTGATCACATCTCGGTTAAGATTCTTAGTCTGTGATCTGGTATTCTCTCTATTCTACTATATGATGAGGAATCTACAGAAATAACCTTTTTTCCATTCAAATGTATCTTGACTTATAATGAAATTATTGATTATTCCACACAAAATAAAAATTCGATATTTGTATTTATAATTTTCTTCGTTCCTCACAAAATCATGGAGATCTTTCTCTTCAAGACCAACCTGAATATTATATAAATTTTCCAGACTGTGACATAAATATAAGTCCATAAAGTTGTCCTTGATTGTAAAAAGCAAGTTCTAGACTGATATCACTATCAAAATACTGTCCAAAATATTTTTTTATTAACCAAACAATTGTTATGCAGACTTTGATGACATTGTTGTTGGTTGAAACAAAAGGTATACTAATGGATGATGAATATTGAACATGCAATGGCTCCTAAATTCCATACATGATATATATCAATCATCTGCATTTAAAATGAAGAAGATATTCATCTAGGAATGTTGTTTTATTTTTGAGAAATGTTGCAGTCGCTAGCATCGAAAAGCAACTAATAGACATTTTCAAAAGTGATCCAGATCTTAGCATTGATGTGTATCCCATTTTTTCATGTGGCTGTACTATATTAAGATGAGAAGTACAAAGAAGCAATAATTGTACAGATATGCTAAGTATTCGAGTCAATAAAAAAAACAAATATAGTCATAAAATAGAATTGATACATTATAGAGAAAATGCCATGTATCACGATATCAAATACATAATGAAACTATTTATTTCTAATACTAGAGTTGATATATTTGTATGATAACATAACTCTTATTGATATCGATCTGCCAGCAAGTTCATTATGTAATATGCTACACAGAATTCTTTGAAATATGTATTAATTGTCATTTACTAAAATTTTCATTATCTATTCAATTATGTAAACGTAAGTAGAAAAAATTACTACTATACTCGTATTTTTTTTGATTTTAGTAATTATATAAAATCCAGTTAAAATAAAAATTTAAAAAATAATACAACTAGCCTTAGCGCAGATACCAATTCATCAGGGAAGACAGGAGAGCGAAATCATTAAGATATGATATTTGCTAAAAACTTGTAAATTGTAAAATATGAAGCTTTGAAATTCTTAATAAAGTGGGACAATAGCAATTAAAAAAATGTAGTACGACATGATGTCTTAATATGTTAGCTTTTATTTACACCAATTGTAAATATAAAAGTTAGAAGGTAATATTTATAATCTTATAATGTTTTAGTTATCTTTTAGTACTTCAATTTTCATATCATCTTACACAATAAAAAAATAATCAGATAGTTAATTTAATTATATTTTATTAATTATAATAACATTCGAAGCAAAAATACCTTGACTCTGTTCATTAATAGCATTACAAAGCAAGCGGTTGATTAAATCCGGATCTGAAACTATAAAAGAATATTTGTATAAATATACAATATAAATATGTATGGTATATATAATTAAGATAATATTCACCATTAGTTTTTTCAATTTGAACTCTCATGGAGTTTACTGATTTTGGGAGATTATTGAATCTCATATTACGACTAGTGTAAATTGCTTCATCATGTAATTTTATCTCAGCAGGTGCAAAGACCATTTTATCTGATTCAGAAAATTCATTATAAATTTTTGATGATTTTTTATCTTCTAATTTTAATCTCCAATTTTCAAATATTTTGTATAATTCAATACTAGAAGGTCTTTTCTGTGGATCTGCATCAAGACACTGGTTTACTAAATCAATATAACGTTCTGGTGTTCCTTCGGCAACTCTCGGTCTTAAACCATTACAGATTGCAAGTGCAAGGCTTTGATCATGTGGTACAGTCCCATAAGGTGGTTTTCCTGTGGTCAATTCCGTCATAATGATTCCTAAACTATAAATATCACTTGCTTTTGTATATGGTTTTCCTTCTAAAATCTCAGGTGCTATATAAGGAAGTACTCCACATACATTTGTGGAATCAGAAGTTTTAGAATTATTTATGAATTGGGAAAGTCCGAAATCTGTAATTTTCGTGTCCGGAAATTTATCATCATTATCAAGGTTTAAACCAAACCTTTCAAATTTAAAGTTTAATGGATCACTAAAACCAAGTAGTATATTTCCACTATGTAAATCCTTATGAATACATTGTGATCCATGAATAACTTGAAGATTTAATGTAACGAAATTTAAAATATTTAATTTGTTTTCCCATTTTAAAGTAGAAAATTTTTCTTTTAAATAATTTCTTAAATTCCCATATTTAGCATATGCTAAAACCATTATAGGTTCTTTTGATTGTGGATCTCTTGTTATACCGTATAATCTAGTACTACCAGTATTACATTCCTCGTGTATTTTGACCTCACTAGTAAGAGCTTCTATAACATTTAATGAACTCTTAAATTTTTTAAGTACAACTGTAATAGGATCAGTACGTTCTCTATAAATTTCATTAGGTTCTCCATCCAACCAAGTAGCTGAATAAATAGTAGCAAAACCTCCCTCGCCAATTGGTTTAATATCTTTAAATCTATCAAAAGGTATCCATTCTAAATTATGATAATAATTATTTGTTTGAAGTTGTGATTCATAGATTAACTTATCTAATTCAGGATCTCCGCTTGTTTTTCCTTCTCTTAAAAAACGTCCTGGATCACATTTATTACACCAATCTTCTCCGGTATTCGGTTTTTTACAATTAGAACATATTCCCTTCGTTTCAATTTCATACCTCAAATCTTTTGAAACAATAGCTTTAAATTTATATTTTGTTTTAAGTTTAATATAATTCATAATATAATAATATTTGTTTAATTATGAAATGTTAACAAAAAGAAGAGAGTAAACCGGAATTGTTCTCCCGAATACAAATTAATAAAAATGTACGATAAACATAACGTGTAGATCCGTCTGAGATTGGAAAGTTTGTACGACATACACTATTCAGCCCTCCCCTGTAATAAATAATATGATTGGATGGTTTACTATCACGTAATTTTACTGCATCACTAGTAGCGAAAATATCTCATTCATGAACTAGTGATTATATAGATATCTTTTTTTGTATCTAATCAAAACCTCCTAATTTATTTCCTTAAAAGATGTTTCAATCATCTCTTGTGGAATATAGAAGTTCCAATGTCAAATTCTCAAAGTTATATATTAGTAAAAGAAATGTAAGATCAAAATGACGAATTTGAAAAATGCGACCTTACGCTATGATTGAGATAATATATATTTACAATAATTCTGCGTGTTAAACATGATTCCATGAGTGACAATTATAGAGCTTCTAGGTTATTTTTTCAAATGATTGGAGCAACAAAATTAATAGGTTAACATTGTTTATTACAGCAGGGAAGAGACTACTAATAATAAAAATAGAAGAAATAATTAATTAGTTAAGTTATCAATTTTTTTTAACTCTCAATGGTCCAGTTTGTAAATTCTTTTTTAATATTTCGTACCTGATATAATTTATAGTTTATACTACTTGGGCTGCCGTCACATTGACGTTTAAAAAGACCATAAAAATGAATGGCACACTATTCTCATTTTCTACTTGTAATTACATTTTGGTTTCAAAAAAACTCGAATAGCTTAATTGACGGATGACGATAAATTTTTTAAAGAATATGAAAAATTAATCTATGTCGTTATGATGATGATAGCTTGCTCATAGCAAGCTGATAAAAATCATTATGATTTTCTATCGGAATAAATGAGTTTAATAAATAACAAAACATAAAGTCCAATCTAATTGCTTCAGATATATACTGGCAAACACAATCTCTTGGAAAAAAAATTATTTTTTTTTTTATCACTAGTCACCATTCTTTCAAATTCTGCAAGAGAATAGTTTTTAAATGACATAATTTCGAATTTTCAGCACAAGTTCTAGAGATTAATGAACGTGCTATCCATAAAAAAAAAAAATTCGTCATTATATTTAATTCAAATACTGCGTCAAACTTAGATAAAGTTTAAATATGTCTCTCTATACATATTTTCTGCTGCACGTTATAATGGCATAAAATAGATAGAGTTAGAATATTAATGTGGCGGGTACTTTAATCTTTTTTTTTTTTGTATTTGTTTTTAGGATTCAAAGATAATAAATAAAGTCACGGTTTTGCTCTATAGGTGTTGTTACTTCATTGTGGCAAGCCGCAAACTGACTACAACGTATGATAAACACATGAAAATCATCTTTGCATGCACCATATATGAACTATTGTAACATGATAATCATTGATTGCATAAATTTGCAAACTAAGACGCTTTAATTTTTTCTTTTTTTTTTTTTTACAAAAAACAAGGATTGGGTTTGGTTTAAACCTTTTTAAATATGACATCATTAAATGAGTGGATCGACACTAAAATAAAAGATGATGATATAAATTATTTTGAGTACAATGAATTCAGCAATGTGCAAAAAATTGGAAATGGAGCCTTTGGAATAGTAAATAGAGCCGATTGGAAGAGTTGTGGAATTAAAGTAGCATTAAAAATTCTTATAAATAATCCTTCAATCAATGAAGATAATATGAACAAGTTTCTTAAAGAGGTAATAATAATATACAAGTGTTATTTATTATTATATTCAAATTTATAACTCAATTTATTTTATAAATTTTGAACTAGTTAAAGAATTTAAGAAAGGTCAGCTTTCATCCAAATATAAACCGGTGTTTTGGAATTACAAAAGGTAACAAGTAGTATATTTTATACATATACATTTTATATGAAAAATTCTTTTAAAAATATTTATTTATTTGATTTTTGTTTTAGAACCATTATCAAATAATTATATAATGGTATTACAATATGCTAATCAGGGAACTTTAAGAGAGTATTTAGAAAATAATTTTGCTTCACTTCAATGGAAAGATAAAATTCAAATGGCCTTGGATATTACATTTGGATTGAAGTGTTTACATTCTAGAGAAATAATTCACAGAGATTTGGTAATAATTAGAAAATTTTATTTCTATTGTAATGGCCCACATGAGGTATCTACCTCCAGAAAAACATTATAATGTAAATTTTAATTTTACGCTTAAAATTTATTTTCAATTTATTTATAGCATGCAAAAAATATATTAGTTCACAATAATAGATTGATGATTGCGGACCTTGGATTATCTAAACAATTAACCGTTGAAGTTACATCAATTTCAAAAGTTTATGGGATGCCAGCATATGTTGAACCACAATGTTATAAAACTGATGATTACGTTAGAAACAAAAAATCTGATATTTACAGTTTAGGTGTCCTCTTATGGGAAATTTCAAGTGGATATCCGCCTTTTTCAACCACTCCAATTCAAACTTTAGGTTATAAAATTGCGATAGGTTTTAGAGAACAGCCAATAGCTGACACACCATCATCTTACATAAATCTTTATCAGAAATGCTGGGATGATAATCCAGATTTAAGACCGACCATTGATGAAATTTTTAATATATTGAAAACAGTTTCTTTAGAATTCAATACAAATAATGAATGTTACTCTGAGATTGCAGAGGATTTAAATAAATTAGATGTTAATAATGAAACGACTTTTACATTACCAGAATCTGAAGATACAAATGACATGTATGATTTCAACTTATCGCAAATCGAAGATCAAATTGGTGATTGCAATATATACTATTTATTTATTTATTGCTATGTTTTGTTTAAATATATTAATGACATTTATATTATTAGTTACATCATCATCACCTGTTTCATCTAACAATGAGGATGAAAGAAAATCATCTACCTCGTCTAGTGGTAATCAAACCGAAAATCAAACCGGTAAATACACGCTCATTTATTATTAATTATCTGGTTGGATTATTATTTCCTTTGGTATTGATGTTGTATTATTTATTAGGTACACCATCATCACCTGTTTCATCTAAAATCAACGAGAATAAAAGAAAACCAAGTCAATTTTTCGATGAGATTATTCAAGCTTATTTAAAATATTACAATAACGGATTTACAAAAAGTTTTGATTTTTATAAATTTTTGGAAAATCACAATTCAAGATCGCGTGAAATTATTAATTATTTTGTTAAAAATCAAAATACACAGCATTATAAAGTGATTATTGGAAATTTTCATTATAAGGGGTTTGGAATCGATAAAAATAAGGATATGGCTTTTAAGTGGTATGTATATGCAAGTCAACATAATGATATAAATGGTTATTTTCAAGTTGGATGGTGTTATCATTATGGATATGGTATTAAAAAAGATCTCAAAAAGGCATTTAAATTTTATCAAATTGCTGCTAACAACGGATGTAATATAGCTTTATATTATCTTGCAAATTGTTATGAATATGGTTATGGAATACAAAAAGATAATTTTAAAGCATATGAATTATATAAAAAATCTGTTGAAAATGGATTTATACCATCTCAATATTTTCTAGCTATATATTATGAACATGGATTAGATACTCAACTACCAGTAAATAAAAGGAACGCCTTAAAATGGTATAAATTATATCAAGAAAATGATGGAATATATGAGGTATCAGATAAAATTAGAGATATTAAAAAAGAATTGGTAAATATATATATATTTTTTCTATTTTTAAATTTAATGAGTTATTGATTGATTATATTTTATTTAATAGTTTTAGTTTTATTAAGAGTTAATTGATCGGACCATAAAAAATCAAGTACATACAATTGATATAGTATATGACAAGAAACAGAACTAGGCTATGACTATATTTTAATTTAATAGGAACAATAAAAAAATAATGGTATTATTTGGCGTAGTAAAAGGAATATATAAGGGTGCATTAGTTTTTTTCATTTTGGGGACATTTTTTATTTCTTTATTAGATCGGATTTGTGTAAAGACTTTGTTATCTTACTATTTTTTAAATAAAACGTTGATAATATATTATTTACTGCCTGGAGTAAACGTACTATCCTATCATGATAAAAAGGTTAACAGCATGTCGGTTTTCATCAAGGACGGTTAATGTCTTTCTGAAAGAAAAGCATAAAAAAAGGCGTTTTCATTATTAATTTTTTAAAGTATGTATCATTAACCAGAATTGTAATAGTGTTTATTCTACATATTGAGCACTGATAAAACTTTTACTTTTAATAAATTGATCAATATGATAGTAAGTACTTTATAATGTCATAAAATTGTTTTATTTAAGAAAAAAGCTTACATGTATATTCAGTGCTAAACGGAAACTACATAATTGTACTAAATATTTAATTATAAAACCTAATAATATTTCCTATTTCAATCTTTGATTTGGCAGTCCAAACAATCTGTTATCATTATAAATAAAGATCATTAATTTGTATAAGTAAATTAAATAAGTAATAAACATGTAAGAATCATCAAATACCTGAATATTTCATACTTGTTATATTATCATAGATTTCATAATAATCATCAGCATTTTTTGGTTCAGGAAGACTTTTAAAACTAAGTAATCTACTTATATATAATGCATTTTACTTATTTTATTCGTTAAAGTAGTATCTAATGAATTGTTACCTATCTCTTTAATTTGTTTATTTAATTCTGATTTAACTAATTCTGGTTTTTTATTATTATATTTAATCAAATCATTTAACCATTCTTGAAAAATTCTCGCAAGATCCCTTGCATTCGGTCGATTTGATGGTTTCGCATCTAAGCAACTTTTAAGTAACTTAATAATTAGTTGTGGTACTTTAATATTAAAGTTCGGTCTTAACCCTTTACAGATCTATATTGCTAAAAATTCATCATGACTAACGTCATAATATGGTGGTAATTCTGAAATTATCTTATACATAATAATACCAAAACTATAAATATCGGACGCTTGTGTATAATGCTCTCCTCTTAGAACTTCAGGCGCCACATAAGGTAAAACGCCATAAGCATTATTTTCCGTATTATCTAATTCCGTATAGTTTACTGGTTTGCATAATCCCATATCAGTTATATAAATCCCCTTTTTAGAGCATACAATATTTCCAATATGTAAGTCTCGATGAATTATCCCTTTTATATGAATTCTCTTAAGCGAAACTGCAATATCTCTTAAAATTCTAACTTTATATCTCAGTTTCGCATACAAAACTTTACGTGATATTTTTTTATCTCTGTATCTTTTATCAAGATAATTTCGCAAATTTCCAAATTCAGCATATTTCATAACCATAATATAGTCTTTTGTAATTGGGTCTTGGTTTATTCCATAGCATCTAATAAACTCATCTGACAGGTTAAATCCAGCTAGTTTGACATATGATGTAATCTAAATTATTAAAATATATTACAATTAGCAAATAGACTTAGTGCTTCGATCCGTATCCGGATCAATCCGGATCGATCCGGATTTTTTTTTTTTTTTTCGGATATCCGAAATCCGCGGTTTTCATCCGGTTTATAATCCGGATGACAAATATCCGGTTTGAACCGGGATCCGGATGGAAATAAATATAAAAAAAAATAATTTAAGAAAATTTCTTATATTAAAGTGTATTAAACACTAGGGTAAACATCGAAGACGTTAAATCTGCGGAAAAAAGGTCTTCGGCTTCAAATTTTAACGTTAGAAACGTTAAATCCGCGAAATAACATCTCTGACGCTAAAATGAATAAAATTTAATGTCAGAGACGTTAAATTCACGAAATAAATGTTTCCTGAACGTTAAAATTATACTTTAACGTCAATGACGTTATTTCCGCATATTTAACACCTTCACATAGTTAAATTCTTAATTCCGGCCAAAAATGCATAATGCCGGCCAAAACGGGACGAGTTAAGAAAATCATAAAAATTGGCCGAAATTACGAATTTTTGGTCAAAGTTTAAGTGCTAGAGGTTTGATACACCTAGCAATATGTAAAATGACGAAAATATCATCATTTAATAAAAAATTTATGTGATCTGATCCGGATTCCGGATTTCATCCGGATCACCAAACTGGATTCACAATCCGGATTGATCCGGATGAAATCCGGATTTTTTTTTTGTGTAATCCGGATGACGGATTTCATCCGGATCGAAGCACTAAATAGACTCATGTTAAATTTATTATAATCTAATTTAATTTATACTTCTTTGATAAATTCTAACGTAACGTTTTGTGAATTATTTAAACTTTTAAGAGCCATAACTTTATTTCTACTATTATGTCTTTCCCATATATTTTTACTCACGTTCCAATGTGATATTCTATTATCTTTCCAACTCGCTTTAAAAATTTTGGCGAATCCACCTTTTGCAACGTATTCAACTCTACAAAATCTATCATAAGGTATCCACTCTAATAATTGATATTCATTACTTGCTGACAACTGAATGTTTTGAATAAACTTATCAACATTATCATTACCACTAGTCCAATTTTTAAAATTTTGTTGAAACCTTATTGAATTACAAGTCTGACACCAATTCTCTCCAGTATTAATTTGTTGCACTCTATACACCTTCCATATTTTTGTTCTCTAACGGTTGAATGACAATCGTAACAAATTTCCATATTTGTGTTTTTTGGCTTCACTTTTTTATATAGGCGGCACATTCCAATTTTTTTTTCTTTAAAAGTTGATCCACAAGTAGAACACAAAAGAGATGTACTCATTTGTTTGCAGGATAAGCATCTTCCATATTTTTGTTCTTTTACGTTTGATTGATCCATAATATGAATAATAATTAAATTTATTATATCATTCGATAGGGATGCAAAGGATGGGATGGTTTTTAAGTGGTTTTTATAAAAAAAAAAAATTTTATGATGATTTACATGGCAACAATGGTTATTTTTATGTGAGTTACATCATAGATAAGAAAAATTTTGTAGCAAAGTATGGAAATTATGGATCATCTATCAAGTCAATTTATTCTATTTTTATCAAAGAACCTTTTATGGCAAAAATAGTCTATTTATATTAATTTGCTATTAAATCAGAATAAAGTCTTATCCATGAAATCTGATATAAAATGAGATTTTGGTGGCTAGTAAAATAAGAATTTTCTGATTTTAAATAATAATATCTTTATTTCTCAAAATAGTTTGCGGTAACATCAAACCTAAATAAAAATTAAAATGTAAGTAAATTAACATGTATTTTATGCATCTTATATATATAAAGTACTAATTTGAATATTTATAGGTTTAATCATGCGATTATTGTTCTTCGATTGGTTGTTTCTTCTGATTGATATGATTCAAAAGTTTAAGCATAATGACAGGAGCGGATTTTATTGTCAGTTCCGTTCAGTTTAATTGTGAGAAGATTAAAGTTTCTCTCGCGTTCATAGACTGACTTAATTATGCAACTATGTAGTACACGTCATTAAAGTATATAATAGTAACATTTTTATACTCCATTTACATATTATTGCAGTTTGCAAAAATTCGCGTTTACAAAATAATCATGTAATAATATCAGTCAGCTGATCAAAACAAGGAGATTTTTGTCAAACACAGATTTCTGCAATCCGTTATAAACTAGCAGATAAGTAATTAATAAGAAAAAGTAAATTATCTATAAAAATTTTATCCAAATATTTACGTTATATTTTATGTATCTGTAAAACTTATTGTCAGCAAAAGTGCATGATTTGTATTTGTAATAAAGGTATCAAACTTTTAAAATATTAATTATCGTGTCGTAATTAAATATTCTATACCCTTAAGTTAAAAAAAAAAACTTTTCAATGAAATCATTAAAACCTTTCATAATCACTTAAATTATCATTGAACTTAATAGAAAAATATCTTTATGAAATCAATTCTTTATAAGAACATTTTTGAAAATTACTACGAGACCAAAAGTTATGATTACCGACAAGTATGAATAATACGCGAAAAATACAATAAAAAAAAGGGGAGGGATATCATTAATAATTTATATATTTAATTTATGTTATACCATGAGTTCGAACAATTTCGTCATATAATCAGTTACCTTTTTTAACTTTAACAGTAAATTTTCGAAGGCGTATTTCGGCCTGTTTTATTGTAGTTAAATTAAAAATAGTTGTTAGTGTAAGTATTCTTGTGACATGGCTCAAATATATTTTTTTTAGACTTTATTATTATTATGTTTAATGGGTAAAGTTTCGTGCAATAACAAGAATAAATCGCGTAACAAGTATACTTGAGAAAATTTTTATGCAATCTATTATAAAAAATAAGATATTGTAATTACATAGAAATACATGTAAAATAAAATGTAAGTCACTCCCTGGGTAACAAATTATAATCCTAATCTTTTGGTAAATCTTACGTTAACTTATATTTTAGTCATATTTTACATGAAAGTGAAATGATATTACATAATAGTAACGTTACTGAATGAAGTTATATGAAGTATAACGGAAAATAAAACGATAGCTCAAATATGTAAACGACAAACAAAGCGACGAACCGTCGAAACGTTCTCGAAAGTTAAATATGTATTTAATCGAATATATTAAAGTTTTGTTCCGAATGTGATTGTATTTTCTTCTTTGCAATTATGTAACGATAAATTTACGAATGTAAAGTGCAATAAATATGATGTAAATCAAATCATTTACAGTATAACGACTTTACCGCTACGCCACAAATTTAGATTTGATCTTTAATAATTGCTTAAATGTCGAAGTCATTGGAGGCGTAGGAGGTATTATAGAAATTTTAAGAAAATTATGTTGCAAGTACATATTTAGTGTTGTAAGTAGTAATTGTTAACACAATAAATACAATTTTTGAAAAGAAATTGCAAAAGTTAATAATAAGAAGCTTCTTTTTTTAATTATTTATATTTATTCATGCCTTGCTAAGAATTTTCTGTATAGAAAAAATTTATAAGCCACGGGACATACTGGCACTAGTGTAGCAGTAAATAATAATTTTCTATAGAAAGAATGGCGTACCTTATGCGTCACTTTCAACTATTTCCTTTTTAGATGATTTCTAAGTTACGCCGGAACACTTGCTTTATTATTTTCCATTTCAGGTTGATCGCAGCTACATGCATAATCATGCAACATGAAAGTAGTGAGCGTTTATTCTTACAACAAATAACAAAAATGTGGTACGAATAACTCGCAAAAAAATATTCCTGAAATATTTTATCCCCTGACCCTTTCACCTTTTTTTCTTTTTTTTTATTTTTTTTAATAAGAATATTGTTTACTTGGGTAAAAATTTCTGGTTTTAAGCACAAAGCTGGATTAAGTTGAAGTTAAACTGAACCGCTCGAGCAACATTATAGTGACTATACATATTGAATTTCCAGTTAAAAATTAAAATGTATTTAAATTATTAACCTTTTTCATAATTTTGTCAATGTTATTTTCGCTCTGAACTTGAGTTCTCCGACGTGTCGTGGCACATGTGTTACTATACTTCATGTCGGCGGGAACTAAGATAAAAGTATAAAATTTATGTTAATCATGTAAGTTCGATACATTTTTTTTTTTTTGTCTGGGAAAAAACTCGGATCTAAATTGATAATTAACTTAAATTTCCTTTTTGCCCCATTCGTTTCAATTTTTTTTCTTAAATCGTTATAATACCTTAATTCTGGGTTTCTGGCAATTCAGTCAAGTGATGCAATCCATTAAAGAAAATTCGAAAATTAGTCAGGAATCAGTTATAAAAAAACCCAGTCATGAACCTTTATTGCTCTAAATCAACTTATTAAAGAAAATCCAAGTCTGTTTGAAGCAAGATATAACATAAAATTTGTATAATAATCATTTCTTAAAGTTAATTTAATAATCCGAATAAATAAATGATCAATACAACGAGATCGTTTTTAATTTAACTAAATAGAATTATATACAAAAAATGCGGTAATATACACAGTACAGTCAAACTTCGATATACCGATGCTTCCGGTTTTGGGAAAAAGTATTGGTACATTGAAATATCGGTACATATATGTAATTAGTAGATTATAATGCAGGCCAAAATCTAACTCTGGCTCGCACTATGCTTAATTCTGAGTCCAAAATTTTCAAAATTTCCTGAATATATTATGTATAACATGAGTATGATTATAGAGAAAAATCTAATTCCAGACATAATTAAGAAAGATGCCCAGTTACAATTTTTAACTCAGGCCAAACTTATAGTGCCAGCCAGGATTAACACTAGTGTAACCAAAATTATCGGTCATCTTAATATACATTACTATAAAGGGACCAGGAGGTAGTATCGGCATCGCGAAATTATATATAATATCGGTATAATGAGATTTTTTTATTAGTGATGAAACGGGACAATAAAAATTTATCGGTAAAAGCAATTATCGGTATATAGAGTATCGGTACATCGAAGTTTGACTGTATCTCAGAGAGGCGCAAATTCGAAAGCCACATTTATGATTATGACTAAAATAAATGTTTCCCTTATGTCTGTGAAACTTTTAACGTGTTCAACAAAGTCAAATAATTACAATAAAATTATAAATCCTGTGAAATATTTACTTTATTGCTGAAAAGCAAGAAAATTGAATACGAATCAACATTTTTTTTATAAGGTTAAAAGAAAAAACGTCTTTCCACCAAAATCTTAACATACTTTTCATAACTTATAATAAATAAAATACTCATATAGAGCAGTTTTGAACTGATTATATAAAAGTATTTTCTATTATTAAGTCCAAAAGTGGCCATTATAATAAGTCTAGACGCATGGATAATGCGCGAAATTTTATTGAAAAATGTGGTAAAAGGTGAAATACAGTATGTATTCTCTATTCTGGAAAAAGGTGTAAATGTGTAGTTTAAAAAAAAAGCGAGATAATTCCTTATTCGTTAATAATAATCAAAATTCCGAACAATACCTTCATATAATAATTGTAATCAATTACTTTTATACTGCAACAACAAATAGCCTTCATATGAGGCAAAAAAAAGTATCCACATTACAGAAAGCAAAAATTTTCTTTCTAGTTAACAATTTTACGGTCTTTCTTAAGGAGCTTTTAATATTGTAGTTGAATTAAAAATTGTGGTTATCCTGAGCGCTCTTATTTTTAAATTAAGTTTTTATACTCGTGCAGTTTTCTTTTACATATTTTATTAATTATTACATATATAACGATAATAATATGTTTAAAAAAAAGTAGAATAAACAAAATAAAATAAACGAATTAAATTTGTCATTATTCAATGAATGAAAATTTTTAACTTCTAGTCAAACGTTATATATAGTAATTTTGATATTCATAAAAATCTTGTTACCAAAGGCAAAGCCTATATAAGTTGATATTACGTAACTAAATAATATGATGTTAAACAAAGGACAGCGAAAAAAAAAAAATAATTCAGACATATATGTGTCAGAAACGTTCTAGCGGAATATTTCATTTCGAAAATTAGATATATTAATGAATGAAAGGTGTAATTACGAAAAAATTTTAAATCAAATCGTTTGCAGTATAACGACTTTATCATTACGCCACAAATTTAGATTTAATCTAGTTGTTCAAAATTAATATACGAGATATTACTTCTACGCGGTCCTATTCGACCGGCCTTTGAGACTAACCGGTTCGTTCAGCGGCCCTAAATTGGTGTCACTTAAAAAGAAAATTTCACGTGTAATTTCCTTTTTTGGTGATACCCGTTCCGCCGATTTTTTGAGCTTCATTTTATTTTTGTACGTTTTGTACACAAAAGGCCAGGGCATTTTTCCATACAAGCCGAAATTGATGATATGCTTTCTGAGGAGGATATACTCCTTATACTCCTCAGTAAAGATAGGACATATAAAACCAGGTTTTCTCACTTTTCTCCCAATGTATTTTATCTGAGATCGTCTAACTAAGAGTTCTGATTCCAAGACCACTTCATTAAGTCTTTGTGTAGTTATTGTAAGATAAACCTTATTCTCCTTATCACTGGAATCAAAAGATTCATTAATAGGTTCATTTCCTTCACTCCTAGAATCAAAAATTTCGACGTTTATATTCATTATAATTTATTCAGATTAAAAGAAGAAAAGATTGCTAAAAGAAAAATTTGAATCGTGGGAAATTAAAATAGTTTATTATACAAACAAGCAATTGCAATTTTTCGAAGTTAAAATACTAACCGAAGTTTTGTACACAGGTAATGGGAAATTTAAAATTCAACTCGCTAGTCGCTACTAAACGCTGATATTTATATGCTTTTGATCTTAGACAAATTCTTAAAAGCATTGTTTATTTATAATTTATACATGTTATACCAGGAACTTTCTATAGAGAAAAATTCTACTTATTATAAATTTCCTCATAGAATTGGTCACACTACACACCGCCGACATTGATGTATAAACAGTAAATAAATCTCATTTACAGACTTTCTTAATGGAAGGAATAAAAAATTTATTTTTATAGACCAGAATAAGCTGAAACAAAGAGGAGAACATATAAAATTTGATTGTCCCCTGCTTAGTGTCAGTGTCACATTTAACCATTTCCTTTTTTGGATGATTCCCTGAATAATGTAATGCATTTGTAACCTAAACTTTAATTTGAAACAGTCTCCATATGTAACAGTTGTAACACGATGCAATGATGTAGTATCTCACGAAAGATTGTAGAATATTCAATAGTAGATGCACGAATAAATATTTGTGAATAAATATAGCAGATATTCTGCCACAAATTTATGTAGACAGAATTGTAAACAATATTTATCATTGTACATTGTAGACAGAATTGTAAAAAATATTTATTATTGTACATTGAAAGTATAGCGGATAACGACGTATATTTTGTGTTAAAGTAAATATTATTACAAATAATATTCCTTGTATTGAACTTGAGTCAATAAGAAATAAATTTTCTCACAAGAACATTCATCCTTAAAAAGAAGAATTAGTATTAATAAAAAAGATACAGTAGACCCTCAAAAAAATAAAAGAAAAGAACTGAAAAGAAAATCCTAAACCTTCCTCTTCATTTCGAATGTAATGAATTGTTCTAACGAAACAGGAAATAGACGTAAAAAAAAATCTTTGAAACAATGTCACAAATAGAGTTCAGTTATAACAGTCATAGCCAGTTTTTTCTGGTTCGGTTTCAGTTCGGTTTTAGTCCAAGACCGACCGGTTAACCGTCGGTTTTATATATAAAAAAAACCGATGAAAAAACCGATCGTTAATTGTTGTTTCAATTGAAAATAACTAAAAAACATGAATTTTAATATTTAAAACTTATAGTACTCTCCTCCTTGATTTTGTGCATTGATCACGTGATTTTCCGTATCGTTAAAAATCTCAAAATCAACACTATTTTTGTAAGAAATAATTATGTAAATTTAAATGATATTATTAAATAAAGACATAATTTGTACTTTCTAATAACATTCTATTCAGTTTTGCAATCGGTTTTGTGGTTCAGTTTTATCGGTCAGTTCGGTTTTGGCTGAAAACCTCGGTTTAAACTGAAACTGAACTGAACCGACCGTTGGCATCACTAGCCACAAACTTTATTTTACTAATCAATTTAATTAACGCTATTTTATCATTTCTTGAAAAAGTATAAATCATTCTATTTTAATTAAAATTCTGATTGATTCTGTAATTTTAATGTGAGACATTATAGGTTATAGACATTATACGATTCAATTAATCGGTAAAATGTTTTTAAAATTACGATTATTATCATAGCAACAAATACATATACATATATGTTTTAATCAAATTTTACATCACATGATTTATGGTAATGTCTCACATCGCCCATGTCCCGCACCTCCACGCGCTTATGTGTAAGAAACTCGTGCTAATCTCATTCATTCTTTAGTCAAACTGGTCAAACTGCATATAAAGCAAATATTTGGTAAAAGTTCTGTGAAAAATTATACCACAATTGCAATTATGATTGTATCAGACATTTCTTTCTTAAAAAGGAAGTTTGCATAGCTATTTTCTTATTCACTCATTAAATACGATCACTGCTAGTGGTTACGTGTGTGCATAAAAACATTTTTCTGAGAAATTTCACTAGCGCAGAGTATAAGATTATTCATTAAATCATCTAGTCACGCCCTTCTCCCCTTAGGAATTTATATCTAAAATTCCGTTATTTACCTGCAAATCAACGCGCAAATGGATCTAATTGTCCGTAGCAAAACGCAGGACATTAAACTTCTAAGCAAATCGATATGTTGCGTGATGATTTTTTTTTTTGTTGTCTATTAACATTTGTTTCTAATTTTCTTTCTTTCTTCTTTATTAGTTTTTTAATTTTGCAGCAAGGTATGTTTCCTTCCTTTTTTTTGTTTGTTTCCTATAATTCAGTATATATCATATATTTTATTTCAAATTTTCTTTCTTCTTTCATTTTATGTCAGGTTCTTTCAGTTTTACGGTTAAATTTTTTTTTTTTTTTTTAGGTTTCGAGTTACGTTCAAAGGTTTTCTTTCTCTCTTTCATGACATTTCATCGATGTATCACGTGATTGACCTTTAATAATAACCGCAGTTCAATGATGATATGGCCTTTTGCTTTTTTTTAAATTCTCAATGAAACGTTTTTTAATATTTCAATTTTTTTTAGTTATTTAAATGCGTGAGAAATTCGGTATGAATCATTATTATTCATTTACTTTAACAAAACGTTTATTGATGTTTTATTCTTTTTTTTTTAGATAGGTCTTGACGGGTGGACAAGCTGGTGTTAAGAAATTAATAATATATAGTTCTAAGAAGGCAAATTATTATTTCTTTGTAATATAATTATTTTCTTATATTATCTAATGTGGTTATTATTCATTTATTAGTTCGGTTCGAAGGATTTGTTACTTGCAAATCTATCTTTACCAACTGATTTTAGGCTTATTAGTAAAACAAGTGATTTTCAAATTCATTTTATATTTTGGTGTATTTCTGTATATCAGGAATTTTTTCTGTTTGAAATTCATGCATGGAAATCCAAATATGTGGAAATCTAAAGAGTTCCAGTATTCACCGAATACCCTTTGACGAAATACGTGGTATTTTCAGTATAAATCCACAAAATTCGATATGGATCCATGTAGGATATATGGGAATGTGTGGGATTCCACATATTTCTGAACTAACTCATGTGGAATTACATGAACCGATCAACCTAAAAACTTCCTGATATCATTTTTTTATAATTTTTTATTTTTCATTATTTTCATTTTATCTTTTATATCAAACGAAAAGATCGGCTAATCTATTCAATAAAACAAAATAAATTTTTCATAAAATAACAAATGAATTTTAACGACACTATAAATGCGTTTTTATTTTGATGCACTAAATTTTCAATATATAAAATTATCTTACGAAAAAATTTCCGTTGATTAGTAAAAAATATAAATTTCGTTCCGGACTCATACCTGCTTCTATTTCTGAGTTTATTACTACATGCCAAAAATAGAATAAATTAATATAACAGATAAATTAAAATAAATAAAACAAAAAAAAATAAACGAATTAAATACTGGTAACTCATTGAGCGTCAAATTTTAACTTCTAATCCAAACGTTATCTGTTATGCAAAATTTGTTACATTTAAATTTAATTGGAATGCTGGTTCAAAGATATTTATGAAAAATTTTCTGCGAAACGGAAAGAGAGAATTATGTTTGTTAATTAGAGAGTCATGATTTAATTCACAAAAAAAAAAAATAAATAAATAAACCATTTACAGTATAACGGCTATCACCACGCTACAAATTCAGATTTAACCTGATATTCTTTTTCTAAATACTTCTCATAACAAATTGGCTAAATTAATTTTTGATACCAGTAAAAGTCTTTTAAACTAACTCGATAATTGACATAAGCATGATATGTTGACTTAACTAGTCAAAAAGAAGATGGTTAGTTGTTTCAAATACAGTATATTTAGAAAAATTTTCCAGCAAAGTCATTGCAAAAACAGAAAAAGATAATTATCTTTGATAGTTGGAGAGGAATGATTTCGTATTTACGTCCACTAAAAAATTAAATCATTTGCAGTATAACGACTATTGCTACGCCACAAACTTAGATTTAATGTTAAGGTTTTACTTTTAGTTCGTTATAATATTTTACAGGATTGATCATCTTTTATAGCCGGAGAGGAATGATTTCGTCCACCAAAAAAAAGTTAAGGAGATGGGTGTTGTACTACAGAAAACCTATCCTACAACACTAAAACCGAATATTAATGGAAGAAAAAAAAATTCTTTTTTTCCACAGAATTCTATAGAATCGCTTCTACACTTCTGCTTATCGCCCTCTTGTTTTACTATTATAGACATTAATTTCTCACTATTTGTAATGGCTCGCTACTCCGATTTAATAAATTGAGTACAATCATGTGATTTTATATCTCATACATATCTTTACTACATTAAAAAGATTTAACTGAAATTCTATAACAGATAGTAAAATAAAAAGGGTAATACTAAAAGAATAGAAAATTGTTATTTTTATATTAATAAAATCTTTAATTCTATTGACTGGTCGGATCCATATGCATATTGTTGCAGAAATAGGGCGTAAAAAGGCGCAGGCTTGCGCTAATGTCATAAAAATTGCATAAGCTTACGCCTAAAGAATATTCTCCATTAGGAAATTTTTTTAATGCATGAATCTTTGTATAAATTAATATTTTATATATATATATATATATATATAATATATATGACTGCGTCAAACTTATACAATACGAATTATATGTCATAACAACTAGAGTCATACCCTAGGGCCGGCCTGAGGCCGGCCCTTACTAAGAGTATGATATATACCATAAATTTTAACACTTATTTGCAGAAATAAAAGTATTGGATTTAATGTTCGTTTGAAATAAATGAATAATTTAATTTATTATTTTTTTTTACATTTCGATTTAATAATCTTGCAATTAGCCTTAAAAGAAGAAATATTATCATTATAAATTTTTTTGAAATAACATTTAACAATTTTTTTTTTAAAAATATTTTTCTTTCTAAATAAAATAAAATGATTGATTCAAATTCAAATTTAGACGATCTATGTCCACATACCTTAAATAAATTCGTATGCATATTTTTTTTAATAAATTCGTGTGTATGTTTTTTTTAATAAATTCATGTGTATATTTTTTTTTAATAATTCGTGTATAATTTTTTCAATAAATTTATATATACATATATTTTAATAAATTAAATTAGTATATTTTTTAATAAATAAATTCATGTATAATTTTTTCAATAAATAAATTTGGGTAATGTTTTTTTTAATAAACATTTTTTTTGATAAATAAATTCGTATAATGTTTTTTTTAGTATAATTTTTTTTTCAATAAATAAATTCGTGTAATGTTTTTTCTAATTAATATTTTTTTGATAAATAAATTCGTATAATGATTTTTCCTAATAAATTCGTATAATGTTTTTTTTTTAACAAATCAATTTAATAAAATTCGGGATATACTTTTTTCTTTTGATATAATTAATTTTTCAATAAATTTTTCAATAAATAAATTCATGTAATGTTTTTTTTAATAAATCAATTCGTATAATGTTTTTTTTAATTAATATTTTTTTTGATAAGTAAATTTGTGTAATGTTTTTTTTTAATAAATTCGTATAATTTTCTTTTTAATATATTTTTTTTTTTTAATAAATAAATTCGCATATTATTTTTTTCAATAAGTAAATTCGGGTAATGTTTTTATTTAATTAATATTTTTTTTGATAAATAAATTCGTATAATGTATTTTTTTAGTATAATTTTTTTTTCAATAAATAAATTCGTGTAATGTTTTTTAATTAGTATTTTTTTTTGATAAATAAATTCGAGTAATATTTTTTTTTAATTAATATTTTTTTGATAAATAAATCGTATAATGATTTTTCCTAATAAATTTGCATAATGTTTTTTTTAATATAATTTTTTTTTCAATAAGTAAATTTGGGTAATGTTTTTTTTTTAATTAAATAATTTTTTTGATAAATAAATTCGTATAATGTTTTTTTTATAATATAATTTTTTTTCAATAAATAAATTCGTGTGATGTTTTTTTTTTAATTAATATTTTTTTTTTGATAAATAAATTCTTATAATGTTTTTTTTTAATATAATTTTTTTTCAATAAGTAAATTCGTACAATATTTTTTTTTAATAAAATTTGGATATATATATATGTTTTTTTTTTGATATTTTCCTTTGATGTAGCTTGCTTTGATGGATTTTGATCAGATTCATTTAAGAACGTTTAATTTCGGCTACTTTTATATAGTATTTGATTTCCTTCAATTCCTATTATATAATTAATAAAAAAAATTAGCCTCCTGAATAATGTACCGTACATGAATAATAAATATTTCCTTGATGTTAGTATATGGTTAGCTCTCAGATTTTTGACCAGCGGTTCATAATTCCTTGATGATTAAATATGGTTAGCTCACCAGCCGTTCATAATTCCTTGATGATTGAATATGGTTAGCTCTCTGATTTTGATCAGCCAATTTGGATCATGCCGCAGGTTATGATCAAATTTTCCATTTTTTTTTTTTTTTTTATATAAACAACTGTTGTTCGTATGATATCAATATCAATATCAATATCAATATATATAAAAACGAACCCCGTACTTAGCGCATAAGAGCTAACCAAATATATATATTTCTCTTTCCTTTTCAGGATATCACAATTAGCATAACAACCAATCGCAAACAATATCACTATTAAAAATGAAGATCACCTGATATGTTAACTATATAGCATGATCTGTATATAGTGTCAAAATTGAAGAAATTCCTAGAAAATGACCGCAGATCTGAATCAAAGAATCTAACCGAAGCGGGTTTGCTACGGCGGATCGTTCATTGGTCGCACAAAGTTTAGCTAATTTAAAATTAATTTTTAGATCATTTTTATAATTTAATTAATCAAACAAAAAAGCATGAAAAAAATTGACAATCTTATTATATATTATTCCATTATGAGTTTAAAACAAACATACAATTCATAGGTGTAATTTATCATTGAGTACGATATAATAGCCCTGTTCATTTCTGTTCTGTTCTGTTCTGTTCCGATTTTTACCATATTTTTCAGCCAATCAAATTCATTCAAAAATCGGAACAACAACCGGAACAACGGATCAAAAAAATTGATGATCCGAATGTTCCGAAATGTAAAAATGCAATACATGCTTGGTTTTTAATTACCATGATTGGTTAGAATTAAACAGAACAGATCAAACCCGATTTTTCTACTCAATTCACGCCGTTTTTTAATTGGCTAAAATTAATTCCACTAAAATCGGAACAGAACAGAACAGAACAGAAATGAACAGGGCTAATATATCAAAATTTCAATGAAAAATGTTTTGAATCTGATTTACGTCAACATACTATTAACCTGCTAACATTTTTTTTTTGTTAATGAATGAAATTCAACAATTTATTACTTAATTTTAATCTGCTATATACATTATTTGTTTTGGGCAAAACTCCCTATAAAAATGAAAGTATACATAAAGTAAACGTAATATATACAGTATAATTAAAATGCCCACAGAATATTTATAAATATGCAGAAAATATACGAAAAGGGCTTATAATTTTTTTTTTTTTTGTACCTTTTTTTATACAATGAGCCCTTTTTGCACATTTTATGTATACTACTGTACATTCAAATAATTTATGTATAAGGGCTAGTTTCGTTTCCAAATTAGGGTTTCAGAGGTTTCGGCTGAAACATGAGCGAAACGTTCCAAATTTTGAATAGTTTCGTCCGAAGCGATATTTACCAAAAGGAAATAGTTGAAAGAGTGCTAAACGAGAACAACATATTCGGATTAGATCAACGAATTTTATTTTTTGCCTTCTACTATATATACATTTAGAAAAAAGCCGCTAATCTACAGGACTCTTATAAAAAAGATTTTGTTAACTTTTAATAAAGTTTTTTGCTAATAATGAATCATCATACGAATTGGCTCATTCGTGCCACATCATACCAGTATCGTACCATATTAATTATAAGCACGTCCGCATAATGAGTAAAAAGAAAAATACAAAATATCGTAATGATTAAATCTAAATTTGTAGCGTGGCGGTCAAGTAGTTATACTGCAAACGATTTAATTTAAAGAACGCATAACAAAAGCAAATTTAATGAGTCAGACTGTCAGAGTAATTTTTTTTTTGCACTAGAGTGTCGTCTGTAACGTGATTAATTCTAGTTTGAAAAAAAAAAATTTCCATGCAGGTATGACTTGATTTACTAATTGTTTACAAATAAAACAAGTTGAAGTTACTCATTTTTTTTGAAAAAAAAAACCTAAATCTTGAACATACATTAACCTATGAGTATTCGTTTACATATCTAATCTAAATCACTATACAGTAAGTATTCGTTTATATATCAAAATCTAAATCTTTCGAAATACCTAGAAAATACAAAGGTTTTAGAAAGAGGATAGCATTTGTGTGAATTTTCGAAGCTTGGTCCTGTAATTTCATTAAAAATAAAAAAAAAACCTGGCTTTGGCATTGATGAAGACGAACTGATTGACGAAGCTTGAAAAATAGATTAATATTTGTTACAACGACCGATAAATCTTATATAATGGTTTACGTTAAGTTAATATATTAAAACAAAATAAATACCTTGTCTTGAAATTGTTGAAGACAAATCGACAGAAGAAACTTGAGAAATAAGAGAACTTAAAGGCCTACATGTATAAATTGCGCTAGGATGATGTTTTTCAGTAAACTCTAATCCAAGTTGTATTAATTCTGATCGTTCCATCTCAGCCTTACTAAATATTCTATCAGATTTTTACGCTTTTTGTGCCAACCGTCAACGGTATCTTTAATTTCCATTATTGAAGGTCTTTTTGAAGGATCAAAATTACGACATCTTTTCATTAAATCAGAATAACACTCAGGAGTATCAAGTGTAATTTCAGGTCTTTTACCGTCAATAACTTCCAATATAAGTTCTGTAGTAGTTCTGTATTATGTTTATCTTTAGAAGCGGTTTACAACCCGTTGTTAATTCCCACATAATCATACCAAAACTATATATGTCAGACTCTTTTGAGAACACTGCGCCCTGAAATATTTCAGGTGCGACATAAGGTATTACTCCAAATATTTATTATTTGATGAATTATTTGCCGGTTGTGATAATCCCAAATCTCTAATTACCCATTTCTTATGATCGTCTTTTAACGATGATATATTTTCCACTATGAAAATCTCGATGTATGAAATTTTCATTATGGATCGTTAAATCTAGAATAATAAATAATTTAATGTTAGATATTGTAAATTTATTAATATGAGAAAATATCAATATAATTACCCGTCTGAAATTTGACATAAAATAGCTAATTTTGTAATTCATTTAATATTTGTAAAATTATTTTTTAAATGACTATGTAAATCTCCACCACTTGCATATTCCATTATTAACATAAAGTCTTTTGTTTCGGGATGTTGCGTAATACCATAATACTTGACAATAAAAATCGTATCATAACATCGATGGAGCGATCTCACCTAAATCACAGGTTTAATTTTAAAATTGATGTTAAAATGTACATTTACATTAACATTATATCTGCACCTCATTTAATAAGAACTTGCTGATGTTTTGCGATTTTGGAAATGTTTTCAAAGCAATAATGGTTTCATTTAACCAAAGTGCTTTATGAATAACACCGAATCCCCCTTCTGCTATTTTATCATCATCTTCCGAATATTTAACTTGAGAATATGGAATCCGTTCCATCGTTCGTTTTGAAATAACATTTTTAAGCTCACGTTCAACAAAATCATAAACGTTTAAAGAATCAGAATTATTATTTATATTATTCATGTAACTAGCAATCTTATCGTGACTATCAATATTTGTTCTTGTAGAAATAAGTAATTCATCAATATTTTGATTTCCACTGCTAATATTTGTAATATCAATATTTACTTTTGATATTCTTTACATTTTTTACATTGAGTTTGATCTGTAATTCCAAAAATTATATTTGTTGTCAAACAATATCTACATCTAACGTAAACTATAAAACAATATGAACACCATTTTTTACAATCGTTATCGGTTAAGAATTTTAGGTTATGATTACAAATTTTACTTTTTTTAGAAGTATCCCACCATGATAAATAAAGAACAGGAATTTATTTGTCGATAAAAGTTGATTTTACCCATCCGGAAGAAATTAGGTAACATTTTGAACACATCTTAAATCCTATAAAAATCTTATCAATTAAATTTCCATTCCTTTTCTATAAATTTATATTGCGTTGTAGTGTTAACGTGATCATAATAATTCTTAAAATATGAAATTTCCAAACAAATTTTACACCATTCTTGAATGTTTCTTGTAAGGAAATTTATCGGCTCACGTTTAATACAAGGAGTATCGGTATGATTTGTAATAATATTTACATCAAAGTATGTGGTTTTATCTTTTATTATGTCAATATATGACAATAAGCATTGTTTACAATATTTCTGTCTATATAATTTGGTGGCAGAATATTTATTTCCGCAATTGTTGCATCTGAGTTTTTCGTTATCAAAGGGAAGAAACGATATTGTTATGGGAATGTTAAAAGAAACTTTCTAGAACTTTTTTTTTTTTTTAAATAAAAAAAAAAAAAATTAAATCCTGTAAAACGAAATTTTTTTTTATTAACAGTACTAATTCCCAGGTCGGACATCAATAATATTATGTGACTTCAAATTTTTATAAATTGTAAATTGAATAAAAAAAGAACTTAAACCGATAAAATGATAGATCAACATGTACTGAACATTTCTATCGTTTGTTTTATAGAATTTATTAAAAATTTTAATTAATATTATGAGTCAAAGTTTGATAATTTTAGTAAGTAGCAATGATAAAAGTGCAAAATTTCCGTATAACTAGCCAGTAGGTTTTTTTCTAGTGCCCATGATAGGGATATTATCAGCACGATCGCGTGACTAGGTTGTTAAACTTTAATTGGTTAAAAAAATGTGCGACATTTATTCTTGTTAGTGATTGATTTTATTTCACAAAATAATCTTTATGAATAAACAATGAATGTATTGCATGATATTAAACAATTGATGAAATTAAGATGGTAATATGAAGAAATATAATTATTTTTCTTTTTTAATATTTGTGGAGAGAATTATCCTTTTATATAAATCATAAATAAATGTTTGTTAGCAGTAATTAGTTGATATATAATATGAGTTTAGTCATTAATTGAGTCAAATAGGCTAAATAAATAATTTGTCAATGAGGATATTATGAAAATAGGGGAGGATTCATTCTAGATATGATTTCCAATAGTTGGTATTCAAGGATTATATTAAGATCGGCCATGAAAGCGGACTACCAAGATGAGATATGCCTACATTACTCCATTTAGGGCATCTACTAAGAGTGATATAAGCTTGACCAGTTGAGAATATGTTTCCATATAGAGTGAGAGTGACCTTAGGTAAAGTTAGTCCTTGAGTCTTGTGGTTGTTTCCATTAATTTTGAAGTAATGAGTTTGTAATAATTTTTATTTATTATTTGTTTTATAAAAAAAAAATTTACATGGTGTAGCTTTATCTTTTATTAACATAACGGATTCATATTTTTTTTTTATATTTAGTTTGATTTTTTATTTAATTTATTAATGATGTAAATATATTTTTATATGTAATAAAAGTATAAGATAAAAAAAGTATAAAAAGTTAATGAAAAGTATAAGAAAATAATAAAATATATGAGAAAAATTTAAAAGATTATAATGAAAAGCAATGAAGGAATACTCCTTTAAAATAAGAAGAAGATTAGTCATCAGTAGTTTCGCTAGATGTTCATTTTGGTTCATATTAGGGAGTCAGTTTTGTTGTAATGCAACACAACCTCTTTTTGAACGTGGTGTAGATCCTCTTGGTATACACCTTCTGGGGCTAGTTGGGTCCTGTCTTATGGTAAATCAGTGAACTTATTGGAAGTATTAGGTCGATTACTAGAGATTAAAGATATACAGTACCATCTAATTCTAAAATGAGCTTTCCTGGAACTGTTTCTTCTTCCGCATCAGTATTAATGATGGTTTCTGATAATAAAACAGACCCATTAAAATCGCTGTAGTAGACCTTAATGTTTGGTTAATAGAATTCATCTTATTGGCCAAATGGCTGATATTTGAAGTATATCTCATTTCTAATTGAAAAACTTTCAGTTCTCTTTCTCCTAGATTTCTTTCATAAGAAAATGAAGGACTGACTCTCCATTAATATTTTTAACCATTTGTATAATTTGTCCTATTACCATAATGTTCATGCTATAGCTGGCATCGTGTCAAAGTCTAGATTGACTATAGATTTGATGAATGTAGCATTTACCTCACTAATTTAATCATGTGTTTTGTAAATTAGTATGTTAGCATAAATTTTTTTTATTTTATAAATATAATTTTTTTCAAAAATAAATTAAAGATGTACTATATACTGTACCAACCATTGCAACCAATAAATTTACTTGAGAATTCCAAATTCTTCGATATAGGTTTTGATTTCTTCATCTAGTGGGAAAAAATTAATTTTTAAATAAATGATTTTTAACGAATCTTTGTTATTCAGTCTATTTCTTTGATTCTGTATTCTTTTGTTGACTTTTGAGTTAAGTGTAAACGTAACATATAGTACTCAATTTTGCTGGCATTGGAATTATTTTATATTCATTTTTTTTTGTATAATAAAAAAAAATATATATTTTTTTAACCGAAAAGATTATGTGGATTCTTTTTAAAAAATTTTTTCAGGGGGATCAGATTTTTTAAATATGCTTTTAGATGTAATCATAATCAGTTCGATCTATTTTTTTTTTGAAAAAAATTTCATGTTTCATATGAGTGTTTAGATGGCAAAACTACTTTTTTAAGTAATAATTTTAAGGGGAAAGCATTTTTATGCAATCAAATTTTAGAAAAAAATTAATTAATTAATTTAATTAAGAAAATTTTAATGCAAGTTTTTATTTAGCTTGTTTTATTTTAACGGAGTTGAATTTTCTTTGAATTTTAATTTTTTTTTTGGGTGTTGTTATTTGGCGACCCTGTTGCCATTAGGGATGGGGAAACTCCACAAAGAAGCGACTCAAGCACGGTTTTGGAGTCGACTTATGGTTCTCAGCTTGGTTCGGTTTCGGGCTGACTTGAACCAACTTGAACCACTTGAACTGACTTGAGCTGACTTGAACCGACTTGAACCGACTTGAGCCGACTTGAGCCGACTTAAACCGACTTGAACCGACTTGAACCAACTTGGGCCAAATTGAACCGACTTGAACCGACTCGAGCCTTTCACTTATTACAACTTACAATTCCATAATTAGTATAAAATTAAAATTTGAACTATACAAATTGTCAAACATTATATTACAAAAACCAATATTTATTATGTATAAAAGTGCTATATACTGTAGCTATAAAAGGTTTTTTTTTGAAAAGCTTCATTCTTATTTTTTAAAATTTTATTCTATTTTTTTTTTTAAAAATTAATAAAGTGTTTACTTTTTAAAAAAATGTGTCTTTTTAATATTAGTGTTTTTAAATAAAGAAAAAAAAATCTGTGTTTTAAGAAATAAAAGAATTATTCTTGGGTTATGTTTTTCATCACATCTGCAATATGTTACATGGGTCACACATACTCACACTGCAGGATTTTATTGGCAGAAATTTTGTGTTTGATTTTTTTTTATTATTACTTATTATTTTTTTGATTCAGAATATCACTAACAAAGATACCACAATTTATTAAAAATCACAGTAAGAAAAGTACTAGTTAAATCTCATTTTTAAACGAACTAATATTAAGAGATAAAGAGACTTGAATATTCATACCTATCTAATAACTAATGCTAAAAAATCTCAGAAGGAATGATATTAAAGGAATAAAATAAAATATACACGAAATATACAAGAATAAAATAAATGATCAGACTTTTAGACATGATTGATAATGATCAGGTTCAATACTCAAATTAAGGAATAGGTAAAATAAAAAAAAAAAAAAAAAGGTCAGTAAAGTTCAAAATCAAGAAAATTGAAAAGATCCAAAGTTCCTTTTTTGCGGACTATTCACAATTTCAAGATCTAAGCATAATCCGAATTAAAATTCCAGTCTTTCTAAAAAAGAAGGTAAGAAATTCTGGAAAGGAGAACAAACAAAGGAACATTAGTGATTTAGAATTAAAGGAAAAATAAAAAAATTCTTATGAGTTTAAAATATACTTAAGTACTTTCCTATTCCAAATTAAAAAACAAATGAAAAAGGTGTAATTTCATTGTCTATACCAAAGTCCCAAGTTTAGAAAAGAGGAAGAATGTTAGTAACATTCTTAAATCAAAAAATGTGCCAAAAAAAAGCATTTACCTTTGCTGTTTGTGGTTTCAAGTTCTATACCAAAGTTCAAGCCAAATATCCCTAAAAATAGAAAGAAAAAATGTTAGCAAGCATCCTTAAATAAAAAAAAAAACACTGACATAAAAAAAACCAAAAATTCACCTTCTCTACTTGTGATTTCAAAGCCTATATAAAAAAAAAAGAAAAAGAATGTTCAGCTAGTAACATTCTTAGACAAAAAACACGTAAATAATAAAAACTAAAGAATAATACCTTTCCACTTGTGAGTCCAAATTCATACCGAATCTAAGGTCAGTAAGGTGTTCTAAAAAAAAAAAAAAAAGGAGAAAGATCCTTAATAATATTTTCAAATAATAAAAACGTGAAAATAATAAAAGAAAATAGGAACTCTCACTTTTCTTCATTACCTGTGATTTCTAAAGTTTATATCAAAGAAAGAGTTAATAAAAAAATTGGTTAAGCTCATTGAATAAAAATAAAGTAATTTTAAGTCCATTAAATAAAAAAAAATGCTTCCTACCATTCAAGTCCAGGTACTGACACTTTAAAAATAAAAGAAAAATATTGTTTTTAAAACAATTACAAAATAAGCCTACCTCCACCATTAAGTAAGATAACAAGTTATAACAACCCTAGCATCGAGCTATATTTATTTGCTGGGTTACATATAATAATTAGACGTGACAAATAATAGGTGACAGCTAGAGTTTTTACATATTAAAAAGTTTTTAAGTCTTTGGAATAATTATAAAGTTTGAAGAATAATTAGGATGTGACAGATTCCTAACCCTAATCTGTTTACCCCAATCCCTAATTCTGATCCTTAATTTTAACCCTAATTCTAACCTTAATCGACATGTAAATCCAGCTGCCATTTTTTCCAGATAATACTATGTAAGTTAAGGAAATATTTTTATCACGTGCAACCAATCATATTTTTTAAAAATCATGTAACCTAAGATTTTCGCATACTTCATCCCCTAAAATATTAGTTAATATGTTACCGCTCTTAATATTCTTAAAATAAAAAAAAAAACAATAAAAACCTTAAAATTTTCATGATGTAACTAAAAAAAAGAAAAAACGCCAAACCAAAATCATCCTAAATAGAAAAAATTATATTTTGAATAAATTTTTTTTGAGTTAAAGTACGAAAAAAGCCATTTTTTTTAAGGTTAAATCAAATAATTTTGTAAAAATAATATAGAATAGTTTTAAATAATTTTATAGATTATTAATGATAATAAGTAAAAATCCAATTTTTACCGCTATAATTATATAATAGCAAATCTTGAAACTGACACAGTATAATAATGTAATAAATTAGAAGTATAAACAAATAAAAAATTATTTGTTACAAAGTAAAATTAAAACATTCATCGAAAAATTTTTTAATTAAACCAAAAGGGGAAATGGATTCCCTTCGAATTTTAACTAACCAAAAGTAGAATTAAATTTTCTTTACAATAAATAACTAGGGCTCTTTAGTACAGTTAGTGAGCTTAGTTTAAATATATTTAGGGCTCCGATCAGTTTCGGTAATTACTGAACCGTACCGATCGGTTTCGGTATCGGAGCGGTTTCAGTTTTTACAGTTTACCGAACCGAAACTTTCGGTAAATTTACCGATCGGTTTCGGTAACTGCGGTTTCGGTACCGGTTTTGCGATTTACCAAACCGAATTACCAAATCGATTTAACTAAATAATATAATAAAAAAACGTTGTGAAACGTTTTTTATTAGTTATTTTGATAAAACAAACCGTTTCGCAGCGGTGTTTTGTCACTTTAATTAAGAAACGTTGCGAAACGTTTTTATTCGTTAATCTAATAAAAAAATAACTATTCGCAACTTTTTTCTTGTCATTTTAACAAACAACGTTGCGAAACGTTAATTGGATAAAAAAAAAACGTTTCGCAACGTTTTTTTTTGTCACTTTAATAAAAACGTTGCGAAACGTTTTTATGAGTTAATTTTAATAAAAAAAAACGTTTCGCAACGTTTTTTTTTGTCACTTTAATAAAAACGTTGCGCAACGTTTTTATTAGCTAATTTTAATAAAAAAAAACGTTTCGCAACGTTTTTTTTGTTGCTTTAATTAAAAAACGTTGCGAAACGTTTTTTAACAGTTAGTTTAATAAAAAAAAATGTTTCGCAACGGTTTTTTTTGTTGCTTTAGTTAAAAAACGTTGCGAAACGTTTTTTATCAGTTAACTTAATAAAAAAAAACGTTTCGCTACGTTTTTTTTTGTCTCTATAATAAAAACGTTGCGAAACGTTTTTATGAGCTAATTTTAATAAAAAAAACGTTTCGCAACGTTTTTTTTTGTTGCTTTAATTAAAAAATGTTGCGAAACGTTTTTTAACAGTTAGTTTAATAAAAAAAAACGTTTCGCAACGGTTTTTTTTGTTGCTTTAGTTAAAAAACGTTGCGAAACGTTTTTTATCAGTTAATTTAATAAAAAAAACGTTTCGCAACGTTTTTTTTTTGTAGCTTTAATAGAAAACGTTGCGAAACGTTTTTGTTAGTTAATTTTAATAAAAAAAACGTTTCGCAACGTTTTTTTTGTCACTTTAATAAAAACGTTGCGAAACGTTTTTATGAGTTAATTTAATAAAAAAAAACGTTTTGCAACGTTTTTTTTTCATTTTAATTAAAAACGTTGCGAAACGTTTTTTATTAGTTAATTTAATAAAAAAAAATGATTCGCAACTTTATTTTTTGACACTTTAAATAAAAAACGTTGCGAAACGTTTTTATAGATCATTTGATTTGGTAAAAAAAATACCAAAATAGTTTCGCGATGCTTTTTTTACTAAAAATGGTTTTTAATATCAGTAAATCGGTTCGGTTTTCGGTAATTATCGATCGGTTTCGATAATCATCAATACCGATACCGGTCGGTTTCGGTAATCATCAATACCGATACCGATCAATTCGGTTCGGTATCGGTTTTTGCAAAAACCGAACCGAACCGAACTGATCGGAGCCCTAAATATATTGACAGTTAATCAATTGTGGTATTTTTATTGTTAAACCTTGGTCTGAGTTCTTGGCAAATTTTCATTGCTAAATTTTTATCATCACTTACAACATGTTGGCATGGTGGTAAACCTAAATAATATTATTGTCTAAATAAATGCTTAGCATGTAATACCTGAACAGATAAATCATGTTTACTTAGATCGATTATTTAAATGCTTTAAGATATGACTTTATATGTAAATATTTAATCCCTATTTATTTTTGATTAGTTTAGATTTTCATATATTATATATATGTATATTTTAATTTCACATTTGTGCTCCAAAAAATAACCAAATTAATCTAAAAAATTTTGAATTTATCTATAAACATTTAAAGTGTAAAATATAGTATGTAAAATTAATTTTATTAAACATTTATTGTGTAAAAATAAACATGATTTTGTCAGACAATCTGTCTATATTATTTAACCACATATTTCACATATAATTTTTTTTACTTTGATCCAAAAAATAAACAATTAAATAATAAAATTTTCATTATCATCATCTCATTCCTCCATCTTCTTCTAAGCTCTCCCATGACTCAAAAGTCAGGAAGATGGAATTGTTAATCTTAAATGGTGAAGGTCCACTCAAACGTTGTCCACGTTTTTGCATGGTTGTCGTAAAGTAGGTGAATTGACACCCTGGCTAACTGAGTCGAGTATTAATATAAACTCAGAATCGACTCAAATGTCACGTGACTATAAGATCCTCAAATCAAACTCGCGAACTGACCCGTGTTGACTCGACTTGAATTATAATTTAATAAAAGACGTTTAGCAACGTTTATAATTTGTCAAAAAACGTTGCGAAACATTTTTTAACGTATAATTAATAAAGAAGTTTAACATATACAATTTAACAAAAAAATGCTTCGTAGTGCTTTTTTGATAATTTGATAAAAAACGTTGCGAAAATGTTTTTTGATATGGGATTTAATAAAAAAAAACATTGCGCGTTTTTTAACAACGCGATAAAAAGCATAAACGTTGTGAAAACGGTTTTTTTTTGATATTAAAAGACGTTGCGCATTTGTTGATATCAGATATATATAATTTAATTTCAAAAAACGTTTCGTTAGAGCTCCGAATCTGACCCGACTGGTTGACCCAAAATTCTCGGGTCGGGTCAGTGTTAATCGGGTACCTGATCCGACCCGTTGACCTGACAAAAAACGCTGAAAAAAAATGCTGAAACTATTAGTCCCGGCGTTTTTATATTTAAAGTTTGGCTAAATCGGTTTTTTATTACTAAAAACGATTAATAAAAACGATTAATAATCTTTTTTTTTTTGTTATTAAAAACGATTAATAAATCGTTTTTTTTTTTTTTGTTATTAAAAATGATTAATAAATCGTTTTTTTTTTGTTATTAAAAACGATTAAGAAAATTGTTTCTTTTTTGTTATTAAAAACGATTAAGAAAATCATTTTTTTTTTGTTATTAAAAACGATTAAGGAAATCATTTTTTTCTTTTGTTATTAAAAACGATTAAGAAAATCCTTTTTTTATTATTAAAAACGATAAAGAAAATCGTTTTATTTTTGTTATTAAAAAATCGCTTTTTTTTGTTATTAAAAACGATTAAGAAAATCGTTTTTTTCTTTTTTATTATTAAAAACGATTAAGAAAATCGTTTTTTGTTTTGTTATTAAAAACGATTAAGAAAATCGTTTTTTTCTTTTGTTATTAAAAACGATAAAGAAAATCGTTTTTTTTTATTATTAAAAACGATTAAGAAAATCGTTTTTTGTTTTGTTATTAAAAACGATTAAGAAAATTGTTTCTTTTTTGTTATTAAAAACGAATAATAAATCGTTTTTTTTTGTTATTAAAAACGATTAAGAAAATCGTTTCTTTTTTGTTATTAAAAACGATTAAGAAAATCGTTTCTTTTTTGTTATTAAAAACGATTAAGAAAATCGTTTCTTTTTTGTTATTAAAAACGATTAAGAAAATCGTTTCTTTTTTGTTATTAAAAACGATTAAGAAAATCGTTTCTTTTTTGTTATTAAAAACGATTAAGAAAATCGTTTCTTTTTTGTTATTAAAAACGATTAAGAAAATCCTTTTTTTATTATTAAAAACGATAAAGAAAATCGTTTTTTTTTTATTATTAAAAACGATTAAGAAAATCGTTTTTTGTTTTGTTATTAAAAACGATTAAGAAAATTGTTTCTTTTTTGTTATTAAAAACGAATAATAAATCGTTTTTTTTTGTTATTAAAAACGATTAAGAAAATCGCTTTTTTTTCTTATTAAAACTATTAATAAATCGTTTTTTTCTTTTGTTATTAAAAACGATAAAGAAAATCGTTTTTTTTTTTGTTATTAAAAACGATTAAGAAAATCGTTTTTTTATTATTAAAAACGATAAAGAAAATCGTTTTTTTATTATTAAAAACGATAAAGAAAATCGTTTTTTTATTATTAAAAACGATAAAGAAAATCGTTTTTTTATTATTAAAAACGATAAAGAAAATCGTTTTTTTATTATTAAAAACGATAAAGAAAATCGTTTTATTTTTGTTATTAAAAAATCGCTTTCTTTTGTTATTAAAAACGATAAAGAAAATCGTTTTTTTTTTGTTATTAAAAACGATTAAGAAAATCCTTTTTTTCTTTTGTTATTAAAAACGATAAAGAAAATCGTTTTTTGTTTTGTTATTAAAAACGATTAAGAAAATTGTTTCTTTTTTGTTATTAAAAACGAATAATAAATCGTTTTTTTTTTTTATTATTAAAAACGATTAAGAAAATCGCTTTTTTTTCTTATTAAAACTATTATTAAATCGTTTTTTTCTTTTGTTATTAAAAACGATTAAGAAAATCGTTTTATTTTTGTTATTAAAAAATCGCTTTTTTTTGTTATAACTATTAATAAATCGTTTTTTTCTTTTGTTATTAAAAACGATAAAGAAAATCGTTTTTTTTTTTGTTATTAAAAACGATAAAGAAAATCGTTTTTTTTTTTGTTATTAAAAACGATAAAGAAAATCGTTTTATTTTTGTTATTAAAAAATCGCTTTTTTTTGTTATTAAAAACGATTAAGAAAATCCTTTTTTCTTTTGTTATTAAAAACGATAAAGAAAATCGTTTTTTTTTTATTATTAAAAACGATTAAGAAAATCGTTTTTTGTTTTGTTATTAAAAACGATTAAGAAAATTGTTTCTTTTTTGTTATTAAAAACGAATAATAAATCGTTTTTTTTTTTTGTTATTAAAAACGATTAAGAAAATCGCTTTTTTTTCTTATTAAAACTATTATTAAATCGTTTTTTTTTTATTATTAAAAACGATTAAGAAAATCGTTTTTTTATTATTAAAAACGATAAAGAAAATCGTTTTTTTATTATTAAAAACGATAAAGAAAATCGTTTTTTTATCATTAAAAACGATAAAGAAAATCGTTTTATTTTTGTTATTAAAAAATCGCTTTTTTTTGTTATCAAAACTATTAATAAATCGTTTTTTTCTTTTGTTATTAAAAACGATTAAGAAAATCGTTTTTTTTTTGTTATTAAAAACGATCAAGAAAATCGTTTTTTTTTTGTTGTTATTAAAAACGGTTATTAAAAACGATTAACAAATCGTTTTTTTCTTTTGTTATTAAAAACTGATAACGAGAATCGTTTTTTTTTTGTTATTAAAAAATCGCTTTTTTTTGTTATTAAAACTATTAATAAATCGTTTTTTTTTTGTTATTAAAAACGATAAAGAAAATCGTTTTATTTTTGTTATTAAAAAATCGCTTTTTTTTGTTATTAAAAACGATTAAGAAAATCCTTTTTTCTTTTGTTATTAAAAACGATAAAGAAAATCGTTTTTTTTTTATTATTAAAAACGATTAAGAAAATCGTTTTTTGTTTTGTTATTAAAAACGATTAAGAAAATTGTTTCTTTTTTGTTATTAAAAACGAATAATAAATCGTTTTTTTTTTTGTTATTAAAAACGATTAATAAAATCGCTTTTTTTTCTTATTAAAACTATTATTAAATCGTTTTTTTTTTATTATTAAAAACGATTAAGAAAATCGTTTTTTTATTATTAAAAACGATAAAGAAAATCGTTTTTTTATTATTAAAAACGATAAAGAAAATCGTTTTTTTATCATTAAAAACGATAAAGAAAATCGTTTTATTTTTGTTATTAAAAAATCGCTTTTTTTTGTTATTAAAACTATTAATAAATCGTTTTTTTTCTTTTGTTATTAAAAACGATTAAGAAAATCGTTTCTTTTTTTTATTAAAAGCGATTAAGAAAATCCTTTTTTTTTGTTATAAAAACGATTAAGAAATCGTTTCTTTTTGTTATTAAAAACGATTAACAAATCGTTTTTTCTTTTGTTATTAAAAACGATTAAGAAAATTGTTTTTTTTTATTATTTAAATTTTTTCATATATAAAATTGTTGAATCTTGACAATTTTTTTTGATATAAAACGGGTCATGAATTTGATGACCTGACTTGAATATCATGGGTCAGGTTAAGTCAATTACCCGACCCCATCCGCCTGTTCGGAACTCTACATTTCGCAAGATTTTACTGATAAACGTTACAAAAACGTTTTTTGATGTATATTTACCGCGGATTTTTAAGTGATCAACGTACTAAATTTTTTCCGTAATTAAAAAAAGTTTCGCGACGTTTTAACATTGCGAAAACGTTTTTGTAACTTTTTTTTGATATTTTATTAAGAAACGCATTTTTTGATATATAATTAAATTAAAAAACGGTTTTCTTGTTTTTTATTATCACAAATCAATTCGGTAAAATCGGTTCAGAAAATCGTAAAATTGACATAGAAACCGCAGTGATGAATGTTTCAGTTCGATCATAAACTGGAACTGTTAAAACCGATCAGTAATTACTGAAACTCTAACTTGTACCCAAATTACTCTAGTTCGTTTAGTAAAAAAGGTCAAAGCCTTTATTTATCAATGTTTTTAATTCGTTTTGGCAAAAAAACCTATTAAAAAATGCTTATTTAGCATTTTTTGAAAGAAAGTTTATTTATTAACGTTTTTTAATTTGTATATTTGTATTAAAAAAACGTTAAAAAACATTTAGTTAATATTTTAACTCGTTTTAACTTTCACTTTTTAAAAAAAGTTAGAAAAACGTTAGTTACCGTTTTTTAATTCATTTTAGTTACCATTTTCCAAATCGGTTTAAAGAAAAGTTTTTTTTAACTTCATTTTTTTAAAAAAAGAAACGTTTTTTAACTTCATTTTTTTAAAAAAAGAAACGTTTTTCAACTTTTTTTTTAAAAAAAAGGAAAAAAAACGTAGTCAACGTTTTTTTTAACTCGTTCTTTAAAAAAATGTAGTTACCTTTTAACTCGTTTTTTAAAAAAAAGTAATTGACATTTTTTTAACTCGTTCTTTAAAAACGTAGTTAACATTTTTAACTCGTTACTACGTTTTTTTTAACTTGTTTTAAAGAAAAAAAGTTAAGAAATCGTTCGGTTAACATTTTCTTAATTCATCTTGATAATATAATAGTTAAATTAAATTTAATGTTTTTTAGGAACTGAACCGGATGTCCAGATAAAATTGAAGCAAATTTTTTTGGTCTGGTCCCATATTACTATTCAACCCAGACTAATCCAGTCTTTAAAAAAACGGGTTTAATCATTTCATTATTTCTTTTTCTCTTAAATAAAAAAGAAAGAAACGGTTTTATAAACCGCTTTGTACATTATTTTTTTCATTATTCTTTTCAGGTTAACAAGCCACCCGATCCAGATCATGATTTTGATGACCTGACCCGAATGGATCCTTACCCTAATCGTTCAATTAAAAAATGAAAGAAAAAATGATTTTTTTTTCTAAATCATTTAATAAAAAAATGTTTTTATCCGTTTTTTCCTAAATCTTTAAAAATTTCTTCATATTTATCATCAAAATTTATTGTATTTTTTTTTTTTTTTTTTTTTTTTTGCAATAAAATTAAAAAAAAAAAATTAAATTTTTAAAGATACTAATTTTTAATGATTTGTAACAATTTATTATTGATCGGCAAAAAAGTTAAAAAGTGCAAATAATTTATGATTATAAAGCTAACAGCTATTTTCGCTGGCACAGGAAGAGGTTTTGCAAAAAGTTAGTCTAAAGATGTGCTCAAGCTTAAGCTTAAGCTTAGGCATAAGCAAAGCAAAGCTTAAGCTAAGCTTAAGCTTAAGACTATGTATATATAAAACTAACTGAAGCTTTTTTTACGAAAAAGGCAATTTTTTTTGTATCTACGGCAACTGTGCATGTGGGTCATCATCGAAAGTGGAATAGAAAATTTTAGTGAAAATCTGGCCAAAATAAAAATGATTGACCAACATTTTTTCCTATTATAGAGGAAAATCGCACTAAAAGCTTATCTGGTTGTTAATCTGGTTGTTAATATAAAAAAAAACTCTCTCCCGTTACCTTCAAAAATTGTTGAAAATCCGCAGTAATTCTTGAGAGACCTAACTTTTTTACGTGTTATTTTTGTTTGAGATGTCTAACAACAACAGAAACATCAGCACCAGTGCTCGTACTTTGCGAAGCAGCTCAAAAGGTGGGCAACCTGCTGCCACCTTTGATTTTACTTTCACCTCTAACGCTGCTGACCCTCCACCGTGGTCTAAAGATACAGCTACTAATAACGCTTTACAGGCTGACCTTGCAGCTGATAAAGAGCGTATTAAGCAGAGCAACTTGCAATCTGAAAGGGATGTTGCTAGTGACCTTTTTGCAGAAACTCCCAACCACCCGCCGAAGACCTATTCTTCCAAGGGAAAATCTAAGTCCAAGACTTCTCGCTCGCACTTGTCACGTGCTCATGCGCCTCCTCAACAAAATATAGTAAACAACCTCGACGGAACTAATCGTATCCCAGCTCCTGCAGCTCCTGCAGTTACGCCTAAGGTTACTGATCAAAATGATCAACAACAGAATGACCAAACACCAGATAAGGAAATTGTCAATTCTGCTATGGATGTTGATCCGCCTTCTGACAACAATAAAAATTCTGATCAACAGTCGATCACTATTGAAAAACCGTTAGACTATGTTGCCCTCGTGGCACTTGATAACATTATTGGTTCTAAACCTTCAAAAATTCTCACCATCAAGGAGGCTCTTGCTAAATATAATGTCAAGTACAACATCAATTTGGGTATTACGCGTTTCCAAAAACAAGCAAAAGTCACTTTCAATGACAAGGATTCTTATGACAAATTTCTTAAAATGGAAATTATCCTGCAACTTAAAGAAGATAACTCGGATGACATTAAAAATATCACCCTTAAAATCTCTCCACTTAAACCAGAAAAGCAAGTCACGGCTCCTGATCAACAAAAAGAGAATACAAACCATCGTACAATTCAGGTGATTGATATCCCTGCCTACCGAAAAGCTGCTGAAATTAGAGCAAGTTTTGAAATCTTAGGTGAAATCGAGAGACTCTATACTAAAGGTGCTGGTTTTTACCAGATCGCCTATATTACATATAAATCTCAAGAGGCCCTTACCTATTTTGAGACTAACTGGGGATACCATGTAGGAAAAGACACGGTTAGAGTTCTTCCTCTGTCTCTCAACCAAGAAGATCGCACTATACACAAGCGGTTTCCTCTCAAACTATCTGGACTAGCCTACAACACTAGTGGCTATGATCTTAAACCTGTTTTACTCAAATGTAAAGCTAAATCCTGCTTTATTCCTGCTGCTATGATCAGAGGAAGATATTCTAAATGTCGATACGCTTATATTCACTTTTCTTGTGATGAAGATCAACAGGCTGCGTTACAGCTTTCAATCAACTTCAAAAAGGGCAATATGGATTCACGTCGACTATACTGGAGCCAAGAATCAGATCGTATATGTAATATCTGTGGTAATCCCTCTCACATGGCTGCTTCTTATAATAAAAAAAATATCAATAAACCCCCTGGCAAAAAGTTTGTTAGTGGCGCTGACAATTGGAAGAATTTAAAGAAATCGTACGCTGATGCTGCTAAATCTCAAGGTGCTAGTAAATCCACAAGACCTTCTCGCTCCGCTCAACGACAGAAACTTGATCGTAATACTCAGCACCACGAGGAAATGGATGAGGATGAACCTTGTTTTGACCAAGACCCTGCCATTCTCCAATTCAAAGAAACAATCCTTAATAGCTTACGTCAACTAGAGACAAAGATCATGAATATCAGTTCAACTCTTGAAAATACTGATAAACAAATCGCTGCAATCGTTACTGCTCAGAAGGCTTTACACATTGAAAAGGGTTCTAAACTGGAGGGTACTATGAAGAAAAAATCCCTCGCACAGTCCTCTTCAGCTTCCTCACCTGACCAAGCCAAGAAACGCGTTAAGAGCGCTGATGACTCTGATCAAGAAGCTGAGCTTATTCAAGACACTCAAGACCTTCGCCAATCAGACGCTCAAATTCAAACTCTTCTGACTCAACAAAATGAAATGAAATCATCCTTTCAATCTATCTCTTCAACCATGACCAAAATGTTTGAAATGCTTACTGGTACCTCTGCTTCATCTTCTTTGGGAGAAGACGATGAAGTTGCCGATGTTTTTGATCTTGCATAATCATTTTTAATGATGGACAACAATATTCCCTCTGGTTCCTCTTTATCCTCTCAATTAAAAAAAAAAAACAATTCCCCCAAACTTGACTCACCACCATCTTTTCATTCAAAAAAGGATCTTTTAGATTCTACTATAACAAAAATCGCATCTACAAATATTCGTACTTTAAATAAAAACAAATTTATCGGTTTAATCGACGCTATGAAAGATCACAATATCAATATTTACGGTCTCTCAGAGACTAATTGTTCTGAACGACAAGCAAAAACATGGCAGCATCAATTAGGTGTTCGCGGTTACTTTGAATATTCACAATTAGGGGGCAAAGGCCAAGGCGTAGGCATTATCATTGACGCCAGATTTGACATATTTGTTCATAAAGCAGTTGGACATAAAGGTAGAATCCTTTATTTGGACTTGTACTTCAGCGACAAGCGTAAACTTCGTTTGATTCAGGTTTACCTTAATGCTAATCAAAAAGAAAAACCACAGATTAAAGCTTTATACAAATACATTGACGATACTATCAGCGATGCCCAATCACGTGACATGGAAGTCATCATCATGGGAGATTTCAATATTAATTATAGAAAATACTTAATGGCCTTTGTCAATAATAAATGGCAATTTTCCTTGTTTCGCACTCTGGAAAGTAAAAGATTGTTAGATACCATTCCAATCTTTAACGACAATGACGAAGAAGTGTATACTTATACACCAGCTGATTCTAATAGACAGGAATCAAGATTAGATTATATTTGGGCGTCTTTATCTATGTTAGAGAAAAGTGTTAATAGCATAGTGATAGAGAACGATCATTTTGATACTGACCATAAGACAATAACGTTATCATTGGACACAGTACAGATGACAGGTGTTTCCTTGAACACAACCAATCAAAAGAAGAAACATATCAAAAGAACCGTTTTTCAATATAATGAAATGGACAAGGACGATGAACATACCTGGGAGAATTTCAGTACCCATTTGGATCTAGAAATTGAGAATACATTAATGAAAGATTTTTCCATCATTAAACCTCGCCACATCAACACCCTCTGGGACATGTTTAGACAAACCCTCATGAGAGTAGCTAAATCTCGTATAGTCAACAAGCAAGTCACTAGAAATAAAGTTAAAACTACACCTGAAAAGAAGCTTTCAATTTACTTCGATCTAAGATATATCATTAATCGTATACTGGAAACACGTTCGTTACTGAATGATTCTGCTTCTATTACTTATAGTGCCTCTGCTAAATGGTCCAAGTTCCAATGTCTCATTAACACGACATTGGACAAATATGAATGCTCAGACCTTTCATCGTCCTTCAACTTTCTGATACTTGACGACTTCAAATTATTTTTGAAGAATTTGTGTAAAATTAGAAAACACTTACGACTTCTTTTCAAATTGGAACTTGATATTATGGTTCAGGAACAAATAGTTTCTAGTATCAAGAAACGCTGTACTAATTTTAAGGACAACCAAGCCTCAATGATTCGCTCAATCACAGAAGAAGAGATGGTACATATCTCGATTGAAAAAATATATAAGAAAGACGCCCAAGGCAATGAATCACTGATCACAGGTGAATCAGCTGTTCTCAATGAAACCAATCATCATTTTCAAACTATTGCAGGCTCGATTAATAGGAAAAAGCCACTTCAAGGCCGTTGGAAAGATCAATATCGACCTTTACATCATGTTAACGAGAATATTTACTCAAACCTCATGGACCTTCCATCACGTGATAAATGGCTGGATGTTATTAGAAACCTTCCTAAAGGCAAAGCTATAGGCCCCTCAGGAATATCTAATGAAATGTTACAACACCTTAGTCCTACGGCTCATGATATTTTATATTATTTGATATGTAAGATTATACAATTTGGTTACTTACCAAAACAATGGAAAGAAGCAACCGTTTTTCCTATCGCCAAGCCAAAACCCTTTAATTGTGAATTATCAAACTCTCGTCCGATCACCCTACTTGAGACTGCTCGTAAAGCACTTATTACGTTACTCAATCGTCGCCTAACTTCAACGTTGAAACAATATAATGTTTTACAGACAAACCAATTCGCTGGTTTACCTAAACAATCTACCTTTGAACCCATAAGGATCGTTAATGAAATCATTCAGGACGCTATTGATAACAATAATGAACTTTGGATCTTATCACAAGACATGGGTAAGGCCTATGATCGTGTCAATACCTTCCAACTAAAGAAAGCGATGGATAGAATCAAACTACCTCAGCAATTCACTCATTTAATTTTAGATTTGTTTAAAGATAGAACAAACCAAGTTATCACAGCCTATGGCAAGACGACTGCTTATGATGTTCTTACAGGCATAGACCAAGGAGAAGTTATTTCACCTGTCTTATGGTGTATTTATTACGATCCTTTACTTGCTGAGATTAACAAACAAAATTTGGGATACACGGTATCATGTAACAACATACAGCAAGTACCACAGTTGAATTCAGCTGTGATAGAACAACATGTCCTGGCCTTGGCATTTATGGATGACACGCAGTGGATTACTGATAAGAAAGATAAGCTGGAATCTATGCTCTCCATCGCTGACTCCTTTTATAGACTAAATGATATCCAGATAAATAAGGAGAAATCTGAACTTATGATGAGAACTAAGATGTATAAGCGTCGCTATTCTCACAATTATAACAATAAGATCAATATTCAATTTGGAAGGGAATCTATTAGTATCAAGGCCAAACACCCTCATGAACCCACTCGTATCTTGGGAGTTTATTTTAATATTGAAAATGATGAACAATATCTAATTTCTAAAGTCAAAGCGGAAATTGACCACCTAACGAACTTTATGTGGAAAAAGAAAATTACTGATAAACATATCTTATATATTTTCAATAGAATTATTATACCTCGTGTTGAATACTGGTCACAGGTCTTCGTTCTATCACCAGATTTAATTCATCGTTTATTTGTTCCTTTTCGTCGAATGTTTAAAAATAAGCTTAAATTTGCTCGTACTGCTCCTAATGCGATCCTAGATAATTCTTATATATATGGTTATCGTAATCCTTACGAGAATCAACTTCAAGCAAAAATTACCAATTTTTGCATTCAGTTAAACGACACTGGAATTTTAGGAAGAATCACTGAAATTCGCTTGAAACTGCTACAACAACTACTATGGTGTTCTCGACCGCTGATAGAATGTATTCCTTTTGACAAAATCCCTAGACGTATGAAGAATAATTATTTACTTAATATGATCAACTTGATGAGGCAGAATGATTTTACACTTTTTATCATAGACAAAAGCAGATTTCCTACCATAACAGGAGGAAAAAATGATTTCGCAACTATTGCTACTTTTGACTTTTTGTCCAAACACAGTACAATTTTACGCTCATGCCAAATTATGTTTGTAGAACAAATTATTTCAGGAGACAAACAACGCTTACTTAATTGGACTGATATATGTAATAAATATTACTTTCAATCCATTCCTGGTCGTGGTAACAAAGAAGAAAAATGGTATATGGATATCCAAAAACTCATTACAGTGGATGGACTTAGCATTAAACCACAAATTTACAACAAATTTACTACATTCTTTGATAATATTGAAGAAACTAGATCTTATAATATTGAAAAACAAGATAGATCATTATCTATTGTTTATAGCCCTCAACATAATTCAATTTTATTTGGAAAAGTTCAACGCCTTATTGATGAAGATAATATTCTTCTTCGACATTATCATGCTGATATGTCTCAGTCAACCTCAACATCTACCTATGTTACCATTTGTGATGATACACTTTGTGCTGCTAATACTGCAAATCGTTCAAGCATGGGTGTTTGCGCTTTTACTGCTAATCCAAAGCATATAGTACCGCTCTTATCGGCTGCTAAATTTACTAAAGAAGATGTTGAACGTAGAAAAATGATTAATTTTAATATTTTTAATCTTTTTGATCAGGCTAAGAAAAAATACGCTCTTTCTCAAAGTACGTTAACGAGAAATCACGTGATCAGACAAAACAATATTATTTTAGAATTGTTAGAACCAGGACTTTCTAGAAACGAATTACTTATAATTCAACGAAAATTCGCTATATTTGATAATCCAAATTGCTGTATCTTTGAATTTTTCACTGATGGGTCTCTTATTGAATTAGGCACTGAACAATGCAACATTAGTTGCGCGTTTGCGCACCTTGATAGATCCTTTGGTATTCCTCAAGTAGAATTTTATACTACGATTGATAAATGGCCTTCAGCATATCAAGGCGAACTCTTAGCAGTCATTTTAGCTCTTATGGTAGTCCCTTATAGAAGTAAAGTGAGAATCAACATTGACTCTTTAAATGTGATTACTATGTTTGAGGGATTTAAATATAATAATTTCTCTCTTACATCACGAGATTATTTCAAACTTAATAATAGTTATCTATGGTCAATTTTGATTAGAATTATTCGTCAACAGAACTTACATGTAGAAATGTTTAAAGTAGCTGCACACACTGATTGTGACGGCAATAATTACATGGATAGATTAGCAAAATCTGCTCATATTGACCAAGATAGATTTATTAATTTTATAGATACTGCTCCTGACATTAAAGTACTTCCGTTATGGAATAATATCATCATTGAAACTCATTTACGAAAATTCATCAAGATGGTTAGTCATATTAAAGGCCTGGAAAAATTTATCAACCTACATAGGAATACTAAATATCGAAGATTAGAAGTTGATTGGACTTCTACCTTTGAATGCCTCAATTGCGATATTGCTAATAATGAAACTTCAATGTCCTCTTCTAAAGTTAAAGCTCATAAAGTTCATCTCCTTATAGAAGAGATTCCTACAATTGCACAAATGAAGAAATCATTCCTAGAATTATACGATGGATGGAAATGTCCTAGTTGTGGATTGGAAGATGAAACGTTTGATCACGTGTGGATATGTGATGAACATCGATCTCTTCTTTTAAAAATTAAAGATAATACAATTGATCTTTTATTATCATTGTTATTTGAATATAATCCAGACATTACAGATTATTCTGCCTTATTGACACTTAATATATGGACAATTAGTACAGATCCTGACAATTTTACTTTTGTGGATCTCATCAAAGGTTTTATACCATTGGAGTTGACTCAAATTCTCAACTTGTGGATTCCTCGTAAACAATTACTGTTAGTCGTTATTGAGATCAGGCAGTACATTTATGAACAAATATTTAAAGAAATTTGGATACGTCGTTGTTCTTTTATAAAAGAATTCGAACATTCGTTAGGTATTACAAAAAAGAAAAAATTAACTTTAAAAAATTTTCGACCATTTAATAATATTTTGAATAGTGATAGAGAATTAGAATATAAATTTGATGCTCTAGATAGTATTCGTAATAATATATATTTTGGTAAAAATATTATTGAATTTTACAGTAATCTTACTTCATAGCGCTAGTAGTTAGTTAGTATACTTTATATAGAATTTTATATATGGTTTTATTACTTTCTTTTCTGCAGAGCGGGCTTCGGTTTACCTGGTTTTTAACTGGCTGTAAAAGAGGTAGTGGGTTAATTATTGAATGTTTCTAGAAGTAGTTGGTTATTTTTAGATAGTTCGTTATATAATTACTCCACCGTCGAAGTAGATTTAGTTCGCTTCTATTAGTTAGTTTCATTTTTTATTTTCATGTATCAATTTTGATGTGTTTATAATTTATGTGTTCGCTTCTAATATCTGTTCAATAAAAATAAAAATAAAAATCTGGTTGTTAATATATAAAAAAAAAAAAAACTCTCTCCCGTTACCTTCAAAAATTGTTGAAAATCTGCAGTAATTCTCGAGAGACCTAACTTTTTTACGTATTATTTTTGTTTAAGATATCTAACAACAACAGAAACATCAGCACCAGTGCTCGTACTTTGCGAAGCAGCTCAAAAGGTGGGCAACCTGCTGCCACCTTTGACTTTACTTTCACCTCTAACGCTGCTGACCCTCCACCGTGGTCTAAAGATACAGCTACTAATAACGCTTTACAGGCTGACCTTGCAGCTGATAAAGAGCGTAGTAAGCAGAGCAACTTGCAATCTGAAAGGGATGTTACTAGTGACCTTTTTGCAGACACTCCCAACCACCCGCTGAAGACCTATTCTTCCAAGGGAAAATCTAAGTCCAAGAATTCTCGCTCGCACTTGTCACGTGCTCATGCGCCTTCTCAACAAAATATAGTAAACAACCTCGATGGAACTAATCGTACTCCGGCTCCTGCAGCTCCTGCAGTTACGCCTAAAGTTACTGATCAAAATGATCAACAACAGAATGACCAAACACCAGATAAGGAAATTGTCAATTCTGCCATGGATGTTGATCCGCCTTCTGACAACAATAAAAATTCTGATCAACAGTCGATCACTATTGAAAAACCGTTAGACTATATTGCCCTCGTGGCACTTGATAACATTACTGGTTCTAAACCTTCAAAAATTCTCACCATCAAGGAGGCTCTTGCTAAATATAATGTTAAGTACAACATCAACTTGGGTATTACGCGTCTCCAAAAACAAGCAAAAGTCACTTTTAATGACAAGGATTCTTATGACAAATTTCTTAAAATGGAAATTATCCTGCAACTTAAAGAGGAAAACTCAGATGACATTAATAATGTCACCCTTAAAATCTCTCCACTTAAACCAGAAAAGCAAGTCACGACTCCTGATCAACAAAAAGAGAATACAAACCATTGTACAATTCAGGTGATTGATATCCCTGCATACCGAAAAGCTGCTGAAATTAGAGCTAGCTTCGAAATCTTAGGAGAAATCGAGAGACTCTATACTAAAGGTGCTGGTTTTTACCAGATCGCCTATATTACATACAAATCTCAAGAAGCTCTTACCTATTTTGAGACTAATTGGGGATATCATGTAGGAAAAGACACGGTCAGAGTTCTTCCTCTGTCTCTCAACCAAGAAGATCGCACTATACGCAAGCAGTTTCCTCTCAAACTATCTGGACTAGCCTACAACACTAGTGGCTATGATCTTGAACCTGTTTTACTCAAATGTAAAGCTAAATCCTGCTTTATTCCTGCTGCTATGATCAGAGGAAGATATTCTAAATGTCGATACGCTTATATTCACTTTTCTTGTGATGAAGATCGACAGGCCGCATTACAGCTCTCGATCAACTTCAAAAAGGGCAATATGGATTCACGACGACTATACTGGAGCCAAGAATCAGATCGTATATGTAATATCTGTGGTAAGACCTCCCATATGGCTGCTTCTTGTGATAATAAAAATATCAATAAACCCCCTGGCAAAAAGTTTGTTAGTGGCGCTGATAATTGGAAGAATCTAAAGAAATCGTACACTGATGCTGCTAAATCTAAAGGTGCTAGTAAATCCACAAGACCTTCTCGCTCCGCTCAACGACAGAGACTTGAACGTAATACTCAGCATCACGAGGAAATGGATGAGGATGAACCTTGTTTTGACCAAGACCCTGCCATTCTCCACTTTAAAGAAACAATCCTTAATAGTTTACGTCAACTAGAGACAAAGATCATGAATATCAGTTCAACTCTTGAAAGTACTGATAAACAAATCGCTGCAATCGTTACTGCCCAGAAGGCTTTACACATTGAAAAGGGGTTCTAAACTGGAGGGTACCATGAAGAAAAAATCCCTCGCACAGTCCTCTTCAGCTTCCTCACCTGACCAAGCCAAGAAACGCGCTAAGAGCGCTGATGACTCTGATCAAGAAGCTGAACTTATTCAAGACACTCAAGACCTTCACCAATCAGACGCTCAAATTCAAACTCTTCTGATTCAACAAAATGAAATGAAATCATCCTTTCAATCTATCTCTTCAACCATGACCAAAATGTTTGAAATGCTTACTGGTACCTCTGCTTCATCTTCTTTGGGGGAAGACGATGAAGTTGCTGATGTTTTTGATCTTGCATAATCATTTTTAATGATGGACAACAATATTCCCTCTGGTTCCTCTTTATCCTCTCAATTAAAAAAAAACAATTCCCCCAAACTTGACTCACCACCAATTTTTCATTCAAAAAAGGATCTTTTAGATTCTACTATAACAAAAATCGCATCTACAAATATTCGTACTTTAAATAAAAACAAATTTATCGGTTTAATCGACGCTATGAAAGATCACAATATCAATATTTACGGTCTCTCAGAAACTAATTGTTCTGAACGACAAGCAAAAATATGGCAGCATCAATTAGGTGTTCACGGTTACTTTGAATATTTACAATTAGGGGGCAAAGGCCAAGGCGTAGGCATTATCATTGACGCCAAATATGATATATTCGTTCACAAAGCAGTTGGACATAAAGGTAGAATCCTTTATTTGGACTTGTACTTCAGCGATAAGCGTAAACTTCGTTTAATTCAGGTTTACCTTAATGCTAATCAAAAAGAAAGACCACAAATTGAAGCTTTATACAAATACATTGACGATACTATCAGCAATGCCCAATCACGTGACATGGAAGTCATCATCATGGGAGATTTCAATATTAATTATAGAAAATACTTAATGGCCTTTGTCAATAATAAATGGCAATTTTCCTTGTTTCGCACTCTGGAAAGTAGAAGATTGTTAGATACCATTCCGATCTTTAATGACAATGACGAAGAAATGTATACTTATACACCAGCTGATTCTAATAGACAGGAGTCAAGATTAGATTATATTTGGGCGTCTTTATCTATGTTAGAGAAAAGCGTTAATAGCACAGTGATAGAGAACGATCATTTTGATACTGACCATAAAACTATAATGTTGTCATTGGACACAGTACAGATGACAGGTGTTTCCTTGAACACATCCAATCAAAAGAAGAAACATATCACAAGAACCGTATTTCAATACGATGAAATGGACAAGGATGATGAATATACTTGGGAGAATTTCAGCACCCAATTGGACCTAGAGATTGAGAATACACTAATGAAAGATTTTTCCATCGTTAAACCTCGCCACATCAATACCCTCTGGGACATGTTTAGACAAACCCTCATGAGAGTAGCTAAATCTCGTATAGTCAACAAGCAAGTCACTAGAAATAAAGTTAAAACTACACCAGAAAAGAAGCTTTCAATCTACTTCGATCTAAGATATATTATTAATCGTATACTAGAAACACGTTCGATACTGAATGCTTCCGCTTCTATTACTTATAGTGTCTCTGCTAAATGGTCCAAGTTCCAACGTCTCATTAACATGACATTGGACAAATATGAATGCTCAGATCTTTCATCGTCTTTCACCTTTCTTATACTTGACGACTTCAAATTATTCTTGAAGAATTTGTGTAAAATTAGAAAACACTTACGACTTCTTTTCAAATTGGAACTTGATATTATGGTTCAGGAACAAATAGTTTCTAATATCAAGAAACGCTGTACTAATTTCAAGGACAACCAAGCCTCTATGATTCGCTCGATCACAGAAGAAGAGATGGCTCATATCTCGATTGAAAAAATATATAAGAAAGACGCCCAAGGCAATAAATCACTGATCACAGGTGAATCAGCTGTTCTCAAACAAACCAATCACCATTTCCAAACAATTGCAGGTTCGATTAATAGAAAAAAGCCACTCCAAGGGCGTTGGAAAGATCAATATCAACCCTTAAGCCATATTAATGAGAATATTTACTCAAAACTCATGGACCTTCCATCACGTGATGAATGGCTGGATGTTATTAGAAACCTTCCTAAAGGCAAAGCTACAGGCCCCTCAGGAATATCTAATGAAATGTTACAACACCTTAGTCCCACGGCTCATGATATTTTATATTATTTGATATGTAAGATTATACAATTTGGCTACTTACCAAAACAATGGAAAGAAGCAACCGTTTTTCCTATCGCCAAGCCAAAACCCTTTAATTGTGAATTATCAAACTCTTGTCCGATCACCCTACTTGAGACTGCTCGTAAAGCGCTTATTACGTTACTCAATCGTCGCCTAACTTCAACGTTGAAACAATATAATGTTTTACAGACAAACCAATTCGCTGGTTTACCTAAACAATCTACCTTTGAACCCATAAGGATCGTTAATGAAATCATTCAGGACGCTATTGATAACAATAATGAACTTTGGATCTTATCACAGGATATGGGTAAGGCCTATGATCGTGTCAATACCTTCCAACTAAAGAAAGCGATGGATAGAATCAAACTACCTCAGCAATTCACTCATTTAATTTTAGATTTGTTTAAAGATAGAACGAACCAAATTATAACAGCCTATGGCAAGACGACTGCTTATGATGTTCTTACTGGCATAGACCAAGGAGAAGTTATTTCACCTGTTCTATGGTGTATTTATTACGATCCTTTACTTGCTGAAATTAACCAACAAAAATTGGGATACACTGTATCATGTAATAATATACAGCAAATACCACAGTTGAATTCAGCTGTGATAGAACAACATGTCCCGGCCTTGGCATTTATGGATGACACGCAGTGGATTACTGATAAGAAAGATAAGCTGGAATCTATGCTCTCCATCGCTGATTCCTTTTATAGATTAAATGACATCCAGATAAACAAAGAGAAATCTGAACTTATGATGAGAACTAAGATATACAAGCGTCGCTATTCTCACAATTATAATAATAAGATCAATCTTCAATTTGGAAGGGAATCTATTAGTATCAAGGCCAAACACCCTCATGAACCTACTCGTATCCTGGGAGTTTATTTTAATATTGAAAATGATGAACAATTTCTAATCTCTAAAGTTAAAGCGGAAATTGACCACCTAACGAACCTTATGTGGAAAAAGAAAATTACTGATAAACATATCCTATATATTTTTAATAGAATTATTATACCTCGTGTTGAATACTGGTCACAGGTTTTCATCCTATCGCCAGATTTAATTCATCGTTTATTTGTTCCCTTTCGTCAAATGTTTAAAACAAGCTCAAATTTGCTCGTACTGCCCCTAATGCGATACTAGATAATTCTTATATATATGGTTATCGTAATCCTTACGAGAATCAACTTCAAGCAAAAATTACTAATTTTTGCATTCAATTAAATGACACTGGAATCTTAGGAAGAATCACTGAAATTCGCTTGAAACTGCTACAACAACTACTCTGGTGTTCTTGACCGCTGATAGAGGGTATTCCTTTTGCTAAAATCCCTAGACGTATGAAGAATAATTATTTACTTAATATGATCAACTTAATGAGACAGAATGATTTTACACTTCTTGTCATAGACAAAGACAGATTTCCTACCATAACAGGAGGAAAAAATGATTTTACATCTGTAGCTACTTTTGACTTTTTGTCCAAATATAGCACAATTTTACGCTCACGCCAAATTATGTTTGTAGAACAAATTATTTCAGGAGACAAGCGTCGCTTACTCAATTGGACTGATATATGTAATAAACATTACTTTCAATCCATTCCTGGTCGTGGTAACAAAGAAGAAAAATGGTATATGGATATCCAAAAACTCATTACAGTGGATGGGCTTAACATTAAACCACAGATTTACAACAAATTTACTACATTCTTTGATAATATTGAAGATACTAAATCTTATGATATAGAAAAACAAGATAAATCATTATCTGTTATATATAACCCTCAACATAATTCGATTTTATTTGGAAAAGTACAACGATTTATTGATGAGAATAACATTCTTCTTCGACATTACCATGCAGATATGTCTCAATCAACATCAACTTCTACTTACGTTACCATTTGTGATGATACACTTTGTACTGCTAATACTGTAAATCGTTCAAGTATGGGTGTTTGTGCTTTTACTGCTAATCCAAAGCATATAGTACCGCTTCTACCGGCTGCTAAATTTACCAAAGAAGATGTTAAACATAGAAAAATGATTAATTTTAATATTTTTAATCTTTTTGATCAGGCTAAGAAAAAATATGCTCTTTCTCAAAGAACATTAACGAGAAATCACATGATCAGACAATACAATATTATTTTAGAATTATTAGAACCAGGACTTTCTAGGAATGAATTACTTATAATTCAACGAAAATTTGCTATATTTGATAATCCAAATTGCTGTATTTTTGAATTTTTCACTGATGGATCTCTTATTGAATTAGGCACTGAACAATGCAATATTAGTTGTGCGTTTGCTCACCTTGACAGATCCTTTGGTATTCCTCAAGTAGAATTTTATACTACGATTGATAAATGGCCTTCAGCATATCGAGGCGAACTCTTAGCAGTAATTTTGGCTCTTATGGTAGTCCCTTATAGAAGTAAAGTGAGAATCAACATTGACTCCTTAAATGTGATTACTATGTTTGAGGGATTCAAATGTAATAATTTCTCCCTTACATCGCGAGATTATTTCAAACTTAACAATAGCTATCTATGGTCAATTTTGATTAGAATTATTCGTCAACAGAACTTACATGTAGAAATGTTTAAAGTAGCTGCACACACTGATTGCGACGGCAATAATCACGTGGATAGATTAGTAAAATCTACTCACATTGACCAAGATAGATTTATTAACTTTATAGATACTGCTCCTGACATTAAAGTACTTCCGTTATGGAATAATATCATCATTGAAACTCATTTACGAAAATTCATCAAGATGGTTAGTCATATTAAAGGCCTGGAAAAATTTATCAACCTACATAGGAATACTAAATATCGAAAATTAGAAGTTGATTGGACTTCTACCTTTGAATGCCTCAATTGCGATATTGCTAATAATGAAACTTCAATGTCTTCTTCTAAAGTTAAAGCTCATAAAGTTCATCTTCTTATAGAAGAGATTCCTACAATTGAACAAATGAAGAAATCATTCATAGAATTATACGATGGATGGAAATGTCCTAGTTGTGGATTGCAAGATGAAACGTTTGATCACGTGTGGACATGTGATGAACATCGATTTCTTCTTTTAAAGATTAAAAATAATACAATTGATCTTTTATTATCATTGTTATTTGAATATAATCCAGACATTACAGATTATTCTGCCTTATTGACGCTTAATATATGGACAATTAGTACAGATCCTGACAATTTTACTTTTGTGGATCTCATCAAAGGCTTTATACCATTGGAGTTGACTCAAATTCTCAACTTGTGGATTCCTCATAAACAATTACTGTTAGTCATTATTGAGATCAGGCAGTACATTTATGAACAAACATTTAAAGAAATTTGGATACGTCATTGTTCTTTTATAAAAGAATTTGAACATTCGTTGGGTATTACAAAAAAGAAAAAATTAACTCTAAAAAATTTTCGACCATTTAATAATATTTTGAATAGTGATAGAGAATTAGAATATAAATTTGATGCTCTAGATAGTATTCGTAATAATATATATTTTGGTAAAAATATTATTGAATTTTATAGTAATCTTACTTCGTAGCGCTAGTAGTTAGTTAGTATACTTTATATAGAAATTTATATATGGTTTTTATTACTTTCTTTTCTGCAGAGCGGGCTTCGGTTTACCTGGTTTTTAACTGGCTGTAAAAGAGGTAGTGGGTTAATTATTGAATGTTTCTAGAAGTAGTTGGTTATTTTTAGATAGTTCGTTATATAATTACTCCACCGTCGAAGTAGATTTAGTTCGCTTCTATTAGTTTGTTTCATTTTTTATTTTCATGTATCAATTTTGATGTGTTTATAATTTATGTGTTCGCTTCTAATATCTGTCTAATAAAAATAAAAATAAAAAATAAAAAAAATCTGGTTGTTAATATACTGTATTTTAACAAGATTTTTAATTAATAGAATATATTATCATCAAGACCAAGCACGATTGCCAGCAATGAAAATATGTTTTCACTATCTTTTGCATTTAGCTGATACTATAAAGATAAATGGCCCATGTTGGAGTACTTGACAGTTTCCTATGGAAAGGTTATGCGGAATGTTAATTCCTCTCGTACAATCAAAGCTTCATCCTTATGATAACCTGGCAAATCAAATTATTCTTAAAGAACGATTGAATCATTTACAATTTATTGAGCATATCTATCAGCAAGTTCATCCATCACAAAATAAATCAAGACAATGTAACGATGAAAATATTGTATTTACAAATTTAAATTATGAAGAAGAATTATATTTTCCAACCACTAAACATCATCTCAACAAATCAATGGTTAATAAATTAAAAAAACAATATTCAACTTGTTATGAGACCAAAATTATATTACAGCAGGTATATGTAAAATAATCTTATTAATGAATAAACAAATATTTTTTGTGGTTTTAACTAATTTAAATTTATGACTTGTACAGGAATTCCCAGAAAATGGAAAAAAATATGCTCGATTGCGAACTCAGAATGGTCACTATATTGGTTCTATGTGGAAAAGTGAAAATAAAGATTTTGGAAGGATGAATTATGGAATTGCAGTAAGTTATTTATATTATAATTTTTTTTTCTAACAAAGTCTAATTGAATAAACTTTTTAGGCGCGGATGAAAGTAGATAAGTGGCAGCATTTAAAAATCATGCCCCTCAATTTGAAATCCAAGAATTTTATGGCCGTGTAAAATATTACTTTGTTCACAAGTTCAATGACAATACACACTTAATGGCATTTGTACAATGGACTCAAAATGTCATTGAAGATGAATATGGACTTAAATATTTTCGAGAATTTGGAGTTGAGCAATTTATTGATGTGAGAGTAATTGATCGATGTATAGGTTTCTTAAAATGTGAAAATAGTTTTTTTATTATTGACAAAGAAGTTGATGATCCCGATGATAGTTATATAGATTCAAATAGTGAAAGTGATTAGTAATTGTACAAATTAAACTAGAATATGCAGTTTGCGGGGGGACTTCGTCCCCCCCAAGCACAAATAATTTTAAATATTTAGGCGGTTTAATCAGAAAAGTGCCTTTTTTAAGCGCTTAATTGAAAGAAAACGCTTTTTTTTAAGCGTTTGATTAAAAAAGAAAATGCTTTTTTAAGCGTTTAATTTAAAAAAATGCCTTTTCTTTAGGCGTTTAATTAAAAAAAAAACGTTTTTTTAGGCGGCTTAATCAGAAAAGTGCCTTTTTTAAGCGCTTAATTGAAAGAAAACGCTTTTTTTTAAGCGTTTGATTAAAAAAGAAAACGCTTTTTTAAGCGTTTAATTTAAAAAAATGCCTTTTCTTTAGGCGTTTAATTAAAAAAAAAACGTTTTTTTAGGCGGCTTAATCAGAAAAAGGGCCTTTTTTAAGCGCTTGATTGAAAAAAACCGCTTTTTTTTAAGCGTTTGATTAAAAAGAAAACGCTTTTTTAAGCGTTTAATTTAAAAAAATGCCTTTTCTTTAGGCGTTTAATTAAAAAAAAAACGTTTTTTTAGGCGGCTTAATCAGAAAAAGGGCCTTTTTTAAGCGCTTAATTGAAAAAAAACGCTTTTTTTTAAGCGTTTGATTAAAAAAGAAAACGCTTTTTTAAGCGTTTAATTTAAAAAAATGCCTTTTCTTTAGGCGTTTAATTAAAAAAAAAATGTTTTTTTAGGCGGCTTAATCAGAAAAAGGGCCTTTTTTAAGCGCTTGATTAAAAAAGAAAACCGCTTTTTTTAAGCGTTTGATTAAAAAAAATGCCTTTTCTTTAGGCGTTTAATTAAAAAACGCTTTTTTTAGGCGGTTTGATCAGAAAAAGTGCCTTTTTTAAGCGCTTAATTGAAAAAGATGCTTTTTTTAAGCGTTTAATTAACGTTTAATTAAAAATATACGCTATTTTCTTAAGCATTTAATTGAAAAACGTCTTTTTTAGGCATTTGTAATTAAAAAAAAATGCATTTTTTAGGCATTTAATTATAGAAACGCATTTTTTAAGCATTTAATTGGAAAAAGTGCTTTTTCTAAGCGCTTAATTAAAAAAACTTTTTTCTTAAGAGTCTAATTAGCTTTTTTTAAGTGTTTATTAAAAAAAAGAAGCCTTTTTTTAGGCGTTTATTAAAAAAAAAGAAGCCTTTTTTTAGGCGTTTATTAAAAAAAAAGAAGCCTTTTTTTAGGTGTTTATTAAAAAAAAAGAAGCCTTTTTTTTTAGGCGTTTATTAATAAAAAAAAAAGCCTTTTTTGTTAGGCGTTTAATCAGAAAAAGTTTTTAAGCGTTTAACTAAAAAAACGCTTTTTTAAGGGTTTAATTAAGAAAACGCTTTTTTTTAAACATTAATTAAAAAATTCCTTTTTTTAATTAAACATTAATTAAAAAAGAACCTTTTTTTAAGCGTTTAAATTAAAAGAAAAACGCTTTTTTTAATTGTTTAATTAAAAATTGTTTGTTTTTAATTGAAAATGATTAAGAAGAATTTGCACTTTTTAATTAAAAATGATTTAACAAAGTTGTTGAAATCGATTCTTTCATAATAAAAACAATTTAATGGTTTTTATTATGATGACTAAAAGAAATTATTTAAAAAAATAATTAGAAAAAATAAATGATTAAAATCGTTTTTAATTAAAAATGATTAAAAAAACTTTTTTTTTAATATTGCAAAAATAAAATGTTTTTTATTAAAAATGATATAAAAAAATCATTTGTTTTACTATAGTGACTATTTTAAATGATCAGCTTTTTTACCTCAAATTACCTGCGTTATGATCGACAAAATCAATTTTTTGCAGCAAAATCGTTTACTTGATGGTTAAACATAATTAACAACAAAAGTGGCACAGGAATGCTTTTTTTGCAATTTTATTCTAATGATATCAAAAGATGCAATATAGCATAATGCAAATAATCATCACTTTTATTTTTGAAAAAAAATAGCGTATAGATAGATATACTGTAGCTATGGCAATAACCATATGCATATGCATATGCATATGCATTGCTATTGCATTGCTATTGCATTGCATATTGCAATTTTTTAGCTATATAAATTTCAACTTTAAAGTTCACATTGCGCATTTCCACTTTCATGAAAAAATGCTTGAAGATCGTACAACAATTTCCAAATTAAGCGAAAAAGTACATTAATTTGGAAAATGATCGGCAATAATTTGTCAGTCAAAAACATACTATCGCCAATAAAATAGTACAAATTTCAAACAAATTTTAAAAATCCATATAAAATAATTGTACAATTTCTGTGTAATAAACATAGGAACTTCAATAACTTTATAAAAAATCTACACTATAAATCTGATATATAAATTCTAGACAAAAAATTGTACAATTTTTGTTTATTAAATGTCAGAATATTAATAATATTATGAAAAGCCTATGATAATCATACAATTAAATTTTACGAAAAAATGGGATTTTATTCAATTATACAAATAATAAACAAAAGCTAGACAATTATTATAAAAATAAAACAAGAACTGCACGATTTTTAAACAATGACTTTTTACTGGGCTAACGCTCGTTTTATATTTTGTAAGTCCAAAGAGCTGAAGGCTTTACAATTCCACCAATTTCGAAGGCAAACTTCGAAAAATATTTTTTCATTAATTATTTAACGAACTTTATTAACGTTCGTTTTTATCTTTCTAAGTCCAGAACACTAAAGGTACGAGTTCTGGACTATTTCTAAGGTTACCTTCGAAAAAAAATGATTATTTAACGAACGTTCAATTTTAATTTTTTTAGGTCCGGAAGCCGAGGTACAGCTCTGGACTTTTTTTTTTATTTTAATTTAATGAACGTTAATATTAGCGTTCGATTTTGCTTTCTTTTTTAAGTCCAGAAGCCGAGGTACAGCTCCGGACTTTTTTTTTTATTTAATTTAACGAACGTTAATATTAACGTTCGATTTCAATTTTTTTTAGGTCCGAAAGCCAAAGTACAGCTCCGGACTTTTTTTTATTTTAATTTAACGAACGTTAACATTAACGTTCGATTTTAATTTTTTTTAGTTCCGGAAGTCGAAGTACAGCTCCGGATTTTTTTTTATCAATCTAATTTAACGAACGTTAATATTAACGTTCGATTTTTTTTTTAATTTTGTTTATTACTTTTGTAGTCCAGAACACCGAACATGCGGCCTTGGACTTCATTTCAAAGGTAACTTTGAAAAAAAAATATTTGGTTGTTTTATTTTTACTTAGCGAACGTTAACTAACGTTCGATTTCTTTTTCTTTTTTTTTTAGGTCTGGAACTCTATTTCGAGGCGGACCACTAAGTAAAAAAAAAAAAATCATTTTTTTTTTTTGTATTTTAGCGAAACGTTAGTAACGTTTCATTTTTCTTCTTTTTTTTAGGTCCGGAATTCCATTTCGAGGAGGACCATTAAGTAAAAAAAAAAATTTTTTTTACTTTAATTTCAACGAACGTTACTAATGTTCGTGTTTTTTTTGTATTTTTTAGGTCCGGAACTCTATTTCGAGGCGGACCACTAAGTAAAAAAAAAAAATGAATTTTTTTTTTTGTGTTTTAGCGAAACGTTAGTAACGTTTCGTTTTTTCTTCCTTTTTTTTAGGTCCGGAACTCCATAGGAGGACCATTAAGTAAAAAAAAAAAATTTTTTTTACTTTAATTTCAACGAACGTTAACTAACGTTCGTTTTCTTTCTTTTTTTAGGTCCGGAACTCCATTTCGAGGAGGACCATTAAGTAAAAAAAAAATTTTTTTTACTTTAATTTCAACGAACGTTAACTAACGTTCGTTTTCTTTCTTTTTTTAGGTCCGGAACTCCTTTAGAGGCGGACTATGATATTTCGAAGGTAAAATATCTTCAAAATTTTTATTTTTTTTTTGTTTTATTTAAACGAACGTTACTAATGTTCGTTTTTTTTTATATTTTTTAGGTCTGGAACTCTTTAGAGGCGGACTATGATATTTCGAAGGTATAATATCTTCGAAATTTTATTTTTTTTTTTTGTTTTATTTAAAACGAACGTTTCTAATGTTCGTTTTTTTTGTATTTTTTAGGTCCGGAATTTAGAGGCGGACCGGGATTTCGAAGGTATAATAATATCTTCGAAATTTTATTTTTTTATATTTTACAAAACGAAACCAATTAACGTTTCGTTTTATTTTACATTTTTTTTTAGGTCCGGAACTCGAAGCAGACCGAAGGTAAAAAAAAAATATTTATTTTTGTTTCAACGAATGTTAAACTAGCATTCGTTTTTTTTAGGTCCGAAAGAAGTGGACCGAGTTATTTTGAAGGTAAAAAAAAACTTCGAAATAATTTTATTTTATATTTTATTTTACGAAACGTTACTAATGTTTCGTTTCGTTTTTTTTTTAGGTCCGGAACTCTAATTCGAAGTGGACCGGTATTTCGAAGGTATAAAGCTTCGAAAAAATTGTTTTTTTTTTATTTCAACGAACGTTAACTAACGTTCGGTTCTTTTTTTAGGTCCGGAACTCCAATTCGAAGTGGACCGGGTTATTTCAAAGGTAAAAAAACTTCAAAATTATTTTTTTTATATTATTTTACAAAATGTTACTAATATTTCGTTTCGTATTTCTTTTTTTTTTAGGTCAGAATTCACTTTCGAAGCGGACCATGATATTCGAAGGTAATATAATATCTTCGAAAAATTTTAACTTTTTATTTAAATTTAACGAACGTTACTAATGTTATTTTTTTTAGGTCCGGACTCTCTTTCGCAGCGGACCATAAAGGTAATATAATAACTTAGGAAAATTTTATATTTTTTTAACGAACATTATTAACATGCGTTTTGTATTCTTTTTTTTAGGTCTGGATCTTCCAATTCGAAGCGGACCAGGGTATTTCGAAGGTATAAAGCTTCGAAATGACTTTTTTTATTTTATTTTTGTTTCAACAAATGTTAATTAACGTTCGTTTTCAGTTTTTAGATGGAACCCCATTTTGAGGTAGACCAGGTATTCCGAAAATAAAAAAAAATTTTTCTCGTTTTTATTAACAAAACGTTAATTAACGTTTTGATTCTTTTTTTTTTTTGTAGATTTGCGGCTTTCAGATACGGTATTTATTTCGAAAATTATAAGTTTTTTATTTTTGTTTTTTTTTTAAAAACGAAATTTTAATTAATGTTCATTTTTTATTTTATAGGTTCACGGATTTCTGGAAGCTTACTGAAACATAATTTTGAAGTAAGGAGGGATAGTATTTTCGCATTTTGTTGTTTTATTGGATCGAAAAAGTTAAAAGTTGTTTGTTGGAATCGAACCAACTGAAACAATGTCCAAACCATTAACAACATGATTTTGCAGTATAAAAGTAAAGAAAGAAAGAAAGGAAGGGAACTTTAGTTTAGTGCATTTAGTAAAATAGTGTAGATTAGTAAATGCACTTTTAAATTTGTAAATATTTTTTTTTTAAAGAAATAAATTAATTGATGTTAGTTAACATTATGCGAAATTTTTCTGTGACGCGCATCGGCATGTCCTCAGATTAGTGCAGAAATGTACTTTGCAGAACTGCGCAGATTTGTGGACCAAAATTTTTCCCAATGGCCAGTACAGAAGTGCCTAATTTGTAATTGATAAATTGATATGCTCTAATCGGTTTGCACCTTCATGTATGATAATTACAGTCTGTGGTAATTCATAACATACTAGTACAGAAGTAACCTAATTTGCAATTGATAAATTAATATATAATACTAATCGGCTACATCTTAATTGGATCTTAATTGGATCTTAATTGAACACCATAGTCGGTATTAAATAATAATTAAATGTAATTAATGGTGGTGTTGTTTTGGTTATAATGTAATCCTTTTTTTAATTACTTAAAAGTGTTTTTTAAAAGGGATATCGATTTTAATAAAAAATTATAATTTTGCATACAATTGTATTTGCATACAATGTTTATCGTCTATTATAATAACAAATACCTATATTGTGTAATATATACATTGTATAAGAATATAGCATCTGACAGTAAATTGGTAAGACAAAAACATGTATACTATTGCAAAATCGTATAAGGGTGTGAAATATACACAAGTGATAAATAACATTATGGCCCGCATTATTATAATTTTGGCCAGATTAATTTATTTATTATCAGTATATGGTATCACATAGGCCATGTGATTTGCCGATCATTTACTTTATTAAATTTGTAATCAGGTACATCATTATGCTAAAAATAGCTAAACACGAATTATAAATAAACAATGCTTTTGAAAAAATATCGTACGACCTTTTCTTGTTAACTCTTTCTTTTTTACATTTTTATCTCAAAATACATAATATTACAGATTTACAGGTATTTTAAAACAATATTTTTTTTTATTTGTACTAATTATCTATTTACTTTATTTTTAATATTTTTAACTATATTTTTTCTTGTAATTGTTTTTATTTATCTTTTTACTATTATTTATTTATATATTACTATATTTCTTTTCTTATTACTAACTGCTTTTTTACTTTTTTATGTTACTTTCTTTTTTATTATTTACTCTTTACTTTTTTATGTGTTACTTTTTCATGTATTATTTTTTTTACGTGTTACTAATATACTAACTACATCTATTTAATATACTAACTTTTCTAACTGCTTTTTTTACTTTACTTTTATTTTTTTGCATCACTAATATACTAACTATATTTAATTAATATACTAACTTTTTTTTACTTCTTACATTATATCTCTTTAGCATATTAACCTTTATCTTTTTTTTATTCTATGCCTTAAACTCAGCATGAATTAATATTCTAACATCTTCATGTTCTTATATTTTTAAATGCAAGATAAATTATTGGGTAATGAATCCTTTATTACATTTACTTTTTCTGTTATAAGTTTTGTATTCATATTTATTGTATATAATAAAATTTACAAATTATAATAAAATGAATTATAATTTTGGTTAGCATTACATTAAATTTGAATTATAATTTTGGCTAATATTACAATTGTAATTTGAATAAAATTTGTATATATTCTGTATAAAACCCGTACAAAATTTGTATAAAACCTGTACAAAATTCGTATATATTTATGTAAACCTGTACAAAATTTGTATATATTCTGTATAAAACCTGTACAAAATTTGTATATATTCTGTATAAAACCCGTACAAAATTTGTACAAAATATGTATATATTCTGTATAAAACCTGGTTATAATGTGGTTATAATCTGTACAATTAGCATTATCCGGAATTTGTACAAGTACGGAATATTTCATAATTTGGTACATTTTCTGTCACTAATTGTACAGAATTTGTACAGAATTTGTACAGTATTTGTACAATAATATTTTCTGGACAAATTCCGGATTTTCAATTTTTTACTAGGCAATACTGTATGCTTCTTTAGATTCATCAAATTTCGAGATTACTACTTGGTTACTCATTGTTAGTTAGATACTTTAGTAGAAGTTTTGTTTAATTTATTTTTTTTTTGATACCTATATATTGACTATGTTTAATTACGATTTTTTTTAGGTATATTTGTATGCTATTGGGAGGCATAGGAATTTGGTATGAGTAGGTTGACAATAGTATGGGTATCTAGTATGAGGACTAGTATGAGAATGGTATGATGACCATATGAGGAGTATATATAGGAGATCATACTAGGTGATATGGTATTTTTCGTATATTGTATTGGGTTTGGTGAGACGTTTGAGTTTATTCCTGAGAGTAGTTACAGATGAGATGACCGGTTACAGAAGTTACAGATCAGATATCCTCAAAATAAAAATTATTTCTGGAAAAAGTAATCTGTATTCTTTTTTATCATCTGTAACATCTGTAACTCTGTAACCTCCCCCTTATTTCTTCTTTATTTTTTGTTTTATCTTATTCTTAGTATATTTATTAGTTACAGATATAGTTACAGATGGTTACAGATGAGTAGTATGGTATGGATATGGTATTTATCTATGGTATTGTTAGAGACGCGCCAAAAAGGTGCTGGGAGGCTAACTGGATAGGAGATCTGATATGAGTCCACCACAGAGGGGTGGATGTATATTGGGGCTTTAGCCACAGAGCGACCAGAGGTCAGCTTTGACGACTTAGATCAAAATTGTAATATGACAGGAAAATCTTTACAATCCATAATTCATTTGTGTACGCTGGTGATTATTTTATTTTAATATACAGCTTTCATGTACATGTAATTATCTGTTAAAAAAAAAAGTCTTCAATTAAATCATGATTCGCATTACTAATCACTTTTTTAAGGTGATTCAAAAAATTGTGTGGTTTGCAATAATTAGGCCAGTTGACTGTTGTGGTGAGAACATATATTATAATATAATAATATAATAGAACTTTTTCAATTGTATCTTTGTAGCTTTATTAGGAAAGTTTGTAATCTTAGCAGTTTGCATATAAATTTGAAATTTAAAAACTGATTTTTACGCATGCATCAGGAATTTTTTCCGTACAAAGAAATCCACATTAAATCATCACGAATCTAGAAAAATTTTATTTGCTTATTTTTTAAAGTACTAAAGGCACAAAAAAGGATGGATTAGGGTGACATAAATGCCCTTAATAAACTCTACTCTCAAGAGAAAATACTTTGCTTTTGGAAGAAAGTATTTGATAGAATAAAGAAAGCACTTGAAAGAGTGTTAAATGAATCGCCAGTAAATAACGAGAGAAAAGAGAGATTAAAAAAGAAAATTTGAATACTCGAAATAGTAGAAAAATGATGTAATAATTAATTAATCATTGCAAGCTAGCAGTTCTGATATATGATGTTGAATTTCATGTCTCGTTTGAAATTATGTATTAATATTTTATTCTCATATTTGTACAATTAGTCATAATGTACGGTATGTATTTTATCACACAAATTTTGTATAATAATAAAGAGAAATATTATTGCAGATATCCAAGTGTTTTTTCATATGGTTTTATATTAAATGGATATCATGATGTCTATAAAAGAAATAAAATGAAACCTTAACATAGAAATCCATGTTAGTATCATTTTTTGTTAATAAAAAAAACTTTTTTGATACTTAAACAGGATTATCGCATAGCTACAGATACGAGTGCGTGTAAAGATTTCCAATCACATTAAATCATATACGCAGTGATCGATCAACTGTGGAGAAGAATGTAAGTTCAAACTACAGGATTGACCCACGGGTCATGATTGCTTTACTTCAGATATCTACTGTGAAGAAAAATATTAGTAGAAAACAGATACTGTATCAACTGCGGAGAAGAAAATAAGTGGAGAATATTGTAGACAAACTGAATTACATTGTAATTGAGCATTTTTTTGTAAGCAAAGATATATAGTTAAAACATTTTATTTATTGATAGTGCAGATACTCGTGACCTGAATTGTACTATAAGTGTAATAAATACGTTTTAACCCTATACATTTTTTTTAAACAGTATTTCGAATACACAATATGATATGATCAGCGGACAATCCATAAAATGCCCAACTATGAGACTGTGATCCCAAGGCCACTGTTGGCTTATATCAATAAGTAAAATTGCTGGGAACAATATCACTTCGCAAACTATATTCAGTTCATATTAGTAATGACTAAGATTTGCAATATTCATTTTAACCTGAAATGCAACGATATTCTCTGAACTCAACTTCAAAATAGATGATGCTGTAAATGTCTTAATTTGCCTGATATATTCTATCCGTTGATTTTTGTCATTAGTAATGCAGAAAAAAAGGTCGTAAAGCTTTCAAGATCTTTCTATTCTTTTTCAGATTGCAGCTTTGGAAGTCTTCTTGGAGAGTTGATCTTTGACAATTTTCTTCCGAGTCTCATGCTCCTCCAGGTGGTTATACTGGACAAGGCATTTTTCTAGTCCCTTTCCACAAATTTTATTATTTATTAATCTCCCATGCTTTGTGATCTAAATTAAAAGTAAATATAACGATATAACATACATCATAATGGAAGTTTAGTTACCAGTAGCAACTGTTTCTGTACTAGTTTCCAATCTTGGACGCATCAAGAACCAAAAAGGTATAATATATAGACAAAATCCCAATAAAAGAACTGGTTACATACAAATGAGATTAAAAATTAATAATGTCTATAAAGATACTGCTGTTCATATTTAAGTTGCACAAGCATTTATCCCTAACCCAGAGAATAATTCCCATGTTGATCATATCAATGGTATCAAACATGATAATCGGGCTGATAATCTGAAATGGGTAACTCCTAAAGAGAATGCTGAACGTAGAATACAACTGTGTCAGATCCAGAAAAGTTGTACAGAAAACATTAGGCAGAAGTGTTGTTCAGATTTGGGATTCTATCCACCTTGCCAGTAATGCACTTGATTTCAGAATCTTACATTTCAGAATGTTGCAGTGGAAAGCAAAAAACTTCTGGTGGTTGGCGTTGGATGTATTATAAGGATCACATAGAACCCAACCCAAATGAGAAATTGAGCTTGATTCACGAAAATTCAGAGTTTCATCTCTTAAAAGAATTCAGTTAACAAATGGTGAAATCACCCAAAGTTCATTGCATATAAGTTATCGAAAAGTCACTTGAAAAGGATATCTTGTTCATCTCTTGGTAGCATTAGCATTTTGTCCCAAAGAAGAAGGAAAAGAATATGTAAATCATATTGATGGTGATCCTACTAATAATAATGCGTCCAATCTAGAATGGTGTAGCACAAAGAGAAAATATGCAACATGCTGTACGTCTTCGGCTTCTTAACTTTAAAGATAGCAATAGATACTAACATCCTATTAGGCAGATTTTTGACGACGGTTCTACTCGAGAATTTCTATCCATAGCTGAAGCGCTGGAATTAGCCAGGCAAATATTAGTGCTGGAGGATATCGTTGGGAGTACGTGAAATGCAATGACATATGATAAACATTAAATTGTTCAATTCATAATTTGTTACAATAGCGTTAAATTCATGCAAAAATACAAAGTTGAAAAACTTTATTATATTTTTCTTATGATTATGCCTTCCTATTTATTTCATACTTGGGTTTTATACTAGATTTTTTATTTTTACCTCCTCTGCAATATGAAGTACCACATGAGTATAGTTGAAACGTACTCATTGTGTATGGACTCCAAGCTTGTCATCACCAATGTCCCATAACTCTGAAGTCGTAACTTAATATCTGCAATACACAGCTCACATGGATATAAGTTTCGAAATCCTAAGGCTCTTTTAGATCTTGATTATAATATTTAGTGAGTCTTTCTTTTGCAATTTTAATTGGTTAGGCGAGGAAGCTACACAATAGTAATTTTCACTTGATATACTAGTTTATATTGCAGTCATAATTAATGATAAGTTACATGTATTTGTAATTTCAAATAAAATGGTCAAGAATGCTCTTATGTTTATATATAGACTTTGTAATGAGTTTGATTAAACTTAACAAGAAATAATTATATTTTTAATCAAATGATGCAATGCAATTATTGTTTGGAATCACAATCTTATAATAGTAAACCGGTATATGAATATTATTATTCTAAATCAGCTAAACTTTCCTGAAATTTATATACTATATTTTTTATTTGATAAATTCAATTAATAAAACATTTTAAATTTGAATGCAAAAAAAATTTAATACTTGAAATTACAATTTATTTATTATTTATTTATTTATTGATTTTGTTTTTTTTATGATGCTACAAGTAATTAAATAAAAAAAATATATTTTTAAATATTCAAAAATTATAATTACAAATACATTTTCAATTAGTTTACTTGGCATAAATTAATGAAATTTAGATTCGCTCGAGGCTTATGTAAAGCTTATGACATTATGACATTAGATTATTTTGGCATCAAAAATGATAAATTAATCTGGATTAAATTATTGCATGATCAATCACAATTGCTTTGTTTAATAGTTTTCATTTATGAAAAGTATGACATTTGTAGTAATACGGTATGTATTTCTTTATTTCTTTAAAAAATATGAATTTCTTGAATGTTACCTTAGTTGATTAATTTTCCCATACTAGAACTTTCTTTATAGAATTAATCAAATAGTGTCCTATTTATTGATCTGATTATTTCCATAAAAAACTTGTAACTTTTCTTTTCCCGAATGAGCTTTTTATAAATCCTAAAATGAGTAGCACAGTTTATATCGTACATATCCATTCTCGCTATAAATGAAGTTTTATATATTCTAAATACTTTAAACAATAATGAGAAAAAGGTTGATTAACATAGTTAGAATTCACATATTGGAGTCAATATTTGGTAGTACGACCATTTTTGTCATAAAAGTTTTATATTTGATCATTTCAGTAGTTCATTTATAGAACTAACTCTTATTATGAAAGTTTTCCTTATCTTGGATGATAATAGACTAGTACAAATTAAATTGATCCAAAATTCATCATAAAAGCTTGCTTTATTTAGTTGACAATGATGTAAATCTTAGAATAACCCATTCTTGCTATAAAAATCTTTCAAATTCACTTATCAATTTTGTCTGACCATCTGAACTATAAAATTACCCTTCACAATTTTTGACAATGAGTTTTAATAAAATAATAATTACTATTGGTACCATGGATCAATCAAACGCAGAAAAACTATATGGAAGGTGCGTGGAATGCAAACAAATTAATACTGGAGAGAATTGGTGTCAAACTTGTAATTCAAGAAGACTTCAGCAAAATTTTAACAATTGGACTAGTGGCAATAATGATGTTGATAAGTTTATTCAAAATATTCAGTTGTCAGCAAGGAATAAATATCAATTATTAGAGTGGATACCCTATGATAGATTTTCTAAAGTCAAATATGTTGCAAAAGGTGAATTTGGTAAAATATATAAAGCAATATGGAATCATCATGGTCTTATATCACATTGGGATGTCTGCAAAAGTCAATGGAAAAAGGTTGATATGAATAATATATATGTAAACCTTAAAAACTTAAATGATTCACGAATCTTACATTGGATTTTTTCAATGAGGTAGGTATAACTTGATTTATTTTTATTAAAATTTTTTGAATATTTTTGATATTTTTGTTTGCTAATTAATATGTTTTAATATTTAAGATTGCATCATATGTTAAAATAATTGATGATAATTCATTAAATCACTTTGTTGAATTTTATGGAGTAAGTCAAGACCCAAAGACTAAAGATTATATTTTAGTCATGCAATATGCTAGAAGCTTACAATATTGGATTGGTATGAGAGAAGGAATTTATGGAAAGCCATATGAATTTAATTGGCATTTAAAACTAAAGGATGGAATTAATATTTTATCGAGTCTTGCAAATGGGCTTGAAAGAATTCATGAAGAAGGATTAATTCATCGAAATTTACATATGGGAAATTTAGTATTTATTAAATGAAAAACCTATATGACTGATATAGGATTGTGTAAACCAGCAAATTACAAGGAATTGAAAATTGCAAAAAACAGTATATATGGTGTTTTACCTTATCTAGCCCCTGAAATTTTAAGAGAAAAGCCTTATACCAAAGAATCTAATATTTATAATTTTGGTATAATTATGTATGAAGTAATTTCAAATATACCTCCTTACTATCATGAAGTTAAGCATAATGAGCATTTGTCATTAAAGATCTGTGAGGAGTTAAGACCTAGATTTAATATTAAAGTTCCTCAACTAATTTTGCATTTAATTAAAAGGTACTTGGATGCAAACCCGTTAAGTCGTCTAAATGTGAGGGAACTTTCAAAAATTCTTCATGATTGGTTAAATGAACTTAAGAAACATACTAAAAATAAAACAGAATTAACTAAAATAAAATTAATTAAACAAATTGAAGAATCAGAAAAAATTAATAATAGTTCATCAGCCACTAATAATTTATCTTTAACAAATATAACGTGTTCTAAAGGTATTTATACAATTAAATTATTTAATTTTAACAATCTTCCTAAACCAAAAAATTCTGATGATTATTATGAAAATTATGATAATATATCAAGCATAGGTATTTTATTTATTTATTTATTTATTTATTTATTTTATATCAAATAACATGTATTTGTATGAAATGCCACTTATATAAATCTTTTGTCAAAATTTAGCGTTTAAACAATGAATTTCTGAATTGTAATGAAATACAAAAAGATTTAACATATTTATAATTTTACTTTCATTTTACAAAGAATATCGAGATATATAGAGTAGTTATGTTATATAGTTATTGTTCAACACTGATTATAGAATAACTTTTCATTATATAAATGAGATGAATAAGCCAGTTTGTAATTGAGTAATAAATTTCCTTCTCACATTTAAGAAATTTATTTAAAAAATATATATATTGTTTTTTGTTGATGTTTAGTTTTTACTTTTTAAAATATTGTATAACTTATGCATGCATGTATTATGTAATGAGGGCAAATTTTAAACGGTAACAAACCAATTTTCATGTACATAAAAAAAAAAATTTTTGTCTTAAATATTTTATAGTTCTACGATATTTTTTAATATACATGTATACTATAAGTTATTCAGACTGGTATTTTTACTTTATAATTTGACTTTCAGATCTTTGCTTGAACCACACTCAAACCACATTAAGAAACACAATTGAACAACATGAGCAACTACACTAGAACTGCATTAACTAAAATATTCTCAGACCCCTTGAAAGCGGTAAAATGATATTTTAACAAGATATTACATTGCATATTCACAATAATATATATAAATTTTTTTTTTTACTAAGCTTTTTAATTTAGCACATCTGAAATCTGTGCCAGATTAGGTGGTCATCTCGACCATGTTTTGATGATCACATGACCACCCAGTGACAAATTTGGTTGTGACAAATAAGATTTTAAGTATTCAAAAAAAAACTGACCTTCAGATACTTAATGTTTACACATTCAGGAGTGGTGTCACACTGGTAATAAACAGTGCACAGAAATGCATATTATTTGCTGTATTACCACAGAAAAGTTTATACAAGAGTTTATGTCACAATGTATTCAGATAGGTATATAAAGTATATAAACCTTAGACTTGACTTATTTCAAACTTTCTCAAAAGCGTTTCTTATTTTTTTTTTCTCTTAAAATCTCAGATTTATCACTGAAATGGAATTTTCACTTGTAAAATCATAAACGCTTCTTATGATTTCATAGTTGACATTTGCAAAGAAAACATTGTTGATGATAAGAAAGTCAAAATTAATAAATTATCAGTTACGCATCTCAAAAAGCTTATTTTAAAGGAGGCAAAAAGTGAACTTAGCAATGTTGAAGATGCTAATAAGCTGGAAATTTGAAAAGTTAAAGTCAACCTTATCGGCCTTGATAATAATATTTTTACCTGTATTGAGATTATCTGTAAGCATTGATCAATTTAGATTTTCTCAAAAATTAATATTGAATCATACAGTGGGTAATCGTTATTTTATTAATAAGTAATAACTACGATTTATCATACTATTTAATACTATACTACAATAAATGTCGCCATAAAACACATAGTGATTGTGATCAATAAGAAATAGCTTAGTAAATATTTATTTATTATTCAATCTTGATGGGCACATCATTTATTTACATCATCTTGTGCTTGTTGATCATAACTATATAATAAATAATTAGATCAGATGATTAATAAGTATTATTTAGTTATTTTTACACAGTCTTGTAAGAATTTTCTGTTCAATTTTTGAGTCATATCATAGAGGATTTTTAGAGACCTTTAATACAAAAAAAAAATATTTTTAAGTCATCTTTTTCATCGCATTGTTTTACTCTATCTTCTGTGTTTTTGAGCAAAATGAGCATAAGCAAATCCAAATATTATGATGGTTATGATGGTAGGTACCATTTGTCTCTAATCTTATATCTTGTATTAACTATGATAATAATCAATATTATTTTTTGACATTCCAGAACTTAGCTTTCATTTAAGAGAACAAAGCAATTTGTTATACCGTATCTTTCTGATTACCAATCAAAATATTACCATAAATTCACCACCACTTTTAGATAGCTGAAATCGTATTGATGATATTTGGGCAAAACAATTTTTAATGGAAGCAAAGAAGGTATATCTGGATAAGTTTACAATTATAGAGAAAAAGGTGCATTTTTTATTTCGCAAAGATGGCAACTTCTAATTACCTATAATGCTAATTGGGAGAATTACTGGGTTTTGATATTGGTATCCACTTCAGATTTTTCTTAATTTGGGCACCATAACTTTGTCATTAATAGAGATCTGTTAGTTCTGAAGGAGGAATTGACTATGTACCTTTCTTTATTATTAAATCAAAAATTGCACTACTAATATATTTTCTTACAACAGGTAAAATCAGAACGTGATGGTAATGGTTTACAAGCATATTGGAAAGGAGTGATCAAGAAATATAAGAAGGTAAATATATTTTAAACATGTTATTGGTTACTATTATATTATTCCTAATAATTTGTTTATTACTAGGGCTCTGATCGGTTTCGGTAATTACCGAACCGTACCGACCGGTTTCGGTATCGGAGCGGTTTCGGTTTTATGATTTATCGAACCGAAACTTTCGGTTTCGGTATCGGTTTTGCAATTTACCGAACCGATTTACCGATAATAAAAACGTTTTTTTTTATAAGAAAAACGTAAATAATGTAGTTAAAAAAAAATGTTGCGAAACGTTTTTTACATAAACATTTGATATAAAAAATAACGTTTCGCAACGTTATTTTTGCAGAACTTGTAAAAAACGTTGCGAAACGTTTTTTACATAAACGATTTGATAAAAAATAACGTTTTGCAACGTTATTTTTGCGAAACTTGTAAAAAACGTTGCGAAACGTTTTTTACATAAACGATTTGATGAAAAAAATAACGTTTCGCAACATTATTTTTGCGGAACTTGTAAAAAATGTTGCAAAACGTTTTTTACATAAACAATTTATTATGAAAAATAATGATTCGCAACGTTATTTTTGCGAACATTGTAAAAAACGTTGCAAAACGTTTTTTACATAAACGTTTGATATAAAAAAAATAACGTTTTACAACGTTATTTTTGCGAAACTTGTAAAAAACGTTGCGAAACGTTTTTTACATCGGAAATTTAATATAGAAAACAACGTTTCGCAACATTATTTTCCTTTTTATTTAAAAACGTTGCAAAACGTTTTTATAAAACGATTTAATATAAAAAAAACGTCTCGCAACGTTTTTTTTGTCACTTTAATAAAAAACGTTGCGAAACGTTTTTTTATGGATGATTTGATAAGAAAAAATCGTTTCGCAACTTTTTTTTTGCTAAACGTTGCGAAACGTTTTTTTACTAAACTCGTTCAGTAAATCGGTTCGGTTTTCAGTAATTACCGATCAGTTTTGGTAATCATTAATACCGATACCGATTAATTCGGTTCAGTATTGGTTTTTGCAAAAACTGAACCGAACTGAACCGATCGGAGCCCTATTTATTACTATAAAATCATTCAAAAAGAAAGCGAGATGTAGCTGAGGATGAGGATAAAGAAAATAAATTTCCATCAAAAAAATGTTTCCAATCTATTACTCTTATTTGTCTTATTAAAGAAAACATATCAACAAGTGCTTTTGCTGTTGATATTGATAGTAACAAGTTGATTAGTCATTTCAAGGAAGCTATCAAGAAAAAGAAGAAAAATGATTTTGCTAGTGTAGATGGAGACAAACTTAAGTTATGAAAGTGGAAATTTCTGACAATAATAATAATCAATTACGCAACATTTCACTTCATGATCAAGATGAACTTATCCCAACAAAAAAGATTTCAAAATACTTTCCCGTTATACCAGCTGAAGAAAATATTCACGTAATTATTTCACCACCAGAATCAACTAGGACTGACCAGGCACGGGAGCTGTTGGAACAAGTAGCAGGACTTAAAAAGCTATTCAATAAATCTGTGTATAGTATGTTTACTATATTGAAAAGAAGCTTTGTGATTCTGTAGTTCAAAACATACTAAAATTCCATTTTGTGTAATGATGTAGCATTTGATGTAGTTGTCAAACCCAAGCGTATTAAAACATTTAAATGGATTATAAATATAGATAAGGGCAACTTTTGAAGGTCTTAAAAGAATCAATACATGCCAGGTATCAGACCTCAAATGATGAAGCAGCATTCACATTTGTTTATGAAGATGGAAATTACTCTTCTCAAAGTGACTCAGAATTCCGTGATATGCTTTGGTTGTTCATCAAAAAAAATAACTTCAAGCTCTCAGTGATCATGGAATCACCCTTATCTTTCTACCTTTGGACTTTTTTAAAGGTATGCAAGCTTTATGGGATCAGATTTCATGATCCATTCTTGTCAGATTTTCCTCATTTTGCTTGTGAATGTGTAAAATTTAGCAATGAAAGGTCACAAGTAATAATCAAACACCTTTTAACTGATTTGAAATATCATTTTAAAGTCCTCCCCATTAATAGGAATGAAACATCAAGAAACAAATATGTTTGTGCATATCTTGTTGCTGTTACTAATATTTTTGAGAATAAATTTGAAGTTCTTCCAGAAAAAAATGTTTCTGGCCCAAATGGTCATGGACCGGTCGATTTTGGGTTGACTTTACTTCAAAATTCTAGATTGGCCAGTATCACTGAAGTAAAAGATAAAGATTTTTTACAGTGAATTGCTCAAAATACAGTGCAATGTGAATCATCTTTGTCATGTAACAATAAAAAAGTTTTTGGCATAATAACTGATGCTGAAAAGTGATACTTTTTAGAATGTTCACTCGATAGTAACCAAAAACCCAGTTTTAAGCTATTAAAACCAGCAGTAGTTGTATATGAGGATGATGATATGGAAGATCGAGGACCCAAAAATATACATAAAAGGGTCAGGTTTGAGTTTGCGTTGTTAGACGAATGATTTGCATTTACGTGATGATGACTGTTAATATTACTGCGCCATAAATGATCGACGTAGTATATAAAGTATATTTAGTATATTTAGTATATATTTCTTATATATCATTTATAGTATATATAGTATTTATTTCTTATATTTCTTTTATTATTTAAATTTCTTATATATTATTTATTATATTTATATCTTTTATATCTTATATTATTTATATATTTGAATGAAGTTCAATTTGTATAAATATCTTGAATATTCGCTTAAAATAAAAAAAGAAGTACAGACAAGTTGTTTATAATAAAGTTGTAATTGCAAGTGTTATAAGATTGCCTTATTGTATAAAGTTGTTAACGTACCTACAACTAATAAAGATACATTTCAATTATCGAATACACTGCCTTTTAGCGTGTAAGGAATTGATTGGAATACTTCATAGCTAGTGACTCCCTGAAGATATTCATAATTCACTACTCGACGGACTGAGTTGGTGAACAATTGGTGATTCCTGCCAGGTTAATTTGAGTAATAGTAAATTTATGCCGTATTACAACTTAACTAAGAATCAAAAGAAAGCACATTTAAAGAAACATCGTCAAGGAATAACTATTAAAAAACAAGAAAATTATTGTAACTTGTGTTATCCTGTTGATAGAATACCAGTTGATAACATACCAAACGGATTTCATCTATTTTGGCTTTGGATTTCAGTGCATTATACTGCGGAACAGTATACAGGCGCTACAATTGCTGCATTTAAAATATTGACAGAAGAATTTTATACTGCTACTGAATTAGATATTATAGTAAACACGACTACAAGTATTGTAAAAAGTATAAGATACCAAGAAATCACTATACCATTTTTAGAACTATCTTTTTATTTGCATAAATTATTTGAGCTTACCAACGGTTTTCAAAGTCTTCCAACTGCAGAACAAATAGTTACCGCACATCAGATCTTCCATAATACTCAACCAATACCAAATCTCAACATGGCTATCACAAATGATCAAATGAAGGCGCTCTTGGATGGAGTTTTTGGAGCAGGAGGTGTTGATTGGAAAACTGCCCTTACAAATGTGCATAATGAAGCTCAAGCAACAAATGCTGCGCTTACCGCTTTACGAACAGCTACTACTAATCGTGCTACTAAAATAGTAGAAGTACCACCATTTTATGGAAATGACACAGAGGATCCTAATGAATGGATTGATATTTTTATTCAAGCCCATACAACTAATGGATGGGCAGATGCCAGAAGAGTAGCTTTAGCTGCAGGACATTTGAAGGAAGCTGCCTATGATTGGTATCAAAATGATAAGACAAATATAACTCAATGGGAAGGAGACCCTGCCAACTCCTTTAAAGAAAGACTTATTGCTTACTTTGCTACGCCAGCCCGAAAGAATCAATGGGCAAGAGAATTGCAAGGAGTAAAACAGAAGGAAGGAGAATCAATTGAGTATTACTCTCGACGCTTTAGAAAACTCCTAAATAGGGCAACTACAGGAAATATTCTAGCAGACCAACATCGAGTCAACTACTTTATCAACGGATTATCTCCAATCTATGTTAGTCAAGTAGTATTGGCTTCTCCAGCCACCTTAGCTGCTGCTATTGAACGAGCTAAATTAGTAGAATCAGGTGTAAAATATATCCTATTAAATGTAATGCCAAAAGAAGAAGCTCCAATTCCCTCTACCTCGCAAAGTGATGTTGCACCAGCACCTGTTCCAGCTCCAGTTACCCAAGTAGAAAATAGTCTTAAAAATGAACTTGATGCTCTCACAAAGCAAATGCAACAGTTATCCATCAACTACGCAAATTTGTCCGCATCTGTTACCAGAACTCCTTGATTTAATCAATCAAATAATCGTACTCCTCGCCCAGAAAATATTAATAGACCAAGAAACAAAAGAGAAGTGACTTGTTTCAAGTGCGGGAAATTAGGACATTATGCCAGGGAATGTACTGCTCCAGGAAACAGACGTCCCAATCAAGTTCAATTTCAATCTAATAGAAATAACCAACGACCTGTTAATTTTATGGATTATGAAGAAGAGTGTTATGAAACTGATGAGTATGAAGAGTACGATGAAGAATTTGAAACAGAAATTTACACTTTTAAGAGAAAAGAACCTTACCAAAGAGAAGTTTGAGAAGTAAAAAGAAGAGCTATGCCTCGCTCAGAATCTCAAAAAGAAGAACAAGCTAGACTTGTCCCAGACGTAGAAATGCAAGATGCTGAGCCTTCAAAAAGTAAAAAGGTTAGAAGAAAGATGTTGCCAGCTCCAATTGAGCAACTTACCGAATTTAATGTTGCAAATTACTTGAGAGATTTGCCTTGTGGATTGTCAGTAGGACAAGCTGCACATGAAATCCCTAAGTACCGTTCAGGACTAATCCGAGCTGTTAGAAGAACCAGGGAAAAAGAAACCAATTTTATTGAAAGAAATGATTCCCCTGATCTTGATCAAACTACTGCTGCACGATGTGAATTGTACGTAGGAAAAGAACCCATCTCCGCCGTGATTGATAGTGGAGCTGCGACAAGTATAATTACCAAGTCATTAATGAAACAACTTGGCTATCAAATCGATCAATCCTCTAATATGGTGATTGTTACTGCCAATGGAACCAGAGTTCGTGCATTAGGAATGATTGCCGCATTACCAATCCATCTCAGCCATATTATAGTACAAACGCCAGTGCATGTTTTGGACTCCCAAGATGATGTTCTTATTCTGGGAAATGATTGGCTTAGAAGAGTTAATGCCATCGTTAATTGGAGGGCAGAGAAATTGTCAGTCCATTACAAAGGAAGAACCGTAAATGTACCTTTGATTTTTACGGTAACTAAAGCTCTTATTAATGCTGAATCCCTAGGAGAAGAGGAAGAAGAAGAAGAGGAAGAATATAAAAATGAGGAGTTAGTTGAAGCTCCTTTATATTATTCGAACACCTGGGATTCAGATTCAGACGACTTAGAATATAATCCTTGGATGAAAATGCACTCGCCAGATTACTCTGAGGAAGAAGAGACGTCTAATGATAAGAATGAAGGGAATCCTGCTGTATTCCTTGCAGAAGTGCAGGAAGAAAATAATTTTTCAGCAGTGATAAAATCAAATCTAGGACCATTGGATCATCATCAACAAACACTCTTTCAGTCCCTTATGAAAGAATATGAAGACATTTGCGCAAAAAGTCAAACTAAGATAGGAAAAACTCATGTCATCCGACATAGGATTTTGACCGGAGACACTGCTCCTATCGCTCAACCTCCCTATAGAATGAATCCAGTAAAAAGGGAATTTTTAAAGAATGAGATTGTGAAAATGGAAACACAAGGCATTATTAGAAAATCATCTAGTCCTTGAGCTTCTCCTGTGGTAATTGTAGAAAAGAAAGGAGGAGATAAAAGATTATGTATAGATTATCGAAAGTTGAACGCAATTACTAAAGCTGACGCATACCCTTTACCAAGAATTGATGATCTCTTAGAAAATTTAAGAAGTGCAACTTGGTTTACCACTTTGGATCTTGCAAGTGGTTACTGGCAAGTTCAAATGAGTGAAGAGGATATTGAAAGGACTGCTTTCATCACCCCCTTTGGCCTGTACGAATTTCTTGTTATGCCTTTTGGATTGGCATATGCTCCAGGAACTTTTCAGCGTCTCATGAACTATATTCTCCAAGACTTCTTAGGAATATTTGTGGCAGTATACCTGGATGATGTAATCATCTATACTAGAGGACCTCTGGAGACGCACTTGGATCATTTGCGTCAAGTATTTGAAACTTTGCGAAGCGCTAACCTTCAAATCAAATTGAAAAAATGTTATTTTTGTTACCCCAATATCCACTTCCTTGGACATGTAGTAGGAAGGAATGGAATCCAAGTAGATCCAGAAAAAATTGAAAAAGTGAAGAATTTTCCTATACCACAAAACTTGCGACAATTGCGTGCCGCGCTTGGATTATTCTCTTATTATCGAAAATTTATCAAAGATTTTTCAAAGATTGCACGTCCCATGAATGAATTACTTAAAAAGAACGTACCTTTCGAATGGGATCAGAAAAAGCAAAATGCTTTTGAAAGATTAAAAGAATGCTTAATGAAAGCTCCCATTTTAAGCTACCCAGATTTCAACCGATCATTCATTATTTACACGGATGCCTCAGGAACAGGCTTAGGTGCTGTTCTTTCGCAACTTCAAGAGGATGGTAAAGAACATGTGATTGCATATGCGAGTCGAAGTATGAACAAGGCTGAAATGAATTATGCTATTACCGATCAAGAATGTCTTGCTATAGTTTGGGCTGTTCAACACTTTCAGCATTACTTGGGAATAAAGCCCTTCACTATTGTTACAGATCATATTGCCTTAAAATGACTTAAAACCTCCAAGATTCCAAAAGGAAGGCGAGCCAGATGGATCATGGAACTCCAGCAATATGACTTCCAAATTAAGCATCGCCCAGGAAAAGCCAATGCTAACACTGATGCTTTATCACGAATTCATGAAGACCCAGTTGAGTGTTATATGGTTTCTATTGTTCCGTCTGGATTGAATAATGAGGAAATCTGTGAAAGATGTCATAAATCTGCCCTATGCACTGATGAATGGGATATCTTCCACGGCTTTAATAGTTATTGCTCCATCATAGAAGGCGCATGCTTTATTAATGATGGACATCATACTCATAGAATTTGTTTTGAATGTCAACGAAGAATTGAAAAGAAAAGATGCGCTAAGAGTCAGAAAATTCAAGCGCAACTACAAAAGGAAGAAGAAATCATCAATCGAGCAAAGACTTATATTTGGAGTAAATGCGACATGGAAATAGAACGCGCTGTAGTTCAAAGAAATGTTGAACTCACCAAAGATCTAGGAATCCTAGATAATAATCGCCCTAACTACCAAAACCATTGTGAGAATTGTGGAACGCTTTTAAATTCAAAAAGAGAAAATTAGATGTTATTTTCTTATCCACCTCCATATGATCAATGGTACTGCCGTAGTGATGTACTTACGTGCAAAACTTGTTTCAGAGAATTAGCAGAAGAATATTTTGGAGATGTAGAGATGCAATACTTAGAAATCCTTAAAGAGACCACTGAGATGGAAATGTCGCAAGATGAACATTTTTCTCCAGGAATCGGTTGGAAGTATGATGAAGCAGAGGAATATGAAATTCAACAAACCCGTATTCATCCAGATATGAATCCAGACTATTTGGTTAATGAACCCTGATGGAATGAACCTATCGATGTTCAAATTGAAAACTATTATTACGAAACTGAAATCATCATGAATAATATCAAAGTGGTCATGCAACAACCACTTTTCTAAACTTAGCGCCAAAAGAAAAGAAAACAAACGGGTGAAAGCGAAAGTGTTAGCATTGTGACTAACAGCCCATCATGGATCCCAACCAATACCATCAAATATATCAATATTTACATCAACAAATACTACCTACCTTTAATACGTCTCGAGAAAAACAGAAATTTATTAACCTCTGCAACAATTTTGAATTAAAATTAAATTATCTCTATAAGAAGAACAAAAGGAAAAATGGACAATTATTGAAAGTTATTAGAAATTTTGAATTGGAACCACTATTATATATGATGCACAATGATCCTACTGCCGCTCATTTTGCAGTAGATACTATGTTTAATAAAATTAAGGATCGTTACTATTGGCCTCAAATGTATGAAAACATAAGAGAATATGTTAGATCATGTGATTCTTGTCAAAGAAGAGGAAAATCTAAAGCAAACCAATTGCTCCACCCTATTGCCGTACATGGACCTTTTTATCAAGTAAGAATAGACTTTGTTGGACCATTACCTATAACTCCTAATGGAAATCGTTATATAATTGTTGCTATGGATTATATGACCAAATGGCCTGAAGCGAGACCAGTGTCACGTGCTACTGCGGAAGAAACATCACAATTTATCTATAAAGATATTATTTGTCGTCATGGATGCCCTGCAAAATTATTGTCAGATAGAGGAACACATTTCAATAATCAAATGGTAGAAAAACTTTTGGAAAAATTTGGGATTAAACATGTATTTTCTACTCCCTATCACCCACAAACAAATGGACTAGTCAAACGATTTAATCGTACCTTATGTGAATCATTATCAAAGTTAGTAATCTAGACCAACGAGTGGGATAGATATATTGCTCCAGTCTTGTTTGCATATCGGACAAGCAAACATTCTACCACAAAAATATCGCCCTTTTATTTGGTAAATGGAAGAGAAGCTAAACTTCCTGTGGATAATTTATCTGATAACTTGGAACATATAAATCAGAAACTTTTATCTTTAATCGATGATCTTCCTCATGTGCGAGAAGAAGCAAAGATAAAGGTTCGAGAAAGTCAGGTCAAGCAAAAAGATTATCATGATCAGAAAATCAAAAAGGAGTTAAATTTTGAAATAGGAGATAAAGTCTTATATTACGACGCTGCAAAAGAAAAACAATGGACCGGAAAATTAGACCCAAAATGGAAAGGTCCCTTTTATATTCATGAAATCAGGCAAAATGGTGCTTATAAATTATGCTCTATGGAAGGAAAAGTTTTACGAACTCCTGTAAATGGAAGTTTGTTAAAATTGTATAACGATCGACAAAATTGGGTACCGATCATTGCAGTATAGTTAGTAATAATTTAGATTTACACCTTGTAGAAATATGACAATTTAATTTAAGTATGATCTACAAGTTTCACAGTGGAATCACAAGAATATTCAACCAGTTGCCCCAAAATAATTCGAAAAATTTTGCGAAAATTTTATTAAAAAGAAAAGAAGAAAAATTACAACGCAAAGAAAAAGAAGAAAATAAACAAATGAAAGAAAAATTATTTATACAGTAGGAGGAGGAGGAGGAAAATTATCGAGATTAGTAATAGAAGTAGTAGGAGTGGAAGGGGATTGTTGAGCTTTATTTGCAATCGCTACAGCTCGAACTGCTGTTTCTTGCTCTGCCACAAATTTACGATGCCACCCTTCTCGTTCCTGTCTTAAGGAACTTATCTTCGTCTCCAACTGAGACTTATTCAAAGTTAACGACTGTACTTGAGTTCTTAGAAGCCTATTTTGGTCTTCCGTTTCTTTTAAATGTCCAATCTCATCTTCTTTGTGAACTACCTTCTTCTCCAACTCTTCCTTTTCCATGAACAAGGAAGCCGCGACGCCAAGAGCTTGTTGAGCTAAGCCTTCACCTTCTTGAGGCTTATCAAGGCCTTTTCTTCGAAAATGCCTTCTTCTGACGGCCTTACTTGGTTTATTATGTTTTCTTTTATTATTTTGGCCTCGAGAGGCACGCGAACTGCGGAGTTTTCTGCGAGCAACGTTGGTGTCAGTGCGAGTCATATTGAAAATTAATGAAGAAAAGAAGATGAAGATGATTTAGAGATGGTGCGACATTGATGAAAATTTAAATGAAGAATCTTTCCAGCTTCCCAGAAATTACCGCAAAAATTAAACCGAATTTTATCAGAAATTACCAATATTTCCCAATCCCATAATTTGGAAAATTTGAAAAACTAGGATATAAGGGAAGGCTGATCATAGCACCAAATCTTCATCACACGTACTCGATCATTCCTGGCCAAGATGATCAGCTTCTATGCCTTGCTAATTTCGGGCTTCGGCACGAATTCCCTTCGGGGGCCTCTTAGCTTGGTATATTACGAGTGACCCCTATTTACTAGCGGGTTGGGAGTGTGGTGTAGTGAATAGAAAAATATATATATCATTATTACATAATAATATGGTCAACAAAATTCATAATACTAAGCAAATTTTGAGGTAATATTAATTTAGTGATCGACAATGATGAAGTATGACATAATATGACGATTTAATTATTACATATATATATAGTAAAGTATAAATATCAAAAAAAAAAAAAAAAAAAAAAAATGGATTTTTCTTTATTTCTTATTGATCTTCAAGAAACTCATCCTTTAGAAATAGGACCAATGATTCCGCCATATTTGGAAGATATGGATATGGAAGAAAAGTTTTTGAAGTCCTATATGCAGTTACAGCGCTCGATACAGCTCAAAAATAGGATTCTATCGTTAGCAAATGCTTATTTTGTAGGAAAAATACTTGCAGAGATAGAATCAACGTCAGAAAGGTTCAGGATGAAGAGAAAGTTAACTAAGCATTACTCGACCATGACAGAATATACTTTTGACCTTTTTGAACCTAATCCTTCTCAAATAATGCGAACTAAGTATTTGAACGTTCAAGACATAAGAAAAATGAAGCGTCAAGAAATCTTGGTATTAAGAAGTTATTTGAATCAGGATTTCGCAGGAGCTCAAAATTTAGGAGAGGAGAGTTGTTAGACGAATGATTTGCATTTACGTGATGATGACTGTTAATATTACTGCGCCATAAATGATCGACGTAGTATATAAAGTATATTTAGTATATTTAGTATATATTTCTTATATATCATTTATAGTATATATAGTATTTATTTCTTATATTTCTTTTATTATTTAAATTTCTTATATATTATTTATTATATTTATATCTTTTATATCTTATATTATTTATATATTTGAATGAAGTTCAATTTGTATAAATATCTTGAATATTCGCTTAAAATAAAAAAAGAAGTACAGACAAGTTGTTTATAATAAAGGTGTAATTGCAAGTGTTATAAGATTGCCTTATTGTATAAAGTTGTTAACGTACCTACAACTAATAAAGATACATTTCAATTATCGAATACACTGCCTTTTAGCGTGTAAGGAATTGATTGGAATACTTCATAGCTAGTGACTCCCTGAAGATATTCATAATTCACTACTCGACGGACTGAGTTGGTAAACAGCGTACAATGAACCATAAAAATCATGTAGATCTTTCCTTTTGTGAATAATTTTAGATAGTGCTGGTCAAAGAATTATTTCTTAATTTAGAAATTGACTAGCACTATCATAATTCTGATCCTGAAAAAATGCGTACAGCTCATATAAAAAATTTTTTTGCCACCTGACCCCTATATATATATTTCTGGGTTCTGAAGATCAGGTGAGAAAAGTACTTGGTCATATTGCGTGGTTGTTGGAGGAGGCTCAAAAGTTGGATGAACTAGTGATTAAGAATTAGAATATATAATTTGTAATTTATTTTTGTATAACTAGTAGTATATTTCAATGTATATAACAAAATGTGTAAAGTTAATTAGTTAATGGTGAAGTGAATCACTGTCTCCTACCAAGCATTTCTGTAGAAACAGAGTGATTTACTTGCTTATTTAAGTCCTAGAATAGGAAATTCTCTTTAGTATCAATGGTAACGAATTGTAATATTTTTGACTGCAGTATATATACTTATATTATATTTTACAATATTGAAAAAAGTATTATTTTCCAATTCTTTAATTATTTCATAATCAAATGAAAAAATGAATCTGCACTTTATAAGCTTGCCAATTTTTGCTTATGTATCTTCATTTTTAGTCCAAAATAATTAAATAGTTATAACTTCTGGCAGCTTTGAAATGAATAGACAGATTATCATAGACTACTTAAAAGAGAGGACTGAAAAGAAAAAAAAATAAAATTAATTAGAATTTTAATTTAATGAGTTTTTAATAGCTAAATAAATAATACAATAATTTTTACTTTCTAATTTTAACAAAATCTTTTAATTCTTTCTTTTTTGTGCATTCCAATGCGATATTGAGAAAAAAAATTTTTTTATTTTCTCTGTACAATGCACATTCTGTGTATTAAGAAAAAATCTATTTTTTCTATTCATACATCCTAGTATTGTACCGACTGTGAAAAAAAAATCTTATTTTGTTTTTTCATTCTGGTATTATAATAGTATTGTACAGTAATTGAGAAAAAAAATTTTTTTTAGTTTAATTTTCTGCTTGTATATTTCAGTATTATATTGAGAAAAAAAAAATCTTAATTCTGAAGTTAATGATCAAGTCTACCATTATATGGATCATCTGATCAAATTGATTTTTTCTCATATTCTGATGTACATTTTTTACATTTTTTTTCTATTACGATATGTAGAACGATTAAATTTTTGGTCAATATCATTAAATTTACAACATTTCTAAATGGGTATTTTTTATCAAGACTAATTAATTTTTTTTCCCTTGAGCAAATATAAATAAATTTATATTTATGATTATTTTATTTTATTACTACATATTTCAATGAAAATATCACATGTTCGAATTAATTGACCGTAAAAATGATCGGTAAATTTATATTGACATAATTTTATGGTAATTGCAAACAATTTTTTTTTAATTTTCTATTTCTTTTTTTTTATTTGCAAAAAAGTATATAAAGAACCCTCATCCCAGTGATGGCAAATGACAATGTCATTTGGCTAATTTTTAAATGATCCCAAATGATATCAAAATAATATAAGAATTCGTATCATTTAAAATAAATGTCATTTACAAATGACAAATGATGAAATGACATGTGTCATTTTTAAATGATAATGTCATTATCATTTGATGATCCATTTTGCGGCAAAAATATTTCTTAATGGTAATTCTTTTAGGGGTGTATACTTAATGAACATATTTCGTTTATTAAATTTGGAAAAAAATAAGTGATAACATTTTATTTTATGCAAAATGAATCTAGAGATTTTAATTTTCTTTCGCGCTTTTGTCAGTTGGTTGACAATGAAAATCATTTAGATAGCAATGATGTTATCCGATCGACCAAAACTTTCTCGTATATGATACTGAGACCTTCAGCAAGAGCATATAAAATTTCCAATCTTTTTTGCCACGTTAAATTTTGTTTTAAATAATGAGAAATATTTCCATCCTTTGTATACTGTAATACAAGCATATATTCTTTTGATTCTGAATTGTAGACTTTCACATGCTACTATGTTTATGCAGGCAAATTTGCCTGCATTACAAATGAAGGGATAAATGAAAAAACTTATAATTTTGAAGTAGGTGGGCTATGAATCTCAATAATACATAAGATGACATAATTAGTCATACATTGCAAACATTTTCTGATACGTTCTTATTCAAGTCTCAAAAAAAGCTGCTAAGAAGAAGTTGAAAAAGTGCAACAAAAGTAACATTTACTGGTAGAAAATGATAATTCTTTCATACCTCTAGCAGCCAATCATCTGAGATTGTATTCTCTGAATCTAAAGAAGATAAAATATTATCAAGCTTTACTACTTCTCTCAAACCTAAAGTTAAAAGTAACAATCTTCCTTTAACTAAGAATGATCAGACTTAAGGGAAAAAATGAAAGTCAGAGTATGTGGCAGATAATACTAATTGTTCATTAATTATTACTGGGTATAGTTCTGTAGGTGATGAATAGGTACAACTTCTAGACTTTATGGTCTATGACATACCTGCAAAATAGGATAATTTTACACTTCTAGTATCTCTGAATACCTGGGATAAGGTTATATCAGTCAGTATTAGAGTTCACAAGAAATATCTCTCTGTGAAAGTTAGACTAATCCCATGCCTGAAAGATTATATAGTCAACTCTCTCTATAGTCATACATTTAGGACAATCTATATTTGGTGACTATAATGAGATGTGACTATAAGCAATAAAATCTTATAATTAAATCAGTAATTTTGGCTAGAATTATAAATTGTAATAATTTTGATTAAATATTCACATCATAGTAATTTTGTCAATATTATTCCAATTATTATGGATTTATAACCATTAGATTCCTCTTGATGAGATGATTCCAATGAGCCTAAGATTATTAAAATCTGATTATTAGAACCCATAATAATTAAAATACAGTCAAAATATTTAATATTATGCAAATTTTACATATACTAGGAAACTGGTAAACCAGTGTGTAGTCTGAAATGAAATTTTTATGTATAATTTTTTTTTTCTTATTATATTTAGTCAGACCTAATAAATAATGATTCTGGTATATAAAATTCTGTGATAAATATATTTTAGTAATTAATTTTATAACATTCTTTATATAAATTAAGTATAATAATTATAGAAAAATTGTAAAATTATAATAGTTGTATAGTTGTATAATAAATTGAATATATGCACATGTAAAATAAAATAATATTCATTTATTAACAGTAAATAAAAATTAATTAAATTTGAAATTAACTGTTTTATACATGAATTTATATAATTTTATTCTAAATAAAGTAATTCGCCATATTGATCATGCTGTATAATGTTCGATTAATAAAAGTAAAATTCAAGCCACTATGGAATTATTCTTTAACATATAAAATGGAAAATAAATTCATTAGCTGAGATGCACTTTGAAAGCGTAAAGCTAGAGAAAATGAATCATCCAGCAAATGTGAAACATGCCTTGCAAAGTAATGTGAATACAAACTGAGAAAAAAATCAAATAAAGATGCTGAAGAATAAGAGGTGTGTACTACACATGACAAAGAATAAAAGTGTGTAAAGTTAGTAGTGAAGACAGATGAATAATGCGAAAAATATCTTATCTCCTATTGTGAACAAAGAACTTACCTGAAAAATATTTCAGATATAACAAATCAAGGCTTGAATTCACAATGACTACCACTGCAGCAAAATTCTCAGGGTAGTGGCACAGATGGTGCAAAAACACATGCCTAAAGTTTGGATTCAAGATGACAACTACCACAGCAAAACTCTCAAGATAGTGACGTGAATGGCACCAATACACATGTCTAAGACTTGCAATCACCCCAGCAAGATTCTCAAGATAAAGGCGCAAATATACATGCTGAGCCAAATGCACTAAGTGAATCTGAATGAAAACTTCTAAAAAAATTTCATGATAAAGTTGATAAATTCAAACATGCTCATTGCTCTACATGTAATGAAAAATTTCCATCTATAGAGGTCATCTAAAGCGGGAGTAAGTCACCTGATTTATACAAATTTTTGGCCCGCATTATGGCATTAAGAAATTGCGAATGTTACAAATAGGGTGTGACATATAGTATTTTATTAACCGAAAAATTTCTAAGTCGCCAGAATATTTAATAAAAATGAAAGAGTAGAGGGTGTGACACAGGTGACAACTATTTTACTATGATCATGTGATTTGCCCCGCTTTAGACATCCTCCATCTATAGTAATCGTGAAGAGAGAGTGTCAACATTGTTATAGCGAGAATACCACTACAAAAAAATTCTCAGCAGAGAATAATATAGATCTAGGTGAAGTACCTGATGAACTTCAGGATCTTACAGAGATTAATTGCGTGAGTTTTTCCTGTAATGTTAGTATATAGATTTCATAGTGGTCAAAATGGATATCGAGAAAACATAATTAATTTTTCTCAAAATGTTCAAGAATTTGTCACAAAACTTCCTTGACAACCATCATCATTAGATGTACTTGTCATATATATCATCAATCTGCAAACAATTTAGAATCATTTAGAGATTTTAGAGTTTGCCAGCTAAAGGTTACTCATGCATTATTATGGTTAAAAGAAAATAGTCGTTACTATTTTAACATAACTATTGATCATGAAGCTCTTTGATCCTTACCAATTGATGGTTCAATTGATGACAAACTTTAAAATATTGCTGAAAAATCTGATTTTGAAAATACAGACAATATGATAACATGTTCCTTTGTTTCCATTCTTCCTCCATCTGATCTTGAAGATGTTATCATCCAAAATTCCCTCAATCAAATGCAGGAGAATCATCCTATTACATGGCCACAAATAAATAATAATCCCATTAATGAGTTCCAAATGGCAGGATAAATGCATGTGCATTTCTGTCTTTATATCCAACAGGAAGTGCTGATTTTTGTGTAGAGCGCATTAGAGATGTAAAGCATGCTGAATATTTCAGATATCTTCTTCTGTATAAAGATAAAAGATTTGTGCAGCATATTCATTGGAGATATTTCACATTGAATTCCCAAATGCATTGGCGAGCACTACAGGAAGGAAGAGTATACATTAAACAAAACTTTACCGATGCTCAAATCACAGTTGCGGATATTCAGGAAAGAATAATCCAAGATGATACACATATGGCCAATAGAATTATGCACTTTAGTAAAGGTTTATGTAGATCCTGTCAGTTCTGGAATTTGAAACATTATGAATTAACAGATATGATCAAGCAAATCAAACTACAAGGCTTGATTTTCTTTACATTTAGCGCTGCTGACTTACACTGGCCTGAACTTTATAAACTTATGCCACTAAGCAATAATTCTGAAGCTTCAGACAAGACTAAACTCCAAAACATTATTGACAATTCCCATATCGTAATGTGGTTTTTCAGCAAACAATTTGAGATATTTTTTAATGATATTCTAAAAAAATAATGGGAATTGGAAGATTGGTGGTATAGGTTTAAATGGCAATATCGTAATAGTGTTCATATGCATAGAATCAGAAAAAGAAGAAATGCACTGGTGATAGAATGGGAGAATATGAAGAAAGATGAAAACATAATAAAGGAAGTTATACAGTATCTTGACAGTCTGGTCTAGGGCTCTGATCAGTTCAGTTCAGTTCAGTTTTTGCAAAAACTGATACTGAACCAAATTGATCAGTATTAGTTGATTACTGAAACCGATCAATAATTACCGAAAACTAAGCTGATTTACTGATATTGTGATATCAACTAATAAAACGTTTCATAATGTTTTTATTAAGGTGACAAAAAATAAAGTTGCAGATCATTTTTTTACTAAATTAACTAATAAAAAATGTTTCGCAAAGTTTTCTATTAAAGTGACAAAAAAAATGTTCAAAACATTATTTTTTTTATTAAATTAACTGATAAAAAACATTTCACAACATTTTTTAATTATAGCGACCAAAAAAAATGTTGCAAAAAAGTTTTTTTTATTAAAATTACTCAGATAAAAACGTTTTGCAACGTTTCTATTAAAGTGACAAAAAAAATGTTGCAAAACGTTGTTTACCAACTCAGTCCGTCGAGCAGTGAATTATGAATATCTTCAGGGAGACACTAGCTATGAAGTATTCCAATCAATTCCTTACACGCTAAAAGGCAGTGTATTCGATAATTGAAATGTATCTTTATTAGTTGTAGGTATGTTAACAACTTTATACAATAAGGCAATCTTATAACACTTGCAATTACAACTTTATTATAAACAACTTGTCTCTCCTTCCTTTATTTTAAGCGAATATTCAAGATATTTATACAAATTGAACTTCATTCAAATATATAAATAATAAAAGATATAAAAGATATAAATATAATAAATAATATATAAGAAATTTAAATAATAAAAGAAATATAAGAAATAAATACTATATATACTATAAATGATATATAAGAAATATATACTAAATATACTAAATATACTTAATATATTTTATATACTACGTTAATTATTTGTGGTGCAGTAATGTTAATATTCATCATTATGTAAATGCAAATCATTCGTCTAACAACTCTCCTCTCCTAAATTTTGAGCTCCTGCGAAATCCTTATTCAAATAACTTCTTAATACCAAAATTTCTTGACGCTTCATTTTTCTTATATCTTGAACGTTCAAATACTTAGTTCGCAATATTTGAGAAGGATTAGGTTCAAAAAGGTTAAAGGTATATTCTGTCATAGTTAAATAATGCTTTGTTAATCTTCTCTTCATCCTGAATCTTTCTGACGTTGATTCTATCTCTGTGAGTATTTTTCCTATGAAATAAGCATTTACTAATGATAGGATCCTATTTTTGAGCTGTATTGAACGCTGTAACTGCATATAGGACTTCAAAAACTTTTCTTCTATATCCATATCTTCTAAATATGGAGGAATCATTGGTCTTATTTCTAAGGGATGAGTTTCTTGAAGATCAATAAGAAATAAAGAAAAATCCATTTTTTTTTTTTTTTTTTTTTTTTTTTTTTTTATTTTTCGATATTTATACTTTACTATATATATATATAATAATTAAGTCGTCATATTATGTCATACTTCATCATTATCGATCACTAAATTAATATTAACTCAAAATTTGCTCAATATTACGAATTTTGTTGATTGTATCATTACATAATAATGATATATATTTTTCTATTTACTACACCACACTCCCAACCCGCTAGTAAATGGGGGTCACTTGTGATATACCAAGCTAAGAGGCCCCCGAAGGGAATTCGTGCCGAAGCCCAAAATTAGCAAGGTATAGAAGCCGATCATCTTGGCCAGGAACGACCGAGTACGTGTGATGAAGATTTGGTGCTATGATCAGCCTTCCCTTATATCCTACTTTTTCAAATTTTCCAAATTATGGGATTGGGAAATGTTAGTAATTTCTGATAAAATTCAGTTTGATTTTTGTGGTAATTTCTGGGAAGATTCTTCATTTAAATTTTCATCAATGTCGCACCATCTCTAAATCATCATCTTAATTTTTGATATGACTCGCACTGACACCAACGTTGCTCACAGAAAACTCTGCAGTTCACGCGCCTTTCGAGGCTAAAATAATAAAAGAAAACATAATAAACCAAGTAAGACTGTCAGAAGAAGGCATTTTCGAAGAAAAGGCATTGATAAGCTCCAAGAAGGTGAAGGCTTAGCTCAACAAGCTCTTGGCATCACAGCTTCCTTGTTTATGGAAAAGGAAGAGTTGGAGAAGAAGGTAGTTCACAAAGAAGATGAGATTGGGCATTTAAAAGAAACAGAAGACCAGAATAGGCTTCTAAGAAGTCAAGTACAGTTGTTAACTTTGAATAAGTCTAGGTTGGAGACAAAGATAAGTTCCTTAAGACAGGAACAAGAAGGGTGGCATCGTAAATTTGTGACAGAGCAAGAAACAGCAGTTCGAGCTGTAGCAATTGCAAATAGAGTTCAACAATCCCCTTCTACTCCTACTACTTCTATCACTAATCTCAACAATTTTCTTCCTCCTCCTCCTACCGTATAAATAATTTTTCTTTCCTTTGTTTATTTTCTTCTTTCTCTTTGCGTTGTAGTTTTCTTCTTTGCTTTTTTAATAAAATTTTCACAAAATTTTCGAATTATTTTGGGGCAGCTGGTCGAATATTCTTATGATTCCATTGTGAGACTTGTAGATCATACTTAAATTAAATTGTCATATTTCCACGAGGTGTAAATCTAAATTTTTACTAACTATACTGTAATGATCGGTGCCCAATTTTTGTCGATCGTAATACAATTTTAACAAACTTCCATTTACAGGAGTTCGTAAAACTTGTCCTTCCATAGAGCGTAATTTATAAGCACCATTTTGCCTGATTTCATGAATATAAAAAGGACCTTTCCATTTTGGGTCTAATTTTCTGGTCCATTGTTTTTCTTTTGCAGCGTCGTAATATAAGACTTTATCTCCTATTTCAAAATTTAACTCCTTTTTAATTTTCTGATCATGATAATCTTTTTGCTTAACCTGACTCTCTCGAACCTTTATCTTTGCTTCTTCTCGTACATGAGGAAGATCATCAATTAAAGATAAAAGTCTTTGATTTATATGTTCCAAATTATCAGATAAATTATCCACAGGGAGTTTAGCTTCTCTTCCATTTACCAAATAAAAGGGCGATATTTTTGTGGTAGAATGTTTGCTTGTCTGATATGCAAACAAGACTGGAGCAATATATCTATCCCACTCGTTGGTTTGGATTACTAACTTTGATAATGATTCACATAAGGTACGATTAAATCATTTGACTAATCCATTTATTTGTGGGTGATAGGGAGTAGAAAATACATGTTTAATCCCAAATTTTTCCAAAAGTTTTTCTACCATTTGATTATTAAAATGTATTCCTCTATCTGACAATAATTTTGCAAGGCATCCATGACGACAAATAATATCTTCATAGATAAATTGTGATGTTTCTTCCGCAGTAGCACGTGACACTGGTCTCGCTTTAGGCCATTTAGTCATATAATCCATAGCAACAATTATATAACAATTTCCATTAGGAGTTATAGGTAATGGTCCAACAAAGTCTATTCCTACTTAATAAAAGGGTCCATGCACAGCAATAGGGTGGAGCAATTGGTTTGCTTTAGATTTTCCTCTTCTTTGACAAGAATCACATGATCTAACATATTCTCTTATGTTTTCATACATTTGAGGCCAATAGTAACGATCCTTAATTTTATTAAACATGGTATCTACTGCAAAATGAGCGGCAGTAGGATCATTATGCATCATATATAATAGTGGTTCCAATTCAAAATTTCTAATGACTTTCAATAATTGTCCATTTTTCCTTTTGTTCTTCTTATAGAGATAATTTAATTTTAATTCAAAATTGTTGCAGAGGTTGATAAATTTCTGTTTTTCTTGAGATGTATTAAAGGTAGATAATATTTGTTGATGTAAATATTGATATATTTGGTGGTATTGGTTGGGATCCATGATGGGCTGTTAGTCACAATGCTAACACTTTCACTTTCACCCATTTGTTTTCTTTTCTTTTGGTGCTGAGTTTAGAAAAGTGGTTGTTGTACAACCACTTTGATATTATTCATAATTATTTCAGTTTCGTAATAATAGTTTTTGATTTGAACATCGATAGGTTCATTCCACCAGGGTTCATTAACCAAATAGTCTGGATTCATATCTGGATGAATACGGGTTTGTTGAATTTCATATTCCTCTTCTTCATCATACTTCCAACCGATTCTTGGAGGAAAATGTTTATCTTGCGACATTTCCATTTCAGTGGTTTCTTTAAGGATTTCTAAGTATTGCATTTCTACATCTCCAAAATATTCTTCTGCTAAGTATCTAAAACAAGTTTTGCACGTAAGTACATCACTATGGCAGTACCATTGATCGTATGGAGGTGGATAAGAAAATAACATCCAATTTTCTCTTTTTGAGTTTAAAAGCGTTCCACAATTCTCACAATAGTTTCAATAGTTAGGACGATCACTATCTAGGATTCCTAGATCTTTGGTGAGTTCAACATTTCTTTGAACTATAGCACATTCTATTTCCATGTCACATTTACTCCAAATATAAGTCTTTGCTTGATTGATGATTTCTTCTTCCTTTTGTAGTTGCGCTTGAATTTTCTGACTCTTAGCGCATCTTTTCTTTTCAATTCTTCGTTGACACTCAAAACAAATTCTATGAGTATGATGTCCATCATTAATAAAGCATGCGTCTCCTATGATGGAGCAATAACTATTAAAGCTGTGGTAGATATCCCATTCATCAGTACATAGAGCAGATTTATGATATCTTTCACAGATTTCCTCATTATCAATATTTAAGGTTTCCTCAAGCATTTCTTCATTATTCAATCCAGAAGGAACGATAGAAATCATATAATACTCAGCTGGGTCTTCATGAATTCGTGATAAAACATCAGCATTAGCATTAGCTTTTCCTGGGCGATGCTTAATTTGGAAGTCATATTGCTGGAGTTCCATGATCCATCTGGCTCGCCTTCCTTTTGGAATCTTGGAGGTTTTGAGCCATTTTAAGGCAATATGATCTGTAACAATAGTGAAGGGCCTCATTCCCAAATAATGCTGAAAGTATTGAACAGCCCAAACTACAGCAAGACATTCTTGATCGGTGATAGCATAATTCATTTCAGCTTTGTTCATACTTCGACTCGCATATGCAATCACATGTTCTTTACCATCCTCTTGAAGTTGCGAAAGGACAGCACCTAAGCCTGTTCCTGAGGCATCTGTGTAAATGATAAAAGATCGGTTGAAATCTGGGTAGCTTAAAATGGGAGCTTTCATTAAGCACTCTTTCAATCTTTCAAAAGCATTTTGCTTCTTCTGATCCCATTTGAAGGGTACGTCTTTTTTAAGTAATTCATTCATAGGACGTGCAATCTTTGAAAAATCTTTGATAAATTTTCGATAATAAGAGAATAATCCAAGCGCAGCATGCAATTGTCGCAAGTTTTGTGGTATAGGAAAATTCTTCACTTTTTCAATTTTTTCTGGATCTACTTAAATTCCATCCCTTTCTACTACATGTCCAAGAAAGTGGATATTGGGATAACAAAAATAACATTTTTTCAATTTAATTTGAAGATTAGCGCTTCACAAGATTTTAAATACTTGACGCAAATGATCCAAGTGCATCTCCAGAGGTCCTCTGGTGTAGATGATTACATCATCCAGATATACTGCCATGAATATTCCTAAAAAGTCTTGGAGAATATAATTCATAAGACGCTGGAAAGTTCCTGGAGCATATGCCAATCCAAAAGGCATAACGAGAAATTCATACAGGCCAAAGGGGGTGATGAAAGCAGTTTTTTCAATATCCTCTTCACTCATTTGAACTTGCCAGTAACCACTTGCAAGATCCAAAGTGATAAACCAAGTTGCACTTCTTAAATTTTCTAAAAGATCATCAATTCGTGGTAAAGGGTATGCGTCAGCTTTAGTAATTGCGTTCAATTTTCGATAATCTATGCATAATCTTTTATCTCCTCCTTTCTTTTCTACAATTACCACAGGAGAAGCTCAAGGACTAGATGATTTTCTAATAATGCCTTGTGCTTCCATTTTCACAATCTCATTCTTTAAAAATTCCCTTTTTACTGGATTTATTCTATAGGGAGGTTGAGCAACAGGAGCAGCATCTCCGGTCAAGATCCTATGTCAAATAACATGAGTTTTTCCTATCTTGGTTTGACTTTTTGCGCAGATGTCTTCATATTCTTTCATAAGGAACTGAAAGAGTGTTTGTTAATGATGATCCAATGGTCCTAAATTGGGTTTTACCACTGCTGAAGAATTATTTTCTTCCTGCACTTCTGCGAGAAATACAGCAGAATTTCCTTCATTTTTATCATCAGACTTCTCTTCTTCCTCAAAGTAATCTGGCGAGTGCATTTCCATCCAGGGATTATATTCTAAGTCATCTGAATCTGAGTCCCAGGTATCTGAATAATATAAAGGAGCTTCAACTAACTCCTCATTTTCATATTCTTCATCATCTTCTTCTTCCTCCTCTTCTCCTAGAGATTCAGCATTAATAAGGGCTTTAGTTACCGTAAAAATCAAAGGTACATTTACGGTTCTTCCTTTATAATGGACTGACAATTTCTCTGTCCTCCAATTAACAATTGCATTAACTCTTCTAAGCCAATCATTTCCTAGAATAAGAACATCATCTTGGGAGTCCAAAACATGCACTGGCGTTTATACTACAATATGGCTGAGATGAATTGGTAATGCAGCAATCATTCCTAATGCACAAACTCTGGTTCCATTAGCAGTGACAATCACCATATTAGAGGGTTGATCGATTTGATGGCCAAGTTGTTTCATAATTATACTTGTCGCAGCTCTATTATCAATCACGGCGGAGATGGGTTCTTTTCCTACGTACAATTCACATTGCGCAGCAGTAGTTTGATCAAAATCAGGGGAATCATTTCTTTCAATGAAATTAGTTTCTTTTTCCCTGGTTCTTCTAACAGCTCGGATTAATCCTGAACGATACTTAGGGATCTCATGCGCAGCTTGTCCTACTGACAATCCACAGGGCAAATCTCTCAAGTAATTTGCAACGTTAAATTCGGTAAGTTGCTCAATTGGAGCTGGCAACATTTTTCTTCTAACTTTTTTACTTTTTAAAGGCTCAGCATCTTGCATTTCTACGTTTGGGACAAGTCTAGCTTGTTCTTCTTTTTGAGATTCTGAGCGAGGCATAGCTCTTCTTTTTACTTCTCGAACTTTTCTTTGATAGGGTTCTTTCCTCTTAAAAGCGTAAATTTCTGTTTCAAATTTATCATCATATTCTCCATACTCATCAGTTTCATAACACTCTTCTTCATAGTCCATAAAATTAACAGGTCGTTGATTATTTCTATTAGATTGAAATTGAACTTGGTTGGGACGTCTGTTTCCTGGAGCGGTACATTCCCTAGCATAATGTCCTAGTTTCCCACACTTGAAACAAGTCACTTCTCTTTTGTTTCTTGGTCTATTAATATTTTCTGGACGAGGAGTACGATTATTTGATTGATTAAATTGAGGAGTTTTGGTAACAGACGTGGACAAATTTGCATAGTTAATGGATAACTGTTGCATTTGCTTTGTGAGAGCATCAAGTTCATTTTTAAGACTATTTTCTACTTGGATAACTGGAGCTGGAGCAGGTGCTGGTGCAACAACACTTTGCGAGGTAGAGGGAATTGGAGCTTCTTCCTTTGGCATTACATTTAATAGGGTATATTTTACACCTAATTCTACTAGTTTAGCTCGTTCAATAGCAGCAGCTAAGGTGGCTGGAGAAGCCAATACCACTTGACTAACATAGATTGGAGACAATCCGTTGATAAAGTAGTTGACTTGATGTTGATCTGCTAGAACATTTCCTGTAGTTGCTCTATTTAAGAGTTTTCTAAAGCGTCGAGAATAATCCTCAATTGATTCTCCTTCCTTCTGTTTTACTCCTTGTAATTCCCTTGCCCATTGATTCTTTTGGGCTGGCGTAGCAAAGTAAGCAATAAGTCTTTTTTTAAAGGAGTTGCCAGGGTCTCCTTCCCATTGAGTTATATTTGTCTTATCATTTTGATACCAATCATAGGCAGCTTCCTTCAAATGTCCTTCAGCTAAAGCTACTTTTCTGGCATCTGCCCATCCATTAGTGGTATGGGCTTGAATAAAAATTTCAATCCATTCATTAGGATCCTCTGTGTCATTTCCATAAAATGGTGATACTTCTACTATTTTAGTAGCACGATTAGTAGTAGCTGTTCGTAAAGCGGTAAGCGCAGCATTTGTTGCTTGAGCTTCATTATGCACATTTGTAAGGGCAGTTTTCCAATCAACACCTTCTGCTCCAAAAACTCCATCCAAGAGCGCCTTCATTTGATCATTTGTTATAGCCATATTAGGATTTGGAATTGGTTGAATATTATGGAAGATCTGATGTGCAGTAACTATTTGTTCTGCAGTTGGAAGACTTTGAAAACTGTTGGTAAGCTCAAATAATTTATGCAAATAAAAAGATAGTTCTAAAAATGGTATAGTGATTTCTTGGTATCTTATACTTTTTACAATACTTGTAGTTGTGTTTACAATAATATCTAATTCAGTAGCAGTATAAAATTCTTCTGACAATATTTTAAATGCAGCAATTGTAGCGCCTGTATACTGTTCCGCAGTATGATGCACTGAAATCCAAAGCCAAAATAGATGAAATCTGTTTGGTATGTTATCAACTGGTATTTTATCAACAGGATAACACAAGTTACAATAATTTTCTTATTTTTTAATAGTTATTCCTTGACGATGTTTCTTTAAATGTGCTTTCTTTTGATTCTTAGTTAAGTTGTAATACGGCATACATTTACTATTATTCAAATTAACCTGGCAGGAATCACCAATTGTTCACCAACTCAGTCTGTCGAGCAGTGAATTATGAATATCTTCAGGGAGACACTAGCTATGAAGTATTCCAATCAATTTCTTACACGCTAAAAGGCAGTGTATTCGATAATTGAAATGTATCTTTATTAGTTGTAGGTACGTTAATAACTTTATACAATAAGGCAATCTTATAACACTTGCAATTACAACTTTATTATAAACAACTTGTCTCTCCTTCCTTTATTTTAAGCGAATATTCAAGATATTTATACAAATTAAACTTCATTCAAATATATAAATAATAAAAGATATAAAAGATATAAATATAATAAATAATATATAAGAAATTTAAATAATAAAAGAAATATAAGAAATAAATACTATATATACTATAAATGATATATAAGAAATATATACTAAATATACTAAATATACTTAATATATTTTATATACTACGTCAATCATTTGTGGCGCAGTAATGTTAATATTCATCATTATGTAAATGCAAATCATTTGTCTAACAACGTTATTTTTTTACTATTAAATTAACTGATAAAAAATGTTTCACAACGTTTTCTATTAAAATGGCAAAAAAAACATTTGCAAAACGCTTTTTTTTATTAAAATTAACTGATAAAAAACATTTTGCAACGTTTTCTATTAAAGTAGTAAGAAAAACATTTGCAAAACGCTTTTTTTTATTAAGAGCTGATCCGCCTATGAATGACAGAAAATTACTATGTAAATTCTGGGAACGGTTATTATAAAAATAGCAAAATTGGCTAAATTTTATGAGCTATAAAAACTGCAGATCATCATGCTGTGTCACCAAAATTCACATGATGAATCCTTAAATGTCAGAGATAAAAAAAATAAAAAAAAATCAAGAAATTTATTTATTTGTTCGAAACTTTACTTTGAAGTAGCGTCAGATTTGGCAGGTATGTATATATATGTATGCGAAAATTTCAAGTCATATATTACAATCTTTTAACAAATACAAACACTTAAAATTATGTTTTTATGTATTTTATACGTTTAAAACTACTTATTTTATATAATTCTAATATTTTCTCTTGCTTTTAGTTCACATGTTACCATGATTTCTTTCTATTTTTACAAGAAGTAACCCAGGTGGGAGTTTTGATATATGTATTCTTATCTAGTTTTTCAATTTGAGTACATCACACAAACTTTTAGTGTTAGTTTGCAAATTATTATTAGCTTTTTGAAAATGTTGTAACAAAAATATAAAAAAAAATAGTATACAATTACCAGAACAATAGGTAGTAACGGCTTTTAGAAGAACTTATATAGCAGATAGATTATTTTAGGTTGATTTTTTTATTTTTAGATCTTTTCTATTTGTATGTTAGTTATGCTCATTTTTAGCCAAAAAACCATTGCTTTGACAATAATATTTGAATAATTTTTATGAGTGAACCAATTTTTACTGAATAATGAATATTTAAGACATGGTAGGTGTTAGATTTTAGCATTTTTTGTGAGTTACTATGTGAAAATTTTTTTCTCGATATTTTTCTTGGCATTTTAAGTTTCATTACATGACTTAGTACCACAACATGATTTGTGATAATTTTGATTGGCAAAATTTTGCTTATTTAGTTTATTTTTTGCAATAAAATTTTCCTGAATTTTTATAGTAATTTTTTGCTGATCATAGGCAGATCGGATCTTAAAATTAACAGATAAAAATGTTTTGCAATATTTTCTTTTAAAGCAATAAAAAAACGTTTGCGAAATGTTTTTTTATTAAAATTAACAGACAAAAACATTTTACAATGTTTTTAATTATAGCAACAAAAAAAATGTTGCAAAACGTTTTTTTTATTAAATTAATGTTAAAAAACCTTTTTTTATTAAATTAATGATAAAAAACATTTCACAACATTTTCTATTAAAGCAATAAAAAAAATGTTGCAAAACGTTATTTTTTTATTAACTAACTGATAAAAAACATTTTGCAACGTTTTCTATTAAAATGACAAAAAAAATGTTGTGAAACATTATTTTTTTATTAAATTAACTGATAAAAAACGTTTCGCAACATTTTCTATTAAGTTGATAAAAAAATATTTGCAAAACATTATTTTTTATTAAATTAACCAATAAAAAATGTTTTGCAACGTTTTTAATTAAAGCAACAAAAAAAATGTTGTAAAATGTTTTTTTTATTAAAATTAACAGATAAAAATATTTCGCAATATTTTCTATTTAAATAATAAAAAAAACATTGTGAACCTGTTTCTTTTTTATTAAATTAACTGATAAAAAATGTTTTGTAACGTTTTCTATTAAAGTGATAAAAAAATGTTTGTGAAATACTTTTTTTTATTAAATTAACCAATAAAAAATGTTTCGCAACATTTTTTAATTATAGCGACAAAAAGAAACATTTTTTTTTATTAAAATTAATTAACAAAACGTTTCGCAACAGTTTTGTAATTAATTTGACAAAAAACTACTGCGAATTTTTTTTTAACGTTTTGCAACTGTTTGTTGATAAAACATCGCCACAAAATGGTTTTTTATCAAAATAATTAATTAAAAACATTTTTTTTATTATATTATACTATATAAAATGTTTTGTTTATTATGCTATTTAGTATAAATTGATTCAGTAATTCGGTTCAGTAAATCACAAAACTGGTACTGAAGCTGCAGTTACTGAAACCGATTGGTAAATTTACTGAAAGTTTCAGTTCAATAAATCATAAAACCGAAATCGCTCTGATACCAAAACTGATCGGTATGGTTCAGTAATTATTGAAACTGATCAGAACCCTAGTCTGATCACTATGGTAAATCCAGGTGTTGATATGCCTATTCCTGAATGACATCCATGTCAAAAGGAAGTAAAGAGTTATGTGATGACTAACAAGACTACATTAATCTAATTAATAAATTACAAAGACATACTTGATGTAGTCCTGCGTATTGTATTCGTATAAATCAAGAAGGCAGACAATTCTGCAGGTTTGAATATTCCAAAGATACTGTTAAAATAATATTCGTGCGAGAAGATGATTGTGGGCAGCCAGAACTTGTAACAGCAAGAAACAATCGATATATCAATCCATATAGCCAACTTTAACTGCAAGGATGGCAAGCCAATGTGGATTTAAAACTGATTCTCAGCATACACGCTGCATTGCAATATATTTCAAAGTATGCAAGCAAAGCAGAACAACGATTAGAAGCCTTTTTGGACGTATTGAATCAAATTCTTAGTGAAAGTCAGCTGGAAGATCAATTACTCACACCAGTTCAAAGGTTACTATTGAGCAGTGATGCTGAACGAGATATCTCTATCTAAGAAACCTGTCATATTTTTCTCAGTCTTTCTTTCTATTATTCAAATTGGAAATTTGTGTTTCTCAATCTTAATAAGAAAGCAATAGGATGGATTTGTGACACTAGAAAAAATGAAGAATCTTTTGAAATTAATGACTCAGGACAAACAGAAAAATCACCATTAAAGGCATATTGGGATCAGCCTACTAAACTTGAAAATTTCATGCTCTTTTGGTTGCATTTAACACATAAATTAGTCAAAGGTCAATGAAAAAAATATTAATAGGAAAATATTGTTTGTGTATTTCCATGTCCATCCCCACTGCGCAAAGGTCCTTAGTGAGAAGAATTCTGTCACATAAAAATTCTTTTTCATATTCGCCACCAAGATTTTTAACAATTAACAGAAAATGATACTATAGCATGGTCAACGTTGTATAACTGTCATCTTGAGAAAATCAATACTGATCTGATCGATATACTTGGATCGCCTAAAGATGATATGAAAAGTGAAATATTAGATAAAGAGAAAGAAGATCTAATCAAAGATGAAGAGTAAGAAAATACCAACCAGATTGGATATTTCTTGCAGAGATAGGACCAAAAGCAAGTTTAATTGCTCCTCCGATCTAGGATCTTGAGACATTGTTCAAAATCATGATTGGGTTAATGATCTAAGATGGTAATATTCTGATACAGAGCTTGTAGATATTGACATGTTTGTAAGCAGAAATTGTAGGATTAATGCAGAAAAAGAAAATATAATAGTAGATTATCAGGTGCTAAATGGTAATCAAAAAATTATTTTCAAGCAAATAGAGTTTCATTATAATGATGTACTTAATGGGCATCAAATTGATCCTTTAAAAATAATTGTAATGGGGACTGCAGAAACTGGAAAGACTTACTTGATCAAGGCAATTCGAAGTAGACTTCAGAAAATGGTAGGAACAGGATTAAAGTCACCAATAATTGTACTTGCACCAATAGGAATTGCAGCCTTTAACATTAATGGGTGACAATAGTGAACGGCTGAAGCAACTACAGGATAAATTAAGTGATATGAGATACGTAATAATTAATGAGTTAAGTATGATTGGCTGCTGAATGCTCATCATAATCAATATGCGGCTCTGGCAAGCCTTTCCTGAGCGTAATAATGAACCATTTGGCGGTAGATCAGTTATCTTATTTGATGACTTTGGGCAGCTTTCACCTGTTCTTGATCTTTCTATGTATACAGTCGATAAGCGAGATGCATTATCCAATAGTAGTCTTACAGTATACAAGCAGTTCAAAGAGGCATATAAGCTTGAAATCATTCAGCGTCAATCAAAAAATTCTAAAGAGCAACAAGAACTTAGAGGTATTCTCTTAAGATTATGTAATAGAGAACCTAGCATAGAGGACTGGATAATTCTTACCACAAGAATAGAAGATAAGCTTAGTGTGATAGAATGTAATGAATTCTCTAATGCCTTTGTCATGCCAAACTTCTGTCACTTCCGGCATAACAAGAAATACCATAAAACAATATATTAAACTTTTACTTTTCTCAAATATAAGCTTTATTTAAACTCTGAAACTTTATTATCTCTAAATAATTAGGTAGTTACATTTTTAAGTATTCGTAATATAACCTATGCTTAATGCTTATTACCTTTTACTAAGTCTACAAGCTAGGGTTTATATATTATTACACTCATCGATCAATGATCTACTTTAATAATTAATAAAATGACTATTAATTTCATATTATATATTTGCCTATCCTAATTTGATGATCTACTCGATCACATGACTCTATCGATTTCTGTCATTACACCTTATTCCTTTTAATAAAGTGGTCTGAAGTTAACACAATAAATATAAATTGACTTAGATCTTTAGATGTTCCCGTTGCTAAAATTCAAGCTATATATACAAGAGGCAATGAAGCAAAAAAGGTGGATTCAGACACAGTGCATGGACTTGAAGCATGTATATTATTGGCAAGTGATGCACGAGTCATATTAATAGCAAACTTGCAGACAGAAATTGGGCTGGTCAATGGTGCGATAGAAACTGTTCAAGAAATAATATTAAGTAAAGATCAAAGACTGTTTTGTCTTCCTATAGCAGTCCTGGTTTCTTTTGATAATTACAAAAGACCATTATTACTAGCTTAGAAGGCAAAAAAGTTGTACCAATTGCACCAATTCAACACACCTGGACTGGTAATTCCAGAGTTACTTGTTTGTACTTGCAAATTTCTATTTGTCTTGCATGGATAATTACAGTGCATAAAAGCCAAGGTCTTATATTACAAAAGGCTGTAATAGACCTTGGTGAAAAAGAATTCACCGTAGGTCTTATTTTTGTGGCAGTATCCTGAGTATACATTCTTAAAGATCTTCTCTTCAAACCATTCAACTTTGAGAGACTTCAGCAAATTAAAGACTGCAAAAGACTAAAAGATAGGTTAGAAGAAGAAGAGTGCTTAGTTTTCATGATACCAGAAACTAAGACTCATATGTAAAATCTTTACTGATTAACTTGTCTTTTTTACAAGGAATATAGATCTGACAATAAAAAGCTTACACAAAAAAAAAATAATATTTTTAGTTTAAAATACTTTATATTATTGTGCAATTGCATTCTAAGTACATAGCATATATTTTAGTTCTACACTACTTACAATTATTTCAATTATTTAAATTATTTTGCTTCTAAATTTTTCTAATTTTTTTCAAAAATTTTTTTTTTGTTTGTACCACAAAATTTCACATTTTGTAGTCATATTGTGTAGCACATAACACTTATCCTACAGTTTATTTTTATTTTTTTTTGTTTATCAACCATTTATTATTTATCAAACATTTATTATGAATGCATAGTATAAAATTTAATTGTGATGCATGCGAACAAATGGATATCATCACGTGACCTTAATTAATCATCACTTTTTATAAACATATATAGTCCTTCGCTTCATTACAAACTAAAAAATGCCAATCTAATCTTTAAAATTGAATTTCTTGGTCAATATTAATCCAATTATTATAAAATTATTGTCATTAGCTTCCTCTCGACAAGACAATTCTAATGAGCCTAAGATCATTAAAATCTGATCACTAGAACTCATAGTAATTAAAATACAGTCAAAATATTTAATATTACACAAATTTTACATGTATAAAATGCTGATTTGGTCCTTAAAATCGAATTTTTTAGTCAATATTAATCCAATCATTATAAAATTACTACCATCTGATTCCTTTTAATGAGATAAACCTAATGAGCTAAAAATCATTAAAATCTGATCATTAGATCATAGAATAATTATATTTTAATAAATATCTATTTATAATCACATACAGTCCTGGGCAAAAGTAATGGCAGTGAGAATACCGCTTCTTAATTTGGTTATAACTTCATTACTACCTTGATTAAATCATTACTTATTATACCAAATTGAACAGTGGTATGCTCATTTAAAAAGCAATAAAAAAAAAGTAATTTCAATTACTGACATTATTCCTGTTTTATTACCCACAATAGCTTTTATTACAATAAATTCTACTTATGAAGCTGGTAACTTTTTCATGAAACAAATTTTTAGGAAATTTCTAATTGAACTGGAAATTTTTGCATTCCTATAAAACAATGTATCCCTTTCTTACAAAAAATGCCAAAATTCTGAATATTTTATTCAAAGTGTCGCACTAAACTTATATTATAAACAATTACTGCCAGAATCAAAATGATCATTATTTCACATTTTTTTTAATTTTCATCATGATAACTTTGAAATATGTGTATTTTGGCTAATCAAACGTTTTTTTAGACCATTAGTAAGCTTTCTATTATGATGATATAAAATAATTATATTTATGATATTTAAAATTTTTCTTTCAATATTGATTTTTTTTTTTTGTTTATTTTAAAGCCTAGATCTCAAATTCCAATAAGAATTTTTGTTTGTTTTTGATGCAGTATACTAAGAAAATGGTAATGCAAAAAAAGGAAAAAAATGGTACAAGCTATTTCTTAATTTATTTAGAAAGGAGTGAAATAATTTCAAAAATAGCATAGTTATTGATAGCGAGATTATTAACAGTTAACGATAATAGCATGCAAAATCAAATTGAAGCATGTTTTGATACAGATAGAGGTCAAACCCAATATTTATTAAATAATAAAATATATGTATTTTTGACTCCTCTTTCTGGAAATAAAAAAAAATTCATAACTTCTTTATAAATTTATGTGTTATATTAAAAAAACTGACCGTCATTACTTTCGCCAGGGACTATATATATAAAATTTTTAAAAAAAGATGTGATAGTGACTATAGGTAATTTGTGACTATAAATGATAGTTTTTATATATGAAAATTTGGGACACTCAACTAAGGTGACTATATAGGGTAATGTGACTATAACAGAGGTAACTATAAAGGGAGTTGACTGTATCAGTAAGAACTGTAAGAATATATGTAAAACAGTTTTTTTCATTTCCAGTTATCTGAACTTGCACAGATTTAATGCCACAATTTTAAATAATTAAATTCCTAACTATGTCAAAATAAACTGGCATTTTATCCATATTGCCAATTTCACAAAGTTCATATTCAAATTGTTTTCATTTTTTAATAATAAACTGCTAAGACTCCAGGAGTTTTTCACTAAGTTGAGTAGGAATTTATTGGCCAATTTTTATTTTACGTCACAATGAAAATCTACTTCATTTAAGAAACCATAAAATCAACAATCAGAGGCAAGAAAATTTTCACTATTCAAATAAATATAAGCAAACTTTTTTATCAAAATTTTTTTCATATAAATTTTAATCATTTAAGGAGTTACAGCAATACCATCTTTTCAAAATTCTATAACCCATATTTTTAAACTAGCTTTAGCTTTGGGATATTATAATTTCTTCTTGCACTAACATGTCAATTTTTTTCATTTGCTGACTTGAATTTGTCTTCATATTTTTCTTAATGTGAAATCATTAAATGATTAATAAAAAAATCCTGCACAGCTGCTCTTTGTTAACATTCTTTTACATATAATAAAATTTTAAGCTTTTCACTTGCAGAATATGATGACCTTTGAATTTTTGGCATCATATGTGAAAAAAAATAAGGGTAAAATGGATCATCATAATTATAAAGCATAAAAAAAAATTTTTTGGTAAAAAATCTGAAGTGCAAATAAAAAAAATTTTTATAAGAAATTTAAAAAAAATGTTTATTTTTTAAAACTTTTTTAAAAAAAAAATTTTTTAATTTTTTTTTTAAATAAAGTACCATAATAAAATATTTTTTTTTTAATAATAATTACAGCAGTATTATGTAAAGAGTTAAAAATGACTAATACAAATATGATGACTAAAAGTGCAAAAAAAGAGTAAAAAAACTTTTGATTTTAAGCATCACTCTAAACTTTCACAAAAATTTTCCCCTAAAAAAATGATGCTTAAAAATAGAAGAATACGGTAAATTATTTATTTATTTATTTTTTGTAATATTATTAAATAAAAAATATGATTGGTCTTTTGAAATTAAAGTAAAAGAGATTGTGAAAAGTATTTATTACTATTTTTTTTTAATATTTATTTTTTTTCTTTTTGTAGTATTACTGGATAAAAGTATGACTAGACTTTTAAAATTAAGGTAAGAAAAAATTAAAAAAAATATTTTTGTTATATAAAATAAAAATATATACAATTTACAGTTATGCTTTTCATCTGGCAACATTATAAAAAAATAAATAAATAAATAATTTAATTAGAAAAAATAATACTAAAATAAATAAATTAGAGTTAAAGTATTTATTATATATATTATATTTTTTTATTTCTTATTTATTACTTAATTTTTGAAATTAAAGTAAAAAAAGAATTAAAAAAGATTTTTTTTATTATTTTTTCTAATTAAGTTATTATTTTTTTTTCTTTTTATAGTATTGCTAAACAAAAATATGATTAAACTTTTGATAAGGAAAGATTGAAAAGGTATTTTTTATTATTTTTTTTAATTAAATTATTTTTTTTTTTGTAGTATTGTTAAAGTATAATAAGATTTTTAAAATTAAAGTAAAGAAGAGTTAAAAAAGATGTTTTTTGTTATTTTTTTTTTAATTAATTAAATTATTTATTATTTTTTTCTTTTTTATATCATTATTAGATAAAAAATATAACCAGACTTTTAAAATTAAAGTAAAAGAAAATTGAAAAAGATGTTTTTTATTGTTTTTTAAATTATTTATTATTTTTTTTTATAATGTTTTTAGATGAAAAACATAACCAGTTTTTTGAAATTTAGGTAAAGAAAAATTGGAAAAAATATTTTTTATTATTTTTTCAATTAATTAAATTATTTATTTTCTTTTTATAATATTGCTAAATAAAAGTATGATCAGATTTTTGGAATTAAAATAAGGGAATTAAAAAAAAATATTTTTCATTGTTTTTTAAATTATTTTTTTTTTTTTTTTTTTATAATATTATCAGATAAAAAATATAACCAGATTTTTGAAATTAAAATAAAAGAAAACTGAAAGAAATATTGTTATAATTTTCTTTAAAAACTTTCTACTTTTATTTTTATAGAAATGTTAGATAAAATAATATAGATAATAGATAAATATTATACAAATAGAATTGACTTTAATACATAAATGCAAAACTAATAAAATTAATAATAATTTAATATTTTAATATTATTAAAATAACTTATTAAACATTTTTTATAAAAGTATTTTATATCTATATATTTAAAAAATTCTTTTTTTGTTAAATAATTATAAGGTCATTAATATATCAGTTATTCTTATTTTACTGGAAAAAAAATTTATTATAAAAAGAACCATTTTTATATATACTATTTTGTAATTACTTTATATAATAATATACAGTTTATAATTAATAAAATTTAGTTAATTAAAATATATTAATATCTATTCTACATTAATAATTCATTATATAGTGTTCTAAAGAGATAACTGTATATAATTTGTAATATTTACATATTTATATTAAATGTGTTATAATAATAAAAATTAAATTATAAAATAAATTTTATTGATATAATATTAATTAAAAATAATATTATACAAAAATTAAACTATATTTAATAAAATAACTCAGTTTTTATCAATTTAATAAATTTGTTAATATAACTTATATTATAAAAAATATTACTTTGACAGTTATATATTAAATTCTAATTGCTTTTAATATATATCTTTTTACTATATATGTTTAATTTTTAACTTATCATACTGAAATAATTTTAATTAGTAATAATATAAATAATGATGTATCAAAGTGATTATTTTATTTAGTCAATATTTAATACTATAACTAATAACATGTAAAATATAAGTAAGAATATTTAATACTGTATCATACAGTATATTCACCATATGCAATGTTTTATATAATACAAATCTATTCATTATTATTAATAAAATTGTCAGACTGACTAATAAAAACTGAATTTTGATTATTTGTTATAAATTATGAGTAATTTTTATAAATAATTGATCATATGATATTTATCATATTTAAATTATGACTTATTAATTCTAAGTTCGATTAACTGTTATAAATTATAAGTAAATTTTATAAATAATTAATCATGTAAATTATATGTATTTATTTTGATATTACATTATATCAATTTTAGTCATAATATCTAAAAAAGATTTTTTTTTATTTAAAGACTCTTTTTCAAATTAAATTATTTTTTTTTATTTGAATCTTATTGAAATTTTATTATTTACATAATTGTTAAACTAAATTTATTTTTATTAAGCTTTATAATTAAGAAAAATAATATGAATGCAACTGAGGAATATTTTGGACAAAATGGTAAATTAAAATACAGTTTATATATTAATTTGTAATATTATATTAACAACTAACTAATTTTTAATTATTTTTAATTTGTAGTCCTTATTTCTTATTTAAAAAAGGAAAATAAACCATCATATTGTAGATTTTTGAATATTTATCGTAATATTATTATTGCTTCAATTACTACTACAAATTTAAAAGATCTTGATAACTTTTGGGCTATGCATTTTTTACGTGAAGGAAAAGATATTCCTGATTTATATAATAAGGTGCGTTTTTTTATTTTGCAAAGAGAGGATAACCTTTGAGACGACTATATGTCATATAGGATTGACTCATAGGAATTACTGATTCGTCAAATTTGGTAACCATTCCAAACTCACGGTTCAGGTGTCCTCACTTTGTTGTTGATAAAGTCTGCTAATTCTGGAGGAGGAATTGGCTATGTACCTTCTTTATTACTAAATAAAAATTTAATGCACTACTAATAATCTTTTTTATAACAGTTAACTAAGGAACGCTCACATTATGCAAATTCATTAAAAGTATTTTGGCAAAAAATTATTAAAGAATATGAAGAAAATTTAATGCCTGCTCTTACTGACAAAATTCCTAAAGATACTTCCAATACTATTACTAACTTTTGTTATGATATTCTTCATATACTTGAAAACAAATCCAATATTAATCCATTTTATAGATGTGCAAAAAAATCTAATAACAAGATTATAAGAAATCCAATGGATTTACTTACTATATATTTAAAATTAGATAATGAAGAATATGCAAATATTAATGAATTTGAAGAAGATATGCATCTTATATTTCGCAATTGTTATACATACAATGATATGGATAGTGAGATATATCATTTAGGAGAAGAATTAGAATCAGTTTTTATTAAAATATGGGCTGAAAAAACTCAAAAAGAAGAATTAAAAAAATAAATTAATTAAATAAAGTTTTATCATCATACTTACTATAAAATATTATATATTATTTTATTTAATTTTATTTTATTTTATTTAAAACAGGATGAAAAAGTACAAGCCACTATAAAGCAATAGACCTGCAATCACTAGACTAAAAATACCGACTCGCATGAGAGCCCAAAGAAAAAAAAAAAATAAAATAAACTCTAAAATATAAAATTTCAATTATGTAATATAAAATATCGATTAATAATATTAATACTTAAATAATGGTTGCGAGATTTTTTCAAGTACTCTTCTATCAGAAAATCAAGTAAAAAAACTGTCATTATGAGCAATGTTAAGAAAAACATTTTGATTAATATTATATGATGCATCATATCTGATCATGAATGTGATTGATAATATAACAGTTTCAAAGCACTCTCTACCAGAAAATTAAATAAAAGAACTAGGTCATTATGAGCAATATCAAGAAATAACCGATTTTGGTTAATATCATATGATGCATCATACCTGATCATGAATGAAAACGCGCGCCATTTTCTAGGAATAAAAAAAAACCTATTATTATATTAGCAATGTTAAGAAATGACCGATTTCTGATTTATAATGATCATGAAAATGCTCATGACAAAATATGATTAATAATTTAACGGTTCAAAGTACTCCTTTACCAGAAAATCAAAGAAAAAAAAACTATGATCCTCTGAAATAATCAATTTTTCATTTTTCTTATATACCTGATCCAATTGTGAAAAAGAGAGAAAACGATCGTGCCATAAAATAACTGGACTTATATGATGCATCATATCTGATCAAAAATGTGAAGACGTGCGCAAATGTTCATGACAAAATATGATTGATAGCAAACCGAATTCCACGTACTACTCTATTAGAAAATCAAAAAAGAAAACATTATTATTATATGCAACGTTCCGAAATATCCAATTTTTTGTTGATAATTCTTAATTCTTACCTGATCTTAAATGTTAAGATGCGCTTATCCCACCCTTTCGCACATAATTATTGATATCGATCTCTTATATAAGAGAGATCGGTTTAATCCTTCAAACATGAAGATCGATATTAGACCGATAATGAGAGCTCATAAACATGAAAATTAAAGAACGAAATTAAAATTTAAATCGCTAATTCTATCCAAATTTAATGTTGACCAGAATTAGTGCGCGATCTGTGCAATTGATATCAATCATTATGTGCGGAATTTCTAAATAGGTATTAGGATTCAGATTAAATTTCACAGTTAAGACCATATGATTGAATTAAAACTGAAAAAAAAAATACCGGAATCAAGCAGTGAAAGATCAACTGTGAAGAGATTTAGAAATATACAAAATAATTATATTTTCTTCTTTTCAGGTCTTTAAATTTTTGCGATATGCAAATATGGTAATGCGCGCAAATATCCAACGATTAATACTCATTGATTTCTATCAGAAAAATAAAAATAATTGATTATTATGTGCAATTTCTGTAATCGATGATTTTTACATTAGATAATGCAAATAGATACTAACCTCTATTATGGGAATACGCGAAAATATTTAATGGTTAATGTGATATCTTGTATTATATAATACTTTGGTTTTCTATTTGAAGAGAAAATAATTGAGGATTATTGTGTGCAATTCTCTATAATCAATGATTTAATTCAACTAGATATTAATCTATATTATGGAAACGCGCGCAAATTCTGCTCTTAAGTTCCTGTTTCGGTTCTATTTTCTCAACCTCATCCTCAGCAACCTTCTTTCTAAGGTTGGGAATCCCAGCGTTCTTATCTTCGATCACTAAGAGCTTAGCATTTAATGAATGATCGGGACTTTGCTCGGGGTGCATGACGTTTTTTTTCTTTCTTTAGTAGTGTCTATACATACTATTATTTTCTCATATATCTTCTGTTTTTATCGCTTCAACAATTCCTACGATTCTATCTGGCGATCAAACATCCACTTGATTTGTCCGAACAAATTCTTGAGTTTTTCAAGCATAAGATTCCTATCGAACACACACTCATTAATGAATGGCGTTCGCGAACTCAATAATATCTTGATATTCCCATTATTATTGTCAGTAATGATTAACTTAATTATAACCCAGTCGACCCCACACTAATACGCGGTTCTCACTAATATTAATCTACTGTTGAACATCGGCATTTAGAAACGTTGCGTATCAAAAGTTATAGGCTTTGAGACGTTCAGGTGGGATCTGGTGGGACAGTTACGATGTTACACAAATTACGTAACAAAGTAATTGGTCCCCCTTAAAAATCCAGCTTTAAAATGTGAAATGCGGAATAATTTTCTATCATCGTTTCTAACTTTATCCCTCATTATCGTTACCGATTCAAACGTCCCTCTATCAAGGCATAATAATAAGTAATTTATTTTAGACGCATCTGAGAGTTGTCTTGAACAGACAAAAGGTTCAGAGGTAGACCTGAAGGTGAACTTCACCTTTTACAACTGCCCAAACACCTCCAACTGAATTGGTTGAAGTAGAAAGGGCTGAGAAGTGTTTGATTAATGCTGAAAAGTATACAAAAAATGCGCTCTCTCTTCCTTCTTGATCTTCAACCTTGCAGAATGATAACATTTTTGATTAAATTACTTAATAACGTTTTTCTTATCATCCTCGAGAAGCATAGCTTTACACAACGAATCAGCATAAATTTGAATCACGATATTCCTTAGTATAACTTAATAAAGAATTGCTATAAATCACTGAAATTGCTATAAATCGATAAAATAAATACAAAGTTAACATTATAATTCTTAAACATGCTATAATTGAGCCGTATATTTATTATGTATAAACCTTTACAAATTGTTTTGAGGGTACTTATGAGGAGTATGTCGAATATATTGGAATGCATATCATTTTAAAGATGATGAACTCCGACTGAGTGGAAGAATAGAGTTTGGGATTGCTTGACGTATTTAGAGAAAGAAAGCTTCACACTATACCGAAAAATAGATTTTATGCTCGCAAAGCAGATCCAGAACTTGTTGCGGGAAAAATATTACACAATATGTGGAATGGCTATTTGTTTCTCATGCAATCAACTTGTATATCTTGGAATAGAAGAATTGTCAATAGGTGAAAGACGAATAGGATTCTTTTGTGGTATTTTGCAGATTCCGACATCAAATACAGTATATTCGGTAAATTCTGACGTAATGAACCATATATTACTATGTGACAATAATTATATTAAAAATAAATATGGTACTTTGCAGAAGACAAACTATATAATCATATTTTACGGTTGGAAAAACAGAAGCAGCCTGCAAACAATGGCTGAGAGATACAATATAATAAACATCCGCTACACTTAAGCAAACAGGATTGAATGGTCGAGCCACCCTCCTCGTTTGTTGCCAAAACCTGTTGCATTAATGCAACATAGTACAAGTGCATCCGAAATCACCTCAAACAATCATAATTTTGAGAAAAGCTTGATTGATGCTGATCAAATTTATAACCGGAGATCGAAAAATTCATTAATTTTCGCATCATTTCGCGATAAGAATGTATGTATTAATTAGATTAATTTCTTTATGTTTAAAAAAGATGAGAAATCATTAATATTCTCACAACGTAACCGGAGATCGAAGTACCATAAGGTACCTGACGCAAAATCATCTAAAATCCGCTAATTATCGTATCAATCCGTGATGAGGACGTATGTACCAATTATGCAGGGATACATGTTGAAGGTTACGTGAGAGATGATCCTGGGTCAAAAATAAAAAAGCTGTGAAGAGATATTCTTCAGAAGCTGATTGTTGATGAATGTGTGGATCGCTATTTAAATCCAATTGAAATGTTTTTGGTCTAGGAGGAAATGGAACGAGTCATAATTTTTTCTCAACATGCCTGGGGCGTAGTTTATTACGTGAGACCTGCGAAGAGAAAATGGAACAGCTCCATGTCATTGCCTTTGAGGATAGCATCTCATATTCTCATTGACATTAGCTAATTGTCTATATCCTTCATCTAGTAAGTAGGTAAACACAAAAATTGATAGGTTATTTCCAACAAAAAATCAATCCCCCTTGGCAAGCAACGTAGATAAAGCAAAAAAATTAACAGAAAACGGATAATTCGAAGTTTATAAAATATAAATTGCTGGTCATTTACGTGGCGTGATAGGCAGCTTTATCTAAAAGCAAAACATCCTCCGCTTCTATAATTTATTAGACATCTTCACGCAAAATTAAAATTACAAAATACGACAGGAAATCTAAGAAAAATTCTCTTCTAACTATATTTACTAATCAAAGCACCCCCCACCTTCAAATTTATCGAGTAGATAATTTTTTCCGCGAACATGACCAATGTTTTTAAACCTTCTCCAGCAAAAACGAAATTGGCTACACCTACATCAGTTTTCGGTATGATAATTTTACCCAACAAAGTTCCCAAATTATTAAAAATTTGAATGCCATCACCTGTTCCAGTGTACACGTTACCTTTAACATCAGTTTTTATACCGTCAGGAACACCAACATCAATCACAGCAAATACCCTACGATTAGATAAAACACTACCATCCACGTCATAAGCATAAATCGTACGTGGTTTCATAGGATCAAAATTAATATTACCGTTAACAAATCCAATATAACCTGTGTCCGTTATATATAGTATTCTCTCATCTGGTGAAAAAGCGATCCCATTTGGTTTTATGAAACCATCTGCTACCACACGAATATTATTGGTGGAAGGATCAAAACGATAAACATAATTCCCAAGTTGTGGTTCATCTCGAAAATTTTGTTCATAACCATAAGATGGATCTGTAAACCAATAACACCCATCTTTTGATACTACAATATCATTAGGGCTATTGAATTTAAGACCGAAATAACTATCAACAATAGTGGTAACTTTATTAGAATTAGGATCAAGAGAGACGATTGATCCACCAATATCTCGTTGACCTTGAGAACAAATAATAACTTGACCACTATTATATGTACCTCCATTAGCGAGAAGGATTGATCGTTCTGGGTTTACATTTGAAACTTTTTTTGTGGAGAGATTAATCTTGTTGATTTCTACATGTTGATCAGCCGTAGAGGTATCTCCAAGACGATTAGAGGTAAAATATACTTCGTTACTGTCCATTACATATACTCCGGCTTCATGGGCGAAATTATAATCGGCCGTAGCAAGTATTTCAGGCGTTGCATTAGCATCAATAATATTTAAGAAATTATTATCATAGACGCTGAATGTAGTTTGTGATTTCGTGAGAATAGTGTTTCCCAAAATTAAGAGAAAGTGAAAAAAATTATTTTACTACACCTTATATTAGCCATAGTTTCTTTTAATCTCGTGATTGCCTTTTTCTATTATTTTATAAACAACAAATTGTGAGGTATGAGAAAAGCTTTAAAATTGAAAATTTGACATATAAAAATTATGTTGCAAATTTGTTCATAAAGTAAAATGTCGGAATTTTGACAATTTTAAATCAATTAACAACGTTACGTGGCTTTTCCACTTTTGGATTATGTTGAAATTTACGTAATCCGCGGGTAATGGCGGTTATGTCGATCATTTGGCTGGGGTGCCGAATTATACTTTGGCAGCGCCACGTTTATCTTGTATTTCCATAAAATCAAAGACAACGATACCGGTACGAATCTTTTTTCCTTAGTAACCATAACTTGTTTCACCGGTTTTCGCGTAATTTCAAAATTGGTTGGGGTGCCGAATTATACTTTGGCAGCGCCACGTTTATCTTGTACTTCCATAAAATCATAAGGGTCATGACAACGAGACCGATACGAATCTTTTTTTCCTTAGTAACCATGTCTTGTTTCACCGTTTTTCGCGTAATTTCAAAATTGACTGGGGATTATGGGTACAAAGTATATACAGTATATGTATTTAAAATTACTTCAACCCGTTGACAGCGCCATATTTAATTTGTACTTCTATAAAACCAAATCAATCAGTGGTCATGTCAGGGATCGGCAGGGATCGGCATGGGGAGTTGATTTAATTAGAGGATCTACATCTATATTAATACATTTTTGTAAAACCGTTTTTTTAGTTAAATAAAAAATCTTACATAATAAAGTACACTAAAAATTTACATGTGACTTAGTGCTATTTCGAAGTTATATTATATTAAGTTTTATCATTATTGGATAAATATTGAGAAACTTTTATTAGGAGCGTATTTTTACAAAGCGAAAAATAGGCAAACTTCAATTGTATTTTAACGTAAAAGTGTTGTTTCAACGTGGTCTGTAACACTATGTTACGCGAAACGCGAAGACCTTAAGTAGATATTTTTGTCTCCCTACGGACAAAAAAGAGTGTCGGTAACTTGCATCTCTACAATTTATTTTGACTATTTTTTGTCAAAGGAAATCATTAATGTTAGAACAAAGATATGAAATTTCCACACCCTTGCCTTCTATAGACTTTTTAGAAGAATATAACGATGAAATAAGCAGTAATGACGAGTTTGAATGTGAAATGTTAAATGAAACACTTGATAATACTAGTGATATACATTTTGAAGACCCTGAGAAAAAAAAGAAAAATGATTGTGAAACATTTGAACATGATGAAGTTATAGATAATTTAGAACACACTGAACTTACACCATGTGTAGTTATCGATTTTATTAAGGGTGAAGTTCAACGATGTGGGGAATCAACGAAACTAAGACAATTACGAAATTTGTTTGGAACATGGCAAGTCGACAGAGATGCAATCAATGAAGTTGATGGAGTTTTAATAAGATTAGGAGTATGTAATACTCATTTCCAATTTGATAATAAGTATCTACATCAATCACGAAATAAACAATTGAAAGATTTTAATCAAGGAATTATTCAATGGAGACGATGCATCTCTTGTAATAAATATATTACTTTTTATTCTCAGGGCGCAGGATGCACATTACATTCTTGGCATTTAAATAAACAAAATATTCAAGTTCCATGTATTGGACAGTATACATGTGAGGCGCTACGAGACTGTCTACCAGTGTGTAAACGGGCTTTTGATGACATTAATCCGCGGCAAAAAAGTGTTTGTTGCTGGTGTTACGAAAATTTGGGTGGTCATATTCATCATCGTCCTGGGAGAGGAAAAAGTGGGACAACATGTACTACATTACATGCTGATGATACGGCAAAAGGGTTAGAGTATTTGGGTAACTGGTTAATTAATATCGCACAAACAGGAAATGACAAAGAAAAAATATTAACTAAAGTTTTCGAAGCCCTTCTTCCTTTTGCCGACCTAACGTTCAGTTCCAATTCTACTATTACTACTCTTATCTCAACTACCCTAAATTAGTGTTCCGCAAACGATTTGGTCAAATCAAATCAATTCGGATTTGATTTGAAGTTTGATTTGATTCGATTTGATAATTTTGATTTGCAAATCAAATCCAAACTTCAAAACAAGATTTGAGTTCAAATCCAAATTAAAAAAAAAAGATTTGATTCGATTTCAAATCAAATTCAAATTAGCTTAAACTAATTCAATCAAATCCGAATCAAATCTGACAAATCCAAATCAAATCCAAATCAAATCGAATTAAATATACATGACCTGGTTAAACGTAATTACAGGACCCCGAACAATACTAATGTATAAAGGCAGGGTCATGTGACTTGCCGATCTAATCAGATAATCCGAATATCCGATCATTTTTTTTAATCATTTATCAGTTTATTTTTGTAGTGTTGCCGGACGAAAGGCACGACCGGACTTTTGGAATTAAGGTAAGGGAGGGGTTGGGGAAGGTGTTTCGTTGTTTTTTTTTTAATTAATTAAGTATTAACTTTTTTTTTTACTTTTTGTAGTGTTGCCGGACGAAAAGCACGACCGGACTTTTGGAATTAAGGTAAGGGAGGGTGAGAAATGTTTTTCGGTGTTTTTTTTAACTAATTAATTAATTATTTTTTATTTTTATTTTTTGTAGTGTTGCCGGACGAAAGGCACGACCGGACTTTTGGAATTAAGGTAAGGGAGGGGTTGGGGGAGGTGTTTCGTTGTTTTTTTTTTAATTAATTTAAGTATTAACTTTTTTTTTACTTTTTGTAGTGTTGCCGGACGAAAAGCACGACCGGACTTTTGGAATTAAGGTAAGGGAGGGTGGGAAAGTGTTTTTCGGTGTTTTTTTTAACTATTTAATTAATTATTTTTTTTTTATTTTTTTGTAGTGTTGCCGGACGAAATGCACGACCGGACTTTTGGAATTAAGGTAAGGGAGGGTGGGGAAGTGTTTTTCGGTGTTTTTTTTAACTATTTAATTAATTATTTTTTTTTTATTTTTTTGTAGTGTTGCCGGACGAAATGCACGACCGGACTTTTGGAATTAAGGTAAGGGAGGGGTTGGGGGAGGTGTTTCGTTGTTTTTTTTTAATTAATTAAGTATTAACTTTTTTTTTTACTTTTTGTAGTGTTGCCAGACGAAAAGCACGACTGGACTTTTGGAATTAAGGTAAGGGAGGGTTGGGGGAGGTGTTTCGTTGTTTTTTTTTAATTAATTAAGTATTAACCTTTTTTTTTATTTTTTTGTAGTGTTGCCGGACGAAAGGCACGACCGGACTTTTGGAATTAAGGTAAGGGAGGGTGGGGGAAGTGTTTTTCGGTATTTTTTTTAACTAATTAATTGTTTTTTTTTTATTTTTTTGTAGTGTTGCCGGACGAAAAGCACGACCGGACTTTTGGAATTAAGGTAAGGGAGGGTGGGGAAGTGTTTTTCGGTATTTTTTTTAACTATTTAATTAATTATTTTTTTTTTATTTTTTTGTAGTGTTGCCGGACGAAAAGCACGACCGGACTTTTGGAATTAAGGTAAGGGAGGGGTTGGGGGAGGTGTTTCGTTGTTTTTTTCTTTAATTAATTAAGTATTAACTTTTTTTTTTACTTTTTGTAGTGTTGCCAGACGAAAAGCACGACCAGACTTTTGGAATTAAGGTAAGGGAGGGTTGGGGGAGGTGTTTCGTTGTTTTTTTTTAATTAATTAAGTATTAACCTTTTTTTTATTTTTTTGTAGTGTTGCCGGACGAAAAGCATGACCGGACTTTTGGAATTAAGGTAAGGGAGGGTGGGGGAAGTGTTTTTCGGTATTTTTTTAACTAATTAATTGTTTTTTTTTTTATTTTTTTGTAGTGTTGCCGGACGAAAAGCACGACCGGACTTTTGGAATTAAGGTAAGGGAGGGTGGGGGAAGTGTTTTTCGGTATTTTTTTTAACTAATTAATTGTTTTTTTTTTATTTTTTTGTAGTGTTGCCGGACGAAAAGCACGACCGGACTTTTGGAATTAAGGTAAGGGAGGGTGGGGGAAGTGTTTTTCGGTATTTTTTTTAACTAATTAATTGTTTTTTTTTTATTTTTTTGTAGTGTTGCCGGACGAAAAGCATGACCGGACTTTTGGAATTAAGGTAAGGGAGGGTGGGGAAGTGTTTTTCGGTGTTTTTTTTAACTATTTAATTAATTATTTTTTTTTTATTTTTTTGTAGTGTTGCCGGACGAAAAGCACGACCGGACTTTTGGAATTAAGGTAAGGGAGGGGTTGGGGGAGGTGTTTCGTTGTTTTTTTCTTTAATTAATTAAGTATTAACTTTTTTTTTTACTTTTTGTAGTGTTGCCAGACGAAAAGCACGACTGGTCTTTTGGAATTAAGGTAAGGGAGGGTTGGGGGAGGTGTTTCGTTGTTTTTCTTAATTAATTAAGTATTAACCTTTTTTTTTATTTTTTTGTAGTGTTTCCGGACGAAAAGCATGACCGGACTTTTGGAATTAAGGTAAGGGAGGGTGGGGGAAGTGTTTTTCGGTATTTTTTTTAACTAATTGTTTTTTTTTTTATTTTTTTGTAGTGTTGCCGGACGAAAAGCACGACCGGACTTTTGGAATTAAGGTAAGGGAGGGTGGGGAAGTGTTTTTCGGTGTTTTTTTTAACTATTTAATTAATTATTTTTTTTTATTTTTTTGTAGTGTTGCCGGACGAAATGCACGACCGGACTTTTGTAATTAAGGTAAGGGAGGGGTTGGGGGAGGTGTTTCGTTGTTTTTTTTTTTTTTAATTAATTAAGTATTAACTTTTTTTTTTACTTTTTGTAGTGTTGCCAGACGAAAAGCACGACCAGACTTTTGGAATTAAGGTAAGGGAGGGTTGGGGGAGGTGTTTCGTTGTTTTTTTTTAATTAATTAAGTATTAACCTTTTTTTTTATTTTTTTGTAGTGTTGCCGGACGAAAAGCATGACCGGACTTTTGGAATTAAGGTAAGGGAGGGTGGGGGAAGTGTTTTTCGGTATTTTTTTTAACTAATTAATTGTTTTTTTTTTTATTTTTTTGTAGTGTTGCCAGACGAAAAGCACGACCGGACTTTTGGAATTAAGGTAAGGGAGGGTTGGGGGAGGTGTTTCGTTGTTTTTTTTTTAATTAATTAAGTATTGATTTTTTTTTATTTTTTGTAGTGTTGCCGGACGAAAAGCACGACCGGACTTTTGGAATTAAGGTAAGGGAGGGTGGGTGAAGTGTTTTTCGGTATTTTTTTTAACAAATTAATTATTTTTTTTTTTATTTTTTGTAGTGTTACCGGGCGAAAAACACGACCGGACTTTTGGAATTAGGGTATTAAAACCTGAAAAAGAATAATAAAAATAAATAAATTTGGTATAAAATACCGAAAAAAAGTGAAAAAATAAATAAAATAAAATAAATTTTGGTAAATACCGAGTAATTTAATTTACCGAAATTAGTATTTTTTAAAAATAAATCCACGTATATCTATTATAAACTCTACACAAACATAATATCCCAAATTGACCGATCTACGCAAACTCAATTTGTAGGTTTAAAAAGTAATTTCATATAAACTCTACGCAAACCCGTATGTGAGTTATATTGGTATTATTCGGGGTCCTGTAATTACCGTAAATATTATTGGTAGTTACTGCAACCACATGATGTCCAACCCTCCTTAAACACACTAAAGAAATACGTTTCGCAACATTTTTTTATTAATATTGCGTTGCAAAACGCATTTTTTTATTTAAAATTCAACAAATCAAACCAAATCACAAATCTATTTGAATGAATTTGATTTGATTTGAATTTGAATTTGATTTGAATCGAATCAAATTTAAATCAAATCAAATCAAATTCAAATCAAATTTCAAATCAGATTTGAATGGTTTGATTCAAATCCAAATTCAAACTTTTCAGATTTGATTTGATCAAATCAAATTTCAAATCTAACCTGATTTGGTCTAATTTGATTTGTGCGGAACACTACCCTAAATGAACCTCCCAGTTTGTTTATGATAAAGACTCTTTTTATTGAATTTTCTAAAAAACAAGAAATTGAAAAAAAATTAGAAATCAAAGAAAAAGAACTCGAAAAAAAAGAAATTGAAAAGAAAGAAATCGAAAAAAAATTAGAAATAGAAGATTTTGAGGCAGGTATACTCTCTTTTTCTTCATGAAAACTCACGGTAAAAAAAAGATGCGAATGAATAATTTTTTGATTGATTGATACAGGAATTTGGTCGCACATTTGGACAAAAATTATGGAATTCTCGATCATATGTTAACTCAAGAGCAGCTGCCTTAGAATCTCTGCAAACTATTCAAGAATATTACGATGGGTTTCCCGAGTTTTTAAATGATTTCTTCTTTGGAGTAATTGATGAATTGTATCAAAAAAAGACGACAGTATGCAACTGGCAACGAAAAAGACGTCACAAGTTACCGAAAACTGTAATTTCTGAACCGATAATGAAAACTGTAACATTTATTACGTCGATGTTATTAGGACTAGCTTTTCCTCATTTGAAAATTTGGTTACCTCGAGTTTTAGCTAGCCTTAGTCATATGCCAAGATTACTGGGTTCTTTTCGACAGTTGTTAACAGTTTGTCACGTAAGTTCTCATAGTGACAGACACGAACGAAAACTTGCGAAAACCCGAATGGAAGAATCGAATCCATCAAACTGTTTAATTCGCGCTAACAATGTGTGGAATTTAGCAATCATCGATAACATCGATTTTAAAGAGAAGAGTTTCAAGTTCGGTAATATATATGATGTTACGCGTGGTAACTCACATGCTACTCTGAGAATGGCCTTTCAAGCCCAATTGCCAGTCGAAATAGAAACTAGTCCCGAACAAGTCATCGAGTTAACTGCTAATACTTCATTATTCGGGATGAATCAGAGTATTGATGAAACGTTAAATATGTTTCAGAAGGTTATTTTTGATTTGTTAGATTTCAAAGAAATTGAAGGTGAATTAATTTACAAGACAAATTTTGATGCAGAAACTATCAAGCACGTTTTACTTACTAAATTAGAACCAGGATGTCTTGGTCCTTCTCCCAATGTTGTAATATTAGAGCCAGGAGCCAATCCGAATTCTGACGAAGAAATTTTGCATGTTTCTGAAATGTATAAGGAGGACTTTGCGATGAACAATCATTCCTTTTTAGATATCATAGCAGATGAGGCGATATTTCGTAGGTTAATCAAATGCCGGGAGAAATGGCCAAATATAAGACCTCACTTGGGCCAATGGCACACGTCGAAGGACTTTTGTTCGGTTTTGATAGTCCTATTCTCTAGTTACGGATTATTAAGTTTGGCGTCACGTTTGGGCGTTCGTTTCTTGGACAAATTTGAAGCTGCAGTCGATTATCGGTCAACTGCACGAGTATTGGATCTTTTATGGGTGGCGGTGGGGATAGCAATCAATATTTACATAAAAAAATTGGAATATCACTTTCAGATATAATGGATGATGAAAATGATGCTCATGTTTGTCTCAAAGTATAGGATACCTTTATTTTATTAATTATATTGTATTTTATTTATTTTATTATTTATTTACAATTATGTAAAACTTACTTTATTACAATAAAAAGATATGGTACTTATACTATAAATGGGCTGGTATCTGGAAAGTGCATCGGATGGGAATGCGCATAGGAAACTTTGGTCTGCAACGAAATTCATTATCTGCAGCGGCTCCACTTTACGCAAGTGCAGCGAAATCCAACTATACGACAGCTATAGCCCATTATCTTAGCATCATAGCGGCTCACCCTAAATTAGAAGAAAGATTAAATTATTGTGGCGCCTTTAAAATTCCCCGCGATGTTAACGAAGATTCACGGCATATTTGTTTTGGCTTTGACGAAGCTCTGGAAACGTTTGGCATAAGGTTCGTCAAACAAAATGTTTATGGAAATATAATCGATGAGAAGAACCTTAGAGATCAGATAAAGTCTTCTCAGGACGAAAGAGAAAGGATAGACCTGTTAATGAGTGAGTACCTTAATGATTATGCAGTTTCATATAGTGAACGGGCTATAAAGTCACGCAAGGAATCTTTATGGGAGCTCGTGAATGACCTCATAACGGTTTTTGGAATGTCCGACCCCTTATCACACCAACTATTCCAAGAATATACACCCACAGAAATGCACAAGGAAGGGCTTAGTAGACTGTTTGATTGTTATCCAAATGGTTTAGAACGAATTAAAGCAGTATACCGGCAAGAAGTTCTAAAGACAGAAGATAGAAATCCACAAGGTAGAAGGACAATAGGAGTTGTTAGAACGAAGGTGAAAGATTATAATAGTAAGAAAAAGGCTGAGAAGAGAAAAATAGTGATTCCAGAACTTACACAGCCTGTACTAGAAGATTTAAATGAAACGCCACTTACCATCGAACCACAATCCAAACGAAGAAAAACAGCAGGTGCCAGACATCGAACTACCGAAGATGAGACAGCAATTCTTTGTGCACTAAAAATATATAAAAATTACCTTCCGGAAGATGCTATTGGTTCCGTTCGTGAGAAATTGTCAGAAGTTTGGACTGTTAACACTGGTCAAAATCAATTCTATCGGGTACATATCGGGGACTTATATATCGGCGGCTAATCGGATAAATATCGGGTATTTTTACATATCGGGTACCCGATTTATTACACTTCAAAATATGCCTAATTACCAAGACCCCGATATCCAAACTATTGGTCACCGATATGTTATTTAATATATATCGGGCACAGTTCTATCTTACACATATCGGGTACCTGATATGTGATACAAATTTTAATATGTTAGATTTCATATTATATAACGTATTAAGAAATTTTTTAGAGTTTACTTTCTTTATAGATTTTTCTTTTTAGAAATTTTTAATTCGTTTAATGTAGTTAAAAAATTTTTATTGTCTTATTTGTTGAATGCATTATCAAGTTATAAATTTTTTGTAAAGTGTTTAAAAGTATAATTATTATTGTTAATATTTTTATTTTATTACGTATTTTATTACAATAAATTAATAAAAAAGTTACAGTCATTTATAATACAATTTTAAGAAAAGTTTGCTCAAACTTTTCTTAATCGTGATCACGTTAGGATCAAGAGGAACAAGGGAAACTGCAACCTAAAATAAATAAAAGAAACGTTTAAACTGTTTCTTTAATATTCAAAAAATATCCCTCCCTCCCTCCTTACATTTCAAATCCGGAGTCCAGCAATCTGAAAAAAATAAAGAAAGAAATGTTAGTAATGTTTCTTTAACATTAAAAAAAAATCACCACCCTTTCCAACTTACATTCCCAAGTCTGGTTCGTCCAAGAAGGCCGGCAACCTAAAAAAAATAAAGAAAGAAACATTAGTAACGTTTCTTTAATATTAAAAAAAAATCCCCAGCCCTTTCTAACTTACATTTCCAAGTCTGGTTCGTCCAAGAAGGCCAGCAACCTAAAAAAATAAAGAAAGAAACGTTAGTAACGTTTCTTTAATATTAAAAAAAAATCACCACCCTTTCCAACTTACATTTCCTAAGTCCGGTTCGTCCAAGAAGGCTGGCAACCTAAAAAAAATAAAGAAACGTTAGTAACGTTTCTTTAATATTAAAAAAAAATTCTCCCACCCCTTCCAACTTACATTCCAAGTCCGGGAGTCCAGCAATCTAAAAAAAAATAAAAAAAAAATCATGGTTTAGAAAACCGTAAAAATAGATTGATCATGATAATCAATGATCGTCAAATTAAATTAAAATGCCGAAACTATTGCATGTAAACGCCAAAAGGTTTTGGCAGTTTAGCAAAAATGAGTTTGATCACGTATTTTGAAAATGTGAAAGATTATTTCAAGATTTTATATTGTAAATTGATAGATTAGTTCTCTCAATTTGATCTATGGAAAGATTTTAGTAACATTTTGGAAGAATCAGCGGTATTAGATCTGTTACGCCTAAATGAAAAATTTATTGGAGACATTTCATCATTACAATATATTATATAATATATGACGACAGATTGTTTATTTAATTAATACTTTAATAAAAAAAAAATGAATGTTTATTGAATAAAAGCAATTTATTATAATAAGCTTTAATTACTCATAATTGAGGTCGAATTTTTTAATTTCAGTTGAATATAGGCCGATATCAAATCAAATTATAAAATAGTAAAAATATTAAAATAATAATTAGATGACTATATAAAATATATATATATTTAATAAAAAATAATAATAATAAAAGATAATAAAAAATAAAAAATAATAATAATAAAAATAATAAAAATATAAAAATATAAATAAAAAATAAAAATAAAAATAAAATATAAAAAATACAAAATAAAAAAAAAATAAAAATAAAAAAATATAATTTACGGATTCCGAGGCCGCCGATGCGCAGTGTTTCTACGCCGCTTACGACTGTGGTGGTTCCCTAAGAAATATATATAAATTTAGAACTTAAATAACTTAAATATAAATTAAAAAAATTCTTAATAATTACCAGGTCTGTCCCAAAACCTTGTGCGGAACTGCCTATAATATCTTTCTCCTTCCCGGGACCACCTTCCATTTCGCGCACCATTCCTCCATTCACAGAAATTCTAAAAATGTTAATACTATTAATTTTTTATTTTTTTTTATTTTTTTTTTATGATTTATTATTATTTTACTAACATTAAAATTCCTGACCAAGTTTCTCCACTTTCTTTCTACCTGTTGGCCAGTGAACCTCACGCGGAACCGTCTCCAAATTCTTCGAGCTAGGCTCTCCCAGAATTCGGAGCGGTCCCTCCCGGGTATGTCATGGTAGTAGTTGTTCCTTCTCCTTTACATTATTTATTTAATTTTTAGATCAGGAAACGTAAGAGAAAAAAAAACTAGAATATGATCAAAGTTATTTATTAGTTTTCATTTAATTTTTTACCTCCTATATCTTATTAAATATTCAGTTATTGCATCAGTCCAATTTGCGGGCATTTTAAGAAAAAGAATATATAATAATAAAAAATAACGGCAACAAATTTTAAGAAAAAGAATATATAATAAAAATAACGATAACAAATTTATTGTAAGAAAAAAAAAAAAGATGAAACCTCTTTTTATAAACAATTTTTTATCACCTTGTATTATTATATTAATTACCCTTCAAGAACATTTACGAAAATTGTTCTAATTTCTCAAATATGTCATGATTGTTATGATCTGTCTTCTTTATATTAATTATAATACAGATACAGATCTACAATACAATCAATCACAATGAACAAGTTAAACTTGACCTAAACTCAATTGTTATGATCGTGATTCCAAAATATCAAGATAAAGGTCTTTTTTTTAATTATATATCAAATCTAAAAAAGGTAAAATCTAATAATACAGATACGTAAATAAATAGTGTTTTTTATTTTGGTTTATAATAAGCTTTTGCCAATTATAGACTACAAATAAAACAATTACGGATCTACAATACATTACACAAAGATCTTGAGCGAACGAGTTAAACTCGAGTTGAACTCGAGTTCAACTCGAGTTCAAAGCGAACAATTTAAATTCCAAATAAAATATCCAAGATTAACAAAAAAGTTGGTAACGTTATAATGAAATCGGTAGTAAAACTTAATTTAATCATCTTTAATTAGGTATAAAAATTCTGATAAATTTAATAAAATCAGTGATTTTTTAATAATTTTATCAACTCAAGTTGAGCACGAATAGTGAATAATCAAGTTTGTGCTGCTTCGCTAATATTGACTTGTGTATTCGATAGGTGACTGATTTTGTGGCTGATGTGGCTGAATATAATATTACCCAAATAACCAATAAAAATTGATAATTTTGTTGATCATGTGATTGTACGATCATGGTTTAATTATTTATTTTTTTTTTTTTTTTTTTCAAAAACTTTTTCTCTCTCTCTCAAATTTTTACTTTATTGTTTTGTCTAAAAAATAAAGATAAAGGTATATTTTTTGTTGAAATTTCTTTTCCCATTATTATGTTATTTATAATATTACCCAAATAACCAATAAAAATTGATAATTTTGTTGATCATGTGATTGCACGATCACGATTTAATTATTTATTTATCGTTTTTTTTTTTTCAAAACTTTTTTCTCTCTCTCTCTCAAATTTTTACTTTATTGTTTTTGTCTAAAAAATAAAGATAAAGGTATATTTTTTGTTGAAATTTCTTTTCCCATTATTATGTTATTCTTAACACTCTTATTAATATATTTTTCCAACGTATTTCTTCTCACTAACGTCCTAAACAATGTTCTACTATCGAGTTTTTTACTTTATTGGTTTTTCTAAAAAATAAATACAAAGGTACATTTTTTGTTGAAATTTCTTTTTCCATCCTGTTAACACTCTTACTAATATTTTTTTCTAATGTGTTTCCTCCTACTAACGTTCCTACTAACGTTCCTACTAACAATGTTCTACTGTTAAACATTTTTTATTCCTTACTTTTACTAACACTTCTACTAACATTAACACTAACATTAATACTTATACTTTATATTTTTTTTTATTGACGTTCCTTTTCTACTTCTACTAACTTTCATACTAACATTAATACTAACACTTTCTAATGTAAAAATTTTTTTATTAACGTTCCTTTTCTTTTGCTAACACTTCTACTAATATTCATACTAACACTTTTATTACTAACATTTTACTTTCTTTCAAATTAAATAGATATAATGAAATGAAAACAAGCAAACAAGTGAACATTAATTGTAAATTTGTGTAAAGAGTAGTGAATTTTTTTTATAATATTTTTTGTATAATATTTTTTTTTATTATCGATTGAAAATATAAATAAAACTTTCAGTAATTACAATTAAATGAATTAAATTACTTTTAAATTACAATTGTATTTAAATTATAAATCTACTACTATTAATGCCCCATAAATGCTATACTTTTCGGCTATTCGATATGTGTGAAAATTATGAAATTATGCTTATATTTCAAATACAAATAGGATACATATCGGGTATATATAGGATACTTATTAGCACTATCCGATAAGTGTATAATATCTGTCTGATATTTTTTTAAAATATATCGGGTACCCAATAAATCTATGATATGTAACCGATATTTAACTACCCAATATGTATGAGAAATGTACCCGATATGTACATTATATGTCACCGATTTTCTGCATCCGACGGGTACATATCGGGTACCCGATATGTGTAGTATTATTAAATAGCATACACATATTTCACACATATCGGGTACATATCAGGTACCCGATATGTGCCCGATATGTACCCGATAGCATCGATTTTGACCAGTGTAAAAAGGTGCGAGAGTGGTGGAATTATCATAAGAACAAGGAATTGTGAAAAATTGTAAATATTGGGCAGTGATAAATAAACAGTTTGCATTTGCAAACCGCTAAAATCAATCATTATCATCGTTTTTTTTATTTAGTTTGTTATAACAATATAAAGAATAAATGCAATTCCTATAGGTTAACTAGTCGATAAAATAAAAATTTGCTATTTGCCTTAAAAGTTACTATCCTAACCACCTTTTTATGTCTAAACATTTCGATTGCGCTTAAAAAAATACATGTAATCATGCACTTAATACAGAATTTGGAAATCGTATAAACTTGCATCTCGGGTTGAAGTCAAAAAAAATAAGGAAAAGTTGACCATATGTAAAGTTTTTGTACAAAATGTCATACTATAAAAAAAAGCGTTGGAATAGATTGCCAGAAACCTCTAAATTGAAAAGTTCTTAAGGTTCTTTCGTTAATTATTTGAGCCAATATCACGTTGCATTAGACCATTCATTTTTGATTATTAGTGTTACACAAAATTTCAATTAGTGATCGACAAGTGAATCGCCTTATCCTGACATGACCACTAATTGAAATACAGTAAAGTTTTATAGTAATGAGACCCAGTGATCAAACCTTGTTTCTCTGGCCATTTTCACATGATTACAGAATTTTTCCGGAATTATAGGTACGAAGCATATATATTCAAATATATTTCAACATGTATTGTACAGTACAAGCGAAAAAGCTATATAGGGAGGTTATAAGTTGTTTGTTTATTATTTTTTTTTTATTCTGCTGAGACGTTATTTAATTTTTTTTGCTACTGATTCCTTTTTATGCTCTTGATTATATCGTGTTATCCAATTTTCTATTTTCTTTATTTTCGATATTTCGTCCATTTTTAACTCACCTGTTTTTACTTTTTTTACAATTCCTCAAACATTATAGAAGCAGTAAATCTATTTTTCTTATCCACATCGCCTGACAAAAAGCGGGTTTTAAAGAAGTTGTTTGACTTGTTCGGTCATGTGTTTTTCACCACGTTTGTCGTTAATCCAGAAACCGCAGTAGATCATGTGACAAATCAGTGAACTGCGCCATAATTAGTTTATTCAATATATTCAATATATTTGATATTATTATGTTTTATAATTTTATACAAATACCTTGCAAATGCTAACAGCCTTTCTGAATCTACACACAATAATATGACGACCAATACAGTCGCCACTAGATATAACGAACCCTCGGTTCCGGAGAGTTTTAGTTCGGTATATATAGTGAATTCGTTATATAAATATCGAACCGCCGGATGACTCTGGCCGAATTTATAGTACCGGCCAAGATTATAATTTCAAATAACACAAAGGCGATATTCCCGATATCTCATAATCCTAAAAGTCAGTGAAATGAACGTTGACTATCATTAACTGCCCTGGAAAAATTGATTTTTTATTGAATGAACCAACCATAAGTAGTAACTATTTTGTTTACTAATTACTGATAATTCTGGTCAGCGCCATAAATTTGGCCCGAATTAATTTATGGTCATATGACTGTTCGGTATAACGAATAGACCAATTGTCTAATATATTGGGCTGATCAAATCAAGTTCGGATGCGAAGGAATTTATTATAAAAATTCGTTATATCAAGTGTAATTATCTATAAAAATTCAGTTCTGAGAACTTTGGTTCAGTATAACAAGTTTTCGGTATATATAACCAGTGGTGTCTGTATATTTATGTCAAAATTTCAAGTTCTAATAGTAGACAAGAAGAAAATAGACTTTATTATTATGCCTAAAAAATTTTTTCATAGAAAAATAATAAATTTTTTTTTTTTTTATTACCGGTCATCACTACAAAAAAATAGATTGGGTCAAAAAAGTAGTACGAGGAGGGTCAAAAGGTAATTTTTGCAGCGTTACCACATGTAAAAATTACAAATCCATTTTATTACGGACAATAAAAAATATGTTTTCGTAAGCAAGAAACTCAAAAAAGGGCAAATTATCATGAACAATATGAAACTTTTGTTAAATTCATTACCACAAACCATTCATAAGAAAACAGCAACGTGTTTGACAATAACTTCGCATTCAAACCAGCAGTTTTCTCAGAACAGCACACAGCAACAACTAAAACATTTTCTTCATTTTCTTAGTATATAGCATAACTACGGTATATTCATGTTTCAAATTAAAACAAACCATTGTGAGTCCAGAGCGAAAAAAAAAATTTTTTTTTTTCTTTTTATATATAAATAGCACAAAATTTCAATGACGTAACGCGTGCAGTTGCCACATGATCTTCTATATCATTAACACTTCACTCCGGATAATTATCTGAGACAAATATTACAATTCATTACTGATTATCCTAGTCATTTAACATAACAAAGGAATAATTAATAATAAGACCAATAAAAATTGAAACTATAATTATTTTAGCATTATTTAGGTAGCCATTGCGACCAGTACTTTCATTATTCTGAATAACTATTGAACCATTAGGAAGACATATACATAAATACATATATTTATTACTATGACAATTACTTTTATTAGGGTGAAGTGTTTTAGTAAGAACTAAATACCATTACTGTTACATTCGTATTTTCAAATTAATTTGTACTACTACAAACCAAGTTCTACAGTATATCCGATTCATCTGATAGATTTTAAATCAATAGCACGATTGAAATTTCTATTAAAGGTTCCTACAATGACTTCGATGCAGCCTCTTTCATTGTTGTGATGCTCCTGACTGAACCAGATTTGAAATCTGAGCAACTACATTGATTTCATTTTTCCAACGGTTTAGCTAATAAATCACTACCATTTGAAAAAGCCTATGAAATAATAATGAATAATAAAAGAATAAAAAGGTTCAAAAATGTAAAATTTTTATATTAAATTATTTTTTTTTTTTAAATTAATTATTCTTTCTTGATAAATATTATTGTTATTTTTATTTCTCGTTAAGATTAAGTGAATAATTAAATTGTAACATTCGTCAATTATCGTGATTAATTGTTTCTTTGATTTTATCTAAAAATACGTGTAAAAGGTCACATAATATGATATGTGTAATATACTGTACATTGTATGTAGTATGGACATTTTAAAGTTATTTACCAGGATTATATAAACTGTAAATTTTAACATCGTAATACGTTTATTTTTATTTTTATTTAGTTTCTATTAATTCTATAATACCACAATTAATTACAGTGTTTGGCAAATGACTTGAAATGACAAATGATTCAAATGATAAATGACAAATTTCATTGTTCAAATGACAAATGATTTAAATGTATAATGTTGGCCGGTATAGTTCTGGCCTGCATTATGTTTATTTTTTTTTATTTTTGATTGAATCACATGATAGTAATATTAACCAATCAAAATCAAATGACTGAAATGACCAAATGACAAAGGATTATGAATAATGACAAATGATTATTTGAATGGTCAAATGACCAGGACTGATTAATTATAATACGAGATTACATCGGCATGCTATAATATTTCTGAGAGATTATCTAAAATCCATCTACTGCAAGCGGAGGTGTGTTACTGGTATATCTAAGCATCTGTGTTTAAATTTTGTACGACCTAAATAAATATTTTTTTTTTTCAAACAGTTTAGTTTTAGGGGGATTACCAAAAGGGTCATTGGTGCTGTCTGTGTTTGCATTACAATGATGAAATTAGAAATGAATACATATGAGAAATTCATGTATATTTTTTTATGCACAACTACCTAAAAATATATTACTAAAGTTTTATTTTTTGTTGATAACGATAAAATAAAGTTTTTTTTTAAAAAATTTCCATCCATATTTTAATTTATATTCGGTATGTGTTTGGTAGTATTCGATTTGTAGAAATACTCTACTTGTCACCATTTCTGAAAACGGTAAAAATGAAGAGATCGTAGTAAAAAAAAAAAAAAAAATTTTAATATACAGGTGTTTTTTTTTTCTTCCGAAAATTATCATTGTCATACCTATATAAAAAATTTTTTTTCTTTTTTTTTTTTTTTTTTTTTTTTTTTTTTTTTTGTAAAAAATTCGGGACGGAATCAAAAAAGTTAGATCCTATTTACGTATAAGAATCGTAACGAACTAATAAAAATGACAATGTTAAAAATAAATTTAATGATGATAAATTTATTACAATGATTGAAATTGTCTAAAGAAATTTTTTTTTTTTTTTAATTTAATTAATAATTTCATCTGCACGTGCATTTAAACATTTTTATCCACTCTAATGATTTAAAAAATATATTATATAAAGTAGAATCTTATCAATACCAATATCACTTTGTTTATTTTAGTGATCAAGAAAAAAAGAATTCTACGATTTTTTCATTAGGCTTTTTTTGTTGCATATCTAACGTCGAAATAAACAATAGAAATTGTGATAACAATGATACCAAAAACGTTATATAAAATGACAAATTGGCAAAATGACAAAATAAGAACTGATCGTACAAGATGAAATAAATATATGTATGTATTCATAATATAATAAAATCACACATATTACAGTACTAAATACTAATATTTTACATAATGAAGAATCGATAAAAAAGATTTTTTTTTTTTTTTAAAAAAAAAAGGTCGCATTTTGACATTGTAATATGTTTATTTTTATTTTTATTTTTAATAATTCTTTAATACCACGATTAATTATAATAAGAGATTATATCAACATGCTATAATAAAACTCGTGTATTTCTATGAGGTTATCTAAAATCTATCTACCGCAAACGGAGTGTGTTACTGGGTATACGGTAATAACGGTATACTGTACTGGTACTGGGTATATCTATGTGTCGGTGATTAAATTTTGTACGACCTAAATATTCAAACAGTTTAGCTTTAGGGAATTACCTGATGCTGTGTTTGCATTATAATGATGAAATTAGAAATGAATACATATGATAAAATCATGTATATTTTTTATGCACACTATCTAAGATACAAATATTACTAAAGTTTTATTTTTGTTCAATAAAGATATAATGAAATTTTTTTTTTTTGTAAAAAATTCGGGACGGAATCAAAAAAGTTAGATCCTATTTACGTATAAGAATCGTAACGAACTAATAAAAATACAATGTTAAAAATAAATATAATGATGATAAATTTATTACAATGATTGAAATTGTCTAGAAAAGTTTTTTTTTTTTTTTTACTTTAATTAATAATTTCATCTGTACGTGCATTTAAACATTTTTATCCACTCTAATGATTTATAAGAATATATTATATAAAGTAGAATCTTATCAATACCAATATCACTTTGTTTATTTTAGTGATCAAGAAAAAAAGAATTCTACAATTTTTTGATTGGGCTTTTTTCGTTGCATATCTAACATCGAAAATAAACAATAGAAATTGTGATTACAATGATACCAAAAACGTTATACAAAATGACAAAATGGCAAAATGACAAAATTAGAACTGATCGTACATGATGTATAAATTCATAATATAATAAAATCACATATATTACAGTACTAAATACTAATATTTTACATAATAAAGAATCGATAAAAAGATTTTTCTTAAAAAAAAAAAAAAGTCTCATTTTGACGAGAATTTTTGGGAATAACTCGAATAAGAAAAAAAAAATATGTATCAATTCCTTATTATGGAAATGAAAGGGCAATAAAAGTGATTTAAAAATTCTAAAAGAGTTATATTTAGTTCTTCACATATAAAAAAGTAATGAAAAAAATTTTTATTTATATTTTAAAAATAAATACTTGAGCTTAATAGTTAATGACATTATTTATTTTGAAGTTTTAAACAAGTAATAAAATGAAAAAAACGATTGAAACTTCTAAAAAAGTTAAAAAACCTTTCATAAAAAATTTCGGAGTACGTGTTAAAAGAACTCCATAACATTGTTACAAAAATAAACGACAAAAGAAATAAAAGTGTTATCTTTTTTCTTTTTCTATTCAAAGGTCCAAAAAAAATCTTGTTTAATAAATTCGGCATATACTTTAAAAAAATGTGATACAAGATTGTTTTCTTTTCTTTTCTTTCCCCTATTTTTATTTTTATTTTTATTTTTAAAAAAAAATTTATATTTAAAAATAAATTCATACCTAGAATAATTTGACGAATTTCTATAAAGCTAAATTAAGGCATATATTATTTTTTTCCAAATGCAAGTGAAATCATCCATTAACATTTGAAAAACCACAATTTGAAATCCCTTCAAGTGTTGAATTGGATAATTATGATGATGGCGCAAAAATCGCTCGGATAATTATTTTTAATAATTAATTTTGCTCCTCCTAAAGTTTGTGTCGAATGCGAATTTTCACATAAAAATTCATTTATTGTAAATACCTAACACAATAAAATAAACCAGTGATCTAGAATTTTTTTTTCGTATCTATATAACAAATTTTATTATGAGGAACAACGTTGCATTATTCTATAACAAATAATTATGAATTTATAATATTTTGATAATTTGTAATCCAATTTTAATAATTTTTTTAATTTATAATAATAGTTACGTGTGTCGATTTGTCGATCATCATGTGAAATTGAACCAATAAACAAGTGACTTCTTATATGCAATACTTGTATATCAGATATGTAGTATTGCAAAATCTCATTAATAATGTATAGTACTGTCATAGGATACATAATTAAATTACACAGTAATTTAAAAAGCTCAAACTCCGTTAAATCTGATAAATTAACAGTTAGATATTCGAGGACTTCTATTAGAAGTAAACGGCTCCTGTCTTTGAATAAAAAAAAAAATACTACTTTTTATATTCTTTTTTTTTCGCTCTTTTACCACATGATGTTGTTAACATTATTGGAATTTTTGTTTCAATCCGTACTCCAAAATTTTTCGTAAAGAATCTATTTTTTTTTTTTTAGATTTTTCAATAATTTTTCTTTTTTTTTGTCATTCGTTTAAAAACTTTAACGCCACTAAGCTTAATTATTTATTTTTTGAAATGTAAATAAAAAAAAATTTTTCTCTATATCCATTTTCTCTATGTTACTCTTTCACTTCCATAATAAGGAATCGAATTTTTTTTTTTCTTCGGATTTCGGAATCATTCCCGAAAATTCCCGCCAAGAATGACTTTCTTATGTATAGAAAACAGAAATAATTAATTTATTAGTACTGTACGAATTTTATATTATGGTGCAACATATTGCTGATCAACATCATTTCTAATTGTCATTCTGTCATTATGTATGACTATTTTGGTATCATTTACTATAAACATAATTTCTATTGTTTCTTTCTTTCGATGTTATTGATGCAGTATTATTGTTAATTATGCAACAAAGCCTGATGAATTTTTTTTTTCTTTGATTGCTAAGATGGATAAAAAATTGATATTTTACAATATTATTTTTTAATATATTTTTCTTAAAATGAGATTGTAAACTTATTACATTGACGAAAATGTTTAAATTCACGGTCCAAATATCCGAAATAACAAAACTTTTTAGACAATATCATTTTTATTATAATCGGATATAGCCTTATTAATTTGTTATAATCAATGTATCACATCAAATTTATTTTTAGCGTCACCGTTCATTACGATAAATGGGATTTAACTTTTTAAACTAAAATCAATGAATTTACTTTTTCGAAAGAAATAAATGTTTGCATAAAAATATCGGTTCTTTTTTACTACAATCTTTTCTTTTAAGCGGCATCATTTACTTTAAGTTTATACTTTTATGTACATAAATTAATAGTATCTTTTACCAATTTCGTCATTATAATGCAAACACAACACGTAGTACTTTTATGCATGTAAACTATTTGATCATTATAATGCAAACACGACATGATAATTCTATTTTGATCATTATAATGCAAACACAACACAATGCATTTGTGTTTTATTTAAGTCATACTAAGATTTAGTCGCTCGATATATTACACCCCAGAAATTAAAGCCCTGGTTATGACGATCATTTTCAAGTTTTCGGGGTATACAGTATATTCCATTAAAATATTCATTTTAATGCAGAGTTGTTATTTTTAGTATACATTTCATTAAAAATCGTGAACCTCTTTTCGTTACCCAAAATTGGAAGTCTAATATGCGGTGATCCGGAGTCCGGCTTTGTTATGTCATTCGATATTGGAGAAGTTCAAGATGCAGAGACCAAGTTTATTGATTGAAATTGAAAATTATATCCATATTCACCTTTCATTCAATAATATTCTTTTTTTTTTTTTTTGCTTAATTTGAAAAACAAAAAAAATAATATTATCGCATAATCCTGTAGGATCATTTGATTGATATTTTTATCATTGTATAACTTGGTTTGTTTGCGTTCGATATTAGGGTACGGATGATTTATTTGTTACATAGAGCATGTCGTAAGATAATATAATTTAGATACAATCACCCCTTAAATTGAAAAATCTGAAAGAACAAATGCTATACATTTTTATTTTACCATATTTGATTAATCAAAAAAAAGATAGTCTTTGACAAATTAATAATTAACGAGGATGGAACTTTTATTAGCTAGTATTAGTTGCTCTCATTACCATGAATTTTCATTTTGAAAATTTTTATGTATACTGTAGCAGAATTTGCAGTAAAAAAGTATCGAATCGTAATGGAATAAAATAATGTTCCTGTTAACCGCATTTCATGATTGGCTCATATATGTATCACGTGAAGCTTACATTAGCTAAAAAAAAAGTGTGGCAGGTCAATTTAAACGAGTAGAATCATAAGATCATTCATAAATAATAATAGACCATAAGAGAATCGTTGCAATTATAAAAAAAAATTTAATCGGTAAAGTTTAAAATAAGATAGAACAAAACATAATTTTATTTGTAAAAAAAAAAAATTATAAAATTACATTGAAGATTCATAAATAAAATTTAAAATATAAAAAACTAATAATCTATAATATTTAATAGACTCCGTTATCACCTTGAACAAGAGTTGTTAAACTTATGACCAAAAGATCAAGTAAAAACATCATGATTTATGTATATTTAAAACTTTGCCCCACCACTTTCACCGTCACCCTGAACCATTGTATATGGGTCAAGAATAGGATGACTGCCACAAGTAAGGCTGAGATCGTTAAACGTATGATTGAAAGGTTGAGTGGAACCATCTCTATTTATACGTACATTTAATCCACTTGTGAGATCATAGATGACTTTATTGTTTTTAACAATCGTAAAATTGTAATGACAACCTTGTCGGAATCCACCAGTAAAAGCTCCAAAAACAGTAGTAGTCCCGTCTTCATGTTGAAAATAGGTCACGCCACCTCTAAATGGACCGGAGGATCGAGTCGAATTGAAATTTGCAAAGGCAGTTAGACATTTGCACCACCGTTTATTAATAGTGGGAGCTGGAGAGGCGGAAGAGATGGTAACAGTGATTAAGAGAATATAGACTAACAAAGTCAAATATAAGAGTTTGTTCATTTTTAAAGATTTTTTGAAGAAGAAAATTTTATTCTTTAATAAATGTTTTGTTAATTATTTTCGAATACTTATAATTCGATGAGGATACGAAGGTGAGAAATTTTTACCTTTTTATATATTCTTCAAACTTTATCAAATTAATCAGTGAGATCATTTAACGATAATCAAAAATGCATATGCGCCCTGCGTCCTTAACTCATTTATTGAATCTTTTTACTTTAGCAATTAGTCTAGAAATTTGGAATCCATAAACATATTTAATAATAATAGGGAATACATCTTTAAATTTATATCAGTTAATTTAAAATTATAAATAGGTTAATCGAATTCTTTGGAAATTCTAAAAATAACGATTGTAGGTTCTACTTTTGTTTTACCCGTAAAAAGAGATTACACGTGTCGATCCTACTCGTTTTTGTTGTTTGTACTTTGTAGGGTAACCTAAACAGAATTGTCAAAAACCGGTTTAAAACCGGTTTTCAAACCGGATGGTACACCCGGTTCCAAACTATGTAAATCATCTACTGTAAATCAATGAAAGCCCTTTTCTTTATTTTAGGGTCTTTTAATGTTTGCATCCCAAGGGTGTATACAATACAACCACTTTTGGAGGAAGCTAACCAAATCACGACTAGTAAATTTTTTTCATTCATTGCTTTCACGGTATACGGCCGAAATTTCCATTTTGATGATTTGATGATTAGAAAAGGTTGTTTTCCGATAGTTTAAAAATTTTTTTTTTTTTATATAAAAAAAAATGAATTTAAATTCATGCATCCTCACTAAATTGTCAAGGCATTCCTCAAATATGAAATTAAATTTACTTTTATCAATTTTAACAATAATTTTATTTTCAACCTTAGTAAAATCAGATTCTATTATATCATATACGGAAAATGCAACCCAAAGTGAAATTCTAGTATACAAGTTAATAAATTATGACAATAATGTTATAGTTTCTCAAATAATTAGTATAAATAATAAAACTTCAACAGATTATGGAAAACTTGGATACTTAGATACTACCTTGTCACTACGTGTAATATATCCCAATGGGACTATTATACCAATCGATCTTTCAATTGATGAATTGGAAATACAACCTTTGAATTTTCAAATTTTCACATATAATATTGAACCTAACCTTGGAATTCGATGTCCTATTCAAATTAATGCTATGAAAAGTAATTTTATATTAGTAACTTATACAGTGGCTGCGGATACAAACAATTATTCTACTTATTATGAATGGGCAATGGTTATCGACTTTAATGGAAATATTCTCAGGTTAGAAAAAACCGATTTAACCTTTTGGAAGGAAATGAAGCATATAATGTATTTTCTTTTATTTCTCTTTTTATAGTAAATATATAATGGGTCCTAGTTTCTTTGACGCGAAATATGGTAATATATGGATACCAAACGTTGCTAAATATATACCAAATGCTGATGATGAAAGGGGATTCCTACGTATGGCATCTGCGGAAATTAGCAATATTAAATTGCAGCAATTGATAATGTATTTACCATGTTAATAAGAATAAAATAAAAAATTTTAATGTATAGTTCTAATTTGTAATTTTTTTTTTCTTTTTTATGAAGAACTGAAAATGGGACAATTAACCAGCTTTCGGAATTGGATATACCTTTTCTAGCAACGAATAATGAAGTTACAACAATAGCGACATTGGACGGAAATTACGCGATTATTTATTCCAATAATACGGATCCAACAACAGCTCCCCAGAATCCTCTTCTGTCACAAGGAGGAATTTATGCTCAATTCATAGAAATTGTAGAAAATGGAACATTATTAAATTATGAACCGGTTGTCCTTTATCAAACCACAGTTCCATTAGTTTTTGATTTTTTCTTCTGTGGTATCAATTATGCAGGGATTGGTCATGTTTGTGCATCAACTTTTACTATAAACGATCAAAATAATTCAAGCGTATATTATTTAACAGTACAATTCCTTTCAAAAGGGTCTGTGTTTAGCGTTAGTGCCACTTCTTTTGAAACTGGTCAAATGCAAGGAATCTCACAATATGACATTAATTCATTACGTTATGGAGGTTTTTTCTTTTGTGGTATGATAACAGGATATCAAACTAATGTTTATGGTTATGTTTTGGAGGACAACGGTAATCTGATTCAATGGAACCTTTCAAATCCCACATTATCAAACGCTATATTCTCTCATGTAATTTTATCAAACAACACACTTGTGTTTCCTCGACCGGAGGTAGAACAAACTTGGAGTTTGATCTCCACTGATTTACCTAGAATTTATGATAAAGGTAAAATAACAGCTAGAAAAATTTTTTTTTAACTTTTCTAACTTTACAAATACTACAAATATCTAGATGCTGGTTATGAGAATATAGCTATCAATACCACAACTCCAACAATTGGTCAGGTGATTGATCCAACCACAACTAACTTCCTTACAATCACGTATAATCAACCAGTTGATTTTTCAAATGGCACAATCACCATTTTTCAAAGTAATGGTTCTAGTCCTGGGATTATACGTCAGATCGTTAATGGCCTAGAAAATTCAAATTATGTATCACATATTAATAATAATACCGTTAGTATTACGGTAATTGAAAGTACACTTAATAGTCCTGGTGCAACATACTATGTTACGATGACAAACACTTTTGTATCGAGCCATTTTTATGGTGAGCTTCTTTTTGGCTTAAGTCATGATGTTTGGCATTTCACAACACGTGAGTACTTTTTCTTCTATGTAAAATGACGATCAAATTTCATTATACTAAATTTAATTAATTTTTAATTAGTCGTAAATGAACAAGAAGAAAGTCAAATAAATAAAATTAAAGGAGAAATTCAACGATTTTTATATGACATTAATGGACAAGTTAGATTGACTCAAGAAGGAACCGTTTTTTTTGACGGTCTAAGTCGTGATCAACGAATAGAATTTTTTAAAAATTTGACACAAGAAATAACCGATGCTCTTCCTGTTACACCGGGACGCATAACTACCTCTTGGAAATTTCAAATTGACACTTCACTTCCTAACGATCAAAAACAATATCTTTTATCCATCAATATTAAAAAAGCTAATCATCCGACGGATAGAAAAGTTGATCTCACCGCTAAGGATTTAAACTTTATGATTAAGAATATGGCGATCACTACGTTAGCATCTGGATATTCTTCAAAATACTTGGATCAAAGTTATGGATATGATAGATTTCGTAAATATTTAACTTTTTTTTAAAAAAAATTTCTGGCAAGAATTTACCAAATTATAACATCTTTTTTTTAATTAAATTATAAACAGCAAGTTGGATTGACGAAAATAGAAATAAAATCATCATAACAGCTGCGGGCATTGTGTTCTTGACTCTGCTTGTCTTATTGTCTATATTACATGATGAAGATAGAAGAGATAAAAACGTTCTTGGTGTATTTTTTTCTTCTTTAAAATCATCAATCTTTAACAAAAATCAAGGGAATGATGATAATAAGGTAAAATAAAGCCACTACACTTTAGTTGAGAAAATGAAATGCTAACATATGACTTAATCTAGATAGACCATTTTAAAATTTATAAGTATGGGCGCATTATTGCATCATTTGTGACGGACATTCTTTTTGCTAGTATCGACTCAAAAAGCATCCAAAATATTTTTTATGTGAGGTAATTAATTTATGAACAAAATTAATTTTTATTTTTTTTTTTTTAAAAAAAAAAATAGAGTTCCAAATACTTACGATAATAAATTTTTTTCCAAGTGTTTTCTTTATAATATTTCCATATCTTGTAAAGTTAATGTTTTGTATTAGATTTATACTTGAGGAGATAGGCCCAAAAGTAGCTCCGAGTCTTTCGATCAGTCCAGATAATGTTTCAGTTCAGGTCGATTTAAAAGACAATCCGAACAATTTAGATAATGAAGATTCAAAAGAAGTTCCGAACAATTCAAATAATGAGTTAAATGCAGTTCAGATCAATCCAAAAAATGAAGAATCAAAAGAAGTTTCGATCAAAGATTGGTTAACAAATGAAAATGATAGTTCGAAAAATAAAAATAAAATTAGAAAAATTGTATTTACAGCAATAATAATAATAGCAGGAGTTGATTTTGCAGCTTTAGATATACTTGAATCAAATTTGGGCATTAAACGTTTTAAACTTAAATTTAATGCAAAGAAATCTAAAAATTCTGAAGATATAATCTCTAAGGGAGAATTAATTTCTACACTTATTAAAGAAATTCCTGAAGTCATTACTAAGGTATGTATACCTTTTTTTTTGTATAACCCCCTTTTTTTTTCTAAATCAAATTTAAATAAATTTAATTTTTTTTGATTAATAGGGTTACCTTTTGAGTCAGGTGGTTAAATTTAGTTACTTAACAGTACTTACTTTAATATTTTCTATTTTTTCTGTTTTGAAACTCTTTATAAAATTGTTACGTGAGATGTTGTAAGAATTTGAAATGTGAAAGTAAAGAATATTTTATGTTTTTTTTTTATTTAACTTCTTCCAATTATAGTTTTTAAATGTTTCATAAAGAAAGTGATAATAAATTTATTTATGTTATACGTAATTAGTGTAAATATTATTGGCTAATCATGATCATATTTTCGATTTGATTATTCAGATCCAATCATATTTTAATAAAGAATGTTGCAAAATCCAATTAATTTGAAAAAAAAAAGTTATTTTTACAATATCAATAGAAAAAATGGAGCGAATTAATAAAATTAATCTAATAAAAAATGCATTTTGCAACGTTATATTAATAAACAATGTTGCGAAATGTTCTTTTTTAATTAATTTAATAAAAAAAAAACGCGTTTCGCAACCACTATATCAATAAAAAAAAACATTGCGAAACATTTTTTTTTTAATTAACCTAATAAAAAAAATGCGTTTCTTTCTTTAATGTGTATATTGCGGTTGGTATTTCGTAAATAATATAATTATCTACGAACTACGAATTAAATATTATTATGAAGCCATATAATTTACGTTAGTGTTACAAAAGAATCTTTCGTTAAAATTGCTAAATCATTTAATGAGTCACATCTAATATGAAAATTTGAAAGTTTTATTTCAAATATAAAAGTCAGTTTAATTTTTTTGAAAATTCATTGCGCCACACTGCACCGTTAATCTGACATTCCAGACGTGCTAATCAAATTGAATGTTATGTGTACTAATAAAAAAATATGCGTAAATTATAAAAAAGAGATCCATATTATATAAATTGATTAATTTAACTATAAAGGAACGAAAATAAAAATTACTAATGCGATACGGTACATAATTAATACAATCGTTTTATAAATTCTCTCAAAGTTCAGACAGAAAATACTACGGTTAGTTTTATATACGAAAATGCTTTATTTCATTACTTCATCACATACCGAAAAATCATCATCATCTAACCTAAATAATTATAATTTTTCATCATATCTTTGACCTTCTTTATATTAGTACCACGTTTTATAGTAAAGTTTTCATGCGAATTTACATTAGTTCATTGAGTTTTTATCGCAGCAGGATAGTTTAGAAAAACATGACACCGTGACTAGTGCTCCTACCTGGTCAAGTCGGATCGGGTTTTGAGAATATACTTGACCAGATCCATCTGCCGGGTCGGTTCATGCGGGTCACGGGTCATTACAACTGATTTCATAATGTACGGTCATTTCTTGCCAAGAGTAACTTGGTAAAACGTGGAAACCCGGTAGAGATCAAAATGAAATAAAGAATATACCACTATACTCGGATTAGTGCTCCGAATCTATTGATATAATTTTACCTTATTCTGATTTCTGAGTTTTACCAGGTTTTATCGAATGTAATAAAAATGAATGTGTCTCGTACATTATGAAATCAGCTATTAAATCATCAATACTGACCCGATTTAAAAGTCGAATCGGGTCAAATTAACCCGGGTCAACTCGTATTGTTCGGAGCACTAACCGTAACTCTCTAGATTCCATCCTTCATAATTTTTTCCAGTTGCACTGAAGATTTTTCTTGTATACATTACAATAATTAATCTACGTATTAGATTTTGTATATGAAGGGTTAAAAAAAAATGATTAAAAAAAAATGTGGTTACATGGAACGCTTCGACTATGGCTTTCGAGAAAGTGCTTAAGAAATATAAATGAGATTGTACAATTACCATATTAGTCATTGACAGGACCATTTATTTTACGAAAAAGACATGATTAATTATTGATAATGATTTCTAATGCTAATAATTTATTTATAATACGTGAAAATACTTAATTTTTTTTGTTCAATTTAATACTAAATCATTATATTCTGGAATTTTTTTGAGTTTATTAATTAATACTTTTCTACTTACATTTTGTATTGAACTTAAAAGATTGAAAAAAAAAATAAAATTCTGCTCAACTGCAGAAATAATGTTTCTAAGACATTCATAAGACATTCAAGGTAAGTTGATCTTGAGGTTCATATCATTTAGAGTTCGGTGTGATCGTAAACTGATTATTAATTTCTTCAAGAAAATTCGTTTACTCATAAGTGAGGCTATCGATTAGTCGATCTGGTTTCCTGTGTTGGACTTATTACAATGGGTGAAAACCGCTGCGGTATTATTCATGGAATAGAGTTCCAAGATAGAATCTATCGATTATTCTTCGTTGAGAGCTTGTATAGCATCGAAAACAAAGTTGACAAAATCAACTAATTGAAATTATCAATTTTATAGCAATCATCTTAAAAACTTGTAACAAACAGGACTGCTCTAACACCAGCAGAGTCGCACTTGAGAGCGATAGAGCTTATTTTTCTATGTCTCGTCATCAGAAGCGACAATTGAACCTGAAATCTAGGTGTATAAATTAGAAGATGTGGTTTCCGGTTTCCCATCTATATTTAACACTGCTTAGTCGCAGTCTTTCGTAATAGAATTCTCTTCAAATTAGTCATATACAAATTGAAAAATATTTTTGAATAAATAGTAAGAACTCTGAGAACTTACACACTGTCGCTAGTGTCAACAGATGAGTAAGTTCCCTAATATATACTCTTCCTAATTCCTATTTGGATAATAGAACAATTGAAAATGATAAATCAAATTTGATAAAATTCTAACATTCAAAAAATTCCCGAGTTCCTAATCATATTCAAACTCTCCTATTATCAATATTTCGGATAAATTGCGTTTGAGAGCAAAACTATTTCACGGATTATTGAGATTCTTTTACTTTAGATTTTGATTAGATTTTAATGGAACAGTTAAAATCAAATCATGAACCGTTTTATAAGGATAAAAAAAAACGTGTTCAAGAAAAATAGAAAGTCACGTGAATACCGTGATAGTGATAAGATAACATATGCGCGCATCCTTGGAATTAGATTTATACTAATAATTTTATAACAATTTGCCTGTTTAACCGTAATTATGTTTCACAGTCCAAATCAAAACTGTACTACATGATCATCTAATGTAATATTGGTCAGAAGATCAAAAAATTACCTCACTAAATTCGAAAAAAAAAATAATTGTAAATATCAACTTCAAACCCATCGTCCATTATAAAACCCATCTAACTTGTAAGTTGTAGCAACTTGACAGTTTCGCGAATAAGTAGTAGTTACTAAATAACAGTTAAACACCATTTGACAAATATTTGAGTACAAAACACTGTTATAACACTATAAACATTTTATTTTTAAATTATAAATATTTTACAAGATAATTTTGAGATTATTAACATATTTTTTCATAATAATAATATACTATAACATGTCTCTTATTAGCATATGGAGATTGTATAATATGTAATAAATTTTATCGGTAATTTACTATTTAACGATTTTTGCTAGTACAACTAGTTACTAATCCTTTATTTTATTACTATGTTAAATTGTAAATTATTGGTAAACTATTATTAGACTGTACTGTTTTTAATATAGTATTATAATTAATTATTATTTATTTATTGAAAGTGCAATTTTTATAGTATTTCTTAACTATCATCACTTTCTTGTACTTGTAGTCTTTTCTTTTTTTCATGATAATATGATCTTCTTCAGGTGCATGTGATGCGGAATTAATACAACTACCTTTTTCCATAATTTCTTTCGCAGTACAGAAGCTAGAAACATTTGAAATGGAATCCTCCTTTAAAAAAAAAAAATTACTAAATAAATTTACGTACATAAAAGTGTCTTTAAAAACATTATCTTTACCGAGATTCATCTACATCAAAATCGGAATCACTTTCAGATATTGAAGTAGATTGAGAGAAGTCAGATTCATTAATTGAATTTTTTCGTTTCTAATATGTAAAATTTGGCAAATTATATTATTTATTATTTATTTAAGTAGTATTTTTCAGAAGTAAAAAAAAAAATATTTACACTTGTAGTATTTAAAGATGGTAATAAAGGAAGTCCATTAAGTTGGTTAACAATTCCAGAAAGTGCCTCACTTTTGTGACTATTGTTTGGTTTTGCATATGCACGATAGCCACCAACAGAATGATGGCCAGTAATCGACATACCAGTATTTTCAGGAATTTCAAGGTCAAATAATTCAAAAATACTTGTTTTTCTTCCAGAGTGATTGCAAATATTCCTTTCTTTTATATCAATATTACATTCAACACATATGGTTTTAAACATAGAACGGATGGTGTGATCGGCAATTTGCTTATCTCTATACCACTTCCCTTAAGCTATAGCTAATAATACAAAGTTATTTATGCTAAAATTTTAGTAAATATCAAAATAATAAATACCGTTAGCACTTCAACTAACTGATAAATAAAGGTATGGACATTTTCCTTTTTGAGGTCGAAGAGAAAGAAATTTTCTGATGTCATGATTTGGACCAGCAATTCCAGGAGGGTCAGGAGGAAAAGGAATATTTAAATCAAATTGATTGCCATTAACTCCTCCCTGATCATTTTTTTGTTGTCCTTTTTTAAAAATAATCCCATCTGGAGTATCAGCTAATTGGGAAGCGAGTAAATTAACATGCTCACCACCTCTTGGTGCACCTAATATACAAATTCAAAAGAAAACTCATTTTAGCAAGCCAAAAGGAACATTAGGATTCAAAGTTTCATGTTGAATTATATGACGAATCTCATCAGTAGATAACCCATCTGTAGATTTTGTTTTGCCAATACCCTTTTTTTTCATATCCTTAAGGAGACCATCAAAACGTGCATATAAATCAGGAAAATCAACCTTATTATGTAAACTGTATCACCAACCTGGTTTAACATCTTGCAAATATCTGCTAATTGCAAACAAAGCATTTTTTAAAGAAGTTCATGAATAATATTCTCCATTTTTAGAAGTTACACCACAGAGAAATTGAGTAACTTGTAGTTCAATAGTATCTTTATCTTGACTTTCTAACAGATAATTATAATTAACATCTGCTCTCCACTTGTTCATTATTTTAACCCACTTTTCAGTATTCATAACTGTGTTTTGAGGAACTCTGCCTTTCGCAAGTGCTGATAGTTGTTCAAGTGAAGGTAAATGATTACCTTTGGGTGAAATATCTTGTGCCATTTTTATATTATAAAAAAGGAAAAGTATTTTGGGAAAAATAAGACGCGTAAAAGAGAGAGAAAAAAAATAAGATCAGCTTTTGTGGAAAAAATGTCTAATAAAAGCTAAAAAAAATTTAAATTAACTATTTTATATAAACCGATAAAACAGTTACTCAGCACTACATGACCTCGTAACTGCGGCACTGCCGTGCCTTATATGTATTTGCAATAAGAATATGATCAGTGGAATTTGCCGAGCTGCGCTCAGCAAATTCCACCAATCATATTGCTTATTGCAAATACAACAGTTACTCGGCACTTCGTGCCTTGTAACTATTAAATACTAAAGTTATGTTCAATAAAAAGTGCAAACTCTTTAAAAATGTAAAGAGCGTGTCAATATATCGCAAAATAAAAAAAAAATATTAAAAATATCGTGATCATCATGTGATTCCAAAAATGCGTGGATATGACTACTCCAGCATATCCACGCATTCTTAGAATTGGGCCAAATTTGTGGACCCTAAAAATGGATTTATTCATATAATTTTTGGTGTAATAAACACAGGTGATCAATAAACTAGGCTATTAAAAAAAAATTACATAGTAAAAAATGTGTCTAACCCATCGACGCTTTTCAAAACCCATCCAAATTTTTTAACAAGGTAATGGACATTAAGATATTTTAATCACACTTAGCGCAACATTGATTTGTTTTACTTTTAGGAGTTTTTTATTTATACTTCATATATTAATAATTTTTTAATAATATTTTTAGCTAAAATTCAAAAATATGAAACTTTTAAGAAAGCATTGGCTAATTAGACAATATTTTAGTTTTTGTAAGATGTATTTAATATTAGTATTAATAAAATTATGTATAAATATTATTTTATTTTTTATTTATTTTGCAAGGTGTATGTAATACTAATAAAATTATTTTTAATTTTCTTAGGTACATAATTAATGTAATGGAGTTAAACTCATCATCGCCAAATTTTCTTTGTAACATATGCCTCCATTCATTTAATTCAGAACATGGCTTACTACTACATCGCAAAACTATCAGCAAATATAATAGGCCTACAGAATATATAGACATATTACCTTCACAAACAATTAAAGAATTTTGAGAGATTTTTGTATATTATATTCATAGGAAGTTAAGCAAAAATCATACCAGAGCTGGGCATCAAACAGTTTCTTTTCCTTGTACCAAAAGTCAGTTTTTCTCAATCTTTTGTGGATTTATTCATTCATTCCAAGCCAAAAAAGGTATTTACAAATGTTTCTTTCAAGAAAGTTGGGGAAAAAACAATTAAATTATATCTTTAATGATGAGCAATAATCAATAAAACATTATGATCAAGGGTAAAAAACATATATAGTTTTACTAGATCAACTGAATGAATCATGTAATAGTGGGGTAGGGACTCGTGAAACTAATTCTTTAGCTGCACTTATTAATCAAAGAGCAGCCTGTAAGAAAAATAAAAAAAAAATTCTCGTTATAAAAGAGGAGAGGTTATTATTAAATGGAAAGAAAAAAAGGATCGTGAAATTAATGATAATTTTTGTTATGCTGGACATGTTACCATGAATTTTTATATATCTCAAATTAGAAGTTTAAATTGATTTATTTTGAAATGTAAATATTGATTTGTTTAGAGTAACTAATAAAATATGAAATTTTATTAATTTTTTTTATTAATAATTCAAATTTTTTGACGTTTGTCACAAATAAGAGAAATATTATCAGATAATTCATAAAGTGATCTATTTTCTTCTTCAAGTATTTCTATTATTGCAGTTTTAGAATTAACAAGTTTGCCTCCATCTTTCATGGTTTTGTGGAAAAAAAAGATACTTGCATATGGTTCTTCTTTTCAACTGGAGAACAGGAAAAGGATTTAATACCCCATTTATTATGTTTTTCCATAAATTCTCGTACATGTCATACTAATACATGCATATATGGGGTTATATCTGCTGGTCGATAAAGACCTTTAATAAAATTAGAATCTTCAGGATTTCTAACTGAAGGGATAAGAAAATAATTGAGCCATGTTTTAGCAGCAGATTGAAATTCCGTAAGATCAGTATTTTCATTTTTCAAAGCACTATAAAGATTATTAAAATCATTCCATAATTTTTGTATCATTTTTGCTCTAGTAGGTTTTAAAATTGTTTCCAAGTTAAAATTACATAATACTTTAATTTTATCTTGCCCCATAAGTAATGTATATACCCATTTATTTGAATCTCTTTCTTGCCAAAATTGAAAGCAAGCACCAATTCATTGCATTTCTTTAATAATAACTTCACGAGCTATATCAAAAAATCCTAATGCAGTAACTTCATGTATTACTAAACTCCAAAGTCTATCAGTCATTCTTAACATAACATGTAACTCATCAACTAAATAATTTTCCAAATCAATCATATCAAATAATGGTTTCTTTTGATGACCTGGATAAAGGGTATAATTATTTCTCAATTTATTCATATTTTTTGAAATTGTCCAATTAGCTTAGCATCCAAATCACTATGTTGATTCTTTTTAATTAAACACCAGGGGCAAAAATAATTACTGGTTGGAAAATTAAATCCTAAACAAATAATTAAAAACTTCCAATCTGAAGAAAAGTAAAATTCAAATTTCCAATGTACTTTACCAACAATGAGTCCTTGGTGTTTAAGTTGCCATAATTCTTCTTTTAGTGATCTTGTAGTTATATCTAAAGTATTATATTCTTCAGAACCAGGATAAAGAATAAGAGTATAATGATACTCAGGAAAAAACAGAACTTCTTTATAATCAAGAATTGTAAATGTTATCATTACATGTTTAACCTTTTGGCCAACATTCCTTCCATCTCCTGAAATTCTAATTGAAATAATAGGATGAGATGGATTTAAAATATTTTTTTTAACTAAATTTGGTAAAAGAAATAGTAAAATTACTTTGATACTTCGAACTCCTGTTTTACCAACTGAATTAATAACTGTTTCTACAATATTTTCATCCATAATATGTGGTGTTTCATCAGGATCTACTGCTATTGTTGTTGTAATATCAATAACTTTAATATTAATATTTTGTTTCATTAAATTATTAATAAAAACTTTTTGCCCAGATACTGCTTTTTCTCTTGGTAAGTTTGGTTCAATTGCCGTAAGATGTCTATAGCCATCACATGCTTATCCATTGCTCTTACAATTGCAGCTTCTTTTTTATGTTTTAAAACTTGATTTTCTTTTCCATAATAAATATCATATTTTTTATCTTTAATGCTAAATTCCATTGATTCTAATAATGAGGCATCTTCTGGAAGATAAAAGTCATTGGCAATTTCTGAAAATCGTTCTGATATTTTAGATGCTATCTTTGTTGCTCGTTTTGTTAATCCAGAAGTTGACATCTTATTAACAGGCTTCAAAACCTTCATGTATAGTTTGACTAATCTCATTTCTCAGTATTCTTTTAGTTTATTAAGTTGTAATCCAAAAAGTAAAGTTCTTGTAATTTTGGTTTGATTTTTTATATATTTCTATAGAAAAATAAAAATTAATGGTATTATTTAAATATGTTGATTTTTAAATCATTACCGTCTACCTTATGCAACAAATCAGCAGCATTAGTAGCTGACAACTTAGAAAAGATTTATTCATTAAAGTTTTCGCCATATTGTATGCAATACAAAGGTCTATTTTCTTGATATGTAATTATACATTGAATTACCTTGTTTTCTTTTCCACGACCCATTTTGTTTGTATTATATAATCATCAGGAATAGGATAACAATTCAGTGCATGAGTAATTTGAAGAATCTTTTTATCAGAATATCTTCCTACTTCAATTATTTTATAGGTAAAATTCTGACTAACTATTCCTTTTTCGTTCTTCTGCTTATAAATAATGGTGTCATTTTCCGGATAGTTTCTAATTTCCTCAATTATTACCATTTGTAAAAATAATGTTTTACATTAGTTTAAAAAAATTTTAGATGTGCAAATCATGGATTTTTATTACACATAAGATAGATTATCTCAGATTATCAGTTAAAATAAACATGCATTATCAATTTAACTTTTTTTTTGATTCAAATTTTATTTTAAAAATTATTAATTAATAAATTTAAAGGACAATATACACAATATGCGTGAATTAAATTACATTAAGAATTATATAAATGTTCATATTATTTATTATTAAACATAATATTTGTGTGCCTTTCAGTATTAGGTTAATAATATCTATCATTGATATGCAATAGTTTGTTAGAGGTCATGCATTTAGACCAACATCATAAGAAACTAACAATAAAGAAGGCAGAAAACCAAATCCTTTACCTATATAAATTATATCCTTTCATAGGAAAAGGTACATAGCCTTTACCTCCTCCAGTAAAAGCAGACCTCTAATCACTAAAGAAGTAATTTAAAGACATATCTCAAGAAATAATCATAATATGAATAACAACTAATGTATTTGAACAGGTTAAAGGAAAAATAACCTAAATAAAAAACAACAAATTATTAATGAAGTTAGAAGAAATGAAGAATATAAAATGCGAAAATGTGAAAATAACTTATTATTTGCTTCACAATTCTATTTGAAAAGGTTTCTGACTTTGTCAACTTGTCACTGTAGGTCTAAATTCTTTGCAGGCAGGATGTTTAACTTCAAACAAAAAACACTGAAATAAAAAAAAAAAAATAAACAAGTCAGTTAATGAAATGAGTGAATAAAAACAAAAATATTTAAACAAAAAAAAAAATGTTTGAATGAAAAAAATGTTTAAGCAAAAAAACGAAAAAAACAACAGATAGTCAATTTGTAATACAATTATCTGGTAGTATCAATTGATCGACCATCACCATGATTGGTTAACAGATTTGGGGTTATCTCAAAAAATCGGAGTTAGGGTATAGATTTGTACATATGGTTATACTTGCCGCCCATATTAATGGGATTGGGAAAATCCCATATCCCATCCCATCCCATATCCCATCCCATATCCCATTATCCCATCCCATTTGTCATAATCCCACTCCAATCCCAAATCCCAATCCCACCCATATCCCATATCCCATATCCCATCCCATTATACATGAAACTGAAATTGGTTAATTTTGACCCCCTGAAATGGTCGAAATAGTCAAAATGATTTCGACCTGAGCCCCTCCAAAAGTCGAAATGGCCGAAATTACATCATAGTCATGTGATTTTTATAGTAAACAATAATATTAAATTCAAAGTTAACGATCTCTGCATCCAGTGATCCGATTTTTATGATATTGACGCGGTTGGATTCAGCTCATTGAGAGGATTCCAATGACATGTGTTGCATATCAATATTGATGGAGTTATTTACGTATAAAATTTGGTATTAAATTATAATTATAAAAATCATATGACTATGATGTAATTTCGACTATTTTGACTTTAATTTTGACTTTTGACCTTCCCAAGTCAAAATATTTCGATTTTTGGGTTTTAATTTCGACTTCATGTATATATTCCATATCCCATAATATTATTAACAAAAAAAAGGCTTATTATTTAATAATATTATTAACAAAAAAAGGTTTATTATTAAACTAGAATATGCAGTTTGCGGGGGGACTTCATCCCCCCAAGCACAGAATAATGTTTGTATTACAAATATATTTTAAATATTTATTGCAAAGTAAGCGAAAGCGTTTGATTAATTATAAACGTCTTTTTTTTAGGCGTTAAATTAAAAAAAACGCTTTTTTTAAGCGTTAAATTAAAAAAAACGCTTTTTTTAAGCGTTAAATTAAAAAAAACGCTTTTTTTAAGCGTTAAATTAAAAAAAACGCTTTTTTTAAGCGTTAAATTAAAAAAAACGCTTTTTTTAAGCGTTAAATTAAAAAAAACGCTTTTTTTAAGCGTTAAATTAAAAAAAACGCTTTTTTTAAGCGTTAAATTAAAAAAAACGCTTTTTTTAAGCGTTAAATTAAAAAAAACGCTTTTTTTAAGCGTTAAATTAAAAAAAACGCTTTTTTTAAGCGTTAAATTAAAAAAAACGCTTTTTTTAAGCGTTAAATTAAAAAAAACGCTTTTTTTAAGCGTTAAATTAAAAAAAACGCTTTTTTTAAGCGTTAAATTAAAAAAACGCTTTTTTTAAGCGTTAAATTAAAAAAAACGCTTTTTTTAAGCGTTAAATTAAAAAAAACGCTTTTTTTAAGCGTTAAATTAAAAAAAACGCTTTTTTTAAGCGTTAAATTAAAAAAAACGCTTTTTTTAAGCGTTAAATTAAAAAAAACGCTTTTTTTAAGCGTTAAATTAAAAAAAACGCTTTTTTTAAGCGTTAAATTAAAAAAAACGCTTTTTTTAAGCGTTAAATTAAAAAAAAACGCTTTTTTTAAGCGTTAAATTAAAAAAAACGCTTTTTTTAAGCGTTAAATTAAAAAAAACGCTTTTTTTAAGCGTTAAATTAAAAAAAACGCTTTTTTTAAGCGTTAAATTAAAAAAAACGCTTTTTTTAAGCGTTAAATTAAAAAAAACGCTCTTTTTTAAGCGTTAAATTAAAAAAAACGCTCTTTTTTAAGCGTTAAATTAAAAAAAACGCTCTTTTTTAAGCGTTAAATTAAAAAAAACGCTCTTTTTTAAGCGTTAAATTAAAAAAAACGCTCTTTTTTAAGCGTTTGATTAAAAAAAAACGCTCTTTTTTAAGCGTTTGATTAAAAAAAAACGCTCTTTTTTAAGCGTTTGATTAAAAAAAAACGCTCTTTTTTAAGCGTTTGATTAAAAAAAACGCTCTTTTTTAAGCATTTGACTAAAAAAAATGCTCTTTTTTAAGCGTCTGATTAACGTTTATTAAAAAAAAGAAGCCTTTTTTTTTAGGCGTTTATTAAAAAAAAGAAGCCTTTTTTTTAGGCGTTTATTAAAAAAAGAAGCCTTTTTTTTTAGGCGTTTATTAAAAAAAAAAAGCCTTTCTTGTTAGGCGTGTAATCAGAAAAAGTTTTTAAGCGCTTAACTAAAAAAAACGCTTTTTTAAGGGTTTAATTAAAGAAATACGTTTTTTTAAATGTTTAATAAAAACATGCTTTTTCTTAAGCATTTAATTTAAAAAAAAACCTTTTTTTAAGCGTTTAAATTAAAAGAAAAACGCTTTTTTTAATTGTTTAATTAAAAATTGTTTGTTTTTAATTGAAAATGATTAAAAAAAATTTGTTCTTTTTAATTAAAAATGATTTTAAAAAAGTTGTTAAAATCGATTCTTTAAAAATGATATAAAAAGAATCATTTGTTTTTTTTTATTAAAAATGATCAAAAAAAAATTGTTTTTTACTGTAAACCAATTTTTTTTAAATAGTCTTTTTATAAAAAAAACTGATTGATACCAAATTGAAATATGTACTAAGTTTTTTTTACTATAGCGACTATTTTAAATGATCAGCTATAGTGTAGTTAGCCGAAAAATTCAGCCGAAGGCGCAGTCTATTCATCACACCATATATGTGATAAACAGCGTGGACCGGTCTAGACCTATCCTTTTTTGGTATAAATATTTATGTCGATCATTAACCAGCAATAAATGTCACACCGGTGAAAATATTTTTACTGCGCCTTCAGCTGAATTTTTTTGGCTAATGCTTTTTTACCTGCGTTATGATCAACAAAATCAATTTTTTGCAGCAAAATCGTTTACTTGATGGTTAAACATAATTAACAACAAAAGTGGCACAGGAGAGCTTAATTTGCAATTTTATTCTAATGATATCAAAAGATGCAATGTAGCATAATGCAAATAATCATCTGTTTTATTTTTGAAAAAAAATAGCGTATAGATAGATATACTGTAGCTATGGCAATAACCATATGCATATGCATATGCATATGCATTGCTATTGCATTGCATATTGCAATTAAATAGCTATATAAATTTCAACTCTAAAGTTCACATTGTGCATTTCCACTTTCATGAAAAAATGCTTGAAGATCGTACAACAATTTCCAAATTAAGCGAAAAAGTACATTAATTTGGAAAATGATTGCCAATAATTTGTCGGTCAAAAACATACTATCGCCAATAATATTATTAACAAAAAAAGGCTTGGTATTTAATAAAGGAATAATTTATTTAACGCATCCCTGCGTTATAACGCATCCTTTATCACATGTTTAATTGTTTTTTATTTTATTTATAAAATAATCTTAAGCCGTTAAGCGTGTTGCAACTTTTCATTATTTTATTTCGTCTCCAAGAGGCGTTTCTATAAAAAAACAATAAAAAAATGTTAGAAATGTTAAATAAAATTAACGAAAAAAAAGAAATAAACCCTACCTTTTTGTCTCCAGAAGTCTCCAGGGGTGCTTCTATAAAAAAAAGATAATGGAGGGACGTTAGGGAATGTTCTTAAACAAGATTAACGAAAAAAAAAGAAACAACCCTTACCTTTTCATTTCCAGATGTCTCTGAGGGCGTTCCAGGTATGGCATTTTTTTCTTGTCTTTTTTCAATTTTGTTTTCATATTTCATTTTTATTAACTATTTTTTCTTCTTTTTATGGTTTATCTTTCATTAATTTATTCCCCTTTTCTTTTCGTTTTCATTCACTTTCTTCTTTTTTATTATCGCTCCTTTTTCCTTTCATTCTTATGATCGTTTCATCCTTATCACCATTTTGTCCTCATCATTGTTTCATCCTTATCAATCATCATTTTGTCTTCATCATCAATTATTATTTCGTCCTTATCATCAATTATCGTTTTGTCTGTCCTTATCATCAATTATTGTTTCATACATCTGTTCTCATTGTTTTGTCTTTATCATTAATTATCATTTCATCCTCATCATCGATTTCATTTCATCATCATTATTTCGCCTCCTTTTTTTTTTTAGGTCTTAGTTTTGCGAATAAGGTATGACATTTTTCTTATCTTTTTTTTCAATTTTGTTTTCATATTTCATTTTTACTAACTATTTTTTCTTCTTTTTATGGTTTATCTTTCGTTAATTTATTCCCCTTTTCTTTCATTTTCATTTACTTTCTTCTTTTTCATTATCGCTCCTTTTTCCTTTCATTCTCATAATCGTTTTATCCTTATTACCATTTTGTCCTCATCGTTGTTTCATCCTCATCAATCATCATTTCGTCTTCATCATCAATTATCATTGTGTCCTTATCATCAATCATCATTTTGTTCGTCCTTATCATCGATTATTGTTTCATACATCCATCCTCATCACCAATTATCATTTCGTCTTTATCATTAATTATCATTTTATCCTCATCATCGATTTCATTTCATCATCATCATTTCGCCTCCTTTTTTTTAAATCTTAGTTTTGCGAACAAGGTATGGTATTTTTTCTTATCTTTTTTTTCAATTTTGTTTTTATATTTCATTTTTACTAACTATTTTTTTTCTTTTTATGGTTTATCTTTCATTAATTTATTCCCTTTTCTTTTCGTTTTCATTCACTTTCTTCTTTTTTATTATCGCTCCTTTTTCCTTTCATTCTCATGATCATTTTATGCTTATCACCATTTTGTCCTCATCGTTGTTTCATCCTCATCAATCATCATTTCGTCTTCATCATCAATTATCATTTTGTCTTTATCATCAATTATCGTTTTGTCTGTCCTTATCATTGATTATTGTTTCATCCATCCTCATCACCAATTATTGTTTCGTCTTCACCATCAATTATCATTTCGTTCTTATCATCAATTATCATTTCATCCTTAACATTTTGTTCTTATCATTGTTTTGTTTTTATCATCGTTTTATTCTTGTCATCTTTTCTTTTTTTTACCCCTCCCATTATCTTTTTATTTTCATTTCTATTCCCTTTCATTTTGTCCCTATTTCCTTTTGTTTTCGATCCTGTTCCTTTTATTTTCGCATTCTTTCCCTCTTTTTTTCACTATCTTTCTTTTTTTTTACTATATCTTTTATCTCCTATCATCTTTGTTATCTCCAATTATTTGTTTCTAATATTATTTCCATTATTTCTCTCTCTTATTATCATAATTGTTAGGCTTCTCTTTTTTGTATCATTATTATCATTACTAGTTATGTTAAAGATAAATAATTGTAAAAAATATTACCTTTGATAAACAGGGTTTAAAGGAATAAAGTCAGTTTAATATATAAATTTTGTTATTTTTTTTGTACAATAAATTTTAGCCAATTATTTTAATTCTTAACGATAATCTAAATTAAACCGCAACCAATAAAATTTATCATGTGATAGGGGGTGCGTTATAACGCAGGGTGCGTTAAATAAATTTACTCTTTAATAAAAATATTAACAAAAATGGCTTAATATTTAATAAAATTATTAATAAAAGAAAGAACAAAAAAAACTTAGTATTTAATAAAAAAACTTAGTATTTAATTAAAAATACTTAATATTTAATTAAAAATACTTAGTATTTAATTAAAAATACTTAATATTTAATTAAAAATACTTAGTATTTAATTAAAAATACTTAATATTTAATTAAAAATGCTTAATATTTAATTAAAAATGCTTAATATTTAATTAAAAATGCTTAATATTTAATTAAAAATGCTTAATATTTAATTAAAAATACTTAATATTTAATTAAAAATACTTAATATTTAATTAAAAATACTTAATATTTAATTAAAAATACTTAATATTTAATAAAAAATACTTAATATTTAATAAAAAATGTATCAAAATTACTAAGAATTCAGTATTTAACAAAAAGTGGCTAAGCTTAGTATTTAACAAAATGGCTTTTTATTCAATAAAAAAGGTTTAGCACTTAAAAAAAAATTTTTAATTTAAATTTAAATTTATTAATATACAGTATTTTTAATTATTAGGCTATGAATATCTAATATAACAATATTTACAAATCATTAAATATAAAAAAAATTATAAAGAAATAATAAAATATTACTAAAAGTGCCAAAAAATAAATTTTTTTAAAGATAAACAGTAAAAGAAAAAAATTTTATTCTTAAAAAATAACAAAATTCATAAATATTTATTGTATATTCAAATGGGATTTGGGATGGGATTTGGGATTTGGGATGGGATTGGGAATGGAATTTGGGATTGGAATGGGAATGGGATTTGGGATTGGGATGGGATGGGATTGGGATGGGATGGGAATCCCATTTGAATATACAATAAATATTTATGAATTTTGTTATTTTTTTAAGAATAAAATTTTTTTCTTTTACTGTTTATCTTTAAAAAAATTTATTTTTTGGCACTTTTAGTAATATTTTATTATTTCTTTATAATTTTTTTTATATTTAATGATTTGTAAATATTGTTATATTAGATATTCATAGCCCAATTATTAAAAATACTGTATATTAATAAATTTAAATTTAGAATTAAAAATTTTTTTTTTAAGTGCTAAGCCTTTTTTATTGAATAAAAAGCCATTTTGTTAAATACTAAGCTTAGCCACTTTTTGTTAAATACTGAATTCTTGGTAATTTTGATACATTTTTTATTAAATATTAAGTATTTTTTATTAAATATTAAGTATTTTTTATTAAATATTAAGTATTTTTAATTAAATATTAAGTATTTTTAATTAAATATTAAGTATTTTTAATTAAATACTAAGTATTTTTTATTAAATACTAAGTATTTTTTATTAAATACTAAGTATTTTTTATTAAATACTGTTCTTTCTTTTATTAATAATTTTATTAAATATTAAGCCATTTTTGTTAATATTTTTATTAAATACTAAGCCTTTTTTTGTTAATAATATTATTTAATACTAAGCCTTTTTTTTGTTAATAATATTATTAAATAATAAGCCTTTTTTTTGTTAATAATAATATTATTAAATAATAAGCCTTCTTTGTTAATATTATTAAATACTAAGCATTTTTATCAAAAATTAAACCACTTTTTATTTTTATTAAATACTAAGCCTTTTTTGTTAATAATTTTATTAATACTAAGCATTTTTATCAAACATCAAGCCACTTTTTATTTTATTAAATATTAAATCATTTTCTGTTAAATATTTAGTTTTATTATTTATTAAAGTAGAAAATTATTTATAAATTAACTAAAAATCAAATATAAATATCTGCTATTAACATTAATTATGAATTAGTTTTAAATCAGAATATTTATAATTACTTTTTATTTTAATTAATAGTTTTTTGTTAAATAATACATCTAAAACATTAGTATAACTTGGCTTTATTTTAACAATTTGGCTTAGTTTTAATAATTTGACTTATTCTGATGATTTGGCTTGTTAAAATTTCCTGTATTATTTAATTGCAATAATTTGGCTTAGCTTTAATATTTTGGCTTAATTTCAATTATTTGGCTTAAATCTTTTTATATCACTTAATTTACTTATAATAAAATAAATATAAATATAGCTAACCAAAAGTGTAATTAATCCATTTTTTTTGAAAAAAAATAAACACAATTTTTTTTTTAATAATTACAAAATTTTGAAAATGGTATGTTAGTATAATTGTATTTCTTTACTTTATAGATACTAACTAAAAGTTTAATTAATAGAGCGCTGAAAGTAGTACTTTAGATATTACAAATATTATTTTAGATGATGATTTAGATTATTTAAATATTAATTTAGATGATACAAGTACTATTTTAGATGATGCAGAAAATTCAATTCAAAGAAAATTGGGTAAAAAAAAGGATAAAGTATGGGATTACTTTAATGTTATAGATATTCCAAATAATCCTCATAAGGGAGCAACATGTAAATATTGCTCACAATCCTGGAAACGTGGAAAGCCAATTGAAATGAAATCACACTTGGCTTTAAGATGCCCTAAGGTTACACATAGCGTCAAAATGGAATATTTGTATGCAATGTCAAGTGAAGATATTCCTAAACAATCTACTAATAATAGGAAAAATAATAGCAATGAAATTGATATTGCAAAAGTTAATAAAACTCTAATACGCTTTTTTGTATGCTGTGGAATACCTTTTTCTGTTGTTGATTCTCCCTTTTTTCAAGATTTTGTGAAAGTTTATGCTTTGAATATGAATTACCAAAACGGACTGCTTTATCAACTACTTACTTGAATGAAGAAGCAGCTAATATATTGCTAAAAATTGAAGAAGAATTGCATGAATCAAGAAATTTGACTTTAGGTTAGGATTTTTTAATTTTACTATTATATATCTATTAAAGTATTAATATAATTTTTATTATTAGGAATTGATTCATGGACTAGTCCATTAGGACAAAGTATTTATGCATTCACAATTATAACTCCTAATCGACGCCAATATATATATTCAATTGAGGATTTCTCATCTCAGCGTCATACAGCTGAATTCAATGAAAAGCAACTGCTTAAAGTTATTGAAGATGTAGGAAAAGACAAATTTATAGCAGTTGTTTCAGATGGAGAGGCTGCAATACAATCAGCCAAGAGAAGGGTAACTAATAAGTATCCACATATAATGCCAATCAGATGTATAGCCCATCATATTAATTTAGTTACTAAAGATATAATTTCAATTGAATGGGCAAAAAAAACACTTCAAAATTGTCAAAAAATTGTTTCATTTTTCCATGATGTGCATCGAGCTGGAGCTATATTGCGTAATGAAATTAAAAATTCTTTCTCTAAGGGAAATTTAAAATCATCAGTTAAAACACGTTGGAGTACAGCATGGGATGTTTGTGAATCAATTTTACGTCAAGAAAATAGCATTAAATTTGTTAGTATTCTTTACTATTTTATTTTATATTTGCCTTTTTTTATATACTAATATATTTTTAATTTACTTAATAAAGATTCTTAGTGAGCAGCCTGATATTTTTGTTAATGCTGTTAAAACTAAAGCTATTATTCAAAATAGACAATTTTGGCATGATGTTGAACAATTAAAAATGATATTAGGTCCTGCAAAAAATGCTGTAAAAGCTCTTGAGCTCAATACAACTACATTGGCTGACTGCTTTATTGAATTACTTAAAATGGCACAAGCAATCTCAGCAATTTCTTTTCAAAATCATGATTTTAAACAAAAATGTATTGCTATCTTCAATAAAAGATGGAAAGAATTTGACATTAATATATATATGTTAGCTTTTTTTCTTCATCCAAAATATCGAGGTAAGAATATCAATAATATTATTTAATAGTCTAAATTTATGTAACTAATATATTTATAATATAAATTTTTAGCAACTTGTTTTCAGCAAAATATTTTTAAAAGTGTTATAATGAGAGAAGCCATTAATATTTGGAAAAATCAGTGTGGTGGTGGAAAAGAAAGTTCTAATTATTTACTTATACAACTTGGTATATATCGAAATAAAGAACCACCTTTTGATGATCCATATGTGGTGGGTATCAGTACTCCTATTAATTGGTGGACATCTGTAGAACTAAAAAAAGGAGAAGATCCTATTAGGAAACTTGCATTAAGAATGCATGGAATTATGCCTCATAATGCAGATTGTGAAAGAGTTTTTTCCATATTAGGATGGTTTCTTAGTAAACGACGTACTAAGTAAGTAAATTTGGAATATTCAAACATTAAATTTTTTAGTTATTTCATTTAATATTTTGCTTTTATAATAGAATTAACATCAAACGGCTTCAAGCAATGGCACAAATGCATTCATATCTTATAATGAATGCAAAATCAGAGCTGAAATATATAAATGATGAAATAACTTTAGAAGAGCTTGACCAAACATTAAATCAAGTTGCATTGTCAATAAATAATGGAATTGATTTATTTGACGATGAAAATGATGAAAATCTTGTTAATTTTGAAGATATTAATGAGATTGAAGAAGCTGTAGATTTAGAGGGAGTAAATAATAATGAACTAGCAATTACAAATTTTATTGATTTATCAACAAGTTTATTAAATAATAGAGAAGATGAAAAAGATGAGGAAGTAAGTATAATGAACCATGGAGACTTAAATTTTGATGTTGATGAATTAATAGATAGGTTTGAAGAGTCAATTTAATTATTTATTTTTATCATTTACAAAATATTGTATTTTATAGATTATTATTATTTATATATATCTTTTTTATTTTATCAATATATTAGAATTTTTTTACAATTCATAGACATACATTTTATTTTTTATTTTTTATTATAAAGGTTTATAATTTTGTAATAAAAAATATATTTTATAATAAAAAAACTTTTAATAATAAAAAAAATCAAATTAATTGGAGAACATGGAATATGGGATATGGGATGTATACATGAAGTCGAAATTAAAACCCAAAAGTCGAAATATTTCGACTTGGGAAGGTCAAAAGTCGAAATTAAAGTCGAAATAGTCGAAATTACGTCATAGTCATGTGATTTTTATAATTATAATTTAATACCAAATTTTAAACGTGAATAGCTCCATCAATATTGATGCTATAGATATGCAGCACATATCCTTGGAATCCTCTCGATGAGCTGAATCCAACCGCGTCAAGATCATAAAGATCGGATCACTGGATGCGGAGATCGTTAACTTTGAATTTTAATATTATTGTTTACTATATAAATCACATGACTATGAACTAATTTCGGCCATTTCGACTTTTGGAGTATGGCAAACCGTTCTATGTCAAAAGTCTGCTGATTTTCAACAGACCCCCTGTGATTTTTAGCAGGGAGTCTGCTGTTTTACAGCACACCCCCTGCTGTTTTCTGCAGGTGCCCCGTTATTTTACAGCAGGTGATGGGTTGTACAAACAAACTGCCTTTTGCAATAGTTTTACCAACCGGTTGGAAAATTATAACTAAATTTAGTAGTTCATGAATAAATTTGGAAATTTTTGCGGATCTTTTGATTGTAGGATAAAAATTCAATTTTATCACAAAAACATCTTCATTTAAAAATTAATGTTAGATAAACAAATTTTTTTAAATTTAAATTCAAAAGACATTAGACATTTCATAAAATATTGAAATAGTGTTAAATTTAGTTAGCAGCAAATAAATGTTGGTAGATTCTCTTTTAATTTTAGAAAAATCATGTCACATAATGCAACATGAATTCATTTTTCTTAAGAATTTACTAATTGTATGTTTATTTTCTGCTTATAATTAAATTTAATAATATTTCTATACTTATAAAATGGCTTTTAAATTTAATTTATTTGCCTAGAATTAATTCCAAGTAAAGTTCAATATTTTTGTGGTAAAATTGAATTTTTATCCTACAAACCAGAAGGTCTGCAAAAATTTCCAAATTTATCCATAAATTACTAAATTTAGTTATCATTTTCCAACCGGTTGGTAAAACTATTGCAAAAGGCAGTTTTGTGCTGATTTGTTTGTACAACACATCACCTGCTACAATAACAGCAGGGGACCTGCTGTAAAACAGCAGAGGCACCTGCAGAAAACAGCGGGGGGTGTGCTGTAAAACAGCAGACTCCCTGCTAAAAATCACAGGGGGCCTGTTGAAAATCAGCAGACTTTTGACATAGAACGGTTTTCCATATTGGAGGGGCTCAGGTCGAAATCATTTCGATCATTTCGACCATTTCGGGGGTCGAAATTAACCAATTTCGGTTTCATGTATAATGGGATGGGATATGGGATATGGGATATGGGATGGGATATAGGATATGGGATATGGGTGGGATTGGGATTTGGGATTGGAATGGGATTATGACAAATGGGATGGGATAATGGGATATGGGATGGGATATGGGATGGGATGGGATATGGGATTTTCCCAATCCCATTAATATGGGCGGCAAGTATAGGCAAGTATACATATGGTAGCACTATCATGAAAGTTACAGTCACATGACAGTGACACTTGTATTACTTATATGCTAAATAAGAAAATTTTAATTTCATTTTTACTTATAAACTAGCATGCAAGAATACCATAAATGTACATTTTGTATCACTTTATAACTAAAAAAGTCAAATTTTTTTTTTAAAGGGCTATATAAATTCTGGCCAGAATTAAAGATAGATTGTTAAATTCTGACCAGAATTAAGATAATAAATTTTATTTAAAATAATGTAAGTGGACAAGATTATCCACTCAATAAAAAAATAGTAAATTATCAATAAATAGTAAATTGTTTAATTTAATCATTTTTTTTTTAAAAAGTATAGTAGTTTTATTGGTAAAATATTTCATATATATAAAAATATACAAAAAATTTTATGGATAAAATTGTCTAAATAAATCATAAGAAAAAAATACTACATATCAAAAAATAAAAATAGAATTAACCAAGGAGTAATCACATTCTAAAGATCAAGAATGTGAAAATTAAAAAAATAATAAAAATAATCATGTTCCAAAGATCTAAAACATGAATTAAGAATAATAATATCAAAGAGAAATCACGTTCCATTAGCTTAAATTATTAATAAGAAATTATAAACAAAATTATCTACATACTGTATAGTTCCAAAATTAAGCGCTTTCCAAAAATAAGCACCCCCCATGATTTATATAGTACCCAAAAATAAGCACCCTTTCTGATACATTTAATTTTAACTTTAAAATTGACAATAAACGAATTATTCTTTATTTGGTTTATATGTACAGTAAAAAACAACATTATATTACTATTTATCATTATTTAAACTGCTTTCATCAGAATAAACAAATTCATTATCATTATATATAGTAAGATTTAATTCAATTTCAAAAAATGGATCATTTTCTAAAGTAATTTCTTCATAACTATGAAATACAATGAAAGTTAATTAATGCAAATAGATTAAGAAAATGTACAGTTTAAAATTACCTAGCTTGTAAATCATGCATATCTATCTTAAGTTCCTCTTCATTTTTTTTATCAGATTTCATCTCAAATTTATATTTTATTAATTCATTTAAAGAATTTGATATTTTACATGTTTTGAAGGATTGGATAATCACTTTATCTGGAATATTGTTCCATGATCGCTTCACCCATCCACAAACATCACTTAACCTAGCATGTCGTAGATTACCAGCAGAAGTTTCTCCAGCATCACCATTCACCATCCATAAATGCCATTCCTTACGAAGGTTATCCTTGAAGGGTTTATTAATTGCAACATCAAGTAGTTGACAAACACTTGTCAACCCACCTGGAATAACTGCCAAATCTATACCATTCTCATGAAATTTTTTTTTGACCGATTCTTCTAGGTACCCTTTGAAAGAAACATATATCATCATCATTGGGGATTTGGATTCACTATCAGTTCTTGACTCATTGATATAATCAACATAATCTATCATTAAGTTGGAATCCATCCAACTATTTTGTTGAAACCAAACAATAACACCTGATGGAATTAGATCTCGTTCATTACGTGATAATTTTTTTCCTTTAAAGATACAAATAAGCAGAAATTTTGTTCCATCTAAAATAAAAATTTTTTTTAATAAAATAAAATTAAAATCCATTTCTGATTAAAATCTAGGTACCATAAATATTGTAAGATGATCTTTACCTGCAGTACAGGTTAGAATAACCGTAAATCTATTTTTTTCATTTTCAGTTCTGCATATATGGATTGTTCTTTTACCTGTTTGATCAATCGTAAAATTTCCTGCCATATCGAACCAGACAGGTGTTTCATCCATGTTAAGAATATTGGATAGTTTGAAGGATTTTTCTGTTCTAAGGCGAATAATATACTGATAAAAATTTTTTAACAATTTATTAGTTTGTGATAAGAGTTTTTGTAAAATTTTGGTATGTCATCACTGAGAAAGATTGAATCTTTTCATAAAAGCAAACATCCAACAATTTGAAGTTTTGAAACATTCTACTAAATTTTCATAAAGATGTATCATCTCAGGTCCCTTTAAAATTTCCATCATTTTAACTTGAGCAATTGCATAAGTAACTCCTAACCCCATTTTTCTCTGTTCAATTATCCACTCATACAATTTTTTTTCTGCTTCAGAGTAAAAGACAGCTTGATCTGAACCAACTTACTTGCAATTTTGATTCAGTTCTGTCACCCAACTCTTACTTGCCTCTACCCAGCGACTAATCATACTGCTATCAAGGCCAAACTGTTTTGCTGCTTCATTTCTTCCATTATTTTTGGCATAATCAACAACTTGTCTCTTTTGTTCAAGTAAGTATGAGTTGTAACAGCGCTTTGCAGGTTTTTTTATATTTGTAGACAATTTTTTTTTGTTTGATAGCTATCTCCTTTTTATTTCTCTGTGATGATATATCGTGATTTAAAAAAAACCAGATAAAACAAGTTTTATGATGGAATTCGTTCGTATTTTCATGATGAATTCACGTTATATCACACAAATGATAATGATGCATGATGCACGTACATTGATCATTAAAATGATTAAAATCAAAATTTGCACTTTAATAAATTTTCTTTAACATTTTTTTATAAAATTACCCAAAATTAAGCACTCCTATAGTAAAAAAGTAGTGCTTAATTTTGGAACCGTATGGTAAATCTAAAAAAAAAATAGTACATACCAAAAAGTAGAAATAATCAAGGAGTGATCACATTCTAAAGATCAAGAATGCAAAAATTAAAGACAATCATGTCCCAAAGACCTAGAACATGAATTAAGAATAATAATATCAGAGAGGAATCATGCTCCAAAAATATAAAATGCGAAAATCAAAGAGTAGTTATATGTCAAAGACCTAAAATGTGATAATGTAAGTGGACAAAATTGTCCATTAGCTTAAATTATTAATAAGAAATTATAAAAAAATGGACAAAATTGTCCACATAAATCTAAGAAAAAAAAATGGTACAAACCAAAAAATGGAATCAACCAAGGAATAATCACATCCTAAAGATCAAGAATGCAAAAAATTAAAATAACAATCATGTCCCAAAGACCTAGAACATGAATCAAGAATAATAATATCAAAGAGAAATCATGTTCCAAAAATATAAAATGCGAAAATCAAAGAGTAGTTATATGTCAAAGACCTAAAATATGATAATGTAAGTGGACAAAATTGTCCATTAGCTTAAATTATTAATAAGAAATTATAAAAAAAAATGGACAGAATTGTCCACATAAATCTAAAAAAAAAAAAAAATAATACATACCAAAAAGTAGAATCAACCAAGGAGTGATCACGTCCTAAAGATGAAGAATGCAAAATTAAAAAAAAATAATCATGTCCTAAAGACCTAAAACATGAATCAAGAATAATTATATCAAAGAGAAATCACGTTCCAAAAATATAAAACGCGAAAATCAAAGAGTAGTTATATTTCAAAGATCTAAACCATGACAATATAGGTAGACAAAATTGTCCACTAGAAAAAATAAATTAATTTATTAACAAGAAATAAAAAAAAAAAAAATAAAATTGCTCACAAAAATTATAAAAATGAAGTGCATATAACAACATCAAAAAACAAATCACGCCCTGTTTCTAAAAAAAAAGAAAAGAAATATTAATATTGTTCCCAAATCAAAGGCAAAACCACAAAAATAAAATATAAAGACTCACACTTTGCAATTTAAAGTCCAAACCAAAGCACAAAGCCGTTCCTAAAAAGGGGAGAAAAGGAACGTTAGTAACGTTCTCAAATTAAAAACGTGTCAAAAATAACAATATAAAGACACTTTCTTGCAATTTCAACATTCAGGTCAAAGTCCAAAGCCATATAGGCTAAATAAAAAAAAATGGTAAATAAAATAAACTGCGTAAAAATCGTAATCATAAATCTCACGATAAATAATTTAACGGTAACACAGCAAATCATAAATCATGTGACTGTAACTTTCGTTAGTTGTGATAGATTCCTTGCATGTGATACAGTAAAAAGACTACAGCCCGAATAATTTTTTTCAAACGTAACAATATTGTATGAAAAAAAGTAATTATTTGCGGCATTACAAAAATATAGTTGCCTATCTTCATTTTAAATCGCATAGCGTTAGTGACCAACGTAACATTTTTTTAAAGGTAACAGACTCACAAAAATACGGGGAAATAAAACTTTCAGATAAAAATTTTAGAAATCTGAACAATTGTATGGTACATAGTATGATTAGTATAAAATTATGTGTACATTGTTACTCTTAATTTTAAATTGAATAAGCAAATAAACTATTATTCAATTATTGTTTGGAGTGATGCGATAGAACAAATCCCTTCCATCTATCCATCTAAACCCTGCTTGTTTCCTTTTTTGGTTATAATCTCTTTTTTTGTAATATTAATAATGTTTTATGTAAAAATTTTACGGACTTTATTTTTCTAGTATTAAGTGTACTTCAGAATTTGTGGAGGGCATTTCTTTTAGAAATCCTTTAGAGAATTTTCTTCAATCATGAAATAATTTTATTTTTAGGATGAAGATGTTTCATATTGAATAACAGACAGCTCTTAGTGATAGGTGAATTTTATGTACAGTAACGTTACGCAGTAGGTGACTTCTTTAGATATCCGATTAGAAAATACTTGATATCCAATTTGTTGTACAGTACGTCAACGTTCCGTTATCGTTCCTTCATTTATTATCTTTTTTTAACTTTCTAACTTTCTGATGTTTATGACCGGAAGTACGAATCACATTAATAGTAGTTTTATGTATATAAATGGGAATTTTCACCTAGAAGAGCACCATTCCTCCCGTAATTGATCCATATTATAGGTACGTTTACTTGTACATTAATGAAAAATCCTCATGTTAGATACGCGTCTTGTTTATTTTTTTGAAACTTTATTATTAGTATTATATGTATTTAAGAATATTTTAAAATATTGATAATATTGTTTTATCTCTTTTGATAAATACAAAATAAAAAGCTTTTTATATTAAAAAAAAAAATGTTTTAAATACAAGATAAGAGTATTATTTTTTTTTTCGTATAAAGATGTTTTTCATTAAATATTAAAGAGAGCAAGACTTTTCCTTTAAAAATTTAAAAGAACATATCAGATATTTATTTTGTTAAAAGATAAACGATTTATTAAATTTCGTCAAGATAAAATGTCTTTTGTTATATTTAAGGAACAAGTCTTCTTTCATTAAAAACGCGTTGAAAGTATCAAATTATTATGATCGGTTATCATTCATCAAACAGATCTGTTGATATAGTGATATGGTTGATATCATGATAGCAGAATTCTCAGTAGGTCAAATATAATAACGATTTACAACATGTGCGAAGGACAAGCATCATAAAAGTTTGATAATCATCATCTTAAAATTTAGATTGCTGTTAATAATTATTGTAAGGTAAGAGAATTCAGCAAAAATTTTTACTAAATTTAACTTTGACAATTTTTCTGACATTAGCGTCCAATCATCGCTACTCACCTTACGCTCGTTACCTTTGTCAGATACATTATATCTTTTATAGTTTAAATAAAATAAATTTATTAAATGTTTGTTCATCTCGTTAAGTCCGACGTTTATTACAATATATATAATCTTTTTAACTTTTAATATTTAACTCACTATTATTTTTTACATTCGAAATAAGTACACTTAATGGTCTACTAGTATAAACTGCATTTGAATGTTGAGTATTTAAAGAATTCTGATCTGCAGAACTCATGTTCATTTCGTCCAATGTAGTTAACCTATAAAATACAACGTTATTATTGATTTATTACTTAATTTTTCTAAAGAAAGAGTTCTGAATCTCGAACTTATATTAACCTTTGAGTATTTGTTTCTATATCAAAATCTAATTCGGTTGAAATATATTCTAGAAAATATAAAAAAAATTAATGCTAATTCGAAATTAAGGAAAATATTTACGGTCACGTGATACTTACGAGAGTTTGTAGATGATTTAGATGATTTCAAGTAATTAGAATCCTCCGTTTCAATTTTACTACTATAAATAATAAATTGGTTATTTTAAATTCAATAGGTGTTATTTCTTTAGGTCACAATTACCTTTGGATATCAAACTCATATTCTTCTGAAACGTATACTATAAAGATAAAATAAATTATATTTATTATGATTTTCGTTAAATTAAATAATAATTTGTTTTATTAATACAAAACAAATACCTCGTTTTGAAATTGTTGAAGATGAATTAACAGATGAAGCTTGAGAAATAAAAGAATTTAAAGGTTTACTGGTATAATCTGAAATATATATTATAAAGTAAATTTATTTATTGCAAAGAGTTATAAGACTTATGTAATGATTTCGATAAATTATATATTAGAACAAACTAATACTGTACCTTGTTTTGAAATCGGTGATGATGAATTGACGGATGAAGGTTGAGAAATAAAAGAATTTAAAGGTCTACTAGTATAAATAGCACTAGGATGTTGTTTTTCAACAAATTCGGGACCAAGCTGTTTCGATCGTATTAATTCTGTTCGTGTTTCCTCAGCTTTCCTGAATATTGCACTTTTTCTACACTTTTTATACCAATCATCAGCGGCTTCTTTAATTTCTGTTATGGAAGGTCTTTTTGAAGGATCAGAATCCAAACACCTTTTTATTAAATTAGAATAACACTCGGGAGTATCATTTGTAATTATAGGTCTTTTTGGTCTTTTTTCATCAATAATTTGATAAATAAGATTAATATCATGTTCAACATTGAAAAATGGTTTGCGACCTGATGTTAATTCCCACATAATCATGCCCAAACTATATATGTCAGACTCTTTTGAAAATGCACCACCTTTAAATATTTCCGGTGCGACATAAGGTATTACTCCATATATTTCATTATTTGATGAATTATTTGCTGGTTGTGATAATCCTAAATCCCCAATTACCCATTTCTTATGATCATTTTTTAACGATAAGATATTTCCACTATGAAAGTCTCGATGTATAAAATTTTCGTTATGAATAGTCTTAAGTCTAGAATGAAAAAAATTAAATAATTTAATATCATTTCATATTATTATTAAGAATAGCAACAATTATATAAATATAAGTGTACCCGTCTGAAATTTGACATAAAATAGTTAACTTTGTGGTCCATTTAATATCTATAAAATTTTTTCTTAAATAATTATGTAAATCTCCTCCACCCGCATATTCCATTATTAACATATAATCTTTTATTTCAGGATCTTGCGTAATACCATAATATTTAACAATGAAAATCGTATCATAACATCGATGGAGTGATTTCACCTTAAATGATAGATTCGATTTCGTAAGTTAAAATGTAATTACATAAATATTATAAATATTAATTACCTCATTTAAGAAATTACTTATATCACGTGATTGTAAAAATCTCTTTACAGCAACATCAGTTTTGAACCAAGTTGCTTTATAAATAATACCAAATCCACCTTCTGCTATTTTTTCTAAATTTTTAATTCGAGAATATGGGATCCATTCCATTATTCGTTTTGAACTAATGTTCTTTAATTCATGGTCAATAAAATTATATACGTTTAAAGGATCAAAATTTTTATTTGTATTATTCATATAATTAGCAATTTTATTATGATTGTCAATATTGGTTCTAGTTGAAACAAGGAATTCATCTATATTATGATTTCCACTGCTAATATTTGTAATATCAATGTCTATAGTTGATACTCTTTCACACTTTTTACATTGAGTTTGATCAGTAATTCCAAAAATAATATTCGTTGTCAAACAATATCTACATCCAGAATAAATTATAAAACAATATGGGCACCATTTTTGATTATCAGTTATAAATTTTAGGTTGTGAGAACAAACACTACTTTTGTTAGAAGTATCCCACCATGGTAAATAAAGAATTGGAATAAGTTTTTCAAATAAAGTTGATTTTATCCATCCGGAAGAAATGTAATAGCAATCTGAACACATTTTAGGCCCGAAAGAAACTTGATTAATTAATTTTACGCACAGTTTACAATCTTCTTCTATAAACATATATTGCTTTGTAGTATCATGGTGATCATAATAATTTTTAATATATAAAATCTCAGAACAATCCTCGCACCACTCTTGAATATATCTCGTACGAAAATCAATACTTCTAGTTTCCTCATGTTTAATACATTGATCATTTGTATATATACACACATCTAAATATCTGTTATTGTCTGTTGCACTTATATTTTTAACATACATTAGTAAACATGTTTTACATAGGGAATTTAATTGTCTCCAAAAACTTTGATCGATTAATTGATTATTTTATAGAGAGTATGATCGATCAAACTCGATCAATCATGTTTGATCGACCAATTTAATCGATCAAATAGTAATCGCCATATTAAATTTTAAATTAAGTAAATTAAGTTTGATAATCGATATTTATATTATGAAAAAATTTATTATGAAAGTTTATCATTTGTTATTTTATTATGTATTTTCAAGCTAAATTATTCTTAGTTTATTCAAATGGAAAAAAAATAATTCGCTTACAGCTTCCGGCAAAAAGTTTTTAATATTAATAATATTATAAAAATCTGCCTGTACAGTATACTAAAATTAGAATTTTTTAATCAATTAAATAGAAGTTATCATATGGTTATTGATTGATTGTATTGATTGATTATATATTTGATCGATCATAATTAATCGGATTCTAAATTTTGTGATCGATTAATTGATTGATCGATCAATCATCGATCATAATCAATATAATTAAATTCCCTAGTTTTACAGTATTTTTGTTTATATAAAAGTGTAACAGAGTATGTGTCTCCACAATTATAGCATCTGTTTTTTTCATTATTAAAAGGAATAAACAAAATAGGATCTGGGTTAGATTTTAATACTGGTGTTGGGTCAAAACAATTCTCATTACTTTTATTTGTAACTTCCATTCTAATGAAGCTTCCGTAGAATAATATAATATTATTTATTTATTTTTTATTACAGTATTTATAATGTTATTCAACCTGTTATCTGTATTACCAAAATGGTTAATAAAATAAAAAAATCCTTTTCAAGTTACATGACAAGGGCGATACCGAGCATAATGTTGCACCTGTAGCGGAATTTGTTTTCCAATTTTTTCTTTGCGCCTTTTTGTACAAACAAAACAGTTCTTTGAAATCAAATTTTCGTCCATCAATCATTCAAAAATTGACGTTCTTGATTTTATTACAAGTAAATGTAATTGACCGGCAAAAATAACTGAAGTTTATTTATTTGGATACAACTAAATATAAATTATACGCAACATTTCGTAAACTATATTGTACAAAGAAATTTGTCCTTAGCTTTAGAATCTAGAATTTCTTAGTAGAAAAAAATGAATTTTCACAATGAACACCATTTTAGATAATTTTCAATGAAGAATTTCACAATGAACCTCAATAGTGTCTCATTTATATGTTTCTATTTATGGCATCCTAGACAATCATTACCGTGAGCCAGAAAACAATATTATAAATATATGAAAGCACTAATATATTAAAGCACTTTGAATAACTGCCTTTTTAAATAAAGTCTTACTTTCTTTTCATATGATCAAATTACAATGAACTTTCTTTGAAATTTTTATTCAATCAGTGTTCCCGATATTAAATACTGATTGTTTAAATTCCATTTTAACACAACAAAATATTGCCAAGCATTTCTATGGAAGGTTTTTTTATATATATATGAAAAAGGATTAATTTCAAAACGTCAAAAATATTAAAAATTACAATATTTTCGATTCATACTAACACATTATACTTCCATGAAAAAAAAGAAAAAGAAAAAATCACATATACAATAGTTCGAGATTGTAATTATAAATGTAGAAAAATCGGCTGAATCGTAGCACTGGGGATAAAGAAGTCATAGCATACTTATGAACGAAAGTTTCGACCGTAGCGAACTCCGTTATTGCTGAGACCCGATTCATAAATATGACAACTTTTGTTTCAGTATTAGTTCATACATAACATTTCTGCTAGTTTATATTTCTTATTTCTACCACTTCTATTAGTCTATATTTCTCGTTTGTACTGTATTTCTACTTCTGCAAGCTTATACTTTCAAAAGGAATTATGGTTTTCTTTAGTGTCCTTTTCTATTCTAGACTTATTGAAGAAAAGTTTTGCTCAAATGAATTAAGGCATCTTATAAGTAGTTTTTTTCTCTCGGTATATTCACCTCTCGGTATATTCACACCATTGACACCAATATTTGCACAAACTATGCCTAATGCATTTAGCATTAAACTTTCATTTTTCTAAAACCTTGTAGTATTTTTTCTTTTTTTTTTTTAAGTGATATGTGACTTTGAAATTATTCCCTTTTTATATTCCTATTTTTATCTTTATTAGAAATATTTATGAAATTTCTTATTTTTTTTGTAGCTTATCAATTATTATTATTTATTTTTTGTATTATCGCTCAATACCATGTGACCTTAATTAGACGGTACTATTTGTACGATTGTTGAATAAAGTTGCATGAAATTATTTCCTTGATTTACTTCTATTGTCTGAAAAAAAAAAAAATTTAGTTTACGTGTTATTGCCCACAATAGAGAAATTTGAGTTACTAACTAATTTTGTTCATATGGCTGTGAGCAAAGTGAACCAATAAAAAAATTGACCAAAATTTGGATGATCTAGAGCTCTTTAGTACAGTTACTATATTATTATCAGAATAATACTAGTTTTAGTGTTTCGGGCGAAACCGAAACCTAATTTTTGGCAAAACTTCTGAAACTTGGCGAGACTGGTTTCGCCACAAGTGCAAAATTCCGAAACTGGCATAATTTCCGAAACCTGGCGAAACTTCTGAAACCTGGCGAAATTTTCGAAACTTGGCGAAACTTTTAATTGGTGCATTTGCATGTGACCTTGTGGTGAAACCTCCGAAACTTCAAAAAAACATGCGCCAGATTATAATGCATGTTTCTCAAAAAAACATGCGCCAGATTATAACGCATGTTTCTCAAAAAAACATGCGCCAGATTATAACGCATGTTTCTCAAAAAAACATGCGCCAGATTATAACGCATGTTTCTCAAAAAAACATGCGCCAGATTATAATGCATGTATCTCCAAAAATATGCGCTATATTATGATACATGTTTCCCAAAGTAATCCATGTTTCCCAAAGAAATATATATCAGAATATAATGCATATTTAAATGTGTTAGATTATAATGCATATTTCTTAAAGAAATATGCATTACCTTTCACCGCATGTTTTCTAAAGAAATTTCTTCTTTTATTTTAACTTAACTAGCAGATTTACCAGACATTTTTTTAGGTAATGTTACTTCATTATTCTTCTAATTTTTCTTCAAAATGAAGTACATTTAAATCCAATTCTTCAATTTTTTTTAGTTTAATATTTTCTTTTTTTTAATTAAGTTTATTTCATTATCATAACTCAAACTAATATATGGTAAGATATTTGAAGGTTCAAATGTATTACTTAATAACCAGACTCTATTACTTTTTGTAAATACATTATTTTTAAAAATAACTTTTGTATTCATTATAAGAAAAAAGGTTTCATTTGATATATAGTGATAATTTAAATCTTCTTTTTATTAAAAAATTTCCTTTTTTTATTATTTTATTTTAATTTATTTATTTATTTAATGGTGTTACTATATTATTAGGCTGTTAATTTTTTATTTCATCTTTTAGTTTAAACCCATAAATTATTTATGCAATATTAATTTTTTTGGTTTATTGTTAGATTTTTTAATTTTTTTTAATGAGAATAGTTAATTTCTTAATAAAAAAAAGCTTAGTTTGCTTGTTAGTTATTTTAATAAGTATATTCATTCATTATTAGCAAAAGGGGAGTGCTTATTTATTTTTTTTATTTGTGAATAAATGAAAGGCTTGTTTATTTTATTTATTTGTTCTAATGTTTATTGATATTTTTTTTTTTTTATTATTTTCTAGATAAAATAAGAATACTCCTATTCATTTATTTGTTTAGATTTTTTAACTGGTGTTTATTTTTTTTAAAAAAAAAAGATGTTTATTTTTTTTTATAAACAAAGAAACTTGTTTGTTTATTTATTTATTTTTATGAACAAAGAAAACTTATGTGTTTGTTTATTATTATTTTTTTTTTTTTAATAAAAACGTATTATTTTAAATAAAAGATGTTACATTAATTAATTCATATTAGATATTAATTTAACATGCAATATACTATTGTGAGTATTATGTATTAGATATTTGATATCTGATATGCAATCTAGTACAAATTTAAAACAATAAAAGGATTTTATGTCGATTTTTTACTGAATTTGGTAAATTTTTGTAGATCATTTTACATTTTACCTGGGCATTTCACATAATTTCGCTGAAAATTTTCTATGTAGATCTATTCTCAATCTGTTAATCATCCGCATATACTGTTGCCGTGGATACAAAAAAAATATCCTTTTTGGTAAAAAAAACATTCATTTAATCCTGAAGTATATTATATACAGTACAGTACATATACTGTACTGTACTGTACTGTACTGTACTGTACTGTATATATACTGTATATATATAAAGTATGAGTATAAACTATGAAAATATTGTTTGAAAATATTGTTTGAACATTTCTTTAGACCATTTTTCTGCAAAAACTCTTCCTGTGCTAGCACAGAAGGTTGTCTTCCTTGTAAATCACAAAATAATTGCATATTTTAACTTTTTGTTGATCAAAATTGAATAAAAAATTTCTTTCGTTTTTCTTTGATAATCATTTTATTTTATTTTCAAAAAAAAACATAAAATATAATAAACTTTTTTAAACTTTATTTAATTTGCTTATTTATTTATTTATTTATTTATTTTTGTTGATAAATAATGTTTATTATCGTTTAGTATGATAAGCTTGAATTTATTCCGTTAATCCTTAGCAAAATTTTTTTTTTTTTTTTTTGATTTAATTTTTAAAAAAATTTTATGTAAAATAGAAACAATTAACAAGCAGTTAATAAATAAATATATTTTTTATTTTTTTATTATCATTATTTTTTTCATTATTATATTTTTGTTTTTATTTTTTTGAAATATAATGATAATAAAGTAATAAACCAATAAAATTCTATTGTACTTAATCTTGTCAATTAAAAAAAAAATAAATAACGATTTGTTTTAATCATTTTTAATTGTTTTTAACAAAAAAAATCATTTTCATAAAATCGTTTTTAATGGAAAAACAATGAAAAAATTATGTTCTGAATGGGTCAGATCAATTCGAGTGACCGGTTAGGTTAACTCGATTAACCCGTTTCAATCCGAAGTTAAAAGAAAGTGCCGAGACACTTCTTTACACTAAATGATTGTAAAAGAAATGGTCCAGTATTTATTTTTAGAATTTTATGCGAAAAAAATGCCAAACCATTTTTTCGTAATAGTTAACACAAAAAACCTCCGCTTTTTTTTGTAAATTTAATTTAAACCACTAAAAAGATGTTAAAAGAATGGCTTTTTTAATATTATTTTTAAATTAAAAAAAAAACATTTTTTAATAATTTTTTTTTTAAATTAAACGCTTAAAAAAAAATTTATTTAGTTTTTTTTAAAATACACTTAAAAAAAACTTTTTTTAGCATTTTTTTTAATTAAATGATTAAAATAATTAAACGCTTAAAAAAAGCGGTTTTTTAATCGAACGCTTAAAAAGCGTTTTTAATAATTTTTTTTTTTTAAAATTAAAACGATCCAGTATTTTTTTTTAAAATTTTATGCGAAAAAAATGCCAAAACGTTTTTTCGTAATAGTTAACACAAAAAACCTCTGCTTTTTTTTGTAAATTTAATTTTAAACCACTAAAAAGATGTTAAAAGAATGGTTTAAACCACTTTTTTAATATTATTTTTAAATTAAACGTTCAAAAAAATGTTTTTTAGTTAAAAAGAAGCGTTTTTTAATATATATTTTTTTAAATTAAACTTAAATTAAACGCTTAAAAAAAAGCGTTTTAATATTTTTTTAAAATTAAGTGCTTAAAAAAAATTTATTTAGTTTTTTTTAAAATTACGCTTAAAAAAAAACTTTTTTTAGCGTTTTTTTCAATTAAATACTTAAAAATAATTAAACGCTTAAAAAAAGCATTTTAAATATTTTTTCTAAAATTAAACGCTTAAAAAAAGCATATTTTTAATTAAACGCTTTAAAAAAGCGTATTTTAATTAAATCTTTTTTTTTTAACTAGAGTAATTTGGGTACAAGTTAGTAAGCTTCAATACCGATCAGTTTCAGTATCAAAACGGTTTCAGTTTACGATCAAACCAAAACATTCATCACTGCGGTTTCTATATTGATTTTACGATTTTCCGAACTGACTTTACCAAATCAATTTATGATAATAAAAAAAAATGAGAAACCCATTTTCTTTATCATTTAATAAATTTAGAGCTCCGAACAGGTCAGTTCTGTTTGGGTAACCTACTCTGACCCAACCCGACCTGACCCGTTGACCCGAAAGTATTCGGATTACTTCAAATGATTAATAAAAAAAACATTGTACAAATGTTTTGCGACACTTTTTAATAAATTATCACAAAAAAATGTTGCGAAATGTTTTTTTTAAATTAAAATATGCATTAAAAAACGTTTTCGCAATGTTTTTTATCGAGTTGTTAAAAAGAAGTTACGAAACGTTTTTTTAATTAAATTGTGTATTATTCGAAACGTCATTTATCAAATTTTAAAAAAACCGTTGCGAAACGTAGAGTTCTGAACGGGCGGATAGGGTCGGATAATTGACTTAACCTGACCCGTGATATTCAAGTTGGGGCATCATGAATTTTAAATCAAAAAAAATTATTAAGTTTCGACAATTTTATATATGAAAAAATTTTAATAACAAAAAAAAACAATTTTCTTAATTGTTTTTAATAACAAAAAAATGATTTTCTTAATCGTTTTTAATAACAAAAAAATGATTTTCTTAATCGTTTTTAATAACAAAAAAATGATTTTCTTAATCGTTTTTAATAACAAAAAAACGATTTTCTTAATCGTTTTTAATAACAAAAAAACGATTTTCTTAATCGTTTTTAATAACAAAAAAATGATTTTCTTAATCGTTTTTAATAACAAAAAAATGATTTTCTTAATCGTTTTTAATAACAAAAAAATGATTTTCTTAATCGTTTTTAATAACAAAAAAATGATTTTCTTAATCGTTTTTAATAACAAAAAAATGATTTTCTTAATCGTTTTTAATAACAAAAAAATGATTTTCTTAATCGTTTTTAATAACAAAAAAATGATTTTCTTAATCGTTTTTAATAACAAAAAAATGATTTTCTTAATCGTTTTTAATAACAAAAAAATGATTTTCTTAATCGTTTTTAATAACAAAAAAACGATTTTCTTAATCATTTTTAATAACAAAAAAATGATTTTCTTAATCATTTTTAATAACAAAAAATAAACGATTTATTAATCGTTTTAATAACAAAAAAAACAAACGATTTATTAATCATTTTAATAACAAAAAACAAACGATTTATTAATCATTTTAATAACAAAAAACAAATGATTTATTAATCGTTTTAATAACAAAAAACAAACGATTTATTAATCGTTTTAATAACAAAAAACAAACGATTTATTAATCATTTTAATAACAAAAAACAAACGATTTATTAATCATTTTTAAATAATAACGAAAAAAAATAATTTATTAATCATTTTTAATAACAAAAATAAAATGATTTATTCATCGTTTTTAATAACAAAAATAAAACGATTTATTCATCCATATGCGCCGATTTGAGGAATTTGCCGATCATCAATTATGTGGCGCAGTACCGATTAAAATCGATCAAAACCGTCCTTACATAAGAAAAAATAAGCCAAAAAATACTTAAAAAAACTTTTAAGACCTTTTCCAAAAAAATTTACCTCTTTAACCTGAAACCAGTAGAAGAAATTTCTAAAAAAAGGAATAAAAATATTATAAAATTAGTTTATTTAAAAAAAAGTAAGAATAAGCACCAGAATAATGATTTAACGAAAAAAAATTGATTGAAAAATAATTAATAACGAATATCAAATAGATTTTAACTAAATAAACTAATCAATATATAATTTAAATTCACTAAAACATCGTTATTAATCTTAGAATTATTTATTTATTGAAAGATTATTTTTGAATAATTTTGCTGCCTAAATAAATTTTTTTTTATAAACTATTGAAAAAAAAATAAAAAAATAGCTCCAAGTTATATTTAATGTAAAATAACTACTAATATACTTGCCAAAATTCTTAACTTACATAATGTAAAAACTGGTGGAAAAGTTTGATGGGGAAGTTAATGGGGAGTTTAATATGGAGTTTACGAAAGAAAAAAATTTTTTAACGCTACTTTTGTTGAAGTAATTTCTCGATATTTGTGTCATATGATCATGTAGCACAAGAGTGATCCTTTTTGTGAAACTTATTTAACTTAATTTTTATCTAATTATCATCAAATTCCTTAATTTAGGCTAATTTTGTTAATTCCGAAAATCGGCAGATATGCGTTTTTAATAACAAAAATAAAACGATCTATTCATCGTTTTTAATAACAAAAAAAAAACGATTTATTCATCGTTTTAAAAAAAAAACGATTTATTCATCATTTTGAAAAAAAACGATTTATTCATCATTTTGAAAAAAAACAATTTATTCATCATTTTGAAAAAAAATGATTTATTCATCGTTTTGAAAAAAAAACGATTTATTTATCGTTTTTAATAACAAAAAAAAACGATTTATTAATCGTTTTTAATAACAAAAAAAAATGATTTATTAATCATTTTTAATAACAAAAAAAAATGATTTATTAATCGTTTTTAATGACAAAAAAAAATAGACGATTTATTAATCGTTTTTAATAACAAAAAAAAATGATTTATTAATCGTTTTTAATAACAAAAATAAAACGATTTATTAATCGTTTTTAATAACAAAAAAAAATGATTTATTAATCATTTTTAAATAATAACAAAAAAGACGATTTATTAATCGTTTTTAAATAATAACAAAAAAGACAATTTATTAATCGTTTTTAAATAACAAAAAAAACCAATTTATTAATCGTTTTTAATAACAAAAATAAAATGATTTATTAATCGTTTTTAAATAATAACAAAAAAGACGATTTATTAATCGTTTTTAATGACAAAAAAAAAATGATTTATTAATCGTTTTTAATAACAAAAATAAAACGATTTATTAATCATTTTTAATAACAAAAAAAAAACCAATTTATTAATCGTTTTAAAATAATAACAAAAAAGACGATTTATTCATCGTTTTTAATAACAAAAAAAAAACGATTTATTTATCGTTTTTAATAACAAAAAAAAATGATTTATTAATCGTTTTTGATAACAAAAAAAAAACGATTTATTAATCGTTTTTGATAACAAAAAAAATGATTTATTAATCGTTTTTGATAACAAAAAAAAATGATTTATTAATCGTTTTTAATGACAAAAAAAAATAGATGATTTATTAATCGTTTTTAATGACAAAAAAAATAGACGATTTATTAATCATTTTTAATGACAAAAAAAAAATGATTTATTAATCGTTTTTAATAACAAAAATAAAACGATTTATTAATCGTTTTTAATAACAAAAAAAAACAATTTATTAATCATTTTTAAATAACAAAAAAAACCAATTTATTAATTATTTTTAATAACAAAAATAAAGCGATTTATTCATCATTTTTAGTAACAAAAAAAAAACGATTTATTCATCATTTTTAATAACAAAAAAAAACGATTTATTTATTATTTTTAATAACAAAAAAAAATGATTTATTAATCGTTTTTAAATAATAATGAAAAAAAATGATTTATTAATCATTTTTAAATAATAACAAAAAAGACGATTTATTAATTGTTTTTAAATAATAACAAAAAAAAACGATTTATTAATCGTTTTTAAATAATAACAAAAAAAAACGATTTATTAATCGTTTTTAAATAATAACAAAAAAACGATTTATTTATCATTTTTAATAACAAAAAAAAATGATTTATTAATCGTTTTTAAATAATAATGAAAAAAAAATGATTTATTAATCATTTTTAAATAATAACAAAAAAGACGATTTATTAATTGTTTTTAAATAATAACAAAAAAAAATGATTTATTAATCGTTTTTAAATAATAACAAAAAAAAACGATTTATTAATCGTTTTTAAATAATAACAAAAAAATGATTTATTAGTCATTTTTTAATAATCGTTTTTAATAATAAAAAAATGATTAACCAAACTTTAAATATAAAAACGCCGGAAATAATAGTTTTGGCATTTTTTTTCAGCATTTTTATTTAACCTAAATATATCAGGTCAACGGGTCAGATCAGGTACCTGACTAACACTGACCCGACCCGAAAATTTCGGGTCAATCCGTCAGGTCAGATTCAAAGCTCTAGCGAAACGTCTTTTTGAAATTAAATTATATATAACTGATATCAAAAACACGCATCGTTTATTTTAATATCAAAAAAAAAAATTGCGAAACTTTTTTTTAATTATAAGAAAAACGTTGCGAGACGTTTTTTTTTAATTAAATTATATATATCTGATATCAAAAAACGCGCAACGTTTTTTAATATCATAAAAAAACATTGCGAAATGTTTTTTTAATTAAATTATGCAACGTTTTTTTTATTAAATTACATACCAAAAAACTTTTCGTAACATTTTTTATCAAATTACGCTGTGAAGAGTTTTTTTTATTAAATTGTATATGTTAAAAAATATATTCGCAACGTTTTTTTTATCAAATTATCGAGAAAACATTTGCGTAATGGTTTTTTTTATTAAATTATACGTTAAAAAATGGTTTTGACAAATTATCAAAAAACGTTGCTAAACGTTTTTTATTAAATTATACATTAAAAAACGTTTGGCAACGTTTATTAATAGCTTATAAAAGAATTTTTAAAAAACGTTGCTATTTTTATTTAATTCATAAATAAAAAACGGTTCGCAACTTTTTTTGTGACCATGATAAATTTAACAATGAAAATTTGCCAAGGACTCAGACCAAGGTTTAACGATAAAAATATCACAATTGATTAACCGTTAATATACATAAACTAAGCTCACTAACTGTACTAAAAGAGCCCTAGTTTAGATCTTAAAATTACTTCAGATCTTCATTATTAAATTTCCTTCTGATTTTAAATTTTTTTGAATTTTATTATATCAAAATGAAAATAAATATATTTAATATAAAAACAATTTAATGGGACTTTAAATTTATTAAAAAAGAATTATTATGTAATATATAATCATATTTTTTTGACTTTATATGTAATTAATTATTTTATTTAGTTCAAAATTTAAAATTTAGCGTAAATTTAGCATAAATTTATTGTAAATATAAAAATTAAATAAATTAAATACATTAAAAAAATTAAAATTCGCTATTCAATTGTTTATCAGTACATGCATTTAAAGTTTGATATTTCTTTTAATTTATTTATTCATTTATTATTTTTTTCTTTAAAATAAAAATGCCACTAATTATCTGTTCTTTTTATTGTAAATAATCTTTCTGAAAAAATATTTTTTTTTTGAGTTAGGAATATTATTTAAACATGATAAAATATTGTTATTATACACGCATTATGCTTAAGAACTGAAATATGAAATTCTATATCAGGTTATTATTAAATATGCCTATATAACAATATAAAATTTACTAATTGTAAAAATACTGTATTCAAATTTTTAATGTAATATGTAATATATTATAAGAATCATAGTATTAAAGTGTATGTAAAACTTAATATAATATAAGCAATCAGATTATTAGAGTTAATCTATCAGTATATTCATATAATATTAGGTACAGTTATAAAATTTTAGTTACATTAAATATCTACTATAACTATGATAGATTTTTCTCTTTATTAAGGGATTTAAGTAGAGTTTTGTATTTTAAATTTGAAAATTATTAAAATCAATAAAAATAATCATTTAATTAATAAATTTAACGAAATCCTTCTTAACTCACATTTATGCTTTAATTTACAATAAAAGCAATTATGATAAGATAGTTATAAGGTCTTGTAATAAAATCAAGCAAAAGTATTCCCATATATCTGTATAATCTGATACATATTTTTTTAAGGAATATGCATTATAATCTGATACATATTTCTTTAAGGAATATGCATTATAATCTGGCATATATTTCTTTAAGAAATATGCATTATAACCTGATATGTTTTTTTAAGAAATGTTATTATATTCTGAAATATATTTCTTTGGGAAACATATATTGCATTGAAGAGTGGTGCATATTTTTTTGAAAAATATGAGTAGATGAATCTGACGCATATTTCTTTGGGAAACATGTAGTAAAGAGTGATGCACCTTTCTTTATATGCGTTATAATCTGGCGCATATTTTTTGGGAAACATGCATTTATAATTTGGTGCATGTTTTATTGGAAAATAGCAATAACTGGTTATGTTTTTGGGAAACCTGCGTTATAATCTGGCGCAAATTTTTTTTGAGAAATATGCATTATAATCTGATGCATGTTTTTTTAGAAAACATGCGTTATAATCTGACGCATGTTTTATTGGGAAATATGTGTTATAATCTGGTGCATATTTTATTGGGAAATATACGTTATAATCTGGCGCATGTTTTTTTGAGAAACATGCATTATAATCTGGCGCATGTTTTTTTGAGAAACATGCGTTATAATCTGACGCATGTTTTATTGGAAAACATGCGTTATAATCTGACGCATGTTTTATTGGGAAACATGCGTTATAATCTGGCGCATGTTTTATTGGGAAACATGCGTTATAATCTGGCGCATGTTTTATTGGGAAACATGCGTTATAATCTGGCGCATGTTTTATTGGGAAACATGCGTTATAATCTGGCGCATGTTTTTTGAGAAACATGCGTTATAATCTGGCGCATGTTTTTTTGAGAAACATGCGTTATAATCTGGCGCATGTTTTTTTTTGGGAAACATGCGCTATACCTAGTGCATGTTATATTGGCAGCTGAATTAGCACTTGCTATAGTATGCTGAAATTAACGTTAATTTCAAACAATATCACGTGATTTATAATGCTGCCCATGGGCCGCCCATTAAAGGTTATAACCTAAACACCTGTGCCACAAATAATGAGGTTATAACCTTTGATGATCACCTTGATGGGGTGTTGTGCGCGTTATGAATACCTAATTTAGAAATTGGAAATTATGAAAGACAAAAAAAGAAAATGAACATCTATCATTACGTTCTTAAGATTACGGTTTGCTAAATTGGTCTCACTTCATTCTATGATTATGAAAGTCGGATCATTATAATTTGCAGGAGTTTCATCATAACTCCAATTTAGAATTTCTAGCACTAAAGTTTTAACTCAGGCATTGTTTTTTTTTAAAAAAAAATTGCTTTTAAGAAAGATGACAACGTTAAAGAAGGAAGAGTATATACAGATACAGTATATATGTATACCTGGGCCTAAGGGAAGGTAGTAAAATGAGAACTTTAGGCAATAGTGAAAACGAGAATAATAAACGGAAAAGAAAATTGGTATTTTTCATTTTGAGAATTTTTGGAAGTAATTATGTAAACCTTGTATCGATTTGTATTAAAATGATTTGTTTGTCTTAAAATATTTAAATGTACCAAAATAGAACAATAGCGATTTGATTAGTAAAAAATCCTGTAGACTCAAAAAAAGTTATTTTTTATTATCATATTACTACTTAAAATATTTAATGTGAAATAAATCAATTTATTTGCATTTTTTTTCTTATTGTTAAATGTACCAAAAAGTAGAGTCAAATTGTTAATTAATCCTGTAATCTCAAAAAAAGTCATTTGATTTTTCATTATCATATTACTCTTTAAAATATTTAACGCGAATAAAAAAATCAATTTATTTTGCTTTTTTTTCTTCTTAGTTCTTAAATCCTTAAAACATTTAACGAAAATCAATTTTATTTACTTATTTACATATCAAAAAAAAAGACAAAAAAAAAAAGTTACGTTTTAAGAAGTGTTTATGCTTGACATTCCCTAATTGTGCTAATAAAGAAATAACAAGAGACCCATTAATTTTTATCCATTTAATCGCACTATTGATCCCACAAAAATATCACGAGTATGTCCTTTCTTTATTATTACAAGTATCATTAAAAATGAGATTTTTACGTGAAAGATATTCTCCGGTGCTACATTATACCTAAAGGGCGTTTTTGATATTCTTGTCTGTAGGAAATTATTTTGATGTATTCATGGTTGCACACTCTGAAGGATAGTATTGTTCAAATATCTTTCACGAATGGAACTAGAACTTGGGACTGGCAGTCAATAAATATTATATTCGTTCTTGGATCTTCCCGAGTATCTTTTGGTCGTGGGCATTTCGATCGATGAACAGTTTAGAGATAGTATCCTTTTCTGATTTGCGTTCTCCACTATATCACTGCTGTCGTCTCTAAACATACTTCTCTAATGAATAATTTCGAGACATCATTTAAGAGAGTTCTTTTTGTTAGGTGTGATATTAATCGACGTGTTATTACTCTTATTGTTATTAAGAGAAGGGGTTGAGAATTCAGACTGACCCCGTGTAAAAGATGATTGTATTGTCGATTAGAATAGGAATCTAAGTTTATTACGTTGAGATTGAATTTCTTGATGTTTAATTTGTTGTTGCATTGATATGGTCGATGTTTAGGGTCCCACAAATTGAACAGTGTCTTAGATCAGCAGGAGGAAAGATATGTAGTTTGCGATTATCATTCAACTGAACACTAATTGAATTGAGCATATTTTTGTCCTTGAATAATTCTTTTTTTGTACGTAGATAGGCGTGTTTCGTAAGTTGTCTAATGTGTGCAGGAGGAATGACACAACTTTTACATCCAACTTTGAACGAGATCTTCTAATTGTGTGTCGATGTAAAGACTCATGACTTTGTAAGTATAGTTGTTGCGGTTCTTGTATTCTTCTGATTTCTTATCCATAGGTAAAATCCGGATACAAAATTTTTCCCTATTGATGGCCCGAATGTCTTTTTTTCCAGAAATTATCTACAGATTCCTGGTTTTGGTATTCAATAAAGAACATGTTGAAGGTAGTGGGTTTAGGTGAAAATATTTTTTTCATTTTTGTCTTTTCTAGGAGTTCTACTCTCGTCATGCTTATGATAAGTCCTTGCTGTGAGAAAATTCTATTAATATCAGCTAGTTAGAGGCGTTTAGTACATCTTACTTGTATGAGGATGCTTCTTTATTCTTTGTCATCAATTTGTTTTGTGTAATATGGGTTAGGCTTTCTTTGTTATAAATCTGAAATGTAACGTACTAACGTTAAGTTGTTCATTTAGGACATTGGCGAACGAGTTTTCATTGTAAATCCTATTTTTAGAATAGGTAATCTATTATAAATTTTTGTGTCCTCAATTCCTGAAAAATCGATTAAGTTACCTAAGCAGGCTCTGAGTTGCGAGTGTCTTTGAGCGTAAGCGTGTGCAAACAATGATAGACTGATAGTAGTAGAAGCCGGAAGTATAGGTTCGTTAGTTTTGGCTTTTTTAGTATTAGAAGACGTTTCTTCTTAACTCGTACGGTCATCCTGTACGGGGTGAATATTGTCGCAGACGGAACGGGAGTGTTATCTTGTTGAACCTGTGTAATAACAGATTTTTTAGTAGTTTGCGGTTTGGCATGTTTAGAAGTAATAAAGCAACGAAGTATAAAGTAATTTCTCAGAAATAAAGAAAAAGAATGGGTCGCATATATAGAAAGTGTTTTTATTTCTTCACAAAAAAATTGGTTGCCAAAATCGATTATCCCTCTGATCAAATCACCTTAAAAAATCGCAGGAAACTCTATAGATGGAAAAGAGTATCACATGATTCTCCTTGAAAACTTAGACTGGAAATCGTAAACGTATATTATTCGTTATAATCAGGAAAAAAAAGGGCATCGTGTAATAAAGGTATGTGAAGATTCCTACTCTATGTCAAGGAAATGTTCACAGATCAATAAAACAAGGAAGCAATTGTATATGGAATCGATTAGAATTTCTCTGAGGTAGCTCGTTCTATAAAAAAATGATGTATTTCGTCTCGTCATCCTTAGAGAAGTAATGACCAGGTTCTCATGAAACAAATTCATAGCGTATTATCTGATCGGGTGTTAGCCTTTTTTCCATCAGTGCGTCGATACCGTTTTTTCGAAACTATATTAAACATGTACAGTACGTTGTTTTCCCAGCTTCATTTATGTTCTAGTTAACTATCATTTATTTTCGATAAGTAAATGAATAAATGTTACAATAATCGCAGAGAAAAAATATAGTCCCATGTTTTCTTTCTGAACGATTTCTGTTTTGTAAGTTCATACATAAATTACATACTTTTGGATGATGCTATATCGGCAAGGTTTTCATGTTTGGAAATCGAGAAACAAACAGGTTTCATTACACAATATACTGTATACTCGTACTGTATTTTCATATATTTTCATATGTATTCTAGCTGAACTAGGTTAATGACCGTTTGTTCTACATCCAATAAATAGGGGCTACATAATCTTCATTTGCTGCGGCATTATACGTAAGGTTAGCATTATCCCATTGTACTATGTATGACCAATGGATCTAAACAAATATCGGTTATTTTCATGCACGGGGAACAAATATTCCAGATATCGTTTTTTTTTCTGAATAACTTCCTTAAATTGAATACAAAATAACCATAGGTGTTTTCACATGGATATAATCTTGGTGCTGTAAACTAACACGTTAGAATATGTATTCTGATACTTCCTACAAGGAGGTTTCCTGTGTTTTTGTTAACCATGGAAACGAGACACTTTATCAACTTAAGTATTTGAAAAGAAAAGGAAAGGAGTGTTTCCGCTACTCTGACCTTATTGATATAGTGTTATGGAAAATGGGCCTTCCACCCTTCATAATTTTCTTCGTTCCTCAGAGAACCATGAAGATTTTTTTTCTTGTAACATCTTAAATTAGTAAAAGTTAATGATATGATTAAACATACTGTATTCCAAAAAAGGATGAAATTTCGTTTACATGATTTCGATTACTTGGGTGTTTTCATTGTGGCTTTAACCTTAATACGCATAATACTTCTTTCTGGAAACTCGGAACAAAGATTTGAGCGAATAAGAGACAGTGATCAGCTAGTATATACTTCTTAGCTATAGATTATATAGCTATTAGTTTGTCATTTCGATTATTAATTGGCGATGCATACTATTCTGATGAATCTAATGCTATGTATTATTAATTGTATGTTGTTTTTATCCTTGTTGAATCACAAAATAAAAATGTTATGTGGGCATTTTCTTAAGATATCGATTTATTATGTTAAAGAGTGACAAGAGGCCTGCCAATGTGTGGAAATAAGGACTCGATAATTTTATTTTTATGATCGAAACTGATATTATCGTAATAGATAACAAGACTAGAAAATAGGATTCGAGCCATATTTTTGTGATCGAAAACGAAAGACTATGGAAATAAGATAACAGGGCTAGAAAGATCATGATCAAATATGGTTTGTAAACAATTAGGTTCGAAGGAATAACTCTGGGTTAGAACTCTTGTTTTTGTGATCGAAGACAAAAGATTATATCTGATATAGTTAATAGATGAGAAAACACAATTATCGAAATATTAATAATTGCGATATGAGGAACATAATGAATGGTGGCTTAAACCAGTTTTACTAATCAAAAACGAGGACAACAATTTCGATTATATGTTACAATAGATGATATTGCTTGTTGTTTAGACTACCCGTTAATGAAAATAAATGCGGTTTTATTTGGCTTTGCCTTTCGAAAAAATAGCCCAGTTCCACTGAAAGTTACGACTATCTCTTGATTGCAAAATGGGATCGAGATATATTATCACCATTTGTTCCATGAACTTCGGACTAAGAGAATGATCCGATATCACCATCGACAATTGTAATTTATTGATATACAGTACAATAATAAATCACATCTAGGCTTAGATACAACCTTCGTCCTTGTACTCAGAGTTACTACGTGGGGTATGCGCAGTTCTACTAAAACAAGTCAACTGTTACCTTGGGGGTCACGGTCTCGTAGTTGAGAATTTTTTTGATAGATTGTATCACTTATGGTACGTGACAAGATCATAATACGTATCTCGAACATGAATTTTTTCGAGAAAGTTGATAACACTCGTTGTCGGAGGACACATCCTTTGTATTACGATAAATACAACTATTTTTGTTTTTTTACTATAGAAAGTGCGGACTAACAAAAAATGAACTATATTTGTTCCTTTAAAAAAATTTTTCGACAGTCATATTGTCTATTTCAAAAGCGAATATCTACAATGGAACACATTCTGTAATCGATGAACAGTTATATTTGTAATTAGTAGCAAGATAATTGAAAAGTCGATTGGAACTAATTTGAGAATGCAAACAATACTCATCAATATCCGAATACGAATATTTATAAAAAGGAAACTGGAGCGTCTAAAGGATCGTATAGAGAAAGTATAGGTATAATTTCGTGAAACTTTGAAAGCTTATTTCTTTGAAAAGCTAAAGCCAAGTTAAGCTCTCGTCAATACATACGGCTCACCTCCTTCAGATTCTAGTTTTTCTACATATGGTCAACGAATTTCCTCTTAAGATCAGTTCGAAAAAATAGATACAGTATGTAATTCGAATACTTGCTATGATTTTGTCAAGTGTGGAGAAACCGCCCAGAGGATCAACATACCCAGCACCTGATGAGCCGTAACTTACAATCAGTACTCTAGAAATGGTTGAAGTTAAAAATAAGGATATTGTATAAATACCCAGGTATATTACAAATTATTACAAATATTTGGTTGTTATGTTATTTTTTTTTTATTGTAATAAAATTTTGCCATGTAAACATAAGACAGAGAGTATTTCAGGAAAAAAAAAATGTCAACAGTTATTTTGGAGAAAAGAAATCTCTTCCGGACTTGGTAATATAGATACATGAGAATTATGTTCGCATTTTTTGAATTTTCTTTACGAACCTTTTTATTTTCATACCTTATCTTATTCCAGATGACCGTAGATGAATATAATTGTCTAACAAGATTATTCCAATGCGGTTAGCAATAAGTGGGAAGAAATCGTAATACAATGGATTGTTGTATTATACTTATTCCAAATTTTTTCTGTATGTGTTCCTTTCCGATTTTTACTCTTACTATATGTTCGATATTGTCTCATTATATACTGATTGTTATCTATTATAATATATTTATCGATCACAGCAAATATTTCTTTGATCATCATAAGAATTGAATTAGCGGGTTCTGGTCGCACACTTTCAACAAATGTTATATATGTCCTTATATTTTTCGTAATTATTTTTTGGCATGTTTCCACGTATTATAAATAAAGATTAACACTTGAAATCATTGCTAGTATTTATTCTTATGTCAATTAATATATGGATAAATTTTTTGAGAAGTGCATCTTATTTAGAAGTATTGTCTAGGTGAGATGGTTTCAAAAAAAAGTTGAGATCATAAATGAAATTGTGCGATTACTATATTAGACATTAATGAGGTTGTGTTTTACTCGCTTAATGTGTACTGTACTATTTTTATTTCGTAACAGGGTACATTTTCGATTTTATAAGAACCACGAAAAAACTTTTACCTGCGAATGTTATTTAGCTCAATGGGTGTTCCCATGCTTTAAATTTTTCTGCTGGGTCATCAATATCGCATTTTTTTAATTTGGTTTTGGTGATTATTAATAGGACAGGGTTTTAGAAAATTTGATGTGGTCAAATATATAACATATGATTCCGTTCAAGTACTGCGATTGGTTTTCGTTTGTTGCAAAGATAATACGACCAACTAAAAGATCAACGATATCAATGATAATTTATAATTGAAAAAGGCAATTAAAACCTTTTCGAGGTAAATACTGTAACTTAGTTAATTTTTTACACGTAATTTAGTAATAACGCTTTATAACAGTATGCATACGCATTTGGAAATTTATTACACTATAATATAGATCTATAATTTTGACTCGATTTTCATAATTTTTAAAGAATAAATAAATAAATAAATAAATAAATAACTCACAATTTACACTTAATTTATAGCCTGATAACCATTTCGTCTATTCTCACGATATCGGTAATAGATATGAGACAGAATAGCACTAATAATAATACCAAGTACAAATCCAATCGATCCAGTAATTATGGGAAATCCTGGTTGATTTACCAATGTATCCAATAAATGAATATCCACACGAGCAGAAGTCATATCACAACCGAAGCTATTATCTAGACCAACGCCTACAATGAAATCGATAGGTTCATTTGCTCTTACAGTAATTCCACTATCAGTTGTTTTGAACGATTTCGAATCTCTTTGACCGGCTAGGTTTGCTTCCCAAAGCGTCACTAGGTTATTATGTACTATATAAGCTCCTGAATGACTTGCGCATTCATCGATATGCGTAAAAGTTGCGCTTATGACATAATTTCCATCCTTCGGTGCAGTAAATCTCACGACAGAGAATCTACCATCGTCGCCTGGATGCATGGCTACATCGTTAGCAGCAAATGTTATAGTGTGAGTATTCGGTTCCTTAAAGAAAACATACGTTGGCCTGGTGTTATAAAAAACACCCAGCCAGTGAGTAAACCATATAGTATCGCGTCCAAACCAGGCGACTATTTCACTATAGTTGCCTGGTTCCGGATCTAAATGTGTAAATAAACTCAACATTCCGGTTACATGATAACCGGCAGGCTTTGAGCCGTAAGACCACACTGAAGAAGGATTATGTATAAGAGAAAAGTCAGAACTTAATGACCATTTTGACATTTTTTTCTATAAATTTATTTTATTTTATAGGAGTCAGTTCAGTGAATGTGATATTATTACGTCATTATTCACTGAGTAAATTTTTTACCGGACGATCAATGCATGTTCATGTGTGACAAAAAATAGCATTATAATTACTTTTCTGCAATAAAATTAGAACTCTTATTTACGTTGGCTCATATAGTGAGTTAAAAGGTAACGAAAAAAGTAATTGTGCGATGGGCTATATTTATAGTTAACTAATAATCATAATCACACTCTCGAAGAACAGGCTGAATTATTAAGTGAAACAGTAGAAACCTTCCAAGAAAATAACTCGCAATACTATTTTGTGATAAGTGAGAAGGGACCTCACGGTTGTCATGTTATACTTTTTTTATCGTAGTAAAATTTTGCCATGTAGACATAATATGAGAGTGGTTACAGGAAGAAATTGTCAACTGTTATTTTGGAGAAAAGAATTTCCTTTTCGGACTAGTAATATAGACGCATGAGAAATATGTTCGCATTTTTTGAATTTTCTTCATGAACCTTTTTATTTTCTTACCTTGTCTTATTACAGATGACCGTAGATTATGTATATTTCCACTAAGATTATTCCAATGTGGTTATGCAATAAGTGAGAAAAAATCGCAATACGATGGATTATTGCATTATACTTATTCCAAATGAGAGCACTTGTATTACGTCTATGTATTGACACAATGTCTACAAGAGAATCATAACCTTACTAGTATCAGTATGATTACAGGCGAAATTAGAAATGATAAGGCATATTACGGTAATGCTCTTATGCCATTTATGCATGTAACATGAATATATTGATCAGTAAGTTAAGGTGATTTCGATTGCCATAATATTCCTTTTAGCGTAGTCATATATCGAACGCATATATTACCTTTACTAATAATTTCCTTTGAAATTTATCATTCAGGTCTCCTTTAGTCAACATAGTGGAAGTGCGAGAATTGGAAAAAACCTTGGACGGAGAAGTAGTAATAATTGGAAAGGTTGGAATAGGGAATTTAATTATATTGATTATGATCGATGATTGATCGATCAATCAATTAATCGATCACAAAATTTAGAATCCGATTAATTATGATCGATCAAATATATAATCAATCAATACAATCAATCAATAACCATATGATAACTTCTATTTAATTGATTAAAAAATTCTAATTTTAGTATACTGTACAGGCAGATTTTTATAATATTATTAATATTAAAAACTTTTTGCCGGAAGCTGTAAGCGAATTATTTTTTTTCCATTTGAATAAACTAAGAATAATTTAGCTTGAAAATACATAATAAAATAACAAATGATAAACTTTCATAATAAATTTTTTCATAATATAAATATCGATTATCAAACTTAATTTACTTAATTTAAAATTTAATATGGCGATTACTATTTGATCGGTTAAATTGGTCGATCAAACATGATTGATCGAGTTTGATCGATCATACTCTCTATAAAATAATCAATTAATCGATCAAAGTTTTTGGAGACAATTAAATTCCCTAGGTTGGAAGGCTCGTAGTAATCAAAATATCCAACTCAAGGACTGTTTTCGCAAAAACGAGATGAATAACTGGGAGAGAATATTAGTTTCCATATTTGCACTTGTTCGTAGTGTTATATGTGCACACAATACCAGTAGGCCTTGTCTAGTTTTCACTGAAATAAGATCATATGGGTTCGTGTTCATAACAATCACACCATCTTGCCGTTCATACCAGTTTAATCCACCATGAACAAGATATGAGCTACTTCCGGAACGTTTAAGGCTTCGAAGTAACAATGACACAAATAACACAAATACTGGTTAACAAAATGGGGTCGATATCGAATTATTCAAAAAAATGGGAATTACATTTATCCAAAAATAGAGGGTCTTTGTGTCTATTACAGAACAGAGCATATTTTTTGTTTCATTCATAAATCATGATGATCTTAAATAGTCGAGTCAGTTTGTATTTTTATGTAATAACCTTGTTACACATGTCTGTGATGATTGGATCGCACTCAATCATGTTCAAAGATTGTAACAATATTTTGATAAAAGATAAGTTATTTAATAATCGAAACAGAGGATATATGTAACCTATCGTCTAAGAAACAGTAGGTATATAGTACGTGATTGCAAGAGAAAACAGTATTTTAGTAATCGAAGATGAGAGACAAGTAATGTTTGATAGAGTGGACATGCATGTTCGATAATAGAAAAAAGTAATTTGATCATGGATATGCGGTGGATATAGGCAATATTTAAAATTGGAGACTGACTACGCAATCTGGGTATCTACGAAGTATAGTTGTCTTTTTTCTGTATGTATTCCTTCCCGATTTTTACCCTTACTACATGTTAGATATTATCTCGTTGTATACTAATTGTTATCTATTATAATATTCATTTACCCGTTATCGTAATATTTATCGACCACAGCAAATATTTCTTCGTTCATCAGAAACTGTTAACAATGATCTAAGAATTGGATTAGCGGGTTCTTGGGTCGCACACTTCAACAAATGTAATATGTGTCCCTATATTTCTCGTAATATTTTTTTAACGTATGTTTTTACGTATTATAATTAAAGATTAACACTTAAAATCATTGCCAGTAATTATCTTTATGTCAGTTAATACATGGTAACATTTTTATTTCACAAGTAAAATTTTTTTTCGAAATTCTCATAAAATCGAAATAAATGTACCTCATGTTACGAAAATAAAAATAGTACAGAAACATACGTGACTAATAACGTGAGCAAAACACGATCTCATTAATGTCTAGTACGGTAATATTTTCATAATTTTTTAAAAATAAATAAATAAATAAACGAAAAGAAAATCATCTTAAACTCTCAATTCACACTTAGTTGATAACCTGATAATCGGCATTAACATTTCGTCTATTCTCACGATATCGATAATAGATATGAAACAGAATAGCACTAATAATAATACCCAGTACAAATCCAATTGATCCAGTAATTATGGGAAATCCTGGTTGATTTTCCAATGTATCCAATAACTGAATATCCACACGAGCAGAAGTCATATCACAATTGTAGATATTATCTAGACCAACGCCTACAATGAAATCGATATGTTCATTTGCTCTTACAGTAATTCCGCTATTAGTTGTTTTGAACGATTTCGAATCTCTTGGACCGGCTAGGTCTACTTCCCAAAGCGTCATTAGGTTATTATACACTATATAAGCTCCTGAATGTTGTGCACAATTAGTAATGTGTGCAAAAGTTGCGCTAATGACATAATTTCCATCCTTAGGTGCAGTAAATCTCGCGACAGAGAATCTACCATCGTTGCCTGGATGAAAGGCTACACTGTTAGCAGTAAATGTTATAGCATCAAGTATGATAGCGTTCGTTGGCTTTGTGTTATAATAAACACCCAGCCAGTGCGGATCATACCATATGGTATCACTCCCAAACCAAGCGACTATTTCATGGCTTTTTGGTTCCGGATCTAAATGTGTAAATAAGCTGAACATTCCGGTTACCTGATAACCAGCAGGCTTTAAGCCGTAAGACCATACTGAAGAAGGATTATGTATAAGAGAAAAGTCAGAACTTAATGACCATTTTGGCATTTTTTCTAATTATTAAGAATGTTATTTTATTTTCTAATTATTAAGAATGTTATTTTATTTTAGATACTTCTACAACTTCAGTGTGACACTATTACGTCATTATACACATTTTATAACAAAAAATCTACGGCGGCAATTTTTTACCGGACGATCAATGCATATTCATGTGTGACAAAAATAGCATATTATAATTGCTTTTGCATCATATTCGCGTTCGATTGGACGGTAAATCGTTATACTGCAAAGATGAAACTATTATATTCCTTTTAAAATCTCCTATTTACGTTTTATTGAAAGGGGCGAAATGAAATTTGAACAATAAACACGGATCATTGCTAACAATGGGTCTCTCAATGTATCAAAACATGGAAGAAACAGCATAAATTCCGAAACATCCTTTTTCGTTTAAAGTATCTATGGCATGTACATCTCCTACGAGATCGTTGACTTATATAATAAGTAAAAAAGTAACGAAAAAATTTATTACGGTATGAGCATGTTTTTATAGTTAAATCATAATCCCACTTTTAAATAAAAAAGCTCAGACTGAATTTAGCGAACCTTCCCAAGATAATACCTCGTAATGCTATTTTTTGTGATAACAAATTTATCATACCGAACTTATTCGCTTTGTAATTATCGATCAGTGATACAAATGATATTAATGCAATGACCGGAATATACATAGTTAGAAAGTTTGTGTTGTATTTATTTGTGAAATAGGAATCAATAAAGTTATAATACAAAATTCCGATGACAAGCAAACTTGTTCACAGAGTTGCATTATAATGTGATAACGCTCAATATAATTGATAATGCTGATTTCGCTGTTATTATGCCTTCGTTAGTTTATAATCCAAATAATTTTAATTATCATCAATAATATTATTTAAAAATTTTTACGAAAAATGTAATTACATAACATATATATTTCTTTATGATAAATATTGGTATTTAATATTAAAATTCCCTAAAAAGAAAATCGTCTAAAAACAATAACTGAGACGTTTAGGTTGAACTGAAATTCCGGCACTATTAAGATAATTTTGAATTCTGTGCCCATTTATTATATCCGTCCAATATGAAGGATTATGAAGACTATATACTTAAAATTTTTAATTATTGTAATAAATAGTTTGTTATCTAATGATTTGTATTATTATTTTAAATTTCTTATCAAGGTTTTCGTAAAATCGACTATAAAAAAACCTGAATAAGATCATGTGCCTGCTGTGGTGGCGTCTACCATCATGCAGATTGTTGAACATGCTACGAACAATAAAATAAATTATAAACGGATTATTGGCCTTTTAATGAAAATATTATATTAATTTATTAAATAATAAATGTACTGTAAATGGAAATTAATTATCCAATTTTCTTCGTTTAATAGATACATTGTTAAATTTTATATTATTTAAACTCACTTTGCCCTTTATCTCGATTCCAAATATTGATAAAGTAGCATCTTCTTCAACTTCAATGTTTTCGAATTCTGCACTTTCAATCGTGATGAATTCGTTGTCATCATTTGAGGAGCGCCTTTTTGTTCTTTTATTTATATATGATGTAAATTTTTTTATCAGATTTGATAAATCAGTTAATATAATATCATAATCTGAATTTTCGGCCTCCTCAAATGATGACTTTGTGTAACCGACAGTTGTTACAAATGTTCCGGTGGAATATTTGGACAATGTCCTCTGAAAAATTATTGACTTTATTATTGAGGTCATATAAGATTTAAATTTCAAATAATAATAATAATAATGCATACAATAAAATCTCTAATAAGAGAAGGATGTACTTTATCATTAGTAAAGTTTTTACATTGTACAATAAACTTTACATTTCTGTACTCCCCAATTAAATCAGCTCCGCCATCACCTGTTATAATATTCCCTTTATTTGTCTTGTAACTCGTCCTGAAATAAATAAAATGAATGAGTGAAATGTATCATCATTGTTGCCATACAGATAGCCCCGGTTAGACCAGACAGCCCATATCTATAGGACAGTATAACACCGATAACACTTTAGGCCCGGTTCGACCGTGCTGCCGCACAAAACACAGTATGACCTTTATATACAAGTACCACCAGACTCTGCCCGATTAGACTGCCGACATTATCTGAAGTAACAAGTATAGCCACACCATGAGTTGCCATGAAACACCAGATAAAAGCAGTTTCTCTCGAAAACACGAGAGCAATATACATAGCCTCTACTCCTTCACGTAGATAAATATCTGGAGCCATGGAATGTATCTGTGAAATACTAATGTAATATGTGACCCGGTGCAAGCACCTGCCGATACAACATATCCAACATCTCAACATAACACTCACTTTACTCCATGTACTATGACATTTATCTCTTCGAACTTCTCCTTAACATTATACTCCAACTTGTCTCCCTTTACTTGTGTGCTTGTTGACATTGTAAAATTATTTGAATTTTAGAATTTAAATTTTTAATTTTAAAATGGGATAAAATCGATATTTTTATATTAAATACTTAGCTTTCTTATGTGTCTGAAAGTGATGTCTCACAATTGATTTATTACATCAAAATCACACTCTGTTTACTATATTAGATTTTTGACTGACAAAACGAGATGTTATTTGAACGTTTAAACAGACAAACGCGAAATTTGAACAATACTTGTGAATAAATCGGATCATTAAGTTCGGCAGGCTGAGATTAAATATTATTTGGGCAAACGATTATAATTAAATACATTTGATTATATTATTGTACAAACTGAGATATGATCATCAATTTTCAACAAACTGAGGTTTAAAATTACGCGAAATTTGATAAATTATAAAGTTCGTGCATTATCTGAACATCTGAAAGACAAACGCAAATTTGATTTTTAAATGAACAGTACATGTGAACCAGGTTGATTTTGGAGATAGTATTTATCAGAGAAAAAGGAATATTCCGCCACTTTTTTCAAATAACTTTACGATGGTGATCGACATCATCGTTCAGAATTTTTTTCTGGTAACACGCAAATTATGTAGTGTTTGCATTATTTTTTCCTGATAACACACATTTCTTTATTAAATCACGTAAATAAAATATTACATAAAATTTTATTAAAATCTTGTTAGTATATACGCCTAGAAATGGTAAAAAACGTTTTAAAACATTTTTTAAACATCAAGCACTTTACCACGTTTAGTGAAAATGTTAATTTCAAAATTTTTTCATCACATTATTATATAATATATAAAAATTAATTTCTTTAACTATATACTTATTAGAATTTTATTATTTAATCATGCCAATCTATGTTTTGAAATTTAATATGTTTAAATCACGTGTCATTCCTATATACACCCGCCACAGGTCAAAATGAAAAAAAAAAAATCGGTTTTTGACCAATGTACGAGTATTATGTTAATTAGTCAATCGTTGTCCATGTGGATACGTTCTCGGAATTTTTTTTGACATACATAACAATTACAATTCATAGTTACTGTGGTCCTAGAAGAAAATTGGTCCTTTAAATAGCAACATTGCAGCGTCAGCAGGCATTGGCCAAACTGCGTATTAACGTTAATTGAGGGTAAATATAATGTTACTTGAATAAAATTTAAGGTTTATCCTCTTTATTTATACTTTTTTTATTCTCAATATACTTAATGCGAGTTAACGCAGTACCAGTAATGTCTACGTAATAAAAATCTAGCTTTTTATTTACTCTATACAAAATAAATGTTCTTATAAAAAATTTAAGATAGAAAGAAATAATACTCTATTTAATAAACTACATTGGAAAACAAAAAGTGATATATGAATATATCTAAGATTCTTGAAAAGTCATGATCGCATTTAGATCACAATCTTTATCGCAATTTGACAAGTCAAATTCTTCACTTTCTATTTTTTCGTTTATCTCCTCTTCGGAATAAGAAACAGTAGACGTAATATAATTTTCGGAATCAATCCCATTAAGTTCTGAATTTACTTGGTGAATATCTGGCCGTTTATCCAGTTCATGTTCCCAACTGTCTATTCAAAAATCATAATTAGTGTATAACAAGAAAATTATACCAGTTCCAAAGGAATAATTACGTTGAAGTTATTTTACACTTACTTTGGTATATTCTAACAAATATAGCATTCGTATTCTGGTTTTTTCCTTAACCATTAAGAATGCTTAATATGAGAGGAATATGATCTTTTCTCGTTTCATAATTTCATAATCAAGAGGTGATAAACGACTAGTTAATTCACAGAACAATACTCCTAAACTATATATATTAGATTTCTCGTTTATCTTATATGGAGTTTCTTAATTAATCGTTTTAGGATCCATATAAGGATCACACCCAATACTTTGGAAATATAAAATTCTGATCCTTTTAAAATGAACGGTCGAAATCTGCCAATTTTCTCGTATTTTGATGTATTAAGACATTATTGAGATGCTAAAAAATAATGTGTTAATTTGCACAATGTAACGAACTAGTGCAACTAAATGAATTACAAATAGTATTTATTGTACTTACAAGACCCCACGTACAATTCCCCTATCATCATGTAATCATAAAATCGCACTTGCAATATCATTAGTAAACTTTAGCTGGTCCATCACTGGTCCATCCATTCAAAAAGTTTTAGTATTATCCCTCAAATAATCTCTTAGTGTTCCACCGGTCACATACTCAAGAACAAGCGAATATTTTTTTTACCTAACAATAAAAACATGTCAACAAAATTATTATAGGTTATTAAACAATTTTTATTTTTACCTTATAACTTTGTAAGACCGTAAAATTGAATATGACCATTGGCCATATTCGCTAAATAGTCCTAGAAAGAAAGTAGTTTTTTAATATTTTATTTTTATATAACAGAAAATGAAGGTGCTATTAGCAATATACCTCCTTATTATCGACAAATTTTTTAATTACATTTTCCAGTATAAGAACATCTAGTCTCTGGAAAAATCTCGGTCATCTAATAATATCTTTAGCCTATTAACTTAATGATCTTCGGGATGATGTCATATTGACGTTTGACGCACTTTTACGTAAAGTAACGAGACATTTTTGTGGTGCAGTTTTCGATGTTGTATTGACAGGATGAAAAGCGAATATATCCTTTTAATGAAAACGACAAGTTGAAAATGGAATCAATAATAGTTCTTCGAGTGATTTTTTTTTATCCAAATAATAAGTTTTTGATGGATGCTTTAACTTAATACACAATAATGAGAGGCAATATAATTGTTCATGTAACAGATATGGAAACCGTGATACAAAGGTCATGACTCAAATAGATATAAGTTTATTAAAAAAAAATGATTATAGTCATTATCTGTTATACAGTAATCATGATATAATTCTATGTAACACGCATTTTCTTGGTTGAATGATATTAAAGACTCATGGGCGAGAAAACTGATAGCAAATTTCGTGATGCCTTACAGGTATCTTAGTTTTTACACTATTCAATAAAATGGGAAATAAATAGTAAATAATATTTTCGTAGAACTCAAAAAGCCGTAATCCTGTTTGGTCCGGAGGGTATTATGGTAAATCCCCTTTTTTGTCGTCCCCTTCCAGTGACAACGGTGTGGGATGCCTTGTTTCTCTTATGGGCACATTACCTCATGAAAGACATTTCTTCCAAAAAAATGAGAAAATACCAAAAAATGAAAAAATACCTTTTCAGGCACCTTATTTACTTGGCCAACAAAATCATGTTGATGGAGGACCCAGCGACGTTGAATTTGACATTTTCTGTGAAAAAAAGGGAGATCAATCTGTTCATGTTTGGTGCGTCAATACGTGGTGGAATAGCGATAACGAAACAGGAAAGAAGGGATTTATACCAAATCAACATGATGATTGCGAAATCAAGAGTGAAGGCCATGCCAGCGCTATCGAATATTGTCCTAACAAGGAAAGAATCACAACTCTGCAAACATCCCTGGGGGAATTGTGCAGAGTTGGTGCCCTGGATGGCGATATGTGGACAGAAAAAGTACTGAGGACCCCCTGTCACCTTGTTGTCCCAGACGTTCAAACTACAGAATCTAACATTTCTGGCTCCATGTCTCCAGTGCAAACGGGTAGCAAGAATAATGGAATTAGCGGGTGTCACAATGGTTCAATGAATCCGCTAAATCCCCTTCTCCTAGTTGAAATCATTGTAAGTGAATCAGATCGTCGGAATGGAGATCCTTCTATATGTTATATGCAAGATATTAAAAAATATGGTTTTGATCATATTATAATTGTTGGGCAAACTTGCTACGGTATTGTTTTTCTGGACTGTTTTGGTCGAGCGTTCGAGTGGGACACTATGAATCCTGCGCTATGGTCATTGGGTGATTATTGGGATTTGTCAACAAAAAAATCCCAACCCAGTCGTATAGTATGGATTTTAGGAAGTGATGGAATTGTCGAATTTGAAGATGGTATGTGGAAATTCTACTCATTCTTTTTATCTTGCCAGCAAGATAGATAATTCCGTAAATTTAATTATTTTCTTTTTTCCAGAACCACTAGAACAAGACTATATCAATCCCGCCGTTGTAAAGAAAGACAAAAAAAAGAATTCAAAAAAAAAGTTGAAAAAAAATCATCGCTGATGATGAGAGTTTTTACATTGTATGTTGATGTGCACTTTCTGTAACTGGTAAACATTAGTTTTATACTACTGTCTTTGCATAAATTTGCTGGTATACATAATATATCCAACACAAACTACTATTAATCAAGCATTAATGTATTTGCCGTATCGATATGTAAAAAAAATATTTTATTGTAATGTGTTACGCATGTTGCACGTTACGCAAAACAAATAAACTGATTAACGTACAGCCAAATTTTGATGGTTGCAAGTGTGATCATCTGATTAAAAAATGGGCTATAAATAATGCTGTGCCATTTGATAAATAAATATTTTAAAATTAAAGTCATAAATTTGTCAAGCTTTAATGATATTATATTTAGTATTATAATAAAAAAGGATGAAACTTAATTTTATGTCATAAAACCCGTAATTATTGTAAAATAAATTTGTTATTGTGACGCAACAATCTCGCTGTGACAATATTGAAATTATTGGTCAATTTTTGTGTGTCTGAGCGCATGACTGGTATTCTCAACGGTATTCAAGTTCGACACTGTACCTACTATTTTGAAAACGGTGATAATGCTTTATAAGAATAAATAGAAAAAGGTTAAAATATGCCAATTGCATTGTTTATCATAATGTTAACTTATTTGGAAGTTACTACGTTACTACGAATAAATACTGTATATAGAATTGGTATTTTATTTAGTATTACATGATTAAATTAGCGACACACTTTATTACGTAAAACACAGTCATGATATTTATATTAGAGAATGGAAATATAATAATAACAATAAAGACAAAAGATTCAACCTAAATTATTACGCTTCTCAAATAACCAAGGTATAGTGTTAGTTGCCTTAAAAAAAATTACGTTTTGATTTGACTTTCATATTATAAATTATTGAACCAACAAAAAATTTATGTTAATGTAACTTTACTATGACTTATAATGTTAAAAACAGTTCACAATTTGACTTCACAATATTGCAAAATTTTATTTTAATAGTTTGTTTTAACTAAGTTTTCAATGTATTTATTCAAACATAAAATAGACGTAAAAAAAAATGTAATTTTGTATTGTGCAATGCGTGATTTGCTGCATCTGATCTATTTCATATTTATGTTAGTTATTTTTTAGTTCCCATTAACCGGTATTTTGCTAATGTTAATAATTAACCTTTTTTGGTAATAGTGATTGGGCTAAAAAAAGTTGTATTCGTCTGCATCAATCTATCACTATTATTTTCTTAGATATTTTTTATTTAAAAATTTTTTGATAAACCATACTATAAATGCTGATCATTTCATAATGATGTAAGCCAAAAAATAATCAGCTGAAACGTGGTCCAGAACTGGCTCAGACATAGATCGTTATGGAATTCCAGGGGATTTACTGCGACTAAACTGAGTCTGGGTGATCAGCAACTAGGAATGCAGCTCTGTTTTTTGGCTAACTACACCATATCTATTGGTATGGTCATCTGTACGTTTGCACTTTAGGATAGTTATGATTTTAGCTATTATGATTATCGATCAACTTTCCAGAATGGATATTTCCGTTTTAAATTAGTGAGATCGATTTTAGTTACTTATTAATGTTTTTCATGATATTTTTTTTTTTAGATTTCTATTTTGCACAAGTACTCCTTGAATACTAGCGACTGGGGGTAAACTTTTTTTTTGTTTCGTGTTTAACATCTTTATTTTTATGGTTTATAAAATTGATTCTTTAAACCATTATAGACATTTGTATGTATTTAAATAAATTAAAAATGCCTTTCGCCAAGTTCTTCATTTATTTATAATGAAATTTATTCATAATAAATAAAATTTTGAGATGGATTTCTTGCTTTTTTTGTAGAGTTCTGGTCCGAATAGCATCAAATTTTTTTAATTCTGGCGCAGACTCGTCCCAAAAGATGGAATTTTTATATAATCAAAAATTTTGTAATTATTCAATCATCATTGTGTTTTTTAGCCCATTCTATGCGTTTAAGTTTACTATTTGCGGTTAACATTGGTGATGCTCTTGAAATTTTTTATGACATCCATGATTAGATAAATGCCCTCCTATTGTTCCATAGGATACGTCTATACCAGTTGAGGATAACTTTGTTGATAAAGCTCTTGTAGAAATGTAAAATCTTGACGGATATATTGGCCTAATGCTCTTGATGCATTTGCTGTAATCTTTTTTGGTCAGAAATTTCCTTCTATACGTTGAACTGTTCCAGAATTTTTTTAAGTTCAAGATTGTCCGTGTATAGCAGTAAGGGTATATCAGTCCGATTATGATTTCCATGGCATTCCGAGTGCATTGATTCAGTAATCATTTTTCTCAAAAAATGAAAAAATAGAAGGCTAAACAAGAACTACTGTTGCAAATAATATAATATATGAAACAATTGTGACGTAATTATCTAACGATCATATATATATTTTTTTTTAGTTCGCAAAAGTTATAAACTTTATTAAGAAGAAATTTGCATGTTACAGATGTTGGATCACAGTAAAATACTAAAAAATTACAAATTTTATAACAATAGTCAAAAATAATCCTCTGCAGAGAATTACATCGAAAAGAACCAATTTGTAGAATAATAAAATAAAATAAAAATAAAACAAAACGCACTTCCATTACAAGATCTTTCATGGAATTTAAATGGAAAATAGTCAAGTTTTAACTTACCTACCTGGTTCTACACAAATCGTAGAAACTCAGGATTTCACTTCTAAAATTTATATTCTCTGTGATACTTTCTAAGTTGACATATATATCGCTAGTTGTAACGTATGCATGCTTTTCTTGCAGGAAATTCGTATTTCTCTGGATTTTCATTTTCTTTGTAATATCAAAGTATTTTTCAGTTTTCTTCATTTCATTACAACGTGGAATCCATATGTGTTTAGTGGAAGTGTCATAAGTATAATTAAGAAAAGTAACAGCTATATCTTTATGTGTTTTCAAAGTGTTGTTTGGTAATTGTGAAAGGGCGACATTTTTTAATTCTACGGCATATAGTCCTTTAATTAGATCTATAAAAGAGAATTTTTTGGGATCAGTTGTATTTTTAAAAGTATCAAGATTAGTAAGAATAGTTGTTAGTGTTAGTTTATCCACGTTCTCGTTTGTTAAAGCGATTAATTCTATGAGTTTGTAAGTTTGTTTATCCAAATTTTTATTAGTTGTTTACGTATACGTTTATTTTTCTCGCATGTCCATACGTGTCTAAATGTTTTTGTTCGTTTACATTGTTGGCAAAGGAAATCTTTATATAAGTCGTAGGAAGATTTTTTAATAAGTTGTTTGACAGTTGATATTTCTTCTATAAGTCTTTGTACTTTAATTCTCTTTTCTTGGATGATATATAATTTGTTGAAAGACATGTTCTCTTTCGTATTGATAATTTATATATACAGAACCTTACAAATAGACTGGGATATCGTCTTCACATCTACTATACCTTTACCTGACGATCATATTAATTTATCGTTAATCTGGCGCAGTTATATGCAATTTTATTACGCAGAAAGTTTTCTGGTTTTTTTTGTCCCAAGCTGTACATGGGTAACAAATAAAGACATTAGGGACATCCAAAATGGTTTATAGGAATTGGAAACTTTCTAATCAAATTTTTTGAATGTTGGACATATTTATTGAAACTTCCAATGGATTCTTCCAATATTAAAATTAGGGAATTTCGTGAATAATTTAAGATGTATAAAAATTGTTAACGTGAAATTTTCTTTCATGATCTTAAACTGGATATGATTGGTTCATAGGGAAACAATAATTTGTTATGGGCACTAATATATTTTGTCATTTTATTACTAACTTATGATTTATGCAACTGCAGCAGATGTGGTGGTAATCATCCGTGTATAGCGAAAAAATTTAATTATTTTAATAACTTCGGCTAGAAAAGATTTTATAATTCTGGCCAAAATTATGATTTACCGCACACGTCTCTTCAATTTTATTAGTTCCTGTTCACGTGCTTAGTGTTCCGAAAGGGTCAAGTCAGGTCGGGTTTGAGGATGTATTCGAACTCGACCCAAGCATAAAAACCAACCCGTACAAATACCCAGGTTAATATTTATGTAACCCGACCTCTGACCTGACCTAATATAGTTTAACCTCTGGATAACCCGGGTCCAAATAAAATTTTCAGATGTTCAGTTTATTTTAAATTTTTATTGTAAATTTTTAATATATAATTTTTATGATTAAATCCCCCTTACACCCAGCCTGATTTAAACACATACACACGTGATTTGTATTTGGTTTGAGACTGCTACTTTTGGCCGATTCCTCCAAAAAAGACCCATTCAATTGTTCAACTGGAACACTTGCAATTACAGGTAAAAAAAATAAAAATTTAACCAATTTTAGTATTATTAAATGATTACAAAATAATCCCTTGGCATTGTTGCTAGGTGTGAATACTCTACTTCATTTAACTGCGATATATATTTTTATAACGAATTAATAATTTAATAAAATATATTTAAAATTTATTATAAACATATATATACATACCTTCCATCATAGTAGATCATCTTGATTTCGATCTGCTCAAGGGTTTAAGTACTTTTCTAGACTTCTTAAATAAGCTTTCCAAGAGTTAATTTCTCAGCCTCACTTATTTTCATACACAAATAAAGTTAGAAATAAAAATTGCTTAACTTAAACGTTATGTAAATATTTTAAATATAAATCTTTGATTAAACCCGGGTCAACCCGGGTCAACCCGGGTCAAGCAAAGGTGTGACCCTGACCCGACGGGTTGGGTTGAATATAAAACTCGTGTCAAATAATGATAAACCCGATTCGGATTTTAAACACGGGTCGGGTCAAATGAGTAAATGACCCGGGTTTGACCCGACCCTTTCGGAACACTACACGTGCTCCGATTTTATCGAATCATTATTATGGTATATCGAAACTATTTCAATATACTGTACGTCCGATTTATCGAATTTCGCTGTGTACATAGGTATTTATTATAATAGTTTACTGTTTTTATATGATATAAAACTTATTAATAAAAGCGACCAATTATTCGAGAACTTTAAGAATATTCTATTATTGTTCTGAGAAAAGTTTTTAGTTTACGTCATTGACCGCGAGCAAACTTATGCATAGTTCAAGCCATAAAACAAGAAGCATTGATGTAACTGTGACTAGCTAAAATGGAAAATATTTAAAGCAAAATTATTAATATGGGGAATGAGTGAAAGAGAGCTAAGTCTGGCCAATTTGTCACTGGGCGCGTGAAATCCTTTTTATATTAATATTGCTTACGCGAGATCATTTGTTATCTGTTATTTTATTTTCTTTCGTTATTCTTTTTTCGTTATATTTTCTTAATATATTTTTCTTTGTTATATATATATTTTTTATTTTTGCTTCTTTCTTGGAGTTTTAGCTAGGTTAACGTCCTAATAAAAAGCCAAATTTCTTTTTCCAGTTCTTTGGTATCTTGCGTGGGATGTAATTAATCTCGTCTTAATGTCTTGACTTTTTCAACTTCAGCTTTTGTTATTTGTTATTCTGTCTAAGGTGTAATTGCTTTTCAATTTTTTTTATCTTCAATTTTGGTTCTCGGTATCTTGTTTGGGATGTAATTATCTTACTATTTATTATTTTATTGTAATTTCATTTCAAAATATTGCCGCTTTTTTTAATTTCATTAATTTTCATCAATTTCAGTTATGTATATTGGAATTATTTTTTTAAATAGTCAGTTATCGGAGCTGCGTCATGTAGCTGACCTGAGTAATGACAAAAAGACTTTGTTCTTGTCTTTCAGTTATAAACTTTAGTATAAATTATCCAATTCTGCGGAGAAATCCTAATTGCTATTTTGATTCATTTTTCATTTAATGGAAATTGAAATAATTAAAGAGTCAAATAAAGATCTTTTATTTATTTATTAAGTTGTTTTAGTTTTTGTGTACATTTAAATTTAAAATGTTACTAGTAAGAACGCCTTATTCCTAAAGCTGAGCGTTGTTTTCAAATATTTGCACCACGCAAATACATATATACTGTACATCAAAAACGTAAATTAAAAAGTAGTTAGTTAAAAATATCTACATTTGTAAAGACAATAAGGCTTATGGCTTATCATTATAAAAAATAAAAAATCAAGCCGTTTGCTAAAAAAAAATTTGTGTGACAATGAAATAAATAAACCTCAACAAATCTGGAATGGCATGTTTTCTTGTGATTTGTGATTGGCATACAATGCATCCTTATTTGTTTGGAACGAATAATTAGTATCCACATTTTCACATTTTGCATAAATATTATTATTAATATAAAGAATATACGCCGTCTTTTTAATCTTTTAAGAATTCAATATAATTATTATAATGGCTAGCAGTAATGATGAAGGTAAAAAGTTTATAATATGAATAAAAAAATTATATTCTAAATTTTGAAATAAATTTCCAATATTATAAAACTAGATTCACTTAGTACTAAGGAATTTGAAGGTAAACATAATATATTAAACAACAAAAATTATTTGATAATAAATAATAATTAATAATTTTAATTTAAATTATACTGATACTACTTAAAATGATTTAGATCGTAAGTTAATAGTTCTCTATAATTTAAATAATAAATGAATTATGTTATATTCTAATAATTAAATAATTCACTTAATTATTAATAATACTTAGTTAGTAAGTTATCAGATATTTGATTTTCTATATTTCATAATATTCAAATAACTTAATTTTTTATTTAAATGACTATTTAATAATTAATGATGTTATAGATGGTAAGTTGTTTAATTTTATTAAATTTAATTAATTTTACATATAATTCAACTAACTATATTTATTTAAATAATTAGATTGTAAGTAACATGTTTAATATTTCATACAGTATGTACTTGTATTAATATTTACATCTATTTAATTAATAATTAATAATACCGCAGGGTGTAAGTTACATACTGTCTATGTTTATATTATCTGTATATAATTTAAACTAGTTCTTTATTTAAAAAATTATTTGGCAATTTATTTTAGTTGGTAAGCCATAAGATACTTATTTAATTTTATTATTACATATTAATATATATTTTAAACTAACAATTTTTATTTAAAAAATTGTTTAATAATTTAGCATGTAAGTGATAAGTTATTTATTTGATTCTGTTATAATATCTTATATATAACATAAACCAACCAAACTTTCATTTAAAAATTATTTTGTATACTATTATACTAGCCGGTAAGTTATAAGTTATCTATTTAATTACACTATATATTTATGTAACATATGCATAAAATTTGAACTAATAAATTCTTTATTATAAATATAATTATTAGCTGGTAATTATAAATTATTTATTTTGATTATGGAATTACATATTTACAGATATTTAACTAACTAAATCTTTTAATACAATTATATAGAAAGTGAGTTACTTGCTATTTATTTAATTTAACTTGTTAACTCTCCTATTAAAATATATTTATATATTATTTAAACTAACCAAAATTTTTTATTCAAAATTATTTTTAGAGTGTAAGCTATGAGTTATTTATTTAATTCTTTTAACATATAATTTAAATTAACTAATTTCTTAATTTAAAAATTTGTTTAATAATAGCATGTAAGTCATAGATAAATTAATATTTATGTTTATATAGAGTTTAAGCTAATTAAATTTTTTTTTAATAATACAGGGAGTAAGTTATTTGTTTAATTTAAATTTTACATATTATATATAGTAATTTAATTAATTAATTTCTTATTATCATATGAATAATTAATTTTAGAATGTAAGTTATAATTTACAGTATTATCGAATTTGCTTAATATATAATTTAAGCTAACTAAATTCTTTATTTAAAATTGTTCAATATAGTAGGTAAGTTATATTATTCAATTCCATTATCATATTTCTTATATTTGCATGATTTGAATTAATTAAATTTTTTTTTAAAAATTATTTCATTACTTTTTAGATTGTAAGTATAAATTATTTATTTATTTTTATTTTATATATCTATATTATATTCTAATAAAATCTTTCTTTGAAATTTTAATAACATAGGGAGTAAGTTATTTACTTACAATATTACGCGTAATTTAAAACAAAACTAACTTCTTTACTTAAAAATTTATTTATGATATAGGAAGTAAGTTAGTTACTTAATCATATTGTTACATATTTATATAGCTGTAGTGTATATATAAATTTAAATTAATAACTGAATTCTTTCTTAAAAATTATTTTGTAGTCGGTAAGTTATAAGTTATTATTTAATTCTTTTTTATACATTTCTCATATAATATTTTATATATTTTTAAACAATTATTTGGCAATTAATCAGCTGGTAAGTTATTATTATTGTATTTATAATATTTACATATAATTTTAATCTAACTAAATATTACTTAAATTATAATGCTGTAGAGAGTAAGTTATTTGTTTTATTTTATACGTGAAATTTACTATTTATTACTGCTGTATGATCGCTGGTATTACGTGTTAGCGGAATTGGAATGCTAATTAAACAAATAAGGCGTAAACAAGTAGGATTCTTCATGGTTTCATACCAGAAAAAATTCGTCTTCAGAATACTGGTGATAGTTGATCATGCGATACCAGCAATGATATCACTGGTGATTTGTATATAGTAATTTTTAATTTATATGATTTAATTAACTAAATTTTCATTTAAACCTGAAAAATTAATTGATAATTTATCTTAGTTGGTAAGTAATTAATTTATATTTTATAATATTTATAATTTAAATTAAAAAATTTATTTTATTTTAGACGGTAAGTCATAATCACGCATTTAATTCGATTATGTATATAATTGATTAAATTTTTTTTCCAAAATTATTTGGTAATTTATTTTAGATGGTAAGTTACAAATTAAATATTTAATTCTATTATTCTATATTTAATATATATCATTTAAATTAAATTCTTAATTTAAAAAATTATTTTAATAATATAGATCGTAAGTATGCTATTATTACATATTGTATGATATTATAGTATATAATTGAGCTAACTAAATTTTTATTTAAAATTATTAATAATAAGCACGTAAGTTATAAATTACTATTTATATAATTTTATTATATATTTATTTATGATTCTTGTATATATAAATTAACCAATTTTATTTAAAAATTATTAATAATATAGCACGTAAATTATCTATTTAATTTTATTATTTATTGTATACAATAATTACATGTTAACTTAAATTCTTTATTAAAAAATTACTTGGTAATTTATTTTAGTTGGTAAGTTATTTATTTGATTCTGTAATTATATTTATATAAATTAACAAAATTTTATTTAAAAATTATTTAATGATTTAGTGCGTAAGTAATAAAAAATTATTTATTTATTCTATTATTATACATATATTTATATAAGCTATTTTAAATTAAATTTTTAAAAATTATTTAATAACATAGGAGGCGAGTTATTTATTTATTTAATTCTATTATTATATATTTTGTACGTACTAATTTATACTAAATTTTTAAAATTATTTAATAATATAGAAGGTGAGTTATTTATTTGTTGATTCTATTATTACGTATTTAGATATATTTAATTAACTATTTGAAAATAAATCAATATAGGAAGTGAGTTATAAATTACTTTTTTAGTAATACTTATATAAATTTAAATTAATTAAATTCTTTATTTAAAAAATTATTTAATAATATAGAAAGTAAGTTATTTATTTAATTATTATTATGATATATTACATAATATTTGCACGTAATATGAACTAGTGATTAAATTTTTTTATTTTTATTTATTTTAGTTGGTAAGTTCAATTATTGTATTTATATAATATTACCTATATATTTTTAAAATATATCAAATTTTTATTTAAAAAATTTATTTATTAATTTATTTTAGTCGGTGAGTTCTTAAATTATTTATTTAATATTATTTTATAAATATTTTAAACTAATTGAATTTTCGTTGAAAAATTAATTAACAACATAGAAAGTAAGTTATTTATAATTCTATTGTTATATACATATATATAATAATTTAAACTAAAATTCTTTGTTTAAAAATTATTTAATAATATAGAAGGTGGGTTATTTATTTAATTTTATTATTATATAATTAATATATAATTTAAAGCAATAATAATTAAATTCTCTAAAATTATATTTTAGATGGTAAGTTACCATAAATAATTTATTTATTAGATTAATTCTATTATACAATATTTGCATATAATTAAATTTTTATTCAAAAATTTATTTATCAATATAGAAAGTAAGTTATTTATTTAATTTTTTTATTACATATTTGTATGATATATATGATTTAAACTAACTGTATTTATTTATTCATTGTTAATTTATTTTAGATTGTGAGTTAAATTTTATTTACATATTTATATCATATTTACATATAATTTATTGACTAAATTCTTTTATTATTTAAAATAATTGGTGATTTATTTAGACTGTAAGTTCAATATTACTATGTATTTGTATAATATTCATGAATAATTAAACTAACTTTATTCATTACTTTGATAATATAGTGCGTAAGTTTAAGTTATTTAATTTCACTATTACAAATTTAATAGTTGCATATAATTTAAACTAAATTCTTTATTTGAAAAATTATTTGATAATATAGGAAGTAAGTTACATATTTACTTTAATTCTATTATTACTGAATGATATTTACTTTAATTTAAACTAATTAAATTACATATTTAAAAAATTATTTAATAATATAGAGAGTAAGTTATGGCTGCACTTGATGATTTTGCGAGCGATACTATTTATATAATATTTATATACTATAATTTAAACCAATTAAATTATTTATGATAATATAGGGCGTAAGTTATAAATTATTTATTTAATTATACTGTATATTTATTATATAATTAAATCTAACTATATTTTTATTTAAAAATTATTTTGGTATTTTATTTAGATTGTAAGTAATAATAAGTTATTTATTTAATTCTATCATTACATATTTAAATTAATTAAACCCTTCATTTAAAATATTTCATTTTAGGTTGTAAGTTATCAGTTACTTTTATTATTCTATATTTATATGTAATTTTAATTAATTGATTTTTTTTTTTAAAAAAAAAAACTCACTTTAGTTAGTAAGTTATAAATTTTAATTTATTATACATTATTTATGTAATTATTAAGTTCCGTATTTTATTAAATTTACAATTAAAATTTAGGGCAAGTAAAATATTATTATTTTTTAATTTTATATTTTAATATAAATTTTAACAATTTTTAATTTTTTTTAAATAATAGTTATGGAAAAAGTGGAAATGTAATTATGGATGACTTTATTTTTGAAAAAAGATTAAAATGGATTCCTTATAAAAGATTTAAAAATGTTGATTATCTTGATCAAGGAGGATTTGGCACTGTTTATAAAGCTATTTGGTTAAAAGAAAGTAGAGATAATATGGAAGTAGTTCTCAAATGTCTCAATTATTTAAATGAAAATTTGAATGAATTTTTAAATGAAGTATGATATTATAGTATTTGCTTCTTGATATTAATTATAATTTATTTTTTGATGCTAATATACTAATATTAATTTTTATAGTGGAAACATCATGAATGTTTTTTAGATTCAATTGAAATTATTAATTTTTATGGATTTACAAAGAATCCAGACACTTTAAGTTATATGGCAGTAATGGATTATGCAAACAAAGGTAACTTAAGAGAAAATTTACCAAAAATAGTTAAAAATAACTGGAAACAAAAATTATACATGTTATATAGAATTATTTCTGGGCTTAATGATATACATAAACAAAATCTTATTCATTGTGATTTTCATGATGGTAATATTTTAAATCATAATAAGTATAAAACTGATAAAAAAGATGGAGAACGTAAAGATGATGAAAAAAATAAAGACGAAGTTTTTATTAGTGATTTAGGATTATGTCAGCCTATTAAATCTTCTTTAAAAGAAGGTGATATTTATGGGGTTATATCATTTATGGCACCTGAAGTTTTAAGAGGCAAACCGTATACACCAGCTAGTGATATATATAGCTTTTCTATAATTATGTGGGAATTTACATCCGGAGTTCCACCATTTAATGATAGAGCGCATGATCTTCAACTTAGTATTGATATTTGTAAAGGTAGTCGCCCTGAAATCGTTGAAAATACACCACAATGTTATATAGATTTGATGAAAAAATGTTGGAATGAGGATCCACTAAAAAGGCCGTCTGCATTAAAAGTCAAAAATACTATTAAAGATTGGATTTTTTGTCCTGATATTGAAGAAATTAATGAAGAATTAAAAAGCAATATCATGGAATTTATAAATGCACCAATTAGGCATAATGATCTTGCTACTGAATCTCATCCGCAAACATGTTATACAAATCGCTTGCTTAATTTTACTAGTAGTAAAGTGAATGAAATTCTTAGTGAAAACATGGATGACTTTTTAGTTAAAAATTTGGATAATGAAGATTTGGATGATGAAGATTTGGATGATTGTATAGTAGACAATTAAAATCATTGGGTATGTAACATAAATATATGTAAAGTACAAATTTTGAAATTATTTAAGTAAGTAAATTAATTTGTTTATTCAGTTATTTAGATATTAAAAAGATGAAATCAACTAATTATGATTTTTTTTAAAAAATATATGAGAGTGATATTAGATACGATGCATTTAACAGAAATTTTTGTTGTTTTGTTTTATTTTATTTATTTTTTTTTTTAGAATTATTTAAACACTAAGGCTAGAGTAGTAAAAATATTTACAAGTTTCTTAGTTTGTAATTTAAATAATCCTTTTTTTTGTATTTATTCATTTATTAAATTTAAAAATTTTGATTTTACTTACAATATCTTTAAAAACTATAGTATGCATATTTGAACTAAAAAGTTTTAATATGGTACTCAACTAAGTAATAAAATGAAGCGAATTAAACAAAATGCTATAAGTATATACACCTTATAATAATTATTACAATTAAAATCTCTGATATAAAAAAGTATATAAAATGGCTAACACTAAATTTCGTAATATTATATAGATATTAAAGTAATAATATATAAAGGACATTATGCACTGCATTAATTAATTGCATTAATTATGATTATTATATAAAAAAGCATTTTTCATTTATTGAGAAAATCATTGAATTTGATTTAATATAAAATGTTAAAAATATTTAAATATTTCAAGTAGAATTAGAGCTTGTTATTTGATACTTTTGACATTGAGCAATACATGCATGTATGGTGTATATTGACATATTATATACCCGTCTATCTTCCTGATACATTTGTAATAAATGCGTTTATTTACATATAGTGCATTCAGTTCCAATAGATCTTATAAATATTTTTAGATTTGTAATAATTTTATTTCAATACACAGTACTTCAAAAAATTAATTATATTGTATTTATTAATTTAACATCGTTTTATTGTTTCCGATTATTTTCAAAAAAATCTATTTTTTTGGCTAGTTATCTACTGTACCTTTAAGATAATATTATAAATTTAATATATGTGAATTTTATATAGGTGTCATCTAAGGTTGATATATCATTGAGACTGATCATTTGGCTATCAGCCTGTCCCGCCAAATCCCGTCAGTCCCATCGGTCAGTCACGTAAGTTTCGTCAGTCCAGTCAGTCCCGTAAATCTCGTTATTCCGAACAGTACCGTCAGTCCAGTCAGTCCCGTAAATCTCGTTATTCCGAACAGTACCGTCAGTCCAGTCAGTCCCGTAAATCTCGTTATTCCAAACAGTACCGTCAGTCCAGTCAGTCCAGCCAGTACCAGTAAGGTATTCCTGCAGTGTAATATTTAAATGTACTTTATATTAGATGTGACAATTTTAAAGTTGTAATTATTTCTCTAAAAGTGTAATTATAAATTATGGTTAAATTATATCACTACTTGAAATACGCACCTTATTTTGATGATCTAATCCTAGTTGAGAGATAAAAGAATCTAAAGACCTACTAGTATAAATAGCACCGGAATGTTTTTCAGTAAATTCAGGACCAAGTTGTTTAGACTGTATTAAACTTAGTCGTTTTGCCTCAGCTTCGATAAATATTTTTTCAGTCTTTTTACGCTTTTTATACCAGTTATCAACAGTTTCATTAAGCTTTTTTATTGAAGGTCTTTTTAAAAGATTAGGATCCCAGCAACTTTTCATTAAATTAGCAAAACATTCAGGAGTATCAGTTGTAATTTCAGGTCTTTTACCATCAATAATTTGGTAAATAAGACTAACATCATGTTCAACATCATCAAATGGTTTACAACCCGTTGTTAATTCCCACATAATCATACCCAAACTATATATGTCAGACTCTTTTGTAAATACAGCACCTTCAAATATTTCCGGTGCAACATAAGGTATTACTCCATATATTTCGCTATCCGATGAACCATTTGCTGGTAGTGATAATCCTAAATCTCCGATTACCCATTTCTTATGATCGTCTTTTAACGATAATATATTTCCACTATGAAAATTTCGATGCACGAAATTTTCATTATGAATAGCCTTAAGCCTAGTAATAAAAAAATTAATAGTTTAATGTTGTATAATTGTTAGTAAATTTAACAACTTAATATAACGATAATAAAATATAAATTTTAATTACCCATCTGAAATTTGACACAAAATAGTTAATTTCGTGACCCATTTAATATTTGTGAAGTTTTCTTTTAGATAGTTATGTAAATTTCCTCCATTCGCATATTGCATTATGAATATATAATCGTTTATCTGAGGATCATACGTAAAACCATGATATTTAATCATAAAAGCTGTATTGTAACATCGATGGAATGATTTCACCTAAAATCATAGATTTAATTTAATAAGATAAAACGTATAGTATATGAATAATAAAGTGATAGCTACCTTATCTAAAAAGTATTCGTCAATATCTTGCGAATTTGAAAATCTTTTCACAGCAACGGTAGTTTTGAACCAAGATGCTTTATAAATAGTACCAAATCCCCCTTCTGCTATTTTATTTTCTTCCGAATATTCAACTTGAATTTGAGAATATGGAATCCATTCTATTGTTCGTTTTGAACTAATGACTTTAAACTCATGTTCAATAAAATGATATATATTTAAAGGGTTAGGATCTTTATTCATACAATAGGCAATCTTATGATGACTATAAGTATCTGCTTTCATAGAAATAAGGAATTCAACTATATTTCGATTTCCATTGCACATTTTTGTAATATCAATATTTATATTTGATATTCTTTTGCATTTTATACATTGAGTTTGATCTGTAATTCCAAAAATGATATTCGTTGTCAAACAATATCTACATCCAGCATAAACTATGAAGCAACTTGAACACCATTTCTGACAATCGGTTAAAAATTTTAGATTATGATTACAAGCCCCACTTTTATTGGAAACATCCCACCATGGTAAATAAAGAATAGGAATAGATTCATTAAAAACTGATTCTACCCATCCAGAAGAAATTTTATAACAATTTGAACATATTTTAAATCCAAAAGAAAGCTTATCAATTAATTTTCCACATAATTTACAATCATTTTCTACAAATATATATTGCATTGTAGTACTAAAGGGATTATAATAATTCTTAAAATACGAAATTTCTGAACAAATTTCACACCATTCTTGAATGTTTCTTGTAATAAAATTTGCATTTCTTGTCGACTCATGTTTAATACAAGGAGTACGATTTGTAATAATATTTACATCAAAATATGCGTTGTTATCCGCTCTATTTTTAATGTACCGTGATAAACATTGTTTACAATATTTCTGTTTGTATAAATGTGTGACAGAATATTTATTTTCACAATTATGGCAATTAAGTTTTTCGTTATTAAAGGGAAGAAAAAATATCTGTCCTGGACTAGATCTTAATTTTGGCGTTGGATCAAAATTCATTATTCTATTCTATATTTAAACTTTTGATAATATAAAATTACATAGAGATATTTATAATTTATTTATTTATTTACAAATAATTATTTATGTATCTATTGTAGGCGCTGCGGAAAAGAATTAATTATGTACCGATTATTCTTTCTTAACATCGTGTTACATACCGATACTACATCAGGAAATTCTTAACGTCAATTTTTTTTTTTATTATGTAACCGTCGATGCAAAGAAAATTCTTGATGTAGAGGAAGAGCTCAGCCACAAAATATTAATAGAATGCATTAACAAATGTGTTACGTAATGCGGATGATTAAAAAAATTTATACGCCCTCGCTTAACTTATCTGGATTAGATCAGCGTACGGAAAATTTTTTTTTCCATTAATGCCTGAAAATTCGGTTTAGTTGCTGCTGCACAAATGTCTGGATCAATTCTATCAGTTTTTTTTTTAATATGGAAAAATTAGTATATGAAAAAATTTTTGTTGTCTCCAGACATACTTTTACACAAAAATTCAACTTGTATAACTTGTCGAGATTTTTTGTATCCAGAACAAATACCGTAACAAGTCTATTAAGTTTCCTTTTATAGCTTTATTTTACGGCAGTAACCGAACGATGGCTGAGTCCACATACTGTGGAACTTTGAATTAGGGTTTATTTACTTGTTGCACCAATTAGTAAAAGAAAATTTTGGTGTAACATAAATAATTTATAAATGGTTTAAATGGTTTTATTTTTTTTTTATCTTATGAAAGATTTATTTTTATGAAAGATTTTGAAAAGTACCTTTTTCAACTAGAATTGAGGTATTAAATCTGAATTTGTGGCGTAGCAGGATGGTCGTTATAATGCAAACGATTTAATTAATTTTTTACTGAACAAAATTTTTTTGTCACACCCCTTATATTCATTTTGGTTATTATTTTAAAAAGAAAAACTTTTTTCGTGCTTTTGAAGTATTACACTCGTCTTTTTACGCTTCTTATGAATTAAATCTGAATTTGTGGCGTAGCGATATAATCGTTATAATGCAAACGATTTAATTAATTTTTTACTGAACAAAATCATTTTTGTCACACCCTTTACATTCATTTTTCGTTATTGTTTAAAAAAAAAAATCTTTCAGACTTTTTGTAACAATGCTTCATCCACCTTTTTGCGCTTGGGGAGCAAATAATTACCTTTCCGACAAACAAAAAATAGTTTTTCTCGCACAAAAGTACGATATTATTTATCATTATTACAGTTACTCTCCGATTAGATCTAATTTTGTTGCGTAGTGATATAGTCGTTATAATACAAACGATTTAATTACTTTTATTGAGCAAAATCATTTTGTTACACTCCTTACATAACGAATGGGGGAGGTGTATGAGTAAGTGCGTTAACGTTATTCCTGGTAACATATTGTCTTCAATATCAGTAGGAGGTGGAGAACGAACATCACGGAAGAAGCAGCACAAATTTTGAATGAAGAAATTGCTCAAGAAGTGACAAACATAACAGGTACAACTAACAAAAAGACCCGAGTTCGTTCAAGGTTGTATCGAGTCAAGATCAAGTAACCGTATCGATGTCGGATACTATTTCGGTAATGACTTCTTTCTGGACGAATATGAAAGAATGGAAGGGCCATAAAGGGTTCAAAAATAAAAAGAATGCCAGGAAAACGGACGAAACTTATAGATTCCCACCAAAACTGTAATTTTCTAACACTAGCTATTAGGTATAGATAGGAAATAAGATATTATAGTAATGTACATAGCTGATAGATTAATTGAGTTTAAATAAATTAATATTAAATAGAATATTTAAACAGCTAGTTTAGATACGACGTTGTTTGTAACTAACGCTGATATGATTTTTATAAAAAAAAAAAAAAAAAATTTCCACGCGCAAATATACATCATTAGTATGATGTACACAGTCTCAGTCTTTGTAATAAATATAAAACCATAAACAAAAAAGATGATGAAATCAGTCATTTCAAGTTTGCCTAAATTACTTCATGTTAAAATGAAATTAACCTTTTTTTTTGTTTCAATGTATGTACATGTACATTAGAGGCCTGCATTTGGCCATATTTTGAAACCCGGCACGGCCCAGAATATACAGTAAAATTGAAAGCCCAGCCCGGCCCAGACCCGGCCCGGAATATGTGAAAACTCAGCCGGCCCGGACCCGGACCGGAATTTTTATATTATTGTGTTTTACATTTTTGTTGTTTAAAGTTACATTATTTTAATATATAAAAGCTTCAAAGTTCAGTTTTTAATTTTTTTTAAACACAAACGTTAAAAAAAAAAATTAGTAATGTAGATCTCAAATTTAAACCAGTAATTTTCGGGTAATGTAAAATTTAATGATTTGCATAATTGAAATATCACAAAAATACTAATTTATATATTCAGTGTTTAAAACATCATTATTTATAAATAAAATTATAAAATATATAATATTTATATTAGAAAAATGGTAATGTCCGGATAAATTTAAATTTTGGCCGGAATTAAATAGGTAGTTTGGCCAGAATTAAGAAAATCCGGGTTTATATTCTGAACCCGGACCGGCCCGGAAATTTGTTAAGAACAGGCTAGCCCGGCCCGTTGCAGGCCTCTAATGTACATGTTATACTTTGGTTAATATCAAGTTAATGTCAAATATTATCAAGATAATAACCAACCTTTTTTACGCGTAAAGTACTGTATCTTCGTAAAATAAACTTTTCATGTTTAAAAAGGTACGATCTCTTAGTCTTGTTAAGTTTAGCATGTTAATAAAATAGAAAGAAATGTATATCAAGTTCCTTTCTTACTTTTAGCAATAGTCGTTCATTACTTCATCATCAAAAAAGAAAAGAGCTAAAATTTAAAAATTTAAATTTAGTGAAAAAAAAAAATAGTTCGTCAAAAAAAAAAAAAAATAATAATTCTATACCTATAATATTTTTTTCATTTCAAATATAATTAAATAGAAATCAGAAGTAAATTCCGTCAAAAAAAATATATAATTGTCAGGATAAATCCGACCAGTAAAATTCGGACTAAACTATTTCGGTCATAATCCGCCCAAATAAGTTCTAAATTAATTTGGCAATATTACAATAAATAAATTAAGGTGGAACTTGTCTTGTTTCAACCGAAAATATTATTTCAAAGATTCTCATATGCTAAAGTTCGCACTATGAAGAAGTCATTTAAAGACTCTAATGTTTCATTTTGAGAAGTACGAATCAAAAAACTATTAATGTTTCAATACAAGATTAATATTACCCCTGTCCTCTTCACTATCAAATAAAAGATAAATAAGCTTATGTGTCATATTTGATTACATAAATTCTTTGTGATGAGTGAATAAGAGGATAGCTCAGTAAATTTCATTTGCATGAAATCATCATGTTTACAAATTAAATTTCAGTTAAATTATGATCATCATTGGTTTCGTTTTTACCAGCGCAAAACACAACTACATCTTTAATTCAGAGGAAATGAACTTCAATTAAAAAGAAAATAATTATATAAAGGTATTTCTTATTAAAAATTTTTTTTTTTTGAATCTCTCAGTTGCATATAATCAATTGAATCGGTCTTATCTCAGCTCATCTCTCTATAGGGATTATATCCAAGAGTTTTTATTTTATACCCATAAAAACAAGATACAATAGACCATAATTGATAATCTTTTTTGCGTCAATATTTAATAATAAAATACATGATTTATCATTGAGTCTTTGTTACAGACTTTGTTCAAAGTATCCATAAATAGATAAATGCACATACAGTACACACACGAACATCAAAATCTTTAAAATACAATAATTGCGATACAATAGCTATTATTATAAAGTATATTTATATTAAAATATACTGTATGTTATTGCCCGCTATGATATTATTAACATTATTTATAATATTATCTATTTATGTAGCAGAATATTTATTTTCACTTTTATAATGATTTATTACATCTAAGATTTTCATCGTTAAAAAGGAAGAAACAAAATCGGAGGACTCGATTAGGACTTGATTATAATTTGGCGTTGCATTTGATCAATGTTGTTTTCATTTGTGAATTCCATTACTTAATATATAAGGAAACCTTTAGTAAAACCATGAAAACTTAAATGATATCAATGGTTTAATTTCAAATAATCATTTCATGCACTGTTCTTATTTTCCTTTTTTGAAAAATTTCTTGAGAATATTCTATATTGCCCACATTGCCACAAAATGTGTTTAACTGAAATGGAAAATATCAGAGCAAAAGCGTTACGTAACAGATCATTTTTTTTTCTAGCTTATTCGGATTAGATCAGCGCAGAAAATTTTTATTTGCAATTGCATCATCAGTGTTGGTGTGTAACATGATTCATGAAGATTAGAGATGATAGGGAATTCTTTGTGTGACATGAGATAATTAAAGGAGAAAACCTGCAATTTAATCGACAGTTTTTGAAATTTGTGGCGCAGAGATGTAGTCATTGTAATGCAAACGATTTAATTGTACGATTCAAATACGTTCTTTAACCGATCTTTGAGATGCCAATTTCCAGAATACTACATACATTAATTTGTGCCACCAAGTTCTAAATACTATACAATATACATAGTTGCATGCTGGCTAAGGGGAAAGGACCATTTTAGCTCTGATCGATTAAATTGATCAATTGGTATTTAAACTGTTTTTTGAAAGTAGATGTTCTAGGATTGTTTCATGGGACCAAGCCACTAGATATGTCGCATATCTTGCTTATCTAATTTGGTCATCTGATTTGTCATCTTCATATGGTTAACTGTATCGCGTTTTACCTTCAAAGATGTTGAGCCAGTATAAACAATTCCAAATTCTTTAATTATTATCAGACGTCATTTTATATTTTTTTCGACAATTAAATTTAAAAAAAATATCCCCCCCTCATTTTCATTGTTTACATCTTTTTTCTTTGATCGACAAACAAAAAAAATTTTATTCTTTCTCCAAAAAATTTATTTCCTACTAATAATAAAATGAAAAGTTATAATAAAAAAATTATTTTATAAGGAAAAAAATTTATAAAAATGAAAATAAATTTTATATTCTAATGGAGAAGTTATTTTTCCAATAAAAAAAAAAATATTGATAAATGAAAAAAATTTATTTTCTAACAAAAAATGGGAAAAACTTTTTAACAAAAAATATCCTTTTTCTTCAACAAACAATGAAAAATATTAATTTAGCACTTCAGATCAAAATGTAGGGTAGTGAATTTATTTCCTTTCTTTTTTGGGTTTAGTTTTTTTTTTATCATTGGTATAATTTACAATCATTTTCTATAAATATATATATTGTATTGTAGTACTAAGGGGATTATAATAATTCTTAAATACGAAATTTCTGAATGTTTCTTGTGTAATAAAATTTGCGTTTCTTGTCGACCCATGTTTAATACAAGGAGTATGATTTGTAATAATAACAGATAATATTTACATCAAAAATATGCGCTTTATTTTTAATGTACCGTAATAAAAATTGTTTACAATATTTTTGCTTGTATAAATATGTGACAGAATATTTATTTTCGCAATTATGGCAATTAAGTTTTTCGTTATTAAAGGGAAGAAAGAATATCTGTCTCGGACTAGATTTTAATTTTCGCGTTGGATCAAAATTCATTATTCCATTCTATATTTAACAATCTTTTGACAATATAAAAATTACGTAGAGATATTATAATTTATTTATTTACAAATAATTATTTATGCATCTATTGTAGGCGTTGCGAAAAAAAAAAATTAATTATGCACTGTTACATACTACATCAGGAAATTCTTTCTTACGTCAATTTTTTTTTGTTTTTTATTGAATCCCTTTTATTATGTCAATTTTTAACCGTCGATGCTGATGTAGGGAAAGGCTCAGCCACAAAATTTTAATAGAATACATGTAACAAATGTGTTACGTAATGCGGATGATTAAAAAATTTATACGCCCTCGCTCAGCGTACGAAAAATTACAACAATTCTATGTATGAGCAGTCGCTTCTAAAAATAGATTTCACTAATTAAACCGTCCCAACACGTGTCCGAGGAATGATAACTATTTGTGTGACGAATAGGATTTTGACTAACCAAAAAAAACTAAGTTCCTCAGACAGTGTTGGGCAATTGGACACTGATTGGACAGTTTTGGACAAGTTTTGGACAGAGTTTTGGACAATTTTCTTATGCCCAAAACCTTGTCCAAAACCTTTAGTTAAAAAATGTGATCACTGCCCTCAGATATCATACTAATGGAATATGGAAACGCGGAGAGGTGTGATGATGGTGACAAACAAAATCTATTTTTAGAAGCGGGGTCGTAGTATGACATGAAAAACTTTGTTATAACAAAATGGAGTCATTTTACATACTTTTAGGCACAAAAACATAAAGATCAAATTGTATAAATTGCGCGTTTAAAACCTTTTTATAGTTTTATTTTACGGCAGTAGCCGAACGATGGCTGAGTCTACATATCGTGGAATTTTTTATCCGTTTTATTTACTTGTTGCACAAATTAGTAAAGGAAAATTTTGGTGTAACATAAATAATTTATAAATTGCTTCAAAAACTTTCATCATGTTTTTATAAATGAAACAATTCTTTTCATAAAAAAATAAAACCATTTAAGGATGCTTATAAAAAATTATCTGGCCAAATCTGAATTTGTGGCATAGCGATATGATCGTTATAATGCAAACGATTTAATTACTTATTGATTGAACAAAAACATTTTTATCACAATCCTTACATCTATTTTTCGTTATTACAATGCACTCATCTTTTTACGCTTCTTATGAAACAAAATCTAAATTTCTGACTGATCATCCTCATTACTCATTATCTTATTATTTTAAATCTAAATTTGTTGTACTATAGAAAAAAAACTATAGTACTTTTGTATTAGAGTGTGGCGTACACTTATTAGATTAATAGAGTTGTGATAAATATAAAATCATAAACAAAAAAAATGATGAAAACATTCATTTCAAGTTTGCCTAAATTACTGCATGTTAAAACGAAATAAATGTGCTAATATCGTAAGATTTAAAAAGAAAATAACCAATTGCCGATTCATCTTTAGTGTTAATTAATATAAATAAATCTAAAAAAAGTTCACGACATGTTTGACGTTTACTTGTTAACTAAAAAATTTTTTTGTTAACAGCCGATTTGCCACAGTATAACGACCAATCCGCTTCAATTCTTCCATTTGAGTTAAATACTCTTATTTAGTTGATGAAAAAAATGGTTTATTAGGAGTTATTAATAAATTAATTATTTTAACACAATCACACAAAAAAATTCTGGTTTACCGCGGTATGACGCTCATTTCATTAAGTATCCAAATTTAGTGAAAAGAGAAAAGTAATAACAGATAAATAATTAGTTATTTTTAGTTACCAACCGACCCTATTATTATATTTCCAGATTTATCCTCATAGAAGGCCCAAAAAAGTTTTTTTATGTGTGGAATTCTATTTTAAAAGAATTTTATAGAAATAATTTTTTCGTTTACTCCATTATATCACAGCCAAAATCCGGATTTTTTGCATTTTCTGCCGATCATGCAGCGAATTTTACGTGAAATTTTTACAGTTTTCTGGAAAATAATGATTAAGAAAATTCAGAGAAATCATTTTCTAGATAAAATGCTAAACAAAATGATAATGCAAGTTCAGAGCAGGTTCGCACCGTACTTTGATCTTTCAATCAAATAGAATAAATAATTCAGCATTTTAAAAATTCATAAAAATTTTTGTATAAATAAAAAGAATTTATAAACATTGCGACAATTCCGTAAATATTAAAGATATTAGTATAAAAATAAAAATAAAAGATATATACCGTGATTTAAAACAAAAAATTGAATTTCAATCAAATTCATCTTCGTTATCAATATTTCTTCGCGTAAATTTAATAAGAATATGAATCAATAAACTTATTTACAAACATCCATATTAAATTTCTCAATATTTACCATTCAACTTTTTTTCTCAATTGATTTTTTCATTCGTACATTAATGTACAAATGACAAGTATCTTATTGCCGTGACAAGCACCTGTTTGATACATAATCTCCATATTGTATCAAAACGATCAAATCTTTATACAGTAATTTCTAGAGTCGATATCTTCAAAAGCCTTCTCTGGTTATAAAATTAGCCAAATGACAAACCAAAAAATTTCAGCTTCAAATTGTACCAATGTACTTTGTTGTAAGTTATACTGTATTTATTAGTCTTAATTTAATATAATCATTAAGATGTAAAATGTTATGATAAAATAAACTATGATCAGTGCCAAATCTCCAAAGGTTTTCTACTTCTCTATTATAGAGAAGTTCACGTGGGTAACTCAACTATGAAATCTCTATTTTACTATGTAGCTATTATGGGGAGAGAATATTTAATTACAGTAATAATAACACAGGCCGCTATGGAGAATGATAAAGTCCAGTAATTTCACCAGAGTAGTTTATATCTTATCGAATATTAATTGAGAAAAATTATGTTGTTACTAGCTCCATCTATCTGTGTATTGTTTTACAGTACGTAAATAATGAACCTTTCCTGGTACAAAATTCCTAAACTAATTCATATGAAAAATTTCTAATTTAGAATAAATATTTACACAAGAAAACTTTTAATTTTGTCGAATTGATAAATGGAAATAATTTAGCAATCAAAGAAATTTAATTGAATGATGTATTGATGTAACTATTCACTTGGTTCGGCATTTTAATACCAAAATATGTCGATTCACTCACAAACGTGTAAAATAGGTTACATTGTCACTAATCATGCGTCTTATGAAACATTATTGCCACGTGTTGATATCCATTGAGTTGGAATTAAATAAATTTACCGATTCGGTCGATATGAAACCAATTTTATATTTGCATCACTTTATTTTTATTAAAAAAATGATAAAATTACAATTGAAATTTAGACAATAAATCATTTATAGTCATATTATTAAGAGAATAAAAAAAATGGGTATAAGAATATATGTAGTTATTTTAAATATTGTAAATAAGACAATTAATAACAATGATAAGTACTCGAATATAGCAGCCATTTTTAAACTTAAACTATTAATCCTATTCTATACTTTTTATTTATTAGTATACCGGCTTAGAGTTATAATAAATTTGAGAATAATTATTGTATTAGATCCAACAAAAAAGAGATTAAAATTCATGTGCGAATCCGAATCCTGGAGGGCGGATTAGTAAATTTTATCATGCACAAGGTACTTATCGGCGAATTTGTTCGTTCCATCACTTAAATATGTTGAATTTTATATTAATAAAATTAGGATATGTAATACAATATAAACTTGAAAAGTAAAATCAATTTTATAATGTACGGTTTAGGAAGTTTTAAAATTTGGCTAGAATTAGCGTAATTTTAACCAAATTTAACATAATATTAAATAAATAGTCAATGCGAAGATAATTAAAAAGCAATTATTAATGAGGCAAATTAGTATTAAGCAAATAAATATCAATAAAGTTTATCGCAAATTAAGGATAATTTAATTTTATTGTTCGAAATTTATTTTAATAATTTAATATTGTATTTGAATGTAAACAATTAATAGCAAAGGGAAATTTGAGTTCGGAGTTTTGATTACATGTACAATGTGATTGACTTGGATAGAGAAATACCTGTTTACAGAAATATAGTATCCTTTACAATTAATTAGGTAAATAAATTAAAAATTGAATCTGTTAATCTGAATTTAACGAGTATTATTATCGCTATTACATGTGACTAATTATAGGATAATATAAATTAACTACAATTTTAAAGTCTATTAAACTTACAAAAGAGTTGCATGCCTTCATATTATAATAGTTTGTTGGAGTCATATATTTGAACCCACATTGCAAGAAATTAACAATAAACATAGCCTTTATTTCTTTTAATATAAGACTATAATCGTCAAAGAAATAATTAACGGTTACATATTTATAAATTAACTATAACGTAAAAAATAAGTAGCCCCAGCTTTAAATATTTTGAAATAAAAAGAAATAAGAAAAAAATTAGTAAAATACGGATAATAAAATTAAAAAAATTACATTTTACTAATAGAAAATCAAAAAAAAATTATTTGAAATAATAAAGTAAGTTCGATTATCAAATACAAGTTCTCCAGTCAATTAGCTATAGAGCAAAGAAAATAGAAACGTTAAGAACGTTTCTTTAGCATAATGATGAACTAGAGAAGATCCGGATGAATCTGATCAATTCGTCAGCCAGACGATCAATGATCAAATCCAATTGATACCTTTCAAGGACTGTAATATCAGAGTTATGAAGTATCCCGGAGGTTCCTACAAAGGAAAAAAAAAGAGTAAATCCTTACTGTTAGCAACGTTGACTGACGCACTTTCCAAAGTCTATAGGTTCTTTAAAAAAGAAAAAAAAGTAAATGGACGTTACTAACCAGCGTTCTTAATTGAAATAATGTACCTTTTAAGGGCTGATTCATATTTTTTAGAGTGTCTGAAAGGTCTTATAAGAATTAGTGATGTTTAAATGGGAATTTTTCTTTTGTCAAATAAGGACATTACCAAAGTACCTTCCAGGCGTCTGAAAGGAGGATTTCTACAAATTATATAAAAAAAAATTAAAATTTTTTAATAAAAAAAAGATCGAGTATCTGATAAAAAATCTGATTTTCCTTCAGTGATGGATTACTTAGCTAATCAAATTGGATCCCACTTTTATGACAAGCATACGCATCCATCCAAAAGTATTCAAGTCCGTTCCCAATAAGCTAAAGTAAATAAAAAATATATGTAACATTTCCTTAGTTTGATGAACAGACGTTCCCATTGCAACTTACTCATGGTTCCCAAGTCCGTTTTCAAAAAAAAAAAAGGAAATGCGTTTAGTTTAATATCCCATTACAATTTACCTAACGTCACATTCCATTTCCTGCAAATTAAAAAAAAGAAACATTTAGTAAATATTTCTTAATGTCTCCCTAGAAACTTACCAAAATGTCAATTTCCTACCAAAAAAAAAAAAATTATAATTTCTTTTAAATAAATTTTTTTAAAAAATGAATTTTTAGTTTTTTTTTTTAGAAGTATTTTTTTTTTAAAAAAAAGTTAGGATGTTAGATGTTTCAGTTTGGAATGATAATCAGGTTGTATAACTAAATTTAGCTCGAATACAGGTTTTAAAAAGAACATACCACCACATCATTTTTTATTGTGCTGTACTTCGCTTATTATTTTTTTATTTTATTACTCATAATATCATACTTTTTCATATAATTTTTTTATTATATCGATATACTTTTGTAAAATAATTACGTCTAATGGACTAAGTACAGTATAAACTATGATAGAAGATAGCACCTATCCTAAATGTTCATTCATTAAGATTTTTGATAATAGAAGAACCTTTTTTATGAGATCATAAAAGAGAGAACATATCATAACTTTATTATACTAGATATCCAATTCTCCATAATTATATTGTCAGAAATCAATATGGAAAAGCTATGCATATAATTGAATGTTCAATTGAATATGTGAAGAAAAAACCTTTATACAAAATTTACTTTGGGATTAATCTTGCAAGAGATGTACAATCCTGGGAGTCTACAGCATATGCTACTTGCAAGTATTACTTTTAAAAATATTTTTGATGTTAAAACAATTACTAATTTATGTTATTAGGAGTTTAATGAAATAAATGAAATGGAACCAGTCATAATAAAGAAAAAAAGGAAAAATATCCAGTCCTTTACTTTTTGATCTCAAGCTACTTAGTGTTGAACGAGTACGAAATACAATGTCTCTAGATCATAAAATTCGACCATTTAATGATCTTGGTAATTTTCAAAAGCGTGGCAAGATACTCAGATTATCATAGTATGTTTTAGATATTGTTGAGAAAGAAAAAGGCAATAAATTCATCCCGATGATCACATAAAACTTAAACAAATAGTATGAGACTTACGATGATTCATATGATATTAATCTTGGAAAGTTGGATAAGTAGAATAAATAAAAAAAAATTGAAGTAATTATTAATTCTTTAGATAAAAAATATTTCAAGAGAAGCTTATCAAAATTTGGCACTTATTGAAGATACAGTATGATAGAAATGAAAAAAGATTCTGATATCTCTTGTTGATTTATCACAACTAACTGTGTTTGAACCAATCGCTATTTAACCTGATATCACCGATAGTTGGAAAAGGAGGTCAGCGCATCAACAAATATTTTAAATTGTATAATACCATTATATTTCGAAAAAGGAATTTTAATTCCTAGAAGATCAACTTTACATATTTGGATCTCAGGCGATGAGGTTGCAAGTTGGAACATGTGATGATAACTATGACATTATTAAATGATTTAAATAGTTTGCAAAAACCAGATAATCACTATACTTTGGTTTATATCTGGGTGCTGAGACATATAGTATAAGTCTCTTAAAACTCGTTAGCTCTGTTTTGTGTATTTTAAAGGAGAGAGGTTTTAGACAAACAGATTGCAGTCGTTATTGTATTTCAGCTCTGATTGAAAGTTATTGGCGACATACTTGGGAATGAAAGTCGCTAATGTACAATATTTCTGTCCTTGGTGCGATTGCAGCAAAAATAATATTAATATCACGTCAAAAACAATCAACAAATCAATGTAAAATTACAATCAAATAAACTACCGTATTAGAATTTAGAGAACCATTATTTCACATGATATCATTAAAAAATTGGGTGGTTGATAAATTGCACATTTTTTTTTACGAATAACGGATATATTATGGGAAATAATAATTTCTGATCTTTGCTGTGAAACTACCAAAGAAGAGGTTTGAAAAGATAAAGTCTTATTGGGATGAAAAGACTCAATATGACTTTTCAATTTTGACATGAAAATTAAAAATAATCTATTGTAACTTTCCTCATTGGTTCCAGATAAATTAAAAAATTCTAAAGGAATTTGATCTTTTTACCATTTTTTTAATCAACAACTTGAGCTATAAATTTCGTGCCTTATGGCATGGTAAGAACACAACAGGTGAATTTTTTTCATTATAAGACCAAATCTTGACTATATACTGTACATTTACAGCTCCTTCCATTAGGACTCCAAACCAAAGTTATTTGTTAGAAGTGGTATCGTGTTCAAGATATATCAACGTATTGTGTAATTATATCATGTCGCTGAATTTCTTGAAATCCGTCACGAATTTGGATTAACTTCATTTTCCTATTCAGCAGTAGAGAAAAAAAACCATGTGCAAGTATGCCTTTATTACTAAACACATTAAAAGATAGGGGAAACGAAAATTCACGAGAATGAGATGTTAGAACATGAAAATCGGCAATTATATTTTGATTCAAATACAATAGAATTTCTAGCTTTCTTAGATAATCAAAAAATATAGATTGCAATAGTAGAATTTATTTTTAACAAATAAAAAAAAAAAATATTTTCTGGATCAAATAATTTTTAATATGAAAAAAAAAAATTTTCTTCAATTTAAATAATTTTATCTATCTTATTTTAGTTTTTTACTTGATAAAAACCCGTACTATGATCCATCATACTATCTAATATAAAGTTTAACTATTTATATAAATATAAGAGTTTTCTTTATATTTGATACTGATCTAAAAAAGTACGAAATTTGACTGAACTGAACCAGCTTCAAACTTATTGTTCTTTTTACCATTATCCCTATTACCTTCCATTGAACAGTCATTTCTCCGTAAATTAATAGTTTTTTTAGATTTTTTTACATTTTGTTCATTTCGTTCGTAGTTGCTATTTTCACTCTCAAGGCATATACAAACAAACAAAACCTAATTGACCTTCTCCATAATTATATCCCTCAATTTTCATCATCCAACACTTTTCCAATTTCTTTAAAAGCTTTTTCCCTTAAAACTACATAAATAAGAAACCCAAAAGGAAAATAGCGTGTTATAACGGTTTTTGAAAATACCAACAAAAGCATCTTCACTGCAATATATTGAAAATACTTGTTTCCAACAGCTGTGTAATGGTTTTGTAATTCTTTAATTATGACTTTTTTCAAATGTAAAAGTTTGGAGTTTGGAATTGACCAAATATGGGCAGGAACTGTGTTGTAAGGCGTGTTTTAATGTTACGTATCATTAAAGTCCTAAACGATTTTAAACCCTTTAACACGCTTTTGCAAATTAAACTGTACAACCTAGTTGGATTTTGCATAGACGTGACTAAAAAGAGATAAATATGTATGTAAACAATAACTAAAAAAAAAAGCAAAATAACAATTTCATGTTTTAAAAAAAATTAGCAAGTGTCATCCTGAATACCAAGTTATTCGGATGGGTTGCGTGGTGGTCAGATTGGTTGAACGCGTTTTTTTATTGAGTTATTTTTTTTTTTTTCGTGATTAGTTAGATACAATCTTTTTTGATTTATATATTCACTTGATGTAAACCACACGAATTCCAAACATATTAGTACTGCGTAACGGGACTGATAAAGGTGTTAAGTCAATTAAATCTAACTAAATTTGCGCATACGAATAATAATTTTATAAAATAATATTATGATTGTTGCAATGTTACATGGAATAAAACTCCATACTATTTATTATGCATGATACCATACTGTTAGCATCTTGAAAGTGGAAAACTATCACAACCTTCTTATATGGTAATATTCATTAGTTGCATCTTAAGAAGACCGCATAAAAAATGGAATAGCGTGAATGTGTGGGACATTATCAGTTATGACTGATTTAATGATCGTAACAGATGGCATCTCAGCTAGTTCAATAAAAATACTTCAAATATACCATTCAATATAAATTTTATTAATTATAAATACAGGTAGGCTTATGGCCTGGATTTTTGTGTAAGCAACTATTAATAAAATAAATTTTTGTTAAATTTTAATTATATACGATAAAATTAAAAATACTATATAATACTTACTGCATACAAAATACGCATTTACATTCACATGTCATAGTATCACAACCGGTTGTTTTCTCAATGTATATATTACAACCTGGGCATCTCTTTGTACTCGAAAGATAAGCATCTGTAGCTGAATCTGACTTTGTTATATTCTCTTCGTATTGATCGCAAGTTTGATCTTCATGCCAAATAACTTCGTGAACATAGCACGATTTTGCACCACAACCTTCACAAATAACAATCGGATCTAAAGAAAAAGGAAGTTAAAAAAATTAAAAAAATAAGAAGAAAAATTGCAAGTCACTGATTAAAGCACCATTTCCTTCATGAACTTGTCCACTCCCACAAAAAGCCTGACACCATCTAAATTCTGGGATCTTTTGTAGCGCAAGTTTGTAAGACAGTTCATCATATCTAAAAAAAAAAAATAAATAAATAAATAAATTGATGTTACGCATAAATAATACCTTCATAACAATGAATATTATTCAGAAGTTAATAAACCTTTCAAATATTTCTTTTGTTGCGATATCCATAACATCATTCCTATTCATCGGTTTATTACATCCTGGTGTAGGACAGGTGATTTCAATAGATTGTTTTTCATTAATACTCTTCTCAATAATTTTATTAACACACTCTACACATATAACGATTTTATGAGTGCATTTTGAAGTTATTCTACAATAATTCCTATTCTCCGTTTCACAGCAAATTAAACACTCATACAGATCCATGATCTACTTTGTATCAGAATAATTAAAAAAAAAAAAAAAATAGCTTTTATATTGGCTTGAGATGTTAAATTTATCCATTTATAGTTTAACTTTTTAAAAAGAAATCAATCATCTGATGTGTGTTTATAATAGATACACAATTTTTTTAACATATCAATTTATTCTTTTATCCTTTAATCTCTGACAATAAAAAATGTTTATTTATGTTAAATTTAGGCTTAGAGCTAGAATCGAAGTTAATCCCTATGACACGATTCTACAAGTCAAAAGTCAAATCAAAGCTCTTCACGGGATTGATGAAAGCCAACAATTATTATATCTTGGAAGCCAAAGGCTTGAGAACGAAAGGACCATAAATGATTATAACATTAGAGAAAATGATCAAATTAGACTCACCATTATCGTCACTGGTGGCTTTCAAATATTTGTTGAAGATTTAAATGGAAGATCAACTCCTCTTCAAGTACAGTCTTCTTATACCATCAGAAGAGTTAAAGAACTATATTATGAAAAGAAGGGTTTGCAAGTAGATAAACAAAGATACATCTTTGGGGGCCAACCACTTTTAGATGACAGAACATTGTCGAGTTATAATATTAGGTCAAGGAATACTATAAACCTTGTTTACAGATTAAATGGTGGATTTTCTTTTTGATTGAATGGATGTTGTATTATGATATCATGTTTATTCGCTTTATTTAGGAGGTAATTGAGATAGTTTTATGTAATTAAACATATAATAAAGTGATATAAGCTTCTTTATTTCTGTAAATATATCATTATGAATTAATGTTATTTATTAAAAGTCACGGGTTAGCGAATATTTTTTACTTCTTGTTTATTTTCGGATTTTTATCAACTGAAGCAATGACAATTGATGCAGTAAAAATGAGTCACACTTTCTGATTGTGTGTAGAAGGTTCTAGTAACTAGTTACACTTACGTGTCCAATCAAAATTTGTCATTACCTTTTTTCCGTATATACTCATAAAAGTGATACATTCAAGGAAATTATTTACAGAAACATGGAAGGAAACAAAATATTCAGCGTATTTTCTGACAAATGTGATGGATATATATATATAGTGTTAGAACCGGAAAAAAATATCAAATAGTAAGAACTCGAAAATAATAATTTTAAAAAATATTCGACCCTTCTAATGTTGGTTATTTCTTACAGGTTAAATTTTGTGTAATACAATTTCCATTCTTGCATCGTATGATTATAAGTTTAATTAAAAAATGACTACGTGTAATACAAATGGATACTATTATCATTGAAATTATCCATGGTACGTAGTTTCATGGAATTTTAATTTTAAATTCGTGAGCGTTCTCCTCTTGTTTGTAATCAATGTAATCAGTAATTTTTACAGTTACCAATTAAAAGCTGAATTTAGAACCGTCTTGTTTCATGGTCTTCTGTCCATAACTTGAGAAAGTGAGTAGACCAAATACATAAATAAATAAATTCGTACTTCTTAAAAAGAAACTATATTATAGTTCATGACAAATCAATAAATTTTCTAATAACGAAAATATATTACAGAAATGTAAAGTATTAGCTTTGTTCATTATAATGATCCTAAATATAAATATACAAATAATTTAATGGATTCAGGGGAAAACAGCCAGAAAGCGGATGTAAAGAAAACCTATAAGAAGAAAAAAAAATAACAAAAATAAACTATACTGTGTCATTAATTTAAACTAAACTACCTAAAAACTCCAACTTTCTAACAATTTTACGAAAGTACTGACGAAGGATCGCGTATTTAAAGCTTTTATAACTTTTAGGTATTTGTCTTCAGATTCTTCATTGTATGATTCCTTCTTTGTATCCTTTGCAGATCTAAACAAAGGCTAATTTTATTTATTTTTAGGATCATTAGTACAGTTTGTCAAGTTGTTACAAATACCGTATTCTTCCGATTTTAAGCACCACATTTTTTCCGGCTAAAGTTGGCGGGGTGGTGCCTAAATTCGGAAGTATTTTTTTTTTACTTAAAATTCTTTTTTTTTTCACATTTTTACACATCGGAATTTTTGTACTTGTGTATCTCAATAATTTTTTATCATGTTCTATATAATTGCGAAATTGCGATGATACATGATGAAAGAGAAATTGAATTGATTAATTGTAAATAAAGTTTATTTTGAATAAAATATGAAATTTAATAAAGAAAAATTAAAATATGAGGTGGTGCTTATTTTTGTTTTTCAAGTATTTTGGTCAAAAGTCGGGGTGGTGCTTAAATTCGGGTGGTGCTTAAAATCGGGAGAATACGGTATATAAAAAATGTAAATTCTAAACTAAACCATAATCTAAATATAACTAAGTTAATTAAAACCCAGCTCCAACTCGTCATGACCGGTAACCCCTCGGCTCTACATTCTGAACGAAGAACCAGACATCATGGGCACCGTGTGTAGTCACGGTTGTGGGGTTGCTTAAGGGGTATGATAACAATTTTGGCTTTGTCGATCAATGATCTTCCATATGACAGATACCCTATAGACGTTCGGCTAAACAAAGGCCAACCATAATTCTTTGTTTTATGACAGATGATCGAAAATTTACCACGTGATTAAGGTCACATGTATGTTACGTTTTTTACGCCGTTATGTACACATCCAGATTTTAAATGGCATTTATAAAAAAGTTTGTTAACCTTTTTTGTAGTAAAATTCTATCACGTGTAAATTGATATCGTACCGTACGTAAACCAATATTTTACGTACTTTGAAATTCGAACGTTTGTACTTATTTATATTTGATGCAATGTTTTTTTCCTCCGTTTATTTTTTGAATAATTATCATATGTAGCTAAATAGTCTTCAGGGAGCTCTTTTTCACACACTATGTCGACTTCAAAAAAATGATCATCCATCTTTGTTGTGCATATGTCTCGTGACCAATATACAAAGTATTATATAAACAGGCTCATTCGGGATTTGTTTATTTTTTTGCGATTTTACACATTATTCTACCTTTATTATTAATCGCTCGTTATATTATATATAAATCAAGTCAATGGATAATGAAAGTGATAGCGCTATATGTAAACAATGTTTTTATGTATGTGATGCAAAGCGCTTTCAACAAAATTTTGATAATTGGACTAGCGGTAACGATGTTATTGATAAATTTATTCAAGATACTCAACTATCAGCTCATTGTGATTCAAGTAAAGTATTAGAATGGATACCCTATGATAAATTTAGTGATTGCAATTATAGTGCAGAAAAGAACGTGATTAAGGCAAATTGGTATGGTAAAAATTGGAAAATTGAGGATAAGAACCACAATGTGTCTGTTATTCTAAAAAGCCTAAATAACCTAAAAAATATTGCAACGGAATTTTTTAATGAGGTATTTTAAATTTATTTAATGCGACTGTGAAATATTTAATTCTTATCAATATTTTGCATTTGTAGATCAATGTAGCTTTTGGAATAACTCAGGATCCAAAAACGAAAAATTATATGATGGTTTTAGGTGATGAATGTAAAGAATGTAATAAAATATGTAATGCAATGCATTTTCAACAAAATTTTGGAAATTGGACTAGTGGTAATGATGATATTGACAAATTAATTCAAGCCATTCAGTTATCAACTCATGATGATCTAAGTAAAGCGTTAGAGTGGATACCTTATGATAAAATTATTAATGCTAAATATATTACAGAAAGCGAGTTTGGAAAAGAATATAGCGCAAATTGGATTGATGGAAAGTTAAAATATTGGAGTAATTATAGTCAAAATTGGGAAAGAGTAGGTCAAAAAATATTTGTAAATTTGAAAAGTTTGAATAATTTAAAAAACCTTACATTAAAATTCGTAAATGAGGTAATTCATCATTTTATAAAAAAATTTAAATTTTAATACTTTATTAACAATATACTAAAATTAACATTTATTTATAGATTAAAATTGATTACGAATTTTATGGAATAACACAGGACCCAAAAACAAAAAATTATATAATGGTTTTGAATAATAATAAATGTAAAGAATGTAACAAAATTTGTAATGCAATGCATTTTCAACAAAATTTTGGAAATTGGACTAGCGGTAGTGATGATATTGACAAATTAATTCAAGTCATTCAGTTATCAACTCATGATGATACAAGTAAAGCATTAGAATGGTTACCTTATGATAAATTTATTAATATCAAGTATATTGCAGAAAGTGAGTTTGGAAAAGAATATAGTGCAAATTGGATTGATGGAAAGTTAGAATTTTGGAATAATTATAGTTATGATTGGAAGAGAACAGGTCAAAAAATGTTTGTAAATTTGAGAAATTTAAATAATTCAAAAAATCTTACATTAAAATTTATAAATGAGGTAATTGTAATTTATTAATTTATGACGATTTTATATTCTAATTTTTATTAATATACTATTATACATATTCGTAGATTAAAGAAGATTATGAATTGTATGGAATAACCCAGAATTTGGAAACAAAAACTTATATGATTGCTTTAAATAGTAAATGTAAAGAATGTAACAGTATATGTAATGCAATGCGTTTTCAACAAAATTTTAATAATTGGACTAGCGGTAATGATGTTATTGATAAATTTATTCAAGATACTCAACTATCAGCCCATAATGACTTAAGTAAAGTATTAGAATGGATGTCTTATGATAAGTTTAGTAATTGCAAATATATTACAGAAAATAAAGTGATTAAGGCAAGTTGGAGTGATTGGAGCAGAAATATTTACAATAAGTTTGTGATCTTGAAAAGCATAAATAATTTAAATAATATTGCAATGGAATTTTTTAATGAGGTATTTTAATTTATATTAATGCAATTATGAAATGTTTAATTATTACTAATATTTGTTATTTGTATTTGTAGATTGATAGAGCTATTGGAATAACTCAAAGTTCTGAAACAAAAAATTATATGATGATTTTAAGTGATGTGTGTGAAAAATGTAACTATGCATGTAATGCAATATGTTTTCAAAGGAATTTTGATAGTTGGACCAGTGGTAATGATGATATTGATGAATTAATTCAAAATGCTCAGTTATTAGCTCATGATGATGCAAGCGAAGCATTAGAATGGATACCTTATGATAAGTTTATTAATATTAAATATATTACAGAAAATGAGTTTGGAAAAGAATATAGTGCGAATTGGATTGATGGAAAGTTCAAATCTTGGAATAATTATAATCAAGATTGGAGAAGAATAGGCCAAAAAATGTTTGTAAATTTGAAAAGTTTAAATAATTCAAATAATCTTACATTAAAATTTGTAAATGAGGTAATTCATTATTTTATGAAAAAATTTAAATTTTTAATTATTATTAACCATATACTGAAATTAACTTACATTTGTAGATTAAAATTGATTCCGAATTTTACGGAATAACGCAGGACCCAAAGACAAAAAATTATATAATGGTTTTAAATAAAAATAAATGTAAAGAATGTAACAAAATTTGTAATGCAATGCATTTTCAACAAAATTTTGGAAATTGGACTAGCGGCAGTGATGATATTGACGAATTAATTCAAGCCATTCAGTTATCAACTCATGATGATCCAAGTAAAGCATTCGAATGGATACCTTATGATAAAATTATTAATGCTAAATATATTACAGAAAGCGAGTTTGGAAAAGAGTATAGTGCAAATTGGATTGATGGAAAGTTAGAATCTTGGAATAATTATAATCAAGGTTGGAGAAGAATAGGTCAAAAAATGTTTGTAAATTTGAAAAGTTTGAATAATTCAAAGAATCTTACATTAAAATTTGTGAATGAGGTAATCTATTATTCTATAAAAAAAAATTAAGTTTCACTTTTTTATTAACAATGTACTAAAATTAACATTTATTTATAGATTAAAATTAATTACGAATTTTATGGAATAACACAGGACCCAAAAACAAAAAATTATATAATGGTTTTGAATAAAAATAAATGTAAAGAATGTAACAAAATTTGTAATGCAATGCATTTTCAACAAAATTTTGGAAATTGGACTAGTGATAATGATGATATTGACGAATTAATTCAAGCCATTCAGTTATCAACTCATGATGATCCAAGTAAAGCATTAGAATGGATACCTTATGATAAAATTATTAATGCTAAATATATTACAGAAAGCGAGTTTGGAAAAGAGTATAGTGCAAATTGGATTGATGGAAAGTTAGAATCTTGGAATAATTATAATCAAGGTTGGGGAAGAATAGGTCAAAAAATGTTTGTAAATTTGAAAAGTTTAAATAATTCAAAAAATCTTACATTAAAATTTGTAAATGAGGTAATTAATCATTGTATAAAAATTAAATTTAATCTTTTATTAACTATATACTGATATTAACATATATTTGTAGATTAAAGAAGATTATGAATTGTATGGAATAACCCAGAATTTGGAAACAAAAACTTATATGATTGTTTTAAATAATAAATGTAAAGAATGTAATAAAATATGTAATGCAATGATTTTTCAACAAAACTTTGGAAAATGGACTAGTGATAATAATGATATTGACGAATTAATTCAAGCCACTCAGTTATTAACTCATAATGATCCAAGTAAGGCATTAGAATGGATACCTTATGATAAATTAATTAATATTAAATATATTGCAGAAAGTGAGTTTGAAAAAGAGTATAGTGCAAATTGGATTGATGGAAAGTTAAAATTTTGGAGTAATTATTGTCAAAATTGGGAAAGAGGTCAAAAAATATTTGTAAAGTTGAAAAGTTTAAATAATTCAAAGAATCTTACATTAAAATTTATAAAAGAGGTAATTTATCATTTTATGAAAAAAATTTAAATTTCAATTTTTTTTTTAACAATATATTAAAATTAACATTTATTTATAGATTAAAATTGATTACGAATTTTATGGAATAACACAGGACCCAAAAACTAACAATTATATAATGGTTTTAAATAATAATAAATGTAAAGAATGTAGCAAAATTTGTAATGCAATGTACTTTCAACAAAATTTTGGCAATTGGACTAGTTGTAATGATGATATTGATGAATTAATTCAAGCCATTCAGTTATCAACTCATGAGTATGCAAGCAAAGCATTAGAATGGATACCTTATGATAAATTTATTAATATTAAGTATATTGCTGAAAGTGAGTTTGGAAAAGAATATAGTGCAAATTGGATCGAAGGAAAGTTAGAATCTTGGAATAATTATAGTGAAGATTGGAGAAGAATAGGTCAAAAAATGTTTGTGAATTTGAAAGGTTTAAATAATTCAAAAAATCTTACATTAAAATTTATAAATGAGGTAATTTATTATTTTATGAAAAATTTTAAATGTTAATTTTATTAATCATATATATTATATATTTGTAGATTAAAGAAGATTATGAAGTGTATGGAATAACTCAAAATTCAGAAACAAAAACTTATATGATTGTCTTAAGTAATAAATGTAAAGAATGTAAAAATATATGCAATGTGATGTGTTTTCGACAAAATTTTGGTAATTGGACTAGTGGTAATAATGATATTGATAAATTAATTCAAGTTATTCAGTTATCAACTCATGATTATGCAAGTAAAGCATTAGAATGGATACCTTATGATAAATTTATTAATATTAAATATATTGCAGAAAGCGAGTTTGGAAAAGAGTATAATGCAAATTGGATTGATGGAATGTTAGACTTTTGGGATAATTATAGCCAAAATTGGATAAGAACAGGTCAAAAAATGTTTGTAAATTTGAAAAGTTTAAATAACTCAGAAAATCTTACATTAAAATTTGTAAATGAGGTAATTTATTTATTTCATAAAAAATTTTAAATTTTAATTTTTACTAATTATTTATTATATATTTGTAGATTAAAGAAGATTATGAATTGTATGGGGTAACTCAAAATCCTGAAACAAAAACTTATATGATTGTTTTAAATAATAAATGTAAAAAATGTAACAATATATGCAATGCAATGCGTTTTCAACAAAATTTTAATAATTGGACTAGTGGTAATGATGCTATTGATAAATTTATTCAAGATACTCAGCTATTAGCTCATTATGATTCAAGTAAAGTATTAGAATGGATACCTTATAATAGATTTGACGATTACAAACACGTTACAGAAAATAAAGTGATCAAAACAATTTGGTATGGTAAAGACAAGCATATGAAACTCAATGTACCTGTATTTCTGAAAAGTATAAATAACTTAAATAATATTGCAACGGAACTTTTTAAGGTATTTTAATTTATTTAATTCAATTGCAAAATGTTTAATTTTTTTTACTGATATTTGTATTTGTAGATTAATAATAAAGCTTTTGGAATAACTCAAAATCCAAAAACAAAAAATTATATGATGGTTTTAAGTAATATATGTGAAAAATGTAATTGTACATGCAATGCAATACTCTTTCAAATGAATTTTTGTAATTGGGCTAGTGGTAATGATGATATTGACAAATTAATTCAAACCATTCAGCTATCAACCCATGAGTATGCAAGTAAAGCATTAGAATGGATACCTTATGATAAATTTATTAATATTAAATATATTGCAGAAAGCGAATTTGGAAAAGAGTATAGTGCAAATTGGATTGATGGAAGGTTAAAATATTGGAATATTGTTAGTCAAAATTGGGAAAGAATAGGTCAAAAAATGCTTGTAAATTTGAAAAGTTTAAATAATTCAAAAAATCTTACATTAAAGTTTATAAATAAGGTAATTTATTACTTTATGAAAAAATTTAAATTTTAATTTTTACCAACTATATACTAAAATTAACATATATTTGTAGATTAAAATTGATTATGAATTTTATGGAATAACACAGGATCCGGTAACAAAAAATTATATTATGGTTTTGAATAATAATAAATGTAAAGAATGTAACAAAATATGTAGTTCAAGGCATTTTCAACAAAATTTTGGAAATTGGACTAGTGATAATGATGATATTGACGAATTAATTCAAGTCATTCAGTTATCAACTCATGATAATCCAAGTAAAGCATTAGAATGGATACCTTATAATAAATTAATTAATATTAAATATATTGCAGAAAGTAAGTTTGGAAAAGATTATAGTGCAAATTGGATTGATGGAAAGTTAAAATTATGGAATAATTCTAGTCAAAATTGGATAAGAACAGATCAAAAAATGTTTGTAAATTTGAAAAGTTTAAATAATTCAAAAAATCTTACATTAAAATTTATAAATGAGGTAATTCATTACTTTATAAAAAATTTTAAATTTTAATTTTTATTAATATACTATTATACATATTTGTAGATTAAAGAAGATTATGAATTGTATGGAATAACCCAGAATTTGGAAACAAAAACTTATATGATTGTTTTAAACAATAAATGCAAAGAATGTAATAATACTATGTGTAATGCAATGCATTTTCAACAAAATTTTTGTAATTGGACTAGTGGTAACGATGATATTGATAAGTTTATTCAAGATACCCAACTATCAGTTCATAATGATGAATTGTCATATATATTAGAATGGATATCTTATGACAGATTTTATAATATAAAATATATTATAAAATCTGGAATGTATAAAGCAAATTGGATTGATGGATGTATAAAGAAATGGGATAATATTAATCAAAATTGGAAAAGGGAAGATAAAAATATGCTTGTAAATTTAAAAAGTTTAGACAATTTAAGTAATATTTCACTAAACTTTATAACCGAGGTATCTTAGTTTATTATTTGGTTTATAAAAATTTCCTGTATTTTAATTTTTATAAATAATATGTTTTGTATATTTGTAGATTAAAATGGATTATGAATTTTATGGAATAACTCAGGATCCAGAAACAAGAAATTATATGATGGTTTTAAATAATAAATGTAAAAAATGTGACAATATATGTGATATAATGCATTTTCAACAAAATTTTGATAATTGGACTAGCGGTGATGATGATATTGATAAATTTATTCAAAAAACTCAGCTATCATCTCATTTAATTTATAACAGAAGTAAAATATTAGAATGGATACCTTATAATAGATTTTATGGTATTAAATACATTACAAATGCTGGAATATACAAAGCAAACTGGATTGATGGATATATAAATTTTTGGATTCATAGTAGTCAAAATTGGAATAGAACGGGAGATATGGTTGTAATTTTGAAAAGTTTTAATAATTCAAAAGATATTTTATTGAAATTTATGAATGAGGTATAATTAATTATTATTATATAATATAAGTTGTAAAAATTTCTAATTTTACTAATAATAAACTTGTATTTAGATTAATAAACCATGTGGAATAACACAGAATCCAGAAACAAAAAATTATATGATGGTCTTGAAATATGAGTGTGAAAAATGTGATAAAATATGTGATGTGATACATTTTCAACAAAATTTTGAAAATTGGACTAGTGGTAATGGTGATATTGATAAATATATTCAAGATACTCAACTATCAGTTCATAAATTTAATAAAATATCACATGCATTGGAATGGATACCATATAATAGATTTTATAATATTAGATATATTATAAAAGATAAAATATGTAGAGCAAATTGGATTGATGGATGTATAGATAATTGGAATAATATAAGCCAAAATTGGAAGAGGCATTATCAAAATATGGCTGTTATTTTGAAAAGCTTGAATAATTCAAAAAATATTTCAAGTGAATTTAAAAATGAAGTATGACGATTTACTATAATATAATTGTAAAATGTTTGTATTTATTAACATAGTATTTGTATTTATAGATTAATAAACCTTGTGGAATAACCCAGGATCCGAAAACAAAATGTTATATGATGGTTTTAAAATATGAGTGTAAAAATTGTAATGATATGCTATGTAATGCAATAAATTTTCAACAAAATTTTGGAAGTTGGACTAGTGGTAACGATGATATTGATGGATTCATTCAAGATACTCAGTTATTAGCCCATAAACCTAATGAAATATCTTATGCATTAGAATGGATACCTTATGATAGATTTTATAATATTAAATGTATTACAAAAGGCGAGATATATAAAGCAAATTGGATTGATGGAAGCATAAGTAATTGGGATAAATATAATAAAAATTGGAAAAGAAAGAATCATAATACACCTTTGATTTTGAAAAGTTTAAATGATTTAAAAAATATTTCTTTAAAATTTATAGATGAGGTATAATTAAATTAAATCTATCTAATATAATTATTAAATTTTGATTTTTACTAATAATATATTTGTATTTATAGATTAAAATAAATCAGGAATTTTATGGAATAACCCAAGATCCAGAAACAAAATTATATATGATGGTTTTGAATAATAAATGTAATAAATGTAAGAGAATATGTAATACAATGCATTTTCAGCAAAATTTTGGAAATTGGACTAGTGGTAATGATGACATTGATAAATATATTCAATATACTCAATTATTAACTCATGATGATGCAAGTAAAGCATTAGAATGGATACCCTATGATAGATTTTATGATGTTAAATATATTGAAGAAAACAAATTTGGTAAAATTTATAAAGCCAATTGGACTGATGGGTGTATAGATAAATGGGATAATAAAATTCAAAATTGGAAAAGATATAAACAAAATATGCTTGTCAATTTGAAAAGTATGAATAATTCATTAGAATTGATGACTGAGGTAGAATTTATTATTTAATGAAAATTTGTAGTTTATAATTTTACTAATACTATATTATATTTATAGATTGATAAGCCTTACGGAATAACTCAAGATCCAGAAACAAAAATATATATAATTGTTTTAACCAATACTAATAGCAATACCAATATATGCAAAAAATGTAATTACATATGTAATGCAGTGTACTTTCGGAAAAATTTTGATAATTGGACCAGTGGTAATAATATTATTGATAAATTTATTCAAAATACTCAACTATCTGCACATAATACTATACATAAGGCATTAGAATGGATATCTTATAATAGATTTCATAATATTAAATATATTGCAAAAGGCGGATTTGGTGAAGTATATAAAGCAAATTGGATTGATGGACGTATAGATGAATGGGATGATGAAAATAAGATTTGGAGAAGATATGATAAAGACATAGTTGTGGCTTTGAAAAGTTTAAATAATTCGAAAAATATTACATTAGAATTCATGAATGAGGTATAAATTATTTATTACTCAATAAAATTTTTAATTATTATTTCTAATATCATTTTTGTCTTTTATGTGCTAGATGATATTACATCATAAAGTAGATTTGGATTATAGAATTATTAAACTTTATGGAATAACTCAAGATCCAAAAACAGAAAATTATATAATGGTTATGGAATTTGCAGACGGTGGAAGTTTACGAAAATATTTGACCACGAACTATAATAAATTAAATTGGAATAATAAAATTAGTTGTTTAGATGATGTCATATCTGGTCTTAAAAATATTCATGAAAAGGAATTAATTCATCGAGACCTACATATTGGTAATATATTAAAACTTAAAAATAATGCAGCTATAACTGATATGGGATTGTGTAAACCTGTAAATCATGATGCACAAAAGAATACCGTATATGGCATTTTACCTTATATAGCTCCTGAAATTTTACAAGGGAGAAGTTATACAAAAGATGCTGATATTTACAGTTTTGGTATAATCATGTACGAAGTAATTTCTGGATTACCTCCATATTATGATGTTATTCATGATGAAAATTTAGCAATAAAGATTTGTCAAGGACTTAGACCAAGATTTAAAATTAAGGTACCTCAATTAATAATTCAATTAATTAAAAGATGCTTAGATGCGGATCAACAAAATAGACCATCGGCAGAAGAAATCATTAATATTTTGTTTGATTGGCAATATAATTCAAAAATATTCCAAGTACAAATTGAAGAAGCAGATGAAATAAACAAAAGATCGTTAAAAGGCCGTATACCTTCGACTAATTTGGGATTATCATATAAAACACATTCAGAAGCTATTTATAAAAGTAGGTCGCTCAATTTTAATAGTCTTCCTGAACCAAAAAATTCTGATGATTATTATAGGCATAACGATAATATAATTAGCATTGAATCTTCAGGTATTATTTGTAAGAAATATTTTAAATAATTAAAAAAAAAATAATAATAATAACATTGATTATTTAATAAATAGTGTCATTATCATTACAAATTAATGTTCCTCAATTGAGCACAGAACTAAAAAATGATAACGTGATTAGCGTCGAATCCTCAGGTATTGTTTAATAAAAGTGGTTTGAAAATATTCAAAATACTTAAAAGATTTATTAACAAATTTATTAAATAGCGTCATCATCCATCTCTCAATTGAACGTTAATGATAATAATCTTCCTGAACCAAAAAGTTCCAACGATTATTATAAACAAAGTGATAACATGATTAGCGATGAATCTTCAGGTATTGCCTAATAAATAAAAAAAAAAAAAATATTAAAAATAATTAAATACTAATAAAAGCATTATTTATTAAATAGCATTATTATCTATTTCTCAATTGAACATTAATGATAATAATCTCTCTGAACCAAAAATTTCCAACGATTATTATAAACAAAGTGATAACATGATTAGCGTTGAATCTTCAGGTATTGCTCAATAAAGAGATATTTAAATAATTAAAATATTAATAAAAACATTATTTATTAACGTTAAATAACATCATTATCTATCTCTCAATCAGACATTAATGACAATAATCTTCCTAAACAAAAAAGTTCTGATGATTATTATGAAGATGATATTAGCGTTAAATCTTCAGGTATTTTTCAAAAAGAAACATTTTAAATAATAAAATACTAATAAAAATATCATTTATTAATAGCATCATTAACTATATGTCAATTGGACATTAATAACAATAATCTTCCTGAGTCAAAAGATTCTGATGATTATAATAAACAAGACGATAACATGATCAATGTCGAATCTTCAGGTATCGTTTATTATAAAAATATTTAAATTAGTAATTAAAATACTAATAAACCATTGTTTATTAAATAGAACCATTATCTTTACAAATATGCATTTCTCAATTGAACATTAATGATCCTGAACCAAAAAATTCTGATGATTATTATTGAAGATACAATGATATAATAACCATGGAATACTCAGGTATTAGTTAAATACTTATAAAATGTTTTCAAGACTATAAATACTAATAAGTTTTATTTTATTTTAATAGAATTAATATATATTTCTATTATTTTCTTTTTTATTTTTTTATGCGATATTTTCATTTCTGTTATTATTTGCGCAATAGTTCTTCTCATTACAATTTGAATTCTATTTAATGTTAGTTTTTCTTGTTAAAATGGACAAAAATTATGATTTTGCAAACTTTCTTTTTCACTTCTCTCTTTTTTGCTTTCAATATTTTGAATTATAATTTTTTTTATGAGACTAGTTTAGAGGAATGGTTATTAAGAGCGAGAGAAAGATATACCGGTAACATTAAATATAGATTTAAATTGTAATGATTTCTCAATTAAATAAAAATACATGAAATGTTATAAAATGGTACTGTATACTGTACAAACATTCCGCCGATATAAAAGATTTCACTGAAAATTCCAATTGTAAATATTTTTGTTCACAAAGTCGTTTTACCAAAAATCCAAGATTATGAAGCCTAATTCTAATAAATGTATGATATGTTATTGATACTATTTTGTTATTTATGTTGCATTACATCACTGAAATTAAATATCATTAATAAAATTCTGATACCATAATAAATGAAATTACTATTACCGTTTCAATCAAAATTCAGTCTATTCAGTTATTACTACACCAGCAGATATAAAGTCCATACTGATCGAAAATCAAATCCATGACATGTTGATTCTTTTGGCGCATTTATTAGTGTTTGATATATTCGAATATATTTGATTATTCATTTGAGCTTAAAAAGTATATTCGAATGTTATACGAATAATTAAGATTTCATAATTGACATAAGCTTGGCCGGAAATATAAATTTCGTTCAGCAAAATTTAAGCTTTTAAAGTTATATACCATATTTAGTCGAATAACTGTTATACGATCCCAAACGCTAGCTTTATCAATTTTTGCTGCGCCACTTCAACGTTCGACGAGATTTTCAACATTAGTTCATTATATTGTAGAGATATATCAATCTTTTTGAGGTCACATTTGTCCATTGGTTGAAATTTTCTTTAATATCCTCCGGGGATGTAAGCTTTAGTATACTCCGTATTTGCGTTCGTATCTTGTCTATGGGATTTTTGTGAATTTGGAGCACAGTTCTTTCTAAAATTTTTTTGAAGCCCATACAAATACGTATATCTGTTCTTATGATCAATGGAAAGAGTTATTAATTTTCTCAAAATACAAGAACTCGTCACTTTATTTAAAGATACAGTCGTACCTCTATATAGTCACCACTATATAAGCACACCCTCTATATAATCAACACAATCTTTGCGCCTAAATTTTTAATTAAGAAAACGACCTCTATATAGTCACAATATGATTATAGTCACAATCACACCAAATTCGTGCGCCCAAACTTCCTTTTTGACATCTATATAGTCATATCACGTGATTTCGCTATAAGGTCGTTGGGAATTTTTTTAAGAAAAACTGTTTTGTGTTTATTGTAATGGTAAATTTACCAATTTCTTCAACATTATTCTTCACTTTAATTATCAATCATGATAAATTTATCAACACTTTCAACTTTATTTTCCAACCAAAAACTTATTGTCAATAGCATAGTTGTTAATAATGATCCATAAATACTGTTGTTCCAAGTTAACTGATGCTGAAATTATACAATTAATTTTAGAAGAAGAAAATGAAATCCTGAAATGAATGATGATGATAAAGAACATCCAGTAATACTCGATGTAGGAAGGATTTAATAGTCTTAAAACTTGGGTGCAATATTTTGAAGAGCAGGAAAGCGAAGAATTTGATATGAAAGTGCATAATAAACTTTTGAAAACAAAACACAGAAGAATATTACGAGTTTTTTTATCCCAAATGATATGTAAATGCAGGAAAACTTAATGTTTTTTATGTTAAATATAAAAAATTTTTACATTTATATTTAGGATTTCTTTTTTTGCGATACAAAAATTATAAAACCTCTATACAGTCACGTTTTCATATGATTCCTATAGAGGTTGACCATATGGAGGGATTTCTATACAGTCACAACTAAATATAAGCACACCATAAACGTGCGCCCGACCGCGTGACTGTAGGGAGGTACGACTGTACATCATTAAGTCATAAAATTTTAGAAAAAAGTCTATGCAAAATTGCGTTTAAGGAATAATAAAATATGAGTTTATTTTAATTCATATACTAGAATTAAAATTTGAATAAACAAGAAATACAGTATATTATATGTAGCAGAACATTTTATCATAAATTTCATTTTTAAAATACTTTAACAATTACGATTTAACATTACTAAAAAATAAAATCTAAAGCACAAAAAGTGGATTTGTGAGCAAATAAAGCTTTTTTTTTATTCTATACTAATCTATTTTTCACTTGAAATGCTAGTGTATCTGTAGCTAAATATATACCTATACTGTATTTACTCTGAACATATAATATAAATTATTAATGAGATGCATAAACAACTGGTAAACAGCTTAGTGAAAAAGTATTTCCCAAAGAGAAGTGAATTAAGCCGTAATTCTTTCCTTATTTAATTTTTGTCCGTGAAGGAAAAAAAAAAAATATCAATTCGTAATGTTTATTAAACAAAATTTTAATACAATTAAAAAAGATAATTATAAAATCAGAATCCAAATATTTGTTACTTTTCATTATTATATGACACTCTGCACAAATGTTCAGAGTATCATGTGTCCCATTCTTGATTATCGAAGAAATTATTTCATACCAATGAGATGGTCTCAGATTTCTTATTTTCTAGTAATACTTTATTATGCTACTTGAGATCGCACCCTTTTTTGTGAACAGGGTTTAACACATGTCAGATATATCTAATAATGACACAATTTATTGAAGGGCATTACACTACATTTTCTGTGAAATAGACATTACGAAAAATACACTAGATTAAACACGATTCACATAAACATATCACTATCGAAGACAAACCAAACCAAGAATCATGTCCTACACAAGGTGATTTTTCGGTCAACTTTGGTTTGGAACACAATGAAAAAATAAATTAAAAAATGGCATTTATGTAATACACAAATTTTCGGTTAATTAGAGCGATGTTATAACTTGTGTAGTTGGTAGTGGCTTTAGCTAGTTCACTAACGTTTTTACGTTCTTGTACAGATGTTGGCTGATCGCTCAAAGATAAGGCAGTGTAAATGGGGGATGCTGTAAGGATCGGTTAATTTCAGGACACATAATAAGGACACTTCTTGTCTGTGAAAATTAAAACAGGGGTTAATTCAAAAAAATACATAATTGATAATGTCTGCTATAAAATGGAACGGGACATTTTGACACACTGAGAATGGGTAATATATCGATAGTTATTTACTGGGAGGAATACGGCCATTTAAATATTAGGAGGTTTTGTGCCAAGTGAGAAACAGTGCATTTTTTTTTATACGAAGTCTCAGGACAGTTTGAGAAAAGAACTACAACAGAGTGTAATTTTATTTTACGCGATACATTTAACAAGAAATATAAATTTATCATTTGAGTGTGCAGTGGTTATTATACAAAGGGTTTATTCGTATACTGTAGATAAAAAGAGAAAAGTATGTATTGGAATAAGGAATTGATCCTGTGCCGAGTACCACTGTATCGATTACGGTATCTTAGCGTAGACACTTTCATGTTACTAATTACTTTTGGACACTCGAAACAGAATAATTCAATAACAATTTATCCGGTACATATTAATTTCCATTTCTCTGTGACTAGTACCATATGATTTATATATTATCTGTTATGATAACACTGCATTAAAATTTTGACAGGATTGATGAACAAATAATTCGACACCGAGAAAAGTGATCTACTTATTTCATTATGAACATACTGTTATTCCATCTGGTAGTGAAAAAATAATTTGACACAGGAAGGAGAAGTGATCCATCTATTACACAATGAAACATACTGTTATTCCATCTGTTAACAAAAAAAAATATAACGGTTTATCTATTTCAGCTGATTACATGAATACCTTGAAATCTCTAGCACAGAGCGTGAAATACTAGGCATAGGACTTTCATCACAGTCTTGTTTACCAGCGAATTAATTGATCTTTACGAATGGTTTTATCTGTATAATGTTTACATATGATCCTAATAGACTGATAAAAGAGTTGCTCTTTGGTGATTACGCAACTTTTTGATTCGAGATTTCCTTCAAACGTGTTATTAAATTGGAACAAAATCAAATAATATTAGGTGGGAAATTTTTACTTGTATCTTGATATTAACAATACGATAAGAAAAGACAAAGAAAAACCGTAATTGCTATATTCGTTTATAATATAAATTGGCTATCTCTCACTTATTTTCATTTGTTGATAGAACTATTTATGAGCATCTACACGTGCTCGGATTTTATCATGAACTCTGTCATCCAAACCGTGACAAATGTGTGATAATTATAAAATATTCCTAAAAGTCTGATACGAGTCAATCTATGGAGTAGAAGTTATTCAGTGCTGTATAATTCCCTCCTGATTTGTTTTATACAGTCGACTTCATCTGATAACAATCTTTTTATTCACAGGTCAACGAAAAATGTTAAGTGAGGATGATGTATAAGCTCAATACTGTCTGTCCATCCAGTATAAACTACCCAAGACTCCAAGAAATTCTGCAATCACATGATAAATTTACCGATCATTTCCTAAAATTGTCGATTAATTTTGGCGATAAAGAAAAATATTTTTTTACATTTCAAATAAAACTTAACACATATTTCATACGGTCTTAAAATCGGACGCATAATATTATTTTTGCCTTCTGAACAACTTTACTTAGGATACCAAAGAGGATTTTAAATGTTATTTTAGTAAAATTCATCATTTTGAAAAAATATATATAAAATGGCGAAAACTGTACTAAAGAATGATCATATATATGATTTTAAAAAGCGCATAAATTTTAACTTCGAGTTTTATTCAAAAAACAAGATATTTTCGGTGATATTTAGGAAATACCGTATTCTTCCGTTTTTAAGCACCACCTTTTTAGGGGAAAATTTTTGCGAAAGTTTAGGGTGGTGCTTAAAATCGGAAGTTTTTTTTTTACACTTTTTTTGCGCTTTTAGTCATATTCGTATTAGTCATTTTTAACCCCTTTACATAATACTGTCGTTAAAAAAAAAAAATTTATTACAGTACTTTATTTAAAAAAAAGAAAATTTAAAAATTTTTTTTTAAAAAGAGTTTTAAAAAATAAACATTTCTTCAAATCTCTCATAAAAATTTTTTTCATTCGCACTTCAGATTTTTTACCGAAACATTTTTTTTTTATAATTATGATGATCCATTTTACCCCTTATTTTTTTTTTCACACGCGATGCCAAAAGTTCAAAGGTCATCATATTCTGCAAGTGAGAAGCTTAAAATTTTGTTATATGCGAAAGAACGTGGACAAAGAGCAGCTGCGCAGAATTTTTCTATTGATCACTCAATGATTTCGCGTTGGGAAAAACATGAAGACAAACTCAAGTCAGCAAATGGGAAAAATCGACGCGTTGGTGCAGGAAGAAAACCACAATATCCCGAAGCTGAAGCTAGTTTAAAAATATGGGTTATAGAATTTCGAAAGGATGGTATTGCTGTAACTCCTAAAATGGTTAAAATTTATATGAAAGAAATTTTGATAAAAGAGTTTGCTCATATTTATTTGAATAGTGAAAATTTCCTTGCCTCTGATCGTTGGTTTTATGGTTTTCTTAAACGGAGTGGATTTTCATTGCGACGTAAAACAAAAATCGGCCAAAAACTCCCTGCTCAACTTAGTGAAAAACTCCTGGAGTTTCAGCGGTTTATTATTAAAAAACGAAAACAATTTGAATATGAACTTTGCGAAATTGGCAATATGGATGAAACGCCAGTTTATTTTGACATGGTTGGGAATTTAACTATTGAAAATCGTGGCGTTAAATCTGTGCAGGTTCGGACAACTGGAAATGAAAAAAACCGGTTTACATGTGTTCTTACAGTTCTTGCTGATGGTACGAAGTTACCACCAATTGTCATCTTTAAAGGTAAACAAATGCCAAAAAATTTACCTTCCGGAATTATTGTAATGATGCATCCAAAAGGATGGATGGATGAATTTGGAATGAAAACCTGGTTCAATAAGGTTTGGAAAAAAAGACCAGGAGGAAATGAAATTAATAAACGAAAATCTTTTCTTGTTATGGATAGTTTTGAAGGTCACAAAACGGATGCTATAAAAAATATTGCACGTAGTGAAAACACTGATTTAGCAATCATTCCTGGTGGTCTTACTTCTATTGTTCAACCACTTGATGTTTGTCTTAACAAACCATTTAAGGATAAACTTCGTGAAAAGTGGAACATTTGGATGAGTTCAGGTCAATTTTCTTATACTAAAGGTGGGAATTTAAAAAAACCTGGGTATGATATTATTTGTAAATGGATACTTGAAGTTTGGGCAGAAATTCCAAGAGAAATGATTGTAAAATCATTTAAAAAATGTGGTATTAGTAATGCAATGGATGGGTCAGAAGATGATTTGTTTGGACAAGATGAAAGGGAGGAAGAAATTGATGAAAATGAGAGGGAAATTGTAGATATAGATAGTGATTCAGCTGATGAATTAGAAGAATTGTAAAATGATGCATCATAAAAATAAAATTTATTTTGAATAAAATATAAAAAAAATTTTCAAATTTGGGGTGGTGCTTATTTTTGTTTTTCAAGTTTTTTTGACAAAAGTCGGGGTGGTGCTTAAATTCGGGTGGTGCTTAAAAACGGAAGAATACGGTAATCGTAAATTTATCACGTGATCACATAAAATTCCGGAGTGTACTAACTTCACGTGATTTATATTGATATTCCGCTGTATCCGGATATAGAATAGTATAAGGAATTTCATTCTTTTTTTGGTATGAAGAAAGGCAGATTCTTTCTTTTTTTTTGGTTTGGCTTGTTTATTTTAATTTTTTTTGCAATTTTATTGTTTTGTCGTTAGTTCCTAAACTGAAATTTTTTTTTCTTTTATATAGAATCATAATAAAATAGTAAAAAAAAAAAAAATTTTTTTAAAATAAGTATTTAAAATTTACTTTTTTGTACTTTTTCAACATTTTTCTGAAACCTAGGAAACATTAATAATTTGTTAAAATTGTCCTGTTAATATGAAAGGGATGCTTTATAGTATAATAATAACATTTTTAAAAAAGCATATATTTATTATTTTTAAGGTAATTGATTCAAATACGTATTTGGAAAATTTAACCAAAAAAGTGAACTTAATAATAATGAAAAGAAATTTAACTAAAATTAGCAGTAATCTTCACGCCTTGAAAATATTTAAACTAACCTGTTATAGAGAATTCATTTAAAATTTTGTGTACTGTAGTAATAAAAGTTGTAATATTTACTGTACATAGTTACATTGTTCGGAAACTTTTGTGTTTTTCTTTCTTTCTTTTTTTTTTTTTTTACGCAAAATACATTTCTTGCATAAAATTGGAAAGATTCTTCTTTAAGATGTCCAACCGTTTGGATATTGTTGATGGTGGTATACCATATAATCATACCGTTGGCGGTTTCAAAAAATGTTATAATTGTAATGAATCTTTTCAGAAATTTCCAAATGAACCTAGTCGACGTGAATACCAAGAATTGACTGGATTCTGCCCCTGTTGTTGGGAAATATTATTTCTCGATCCCGATGATAAGGAGATAGTAATTGAACATGCTAAGAAGGTGTTTCTCTTCTATGGTCGCAAGTTTTTATTGCAGAAAGAACAACCGCACGCATGGCAATGTCTTAAATGTAAAAAAATCGTCCAAGGAGGACAACTCAAGAGACCGCACACATGCGCAACTGAGTCAGCTGAGGCAACTGTAAACATTGAAGGGGTATGCAAAACATGCATGAATAGCTGTAAAATGAAATGTGGTAAATGTAAATTAGTGTATTATTGTAATAAGGATTGTCAAAAGAAGGACTGGCCAAGACACAAAAGAAAATGCGTTAATAATTATTAAATACTTATTAGAATTAACATATTCTTTTTTATTTAATGTATAAGACTGCTCTGTTTAATATGTATTTTTATTTTTAATTTATTTATTTTTTTTTTTTGACGATAAAGTAGTGCAATAAAGAAGTTGAAATTTAATATTATTGCCCAATGTTTGTCTCTTTTGTTTATTTCATTTGTTTCCAATAAATCTGATTTTACATATCTAATTTTATAGTCAGAGTATACAGAGCATAAAAACCAAAGCTTATTTAACCTATCATACTTATACAGTGTTGGCAAGTGACATGAAATGATACAAATGATATTAGTGACATGTCACATGTCATTATATCATTTCAAAAGGCAAATGACAAATGATTGTCATTTAAAATATATCATGTGACCTGTAATATATTTCGCATATTTATTCTGTTAACTTTTTATTACATTAGATATTTAATTCAAGTTTATCATTGAACTAACATAAACTGGCATTTCTAAAGATTCATTAAACAAATTAAGTAGATTTCATTTAGCTAATGGATTATCTACTGGATGAGTATCCTACCCACCTACTTCAAAATTATAAGTTTCTTCATTTATAACCATCATCGCTATCTAAATGATTTTCTTTGTCAACCGACAAAAACGCGAAAAAAAATTAAAATCTTTAGATTCATTTTGCATAAAATAAAATATTATCACTTATTTTTTTTTCCAAATTTAATAAACGAAATATGTTCATTAAGCTATTTTTGGTATACACGCCTAAAAGAATTACCATTAAGAAATATTTTTGCCGCAAAATGGATCATCAAATGATAATGACATTATCATTTAAAAATGACACATGTCATTTCGTCACTTGTCATTTGTAAATGACATTTATTTTAAATGATACGAATTCTTATATCATTTTGATATCATTTGGGATCATTTAAAAATTAGTCAAATGACATTGTCATTTGCCATCACTGTACTTATATTATTTTGACATTTTAGTTCGTAGTATATTACCTTTTTTGGACAAATTAACGTATTTAATATGGCGTATCTTTTTATCGCTAGTCTTAATCAAAACTTGATTAAAATGAGAATAGTAGGATTATTAAATTCAAAGTATTATTATCCAATAAATAATATGCTACTATGCGCTGTATATCTGATATCTAAATAACTCGTTAAAATATTTCTCTCAAAATAATAATTTATCTATCGCTCGCTCGTATACTGTATAACAAAAAGAAACAATAAATTAAATCACTTAGATACTGTACAAATGTTGATAAAATCTAATTTAATTGAAAATAGTTTTTATGTTAATAAAGAATATATTATTTTACATTTATTAAAAGGATATAAGTAAAATTTCCTACCATTTTGCCTGATGTTTATTCCTTCAGTTTATACAATTACTAAACAACATAAAATATACAGTACATGTGGCCGAAATTTGCCGAAATTATTGCCGAAATTGAAATTTGTAATGCCGGCCAGAATTACAAAAATATTTTCGGCCATTTTCGATCTCGGAATTTCAATTTGGGCAATAATTTCGGCAAATTTCAGCCACATTATAAAAGAAGTTAAATTTTTTTTGGTGTTAAAAATTTATATAAATTAAACTTTCACAATTTACGCAATTTATTTTTCACAGAAATCTTTTTTATTCATAAATTCAATATTGTTCGTCAGTATTTCGTGCTAGCCAACAATTTATGGATATTGTACGGCGTTGTATTATATTGCTAAAATCATGCATAGGCGCGCAATAATTTGTAATCACTATTTTATAATTATAAAGTCTTATTGTATTTGCATAGCTGTAGATTACTTTATGGAGAATAAAGATAAATTTACAATCCCCTCCGACCTGAAGACGCTAGAGCGACAGAGCCTCTAATTTTACGACTAAGGCTTATGAAACGGTATATCTGGAAAAATAACTTACTTTGCATAATAATATTATTTGTGTAAAAAAGAGGAATTACATATACCATATAATGATCATTAAATAATAAAACTGTTAATAAAAAATTAATTCTAAATTAGCAAAACTATATATATCTGCTGCTTGAGTGTAAGAATTTCCTCTTAACACTTTAGGGGCTACATAAGACATATTAACACCGTAAATTTTTGCTTTATCTAAATTATCAGCCTTTCCACATAACCAATCTCATATCTGAAATGATTAATCTGACCTTAATTCTGCTGAAGTATTTGCTATTATATTTCCTATATGAATATCATCTGTCTTTGATGAATATCTTTAAGGCCCAATTAAATTCATCATAGTTTTTATTTATCCAGCTCAAAGAACCACCTATCGCGTAGTTTAAGAGCCAAAACATAATCTCTTGTATCTGGATTTTGTGATATTCCATATACTTTAAGAAGGAAATTTGTTTTTTACGCACCATGCGTATTATGCCCCCCCCTAATGATCGGCTATAACGTCAGAAGTTTAGGGTTAGGTTAGGGTTAGGTTAGGGTTAGTTTGCTATGGTAGGAAATTTGTCACATGTGTCACACCTTCCCGTTTTTCATTTTTACCGCTTAATCTATGGACCTCGAAAATTTTAATGCTAAAAAAACTATTTGTCACCGTTATATATCACCTCATGCATTTTGAGCGGGTACGTAGAAAAAAAAACCCAAAAATAAATACAATTTCGGGACGTTCACATTATACAGGTGAGGAAATTATCAAGTAATATAAACACGAAGGATCGGGACTTTAACAATGATATATAATTAAATTAATAGCTATGACTTATCTACAGTATCTAATTTTTCCGCGAGATTACTCAATGACCCTACACTTCTTACTTCGCTCTCGTTATCTATGTCAAAAAATGCGGGGTGCGCCTTTTGTGACTCTTCAACATCCAGATGATATGACCAAATACTTCTTTCGCCATGTCTTTCATATCCACATCTTCATACGGAACAAATAGAGGCTTTGATAACTTGAACGATAGTTTCACTTCATCGTCTTGCATACACTATATGAAGTATCATTTTTCGCATCTCATACTTTATCAAACCCTTGTACATCATCCATTTCGTTTGTTTTGCGCTTACGATTTAATAATGGTTCCAACTGTACGGTATCTTGTGTGAAGAACTATTTAATGTATTTAAAGTCATCTTTTTTAACCTCGATCAAACCAATAATTCTCCTGACTATACGTGATTCAATACCTTAGTCAAGATTTCCGTGCCCATCTTACATCTCGATCAGTTTCTCTGGTACGATCTTTACTTGATCTCTAAATGGGTATGTTGCGGAGATGAGGTAATACTTCAATAATCTTACCTTATTCATTCCAAATTATATAAACACATCTTTAAAATGTAAACCATGTAATAATGTTATTTGATCAGATTGTTATCAGCATGGACTTCTACTACTCTATAATATATATTATTTGATAATTAATTAGATGCAAATATTATCACAAAAGCATATACTGTAAATTAAATGATACTTACAATCTAATCGTTGCATTTAAGTAAAAAGTATAATTAGTTTTAATTACATGTGAATATTATACGCATAATTAAATATGATAACTTACCATCTATGATATGATTAATTATTAAAGTTATTTAAACAAAAAATTTAGTTATCTGAATAGTATATAAATAAAGTAAAAAATAAATAGCTCATAACTTACCAACTATAAGATATTATCGATTGTTAAAGTTATATAAAATAACAGCAAAACCATTATTATATAAAATAATAAAATTCTAAGATAGTTTATTAACTTACGAGCTAAATTATTTAAATTGTATGTGAATATTACGGTATATAACAATAATTTTAGTTTAATAATCAAGTTTAGTATATTATACCTTCAGATTCCTTGACGTTACTTGAGACTAATTTATTATATTGGGCAAATTTGTTTAAGAATTTTGAATAATTCTAACTTTCTATTAAATAAACATGCTATATGCTTTTTACCTTCACTATTACTGTGACTCATTATTATGCAATTATGTCAAGTCTCTTCTTAAAAAAATAATTTTCTTTATTGTACGCCATTTTTAGTCACAATATTTATGCAAATGCAACTATGTTGATCAGTTGATCACAAATTTACAATTATGGCATATCTGAAATCTGACAGGTTTTGTGGCGCGGCCATTTTGAAAAAAGAGAAATAACTATTCTGCCTTCTGTCATAGAGCTTTTAAAATTTTATCCTAGATGTATGTTTACCCGCTCTACAAGTTTACTTAGAGTTAAAAAGGCGGATTTAAAAGCCGTTTTTGACTTTACATATAAATAATTGATTTTATCGTCTTTGCCGATCATTTTTAAAATGGGATTGGCGAAAAAATTGTTTTATTTGAATAGACCAAAAGTGACATTTTGAACTGCCTTTAGTACTCTAGGAAAACTTGCAGAGCAGCAGAAATTGCATTTATAATCCTACTTTTAAACCTATATATTAAAGTGCGTAACAAAAAATTTTGATTTTTGCATTTTTTGCTGCGCTACCATTCGCCACAAAACCTGTCCTTTAATTCCGCCGATCGGCCCATATGATGTGAACCTAATACAATCTAATCATTTAATAAACTGAGGACTAATAAAAAAAAATTAACTAGATTTGTTTAAATATTATTTTTAATCACAACTCAAATTCTTCCTCCTATAAATAAAATAAAGTCAACTATTACCTACATCAACCTTCAGATAATAACTTTCTGCACTTTTTAATTGCAGAAATATCTGAATAATTACAGCTAAGATTTTTATACAAGTAATACAACCAAAAGAAAGAAGAAAAGAAAAGGAGAAGAAAAAAAAAAAAAATTTTTTCGATCATATATATCTATTGGCTAACCCTAAAACAAAACAAATTACATATTTGAAAGGGAATTCTTGTATTATCAAGTTAAAATGATAATATCTATATAAAAATAATAAAAGGGGAGGCAGAAGTAAACGTAATTGAATTTTGAATTACTAGTATAAAATATATTCTTTTTAGAATTTCATTTCATTATAATTGTTGATTTTCTTACTCTTCGAATCCAATATTCATTGGTAAATTGTTGTTTATTATAGAAAAATATGTTTGAATGTTATCGACTCTAATCACAGAAGCATGTTCTTGCCATTCATGTATTTCTTTTTTTTCGGTTTTATGCTTTTCTTGGTTTTTTTTATTCAGTCCTGGTGTTCTGCATATTAGAAAAGTATTTTATGCACTTTACCGGATAAATATATAAATTATTTACCGATTTGCCTATCGGTTCTTCCATAACTTCCGATTTCATTGGATAAATTTTTTTCTCATTTTGTTTTTATGTCAGCTAGCTTGGCATTTTTGAATTTTTTCTCTAACTCCTTTTATATCCTCTTTCGTTAGATAACTTTCATTTCCAAATATTTTAGAATTGTATTTATCATGTTATTTTTTCTATTTGGTTAAAAATATCGCGTTGCATAAAATATAAAACACCTTTTAAATAAGTTAAATATACATTAATTTCTTTCATAAAAAAATAATGAAACCAATTAAAGCATACTGTATATTCCAGTATTTTGCATCTTCTTATGTCATCACGCGTACAAGTTACCAGATTTTCGGTAATACTTTCAATTTCTAATGATTTTAATTTCTATCGATCATTGATCTGCAGAATGAAATTTCGCCAAATATTTTATATGAATAATGTCCTATAATCCCTTTGTTTATCTTATAGAATTCTCGATATTTGTATTTTCGTATCTATTATTTAAAGGCTAGGAATGAGAAGAAAAGAATAAAAGATAAGAAAGAATATGCTAAAGTAGAAAAGAAAAAATGTATGAAAGGGACAAATATATGAAGAGGGAAAGGAGAGGGAAAGGAAAAGGTTTGCGAAATTCATCAAAATAGTTTCATAAATATTAACTGCTGAGGAATCCGCATCTCAAAAACCTACTAATGAAAAACATAACAGATAAATAATAAATTACATACAATTCTTTTTTTTAAAAGAACATTATACAACTATTATATGCAAAGTAGATATTGCTACAACACTATACCATTAACAAACCCCAATTGTTTTATTTATAACTATAACTATCTATCTAATATACTATACTAATTAATCAACATTTACCTATCCTATTTTAATGGTTTCAATTATATCTTCATCTTTAATAATTAATTCTACTTGGGAAAGTCATATCATTAGATCACATACTGTGGTGCAAAATTTGTTGTTGATCCAAGTCACCAGATTTACGGGCACGCATTACAATTTCTTTTTCCAGATGTTATGTGACTTACCTTTTTATTTGGACAAATTAACGTATTTAACATATCTACTTTCCGCTAGTCTTAATTAAAGCTTGATTAAAATGAGAATAGTTGGATTATTAAATTCAAAGTATTATTAGCCAATAAATAATATACTGCTATGCGCTGTATATCTGATTTCTAAATAACTCGTTAATTTCAATTCATTAGTAAAACTTCGTCCTTTTATAAATCAATTTAATAAAATATTTCTCTCAAAATAATACCTGATACTGCATAACAAAAAGAAACAATAAACTAAGTCACTTAGATACTGTACAAAAGGTAAGAGAATTTTAACAATATCTAATTTAATTGAAAGTAGTTTTTACATTAATAAAGAATATATTATTTTGCTTTCACAATTTACGCGGTGTTGTATTATCATTATTTTTTAAAACATAAAGTTTACTATATTTGCATAATTGTACTGTAGATTACTTTACGGAGAATACAGATAAATCTACAATCCCCTCCGACCTGAAGACGCTAGGGCCTCTAATCTTAAGACTAAGGCTTATGAAACGGTATAACTGGAAAAATAACTTACTTTGCATAATAATATTATTCATGTAAAAAAGAGGAATTACATATACCATATAATAATAATTAAATAATTAATTCTGTCGATTGGTTTATTTCACCAAATATAAAGTGACATTTAAGCGTCACCGATCACATGACTCTATCTGGGAGCGTGTTGTTTCATATTTATCTCGGCTTTCTTGAATTACAACCATTTTGCTAACTGCTTAACCGACCACAATCACTAGAAACGTTGTTTAACATTTGAATAATCAAAAAAAAAATTGAACTCGTTAAAAAAAGACTTTTGGTTAGACGGTCAGTAGACGGTTGGTTAATGGTCGGTCAGAAGCCTTTGACTGACCGATATCAGTCACGGTTATGACTGGTCATAACTGCATCCCATATATTGTAATATCATTGCAGTAATTACGCGTGTTGAGATGTGATTTAACATATTAAAGTAAAAAAAAACTTTAAATTCACTAGTAATATTTTATGTATATAAACATCTTAAAAAACTTCCTTATTCTAATCCCATGGACACAAATATCTTTCATATACCTTTGATCATCCTTCCATACTGAGTGCCCAATTCCTTAATATCTTTTTAAACTGATTGTACGATACCCACTCAAATATGATGTTGTTACAATTACTAATTTTAAATCATCAATTATTTCGTTTCCACTCGTCCAATATTCAATTATTTGACACGGTTTACATCATTTGTGTTTTTATTTGCATATACACCATTTTGAAAAACCGTTATATAATCTTTTGTGGAAAGACAAAAAGTAGTGTTGGCTTAACCAAATAAATACTATACTCAATTGTATAGTGGAAATCGGACGAACACATCTTATCTGCTGGAATGCTGGACCAATTCATTCCTTTTTAAAAAAAAAAATAGACAAAAAAAAAAAATAAAAAAACCATTCATGATTAATTTTCATAAAAATGAAAAATTCGTGTTATTTTCAAAAAAAAAAGAAAGAAAACTTTTCATTTTTAGTTAAATTTTCGTGAATTTATTATTCTTTATTTTATTACTTTTTTTTATATTATCATATCATTTAATTATTTAAAATTTAAATTATCATTATTATCAAAAAATAAAATTCTTAAACCGCTCTTTTACTTGTCTCACAGTATCACATTTGATTTTTGTGACTATCTTTGCTCATTTTATCTTTCTTTTTTCGAAAAAAGTAGTGGTGATGCATTTCCTTTTTTAAGCATTTTTGCGTGTTATTTTAATAAAAAACATCAATTGATTTTTACCCACCCCTTATTTTATTATTCATTTCTTTACGTTAGAAATTTCCTCAACGCTAAAAAAGTTTTTTTTAAAAAAAATCTTTTTTTTTTTTTTTTTCAAAAATTATTTTCGTATTCTTAAGAAAAAAATTTTCCCTAATAAACACCAACTTTCTACGATTCTATATACTGTATCTCTGAATATAAAGAAAAGACATCAAGTGACTTTTGTTGTTAGCGCCATTGGTTATAAAAGATTTGAGAATAATGGCGAAAGAGTACAAAATATTAACATTATTGCCTTTTATCCTAATTAATAATTCTAAACCACCATACTATTTGCCTAAAATAAAAGAAGGCCAAATGTTATTCATCACAAATTCAAAATTTGCTATAGGCTCAAATGGTGAAATTGATGTAAGATAGCTTTGTTTTATTTTTTTCATTTACTTATTTATTTATTTCTTTTAACTAATTTTAACGTCAACTTCAGTTTTTGCTCCTGAAGAATTACCTGTACATCAAATTAAAGTTGTAGGCGTAACAACAGCGACTGATACTGCGAGTTCGGTGTTCAAATGGAGTGTACAATTTCAGATTATTTGTCAAAAGAAAGATCAGTGGAACTACCTCCATCAATAAATTTTTTGGGGCATAGATTCCATAAACTACTATAGAATCTTTAGGGATCCGGCATTCCCTAATAATTTTTTAATAAATCTCAAGTATCATAAATTATAGGAATATAGAAATTAAAAATTATCAAAAATTGCTTTCTTTTTTTCAAATATTTTTTTTTTATCAATTTAATTCCTCTGTTTGTTTAAGCATATTGATAGTAACTTCTTGATATTCAAAAGAAATTAATAGACCGCAAATCTTATATCTGATGATAGTAATTATTCACGGTGAAATAATGAATTTTGTTTCTTTTTTATTTAACTATTATTCTTTTTTATTTTTTTCCATTTCTTCTCCACAAATTTAAAGAATTAACGCTTTGATTTTATGACTTAAATATTTTAGAGAACTTTTTAGAGGTGATAGACGTGTAAGGGTTAATTTAATTGTTTCCTTTCCTTTACGTGTTCTTTCCCTTCCCTTTCACATGTTCTTGTCTTCTCTCCTTTCCTTCCCCCTTCCCTTGTTCTTTCCTCTTACTCTCTTTTGTCATTGTCATTATAAGTATACTTATTAATCACGATAAAAACTTCGAAAATAAAAGAAGAGTCAGAAGAGTCACACGCTCTTGCTATATTTAACCGAAAATAAATTTAATACATGTTTTATATGGTGCATAGGTGGTTTTTTTTTCAATGAAATGGCGTGATAAAATGTTTAACATTCTTTTTAGCTCTTTGGGCGTTGCATTTCCATGAATAATTTTTTTTTATTTGTCTAACGAAAAATTTATTAGCGTTTCATTTTATTTTTAGTTCTTTTAAACTCCAGGGCACGAATTCATAAGTAATTTTATTCTTCAATTGTACAAAGATCACTACGACGGTTTTTTCTTTAGCTTTTCGGACATTCAGCAGGATTTCTTTAATTATGAAACGATTAATATCATTTCATTTTTTTTTCTTTTTGTAGACATCTGGTTTTTGAGATATTAAGGCGTATTGGAAAAAATTTTTTTCTTTAAAATTTAATTTTTTAACGGAACGTTTCTATTTTTTCTTTCTCTTTTATAGACAGTCGGTTCTTTGTATATTCGGACATATAGAAAATTCGTAAGTGGAGTTTTTTTTCCTCCAAAATAATAATTTTTTTAACAAAATTAACATCGTTTTTTCCTTTTGTAAATTATAGGAAACTGACTCCAGATACCCTTGTATGTTTTCGTTTTTAAAAAATATTTTTTGACATTTTTTTTTTTTTTGTAAGGACTCCGGCTTATAATTAGATCATATAACTATTTGATCCTCTTGCATCTCGGCTCTCGAGAATGATTAGAAAGTTTTTGCCATTTGAAATGATAGATCCCGAAATAGATCCAAAAGCTACTATTACTATAATTTGAATAGCTATTATTATAATGATAAGGGTATGATACATCGGAATTATAGTATGTGTGTTGTTCATTATGTAACGCCTCTATACCATTTTCGGTATTCAAATGAAACTAAAAAATAGTTCTTTTTCAACGTTTTAATTTATATTATTCTAGTAGTATTGCGATTCGTGATCCGTCAATCTGATTCAAAATTATTCGAATATTCGTAATTGATCCGCGGGTTCATCCTTTACTCATCCGGGTATCCGCCGAATACACCCGGATTATCGGATTCCGGATTCCGCGATAGTAATGCTAATTATTATTATTATAGCTCTCAGATAAAATATGTCCATCCAAGCATTCTAAAATTGCTGATAAACTAACGAATTAATTCTTACTGTTTAATTTTTCAATTTCCCGATTTGAAACTAAGGCTCTTCTTGACTTCATAATTTATATTTGCTGATCTTTTTTGAAGTATATTTATTAGATTGAGCATCTAAAACTTCAAATACTATTATTTGTTTTGGAGGCACTGAACTAAATAAAGCGTTTGATTCATATTTGTTTTTAATTTCAAATGATAAATTTCACGTGATAAATAAGAAGATATCGCGTTTATTAAGCTAGTTTTTCCTGTTCCTGGCTTTCCAAATAAAAGATACCTCTTCCATAAAGAATTCCGATCTTTTCATAAAATAATTTGTTGTTAACAAAAGTTTCTAATTCTTTTTGCAAAGCATTTTCATTTTTTTTCTTCCAAAGCAATACTGTCTAATCTTCTGCACGATGTTTAATTATTGTATTTGCATCTAATGTGCTTTATTATTTTCGTATTTATAACACCCGTTGTAGTTTTTAACAAATTCTAAATATTCCAGTGTAATATCATTTAAAAGTGAAGTTATATGTTTTATTATTAATATTATTAAAATAATGTTTAAATTATATGATCCTTTATCATAATTTTTGGTCTGTTCTAAAATAAGCCATGACAAAGCTTTGTATATTATATTTATTTCGCTCATTGTAAGTACCTATGCTATAATAATCTATTTGTAAAGTAATAAGTGTTTTTGAATTTAAATTCCCAACCGTTAATTTAATTAATAATGAATATGCTAAGTATGCCAGAGTGGTGAGGCCGGAAGCAATAATACTAATAGCATACATATCAACAACCGTTAATATTCTTGTGAGAGATGGTGAAAGTTTTGTAACAATTGATAGATCCATGATATTAAATAAGAACGAACGTTCATGATCATTATTTTTAGTTACTTAAACTTATAGGATATCGGCAGTATTTAAATAATTTCCCTGTTTATTAGAAAATATATTAATATATTCAGTGATTTTGTTAGAAAATACATAATTACAAGCATGCGTTAGTAAATACATAATCACAATAATCACAGTATGTTAATACTAAAGTAATAGTTAACGTACTCGTTAAAAATTAAAACGTTTAATACATTGTTATTTAAAGCAACTAATAATATGACATTTGGAAAAACAAATCATCTCAAGTATAGCTGTATTTCGAATTCCTATTATATCGATTTGAATAAAGGAAAGTTTATGATAAGAAATTGCAGGTAATAGATCTATTGATGTATTGGTGGTTAAAGTCAGATGACTAATTTAACACAATAAATTAATACCAAGTATACGATAAATAAAATAATAATTACTAACTTTTTGTACGAATAATGTGAATAGCAAATGAATTTGGTAAAAAATAAATTAAATTTTACGTTAAAAGGTAAATCAATTTATCTATAAAAATTGATAAAGAAATTTCTATCTTACATGAAAAAAAGATAATCAATTTATATTAGAAAAAATAAATCTATCCTATACGAAAATAAAATCTATCTATATTAATTAACTTATACGAGTAATCAACTTGTTTCATCGATCAACTTATTTCACCTGATCAACGATCAACTCCATCACAAAAATAAAGAAATCATCAAATAAATATTTTTAACTATTATTCAATCTACACATGAACTTATATGAAATATAAAAAAGTAATGGCAATATGAAAGAAAAAAAAAACAATCATTCTACTTTTATTCATCAACTTATTTTTATCGATCAACTACTAATTTTACCCGATCAACGATCAACTCCATCACGAAAATAAGGAAATCATTAAAAGATTATTTTTATTCAACCTACACGAAAAAAAAAGTAAACTCATATCAGATACAAAAAAAGTAATAGCAATATTAAAGAAAAAAAATTAATCATCTCTTCTTTATTCATCAACTAATTCAACTTACAAAAATTAAGAGATCATTGAAGAAATTATCAATTTATTCAATCTACACAATGAAAGATAATTAATGATATAAGTATTTATTACTATTAATTGAAATTCATCACAAAAAACTTATCTTAAACAAAAATAGAAAATAAGAAATTCTAAGTCACTAAAAAATAACTTCAAGCCACCTAAAGAGTAAATTGATGGAAATTAGTGTAAATATATAATATTATAATCAAAAATGTAGTTAAAAGAACTGTAAATACAAGAGAATATTAATAATTTATAAGAATAAATGAGCTTTATGTACCTTTTTTTTGTCTTTAATATTACTGTAATAGAAGAATTTTAGTTTTTTACGTTTTACTCAAAAACTGCTTAAAAATCGCCATTATTAACTTAGAAAGATGTTTTTTCACGTAATTTTGCATATATTATCATCGTCAAAAATATTATTTTCTCTCTTCCTCAACTTCAATCTCAAAAAAATAGGTAATTTTGCATGTAATATAAAAAAAAAATAAAATAAAAATTACCAAAATAGAAAGTAATGATAGAACACATGATAATCTATCAATTTTGTAATTTATGCAAGCGTGGTACGTAAGGAACTGGAAGTTAATTATAAAAAAGTTATTCGATTAGTTATTTTATTTTATTTTTACTGGAGTGAACTCCCAAATACAGCAAACACCCAAAATGAACCAATCTAGGAATTATACGGGTGAATATAAACGCTAATAACAAGCCACATAAGTGTGCCGGTTCACTATCTATGGAACAACTATTCTACTCGAAAGTCGTAAAGATAGTAATTAAAAGGGGGAAAGGAGTTAACGGTTAGGCGTAAAAATAAAATTAGATGGTAATAAAGAAATAAAAAATTTAGAAGAAACAAAATAAGAATTAAATCTATACACGTCGAAAATAATGTTATAAAATAATCCTTAATTCACTAAGATGCATTGACCATAAATCTCCATGCAAAAAATTAGACCCAACCAATTGTATTCGATTAATGTTACACAATTCGATTTACTGCATAAAAATGATCTGCATGTGACATTTCCTGTGACTGGTAAAAGAAAACAAAAATGAACTTTAAACTATTGTTTTGAAGCTCACTAATATATATATATATATATCCGCAATGAAACTAAAACGTTAAAGCAGCATTTATTTTTCCTCTGAAAAAAGTATACATATAAAGATTTGACGATTTTGCCTCAAAAAACTTGTCACGAAATAAGCCAAAACCGATGCTACAAAAAAAACAAATAAAGAGATGTTAAAAAGAAATTAACAATCAAAATTTGACGAGAAAAGCTAATTAGGATCGCCATAAATAGGATAAACCATCCCTCTCTGCTGAACTGCTCTTAGTTGTTTAGGCGCTCCACAGAGTTAGAACTGAACTGACTATTCCTATTCATTCTTACACGATCCTTGACTCAACAAATCAATTCGCTTTAAAGATTAATTGACAAATAAAAGAAATTAAAGAATTATAAGACAAGGGGTTTGTAATACATTTCAAAATCTAATCTACTAAAATCATCAACCTTGGGTTGCACGTTTTGTCTCTAGCCAATAAAAAACTAAAATATTACTAGGAGAAATATTATTAATATTTCTTAAAGATAATATCACCTATAATACTTACATTCCATAATACAAGTTTTATAATTTTTATAATTGTCTTAAAAATAAAAATTTCAACATTTCAAAAAAAAAAAAAAAAAATGCTTGGAATCTCTCTCCTTACAACACCTACATTCCAGCAGTATTTCGCTTTCAAGGTTACTTCCTAAAAAACAATTAAGAAAATTACTTACGTTTTTTAAAGGAAATTTTAAATCTCTTTTAAAACTACAACAGCTATAGTCGCTCATTTTAAAGAATATCGAGGTTTACATTCCCCAAAACTGTTTAAGCTACTCCTAGAAGCATCGAACAAATAAGAATATTTAGATTAACATTTTTTAATTACTTATTAACCTTCCCAAAGAAAGTAATAAGAACTTACCTCATCAAGTATTTTTTTTTTTAAAAAAAGAATCGTCACAAAATTTAAAGATCTGAACATGTATATTCTTCATATGGCATTAAAATTTTATTATTGGATGTTCCAAAAAGAAATCATATTGTCGTTTGGCATTATCTCCATCATAAAAAAGTTGCGTTAATTTCCTAGTTCCTTTCTTCTATCCAACTATTTACAGTAGCTTTGAGAAATTATTCTTTCTTTCAAAATTAGAAGAATCATATCTAAAAATATTTTAAATAAAAAACCCTTCTAATGGTCTAAAAGCATCGCATATTTTAAATCGGTTAAAAATATAGGAATTGTATTTTTCAAAAATAAAAATCAGGATTACAAACAATCCAAAAAAAGAGTAAATCCTAAAATTCATCTCGCTTAAATGATAAATATACTGTCTCACGTGCACTCAACTTACTTTAATTATGCAATAGTGTGTTACATGATTTAACTAAAGTTGGATATAAATTTTTACTCGTATTATACATTGAGATATAGTTTGAGCACTACAAAATGTGTGATGTAATATTTTTACATGTAAATAATATCTTTCCATATAAAAATAAATAAATTCGTATTTAAAATCGTTTTTTCAAAAAGAAATATCATTTTTCTACTGCGCTATAAAATCTAATATGCCATCAATTCCAGCAAAGTTATTCATCATCTATACAGGATTACACAATCTATTAACTTACCATTTTAAAAAAAATTTGAATTAATTTTTTTCCCTCCTCATAATATTATTAGGTTGAATTTTTTTTCAATTTACACTTTATTAAATTTTTTCGTTTCTCAATCAAATTTTTTTTTATTATGAGATTTTGTTTTTTAATCATGGTACGAAGCCTAATCCAATCAAACGTTAAAACAATCATTAATGAGCTATAAAAAATTTAAAAATATCTTCGCCATATGAGAGAACTTTTTTTTAAAGTTAGCGACCGAAAAGGTTAATTAAATGAGTAATAGGGATGTCAATATTAAATCCCATTGCATGATAAGGATGAAAAATTGCGAAATAGCGATCTACAGTAAAAATAACATTTTCTTGTTCATTGGAATCAGTTTGATTAGTAAAATTTCAATTACAGATGGTGGGCTCTTACGTAAATTAACGATTTAAACATTTTACTTTCTTTGTCTCGCGCGCAAACATAATGCATATTAAAAATAGTGAGCATATTTTTTTTCAAGTTCTCATGGAATTTTACTATCAAAATTTTTTGAAATATGTTCCCCAACTTTAAAATATATTAAACGATAGATATTAGGCAGATTTTCATAATAAACTTCCCGATTTTCTCGTAAAAGCTTTTCTTAAACATCTTTCGATCACTTCTTCATAAGAATATTTTTTAGCTTTTTTAGTTATTGCGTATTTGTTTGTTAAATGTTTAATATTACTAGTAAAATACAATTTCTTAAAAAACAAATTTTATTAGAATAAATACTGTACTTTATTAACTATATGTATGTGAAAAAGAAACTACACTCCCCTACAAAAAGTATCGGACCACCCTGCCGATCATTTGCCGATCATTTCTATTAAAATTAAGATTACGCCACAACTAACTATACATATATAAATAAATTTTTTTTTCCCATGTAGCTAAAGTCTTCGCCCACCCGAAAATAAAAAAAAAATTATTTATAAAAATGCCCAAAAAGCGTGAGCTTACAGAATTTGAACGAGGAGAGGTTATTGGTCTCTGGAAAGGAGGTCATACTGAACGAAATATTAATGAAATACTTGATATACCAAAAACAACCATCCATAATACTATAATGGACTACAAAAACTCAGAAAAAATTTCAGCTGCTCCACGTTCAGGTAGGCCGCCAAAACTCACTGAAAGAGATTTAAGACATCTTTCAAAAATTATAAAGGAAGATAGGCAGCAATCTTTAGAAGAAATAACAAAAAAAATTAGTGATTGTTTATTAAGTCCAGTATCTAATAATACTGTAAGGCATGTTTTACATTCTGAAGGATATTTTGGCAGAGCTGGAAAAAGAAAACCATTGGTTTCTGAAGCTAATCGTAAAAAAAGACTAGCTTGGTGCCGTGAAAGAAAAGAATGGGATACTGAGTGGGATACAATTATTTGGAGTGATGAATCTCGCTTTCTATTATTTCAAAATGATGCTCACCACTGGGTTTGGCGTAAACCCCATGAAAAATATGATGTAAGTTGTCTTATTCCAACGGTAAAGTCTGGAAATCAGGGAGTTATGGTGTGGGGGTGTTTCGCAAAAGATAAACTTGGTCCTTTGATTCAAGTTTCCGGTAGTATCACAGGTTCTGTATATATTAATATATTAGAAAATACTTTTTTACCCTTCTATGATAGTTTAGAAAATAATTTAGAATATATTTTTCAAGATGATAACGCTCCAGTTCATAGAGCAAGGGCGGTTGGACAGTGGAAAGAGGATAATTCGGTTTCAAGTCTTCCATGGCCTGCACAGAGCCCGGATCTTAATCCAATTGAACATTTATGGGATGTTTTAGAAAGAAAAGTTCGGGCACATAAACCTCATCCAAAAAATGTTGGTCAATTAATGGAAGTTTTGGAGGAGGAATGGGGTAAAATTGAACCTGAAGTTTTAGCAAATTTAGTTGATAGCATGCCTAGAAGGGTTCAGGCTGTAATAGATAGTAAAGGAAATCCAACTAGATATTAATAAAAAATCCACGTTTTTCTGAGTCACGTGATATAAAATTTTTATAATGTTTATTAATAAATTGTTGAAAAATTAACTGTTAAAATCGGCATATTAATTTACCGATATTAAAGTGGTCCAATACTTTTTGTAGGGGAGTGTACAAAACTCTTTAAATTTGATATATTTTTACTAATTTTTAAGTATAAGCTAAATAAATAATTAATAATTAATATCATTTTTGCCACACATTTCTCTAGCTTTAGCGTTTCCTTTCAAAGCAGCATCTTTTAAGTATTTGGCACCTTTCTCTTTATCCTGTTCAATACCATTAACACCATCCCAATAAGCTTTTCCAGCGATATACAAAGCAACATTATCTCCTGCATTAGCTGACATTTCTATATATTTTAAAGCCTCGATATAATTTTTATTGTCCCACAAATACATTCCATACCTTAATTGAGCTGAAGGATTTCCTTTGTCGGCAGTTTCCTTAAATATATCGACAGCAATTTTATTTCTTTCCTCATTATTAATCGATTGTAATTCGGGAATTTCAGCACCATGATAGAAGAGATAATATCCTACCCAATATCTTGCTTCAACATTGGTTATCGAATAATATTTAAAGCTATTCCATGCTAATTGTTTATCTCCATTATTTAATTTGTGTTCTTTAATTGCATCATTAACAGGCAGGATGTTAATGTTAATCAAAGAAGGTTTGGACTTTGAATAATTTTCACTAAATTTATAAAAATCACGACAAATATCAGACATATTAGGACGCCATTTTGGTTCATAATCAATGGCTAATTTTTTTTTGAGAAAGAGGTTAAAAATCTGTTAATAAAAAAAAAAATTTAATCTAATGTTAAAACTATTGTAATATTCACCTTTAGATACTGTAAGTTGCCAATCACGAGGTACATCATCCGAAAATGGTTCATAATATTTATCTTGAATACGCTTTCTAATACCACTAATAATATCCGTTAGTTCTAATTTATCAAGATCAGAATGAGGTTTTTTCAATTCAGCAATTTCCCACAATAACATTCCAACGCTATTATATTATAAATAAATAATATGAAATAAGTAAAATAAAAATAAAAAAAATAAACATACATTATATAAAAAATTTATTCACCTATAAATTTCACATTTAATATCATATTTTCTTTTCTCGTCTTTACCCAATAATAATTTTTCTGGAGCCATATACCTTACATTTTCTGAATCATGTGAAACACTTCTGGTAACGTCAGAAAATTTTCTGCTTAAACCAAAGTTTGCTATTTTAACTTTATGATATTTGTTTACTAAAATATTTGCCGACCGAATGTCATGATGAAGGATCTAATTAAATATTATCGTTATTTATTAAAATAAAGTCTTTTTTTTTTTTTAAAAAAAAAAAAAATGATTATATTTACCTCGCAATCATGAAGGTATGTAACTCCACGACAAATATCCAAAGAAAATCCAATTTTAGTTTTCCAATTAATATTGTCTCTAAATTTTGTATAGTATTCACATAAATTTCCCTTATCCATCCATTCGGTAACTAAGTAAAACTTGGAATTTTCTTGAGCAACACCAAAAAATCTTATTATATGATCGGAATTTCTTAATATTTTAAGAATGTTAACTTGTCTTCTTATTTCAATTTGAGTATCAATATTATTAGTAGAAGAATCAATATTTGAAAACTCTTTGAATAAAACATCAGTAGAATCTTTGAATGATATACGTTTTTCAATTTCTGAAGAATGAGATTCAGTTTTTTGATAATTGATACCATTAAGTAACGGTTCATTTTTTTCTACGCTTGTTATAAGTTCATCTGAATTCGCATTTTCGTCCTCAATTTGAAATTTCTTAAGTCTCGTAATTACTAAATCCATTTGACCATAAAAATTTTTTTGTTGCTGTTTATCATTAGAGATGTTATAAACATTGTATAATAATTCATGAATTTGAATTACGTAATCTTTTATTTTTATTGAATCATCTCTAGTTTGCATAGTAAAAGAAAAATTTAAACTCATCATATACCCATCAAATTCTTTCACAAGCTCATTAAGGTCGTTCTCAATGCTGCCAGCAAATAAATATCTCATAAGCTTATGTAATTTACTAACACGGGAAATAAATTCTTTAGATTTTTCTATACACTCACTAAAAGCTTTTAACAGTTCGAAATTTCTTTCTTTAGAAAAAAATTCTATATATTCTGTTCTTCTTATATCTAGATCTTTTACTGCAGCAACTGCACAATTGCATCTTTTTAAAATGAAACCACATAATTCTTTATTATGTTGAGCTTTTTCATATAAATCTATAACATCTCCTCCTAATTTACAAATTTTGCTAATAATGGGTGCAAAACTCTCAAAATTTTGAGCGAAGTTAAGTAATTCTTTTGCTATTGTAGTTTCTTTTAAGGGATACCCTTTTGACTTTTTTGTCTTTGAATCTTCTTGGGATAAGGATTGTACGTCCATAACTGAATTCGTTGATTGTCCTTCATTTTTTTTACGCTTATTAAAAATCGACATTGTGTTCAGATGAGGAAAAAATTATGTGTAAAATTCTGTTTATTTTAAAAAAAAAATAATTATAAAAAAAGAAAATAATTTTTTTAAAAAAAAAAAACAATTTCAAATAATTTAAAAAAAACTAATTTTTTTTTTTTTTTTTAAAAAAAAAAAATCTGATTCACGTATTCTGAAATAGATCGATTGTATTTTATTGCATTCGGGTCTAATCATATAAAGATTCATTGAAATTATTCTTCGATGTAGAAGATTAACAGAAAAATATAGTGTTTTTTGTGACAAACAAAAAAAACTTTTTTTTTAAAATGGAAATTTATTGCTTTCTTTACTTCATTGGCTTTGTTGAAAAGAGTAATAGTTAGTTGCACAATCACAACTATACTTGCCGTTCATATCCAAAAAAGGCAATTGTAACAATACAATTGCTGATCATCTATTGTTGTAATTTTATCATTGACCAATACAGCTTTATTGAAACACGACTACTTCATTATTGATATTATTGACTAGAAAAATCATATATTGTTACATTGTTTTAGTAGGATCTTTATTTAAGAATGATAGGTAAACGATATAATTCAAATTTATAATTTATGATAAAATATTTGCTTATTGATGATTTGTTAAGTTATTTAATAAAAGCATGATCTTGTCTGACTGATGCCAATAACTATTATATATTATTGGCACGAATCAAACAACGCCGCGGAATGGAATGCCGTGAAGCGTGTACGATAGAAATGAAATGATTAAGTTCAAAATCTGTAATGATTTATGCAAGTGTAAATGTGTAAAATACGTAGATATAATTGTGCATGTGGGAATTTATAGGAACATAGTAGATTAGAATATCATCATAGTCAGTGTTGTACATTTTTGATGTCCGCGGCTTTTTTTGGCTGTCCCGGACACGTCCGCGCACTGTCCGTACTCTTTTGTAACTTGAAAAACTCTACAAAAATTATATGTATTTATGTGTAATAGATATTAAAATACTTTTGCTGAGTAACGAAATAGATTATCATAATAAAATTTTGAGGGATTATCATTTCTTTTTTGTGTAACCTGTCCCGGACATTGTCCCGTGACAACACTGATCATAGTAATACCCTTATGTTGTGGGTTAAGGCCCGGGTGCTTACTTCCTTTAAATGTTCAATGCTCAAATATTATTAACCGGTGCTGGATCTTTACCAAAAATAATAAAGGTGACATGTGACATTACGATTATTAATTTTTTTGCTTAAACAATTATTTTCGTATCATATTATTTTGATATCAATATAATCATATAAATCTAGCGAGATAACTACGAAAATACATTATGAACAAATATTTAAACATTTTGTCTTACATATCATTAAACCATTCATCTTTTAAAGCATCGACTGCAGTTAACCTGTTTTCAGGATTTCGGCAAGTCAATTTATCCCGAAAATTTCTAGCGCTTTCCGAAAGATCAAAGCGTATTCTTGAATCATTCATAAGGTTACAGATCATCCAATTATCGCCGGCTTCTTTACATTCATCATTTCCACCTCTATCTATACTCCGGAGCTGCAATATTTAATGTTTTTAAATTTATCTTATACTTTACAGTTTAGTTTTCTTTTACTGGAGCAGCTTCAGTTCTTCGAAATCAATTATAATCCAATCTCTATTTGTAAGTTTTATGATGTTTTCCCAATGAATGTCCCATGAACAATATCATGAACATGAAGCTTTTTGACAAAATCAAGAACCTCATATATGGCTTCTCGCAGCTTAACCCCCGTTTCAGGAATTGTCTTATATCCAACTGGCTCAAATTCTAAAAGTATCCGATTATCATGAAATTTCGACTCCATTAATCTGTATCTTCCTCTTAAATTTGGAAAAACTTTAGTGTAAAGATTTTCAAGGAACATTTTATAGTCAGGTCCTCGGTCCTCTATTATATGTATTTTTTAAATTACTTTTTTTGGAGTTATTGTGATTATGGTTTCATTTCTCGGGTGATTACTTCATATAACTTATCTTCGGTTTCACTAAATAATTGTCCCGATTCCAAGTCTTAACAATCTGAATAAAATTGGTTGTATATCGAAGTACTGTAATGTCATTCAATCGATTTGTAGTTCCAATATCTAGAATGTTACCGATACTCTTGCGTATTGGTTTATTACTGTTGTCAGAATAATACTGTAATAATAAAATTGCAAATTTGTACCGGCTGCTGCAAAGCTATCCCTTATTCTGTATTCATTCCAAATTTGGGGTCGTCTAAAGCGGGGGTAAGTCGCCCAATTTATACAAATTTTTGGCCCGCATTACGGCATTAAGAAATTGCGAATGTGACAAATAGTTGTGTGACATATAGGATTTTATTAACCGAAAAATTTCTGTCGCCAGAATACTTAATAAAAATGAAAGAGTAGAGGGGTGTGACATGGGTGACAAATATTTTACTATGATCACGTGATTTGCCGCTTTTAGACATCCCCAAATTTGGAAGGAATTTTGTAGATCATTATTTGCGATTTTTTTAAAAGTAACAAGAAGGAGGTATTTTTTAGATAGAAATAAATATATTTCTATCTGAAAAAATTATAGTACTTTTCACTTGTATATTTATCATTATATTTTAATAAATTTTATTAAAAAAGTTAATATTTTCATTTTTTTAAAAATTTTTTTAATAACAAAAACTAAAAAGTGTAAATTCAAACTGTAAAAAAAAGTTCGCGTATAAAAAATTGTGGCTAATCGGAAATATGCTAAAAAATGAAAATCTGGCCGCCAATCAAAATCTGTGTTAGTGTTTCGATCCGTGACCGGGTCCAACCGGTTGGACCCGGATAATTTATTTTTTTCGGATATCCAGATAAAAAATATAAAAAAAAAAATTTTTTTTTTTTTTTTTGCAAGGTAGTGCAATTCATGAGTTTATTAGTCATATAAAGATAACAGATATTTCTGCTGCAAGTATAACTAATCCATTAAAACTCTGAACCGGTTCCCCATCCTATAGATTGCTTCCGTGCCCTACCATCACCAATATGACATTCACCTATATCCTCCTATAGTAGCTATCAGATTATATAGGATCATTATTGTCCTATGGCTTCAGTAAAAAAAAAAATTTTTTAATATTAAATATCTTAAATAATAGTTCTTTTAATTTTCATTTTTATTTCAAAGTATATGATAGAATAATTTAATAATTAAAAACGTGTAAATATTCTTATAATAAAATTCTTTATTTAATAAAATAAAATTCAATACATTTAATAAAAAATATTTAATAGAATAAAATTCAATACATTTAATAAAAAAAATAATGAAAAATGTAATATCATTCATCTAATAATTCTTCCAATTCGTGTTCATCTTCCACATAATCATTATTTTCCACATCCAAATCTGGTGGAAATATATTAATATGATTCATAGTTTTCATGTTATGTTTTAAAAATACCATTTTACCTAATAAAGCAGGATCCAATAAGCTTCTTTTTGCTGTAATGTGGTTTCCTGCATCTGAGAAAAGTCGTTCAGAAGCTACAGAAGTAGCAGGAATTCCTAAATATTTTCGTGCAATAATAGAAAGAACTGGAAAAATTTTCTGTTTTGATTTCCACCAATCTAATGGGTTTTTATTTTCCCTAGCAACTGGTAAAAGAAAATAAGTAGTAATTTCATCAGCTATTGCTGTTGATGAAGTAGAACTTTCTTTTGTTTGAAACACTTTTTTTACTTTTTGTTGACGTCTTTCTTGATGCTCATGTAAAGATCTCATGCTAGGAGTTGAACTTGTTGAGGTAGTTGAAATTGTTGAAATTGTGGGTGATGGTGGAGTACTAGTTTGTTGCTGCATTTCTCTCTTTAATTGATCATATTGTATTTGTAAACTTGAATGAATTTTTACTTTTGTTTCTTCATCAGTTATAAAATTAAGATCTTTATACCTTGGATCCAAAAGTGCTGCCATAATGCCAAACTCATCTGGCATTGCCCAATAATGTTTTAAACCTAAATAAATTTTATTTTTTACATTTTTTAATACTTCTGAAATATTACTATAATCTACTTCAATTTGTGAACTTTCTTCTTCTACTGTATCAGAATTAATAGTATTATCATCAGAATCTTCTAATACTTCATATGAATTATCAGATGGTTTTAAAGAATTTGTGAGATCTGTAATAATAGGAAACATTTGACTTAATGTAACATAAGTATTTCCAGAAAAATCTCGTGTAGCTTTCTCAAATGGTGCCAAAATGTTACATAATTCATCTAATAACTCCCATTCATTATCTTTTATCATAATTTTTTTTAATCTAATTCCATCAGTTTTTTCTTCAGATATAAGAGAACAAGACAAGTTTACACTAAGTTGAAGCACAGCATATTGAAGAAAAATCAGCTGATCCCATGCCAAATATGAAGAGTTCCACCTTAAGTAATTAAACAACAATAATTATATAAATTAGGATAAAATTTATTAAATAATTAAATTGAATTAAAATATTTACCTAGTAGATATATCTTGTATTAAATGTAATGGTTCTTCATAACCAATCTCTTTTTGCACTTTAATCAATCGTTCAATTTGTTTTTGAGTAGAAAAAAAATTTATTAGTTGTTTTGTACGTGATACCAAATTTTCTACAACTTTTAATCCTTTACTAATTGCCAGCTGCAAAGTATGAGCAGCACATGAGAGTCTTTTAATTGGTGTTAAATCTCGAATAGCAGCTACTACATTTGCTCCATTGTCTGTTGTTATTGATACAACAAGATTTTCAATTTTCCACTTTTGCATAGCATTTTTAATACCTTCAGTAATTGCTTTTGCAGTATGTGGTGTTGGAAAATAGGATATTTCAAGCAAAACATCCATTATTTCAAAATTTTTATTGATCCAAGTTGCTGTTAAGCCTAAATATCCATGTTTTGAACAAATATAAACAATTTTGGGACTTCTAGGCCAAATTAGCTATATACCTATAAACAAGTGTAAGACCCTCCAGGCTTAATTCCCAATATAAAAATTTATGTAATCTTTTAAGAGATCCAAATTCGATTGCAACATCAGGAAACATAATGAAAATAAATATAGAATTTGGGTTTAAAATCAAGCTGGGCTCAAATCCTGTTAACATACCCACCTTGCCCAAATTTGATGTTTACAAGCTAAAGGAGAGTGCCATCATTGTTAACAAGCTGGCCGAAATTTAATTCCAAATAATATAACAAAAAAAGTATGCCATTCAGCTTGTCACCCAAAAGATCGATGAGCATCGAAGACCAAAGTGTCTAAGCATGCTCATCGATCTGACATCACAAGCCAAATAAGTATACCAAATTTTAAGTTATCCTAGAATGAATTCTAAAGCTGATTTATTAATGAAATCAAATAAAGGATAAGTCTCACCTCAAAGTCTCACCTCGAAGTCTTACCTATAAGTCTCACCTCAAAGTCTCACCTAGAAGTCTCACTATCAAGTCTAACCTCAAAGTCTCACCTCGAAGTCTCACCTCGAAATCTCACCTATAAGTCTCACCTCGAAGTCTCACCTAGAAGTCTCACCATCAAGTCTAACCTCAAAGTCTCACCTTAAAGTCTGTAATTGAGGGTGACCTATATTGATCGAACATTTGGGCTTTATCCCGAAGAATATTCACATGACGAATCTGATAAAGGCTCTTATTACAATAGCTACATAGGTCATTATCAATCCCAGGAGGCTTATCTATCTTAGTAGGTTTGCCACATGCTCTGCATGGTCGGCGCAACTTAACTTTGCAATGTAAATGGCATCCTTCAAGTTTATCACAACCGTTACCACAAATCCCACCAGTATTTTTAAGATGATAACAAACAAATTTTGCCTTCATTTCTTCTAGAAGAATAAATAATTTTAATTGAAAAAATCTTTACACAATATAGTAAAACATAAACTAATTATACAATGAGTACACAAAAGCAATTAGCAGATACAAAGCCCACATATTAGGAAGTCAAGCAGGCATTAATAAAAGTCGTCAAAGCAGGCATCTATTATAGAAAGCCAAAGGATGGCAAATTCATGCAATCATATAAAGAAAGGATCAAAAAATTACGCCAAGCAGAGGAACCACAAGAATATGTATTAAAATTAGCCATGACGATATTTCCCAATAAAGATAAATATGATAAAATCATGGATGATTATAAATCATGGTATGGACAAGATCCAAAGATTCTTAATTCAATTATAGAATTATACAAGCTATACCATAAATTAGCTAAAGATTATTTCGTTACAGAAGACAAAGTTGATGAAGAGACAGAAGACTTCCTATCATCAATTTGATAAGACCCACGGAGGAGGTAATTCTGTATCAAATGGAATAACCATCAATTCTTCTCGAACAAAAGATCTTTGTGGGCTATTACCATCATCATCTTCCAGCCAATATAATACTGGCTGATTTTTTTGCACCATAGATTCATGAATATGATAAATATGTGGGGACTAATTCAAATCACCAACACGACGTCTTCCACCTTCTAAATCACCAGGATAAAGTAAATAACGAACAAGAACATCACTAGAAAGCTTCTCTTCATCAAAACCAATTGGACCATCACGAGAATAAGAAGGCTTAGCAAAGACCTCTTCTTTTTCAATAGCCTCAACAGGAGAAATACCAATCTGACGTGTGATAGAATTATTAATGTCCTCAACAACTAAAGGCAAATTCTTAACCCAAGCCCTAGAACGAACATTTAAATGCAAAGACAAGAGATCAGAAGCATCCTGGGAAGGAAATAGTTTTTCAACCAAAGTACGATTATACCTTTCAACAATACCCATAGTGCGTTTAGATTTGGCCTTCTGAATTTTTACATTATGTTCCATCATAAGCACCTCACATTCTCCCTTAAATTCAGAGCTCCTATTAGTGATTAATAATTTTGGCCAGACAAGAGGATGGGATTCATCATCATATATACTTTTAAAAGCATGAGCAATAGTCTTTGAAGTTAAAATCCCCTGCCTATCCTTGACACTATATGTACCAATAGGAATAGATGCTTTATATCTCGAAGCCACGTCAACCACATTAAAACAAAAAAGATATGTAATTCGTCCTACTTTATCATAAGGCATGTAAAGAACATCTGCCTGATGGACTTCATTGGGAGTAGTAATAGAGGTAAAACTTGCACAAGGAATATATCCCTGAGGACGTGGCATATGTATTTGGTGTACAGCCTGTTTTTCAAGCCAGTCCTTCACTTCATCAATAGTAAAATCATATCCAGCCTTAATAAAGGCTTCGTGTAATTTTTTCGCATTTCTCTGATAACCAATAGGCTGATAATAAATCTTTTTCAAAGCAATAGAAATATCAAGATTTCGAGTATCACCAGAATCTATAGGAATAATAGGTAACAATGGGGGTTGAGCAGACATATCTTGATCAGCTAAATAGCAACTTTGATCTAGAGATAAAGTTAGCACAAAAGAAAATTCACAAACTAGAAGAGGAAATTAAAGCCTGTAAACGATACATTTCTTATCTTGAAAAGAATCATCAAACTCGTGAAGAAGAAGTCAATCAGTTAAAAAATAAATGTAAGGTCATCCTAGGTGAGCTTAAAAAATGTCAGGATCATCTGGAGCTAAAAGAAGAGGCATTAGTTATACAAGATAATCGAATTATCCAGCTAGAGGACACAATAGATAATCTCAAATATCGTATACAAGAATTATCTAGATCTAGTAATAAACATTCTGAAGAAGAACAAGAAAATATGGTCATACCTTCTGTTTTAATAAATATCGCTACAGCACTAGATCGGGTAGAGGCATATATTGATGGGGATACATCATTTAACCCCAAAAATACACTAAATGGTATACGAATTTCAATAACAACTGCTCGTGAACTTATGCAAAGACATGCATAAGAAAATATAAATATGCTAGGTTTACTTAATACAGCTCATGGGCAGATCAATAATTTTATGAATGAAACAACAAATCTCAGAAACGAATTACTTCAATTAAGACGAGGTGAACAGATGTTAACCAATGCATAAAGTGATGAGATAAATGAGCGTCGATGATGGTGGCAAATAGCACAGGATAGGCAAACTAATGGACAAAGAATAGCCTTAAGAAAGCAAAACTGAATAAATGTATTAGTAGGAGAAAAAGCCATCCTTCGGTTAATAAATCAGAGACACAAAGCTGAGGCAGACTTAGCAGAATTCAATCGGGCATTTGTATTTAATAGATACCAAAAATGGAAGGGTAGGGAATTAAATTCACGACAAATTATTTTGAATTTACAAAACAATCCGCTCTTAGGAAACATGGCAGAAGCTAGACGGCAACCATTATATGACTTAATAGGAACTATTTTTGCTAAACATGATCCATTTACTGGACAGGAACCTCCTAATGAATACTTGGATAGAATTTGGAATTCTATATCGCATTTAGAGCCAAATATGACCGCTCTTGAAAATACCAATGCAGGAGACTTCAATGATGCAATTAAATTTGGTCTTTTAAAAACTAAGCTAGGTGGAAAGTATTTACCAGTTCTGAATAATGATCCATATACAGCTGAAAACCCTGCTATAAATTCTCCAGCCACTCTACGAGTATGGATGAATGCAAAATATCAGCGTGAAACAATAGGTATCCAGCAATCAGCAATTCAAAGATTATCCCAAGAAAGATTTTTACCAACAGACAGCCCTGATACATATGAAAAAAGAATTTGGCCATTATTGTTAGGTGTGGCAAATAATGATGCAACGACTCTATCATTTCTAAAAAATCACTTATCGGGTGACTTCTATACATGGATGAAAATCGCCAATCCTGCTAATATAGATGCATACTTTACAGAACTAAAGAATTTATGGCTAGAACATAATCCGATTATAAGTTCAAGCAGAATGCCTTATGGGCAAGTACCTATTCAGCAATTAGTTAGTTCCCAAGAGATAGCACCTATTCAGCCACAAAAAAATGATTTTAAAATTCGTCTAGCAAGAGATTTAGCATATACAGGAATAGGAACAGATGATGCAACATTAGAAAATTTTATATATGAAGAACTTAAAAAGAGATTAGGAGGTCAAACAGCTCATGTTAGAAAGAGTTCTTTTACACCCAGAAGTGCCTATACCACAAAGAAAGTTGTTAGAAAGGTAATACCAAAAGCATCTGCAAAGCAAACCAGGAATTGCTCAGCATGTGGAAAGGCTGGACATACAAAGGTTAATTGTCCCAGACTAAAGCGGACTAAGAAAGTTAATTATGTTTACCAAAATGAGGAAGAAGATCCTGAAGCCTCTGAAGAAGAATACATAGTGGAAGAGGAAGTTGATTCTGAAGAAGAGGAAATCGAAGATGATGATGAACATGATAATGATATTGATGAGAAATCCTGAAACTGCTATGCTGTAAAAAAAAAGTGGTACGAAGTGGAGTACCTACGAAAAAGAATGCCAAGATGAGAGAAGAAGCAACCAAGAAACCTCCTACTTCCAAATCTAGTAAAGCATCAGGCAGTATAGTCATGGCCACAGAGCAAGTTTATTAAGTGGTTTTAAAATCTATAATATCATCATTAATCCAACACTGCCCTAGAGAGATTCTTATAGAAATCTCAAAATATATTAATACAATATTTCCCAAATTAAAAGACTTATGCCTGAATAGCATTATGGAAAATGATACCGTTAAAAAAAGGGAGCTAGTATGGAAGAATGTTACAAGCAGAATTCTAGATGTTTTGTACCCTCTAATCCAGACCACTAATACCGAACAGAAGCCTCTTTTAGAACTTCCATCAGAGAAGATCTCAAAGTCTCCAGATAACACCATGAGAGATATGGTACCTACTTCAGAACACTCCTACAAAACCAATTCTAATACTTTAAACCATGCTATTAAGTCATATACCCAACGTCGCTCAGCTGAAAAAAAAAATAGTCAAATATATTGGCCCAAGCCTTTAGAGATAAATTTTTTACAAATAAAGGATGCTGACGATGTAGCGACTATCTCCTGTAAGGTAGGGGATATAACTATACCATATGCAATGATTGATAGTGGATCAGATTCATCAATATTCTCAGAAAATGTTGCTATTCATTTGGGTCAAAAAATAAATAGAAAGAAGATTCATCGTCTTAATGGGGTTGCAAGTAAGTCTCATTCCCTTGGTACGGTTGATAGTGTTCCTGTAACTATAGAGGATAAGGAAAATAGAGATACCATTTCAGATGAATTTTCTGTCGTCCCTACAGAATATGATGATAATGGAAATGAATTATCACTATTTATTCTTGGAACAAAATGGCAACATCGGGCAGGATGGGAACCTTTAGTAAAGGGAGAATTTAAGACAATCCAAAATGGAAAGACTATTACCATCCCCCTATCAGTTCACAAGTCTCAGCGTAATGTCTTTACTGTAGGAAAAGAGCCAGAACCTGTAAAAAAAAACTAGCTAGCAAACGATCTAATAAGGAACGTATATGTAAAAGATGTGGTAAGGAATTTTTATATCCATCTAAACTTGAACAACATTTAGCTAATAAAACTCCATGTATTTTTTCTTCCATTAGTTTAGCAAGTAGTTCTAGAAGTTCAAGTAGTTCAAGTAGTTCAATTGGTTCAAGTACTTCAAGTAGTTCAAATACTTCAAGTAGTTCCAAAAGTTTGGCAAAAAATATGGTGCCTATTCGACTATTTTTGGCATAATATACCCTTTTGAAGTTCTTGAATGAGATGGCCAGAAAGTTTTGTACAAATAGAGGAACGAAATGAATATTTTTTTCGGATATCTGGATTATCTGGTGCATTAGCACGCCATCTATTCCACAAGTCTTTGGCATTTTTTTCATAAAACTTTTTGGCTCTATAGTACTATCAATACAGCCAGGATTAATAGAACGGATTCCATCATTATAAGCAATAATTGTTTGATCTTTAGAATAGATAATATCATCCAATATCTTGATAATATCTTTAACCGAAGAAAGGACATATTTAAGATCCTTTATTTCATTCTTAGATCGTGATAGTAATGCAGATAACTTGCCAATCTCTCTATCTTTTTCAATATTAGCTTTATCCAAGGCAGAGATATGAGATTGGTATTGTTTCTCCAAGTCAACTTTACTGGATTTATATTGCTCTTCTAGCTAATACCTAAGTGAATATAATTTCTGCTTCATATCTACCATACAGTTATTATATTCACTCTCTTTTCGAGCTATAAGAGTATCATATTCATCTTTTAGACATTTGCGTTCCTCAGCAATTCGGGTCTCAATAGTTTTCTTAATATTAATTTCCTGTTGCTGTATACGAAGTTCACGTTCTTCTAACTGTTTTTCAAATCCATCTAGCCTCGATAATGTACTAGAACCATCAGAAGTGGTATTTGCTTCAATCTTAAGCTTCTGGCGATTTTTTTTATTAAAGTATCTTTCAACTTCTTTAGTAAGTAATTCCTCAATATCTGAACAAATACCTTTAGCATGTTCTTCAGATAGGGATTACTTTTACGAGTTGTTAGTCGTAACCATGCATCCTTTTTCATGGATGGGGGTAATTGGTCAAGCAAACTCTTATAGTGTTCATTAAAATAAGATTGGCTTGCCATGTTCTAATAGGGTAAGTAATATGTAGTTTTAGAAAATTCCTGGAAGAAAAATATTCCTGGAAGTTTAGAAATTCTATATTTTTCCAGAAGTTTGGGTATTCCATTTGTTTCTGACAAAACTTTCCATCTAAAATTAGCCAAAAAATTTACTGAAGCCTATATTCTAGAAAAAAATATCGAAAAAAAGCCAGAGAAAATGCCCTTCCTTATCCAAGAATTGCGGGAAATTATTCTGAAATTTATATGGAGGAGAATGTGAACCAAGTTCACAATGTCACGTGTATGGCACAGTAAATATTATTACTTTGGAATATTAGTCTGAACCTTCTGGCTTAGCTTTATTGTATGATAGATCAGGATCATTAATATCAATCGGCAATGGTTATTTCAAATCAGATTTTATCAAATTTATCATGTCTTCTAATTTATCCAGGCTATTCATTAGAGCTTGTGCTGCTTTTGTCAGATCGGGGAATATAAGGGATGAGGAATCATAGTCAAGCTGGCTTGTCTCTGGATTCTCTTTTTTATTGCTTTCCATTTCTTATCTGCGGAAAATAGTCTAAATAATTTGACTAAGAATAATTGGATCGGTCCCAACCTTTACTTAGACCAAAATATTTTAATTTAAGATACAATCTAGTTTCTCTGATAGTTTTATAAGTAATTCTACAACCATGAATATGAAGTTCTTGGAGTTTTAGGCAGGAATGAATAATATTACAAATTGATTCTTCAGAAAACTCTATACGGAAAGAAATATCTAGATATTCTAATTTATAGCATGAATTTGCAATTGCATATAGACCTTTATCAGTTATTAATCCAGTATTATTTTCTTCAGATTATCCTATTCCCAAGTTGAGATACTTCAGATTGGGATATAATTCTGCTATTTGATTTAATGTTTTATCACTGTATCCCCCACTATTATACAAATTTAAATGAATTATATTTGAAAATTGACGTGCAATATGTTTGAATTTTTTATCTGAAAGTCGCCAGTAACTTGGAATTTCTAAATGAGTTACATTTAAATAATAAAATGGCTTGGTCCCAAAGAGACTCTTCTGCTTCTCACATATTATTTTCATAAAAATTTTTTGTATGTTACTATTCTCGTTTCCATAGAACAGAAACACCGCATCTGTACCACAATCGGCAGACAAATAGAGTGGGATAGAGGGATTTAACTATTTCTAGAAAATGTAAAATATGATTTAATAGTTCTGGTAAATATATAACTCTTAAATGTGTCATAATTAGCAAATATTATATGCTAATTTAAATTATGCATAACACTCTAGCTTTATCCACTAGAAAAAAAGAAAAGCTGAGTTTATTAGTATTCCTGGCATTCGTAATAATATTAGAAGAAAAAAAGATGCAAAGGAATTTTATAGGTTAGCCAAGTCTTTTCGGTCTATTAGACTTTTTTGATAATTATTTTGCACAAAATCTAACTCTCGTGCTAATCTATCTAATGTTAATTGTAGTCCAATTATATAAACTTCTTGACAATCTTCTGCTTTAACCCCATTTTGAAATACCATTTTGATATTCTTTTTTACTTCATCTATAATATCCTCTAATCCCACTATGCTGGTTGTCATTTTTAGTGATTTATAACTAAATATTTAATATGCTAGAAAAAAAAAATCTAATAATGTATACACTATACCTTTTATAAATATGACTTTTCTAACCCATTACTAAATTATGTCTGAATGCTAGATATATGGGATACACATTCATTTTGATATTTCTCTGGGAGCTTAGCACTCATAGCTCTTTTTTTGGCCTCTTCATGGGGGACACCAACTTTTACCATTTTCTTATATGCTATGGTACGCTAATGCATATATGGTAAAGGAGTTATCCCATTTGATAATATCCAGTACTTATCATTTCTGGGGCATAGGGCCTTTTTCTCAGACTCAACCAGGGATAATGTGTGATCCTTTGATCAGATACCTACATTCTTTGCATAGAATACTTCCTTACCAAAGAGACAGTCCCAATATACTAATGTCATAGGATCTGCTTCTGAGCGTATAGTCAAGTCTCTAACCTCTTGTTCTGTCATTGTTGACCTATCTATTGGATCATCAAGCAATGACCCTTCCAATGTTGGCATATAGGAATCTGTGGCCATCTCGCCCATACCTTTTTTACTAACTCCCTTATGCTTAGATTGCGTAGATTTATCTGCTAAGACGTAATGGTATAATTTTGCCCAAATGTGATATGATTCTGTGATCACCTTTCCTGGAGTTTCATCTTTATATTTCCCAACAGTTTGGTCTCCATTGAGATTGAAAAGGTCTGGACGCTCATTCATATCTTTATATATATCTTCAGTCTTGATATATATTATAAAGGAATCTGTATCCATATATCCAAGCCGTGCTTTATCCCCATATTTTTCTTTTATATAGCCATACCAGAATTCGTACATATGAAGCTTGCTGAGTCCTAGAACAGATGTTCCAATTATGATTGGTTTGTTAAGAGTCACGCTGGCCTTTCCCATATGTGCTCCTATAAGGGTGCTTCTAAGCTCTTTGGCATATTTAAATCTTGGGCTACGAACCTTATTTAAGAATGCCTTTTCATCCCGCTCATTTATATTCCTCATGAGTTTGACATCTTGATACTTACGAACATTTTCCATAGTCTTGCCATATACTGATACATTCATAAGTTTGAAAAAGTCACTCAGGAATGTATTTCCAGCTTTTTTAGCCTCATTACGTTTCTCAGTATTAAAAGATATATATGGTTCAAGCCAGTTAGTCTGATCGAATGATAAGATTTCTGAAACTTTATACCTAATTTTACATAATATTGGAGCTCTTGGTAATGGATAACATAATCTTTTCGTGGGCCAAGATGTGGGACTAATTTTTCTGTTGCAGAGAAGCATCCTCCATCTAGATTATTAACAAGCTCTGTATTATATGGACTTAGCCAATCTTTTCCTACTGCAATATTTTCTACAGCTGGAGGCAAATCACTTAGATAGCCATGGGTTTTAAATGGAAAATGAGCATTAATATTTAAGAAATACCCTTGTTTAGCATCAGATCATGTATTGAAAATCTTTTCAAGATATTTCTTCTGCATAACTGGATTCTTAAGTAAATATTCTCGACTGGCCTCCCATTGATAATTTTCGATAGGTAAATATTGACTCATAGAATGACCATAAAGATTTGTTGCGTCTACATATGAGATCCAGGATGTGGATTTGGATGGGTCATAGGCTTCTCCCATTTTGAGATTATTAGCCTTAAAATATCGTTGATAGGCCATTGATATATCGCCACGCTTGGCCTTTTCAACAAAATCATGCATAGCCATATCTGTGAATAGTTCGATCTTGACTCCTGTCATTTTAAGCATAGAATCCCAGGATAGTGATGGGGCTGAAACATAGTGACTGGGATCAAGTTCATAATATTCCATAGATATTTTTCTAAATTCTGTCCAAACATCTGCTAGAAGAAGTACGTCAATTTTAAGATAGAGATCATTATACTCACCTAGATTTTTACAATCGAATTTCTTCCATATTTTTTGGGCATGTTCATAATCCTTTTGTGTAATTTTACCTCCAAGTATGCTATGGAATTCGTGGAATGGAGGGAGTTCTGTTTCCTTAAATCTATCTTGCGAATCTATGTAGTCATAAGGTTGGATCCCCTTGCGTGTAACTAAATCTATTTGTTCATCAGTATAGCCTAAATCCTTGAAATGCTTCTTAGTTATAGGCTTGTTATCACCCAAATTTTCTGCAAGTTTGGCCAGGCTTGTGTTCATAAATTGCTGGCTATCGATATATTTAAGCTGACCCACTTTCATGGTTTTATATCGCTCAAATGTTTCAGCTATGACTCTGATTTGATGGGCATTAACTGATCGTCCAACAGATTCACAGACCAAATGTGAATCATATCCACGAAAGTTATGGAATATGACTGGGATTGGGATTTTCCAATCCTGTATTTGGAGCTTAAGATTGCAATCCTTATGAGATGCTCCACGAAACTTACCTGTAATATGGCAGTGATCCCAAACCTTATTAGCCTTAGCTTTTTCACTGGCAATAGCTTTAGTTGCCTTATCAATAGTTATTTGGATGCCATTATATTCTGCTGACTCTTTTTTAAAGTTTTTTAGCTTTTCTTTAAGATAGGTTATTTTATCTTCTAAGCACTCGATTTTATCTATATCTATATCAAACTTACCTTTGCAAATCCAACAGCTAATAGCTTCAGCAAATCTTTTCTTGTCTTCCTCAGTCTCAATTCGATCAGCTTTATTGGCTAATACCTCATTAATTCTAACCAGCTCCTGATCGATTTGACAAACAAATTCTTGGGTAGGATTTTCACCTCGATATAAGAAAGGCCCCCACACATCTCCTGTATCGATCCAGTGGACCATATAGCTGAAGCTGTTTGCTTTCTGTTCAGCAAGTTTTTGCATGCTTCCCCCATATGCCTCATTGCATTTCTTATTATCTGCCTTGAAGTCTGCTATAATTACACATGGGGCATTGATCATCCTACCATAGTTCTTGAATTCCATAAAGTCATCGACTCCTTTCTGAGGTAGTTTGACTATTTGACATTCTTCACCCTGTCCAAAGCAATGATCTTGATGATAGTTTCAGGTTGCTTTTGAAGACCAACTTATATCACATCGGTTGCATGAATATCTCTTTCCATGATGCTTTGTATCTTTGAATCTTAATCCATCATGATTCTTTATCCAAAGGAAGTGATTCTTTTGCACGTACTTGTCATCCTCAGATTTGGTAATATCTGTAAGAACCATGAGATATATTTCATGGGGTCTGTTATAGTTCTTACTAAAAATTACGCTTTTAGATGTAATAGTTTTTTCGTTCCATTCCCAGACATTTATGGAGATATCAGGATTCATCTCCTCTATCTTTTTGAAAATACGTGGACAGATAGGAGTGGGCATAGGGATTCCGTCGAGCTTAACCTTTTTCAGATATGGTTTTAGCTTCTTAGCTCTAAAGATTCTTTCAAGATGCTCTGTATGTCCATCCTGATATGCGAAATAACATCCAAAAGCTCCTTGAAGACATTTTTCAGATAATTTGTTTGTCTCTGGATCAATTAATCCTTGATTATCTGGATTGATGGTACACTTTGTATTTGCAAGCTTTTTGGGTGTGATGGTATAGGAGCCACCTGTAGCTCGACAGAATGGATATGTTTCAATACTTATATAATTTATATATCTAAGAATAAAACCTGATTCAAGTATCAATTGATCTGAAATCTTTTTGTCGATATGACTAACAGTTTTGGCTAAATGTTTATCAATATCCTTTTCTGAAAGAAGTACACCCATTTTTCCTCTATGATATGTATTAAGTTCTTTAGTCTCATAATTTGCTTTATCTGTAGGATCACCTTTTCCTTTATATTTGTAATTTACATATGTAGCATTTACGACCAATGCTGTTTTTATTTGATCTTTTCTGCGAAGCTCTTCTTGTAATACACCGGTTATTGCCTCTCTTGATGCTTCTATAAGTTGAGGCATATAAGGGGCATCTGCATATTTTGTTTGTTCAGCTTGCTGTTTATTGAATGCATATTTGGGATTATTGCTAGATGGAACTTTTCCTTCCCATACAGTTATATTCCTGAGATTATTATGTTGTCTAGCAGGATCATGATTTCTTTCTACAAATATGATATCAGTCTCTTGGGTTATTGGAGTTTGCTCATTTCTTTGCATCTCTCTATGTGCTTGAGTTGTTGGGCCAGGTCCAGCTTCAAGATCATCCTCTTGGATTTCATCCTGCATAGTGGGCTGTGATTCAAAAGCCTCATCGTCTGCCTGTAATAGGTCATGATGTAGTCGCTAACATTCTTTTAAGTTTTTTGGCAAATCACATTCTTCTCCAATTATTTCAGTACATCTTCGACGTAATCTTGCACCCCATGTTTTCATATGCTCCCCAGTCTTTCTTGCATGTCTATCAATATATTCACCTTCTTGATTACCTCCCTGATCCATTACTTGTGTGGTGGGAGTTGGTGATTGGGATCTGACTTTTCGTAGTACTTCTTTTCTTCGATCCCTTTCACGAACATGGATGACAGGTGCTGGTGATCGTGGTCTGGATATATTGAGAGGGATATGTGCATTCCTTTGGTTGGTATTATCCTCTGGAGGTTGATTACATTGATTTTTATTACTTTTATAATGCTGACGAAGTTTAGCTGGTCTTGTGAATTTATATCCACAACAAACACATGTAGTATCTTTTTTATCTGATCTAGGCATTCTATCAATAAGTATCACCTGTTATATATCGTGTAAACTTTTTCTCAATTTAAAATATTTAATCCTATGACCTCTAATGTTTAATTACTTTTTTTATATTTTTCGAATTTATGAGAAAATAGGGCTAAGTTGCGCCGACCATGCAGAGCATGTGGCAAACCTACTAAGATAGATAAGCCTCCTGGGATTGATAATGACCTATGTAGCTATTGTAATAAGAGCCTTTATCAGATTCGTCATGTGAATATTCTTCGGGATAAAACCCAAATGTTCGATCAATATAGGTCACCCTCAATTACAGACTTTAAGGTGAGACTTTGAGGTTAGACTTGATGGTGAGACTTCTAGGTGAAACTTTGAAGTGAGACTTATAGGTAAGACTTATAGGTGAGACTTTGAGGTGAGACTTATCCTTTATTTGATTTCATTAATAAATCAGCTTTAGAATTCATTCTAGGATAACTTAAAATTTGGTATACTTATTTAGCTTGTAATGTCAGATCGATGAGCATGCTTAGACACTTTGGTCTTCGATGCTCATCGATCTTTTGGGTGACAAGCTGAATGGCATACTTTTTTTGTTATATTATTTGGAATTAAATTTTGGCCAGCTCGTTAACAATGATGGCACTCTCCTTTGGCTTGTAAACATCAAATTTGGGCAAGGTGGGTATGTTAATAGGATTTGAGCCCAGCTTGATTTTAAACCCAAATTCTATATTTATTTTCGTTATGTTTCCTGATGTTGCAATCGAATTTGGATCTCTTAAAAGATTACATAAATTTTTATATTGGGAATTAAGCCTGGAGGGTCTTACACTTGTTTATAGGTATATACCTAATTTGGCCTAGAAGTCCCAAAATTGTCTATATAACGAGAAGACCACAAATCAGTAGTTAAAGATATTGATTGAGCAGTTTTTAAAAGCAGTTTCAATTTTTCTTTATTATACCCATAACTGCGAGCAATCATCATTCTTAATTTTTTTTCTCCAGGAACTGTAAATTGTGGATCTATAATATACATATGCTCAATATATGCCTTTTGAGTTATGGTTGATAATGGTTGAGTTGTAAGTAAAATCCACCGTAGTGTTGATAATTCTTTTTCTTTTTGTCCATTTTTATTGGATGCAGATTGAGTATGCATTGGTGATATAATGCCGCTTTCTAGAGGTGGTATAATTCTATGTTTAACAAGATGGTAACTTAAATTTCCTGTAGACCCATCATATTTGTAATTTTTTGAGCATTTTTCTCCATCATCTAATAAAAACTGACAATATGCACGTATTTCTCCTTTATCATTTTGTTTTCTAATAAAATAATCCCATACCCAACTTACTTTTGTTTGTGGTTTAATTATTGCAGCAGTTTGTTTAAAGGGATTTGAATCATTTGGTGCTCGATCTGTTGATTCTAGTGTAGTATTTGTCATTTTTTGTTTTCCAAGGGCTTTAGATAATTTTGCAGGACGTCCTCTTTTTTTCTTTGCTAGTGGTGTTGGAGTAATTTCAACAATTTCATCACTAGAATCTTCATTTTCACTTAAGGTAATAATGTAATCTTGATCATTGTTATTTTCCATAATTTTGTGAATTATTTTAGCTTTCAATAAAATAAACTTTAATTGAAATTATGAAAAATTCAACAACGGAATGTACAGTATTTATTAATCTTTATTATGGCTTAGAACTGAATTAACTGTGATTTTATTTGTAAAAGTTTTAATAAACAAATAATAATTGTCATAAATCAATAGGTCTAAATAATAAATTTACCTGATTAATATTGTAAAATTTTACAAAATTTTATTGCTACAAATTTAATAAATTCCATGAAATTAATAATACGAAATTAATTAAACAAATTCCACGAAAATAATTAAACAAATTCCACGAAAATAATTAAACAAATTCCATGAAAATAATTAAACAAATTCCACGAAAATAATTAAACAAATTCCATGAAAATAATTAAACAAAGACATAAATGAGTTAATTACAAAATTAATTAAGAAAATACTATGATATTAAACTAATAAACACTACGAAATTAATTAAGCAAATGCTACGAAAATAATTAAATAAAGCCATAAATTTAAGCCACAAAATTAATTAAATAAATTCTACGAAATTATTTAAATAGGTGCCACGAAACTAATTAATAAAGCCACACATTTAAGCCACAAAATTAATCAAAATGCCACGAATTTAATTAAATAAATGCCACAAATTTAATTAAATCTATGCTATGAATTAAATCTAATATATGCTATAAATTTCTTGATTTACAAAAAAAAAATTGTATAATTTTTATCCGGATTTCAGTTTCTATCCGGATATATCCGGATTTTTATCTGAACTGGATTATCCGGATAAAAACTGGATAATTTTTTTAATTTATCCGGATAACGGTTTCTATCCGGATCAAAACACTAATCTGTGTGGTACTGTAAGATGATCCAATCATGCGTTGCACAATTCAAATTATTTATACGGGGTAATCTAAATATGACATTTTTTTCTTAGTTATTAGTCCGGAGTGTAACGAAGGACTATATATTTCTATGCAAAGGTCACACAAAATATCTGTCTGTCCATCCACTCAAAATTGAGTCGATGCGTAAAATATACATAAATACATATATTTATTACTATGACAATTACTTTTATTAGAGTGAAGTGTTTTAGTAAGAACTAAATACCATTACTGTTACAGTCAAAATATTCGTATTTTCAAATTAATTTGTACTGCTACAAAACAAAGTTCTACAGTATATTCGATTCATCTGATAGATTTAAATCAATAGCACAATTGAAATTTCTGTTAAAGATTCCTACAATGACTTTGGTGCAGCCTCTTTCATGGTTATGATGCTCCTGTCTGAACCAGATTTGAAATCTGAGCATCTACATTGATTTCGTTTTTCCAACAGTTTAGCTAATAAGTCACTACCATTTGAAAAAGCCTATGAAATAATAATGAATAATAAAAGAATAAAAAGGCTCAAAAATGTAAAATTTTTATATTGAATTATTTTTTTTTAAATTAATTATTCTTTCTTGATAAAATATTAGTTATTTTTATTTCTCGTTAAGATTAACTGAATATTTAAATTGTAGCTTTCACCAATTATCGTGATTAATTGTTTCTTTAATTTTATCTAAAAATACGTGTAAAAGGTATGTGTAATATACTGTACATTGCATATAGTATTGGACATTTTAAAGTTTTTACCAGGATGTTTATTTTTATTTTTATTTAGTTTTTACTAATTCTTAATACCACAATTAATTATACATTGACATGCTATAATATTTCTGTGAGGTTATCTAAAATCCATCTACTGCAAGCAGAGGTGTTACGAAGTATCGGTGATTAAATTTTGTATGACCCTTCTTTTAGCTTTAGGGGGGATTACCAAAAGGGTGTCTGTGTTTGCATGTTTGCATTACAATGATGAAATTAGAAATGAATACATATGAAAAAATCATGTATAATTTTTTATGCACAACTACCTAAAAATATATTACTAAAAAAGTTTTATTTTTTGTTCATAACGATAAAATAAATTTTTTTTTTAAAAAAATTTCCATATTTGATGTATATTCGGTGTGTGTTCAGCCCTATAAAAAAATTGGATAAGGAATTTATATGTTTTTTTATACGGAAAAAGTCATATGAATATTCTATGATTATCGTATAATAAACGTAAAATTTTCCGTATAAAAATATATACGTAAAAAAATACATGATATGGAAATCTGTCCAATTCCGTATCATAAGATGTACTGAAAAATACTGAAAAATACTGAAATTATACGTTTTTTTAATGTAATTTATAATATATTTAATTTTAATTTTTAAATAATAATATTTTCATTGAATATGTTTTATTATATTATTAAATCAATATTTAAATAATAAATAAATAAATAATATTTTATTTAATAAAAATATTTCATTTTTTATTACATTTCTTTAACTCTATTAAAAACCAAAATCCCCCCTATACTGTACCATACCTACAGTAATTCTAGAATTATCCTATGCTAGTCTCCAAGAGTTGGCATGCCTACAAAAAAAAACATGAAAAAAACAACCCACAAAAAGAAATCAACACGAAAAAATAAATCAACTCACAAAGAAAGAAACCCACAAAGAAAGTAACCAACCCACGAAAAAAAAAATCAACCTGTGAAAAGGAAATAACTTACAAAAAGAAATGACCTACAACAGAGAAAAAGAAGTCTTAACTGATCTACTACAAAAAGAGAAACTAAATTACCTACAAAAGTAAAAAATCTGGAATTAACCTATAAAAAAAAGTCTTTGAAGCATCTTACAAAAAAAAAAGAATGAACTAACTCACAAAAAGAAAAGAAACCTGAACCTGATCTTTAAAAAGAAAAAGACTCTCACCCTATAAGAAAATTAAACAAAAAAAAAAAATATTAACTTCAATGTAAAAAAATTATCTTTAACGAAAAAAAAAATATTTACAAAAGAAAGGGGAGCAAGGTGCATGGGTGAAAAATGAATAATAAAAATAAAAAAAAATTTTTAACAAAGTTGGGGAAAATAAAGAGAAATAAAAATAGGAAATAAAAATAGGGAATAAAAAATAGAAAGAACCAATAACGAAAACTTTTTTAAAAAAAAAAGTGGAAAAAAAAAAAATTTTTTTTTAAAAAGGAGGGGTTGGAATAATGAGTAGAATAGAAAGAAAAAATTTGTTATTTTTTATTAAAAGAAAGGAGTAGCGGGTGAGAAGAAAATCAAGAGAAAAAAAATTTTTTTTTTTAGAAGAAAGAAAGAGGGAGAAGAGAAAAAAAAAATATGGGAAATAAAAAAAGGAGGGTATAAATAAAAAATGGGGAGGGAAACAAAAAACGTATCATAACAAAACAATAATCACGTGATCACGTGTTATGATACCTGATACGAAATGACAATAAATTATTAAGTTTAAAAATTTCGTATAAATTCCGTATAGGCGTATACATTCCATATATATTAATTTTTTTGAAAAAATGTTCAAAAATGAATTGTGTATTAAATATACGGAATTGCTATACGGAATCTACAAAAACGTATGATAATTGTATACGAAACGCATCATTTTCGTATACGGATTTCTTATAGGGATAGATTACTTTACTGTCAAGATTAGTATAAGTTTTTGAATATTAGGTGAAAATACTTCAAAAAGTCTATTTTTGATAGAAGCAATAGTGCTTGCACGGAATTCCGAATAACTTTCTTTAATTAGATTTATAAATGAAGTGTAAAAATTAGCATACTGCGCCTATAATTGCATTTTATAATACAATTTTCCATTGTTTATTTTTCTTTAGCTCTTCATTATTTCTGGTTGTAATTGTTCCAGAACTTGTTCGGAGTAAGTTTTATATTCTTCAATAGTTTGATAACTCACATGTTTAAGAATTTGGTCTTTAATTGTATCAATGTATGGTTAAAAAAAAATATTTGAGTTTTATTTTTATTTTTATTATAAGAAAAAACAACAAAATTAATAATTTTATACCATTAGCCATGAGAAATCGTAATCTAAGACATTTCTTTTAATTTTGCTTCCTTTTCAATTAGAATTAGTCACCATCAACTTTAATTCTTGAATTCCTTTTTTAATTCATGATTCCTGTCACAAAGCCTTCTAATATCAGTATGCATAACCTTAAATAGCATATACATTTCTTGAAGAAAAACATCAGGTTCTATACAAAATACATTAAATAAATAAAAATAAAGTTTTTGTTTTGGTAAATATTTATACACAAATTTTTATCTTAATAAACAGAAATACCTTTCAATGTCTTTCCATTTAATGACATGCTATAAATGTCATTATTTGGGCCTGTAATCTAGTATTTAATACTAGGCTTTTGATCAGAACGGCGGGTCATAAATGTCAGATGTTACCTAATGTAGCATTTATATCTTTATTAGACGCAGCAAAAATTTTTTTTTTTTAAAAAAAATTATTCAAAAAAAAAGCCCAGTGCGGAAATCGACGTTTTCATAGTTGTTATTGTATGCCTCACCATAGTTATTTTAAAATATAGACATTTAATGTCAAATCAGATTCTTTAATTTCTTACATATATAATAGAAATTAATACAAATGCCTCATATTGCAATTAATAGCGACAAAAGAATGATTTGTATAGTTTATATATTTGTAAACACAGATGCAAAAGAATTCCAGCGCAGGAATCAAATCACGTTTTTAATATAATTGCGATTCAGACTTTATGATGAATTTATAAATTATTATCTATTAGAAGAGTGATCATATAGCAAAATAATATATGATTAATAATCGACATACTGTAAGTATATCGTGATTATCTTACAACACCACAGCAAAAGAAATATTTTTTTTTTAAAAAAATAGATTATACCTATTTAATGGAACTTTTCGTTATTGTTATTAATAATTTGTATAATGAGTATTCAAACACATAAGTTAATTATTCTATAATCTTAAACATATAGAAAAATGTAGTTATAATTGGAGATTACTGCGGCTAATGAAATTGCTTGATTAGTCGCAGCAAAGTACTTTTTTCAAAAAAGAAAAAGATTATTCACAAAAAAAAGCCCAATGCAGGAATCGAACCCGCGTTTCCACGGTTAATATGCTTTCAATAAAAGGTGTGGCGTTCTGACCAACTGAACTAACTGGGCGGTTTATTGTATATTTTCTTAAAAATTTGTCATTTTATGATATTGACAAATAATGTCATAATACAAATGACTCATATTTTAATTAATAAAAGAAATATTGTATAGCAGATAATTTATTTATATACACAAATGCAAGAGAATTAATCAAAAATCACGTTTTTATATATAATTTTTTTTTATAAATATAAATCGTGAAATTAAGGTGTTGGTTTTCTTATTAACTGAACAAACCAGATTTTTTATGTTAATATTATATATCATTTTTTTCAAATATTTTATACAGTATATATAATGTATATATAAATTATTATCTTTTATAACCGAAATGTTATATTATTAGCATGACTAGTAATCGACATCGTGATTATCTTATACTACCGCAGCAAAAGAAATTTCTTTTAAAAAAATATAGATTATACCCATTTAATGGAACCTTTCGTTATTGTTATTAATAATTTGTATAATGAGTATTCAAACACATAAGTTAATTATTCTATAATCTTAAACAAGTAGAAAAATGTAGTTATAATTGGAGATTACTGCGGCTAATGAAATTACTTGATTAGTCGCAGAAAAGTATTTTTTTTTTCAAAAAAAGAAAAAGAAAAAATATTCACAAAAAATAAGCCCAGTGCAGGAATCGAACCCGCGTCTCCACGGTCAATTTACTTTCGAGGAAAGGTGTGGCGTTCTGACCAACTGAACTAACCGGGCGATTTATTGTATATTTTCTTAAAAATTTGTCATTTTATGATATGACAATTAATGTCAAATAAAATCTTTAATTTCATAACACATAGGCTCATATTTTAATTAATAAAAGAAATATTGTATAGCAGATAGTTTATTTATATATACAGCTTGGGGCAAAAAAAAACCGGAATTATAAAATTGCTCATTGCGCAGTAATCAATAATACAAAGGTATAATATAATTGGAAGCTGAAAATCAGCTGATTTTATTTATATTTTTTAGTATGAAATCCGATCACCATTACTTTCTATAATAAGCTCACATCGGTGTTTCATCGAATTTACTAACCCAATTAGGATAGATTGTGGAATATCATTCCACTCTTTGACCATAAACTGGCGTAAATCTCAGATTTTATTAGATAAATGCCTTACTATTGTTCTATAGGATACATCTATACCAGTTGAGGATAACTTTGTTGATAAAGCTCTTGTAAAAATGTAAAAATCTTGACGGATATATTGGCCTAATGCTCTTGATGCATTTGCTGTAATCTTTTTTGGTCGGCCACTTCCTTCTATACGTTGAACTGTTCCAGAATTTTTAAGTTTTTTAGGATTGTCGTATATAGTAGAAAGGGGTATATTGGTCCGATTATGAATTTCCATGGCATCCTGAATGCCCTGATTCCATAATTGTTGTATAGCTTGACGATTAGCTTCATGCTCAGTAATCATGTTTCTAATTAGAATTTTCCCAAAAAAACGAAAAATAGTTAGAAGGCTAAAAAAAAACTACTGTTGCAAATAATAAAAAATTTATATATCAATTGTGGTGTGATTACCTGAAGATCATATTCTATTTATATAAATTTTATTACGCGGAAAATTTCCGGTTTTTTTTGTCCCAAGCTGTACAAATGCAAAGAGAATTAATCAAAACCACGTTTTTATATATAATTTTTTTTATAAATATAAATTGTAAAAATAAGGTGTTGGTTTTCTTATCAATTAAATAAACCAGATTTTTTATGTTATATTATATATCATTTTTTTTAAAATACTTTATAGTTTATACAGTATATATGATGTATATATAAATTAATATCTATTATAACCGTAATATAGTGAAATGTTATATGAAAACGGGAGATTACTGCGCTTAATGAAATTATCCAACATTTTATCTTGATTAGTCATAGCAAAATAATTTTTTTTAAAAAAAAACTTATTCACAAAAAAAACCCCAATGCAGAAATTTAACCCGCGTTTCCACGATTATCAACTATAATACCAATAATTGATATAGACATTTAATGTCAATTTAATTTATATATTGCAAAATCCTAATAAGTTCATTACTAGTTCATTCAACACTAACAGCTAACGTATAAAATCACAATAAAATTTTTGCAATTCAATAAATAGCTAGTGTTAGGTTAGAATTTTCAAACATTTCTATTTAATTAGTTAATACTGTGATAAGTATGATTCATGGTCCTAATTTATAGTTTTAAATTGGTAATTGAATACGAAATTCGAATTCTATAATATCTTTTGTGATCGTAAAAAAATTTTGGTATTTTTTCTCCCATTAACACGCGGTAAATCTGCTGATGGCAAATATACTTAGAAAAAATTCCCACTTTTGTGGAAAACAAAATTAAATCGATCCATTTTAATAAAATATTTATTTTTTTCAAAAAAAAAAGTTAAATTCAAAGTTCGTGTATTAATTATATTATAAAATGTTTCGTGGTACAAAACGTTATAGTAAAGTAATTAATGTAAAGCCCATCCAATACAACTAGATGTGACCATAAAAAAAGTATCGATGTCATGCTTATAATAAACTTTAAATAAAATACATTTTAACATATTGTAATAAATGTAATAAAAATAACAAACTGACGAGTTTAAACTGTTGATCGTGATTAAATGGTATGAAACATGCGGGGACGAATAATTTAAGAAAAATCGAAAAAAAAATCGTTATAATGTCGAATGTTTCAATCCGAAAATTAGATAATGTGTATTTTTGAAATTTTAATTCGAGAGTGATTATGTTTTCTTTGCATCATATAATGATAAAAAAAAAATTAATGAATGTATGGTGTGACGAACATAATTTTCGCCCACTAAAAAAATTTTGTTCTAAAATTAAATCATTTGCAGTATAACGACCTATCGCTACGACACAAATTTAGATTTACTTAGGGAAAAGAAGAACCATTAAAAAACTGTTACTATTTATAAGAAAGTCATTGTTAAAAAAAACTGACAAGAGTTTGTATAAAGTTTTGTAGAGAAGATTTTTTTTAAATACTTATGAAAATTTTTGTAGAGAAAACATTAATTTAGTTTCTGAACATACCTTTATATAATCGATCCCGCTACACACAGACACTTGTGTAGCAGTAAATAAACCGTAGTTTCAAACCCTAATAAATTAAAGAAAAAAAATATATTTTTTTTTATAGAATTCTATAAAATCGTTTTTATGCTGATTTAATCCTAATAAGTTATTTCCCAGGATGGCGTTTATGCTTGCAGTAAAACGATTTTATAGAATTCAAAAAGTTATTTCTCACATGACGTTTAAGCTTGCAGTGACATTATTACAACCATTTCCATTTTTAAACAATTACGTAACACTTTTACTTTGTTAAGAAAATAATTAAAATTCGTAGTCCACGAGTCAACTGCTTGGTGTTGAATGATTTGAAAATGCCAGTGATCGACATGTTGAGAAATCATAAGTTGACGAATAAAAATAGTATATGAAGTTCCAGAGAAATCATTAGATTTTCAATATTTTTGTATTTACAAAATATTTTAATAAGATAAAAAATCTTAAATTAGGGAATATGGGATAATTACTGATACATTTAAATATACAATAATAAATGGCTTTAAAATTGTTGATTTTTCTTTTATTGCTTAATTTGACGCTGATATAACTTTTCCTAAAGAGTTGTGCGAAAGGATTCTTGTAGAAGTAAAATTCATAAATCATAACTTTAAGAATCGGCTAAAAGAAGCGTAGTAAAAGATTAAATTACATGAGACTTATAATCGGATGAATAATTTCTCATAACAATTGTAGAATGTAGATCATAGATTTATAGGGTGTGGGTGTCTACAATAAGACAATAAGTCTAATCACAAACATAAGAGAAGCTTCATAGTACAGATTTTTTGTAACAAATTTCGAAATTCCCGGTTTATTAATAAATTTATAATTAAAATTGCTGTCATCATGTTCCATCTATTATTTGTAATTTTTACAATAAATTCTTCAGAGGTATCTTTATCATGAATTTTAAGATTTCTCGAAGAATTTGATTACAATATCAATGCAAAAAATTATTTGAGGAATTTATTAATATTTTTATATCATCTATTTCGGGATGTCAGTATTTAAAATAGCTTATACACAAAAAAAATCTGTACTAATCATTTTCACTATGGTGCTTCTCCTATGTTTGTGATTAAAATTATTGTAGACACCCCAAGCTCATATGAACAATGATCAAAAAAATTGTATTTACATGATGATGTGGAAAGAAGAAATTAATAATTTCAATGTGGGCAATAAATAGTAGCAATGGTTGAATATTTTAATGCAATTAATACTATGGAACATACAATTATAACTCTGAAAGAATATATTGTGATAATAAGAAAGGAATAATTCTGAATCATCAACAACGAAACATAAGCGGTTGATAATCATAAAAGAATTTCTGAATTAGCACGAAAATACTTGACAGTTTAAACTACATGTGAAAAGACTATTAATACTAATTATTATGACTGCAAAACATACTTCTGATTTGTTTGAATCTTTAAAGATTGTAGATGGAATATTTAATAATTAAAAATAACTTCTTTTAATATTAAATAACTAGGGTTCTTTTAGTACAGTTAGTAAGTTTAGTTTAAATACTATATTAACAGTTAATCAATTGTGATATTAAACCTTGGTCTGAGTCCCTGGCAAATTTTCATTGCTAATTATTATCATAGTTTACAGCAGGTTCGCAAAAAAAAAGTTGCAAACTGTTTTTATTACACATAGAAAACGCTTTTCGCAACGTTTTTTTAACTATACTAATGAAAAATTTTTAACGCCTATTAATAAAAAATGGTGCGAGATGTTTTTTATTTATGAATTAAATGAAAATAGCAACATTTTTTACCTTATAAATAATGAAAAAATGTTGTAAAAATCGTTTTTATTTATCTAATAATTTTCGAATTTCATTATAAAAATATTAAAATCTGAAGTGTTACTGCGGATTTTATTCAGCCCGGTCTAACCTATTCAACTATTTATTTATTTATAAACTAATCAAAACATTATTAATACGTAGAGATTAAGAAATCGTTTTTATTTTTGTTATTAAAAATGATTAAGAAATAATTTTTATTTTGTTAAAACAATTAAGAAATCGTTTTTTTTACGTTATTTAAAAACGATTAAGAAATCGTTTTTTTTACGTTATTTAAAAACGATTAAGAAATCATTTTTTTTACGTTATTTAAAAACGATTAAGAAATTGTTTTTTTTACGATATTTAAAAACGATTAAGAAATCATTTTTTTATTTGTTATTAAAAACAATTAAGAAATCGTTTTTTATTTTGTTATTTAAAAACGATTAAGAAATCATTTTTTATTTTATTATTAAAAACAATTAAGAAATCTTTTTTTTTGTTATTTAAAAATGATTAAGAAATTGTTTTTTTTTGTTATTTAAAAATGATTAAGAAATCATTTTTTATTTTGTTATTTAAAAACGTTATTTAAAAACGATTAAGAAATCATTTTTTTATTTGTTATTAAAAATGATTGAGAAATTGTTTTTTATTTTGTTATTTAAAAACGATTAAGAAATCGTTTTTTATTTTGTTATTTAAAAACGATTAAGAAATCGTTTTTTATTTTGTTATTAAAAACGATTAAGAAATCATTATTTTTTTGTTATTTAAAATCATTTTTTTTTATTAAAAATGATTGTCTTTTTTTTTTGTTACTAAAAACGTTTTTTTATTTTGTTATTAAAAACGATTAAGAAATTGTTATTAAAAACGATTAAGAAATCATTTTATTTTTGGTATTAAAAATGATCAAACATCATTTTATTTTTGTTATTAAAAACGATCAAAAATCGTTTTATTTTTGTCATTTAAAAACGATCAAGAAATTGTTTTTTTTATTAAAAATGATCGAAAAATCTTTTTTATTTGAAATCGTTTTGTTTTATTTTTTATATTAAAAACAATTGGTTTTTTATTCAGGTTGAAAAAAAAACTCCAAAACAGTAATATTTTGGTATTTTATATATGAAATTCAGGTACCCTAAGCGGGTCATGAATTTGTTGACCTGACTTGAATATCGTGAATCGGGTTAAGTCAATTACCCGACCTATCTGACCCGATCGTGAGCTCTATCTTTTATATTAAACGCTTAAAAAAAGCATTTTTTTTTATTTTGCGGTTGATAATAACAAACGTAAGAAATGTTTTTTATTTTAAATTATCATAAAAAACATTTCGCAATATTTTATTTTATCAAATTATTTAATAAAAACCAACATTTCGCAACTTTTTTTTGCGAAATTTGTAAAAAAAGTTGCATAACGCTTTTTTTACAGATGATTTGATAAAAAATTAGCATTTCACAACTTTTTCTTGCAAAATTAACAAATTAAAAAAACGTTTAAAATAAATTAAAGTAGAAAAAGTTTACCAAGCGTTTTTTTGATGATTTTTGTTAAGCAAGTTACATAATTCAGCTCAAATTTGCCTAACAAAAATCTGACCTGAATTGGACTATTTTAACCAGTGCGGTACAGGTGACTGCTAGTTTTAATTAAAAAAAATAACAATTTTTCTTTTATTAATCGTTTGATAGAAAAAAAATGATTTTTTATACGTTTTATAGGTTCCAGATGGGAACCTATTGATAATTTTGAATTCAGAGGTATGTTACGCTCCGAATTTTTTTTTATTCATCATAGTTTTCGAAAGGGAGTTTATTAACAATTTAAAGTTTCGTAGGTTCATTAACTCTAGATTTATTTAATTTTTTTTTTAATTTAGTGCAAAAAAACATAAAGTTTATTTTTAAAATTTATTAAGAAAAATTTGCAATTCTTGCAAATTTTTCTTTTTCTTTTAAGGATAGCCCTGCGGGCAGGATTGCTTAAAATAATTTTCAAAATATTGAAAATAATTCATTTCATGTACAGAAAAATTAGTTTTTGAATAAATTTATTTTTTGCAAAAGATCAACATACGAGGCTAAAAAATGTAATTTATTTGTGATGGCTCAACTTAATTAATGATATTACTGACACAAGCGAGGTCAGTGACAAAAGTTTTCTAAAGAAAGTGTTCAAAATAATCAAATAAAAAAAATAAAAAAAAATTTCCTTTGTATGTACATGTTCATGTACAGTACATGTTCAATGTTCTGTTCATAATACATAAAGTACATATACATAAAGATTAAATAGACCGTTTTTTACCAAAAAGGAAATTATTTTTGATTTCATGGCAATTTAACATGTGGATTATCTACAAAATTAGATTAGATTGATGAATAGAAAGAAATAGAAATTTCTATGCAAAATACGCCGTGAATGTTCTTTCAAAAATGGAACGATTTACAGATTATTTCCATTTTTGCAAAAAACGGCTGACAAATGCTTATATGTGTGTTAATAATAAACTATGTGTACCCAGTGGATCACTGACGAGAAGCATAAATTAGAAAAAATGCTGTATATAGCTGATTCTTTCTACCGGCTTAATGACATTCAGATTAATAAAGAAAAATCTGAACTCATGATGAGAGCAAAGAAACGACGTCATCGATACTCTCATAATTATAACAATAAAATTCTCATTCAATTTGGAAGAGATCATATTCACATTAAAGCCAAACACCCTTACGAACCTACCCGTATCTTGGGAGTGCATTTCAATATCGAGAATGATAACAGATATTTAATATCCAAGATCAAAGCTGAAGTTGATCATCTTACTAATCTTATGTATAAGAAGAAGATTACCGATAAACACATTCTTTACATATTCAATTGTATTATTATTCCTAGAATTGAATACTGGTCGCAAGTTACAGTCCTGTCCAAAAAAGACACAGAAAATTTGATCATTCCCTTTAGAAGGATGTTCAAGAATAAATTGAAATTTGCTCGAATGGTACCCAACGCAATTTTGGATAACCCTTATATATATGGATACAGAAATCTATACGAAAATCAACTTCAAACGAAAATTACTGAGTTCAGCATCCAACTTAACGATACTGGTGTTCTTGGAAAAGTTACTCAAATTTGTTTAAAATTGTTACAGGTTCAACTATGGAGTTCAACTAATCTTGTTCAGAAAATTCCATTTGACAAGATTCCTCGTTCAATGAAAAATAATTATCTTCTGAATATGTCTTTACTTTGTAAAGACAATAATATATCTTTTAATATAATTAATAGAAATGAATTTTCTAATATTGACGGAAGAAAAGTACCACTTACTGATGTTGTTAATAACAAATTTTATTCAGAATTTAGACCAACACTTCGAAAAAATTTTATTATGTTCTTAGATCAGGTCATTTCTGAAGACAAATCGCGCTTACTTTTATGGGCTGATATCGTTAATAAATATTATTATCCTCAAGGTACCATTAAAGGATCTAAGGAAGCTAAATGGTACAAACACCTTAAGCAGCTGATTACCGCTGATGGTTATAATTTACACGATTACATCAAACAACTTTTTACTACATATTTCGACAATGTTGAAGATAGTCACCCATACGACATCAAACAAAAAGATAGATCTTTAGTCGCAACCTATAATTCACGTCATAACTCCTTTCTTCTCGAAAAAATTCATAAATTCAACAATGATGATAGTGTTGTTCTCAAACACTTTATCTCAGACTTTTCTGTATCCACTATAGATCACACTTTTGTTTCACAATGCGATAATCCTCAATATAATGCGAATACCTTCACTAAAGGATCTATTTGTACCTTTATAGCACATCATCAACATCTTGTACCCTTGTTGACGGCCAGGAAATTTACGAAAGAAAAGATCAAAGAAAACCATTATATTAACTATAATGTTTTTAACCTTTTTGATATAGCAAGAAAAAAGTTCAAACTTTCGCAAAGTTCATTATCAAACAGTCACGTGACCACAACGCATCAACATGATAACATTATTCTTGACATATTAGAACCATCACCTTCCAGAAATAAGTTACTAATTATTCAAAGGACATTAGCAGCCTGCAACAATCCCAATAGATACATTTTCGAGTTCTATATGGATGGATCACTCATCAACCTGGCCTCTGAACAATGTAGTATTAGCTGCTCGTTTGCGCAATTGCAAAATACATTTGACATACCAGAAGTAGAATTTTCCTGTACAGTTGAAAAATGGCCTTCTGCATATAGAGGAGAGTTATTAGCTGTTATCCTAGCTTTAATTGTCGTTCTGCCTAACAGCAAAGTTATGGTTAAAACTGACTCGCTTAACATCATATTGCAATTCGAACAATTGAAAAAATCAAGATTCTCTCAGAGTGCTAGAGAATACTTCAAGACAAATAATAACTTTTTATGGAATGTCTTAATTAGAATCATCACAAAATTGAATCTTCTTGTTGAGATTTTTAAAGTACCTGCACATGCTGACTGCGTTGGTAATAATTATGCCGACAAGCTGACGAAGGACGCACACTTCGACCAGGATAACCATATTTTATTTAAATCAGATGCTACTACAATGAAACTCCTTCCACAATGGAATGGAATCACAATTGAAAATAAGCTAAGAAGATTCATACGTACAGTGGGATATCAAAAATCACCGGACAGTTTTTTTCAGAATTGCTTAACCGCATTTTCTCAGCATCCAGTGATCATTAAGGAATGAACCAAAGCTTGTTAGAATCACCATAACAAGGCGCATTGAATGATGTTATCTGTGTATCTCTAGCATTAATAGGTAATTAGTTATTGTCAAGTATTTATAAACAGTAAAATAGGAATAACTTTTCAGTCTCTAATGCTAAAAACATAAAAATAATACCATTCGATTTGTCTTGTTATGGCGAATCTAACAAGATATGCCTCATCATTCTATGATTAATGGGCAATGAAACGCCTTGATACTTTTATTTTTCATTATTAAAAAAATTTTCAAAAATCATGATTTTAAAATAAACTTTAAATGGAGTTTAAATGTCACCCAGTGATCATACAAAGATGATCAAAGATTCGTCTCATTGAGATGCATTGAATGGTGGTATTTATATATTTCTAGCATTAATAGATAGTTAATTATGATCAATAATCTCTAAATTAAAAAATGGTGATAACATTTTATCTATTAATGCTAGAGATTTAAAATACTGCCATTTAATGTGTCTCATTATGATAAATATAATGAGCTTTTTTTGTTTTTATATTACCACCAGATAATTAAACGCCTTGATGTTTCTACATGTCAATATTAAAAAAATTGTTAAAAAAATATAATTTTAGAATAAACTTTAAATGGAGTTTAAATGTCATGCAGTGATCATACAAAGATGATCAAAAACTCATTAGATTCGTCTCATTGAGATGCATTGAATGACGGTATTTTTATATTTCTAGCATTAATAAATAGTTAATTATGATCAATATTCTTTAAATTAAAAAGTAGTAATAACTTTTTGTCTATTGATGCTAGAGATATAAAATACTACTATTTAATGTGTCTCATTATGATAAATATAATGAGCTTTTTTTGTTTTCATATTACCGCCAGACAAGTAAACGCCTTGATGTTTCTACATGTCAATATTAAAAAAATTGTTAAAAAAATATAATTTTAAAATAAATTTAAATGGAGTTTAAATGTCACCCAGTGATCATACAAAGATAATCAAAAGCTCATTAGATTCATCTCATTGAGATGCATTGAATGGTGGTATTTTTAGATTTCTAGCATTAATAGATAGTTAATTATGATCAATATTCTTTAAATTAAAAAGTGGTTATAACTTTTTATCTATTGATACTAGAGATGTAAAATACTACCATTTAATGTGTCTTATTATGATAAATATAATGAGCTTTTTTTGTTTTAATATTACCACCAGATGAGAAAATGCCTTGATGTTTCTAAATGTTAATATTAAAAAAATTTATTAAAAAAATGTAATTTTAGAATTAATTTAAATAGGATTAAAATATTACTCAGTGATTATACAAAGTTGATTAAAAGCTCATTAGATTCATCTCATTGAAAAAAATTAAATAGTAATAAAATAAGTGTAGTTAAAGTTTTTGACAAAAAATACATTTTAATTATAAAAAAAAATATTTATTATTTTATTATTAATATTTTGTAGGATCACCTTTATTTTCAATAACTGCAGCAACACGGCGTGGTATACTATCTACAAGATTTTTATATATTTTTTCATCAAGATTTAACCATTCTTCTTGTAAAATCTTCCATAAATCATCTTGATTTTTTGGTAATGGTCTATGATTTCTACCTTTTCTTTCCAATTCATCCCATAGATTTTCTATAGGATTCAAATCTGGACTTTGTGCAGGCCATGGTAAGCTTGCAATATTATTATCTTCTTTTCACTTTTTTGCTATATTTGCTGTATGAATAGGAGCATTATCTTCTTGAAAAATATAATTTTCTTTATCTTCTAAATTATTTATAAAGGGCAATAAATGTTTTTCAAGTATTTCTTTTACATAGACATTTGCTGTTATTTTACCTTCTAATTTAACTAATGGACCTAATTTATTTTTTACAAAACAACCCCAAATCATTACACTTTCTTGACCTGATTTAAATGTAGGAATAAGACATTTTGGATTATATTTTTCCTGAGGAGTTCTCCAAACATATCTTTTTCCATCACTACCAAATACTTCAAATTTAGATTCATCACTCCAAATAATGTTTTCCCATTCATTTATCCACTTTACTTTTTGTTTAGCCCATTTTAATCTTTTCATTTTATTAGCTGCATTTACAAAGGGTTTTTTTGCTCCAACTCATCCATAAATATTATTTTTATGGAGATATCATTTGATAGTAATTGGGCTTGCCTCTATTGAAGTAGAAGTAGTAAAGTTTTCACACAATTCATCAATAGTAGTTTTTCGGTTTTTATTAAGAGTTTGCATTAAATGGCGGCCATCTCTTTCTGTTATAATAGGTGGTCTACCACTTCGTGAAGGTAGTGTTTCAAATCCTTCTTTATATGCAGCAATAACTTCATGAACTGTACTTTTTGAATGTTTTAATATTTCACTTATTTTTCTTATGCTAAAATCACATTTCCAAGCACCTATTATTTCACCACGCTGGAATTCTGTAAGTTCTTTACGTTGGATAGCAGCCATTTAAATAATTTATTATTTTTTTTATAATTTATAATATTAAGGAAAAGAAGAAACTATATAATTTTAAAGACTTTTTTAATAGTAAAGAAATTTTTTTAAAAAAAAATATTTATAAAAAATAAATATTATCATAAATACAAATTGGTAAAAATTTTAATGTTTATATATTTTTTTAATTTTTGGCTTAATATACTTGACTTGCTTTGCATCATATTTGCTTAGTATTTGGCTTAGCATATTGGGTTAACACATAAGGCTTAGTTATTTGGCTTAGTATATTTGCTTAGCATATTTGGCTTTATGCATTTGGCTTTGAATATTTAGAATACAGTATATTAAATAAAGATAAAAAAAAGCTCATTATATTTATCAAAATGAAATGCATTAAATGACAGTATTTTTTATAATACTAACATTAGTAGGTAAAAAGTTATTTGCACTTTATCATTTAGAGAATATTTGTCATAACTTATTGCCTATATTTGTTAAAGATATATAAATACTACCATTCGATGCATCTCAATGAGACGAATCTAATGAGCCTTTGATCATCTTTGTATGATCACTGGGTGACATTTAAACTCCATTTAAAGTTTATTCTAAAATTGTATTTTTTTAACAATTTTTTTAATATTGACATGTAGAAACATCAAGGCGTTTACTTGTCTGGTGGTAATATAAAAACAAAAAAAGCTCATTATATTTATCATAATGAGACACATTAAATGGCAGTATTTTATATCTCTAGCATCAATAGATAAAAAGTTATCACCATTTTTTAATTTAGAGAGAATTGATCATAATTAACTATCTATTAATGCTAGAAATATATAAATACCACCATTCAATGCATCTCAATGAGACGAATCTAATGAGCTTTTGATAATCTTTGTATGATCACCGGGTGACATTTAAACTCCATTTAAAGTTTATTTTAAAATCATGATTTTTGAAAATTTTTTTAATAATGAAAAATAAAAGTATCAAGGCGTTTCATTGCCCATTAATCATAGAATGATGAGGCATATCTTGTTAGATTCGCCATAACAAGACAAATCGAATGGTATTATTTTTATGTTTTTAGCATTAGAGAATGAAAAGTTATTCCTATTTTACTGTTTATAAATACTTGACAATAACTAATTACCTATTAATGCTAGAGATACACAGATAATACCATTCAATGCATCTTGTTATGGTGATTCTAACAAGCTTTGGTTCATTGTTTAATGATCACTGGATGCTGAGAAAATGCAGTTATGCAATTCTGAAAAAAAACTGTCCGGTGATTTTTGATATCCCACTGTACAACTACTACTTATAAAGGCTTGGAAAATTTCATTAACTTACGAAGAAATATGAAATATCGAAAACTAGAAGTTGATTGGACTTCTACTTTCCAATGTCTTAATTGCGATATACAAAATAATGAAACTTCAATGTCGTTGTCTAAGATTAAAGCGCAGAAGGTTCACTTACTAATTGAGAAAATACCTACTATAGAACAAATGAAAAAGTCCTTTTTGGAGATTTATGATGACTGGAAGTGCCCAAGTTGTGGTCTTGAAGATGAAATATTCGATCACGTGTGGTCATGTGATGAATATAAGAGTACTTTATTGAGAATACGAAATAGAACTATCAATCTATTAGTATATTGGATTTTAGAATGTGACACTCACCTCTAAAATAGTCTTGTCAATTCCTCATTACTTAACCTTTACATATGGGATATTGAACATAATATTAACAAGTTTACCTTCATCGATCTCATTAAGGGTATCATCCCGTCAATGTTATATCAAACGATTAATTCTTGGACTACCAAAAATAATACAATAAATATCTTAATACAGATGCGACAATATATTTTTGAACAAACATTTACAGAAATCTGGCTTCCTCGATGCTCTTATTTAAAAGAGTTTGAACGGTCCTTGGGACTAACAAGAAAGAAAAAATTAACATTAAAAAATTTTAGATCGATACCCCCTAAAAATAATAATAATGATAATTTAGAATTTTCTTTTGATGCACTAGAAAGTATTAGAAAGAATATATATTTTGGTTATAATATTATTGATTTTTATACTAATCTCACTTTGTAAAGCGCCATGTAGATTTAAAATTATAACTTATAGAAATTTTTCATAGGTTTGTTTATTTTTCTTTTGCGAGAGCGGGTCTCAGTTCACCTCTTTGAGTGAAAGAGGCAGTGGGTGTCTATGGGAATGGTTCTTTAGTAGTAGGTTACTTTTAGATAGTTCTATTTATTATTCACTCCACTGTTGAAGTAGATTTATTCTTCTAGTAGTTTTGTTTATTTTATTATTTCATTTTTCATTTTTCCTTTTTGTATTGATTTGTTATAATATTTTATGTATGCATCCTACTATCTCTTAAATAAAAATAAAAAAAATAATAAACCATGTGTTATTGTTTTACTAATTGTGATTATCATTAATTTATAATTTTATTAATAAAAGAAAATAGTATGTATATACAGTGTTATTGTGTAATTATTAGATAAATTATAATAACTTTATTATAAAATGAGAAATTAAATTATGAAACGCACAATTTGGATTTTATCATCTGAATTGATGTCTGAACATCCAGATTTACAATCTTTAAAACAGATATATTTGGTGAATATCAACGGATACAACATAAATATAGACCTTATTGTATATAGTCAGCTCTCGATATAACGAACTCGCTTTTTGTAATTTTTGGATTCTATGCACTGTTACCATAATTTTTCCACCATATACCCTATAAAAAAACTGGATACGTTTTAATAAGATTTTTATATGATTTTTTTCCTTAGAAATAACGTATCACAATAGACCGTTGAAAAGAGCGAAAATGCACAATTCCATATCACTATAAATATGGTTTAGATACAGTATATATTTGCATGGAATTCATACAGAATTTACATGATTTAATCACTGATTTATCACGAAATTTATATTATTGCTTATTAAATTTACTGCTTATATTACAATTTATTACAAGACTTTATTTACATAAATTTAATTTTATTTTATTAAATCAAAAAATAAAAAAAAAATAAAATAAAACACAAATATATTATGAATAATTTATCCCTATCAAACCAACTTTTGATTTCTTTAAAGAAACATCATTATAAATATTATTAATGTTTCTTTTTGTTTTGGTTTGCAAAAGTCTCCAGGAGCAGTTAGTCCAAAAAAATAACCTATTCCTTCAAAATAAATGAAAAAAAATACTAATACGTTTCTTTAACTCAATTAGGCTAACGTTTCCCTATTTACCTATAATTCTGGGTTCGTCCATGCCATCAGGAGTCAGACAACCTATAACAAAAAAAAAAGAAATATAAGCTCCGCCTATATAGTACCTGCAATCATCCAAGTCTCCAAGCATCAGGTTCCTACCTGACCTACAAAAAAAAAGAACTTCCAAACTGACCTGAAAAAAGAAAAAAGGAACCAAGCAGCCAAAAAAAAACTGGTTTACAAAATAAAAAGAATAAATATAAATAAAAAAGAAAGGGTAGTAAGGTGGAAATAAAAAGTAAAATAAATAAAAAAAAATTTTTTTTTTTTTTGAAAAAGGAATAACGAAGTTAGGGAAATAAAAAAAGATTTTTAAAAGGATGACAAAGTTAAAAAAATAAAGCAGAAGGTAACTTACATAACCCGGCTTATAAGAACATCTCTTTTTAAATTAAGAACTCAGGAATTACCTGCACTAAATACGTCTTTTTATTCACCAGTCCTGACAAACCTTGTGTCAGCAGTCATGGTTAGTCCATCTTTAACCATTTTTTTCCTTTGGCCCTTCCTCTAAGGATACCTATGCTGCCAGAGGGGAGAACATTCAGAAATAATTCAGTAAAAAAGAGGTGCAAAAATAATTTTTTTTTAAAAAAAGAAAGGGTAATAAATGAATAAAACCAAAAAAAAAAAAATTATTTTAAAGAGATCAATGAAGTTAGAAAAATAAAGGAGAAGAAATTTTTAAAAAAAGGGTAATAAAAAAGGGGCAACAAATAAAAGAAAAAAGATTTTTTTTTAAAAAAGATAAGTTCAAAAATTCCGTATACATGTTGTATACTGTATATTAATTTTTCCGTATACATTCCATATGCACCAATTTTTAAAAAACATTTAAAAATGAATTACGTATTAAATATATGGGATTATTATACAGATTCGGCAAAAATACATATCAAACGTTTATAAATTGTATCCTTTCTCGATGACATATAAACTACTGATGAACGAACTGGAGGAAGGAAACAGTTTTCAACTTAACTCGTCTTTCAGTTATAAGATCAAACAATTTACACAAGTCCTACCCATGATGTGCACACTCCACGAACGGGAACCATATTTGTATATGTTGATGCGCTGTGTCAGATGTATGAAAACAATAGAGGACTGGAACCATCTCTGGAGGTGTAAAAGCAACAACACCAACATCACACAATTTATAAATAGCGCATGGGAGACTATAGCTGGGGAGTGGTTATCACTGTCAGAGGACGCGTCAGACACAAACTTTCATGTGAAAATCTTAAACATTTTGAATGAAAAGTCATCCTTTCTGAACCGTGCAAAAATATTTGACGAGGCAATTTGCAGTTTCGTAAACAAATCACTATATATGGGATACACTGACAACAAATATAAACAATTAATTGGAAAATTCATCACAAAATTCCAACTAGAAGTCAAAGAAATCTGGAAACAAAGATGTTCAGAGGTCATACAATGGGAAAAATGTCACGAAATCACATCAAAAATCAAAAAAGAACACACGACGATGAAAGTTATACAAAAAACTTTCTATAACAGAAATTATGAGCTAAGCAAAAAGGCATTCTTACAAGGTTGCATCGACAGATGGGTCGGGTCATGTGTAAAAGGAACAAGTAAATTAGAGAAGGTATGGAGGGAGCAGAAGGTCGACGACCTATGGACATACACTCTTAATAGGGATACATTATTTAGCGTAGATTGAAATATAGTTAGTTTTAATAACAATAGTTTACACAAAACAATTCAATTTAGCGTGAAGTTTAAAATTTAGATAGGTCTCCACTATCTCTATAGTGGCTTTAATGTATAGGTGTAAACTTTCTTATGCTTAAGTCAGCGGGTTATAACTGTTTAAGTCATATCCCCGAGGGTGTTCATTAAAGGAAAAAAAAAAAATCGTATCCTTTCCGGATACTTTATTATACCGGTTTTATATATTCATTATGCACAATATGATATAAAAAAATAACATAAATAAATTGCCAGTTGGTTCAATTGCTTAAAGCGCACACTTAGCTTCACAGTCTGAAAATCTGAAATCTTTGTAGCTGCATTAGAATTCTTTTTTGCATTTGTGAATACACAGCACATACACATATGCTATATAATCATTTTTTTTTGTTACCCTTAATTATGATATTATGATATGAATCATCTGGATTCATTTCAACTAAGTATGAGATTAGAGGATTTAATTTGACATCAGATATATTGCATAAATATGTCATATAATAACAAAATGCACAATAAATCGCCCGGTTAGTTCAGTTGGTTAGAACGCCACACCCTACATATGATTGGTTGTTTAATAATATGATCGTGGAAACGCGGGTTCGATTCCTGCACTGGGCTTTTTCTTATGAACAATTTTTTTTTTTAAATATTCATATAATTATATTGCTGCGACTAATCAAATCTCATTAACCGCAGTAATCCCTTCAGTACTAATATCTTATGGTTATAAGTTAATAATTCGTGTGCGTGTGTTTTATGCAATAATAATAATGAAAATATATGTAATATATAATATGTAAAATTATATATATATATATATATATATATATTTTAAAAAAAAAATTCTTTGTGCGGTTAATCAATTACATCGATTATTAGCGCTGGTGAAATAATCGATAATAAAAGGTTTTTTTCATATGTTAATGGTACACGATCTTTTACGAATATATAAACAAAAATCAGCGGGAGCCAATAATTTATGTTCATTATATATAGCACTCGAAATATAAATAAATTGCCTGGTTAGTTCAGTTGGTTAGAACGCCACACCCTACATGTGATTGTTTAAAGTTGTTTAAAAAGATCATGGAAACGCGGGTTCAATTCCTGCACCGGGCTTCTTTTGTGCATAATCTTTTTTTTTTTATTGCCATAACTAATCATGACATAAACGGTACAATATGTGAATCACGTTGATAAAGTACGCAAATAATAATTTTTTATATAACTGATAAATAAACTTACAGGAAATTTATAATCAAGTTATTAACATCAATTGGTAAAACGCCATATTTTTTGCTTAGCTTTCATTTATATATATGAAGCGCATCACAAGTGCGATTTTAATTCTAACTAGGTTTAACGTAAGGGCATTTTGACATTTATACCTTCGCATTTTATAGTTATTTATTCTCATTTATTATACTTTTTGGCTGGGTAAACAGATTTTTAAACTGGTTACAAAGCTAAGTTAATATCTAGTTTAAACCGAATTTTAAACCATTTCACATACTGTCTCTGTAAGTTCCTATTTTTCAACCAAGTTTTACAGAAACTAAGTTTGGAAGTATTGAACATCCACCTATGCACTTGTGACACAAATAATAAGGTTATAATTTATAAACCTTTGATGATCACCGTGAACATATCCCAAAATATGATACCACGTGAATCTGCGACAATAATAAAATTTTTGATCATCGTTATGCGGTTATGTCGATTTCTAATCGACTAACAGACTCCTGATTCCCTGAATAAATCCATAATTTACAATTTGTTGAGACATTTTAGAAATTTCTGGTAAGAATTTTACTTTATTTAAAACTCTTGGCATCACATCATTTTTCTAAAAAATTATTCGTTTACTTGATTTTACTAAAATATTTTTATGCGATTTAATCTTCTGCTGTGCCTCCTTTCTCCGATTCTTAAGTTATAATTTATTTTCCTACGAATAACTCAAAACTATTTTCACACAATTCTGAAACAAGTTTAACTATATCAGCGTCAAGATATATGTATCGACTTACAGTATGTTATGGAAAAATTTTGACCACTGTGCTAAAAACATCATTTATTTTCTCTTGAACGCTGTAAACGGTCTAACAGGTCTAACAGGTCTAACAGTACAACTTCCTATTCTATTAAATATTATATTTAAGTAGGTTGACAGTTAGATCATAAATAAATTTAAAATTAATTTTTGGTATAATGACTATAATGTGACATTATTTTTTATTTTTTAACGTTTTTGAATCTTTCACTTATTGTAATGTTTGATGTAAAAAAAAAAAGGTTTTAGATAATGACCAGCAGAAAGAGTTCAGTTTACAATTATTTTTTATATCTAAAGACTTTATTGTAAGAATATATTCTAAACAAAATAAAAAGAGACGCTGTTTGTTATGACATGACATTTAGCACGTCTTTTTACGAAAAAAGATTTACTTTAAAAATGATCTAACGTTAATTGGTTAATTGGAATGATCGATAAATTGATACTGTAAATGGAAATATGATTTGTAGCACGTAGCACATAATTTATACCAGATTTCCAAATTTGTTTAATTGTACACGTCTTTTTACTCTATTTAAAGTGTATTTTTTCGCTCAAAAAAATTTTATTATTCAATGGAATCTCTTACAAAAAATTCCTTAGACTTAGACAGTGGGAAGGAAATCATTAAAAAAAGTTTTGCAAAATGGACATTTGATAATTTCATTCAAAGAAAGCAATTAAGTTACAATGGAAAGGGAGCATTATTTGAATGGATACCATATAATGAGCTTATCGATATTAAAGAAGTAGGAGGTAATTGTTTAGGTACAGCAATATACCCTATAAAAAATAAATGTCTGGAAAATGTTATCAAAAATGTTTGGAAAATGTCCAGAATAAATCTGATGTGTCCGGAAAATGTCCACTTTTTTGGTACATGTCTGACACACTTCTGATACTTAAAATTTTAACATGTCCTAACTTTGTCTAGAATTTGTCCTGTATTTGTTTGGTATAAAATTTTGGACAAATTCTGGACAGTTAAACCTGGACAAATTCTGGACATAGTAAAAAAACCAGATAGACAAATTCCGGACACCATTTCCAAAAAAGGATAAATTAATTTGTAAAAAAATGCAAAAAGCACAAAACTGACATTCAAAATCTTTTCTGTCGTACTAATTAAAATTGCAGAGCAGGCAAAAATACTATAATCTATGATATAAAAATTTTAGGTTAAGGAATAATGATGATCATCTATCCATTGATCATCTTTTGTGGCAAAATTTTATGAAAATACATTTCCAGACAATTTCAGGACAAATTCCTAATATCCCAAAAATGCAGTATTTTGAAACAGTTTCCAGACACACAGTATCCAGAATTTCCAGACAATTATTTAGACAATTTTTCTGGACATTTTCTGGACATTATCTGTACACATTTTTTATAGGATATGGAAAGAAGGATCATTACATTATTGTGAAAATGAATGCCCTATGAAAAAAGAATGTCTGGAAAATGTTTACGAAAATGTCCAGAAATTGTCCAGGTGCTTCAAAAATTGTCATGAAAATGTCCAGGAAATTGATCTCTTTTGTTGTCTGGAATTTTTTGCATGCCCAGTTTTTTTTATACATGAAATTTTCCAGACAAATTCTGGACAAATAAACCTGACAAATTCCGGACATAAAATATTCCGGACATATTCTGGACAAAATAAACCAAACAAATTCTGGACATAAAATATTCCAGACATATTCTGGACGAAATAAACCACATAAAATATTCTGGACATATTCTGGACAAAATAAACCAAATAAATTCTGGACATTTTAAATTCCAGACAAATTCTGGACAAATAAAACCAACAAATTCCAGACATAATAAAATTCTGGACAAATTCTAGACAATGTTTCTAAGAATATAAAATTTTAAATTTTAAAAAAATGCAAAAAGCACAAAACTGATATTTATAACCGCCCCCTGACGTAATAAGTAAAATTGAAGAGCAGCCAAAAATGCTATCTATGATGTTAATTCAAACTTTGGTTAATCGTGTAGGAAGTGGTAAACTCCTGCTAATCATCCAGGATAAAATTGGATTGTTCAGAATTCTGGAAAATTCCAGACAAATTTGAACCTGGACATATTCCGAACATCCAGAAACGCGCACGTTTTGAAATATTTTCCAGATTTACCAAACGTCCAAAAATTGTCTGTTTATTTTTCTGGACAATTTCAGCATGAATTCTGGATGCATTTTTTTCGTAGGGATGGATAAGAAAATCGTATGAAAAAGTTGTATTAAGGTTTTTTTATGGCTCTCAAAAGGAAAATGATGAGTTGTTAAGAAAATCTAATGTAAATTTTTTAATAAGGTTTTTATTAAACATTCAAGTAACTATTTCTTACGAATTTATGAATAAGGTATTAAATCTTTATAATAATTTATTGGGAATTTTGTTATACATGTTTATTTATTTGTTTTTTTTTTTTTTTTATAGGTCGAATCATATTGTGATGAAAATTTTAGTGGCAATTATGGAATATCTCAAAACCCAGACACGAAAGATTATATTTTGGTTTTTTCCCAAGATTATCTTAAACAATATTGTAAAGTATGTTATAATAAATATGAATTTGAATGGTGTAAAACATGTCAAATGAATATTCTAAAAAGTAATTTTGCAAACTGGACTAGTGGAAATAGAAATATTAATAGTTTCATTCAAAAAATGCAATCAAAAATCAATAAACCTGGTGATATTATATTTGAATGGATACCATATAATAATTTCATTAATGTTAAAGAAATAGAAGGCAATTGTTTGATTACAACAATATGGAAAAATGCGCCATTTTATTATGATATTAGTAAAAAGGAATGGACAAGAGTATCATATGAAAAAACTTGCTTAAGAAATATATATAATTCACAATATCTTACTGACAAACTTTTAAATGAGGTATCAAATTTTCTATTAATTTAGTTTGAATATTAAACACCGTAAACGTATATTAATATAACATTAACTTTTTGTTTTATTTAATAGGTTGAATCATATTTATTAGATTATGAAAACGAGCGTCAAAGGTATAATGAAAGTAAAAAATGTCAAAATTATGGAGTATCTCAAAATCCATATACAAAAAATTATATTTTGGTTTTTGACATTAAATATATACAATTTTATTGTGAAAAATGTGGCAATAAATATGAAAATTCATATAGTAAATGGTGCCAAGCATGTCAAATAAACTATTTTAAAAATAATTTTACAAACTGGACTAGCGGAAACGAAAAAATTGATGATCTTATCCAAGAAGAGCAATTAAAATATGGTGGACATGGACATGGCACGGTATTTGAATGGATACCATATAATATGATTAACCCATTATGGAAATATCACATGAGAAGACTGTGAATCACAAGTTAACCACGTGATCCTGCAGCATCTATTTTTTGTTTTACTTTCCTACGGTAAATAATACATTTTTTAACTTTTTTAAACGTGTATTCTGATAAATCTTTCACTTGGGATTTTTTAGATATGGTAAAATCATATTTGTCACCATGCTAGATTTCTTAATTCGGCCATGGGAAGATAATACTGGGTAAATGTGATCACGGCTCAGCCATGATCGGTAAACTTAAGAAAGTTAGACCGTGGCTGATATCCGTCAATCGTCATTTGATCGATCGTATCAATCGTATTAACGAAAAATTTAATATTGTCATCGTTAGTACAATAGCTGTCTACATGTCTACATTATTTAAATCAATTATAATTAATAGGAAAAGATTACAAATGATAACAGATAATTAAGAATCGTGGTATAAAATTTTACATATATAAATATTTAAATGAAAGATAAATAAATTGCGTTTTCCAAATATATCCAAATCCGAAAAAACATCTCTAGCCTGCTGCTTCACGTCGTGTATTAATAAAAGTGACATACTGGACAAATCTTGTTAGGTTACAAATTTTTTTAAATAGATGTATGAAATGGAGAAAAAAAAAAAAAATTTTTTTTTTAAAAAATGTGGACAACACAATTATATTCACGAAATCTTTACGCCAAAGTGATTGTACTATTTGTATTCATTTTATATATTTATCCTTCCTATATAACAGCAGGTGGAATATTTTTACATAAGGAAGATAAAGACTACGGTAAACAACTTGTGACAAATGATTTGAAAGCATATGATGATGGTACGGTAGCAATAAGAATAATTGGAATGAAGGCTGTTACGATCATATATTTTATTTAAGAATTATTTATCCTAACGGAACAGTCGTTAAAAAAGATATTGAATTAGAAGGTGTTCAACAATATAATTATTGTAAACCACCCACAATATTGGATTAGTGTATGAATTGATTAGAATGAATCAAATTTTAATCATTTATGATGAAATTGTTAATTTTACTTATCAGAATAAATGGGGAATGATAATTGATTTTGATGGTAAAGTATTAGATAGAACTTATTTTAAATTAACACCATACACACTTAATTTAAAATTAAATATTAATAGAGAAAAAGGATTTAAGAACCTTATTCATATGAAACTTCCGCTATATCATGGCAACAGTATATAATTGGAACTAATGGGAAATTTATAAAGTTAACTAACTAGTGGGGAATTTGAATTAAATGTATTTAATGGATGCCAATGGTTTAAAATAGATATGAATGAACCAATGATGTCAACAGTTAATGAAGGTTACGCTTATGTATATGTACTTACATCGCCAAAGATAGACCTTGATGGCCTGGCTAATGATCTATTAATTGCCGCTGTATTAATAGATTATAACAAATCGGAATCAGCTACTGTTTTACTTTATCACAATCATTTACAAAATGTATCATTTGAGATTATGTCATTGTCTTGTAACATTAATTATGTGGGAGTTGGCCAATATTGTACTCTCTCAAATGCTGACTTTAATTCACAAATTTATTCTATTTTGAGAGTTAACTTTTGATCAACTAGATCAGTTGTTTCATTTAATAATACAAACATCACTGCATATACTGGTTCACTTAGTTATAGATTGAGGAGCTTACCATATGGCGGTTTTTTAATTCCAACCGTAAGTGAAAATGGTTTGAGTATTAATTTTTTCAATGAAAGTGGTATACCGGATGATGGTACAAAATAATATTTATTTAATATTGCCAAATAATACTCTTCTGACACCCCCAAGTTGTATCTGATAATAATACTTGGGCATTAAATGTGATTAACGTACCTAAATATATAGATAGAGACAGAAAATTTTAATACAAATATTGAATCAACATTCCCTAAAATTAATGATAATTTAACATTTTCAGATATTACAAATATTTCAATCAACTTTTATGATCCAGTAATATTATCAGATGGTAAATTATCAATATATTGTCAACCGGATGGTCAAGAAAAAATTTTACGTCAATCAACTTCTTGTATTACACCCGCACAATGTACGTTAGATAATGATGATAAAAGAGTTACTGTAAAGGTACTTGATAGTGTTTTGAGTAAATCAGGTGGAATTTATTTTATTAAAGTTGACAACAATTTTATTAAAGATAAAGTTTACGAAGAACCTTTGTTGGGTATAAAAGAAAATATTTGGAAATTTACAATTAATGGTAGCGAAACGCAATATCCCATAATTAGTTCAATATCTGGCTTCCTTAGATTAAATGTGGATGGAACTGAAATTTATCAATCAAAAAGTAATGAAAGAAATGAATTTTTTAACGCTTTATTAGATGAATTGGCTGAAGAAGTAATTTTAATACCAAGAGAACGTCTCAGCAAAGACAGTAGAGAACAAATTGAACCTGGTTCAAAACTTCTTTTGTTTTCTATAACAATTGATGAAGCTAAAAATCATGATGAAAAAGATGTTAATACTGCAATGCTTGATTTAAAAAATATGATGGAAAATAGTGATCAAACTTTTATTGGACAAGGTAATTATACCAAGTATTTGGATTCTACCTTTGGTTTTCAACCTAAACGTAAGTTATCAAACTTGATGATCAATAAAATATAATAATATAAGGAAACTAATAATTTGATATTTTAAGCAAATTACTGGGAAGAATATAAATTTAAATTATTAGGTGCCCTTTTAGCTATAATAATCTTGATCATTCTTTACTTCCTTGCTTGTTTACGTTCAAAAAATAAAAAGAAAGAAGTATGTTTAATCTAGAAATTTGTATAAAATTTTTTTTCTATTCTCTTACTTTTTAAATTAAATTTTTTTTGATTAAATTTCAGAGTCATAATTTTGCTATTTTTCAATTTGCTTTGATTATTTTTGGTTTTGTCATGGATATTCTTTATATAACAAATAATGCTAATGATTTCCCAAAGCTTTATATTCCAAGGTAAATATAAGTATATCAATTATAATCAATGTACTTATCATAATTATATTAATTATTACTTTTTAATGAATAGTTTAATATTCTTTGCGCTTCCAATAACATTAAATACAATATTAGCATTTCTGATAATAACAAAAGAAAATGCAAAATCAGATTCGAAATTTTCTAAGTGGTTTAATAAGAATATTAAACTTGCAAGTATATTTACAATATTGGCAGGAGCTGACATTGAAATATTAAATCTTTTACATTCAAACTTAGCCAGATTGGAAATTTTTAACGCTCCACTTTCTGCGTCTGCCGAACATAAAGTATTTTGGGGTTAGATGTTCCACAATTAATCATTCAGGTATTGTAAATTTAAAGTTTTTTTCTAAAAAAATATATTTGTCATCGCTAATTCTTTTTTTTTTTTTTTTTTTTTTTAAAAAAAATAGAAGATATTCGATAACGTATGATATCATTCCAATTTTAAATTTAATCTCCTCAGCAATAAACCTTACAGTCAATATAATAGGACAAGCTATAAAAAAAATCCAAGATAAAATTAAACGTAATAAAAATGTATCAGATGATGATTTTGATTTCAAATAAAATATACTTTATTATCCATTACCCAGTAACTAATAATAAAATACAAAAATAGAATAAACTAAATAAAATAACTAATAATAAAATAAGAGAAAATAAAGTAGATTAAATAAAAAAAATTAAAAACAAGCTTAGCTTGCATGACTTTATTTATACTTCAGCCCTAAAAAAAAAAAAAAGAAAGAAAACTCATTGTGTTTTTCAAAGGAAGATAATGATTTTTACATTGAACCTCTCACGTATTTATCCGATTTTTGGATAAAATAATCTTTTTGATATTTCCATGCTTAATTTATTCACACGATTTCCATTTTCATATTTACTTTTTTATTATTTATTTGATTTCCATTCTTGCGCGTAATTACAATTTTTGAAATAAGGATTTTTTAATGGGTTTCACTTGTAGGAGAAAAGAGTTGTATTTATACTTTTTTCTGATTTTTCCATTAACTTTTCCTATTACCTTTCTAGTAATGCTATATCATTTCTTGTGAGTTGTGATACGTTCTTTCACATGCATCTTTATGTAATATCTCCTTTGTACAATATCATGATCACCATTTGTGATTTTTTCCGTTAGTCGATACGAAAATAAACATCGATAAGTTTCACTCAATGTTCTACGTAACAAAAAAAATCAAAAATATCGGGTAAAACTACATTAAAACTAATGTATAATATTTCATGTCAACTATCAACGTCAAATCTCATTAATTTTGGTGTTAATTATCTTCTGAACTTGCGCAAATCTATTTTTATCCCTCATGATAATATGATAAATATCGTCCAGTTTTTTTTTTTTTTTAAAAAAAAACAAATTATCAGAAATATGACATAAATATTTTCTTTTCACACTTATGTTATATATATGTATAATTTTTATTTTTACAGTATATTCATGAAGTTTGTTTCATTACTTCTCAAGAATGATTTATATTCGCTACATTTATGCTTTTTGGTATAGACAGAGGGCTCCCTTCAAGTGGGTTCACTCCGAACTCGGTTCACGATATCACATGATCAGTAACTGCGGCTAATTTTTCCATGATGTTATCAGTCTTAACTTGCGCTACCGTAATGCAGAAAAATATGATTTTCGCACTAAAGATAAAAAAGTTTCTGATCTTGAAATTGAAGTAAGACGGAAATTGGGACCAAATCAATCGTAATAAATTCCTTCATCAAATTTATCCTAAGGAGAAGCATATGCGAACAGAAGATAGAATTTTTCTTACTTTAACGAAACGCCTAATGATGAAGATCGTATTCACATCCGATATCTCCCTAACGAGTAGTTAGATTTTTTTTTTTACATCATGTAAAAGCGTATTCAGAATTTTATGTACTATAAACCGGGTTTCGGCAACGTTTTTTATTTCATTAAACAAAGTATTGATATATGGGGAATAAGGCCGTGTTCTCGACCATTAATTTTACACGCATGAAACGGGTTTCGTAAATAAATTTAACAAATCTCAATATCTTTTATTTTAAATGAATAGAAAGAAGACTTTCTATTAAGGAAAAGCACACATTTTCTTAAAATCACATCCGATCTTATCACCGAGAATCTTCTTAAACGTCTCCCATTCACAATACTCACTCTTACAACCCGGAATCAAAAACGGTTTAAAATTAAGTAACGCTCGTATCAATACTTTGTTGTGATCATCCGAACAAGTATAAATTTCTAAATAAAACGTAGAAGACCAAGGTACAGATACATATTCTGTAAACCTGACTTTTTTGATTTGTTCATAGGTGAAATCTGCTGTGAGTGGTTCTTTTTCTTTAAATACTCCCTATAATTATTATAACATTATAATATATATTATCATCAAAAAAGAAGAATAAATATAAATATATATAAAATTCGAAAGCGAAACTTTTTTCACATACCAATGTAGTGAACAATATGAGTAAAGTAAATCCATGAGAATTCTTTATATCCGCTATCATAAAAGAATTCCCATTTAAATAATCTTCAACTCCGTTTACAAGTTGAGTATAATAACCACAGCCAAGTCGTTGATTAAAAGGATCACCATATTGCAACGTATAATATGAGCCAAGATCCCAATAATATCGTAATAATAGAAGTTCTTTAGGACTAAATAATGAACACCACGTGTCGGTTCGATTGAATCGAACGACGTAAAATTGGCAATAAGTAAACATATATGGTAATAGATTAGGATCAAGATGTGGTTTGATATTGTATTCTTTGGATAAACGATCGGCAATTGGCTTTAGAGTCTTATTGCCATAGGAATAAAGTTGTTCATTGAGTACTGTATTATTATTTGCAACGGTCTGGTTCCAGCGTGCACAGGCATAATGCGGTTGTAATATATAATCTTGTTCCTATACAAAAATTATATATAAGGAGTATGTTAATCAAAAAAAAATTTATAAAGTGGCCTAGTGTAGTAAATAAATATTTACCGTTGGTAAACTCCAAACGTACACGGGTTTACTTTTACAGATATCTAAAGGGCCCTCGCCATTAAATAATCCTTCAGAAAATGCCATTGATGATGCACCAGTTCTTTTATGTTATTTAATTATTAAAATTATGAGATAAAAAAACCAAATCATAAACGAAAGATCATATGTCTATTAAATTGTACCTTGAAGTAGCAGAACTTTGAAATTTTATAACTTCGGGACTATATCTAACTCCCTTCCAAAATTTTGCGTATCTTTTACGACTTTGTAACCCATCAAAATAAGGTTCGAGTTCTCCTCGTTCGACCAATTGAAAATTATTTCTTAATAGGAAAGGATTTTTATACTAATGTATATATAAATAATATCGTATAAGATAAAAAATTTTATTAAATATCATATCAATTCATTATGAATTTTTTTTTTTTTTTTTTTTTTTTTTACCCATTCTTTTGCAATATCGACATTCGCAAATATTTTTTCCAATTCATCATAAGCACTAATATCGTCCGGAATTGGAAGTCTCGATCCTGATAATCAAAAGATTATTTTATGCTGTAAATTTGTACATTTGTATGAAATAAAAAAAAAATTACCATGTCTAGTATTCAAATGTAATTGTTTTAATTCACATTTATCAGGATAACTTATGGGTTCAATATCGAGAGAAAAGGCAGTTTTCGCTGGTTCAAGCCAAAATAAATGGGCATCGATAAGTTCTTCTACAGTATACTTGTACCTCTTGCATAGCGCTGGGTTATAAGAAATCAATAAAGCGAAGATGAAAACTGAATGTAGAATGTGGTAAAAAGATCGCATGATTTTTAGGATCACAAGTTGCGCTTATTTCAAAAAAAAAAAAAGAAGGTTGAAAGAGAATTCTTTATATTGGGAAAATTTTGAATTTCCCATGATCACACAATTCAAAATGAAAACAGGTATGTCGCGAGAACTTTACTTTATTCTTAGTCTAAGGCGTAAAGTAGTCAATTATAGACTGCCAAATTAATAACGACAATAACGATATATTTATTTTAAAAATTATATTGAACATAGGATAACTTTTAATAGATTCGCTATTTTATAATTATAGTCAATATAGGATAACTTTAAATAGACTCATTTTTCTTTTCTTTGTTCTTTTTTTTCGCACCGATTAAAAAAAACAATAAGGTTATCGTCAACGCATGAAATGCACAGCTGCACCTCGTGCATTTTAATCCAATCAGCCAATCATAAAATTTTTTGAGTATGCGCATCAAAAAAATAAAATATAATTGGTTGATCACAAAATGTATCAGAATTCTAAATTTGGTACCGAGTAATGACGAAAAGGAATTCCTAATAAGGGAATGAATAACAAAAAAATCAAATTATTAGGTATCTATGAAAGTTGTGTAGAGATACGACCTGAAATCCGTCTGTCCGGATCCAATTTGCTTTCAATCTGATCGAATCCGGATAACGAATATGTGGTTACTAAAAATAAAAATAAAATAAAACAAATCTAGTTTGATACCTAATTTTAATTTTTTTCATAATCATACCAAATTTGACTTCATACTCAAACAACTGAAATAGATTTCCTTAATTCAGATAATCCTTAAAAATGATCTAAAATTTAACTAAACCGCTTTAAACGCAAACCGGTTTTTGTAATATAAATCCGGCTTCGTGCCTAATATTTCAATTTACGCTAAAATTATATTGAGATATTATTATTCAAAACTATAAACGCCATTGCTCCATTGTTATTCATTGTTATTTTTGAAAATATAATTATTGTACACATCATCCGATTTTCGGAATTACATAATCAGATATCGGGAAATTAAAGTAGCGTTTTGTAAAACTCCCTTTTAAACTCCCCCATCAACTTCCCCATCAACTTTTCCATCAGTTTTTACATTAAGTTGAAAATTTTTGCAAGTATTTAGGTTATTTACATTAGATACAACTGGTGTTCCGAAAGGGTCGGGATCAGACCCGGGTCATTTAACCCGACCCCGAATCGGGTTTATCATTATCTGACACGAGTCTTTGGCGTGGTAGATATACTAATTAAACCAAATATATGTATAGTCTTATAATTCAGATTTTTTTTACTACACTGGCGGACTTGTTTTGTGATAGTCATTTGCCCATTAAAAAATCCGAAATCTTTAAAATTCGAGAAATCATGTTATATTAACTTTTAAGCAATACTTAAAATACAAACAGCAGATACACAATAACTTGAAAAAAAATGCAAATAGAACACTTTTTTTGAAATTGCTCAAGAAAAAAAAAAATTTCCTATAAGGAAGCAGTTGGAAAGCTTGCTATATGCTTATTGCAGTTCTTTTTAAGAAAATCAAACTATTTCATGAAAGAGATGGTGTTTTAGAATGTTTTTGCAGATTTCGGAGAAAAAAATGAGGAGAAGAATCCAAAGTTATGAAAGTTTAAAAAATATCAAATTTAATTGAAAACTTATCTGTTATTATAAAAACTAATTTTAATAGCTATATCTACCACCCCAACGAGTCTTACATCCAACCCGACCCGTCGGGCTCTTTTACTTGTCCCGGGTTGACCCTGGTTTAATCAGATATTAGAATGTGTTTACTACATTACACGATTTTTAAACAAAAACTCAAAGAAGTTGTGTGCTTGAACTGTCTTTTTTTTTTTAGAAAAAAAAATATTTGCTTAATTATTTACAAGTATTTTTATAAAAAAAAAAAATAAGAAAATTCTCTGTTAATATTATATTTATTAAAATTTTTGGAATAAAACAAATACAACGAATCTTTGGCGTTATTTAGAGTGTAATTATCCAGATAAAAATCCAAAAAAGCAGGAATTCAATGATAGAAACCTAAAGTACATTAGATGAATTTGTAGCAACACTTCCATCTAAAGTATATAATAAAAATTTATTTTATCTAAAAAATTTTGTTTGGACCCGGGTTATCCGGGGGTTAAACTGTATCGGGTGTCGAGTCATATAAATGTTAACCCGGGTAATTGTACGGGTTTGTTTTTATACTCGGGTCGAGTTCGAATACATCCTCAAACTCGACCCACTCGACCCTTTCGGAACACTAGATACAACTTGGAGCTGTTTTTTATTATTATTATTATTTTTAATAGTTATAAAAAAAATTTATTTAGAGAGCAAAATTATTTTAAAAAATCGTTCCATCGACAACCGTTTTGCTGACATTTTTTTTTTAAAAAAAAAAAAAATAATAAAATTTTTCATAAACTAGTGTATTTCAAGTGCCGTGAGTGAGCTATTGATTAATAATATGATCAATTTTATATTTATTAAAGTTGGTTAAAAATATGTAACTAAAATAATTAAAGAAATCATTCTTTTTTTATTAAAATGATTAAAGAAATCGTTCATTTTTATTAAAATGATCAAAGAAATTGTTCTTTTTATAATTAAATAATTTTATTTTTATTAGAATCTTATTTTTATTAGAATAAGGGTTCATTTATGTCTACTTGTCTACTAGAGGGGAGTTAAGAGAGTACAAATGTAAACCAGTTTGAACCAATTAAGTGATTTGTCAGGTTAATCTAACGTAATAGTACGTTTCCTTATTAAAATGCATTTAAAAATATTAATTTTTAATGTAAAAATGTTAAATAAATGTGGTTTTTTATAAAATAATACGATTTTTTTTATTAATTAAAAAATAGGACATTTACAGAATTATTTACTAAACAGTTCTTTTAACTGAATACTAATAAATTTATTAAAAAATTATTTGTTTTTTTTTTAAAAACTGGAAAATCAAAAATAAAATAAACTATTTTTTTAAACAATTTTTTAAACTGTATAACGAAAAAATTATTTTTCTTTTTTTTTTTAAAAAAAAAAAAAATGTTCTATTATTTATCATTTTTTTCAATTAAAAACAAAATTGTTTTTCTTAATTAAATTGTTTCGTTTAAAAAAAAAAATGACTTTTTTTTAATTGTTTAATTGGAAAAATAGAAAAACCAATTTTTTCTTAATTATTTTAATTAAGAAATAATTTCTCTTAATTGTTAATCGTTTTGACATTTTAATGAAAAAAATAACAAAAATGATTAAATTCTTACATGTAATTTTTTAGTCATGATGTATTCATTGTACAGACTTGCCGTGATATTTTATTTTTATATTTTTACTTATTCGGAGAAGTCTGACTTAAATAAAATATTGTGCTCTTCGAGCAGTCTCCGACTGATAGAATTATATACTTTTTGTTTTCAGTGTTGTATTCTTTATTTTTCGATTTCTGATTCACTTTTTTATGTTTTAGAAATGAATTAAGAATTAGCTGTAACTTTATTAAGTAATATGGAAACAAAAGACAAGCTAAGATACGGCTATATTAACACATGCTAATTCAAGACACAAATTATTTTCAACACGAAGTATCTTTCATAATTCTGAACCCACATAATCATCTTTTCCATATTTAGTACCCACGACCCGATGGCTTTTCTGCTATTTTTATCTGGAGAAGAAACACGTCGATAGAATCTAGATAAAATATTTTCACCAATGTGGAAATCATATCTCTTAGTTCTTTATTCACTGTTTTATACGAAAATTTGTACGAGAAAACCTTTTTCTCTCATTGAATAAAATTGTACATTCGTTCCACAAAATACCTTTATTATTTTCACGAGAATAAGGACCTAATAATATATTATACAAATTAAAGAGATAAGTGATATACTACTCGAGCAACGTAGTATAAATTATGGGCATAGCCCAGTCTCCGACTGTTCGTTATTACCTAATACTAGATTTAGCAGTTTTTTGATGAATAAACTATCCATGGCTCTCTCATTACATTGTCTACGAATTTTTCCTTTGGAAAGACCTTACTCAATTCAGTAATGTTTAAGACAGTTTGATTTATGTTGTCTAACCGAAAACAACCACTGGTGCCAACTAGCAGCGATTTGTAATAAATAACAATATAAACAATTTAAGCCACAATTTGCAAGATATGAAATATATAATGAAACTACTTTATCTTTAAACCGATCACTTTCTGTAAATAATTTTTTTTCTTGTAACTTTTTCTTTTTATATTTTTCGGTGTGTTTTTCTAATTTCAGTTTAAACTGTCTATACACTTCAGAAAAATCGATTGCATCTGTATTATTCTATAGGACAATAAAACACTGAATTCATAGTATCATAAACTGATATTTTTTGAAAAAACGTTACATTCATACATTCAAAACTGGATTGCTTTTGGCTAACATACTGAGTTGTTAACGAACAAGTTAAAACTGTAAAGGAAATATTTATTAGTATCGATGCTAGCATATTCCAGGAAATTTGACTAATGACTAAAACTGAATTACTGGTTATCACACGTGATCATAAATAACTTTCTAGTATGTTCCAAGCTGAGGCATGCTAGTAGAGAGGTTTATTTACTTACTAGTATAAAAGTTGTTTATTTTTTTCTTTCTGATGACATTTCCCTATAAGAAATCCGTATACGGAATTGATGTGTTTCGTATACAATTATCATACGTTTTTATAGATTCCGTATGGCAATTCCGTATATTTAATACACAATTCATTTTTGAACATTTTTTCAAAAAAATTAATATATACGGAATGTATGCCTATACGGAATTTTTTAAACTTAATAATGTTATTGTCATTTTGTATAATACGTGATCACGTGATTATTGTTTTGTTTTTTGTTTCCCTCCCCATTTTTTTTATTTATGCCCTCCTTTTTTATTTCCCACATTTTTTTTTTCTCTTCTCCCTCTAACTTTCTCTAAAAAAATGTTTTTTTCTCTTGATTTTCTTCTCACCCGCTACTCCTTTCTTTTAATAAAAATAAAAAGTTTTTTCTTTTTATTCTACTCTTTATTCCAACCCCTCCTTTTTAAAAAAAAAATTTTTTTTTTAAAAAAGTTTTCGTTTTTGGTTCTTTTATTTTTTATTCCCTATTTTTATTTCTCTTTATTTTCCTAACTTCGTTAAAATTTTTTTTTGTTTTTATTATTCATTTTCCACCCACGCACCTTGCTTCCCTTTCTTTTGTAAATTTTTTTTTTTGTTAAAGATAATTTTTTTACATTGAAGTTAATATTTTTTTTTGTTTAATTTTCTTATAGGGTGAGAGTCTTTTTCTTTTTAAAAATTAGGTTCAGGTTTCTTTTCTTTTTATGAGTTAGTTCATTCTTTTTTTTTTTTTTGTAAGACGCTTCAAAGACTTTTCTTTTTTTGTAGGTTAATTTGTATTTTTTTGCTTTTGTAGGTAATTTAGTTTCTTTTTTTGTAGTAGATCAGCTTTGAGACTTCTTTTTCTCTGTTGTAGGTCAGATCTTTTTGTAAGTTATTTCCTTTTTGTGGGTTGATTTCTTTCTTTATAGGTTGGTTACTTTTTTGTGGGTTGATTTCTTTCTTTATGGGTTGATTTCTTTCTTTGCAGGTTGATTTATTTTCTCGTGAGTTAATTTGTTTTTTTCATCTTTTTTTTGTAGGAATGCCAACTCTTGGAGACTAGTATAGGATAATTCTAGAATTACTGTAGGTATTGTACAATATAGGGGGGGAGTTTGGTTTTTAATAAAGTTAAAGAAATGTAATAAGAAATGAAATATTTGTATTAAATAAAATATTATTTATTTATTTATTATTTAAATATTGATTTAATATTATAATAAAACATATTCAATGAAAATATTATTATTTAAAAGTTAAAATTAAATAAAATTTATATTATAAATTATGTTAAAAAAATGTATAATTTATGTATTTTTCAGTATTTTTCAGTATATAAACCGTAATTTTGTGATACAGAATTGGACAGTTTTCTGTATCATGTATTTTTTACATATATTTTTTTTACGGAAAATTCTATGTTTATTATACAATAATCATACAATATTCATATGACTTTTTCCATATAAAAAACGTATAAATTCCTTATCCAATTTTTTTATAAGGTTTCATAGCATTTACTATTTCTCTCACCTATAGATCCCAAAGATGGGGATTAATGTACTCATCATGTTGAAGAAGAGAGTATATATCCAACGACAATAAAAGTCTTTGAAAATGGAATCGTTCCATATGATTTTGATCGCTATTATTCTTATGATCTTATCCATTTCAAGGATGTTGGCTTAGGAGGATTCGCTTCTATTTATATAGCAAAATGGAAGAATATGCCAACAAAATATGCAGTTAAAAAATTTGTCAACAATAAAAATGTATGTTACATTCTTACAGATAATATTTATTCCATATTTATTTATAAATAACTTGCCCCTAGATTTATATGACAAAAATACTTTACTATCAATACATGTTTTCTTGATATCCATATAACTACCCTATTATATTCATGTTTTGTCATAGTTAATAACATGCATGCTATTATCCTTTAACAATAATTTAAATATTATGTCACAAATAATTACATATTAATGTCATATATAAAGATGTTAACCGTAACTGTAATTATAAGACACAGTGTTGTAAGTAATAGGTTGCAACCTAGCTTCTTCAGAGTGCAAAAGTTGCAATGCCGTAATTGTGCTGTAATGTTGTAATTATGCCGTAATTATGATTGGCTTATTTTAATGAGATCATTAATAAAATCGCGGATTTTTTTTTTAACAAAATCGCAAATTATTTTATTAATAAAATTGCGGCTTTTTTTTATTAACAAAAATTGCGGCTTTTTTTTATTAATAAAATTGCGGCTTTTTTTTATTAACAAAAATTGCGGCTTTTTTTTATTAATAAATCGCGGCTTATTTTTTATTAATAAAATCGTGGCTTATTTTTTATTAATAAATCGCGGCTTATTTTTTATTAATAAAATTGCGGCTTATTTTTTATTAATAAAATCGCGGCTTATTTTTTATTAATAAAATCGCGGCTTATTTTTTATTAATAAAATCGCGGCTTATTTTTTATTAATAAAATCGCGGCTTATTTTTTATTAATAAAATCGCGGCTTATTTTTTATTAATAAAATCGCGGCTTATTTTTTATTAATAAAATCGCGGCTTATTTTTTATTAATAAAATCGCGGCTTATTTTTTATTAATAAAATCGCGGCTTATTTTTTATTAATAAAATCGCGGCTTATTTTTTATTAATAAAATCGCGGCTTATTTTTTATTAATAAAATCGCGGCTTATTTTTTATTAATAAAATCGCGGCTTATTTTTTATTAATAAAATCGTGGCTTTTTTTTTATTAATAAAACTAATAAATCGCGGCTTTTTTTATTAATAAAATCGTTTATTAATAAAATTGCGGCTTTTTTTATTAATTTGCATTAAAAAAATGTTAACCATTTTATTATTACTAATACGAATTAAAAAAACATTAACATTCTTTTTTATTAATAAGAATTAAAAAATGTTATCACATTAATGCTACATATACCAAAACTATGCCGCGGCACTATGTAGGGAGTTTTAACTTTCGGCATTGGGCCAAATGACTTTTGGCAAACAACCTTAGGCGGCATTAAGGCATTACAGCCTAATTACGACATTACGGCCCAATTATGGCATTACGGTGTTACTCTGGTCAGTTCGTCGATCAGGTAACTATGACTTGGAGACAGGGATGCAATAGATATGTCTCAAGTCCAATCAACAAGACACACTATTCACAAAGGGACAGTTCATTTATAAGGTAAAAGAGTTTATTTATTAATTATATGAACTTGTTATTATAACTTTGTTATTACACTCTCTGATGTTTTTCAACTAAAAAGAAATTTCAGGATATTTATACAAAATAAAATATATTTAAAAATATAACAAATAAATCTAATATATCAAATAAAACTAATAAATCAAATAAATAAAATAAATCAATTAAATCAAATAAATCAGATAAATCAAATAAAACTGATATATCAAATAAATTAAAAATAACAGGCTATGATGGCTTTGGCTTAGGCGGCTCTATATACTTTGCCACAATGTCACGTGATTACTACGCCAACAACGGCCTAATTACAGTATTACGAAAAGTATCATAACTGTAATGCCATATATTGTAATATTACGGCATTGTCTAATCAATTACGGCTAACATCTTTAGTCATATATAATTACAATATGAATATAAAATAACTTATGACATGTATGTTATTGTAGTGTAAAAAACAGATGCTAAAATTTTCTTATTCGGTAATCTGTTGTGCTGTTCAATTTGGTGATACAGTTTTTTTTTATATTTTTTAGAATAATGTAACCCATAAAGTCCCAGCTGAATGATCATCAAAACACTTGCCAGGTATACTCTTTTTTGGTTATGATCTACTAGAAAACTTTGCTTGCAAATTTAATTCTTAGTTCTTAGGAATAATGAATCTGAATCTTAAATCTAAAATAGAGTATTTCGCCCACCCTCCCTCCTAAAGATGTTAGCCGTAATTGATTAGATGATGCCGTACTATTACAACATACGGCATTACAGTTATGACACTTTTTGTAATACCGTAATTAGGCTGTAATGCCATAATTGGGCTGTAATATCATAATTAGGCTGCAATACCTTAATGCCGCCTAAGGTTGCCTGCCAAAAGTCATTTGGCCTAATGCCGAAAGTTAAAACTCCCTACATAGTGCCACAACATAATTTTAGTATATATAGTATTAGTGTGATAATATTTTTTAATTTGTATTAATAAAAAAAATGTTAAAAATGTTTAATATTTTTTAATTCGTATTAGAAATAATAAAATGGTTAATTAACATTTTTTTAAATACATATTGATTAATAAAGAAAACCACGATTTTATTAATAAAGAAAGCTGCAATTTTATAAATAAACAATTTTATTAATAAAAAAAGCCGTGATTTATTAGATTTATTAATAAAAAAAAGCTGCGATTTTGTTAATAAATGATTTTATTAATAAAAATAAGACACGATTTTATTAATAAAAGTAAGCTGTAATTTTATTAATAAAAAATATGCTGCGATTTTATTAATAAAAAATAAGCTGTAATTTTATTAATAAAAAATAAGCCGTGACTTTATTAATAAAAAATAAGCTGCGACTTTATTAATAAAAAATAAGCTGCAATTTTATTAATAAAAAAAGCCGCGATTTTATTAATGAAAAAAGCCACGATTTTATTAACAAAACAAAGTCGCGATTTTTGTTAATAAAAAAAGCCGTAATTTTGTTAATAAAAAAACTGCTATTTTATTAATAAAAAAGCCGTGATTTTGTTAATAAAATAATTTGTTAATAAAAAAAGAGCCGCAATTTTGTTAATAAAAAAAATTTGTGATTTTATTAATAAAAAAAGCCATGATTTTATTAATGATCTCATATAAAATAAGCCAATCATAATTACGGCATAATTACAATATTACAGCATAATTACGGCATTACAACTTTTGTACTCTGAAGTAAGAATTGTGCCACAAATAGGTAATTGCAGAATAATTGCGATTTGCGATATTGCGAAACATTGTGGATTTCGAAGTCTAAATTTCTGCAATTCCACAACCTGCAATTGTCCGCAATTCTGAAAATATTCTGCAAAACCGCAAAGAGCCACTAGTACTGCAATTCAATTGCAAAAACATTGCAGAATTGCGTAATTACAGATTTTTTTTAAAAAAAGATGTTTTTTTAAGCGTTTAATTAAAAAACGCTAAAAACATTTTTTTTTTAAAACGTTTTTTCATATACAATTTAGTTAAAAAAAACATAAAAAAAAATGTTATTTTTAAACGTTTAATTAAAAAAAAGGCTTAAAAACGTTATTTTAAACATCACTAGTCAAAAAAGGAATATTCGGCCTCCAAAAAATCTGGCCTAGATTCGGCCAATTTTTAAAAAAATCGACTTAAATTAGTAATGATATGCAATTCAATCTATATTCGACTCTGATTCGATCCTGCCAAATGATGGTCAAATTGCATATAATAAAAATTAAACTATGTTCAGCCTCACACGAATAATGGCCAAATTTTATTCACTTTTCTATATTAAATAATGGTTATAATATATTTACTATATTAATATTATTAAGTATAATAAAAAACAATAATACAATATTTGTTAAAAAATGTTTAAACAATTCAGACTAGTATAAATGTTATATTAAATCAACGCAAATAGAACTTTCTATTTATAGGAATAACGGCTAAATATTCTCTGGCATTAGATCGATCTGATTTTTTGTATTTTACAGGTATAAACTGACCTAAAATGTTGTGTATTGGGATTATATTGTCTCTACTGCTCAAATAGTAACTATCTTTCCATAATTTGACGTTGCAAGTTTTGACATCATCATCAATACTGAAATGGAATCGGGATGTCAAATTTGCCAGTTTATACCATTTGATGTAAGCCAATTTGTGTGTCAAATTATGGGAGGATAAATAAACGCTATGTTTGAAAAAAAATTGGATTTGACCTAGGTAAGTATCGACGCTATTCCCATCACGATTAATAAATTTAGCTAAGACAAATGAGCTCTTAATATGTCATGTTGCAGCAGCAGATCCAAAAATTTCTGCACCAATTTAACATCTTCCATATCGATTCACTTTGTTGATAACAATCATCGAATTGGATAAATTTTCTGTGAACGGTTTTCTGAATATAGAATCTACGTATGTATCCTTATAATATTCAATAAGTAAATCGTAGATTTGTTTATCAAGACAAATATCTTCAGATCATGGTGCTAAAAATATACCCGGAAATTTCTTGCAACCAGTAATTGGTAATTCCAATATATTTCTGGAATTCATCAAAAATTGATACATTTCATTTGTTGGAAATTTGGAAAGAGAACTGATAGAAGGTTGTTTATTGAGTAATTTGATGCCAATTACTTCTGAACTTGAGCTGATAATATCGTTTATTTGTGTTTTGGTCATCAATTGACGCATTAGTTCAAGTTCAATTTGGCGGTGGCTATTAGGCAATGATCCTAATAAATATTTTATTATTAATCTTTGCTTAATGGAATAATATAATTTGAAAAATTGACACAGCAAATGAATTTAAATTTGAATTACCTAATACGCCATTCATTCGTTCAAAGCTAAAGCACTAGAATGAATATAGAGGTCTGTAATCGTAAGAGCACTCACATAGATGTAATGATAGGTGGAGGTTTGGCATTATTTTTCCTTCACCATAATGCTCTTCGATCAATTTAATTATCTTTACTAAAAGTTCATGGGCTTCTTTCATATCGTTAATCTCCACAATTTGTCTAACCAAAATCATATAAACTTTTACGAAATACGTAAGAATTTTGCGATCTTTATTCAGAAGATGGTTCCATAACACAACAGTGGCATATATTAGGAAAAAGTTGCACCATTAGTCAGCGGTAAAGTTAGAAAAACCTTCACTGCAATGGATTTTACCAGGAATTCGTCCCAAATCTGATGGTAGCTTAAATTCGCTCATTTTCTTTTGAATTGATTGAAAAGCTTTTTCTGTTAATACATCTTCATCGATTCATATTCGTTTTGTTATCCATTTTGCGATTCCTAGAAAAAGGCAGTGTATCAGATCTATAATAACAAACTGAATCAGATCAAAATACGAGAGTCTTAATATTTCAGACCACCTTACACCATTCACCTTGACGAATCTCTCTTTTTCTGCGTTAGATTTGCATCGTTGCCATTCCAAAGTCTTTTGACGATGCTCTACTGGATCTTTCATGATAAACCAGTCACTTATATCCGCCATGCCACCAAAATTGCGATTATTCCTTTTTTCGCATCAATGACATGATGTGAGAGCAGAGATATGCCCGCATAATTTTCGAGCTCCAGGAATATCACACGAAGCAATTATTAATGCAGCTTGAATATCTTTGCCATTTGGACATTCATTAGTACGATTAAGATTCATGCCTTCCCAAAGTGACTCTAATTCCGTTATTATTGGCGAAAAATAATGATTAACTTTATGCAATTTAACCTCATCGGCCCTGGTAATATGCCGAGTATAAGTACATTTTCAGGCTTAAATTGAACATCCTGAGGTAGATTGCATATTTCTGCGTATATTACACCTGTACTGTAAATCATTCCTTTGTAAGGCTGGAACCAATCCAAATTCATCATTAATCCTAGATGAGCATCAGCCTTGTCTGGTCAGAAAAAGTTATTTGACCCTTATTTAGACGATTCCTTAAGATTTTTCCATATTTGGCCATTATAAATATCTGATAGAACATTGTCAATTATTGAATGACGTGTCCAATGCTGCAGTAATTCTTCAAATCCTGGCCGCTTGAATATACTAGAAAGCTGTTATTGTATACTTGAGACTAGATAAATTAATTCAGGAACAATTGATATACTATTATTTAAAAAAATTTTCTTCCCTAAAGGAGTACAACATTGTTTTAATCTCTTTGTAGCCAAATTTGAAAATTCAACATGGCTGCATTTCATAACAGTATTATTATCTTTTGATATTATCTCCTCTTTTTTGTATAATTTGTGGCATTTTTGGCAGGCTGCAAACTGCGTAAATCGATCGAAAAGTTCTTACTTTTTTCTTAGCATGTACAATGAATTTGGGAATGATTCGTAATTGATATTTTTACATACTTTCAATATTATTTTAATAAATTGTATTAATTCTTTAATTGCGGTATTTGGTATGTTATGACTCGACCTGAACTTTATAATCTATATCAAAATCCCTTTAATTAATTTATCTGTTGGTAATTCTGAAATATCTGGTGTGTCTGAAATATCCAGTATGTCAAAGATAAGATGAAAGTAATTCTTAAAATTATCTGAAAAATCGTTATTTTCATCATTAGGAGAATCTTTTTGTGTTAAAGATTTACTAGTGTAGATATCATCTGTGTCATATTCAGCTGGCACATTATAAGAGGAATCTTCAGCGACTAGCTTAACTTCAGTGATATGACAAAATGTGCTTGGTTTTGCCCTTTTTTTGTGTGTAAGAAATATATATTTCTGTTCCTCATACGTATCATTATCAGAATGTGTATCGATAAACATTGTCTTATCTTGTAGTTCTGCTAACAATATTGTCGAATCAATCAGTTCTACTAACTCTTGAAACATTGGAGCCTTATCGCGATTTAATGGTTCTATGGAAGTTGTTTGCTCATTCGTTTGCTCATGTTCCTCCTTTGTACACAGATCGACCATTTTCCCTTTACAATGGCTGCAAAAGCACAGAACCTTCTCTCTTAATTTTCTGATTGTAAATTCAGTAGATGTTTGTTCAGAAGTCGATGAACTAGGATTATTATATTCGTCTATGATATTAGCAGCAATGCGTTTTCTTCCCCCTTTTTTTATTTTTTAATAAAAGTCAGATACGATAAAGTTGTAATATAATTTTTAAGTTAAATAAAGTTATAATATACTTTGTTATATTTAATTAATAGTAATTTTTTATTAATATCAAATTTTTAGTGATGTCAAATCTTTAGTGATATTGTAGTTTTTTTATTAATATTAAATTTTTAGTGATGTCAAATTTTTAGTGATATTTTGGTTTTTTTATTAATATCAAATTTTTAGTGATGTCGAATTTTTAGTGATATTGTGATTATATTTTGTTTTAAAATGATATTGATGGTATAATTAACAAAATAAACAAATTCAAATACGAAAAATTAGACATAAGAAGTTGAATAGAAAATTAAATAAAAACTGAAATTTAAAAAATAAAATATATACCATACCACGCACTCAATGCGATTTAACTGTTCAATTAATTGAAAGTCTAGTTTGATGCGAAAGTTTAAGTCTAATCTGGTCATTAACGGCTAATGATTGAAAGTCTAATTTGATATGTTTAATATATGTTTAATTAATTAAAAGTCTAATTTAATGCGAAAGTTTAAGTCTAATTTGATCATGCCTATTGAAAGTCTAATTTTATACAAATATTTGTGATCGTTAATTGTTAAAAGTCTAATTTGATAGTAAAGAAATAGATATAAATAGTGGTCCAATTTCCTCGTTCCATACAAAAAATCACCATTTTTTCTTTTTTAAAAAATAATAATAAAAAATAAAAATAATTTTAAAACAATAATGGCTCATAAGAAACCATCAAAACCAAATGCTCCTTCACCAGATATTGTTAGTTCGTCTACACTATCGTCACATACAACATCAACTCCTCCACAAAATATTGCTTCAACACCAACACCAACTAATACCACCGTTTCATCTACATCACGAAATATTGCCACATCACAAGCGTTAACACCAACTAATACTACACCACAAAATATTGCCACATCACGAGTGTCAACACCAACTAATACTACACCATGAAATATTACCACATCATGAGCGTCAACACCAACTAATACTACACCACGAAATATTGCTACATCATGAGCGTCAACATCAACTAATACTACACCACGAAATATTGCCACACCACTAGTGTCAACACCAACTAATACCACCGCCTTGTCTACATCACGAAATATTGCCACACCATGAAATATTGCTTCAACACCAACATCACTAAATACTAATACTACAGCTCCCTTTAGACTCGTTGTTTTGCAAGATATTTTAGCCTCATTAAGTCAAACTCAAACTCAATCTCAACAAACTTCTGATATTATTAAAAGATATCCTAATATTAATGTACCGAAAAGTTACCGTTCACATCATGAAGAAGGAGCACCAAGAAATGTTCGACCAAATAATAAAGAAATGGGTAAACTGAATTTTTAGTTATATTTTAATATTTATTATATTACATCTGTTCGTTACGATTTGATACATATTCTTATAATTTAAAATAGGTAATTTAGAGCTAGAAAATTTAAAAAATGAAACCCTTCGACTACAGAACGAATTGAATCAGAAAAAGGTCAAAGTATCAGAAATGAAACGAAAAATAGATAATTTGCAAGACCGTATTCATAGGGATTGAGGAGGAGAATTCCTTACTATGGCAGTTTAATGAAATTTTTGGTGATGAATCGAACCAATTATATGAAGAGAATAAAACTCTCCAAGAAGAACTTCAACGGCTCAAGCAACTTCACACACCTCAAAAGACTATCGATTTTCTATAGCAATATTCATCAAAACGCCCTAATAAAAGATTAAAATTGAGAGAGAAATCGCCTGATGAAGTTGCCGCTTCAGCTGCAAAAGTAAGAATTTTACAATTCTATTTGCAGCCGAATTGTGTTAATGTATATATACAGCTTTTATTATTTCCTCTTATTGTTAAGGACAAAATGAAGAACCTATTGAAAGGTCAAATACCTGAAGAATATCAGTTGGATTACGGCAAGACTTTTAGTGAACAGATAGCAAAGATATACGAAAAATTGATATTTGAATTAAAGAGGTTAATGAGTGGACATTATAATCCATCTGTAACCCAATTGTCGAACTGGTTATGATCGATTCACAAGCATAAAAGAGATAGACAACAGAAATGACTATCAGGCCAATTAGACAAAGTTGACTGTAGGATGCACATGAATGCGCGATTGTCTGAAGTGAGCAGTATTTTATTTTAATGCACTTCTTTTTAGTCATTTGAAATTAATCTTTATATATTCGACAGAAAAAAAATAGACGAGTAAAGGCAGCAATAAAATTATACGAAAGAAATAACGCCAACATAAAGGAATTTAATAAAGATGAATTATTACCAATGCTTGTACAGAATGATTGTCATTCCATTGAGCAATCAGATTCTGAAGACGATTTAAGACAGAAATTGCCTGATAATAAGCGGTTCTTACATGTATACGATTGGTCATGGTGTTCAGACGAGGTATTAAAGTAATTACTACTCCTAACCTATTTTAATATTTATTTGATATTTGTTTATCTTTGTTTTAATAGTTAAACAGCTATTACGAGACGTATTAGACCCTGAAGCAGAATATATTCAACACATAAAAAGCAACAGGAGCGAATTTATAATGATGATATTTACTTCATATCTAGTAAATCTCTCGAGAATGCACCTGAATGGGTGCTCGATAAAACGAAAATATACGAGACAGATGAAACAAATAAAACAATTGGCATTAGTGAATATAATAATATGGTTGATGATTTGATTCAATCTTACGAGGATCGTGTGCCAATAGAACTGAATTTAACAGAGCCATATTCAGATTTCTTGTTAAATTTGGCAGAAATAAATTCAACTAGACCTGAAGATTTGGATGAGATCGGTGAAAGTTTGACAACAGTAAGTTGAATTATTTTAATATTTTTACGTCGCAAATATCATTAATTAATTTTGTTTATATCATATGTTGTATCATATTAGCAACAAAAAGCTGAAAAAAAGCGAAAAGGAAAAGGAAGAGTTACAGAAGACGAAGAACTCCATGAAAACTTCGATGCAGACGAATATTATTAGTATATTTTATATTTATTTTTTTGGTTATATAATTATTACTGGATATTTTATATTTTTTTGTACGGTTGATCATATGTGGGTTGGTTTATATAATTATCTTATATTACTATATACTATATACGTCAATATATATAAAATAAATGGTTTTTATTTGCTTATAAAATACAAAATGATGCTTTATTATTCGACCTTGAAAAACCTCTAGTTTGGCCTATTTATCAATTATATTTGGATTACATACAGTAGTCGAATATAATTTTTTTAGAGTCAAATAAATATGTAATAATGTCCTAATATAGGTAAAATGATGGTTGAATTTTCTTTCTGAATTTGAGATGATTGGCACCCTAAATGCGCCAAAAAAATCGGCTTTAATTTGACATAGGTTAGATCATCATTTGACCTATATTCGACCTGGTCAAATTTAGGCCAAATTGTCCTTTTTCGACTAGTGCATTTAATTAAAAAAAAACTTTTTTTTAAGCGTTTAATTAAAAAAATGCTAAAGAACGTTATTTTTTTTAAAAAAAGACATTTTTTTAAGCATTTAATTAAAAAAATGCCAAAAACGTTTTTTTTAAAATATTTAATTAAAAAAAATGCTTTGCAGCATTTTTATCTAATGAAAAATGTTGCGAAACGTTTTTTCATATACAATTTAGTTAAAAAAAAATGTTTCGTAACATTTTTTTAATAGATTAATGAAAAATGTTGCAAAACGTTTTTTCATATAAGATTTAAACAAAAAAAATGTTTCGCAACGTTTTTTTAAATAGATTAATGAAAAAACATTGTGAAATGTTTTTTTATATACAATTTAGTTAAAAAAAATGTTTCACAACATTTTTTAATAAATTAATGAAAGAACGTTGCAAAACATTTTTTCATATACAATTTAGTTAAAAAAAATATTTCACAATGTTTTTTTAATAGATTAATGAAAAACATTTCGCAACATTTTTTTAATAGATTAATGAAAAACGTTTTGCAATGTTTTTTAATAGATTAATGAAAAATGTTGTGAAATGTTTTTTCATATACAATTTAGTTAAAAAAAACGTTTCACAACATTTTTTAATAGATTAATGAAAGAACGTTGTGAAACATTTTTTCATATATAATTTAATAAAAAAAATAGTTTGCAACTTTTTTTAGTAATTTAATGAAAAATGTTGCAAAACGTTTTACATTTAATAAAAAAACGTTTCTTTAATTATTCAACATCAGTAATTTGGTTTAGTTTTCAGTAATTACCAATACCAAATGGATTATCAGATGATCAATTAATTACAGCGTATTTTTACAGTCGTAATGCCAAAACTATAATTAATTCGTGGAGAAGTATAATCAGAATTGCAGAATTGCGGGTTACTAATCGCAATTCAACTCCAAAATCCACAATATTGCAGATTTTTGGAAATTATTTGTGGACCCATCCTTACTCTGAAGAAGCTAAGTTGCAACCTATTACTTATAACACTGTGTCTTATAATTACAATTACGGGTAACATCTTTACTCCCTCCTGACAAACAGATGTTTATTATATAATAAAAAAAAATTTTTTTTCGTTACATATTTATTACAAAATACAAAAAAAAAAAAAAAAAAAAAAAATAAATAAACAAACATTGAATTTCAAATGATTTTCCTTATATAGATTTATTCTATATTTCATAATAATCTTTTTTTCTGCACTAAATAAATTATATAAATAAACCTGTTATCAAAAAAAAAAATTTTAAAAAAATTCCTTTATATATTATAATATATATCAAATGATCACCCTTATAAGGATATATTTGTCAAACATTTTGTAATAATCTTAGCAAATATGTAAAACAAACTCTGTTAAATAAAAAGAAAAAAATGAAATATTTTCATTTTTTTTTAAATGGAATTGGCGACCCTTACTATAATCACATGAACAAACAAATTTTATTGGCTGATCAATGTAATTATTTGTTATAGATAATCTTTTTTTTAGGCATGACATTTTTCTTTTTAATAAAACAAAAACCATGTGTGTTTTTCATATGGGCTGATTTGTTCACTCTGCATTAAAAAGAGTTATTAAATTGATTTTCACAGTTTTCGTTACTCAAAATTGTTTTGTAATACCAAAAAATCATCTGATTGATGATCACTTGATTAAATAATAAGTTGAACAAAAATTTACATTTGCAAAACTTAAATTATTAAATGTAAAAGAGACGTGAAAAAACCCATTTCACTAATAAAAAACCCATTTCTCATATATATGGAATTTTTAACATATATTATTAAAAAGTAAGTATATTTTAATAAAATATAAAGTAAAATAAAAATTTATATAGTCTTAGTAGCTATAAATATTTATGAAAGTGTAATAAAAACATCATATAAAAGATGGTATTATAATAGATATTTTTAAACAATAAAATAATTATTTTATGTCGGAGTTTGTATTACTATCTTTAAACGCAAATATATCAAGATTCACTGATCCGTTTTCTATAATTTTAGGCTTGTTGGAAAGCCCTTGTTCTGGACTTTATAGACGAAAAAAGAGCTTGCCGATTGGATCATTAGATCCGGAGATATTTACGTTTAAAGTTGAGGTACGAATTTTTTAACATGTTTAAATGCAAATATCTTGGGATCCACTGATCCGTTTTTTAAAATTTTAGGCTCTTTGGAAAGCCCTTGATCTGGACTATATGAGCGAAAAAAGAGCTTGCCGATTGGATCATTGGATCTGGAGATATTTACGTTTAAAGTTGAGATACGAATTTTTAACATATATAGTAAATGCTAAGATTTATATTAATTTAAAAGAAATATTTACCAAATTATAGTATAATAACATTAAATAAAATTTTTTAATACTCACCCTCAATTTACTGTATATTGTATAGTATTTTGTATAATAAAAATGTAACAAAATCAATATTTTAATTAAAGGTGGTCAAATCAGCCCATATGTTACTGTTTTATTCCATTTCTTTATATTTTTCCTTTTTATTCCCATTTCTAATTTCTTTTTTATTTTTTTTATCTTAGGATTTTTAAGATTTTTTAGTTTCATAGGTATGTTTTTTTTCATTCTTTTTTCTTTATTTTTCTTCATTCATTTCTAATTTATCTCTTTTTTTTAGGTTTAAATTTTCTGATTTTGTGTTAAAGGTATGTTATTTCTTTATACTTTTCATCTTATTTTTGTATTAGTTTTTTATATTTTGTTTTTTATACTTTTCTTCTTTTGCTTTTAGTTTTCTTCTCATTTCAATTTCTTTTTTTTTTAGATCTTTAGCCTTTCAGTTTTATGAATAGAGTATGCTTCTTTTTTCTTTTTTTTCTTCTTTATTTGCTTTTTATATTTTGTTTTTACTAACTTTATCTATTCTTCTTTATTGGTTTTGGATTTTAGTTTTCTTTTTGTTATCTTTTGTTTTCATTTACTTTCTCTTTCTTCTTATTTATCTGCCTTTGGTTTCTTCATTTCTTTATTTATTCCCTTTATTTTCATTTTATTTTCTTCATTTTTGTTTTATTTCTTTCACCTTTATTTCTTTTCATCTTCGTTTCTTCTCTTTATTTTTGGTTTTTTCTGAAATATCTTTATTTCATTCCCTTTTGTCTTTATTCTTGTTTCTCTTCACCTTTTTTTGTTCCTCTTCACCTTTTTTTCATTCCTCTTCACCTTTTCTTCATTCCTTTTCACCTTTTTTTTGTTCCTCTTCACCTTTTTTTCTTTCTCTTCACCTTTTTTTCATTCTCTTCTATCTTTATTTTGTTCTTTTATATATATATATATATATATATGTATGGAGTAATGTAGACATATCTCATTTTAATAGTCTGCTTTCATGGCCGATCTTAATATAATCCTTGAATACCAACTATTGGAAATTATATCTAGAATGAATCCTCTCCTATTTTCATAATATCCTCATTAACAAATTATTTATTTAGCCTATTTGACTCAATTAATGACCAAACTCATATTATATATCAACTAATTACTGCTAACAAACATTTATTTATGATTTATATAAAAAGATAATTCTCTCTACAAATATTAAAAAAGAAAAATAATTATATTTCTTCATATTATCATTGTTCACCAACTCAGTCCGTCGAGCAGTGAATTATGAATATCTTCAGGGAGACACTAGCTATGAAGTATTCCAATCAATTCCTTACACGCTAAAAGGCAGTGTATTTGATAATTGAAATGTATATTTATTAGTTGTAGGTACGTTAACAACTTATACAATAAGGCAATCTTATAACACTTGCAATTACAATTTTATTATAAACAACTTTTCTGAACTTCCTTTATTTTAAGCGAACTTTACAGAAACTTAAAAATTCTAAACGATGATGAATTGATATAGTAATGATATTAAATATACATCGTAATGATATCGATTTGCAAATGATATCATTATGATATCGCAATGATATCGGTACATTATTTATTTGATATATCAAAATGATATCGTAAAGATATTTACTTAAAGAAATATCGAATTGATATTATACTAATATTGTTATAACAATGATGATTTTTTTAAAAAAATGTGAACAAATACGTTATCAATATGATATCGTATCAACATGTATTCAGTATCAATACGACATCGTAAAACATCATCTTATAAATGTCAAATCGACATTAATTCAATATTGAATATTTAACGAATTAACATCATTTTGATATAGTTAAACAACAATAAAAATGTGAAACAAATACGATATAGATATGATATCGTATCGACATGTATTTAGTATCAATGACATCGTAAAAACATTATCTTATAAATATCAAATCAATATTAATTTGATATCATTAATATAACGAATCTATATCATTTTATCGTTAAAAGCAATAATTAATTTTTAAAAAAATGTGAAATAAATAAAATATCAAATCAATATCATATTAATTAATATTGATAAATTCAATACTAAATTTTAAATGTTTTTATATATATTTTATTAATTTGTAATTTAATTAAAATTTAATTTAAAATTTAATTTTAACTGAGATGATATAAAGTATTAAGAAAACCCGTTAAAATAAAAAATCTGTTAAATTTTTACATGAGACTATATACTTGTGTGCCACTTCTTTTTTCTAACATGCGATGATCATAACACCACCAATAGCAAATAAAAAAACTGAATTCTTCTTGACAAAATTTCCTAATCGGCTCAGACACTTACTTCACTAGGTATGACAATCTTGACAATCTCTTACTCATTGTTTAAAATATATATGATATTAGAACTAGATTTTTATTGGATAAAATTAATTAATTATTTGTAATTATTGTAAAATATAACAATCTTTCAGTAATTTTAATTAATTATATAGCTGTAAAATAAAAACTATTTTTTATCCAAATTCTGTTCGTGGTATCATGATCAGATCCTTGACATCCTCCTGAATTACAATTATGAATAAAATGTACTTTTTGCACATTATCTATTACAGTAATTGGAAAAATGCGCCTCCATTTATTCCCTGTTACTTGAAGGCGATAAAGTGGACATTTCAACAGTGAATGTTCAATTCCAGTATCTTCAAACCAATCCACAACAATAAAGGCATAATATTTGTCATTATTACCCTTATGGCGAAAAATCCCTTTGATGATTGCATAAGATTCTTCATGATCTTCTTCATAAATTGTGACAAAATCACCAAGATGTAAGTGGATTTTTGAAAGGACACTATTTTTTTCTTCAATGGTATATGATGCTAATTTGTACCAGCTAGTTGAAGAATTTATAAGAGCCATCTCGAACTTCATATCTACATAAGATAAAAACAGTTCAGTTTTAAAACCATGCTGCAAAGTAAACAGAAGGTTATTCTGATCCTCCTTTGCCATTTTTTTTTTTAAGGAAATGTTCGAGATAAAATTTACTGGGGATGTAACTAAATTAAAATTAGTAAATATTATGTATGCATATATGATATAATATATAATATACAATTTAATTTTACCTTCTGCATCATCATTCTGAGCTTGTTCTTCAATTGAATATTTATCTTCTGTAACGTACCAGTTCAAAAATAATTGACCAAGATTTGTGAACCCAGTACAAGGCCTATTAAATCTTGGATCAATACCACCATCTACTAAATGTCAAATTGCAAATATAGTATTATAACGCTTTAATAAATCCAAGTCTATGTTTTTGCAATTCATCTTCGGTACCATTCCCTTAAAAATATGATGTACCATCTCTTTTATACCAACCTGGGTATTAGTGAGTATTCCAAAGGTTTTAGCATGCATCAGAAGATGCATATTAACATGTATATTTGGTAAATTAACAAAATTTGCAAAAACCTAACATATAAAAAGAATATTATTGTTAGAATCATATTTAAATTATTCCACACTTTTTGAATTTCAATTCCATAACTATATCTTTGGAAGGATTGAAAACTCTTCTTCAAGATATTGTTGTAATTTCTTGTAGCTATCTGACGTAAATTCTTTATTAAAAACTGTCTTCATAGTTTTCGCAACATATACCCAACAAGATATAATGCTTTTTGGCACTAAATTAATTCAAAGTGCATCAATCCTTTGTTGAATAGCAACTGCTTCATTATGCTTAAGACTTGATTCCTTTAGAAACCAATTTAGCAAGAATGGCATAATCATAGCTAGTCTGAGAAGATCAGACATCATAAAACTATTATGATGAGAGATCGGATTTGGTAAATTACCTCACTTTTTTGGAATTTCAAAATTTTTCCAAATTTTAATGAAATCATCTTCTCCTTCTCGTGAAAATAATTCACAGGTTAACTTTAGCAGTTGCCCAATCTTTCTCGCGGTGGCATGATAAATGTCCTGCGGCGCTTGTAGATGCCTTTCCCTTTTTAATTTATCTAAAATACTAGGCAATTGTCTTAAACCATACTTTGTACAAAGTTGGTCTCTTCTTGATGTTACCGGTTCCTGAGAAATTTCTAAAATTTCTTCATTTGTAATATGATGGTAACGTAATGTTGTCACAGTATCCTGATTATAAGAACTCCATAATTCCTTTTTAATTGTACAGGTATGACAACCTTTATTTGCATTATGCCTAAATTATTTTTAAAAAATTTCAATAGTTGTTACAAATTATATCATTAAATTGTTTCAAGTTATATTATTAAATTATTAATTAAGTCGAAATACCTTAGTACTCCTGCCAAGTCATTACCTTGAGGTAAATCTGCCGTAACAACGCCTAAATCAGCAATTACCCATGCATTTTGTCCTTGAACAGTCATTATCTTACCTTTTTCAAGTTCTTTCATTTCTGAAACAAATGGTAGCATAAATTCGTCAAAATTGCCACCAAATGGAACAAACCCAAGAACAAAATGGTTTTTGATAAGTTTTCTTTGATGTGTTGGCATGTTGCCAAACTGTACATAGATACCACCTAAAGAATGATACACATTTCTAAACGTACCAAAATCATCATAATAAAGATCTAAAAACAGCTTATAAACTGGTATAGATGATGGCGGATCTCTGATAGAAATGTAATTAGAAGGATGTTGGTATGAAAGTTTCACATCACGAATGTGCCAACGGTCATTACATTTATAAATTACTTCGGTAATATGCAATAAATCTTCAGGAATGTTTTGGTGTTGAAACGTTATTAATATAGTCACTTTTTCTAGAATTTGAGAGGTCATGATAATTGGAAATGGTTCGTCTACCAACCAAACTTCCCCAACAAGAGAACGACGTTGTCTTGATAATCCTTTTAAATTTCCAGGTAAGTCATCATAATTCAGAATTTTTTGAATTCGTAACTGATAATCTTCATTATCATTTTTCAAAATTGCTTTTAATCTTCCAAATCTTCGATGACCATTATTATCGTTATAGTAGACAAAATCACCAGATCGGTATATTACTATTTTATCAAAAATAAATCAATCAATTTTGCTAACACATACCATAATTATATCAAACTACAGTACACCCTTACTATAGTGAATTTTTTTATAGCGAATAACTTACTATAACGAAGAAAAGTACGGGTACATATTTTTTAATAATTAAAAATTCTTATTATACCGAATTTTAAAGTAAAAATTCTCTAACTCGTAATACGAATTTAAATGTTAAGACAATTATAATAAAATGACCCTTCATATAGCGAAGAATTTTGCTATACCGAATTTTTAAAATATTACACAATAATTTAGCAAATTTTTGATCACATGAAATTTTATTTGAACAATTCGAACAATTCGAATTTGCCTTTAAAGGTTAGAATTTTTGTGATTAAAGTTAAAAAGGAAAATTATCATAAACAAGATCATGATTTATTTTTATTATAATACGGCAAATATAACCTTGATCAGTTAGTTCTTTTTTTTACACGTCACTATGCCCAAAACTAAAAGTGCACTAAATAAATATTCCCAAGCAAAAGGTAAAGATAAAATGAGAACTTTACCGAAAAGAGCATCTTTAACTATTGCTCAAAAGCATGAAATATGTTATAAAAAAATCAACGAACCTTATATAAAAAATAAAGAACTTGCGGAACTATATAATGTTAGTGAAGGATGCATTAGTGATACGTTAAAAAAATCACAAAAATGGCTTGAAATTGACCCTCAAGCACTCGAAGCCCAAGGGAAAAGACAAAATAAGTTGAATTTTCCAGAAATTGAAGAAGCTCTTACATTATGGGTATTGAAGGCTCTAGAAAATGGTGTTGATATTAGTGATCAGGTTTTACATGAAAAAGCTATAGCATTTGCTTCTCTATATAAAGTTGAAAATTTTAAAGGAAGTAATGGTTGGATTGGTGGATTTAAAAAAAGACATAATCTTTCTTGCTATTTAAAACAAGAAGAAGCTGCAAGCGCACCTCTTGATAAACTTGATGAATTCAGAAAAAACCTTCAAGATTTGATTCGTAATTATAGTCTTGAAGATGTTTTCAATTGCAATGAAACTGGTTTGTATTGGAAAATGGAACCCAAAAGGACGATCTCCAATAAACCTGTATCTGGAAAAAAACAATCTAAAGATCGGGTAACAATTCTCCTTTGTTCTAATGCAACTGGTACTGAAAAGCTCAAACCAGTATTCATTCACAAATATAAAAATCCTCGTCCTTTAAAGAATTTATCCAAAACATCTTTACCAGTAGAATATTATTGGAATTCAACAGCTTGGATGCAAGTTTCTATTTGGAATGATTGGATTCGCAAGTTTGATGCACAAATGAGATTAAAAGGAAGAAATATTCTTCTTCTTATAGACAATGCTCCTGTCCATGCTTTATATGAAGGTGTGGAATTGACCAATATAAAAATTGAATTTTTGCCTCCTAACACAACTGCACACTTACAACCATGCGACAAGGGTATTATAAATAGCTTTAAGGTACTAAAATTTCAATATAATTTTAATAATTAAGAAATTCTAACTTACAATATTTGATTTTGCAGGCACAATATCGAAAATTGCTCCTTCAAAATCGTATCAAGGCTTTTGACTTTCAACAATTAACAGGAAATAGTAAATCTCCAATCAATATCAAAAAAGCTATTAAATATGTTGTGTCAGCCTGGGATAGAGTTCTTCCTAAAACTATATTTAACTGCTGGAATAAAACGGGAATTTTGCCAGATGATACGAATTCTTATAACGAAATTGAAGAGAATAGGCATAATGAGACAGAAGAAAATGAATATAGAGAAATTCAAGATTTAATCAATAAGCTTGAGTATACACACCCTCTTACTGCTGAAGAATACATTAAATTAGACCAGGAGAATGAAATTGCCGGTATACCCCCATCTGAAGAGCAGATTGTTGCTATTCTTAAAGAAAATAATACTATGTCTGATGATGAAGGTGATAAAGATATTATTTCAGTAACGAGTTCTGAGGCCTTAATTGCATTTGATACAATTTTTAACTATGTAGAGCAAAATGATAGTCAAGATATTTTTGATAAAAGTGCATTAAAGGTAATGAAAAAAATTAGAAAAATTGTTTATAGAAATAATTTTTTTTCTAAAAAACAATCAAGTTTAGATTTATTCGTTACAGATAAAGGTAGTAAACTCAAGCCAAATAACACTGCTATTGATCCAGTTGATAATAATACTATGAACAGGGAAAGGGAAGGCGATAATAATATTATTGATATTGAAAATTTTGATTTTGAAGCTTTGTATTTTAATGAGTTTGATTTTTATAATTATGAAGAAGACCAAGGTTTTATTGAATATCAAATCGATGAGAATAGTCTTTATAAATGATGTATGACAGTATTACAGTACTCGTATCATACTCAATTAAGTAATAGTCATTGAGTAACAAAAATATAAAAAGTATTTGTATGTGAGTTCATAATAAATAACAAAGAACACTCGTTAATTGAATATAATTGGTTTTGTTTTATTGTTTTTTTATCTTTATTGCCAAATAAATTTGGTTTGTATTTAATAATAGTGTGATAATGCATTTATCACGTGATTATATGATTTTTTTAATATAACGAAAATCTTATGTTTATTCGTTATACACTATAACGAATTTTCTTACTATAACGAATTTTGATCTTCAGCCCACAAGATTCGCTATAGTAAGGGTGAACTGTATATTGTTTATTACCTTCTGATATTATTATTTCATTTTGTCCAAAAAATGGAGATTCTCCCCATAGAGTTCCATGCCAAAATTCTGATTTTGTTTCAGAATCAATGCCCGGTCCAAAATACATATGTCTCATCAGCATCAGATTGTTGAGAACACGCCATATAATTTCGCTAATTGAGAGTTGGTACAAAAGTTTTGAACCTCGTGAAGTTGACGGAGTTTTTTTTGATGAAATTTTAATAGGCTTTGTTATTATTGGTAGTAAAGGAAGACATTTTCTCTAAGATTGGAATCTTCTGATATTTTTTACTACATGAGTGGGCTCAAATTGAGGATTGTGAATGATGTTAGCAAGATCTTCATATGCTTTTGTAGAAATATTGTATTTCTGGAGCCAACAGAATAGAGCAGTAGTTGTATAATCATTGAAGTAAGGTGAAAATTCACCATCACAGGATGGTATCTCGTCTTTATCTAAAGCTTCAATAATTTGATGTATGTCGTTGTTCTCATTGTTGTTACCTTCCTCTTCTTCTTCATCGTTGTGGTCGTTGTGACTTTCCTCTTCCTCATCGTCATTGTGACCTTCCTCTTCTTCACCTTCCTCATTGAAATAATCTTCCTCTTCGTTATAATCTTCCTCTTCGTTATAAATCTTTCTCTTCGTTATAATCTTCCTCTTCGTCATCATCATCACCATCTTCATCTGATGATTCGTCAATTACATTATCCCTCAAATCTATATCATTATCATAATGCTGAAAATATATTGATTCATTGTCATTTCTATTAATGTCCTCCATATCGATGTTTTCAGATAACATTTCATTGTTATCTTCAGTTAAATTTGCTGTTGTCTCATTACGACTAGTATGAGAAAACCGATTGCGAATCTGAAATGGTTTTACAGAACTGCTGGTGGAGTGAATATATCTCTTTCTCATAACTAAATAAGACATAAATAGTTTTGTAGAATTGTTGATTTTTAACAAAATTTATGGTACTTTGATATAATTATAGTAATCTAATCTGATTAGAGAAAAAAAAGATAATCTAATCTAGGCTGTAATTTCACTAAATATACAAAAAAAAAAAAAAATAAATTACCGAAGTTTTACTAATATATAGAAGAATTCTTTCATGAAATCGGTATGAGAGGTCAATGTTCGATACGGTACACTGTTGAACTATCCGAATATAGATTAATTGTTGATTAGATGATCAATAAACATGTGCCAGAAAATGGAATTTTAGATTCAATCACACTCTTGTATCACTTAGAGCTGCAAATATTACATTCTTGACCTGTGCGACGTTACTGTCAAGACATTGACACGAGGATTGCCTTAGAGCCATATTTACATAAGCTAGAGACGTTTACCACATATTATGTAAAAAGTTTTTTTCTTATATTCACGCTTTACGTTATTATTTTATCATCAATATAAAAATGTTAAGATTTACAATATAATAATAATAAACTAAACAATACAATATAATCATTTAATTACATACTTCGCATTATTATTTGAAACATAGCTCTCATTTATATTCAAAATGCATTTATTCATTATTTGTTATTATCAATCGATCGAGATTCAAGCATCATCTCCGAACCTAATTAAAGCAAGGTCTGTTAATTAAATAATCTCACTAATATTTATTTGTATTTTGTACAATAGTATGTATTATATCAGCAATTATGGCTGTAAAAGGTTATGTTTACTGCGCTTAATCAAAAAAGGAAGTGCAAATTTATCTTAGATAAACATCTGCAGATTCTTATTGAATGATGTAACGATAGTCCTATTTGTTCATAAACAAATACTTTAGCAACTTACAAATAAAAATTTCCTTTTGTTAAATAAGTAAATCTAAATTTTCCTTTCATTAAATAAAAATTTCCTTTCGTTATGTAAATATGTCAATATGTTAAATAATTAAAATTTAAATTTTTGTATAATTCAAATCGATTCTATTTTCAATTCTAAACAAATCGTCTCCCCTTGTAAGATTGTCACGAAATAAACATCTCAATATGGTATAATCTCAATATATACCGTATAAATTTGGAAATGCAAGGTCAGCTCGGGGGTTTGGGAATTGGGATGAGGTCTCTTATTTATATTTTACTTTGTTCGAATTTTTGTATCTCAGAATTTTTGTATCTTGTATCTTTATTTTTTGCTATGTCCAAACGTAAGGCAAATCAAGAGACAGCAGGTATGTAACTTTATAAAATATAATTATAATAAATTTTACTTTGAGAATAAAATGATACTGAAAATATGTATAATAGTACCAATTTCGAAAAATCAAAGTCTAAGTCAAAAAGCGAAGAAAAGGAGGGAGACCAATATTAATGATGTTGATCAATTCATTTCAGGTAAATATTATATACATATCATATATGTGTGTGGCCTTAATATTTAATAATATATTTAAATCTTTAATTAAATGATATACTACTAAATAATAGGTTTAGCTTCTAACCGAAGAAATAATGATGAAAGAGAAGATGATGATGGAAGAGAAAAAGATGATGGAAGGAAAGATGAAAAAGAAAGAAAAGATCGCGAAGAAGAGAAAAGTGGTAATTCAGATAACGATAGTGATGATCATGATAGAGATAAAATAAATATGACGGATGATAAACTCGTAAATTTGGATGAACCCATTCCTGTTGGGTTTAAAAGTAATTTAGAAATATGCAATTTTCTCGTCGCCCATCCACATATTCTTCATCTAGCAAATAAAATGTTAGAAATGGATTCCAGTTCTGGCTTGACGTCTTCAACGTCTAGTGCTGATGTTAGTGCTAAATATATTTATTTTGTACCCAATTCTTTAAAGTAAATAACATATCTTTTAATATTTAGGATAATGCTCGTCTTTGGGACGAATCCATCAAATGTCTCTTTCTTCGTACCCGCAACTCGCGTGGAGAGATATTTGATGAATTAATTAAAAAAATTTTTAAGGTTCAAATTTACAGTACAGAAGGAAAAAATTTCTTAGAGAAAACTCGTCAAGCCTTTGCTGACTACCGTAATAAACTTAATCAAAATATTGAACATGAGATAAATGAATATAAAAATATTAGAAAAAATAGGTATATTTTATTTTATTGTTTGTTAATATATCTTATATCTAATGAGTTTATTGTTATGTTAATAAAAAATAATTAACTGTAGAGCGATCACTGGTAGCCTGTCAAATAAAGAAGTAAAAGACTATGTTGATGAACATTTTGTTCAAAAACTCTTGAATCGACAGCTCGCTGCTATAAATCTCTCTGAAATGAAAAAGATTGGTAGCTTTGATACGTTAATAGATTTTATAAGAGAAACCTTCAAGGTTTCTTGGAATGGCAAAGATCTATCTGCCGTTAAGAACTTGGATAGTATTACGAAGGATATAATTGTTCCCTCTCGAAGTGGCAACAGGATAGTAAATTCTTTGGAACATGTAAGTCATTTTTATTTAACACATTACGTCTTTATTCATAAATATTAATAAAATTAAATTATAGATTTAGTAGCGCTCTTTAATTAATCATCAATAAATGATTTTTGCGCTATAAAATTTAAAAATATTTTAATATTCACTAATTTTTTCAATTAAATCAATAAATATGGTCATATAAATAAAATACGCATGTTAATAGTCATACATTGTAAGTTTTTTGCTGGACTTGTAATTTCAATGTTACGAATTGTAATATGTCCCATATTTGATTTCCATTTTCAAACTAAGTGATAATCATGTATTTCATCTTAATAAGTATAATTCTAGAAGGTTTAAGTTTAGAATGTCTTACATATTACATAAGCATAATCCTCGTTTAACGCGCTCAATATTTATTAATTCCTTTTAAACGTTCAAAAATTAACACATTAAATCAATCACGAAAAGTAAAATAAATCAAATTTTTTTTTTCACATTAGAAAATATCGTAAAAAATGTGGTAAAATATTATGAGTAAATAAAGTTAATTTTTTGCGTAAAATTTTTAATCACTTTTAATGGCTAATTTTTTTTTTTGTACAATGGGAAACAATGGAAAATCGACATTTTAATCACTTTTAATGGACAAGAGATGGAATTAATTTTCAAAATTCTATGAATTTATGATGTAATATCATGAATTAATGAAATCATTTTAATTTAAAAAGGAAAAAATAATTGAAATGGCGTAATCAGAATTGTTAGAAAAAATAATTGAATGGCGTAATTAATTGTTAGAAAAAAATAATTGAAATGGCGTAATTAGAATTGTTAGAAAAAATGATTGAAATGACGTAATTAGAATTATTAGAAAAAATAATTAAAAAATGGAACTTTCTCACATTTTTTAATTTTTTAATTATATATTTCTTGTCTTATATTCACTCATATATAACAAATTTTTGTCAAATATAATATCGCAAAATTTCAAAAATTCTAATAATGTCTTCAAATAACACAAATACAACATCATCAACTTCTCGCGATCCTTCAACCTCATCTCAACATCGTACTGATAACGCCGAATCTTTATCTAATTCTACTTCTCCTCGCAGCACCTCCACCAACCGGGTAGAATGGACAGATGAACAAATCGCTGCACTCATTGAGCAGCGGAGGTCACGAAATTACAAATATTATTACCAAATTCCAGGGCGCAGCAGAAAAAAATTCTGGAGATCAGTAGCAGAAAATGTTAATAATACTTGTGGATGTAACTATATAGGACAACAATGCCAGACGAAGTTCAATGGGCTCGTTACTAACTATCATGTGAGTTAAATATTAATAAATAAAAATTTGTGTAATATTAATGACTTTAAAATATTTTAGGATCAATTATTGGTCATTGCCAATGACCCTAGAGGCGTGAGGAGTCGCCCAGGAGCGGTGTTCTTTGACATAATGAACACCTGCTTCTGGGAAAGACCGGGTAAGAATTCTAATTGCTTTATATTTATTTAGAATTATGTATTCCAATATTATTTAATATGTTTCTAGATGATCAATTTGTACAAGCTTCAATCGGAGTTAGCTGGACTCAAAATCGAAGAAATCGAAGGAATAGAAGATGTATGTAAATTATAAAAAAAATTTAATCAAGTTATAGATTTTTTTATTGATTTTCTTAATCAATTTATAGCCTGAAGCAACAACAATAGCCAGAATACCGTGGATAATAATGATACTATCGATAATGGTAAGTACAAAATTTTTTTCCTTTTTTCACCTATGAAATTTTTCTAAAAATTTTTTCTTTTATTTGATGCTAAACCTTAACTGTTAATAGTTTGATACAATAATCAAATAATGCTAAACTTAATAATTTGATACAAAAATAATGCAAAACCTTAATAATTGATACAATAAAGCCAACATTTAACAAATAAAGTTTTTTTTGTTAATTCGTTATTAATAAAATTTTAAAGTGATGAGAATTTAATTGTACTTGTGTGACCAACTCAGTGAACTTGCCCCTTAAACATTATTGAATTCTACATATTAAATTACGTCATTTTCTATCATCGATTTTCTCTAGCACATTTAAAATTTCCAATTTAGTATGTTTTCCATTCCTATGATGAAAGAAAAAGCTTTTCCTGGTATAATCCTTTAGTCAAATATATTTTATATCTTCGTGAAATGGATTCATAAAAGGTTCCTTTCTTCATGTTGACGTATCAGGCCTGTTTCATATAAATATTCCTCCTTTTCTTAAAACTGTTTCCACTTTTCCTTTCCTCTCTTATAGGTTTGCATTTCTCTGCATGCAGAGATTATGAGTCATGATTTATTTTCTGAAGTATCGACTACAATTATTTATCTTCTTTATTATATCTTATACAGAAATATGAGCCGTCGCAAGCCTCACAAATCACAGGCCGCAAAGGCAAAATTGGTACATCGTTTCAGAACAAAAATATTGAAGAAGAAGCGAAAGGGAATTTATGAAATAGGTGGGTGAATACCACGGCTTTCCGTACATAGTCTGGCCTGGGTTTAAGCTTCTAAAATGGCTACTGTGAACTCGCCTTTCAGGTTGATATTCTTAATGGTCCTGTAAAGTACCTGAATTATTGGACTGTCGGGTGCCTAGCCTTTGCTTTAACATGGCTCTCCTGCTGGGTGAGTTGATCATAACTGACCCCACCTTCTGCTATTCCTCTTTAATCCCTTCCCTCTGCAGGTTATGTTGAAGCTCTTAAGAAAAGAATCAATCAACTAGAAGAGAAGGTAAAAGCCTTGGAAGAGGAAAAAGTTTGGCTTTTTTTTGAAAGGAACGAAGCAATATTAAATATAAATCAAAAGGATGCCAGAATCAGGGCTTTGGAAATGGATCAAGAGCTAACAAGACGTATTGGATTGAAAAAGAAAAGGAATTAGGTTTGTTATTAAAGTCTATTATCAAATTATATATAATTCTTTATTAAAGTACCTGACGAATCCTAACCAATTAATTAATTATCAAATAGCAATCTATCTATGAAAAAATCAAAATTATAAATAAACTTATAATAAATTTCTTATCTTCAAATATAAGTTGATACTTTTAATTGATAATATAAATACTAATAAGTGCGAAAAGTGTTTCAATATAATCAACCGATCCCGCACCTAATTATTTGATAACTTGCACGCGAAAACCCAATCAGACTTTTTGAACACTTAATAGGTCTCGCCGAAGGAAATGACAAGGTTGATTTATATATATTCATTTTCGCTCTTGGATTAAAAAATTTTAATAAATAACTAATAATCAAGTTTATTACTAAGATAGCATAGTAATTTAATTATTATTAGAGAAATTGTTGATTTTATAATTTCTTATTTTAGCGTTAACATAAATAATCTTTAAATCATTAAAATAACAACTGAAATTTCATTCTTTTTTAAAAATTCATAAATGTCTTCCGCGGTCTCGTTTTCACCAGTGGACATAGCAAATATTTTGTGTAATGAAGAAATGACTAAAATTTTGGTTAAAATTAACCAATAAAATTACATTGATCCTCATGCATGATGTAATAAAAATCGCTTTGATTACATGCATGTGATATCTAAAAATAGCTAAAATTTGGTTTATTAATGCGTGATTTTTTTTTTTGTTTATTTTTCAAAAATACACGTCTCTCTTCTTAAAAATATTATATTTGTCTTATATTTTAACACTTTACGGTATTTTCTTCTTCTCTCTTTTATCCAAGTATACTTTACTTATCTTTTACAATATTAACAATACTTTGGCATATTAGTTTATATATTTGATATAGCCACCAACATGAAGACCGTTCGCCAAAAAACGTATAAGACAAAAAAATAAATAGTGAAGCCAAATATTACTATTTTAACACTTTACGGTATTTTCTTCTTCTCGCTTTTATCCAAGTATACTTTACTTATCTTTTACAATATTAACAGTACTTTGGCATTTTAGTTTATATATTCGATATAGTCGCTAACACGAAGACCGTTCGCCGAAAAATGTATAAGACAAAAAAACTACTTTTAAATAAATAGTGAAGCCATTAAGCAGGTATGAAAATGGGATATACGCATATTTTTCATATTTTTTTGGACTCTACCATATTCGTAAAGTCTACTGGTTCTGTAGGAGGGATTGGTTATGTACTTTCTTTACAATAGGGTGTAGTTTGAGTCTTTCTTTGTTAGACTGTGGTATTACTTAAGGAAATTAGAATGTATTCTCAAATGCTATATTCAAATTGCTGAATATATTTGAAGCTTTCTTTTGTAATATTTGCTTAGCTCGGAGGAAAATGTTGTGAAATAGGGCTGGATATTTTATGACATTTTCTGCCGCCAATTACTTTGTCCGGGGTGGCGTCAGTCGTAGCAGCCAGCATTTTTTTTTTTATAATATTATGTTTTAAGAATTAACACTTTCAAAATTTAAAGAGCTAACGTTAAAAATATTATCATTTTTATTTTTTCTCAAAATCCTGGAGATTACCTGCTCTAACTATTATCCCAAGGTTATGTATTAAATTTAAAATTTAAATATATTTTATAAAGAGTATATTATATTAATCATAATTGTTTTTTTTATATTTTTTATTTTTTTAAATTTACCCTTAGCGATTGGATCCTACTTATGTATAGAATAAAAGGAATAAGATGTATTCACTCATCACATGAAAAGAAAAAAAAGAAAAAGGAAAATGTGACCCCCTTTTCGTTCTCCTTTCAGTTTTTGTTTCTTTTTCCTTTTATTTCTCTTTCTTTGTCTCCCTTTCTTTTCATTTCATCTTTTTCCATCAATATTCTTTATCATTTCTTTTTGATCTTGTCTCCTTTTTTCTTTTTGCCTTTGTTTCGTTTCCATTTTGTTTTCATTATTTATCATATCTGACCCATCCACTCTATTCACATTGAATATTACTTCACTTCTCAGGTGTTGTTGTTCTGTTAGGTGTGCGCCTTAGTAGACGTTAGTAAACCTGTATGGTGAAAGCGTGATCAGAAACTCTAGGGAGAAAACTAAAACTAAAACCAAAACTAAACCAAAACTAAAACCAAAACTAAAACCAAAGCTACTAAAACTAAAACCCTAGAGTACTGCGTAAGGATCTGCTAGGAATCGGTACCTAATGTTGAACGGATACCTTTATTTTCTTCTTTATTTTCTTATTATTATTATTGATGTAAATTATTATTATTAATGTAAATTATTATTATTAATGTAAATTATTATTATAATGTAATAAATATAAAATCATTTTTTATGATGTAATTTATGAAATTACTATGATGTAGTTATGATATCAAATAAATGTTATAATACTTTAGCGATGTTAATTTAATATTAATATGATATTTCTATGATATAGTTATGATGTCGAGTAAATATAAAAACATTTTCGTAATATTAATTTGATGTTAATGTGATATCGCTACGATATAGTTACGATATGGTTTTAAAGTATGGGATGAATGAGAAATTAGGAAGTTTTTAAATTTCAAAGTTTTACAAACAAAAATGGCAAGATCTGTCTTGTGAAGCTATTTTAAAAATTTTTTTTTGTAGCTTCTTTTCTAAGTTTTGGACGAGTCCAAAGCCTTTTCCAGACTCTATTTCAAAGATTAAAGGTTCTGAATGTTAAAGAACAGCCCTGGACTCTCCACTTTAAAGGATAGAGATCCTTAACGCTGAAGAATAGTTCTGGACTCTTCATTTCAAAGGTTAGAGTCCTTAACACTGAAGAATGGCTCTGGACTCTCCATTTCAAAGGTTAAAGCCTTCAAGTATATTAATTTATTTAACAAACATTATAAACGTTTGATTTTTATATTTTTTTAGGTCTGGAAACCAAAGTACAGCTCTGGACTTTTTTTTTATTATTTTTAATTTTTTTTGGGGTTTGAAAGCTAAAGTACAGCTCCAGACTTTTTTATTGATTTAATTTAATGAATGTTAACTAACATTTAATTTCTTTTTCTTTTTTTAGGTCCAGAATTTCATTTCAAGGCAGACCACTAAGTAAAAAAAAAATTCATTTTTTTTTGTATTTTAGCGAAATGTTAGTAAAGTTTCACTTTTCTTCTTTTTTTTAAGTCTAGAACTCCATTTAGAAGCAAACCACTTCAAGTAAAAAAAAAATAAGTTTTTTTTTTTGTATTTTAGCGAAACATTAGTAACATTTTGCTTTTTTCCCTTTTTTTAGATCCAGAACTCCATTTTAAAGTGGGCTACTTTAAGAGTAAAAAAAATTCATTTTTTTTTTGTATTTTAGCAAAATGTTAGTAATGTTTCACTTTTCTTCTTTTTTTAGATCTGGAACTCCATTTTGAGGCGGACCACTAAGTAAAAAAAAAATTCATTTTTTTTTTGTATTTTAGTAAAATGTTAGTAATGTTTCACTTTTCTTCCTTTTTTTAGGTCCAGAACTCCATTTTGAGGTGGACTACTAAGTAAAAAAAAAATTCATTTTTTTTTGTATTTTAGCGAAATGTTAGTAACATTTCGCTTTTCTTCTTTTTTTAGGTCTGGAACTCCATTTTGAGGTAAACCACTAAGTAAAAAAAAATTCATTTTTTTTGTATTTTAGCGAAATGTTAGTAACATTTTGCTTTTATCCCTTTTTTAGATCTGGAACTCCATTTCGAAGTGAACCATTAAGTAAAAAAAATAATTTTTTTACTTTAATTTCAACGAACATTAACTAACATTCATTTTTTTTTAGGTCTGGAAGAAATGGACCTTGGTATTTTGAAGGTAAAGAAAACTTTGAAATAAATTTTTTTTTATTTTTATCTTACGAAATATTACTAATGTTTCATTTCATTTTTTTTAAGTCCAGAATTCTAATTTGAAGTGGACCAAGGTATTTTGAAGGTAAAGAAACTTCAAAATGATTTTTTTTTATTTTGTTTTTACTTCAATAAATGTTAACTAACGTTTATTTTAGGTCCACATGAAGCTCAGACTTTATTCGAAAGTAAAGCCTTCAATTTTTTTTTGTTTTTATTTAATGAATGTTGATTAACATTTGTTTTATTCTTTTTTAGATAGATGAAGGATATTTTGAGGATATGAACTTTGAAAAAAAACTCATTTAATTATTTTGTTTAATGAACATTGTTAACGTTTAATTTTATTTCTTTCTTTTATTTAATGAATGTTTACTAACGTTTTTATTTTTTTTTAGTCTAAGAAACTGAGTATTATTGATACCAATTTCAAAGGTAAAACTTCGAATTTTAATTTTTTTTTGCTTTTTTTTATTCAATGAACGTTTACTAACATTTTTTATTTTTCTTATTCTTTCTTTTTGTAGGTCTGTGGTTGGATTCCTAGAAGAAATTTCTAAGATAAATAATAATTTTTTTTTTATTTTTATTTCAACAAACATTAATTCACATTCGTTTTTATTTTTTTAGGTCCAGAACCTCTTTTAAGACAAACTAGTTATTTAAAGGTGATAAAAAAATGAAATTTTTTTGTCTTATTTTAGCAAAATGTTTACTAATGTTTTGATTTTTTTATTTTATAGGCTCACAGCTTTCTGGATGCTAACAAAAGATGGGGAAGAATTAAAGTCAGAGGTAGTAAAAGGAAAGTGGAAGAATGACAAAGAGAAAAGCCTCCTAAATAGGTACTTACTTTCAAAAATTAATTTTTTTTTATTGTTAATGAAACGTAAACTAATGTTTCAGTTTTCTTTCTTTTTTTTGTAGGTTCACGGCTTTCCAGACGCTTTCTGATAGAATTTTGAAGGTAAAACTTTAATATTTTTTTTATTTAAATGATAATATTTCACTTTTCTTTAGTTGGATCGAAGAAGTTAAAGTTATTTGTTGAAATCAGACCAACTGGAACAATGTCTAAACCATTAACAACAATATAATTTGAATGTCTGTAAAGAAAAGAAAAGGAGACTTTTAATTAGTGCATTTAGTTAGCAAATAGGATAGTTTAGTATATGTACTGTACTTTTAAATTTGTAAATATATTTAATTAATAAATTGATATTAGTTAATATTAAGTTAAAACACTGCCTAATTGTAAATTTGCATTAGTATTTTTGAAAAATTTTGCAGGTTTTATTTGTAAAAATGGTTACAAATTTTTTAGTATTTGCAGATTTGCGCAGAAATCCATGAAATTTTTCAGTGCTGTGCATCGGCATGTACTCAGATTTGTGCAGAATTGTATTCTGCAGAATTGTGCAAATCTGCAACTAAAATTTTTTTTGATGACATAAATATCCAATAAAATTATAATTTTCAGTAAAAAATTGTTAATATTGTAATAATAACATTAAACCAATAACTGTGATGTACCATTATTTTTACCATTACTTAATGGTAACTGTTTCATGGTATACGTATCTGAGGCAGACGGCTGTTTACTTATTGAAATATTTATGATAACGTTAGGTATAAATAAGTGTTCTTTAGGTTTAAAAGTGAAATCTGTACATATATATTATAATAACTTGTATCGTTAAAATAAAATAAAATATTGACGTGTTTTAACATTTATAAAAAGTTTTCAGACATAATTTATTACATAATACACCCCTATAAAAAACTAGGTATGTTTTTTACAAGGTTTTTATATGTTTCTTTTCCTTATAAAAAATGTATTATAACGGTCTGTTAAAAAGATATGGGAAAATGCACAATTCTGTATTACTAAAAATATGGAATTTACACAATTTGGCCATGATTTGTTTACAGAATTTACAAGATTTGATCATTGAATTTATACGATTTGTTCGTGAAATTTACAAGATTTTGTAATTAATTCGGCTAAAATTATAAATAGTACAGGTCAAATTTATAATTTAATTTTGGCTGAGTTTATAAAATAATACAGGTCAAATTCATAATTTAATTTTGGTTGATAATTATAATTATTTTTATTATATATTATAAATAAATTTAAATAACAGTACACTTGTAAATTATAATAAAATAAAAAATACAAATATATTATGAAAACACTATTATGTAGTATTATAAATAAATAACAAAAGTAAAGGATATTAGTATAAATAAAAAAACGTTAGTATAAGAGAATAAAGAATATTATTGTTAGTAATATTTAAATAGTAAAAAGATAAAAATGTACCATTAATAATATAATATAAGCAAGTATATAATATTAGTAATATTAGTATGAAAAATAAAATAATATTAAAAATAAAAAAAAATGTCATGCATTAGTAATATTTAAAAATAAGTAATTATTAGTTAAATAATACATTTTTAAACCTTAGCTATTAGTGTTAAAAATAAACCTTCTCGCTATAAATATTAAAATATTAAAAAATATTAATAAAAAAATAACAAGAATAAAATATTAAGAGAATAAAAAAAAGTGCAAGAGAAAGAAAGACACAAACTTATTAGATCTGTTCAATTCTGATTGATCAGGTTTTTGATCGCAAAATCTGTTGACTAATCTGAACATGTGATCAAAATCAGAATTGAGTTGGCTGATCACTGATCGCAAAATTTCTGACAATAACCAACTAACACGTTAGTTTTTACTTATTTTAAATTGCGATCAAAGATCAAAATAATTCTACATTAGGCCAGTTCATAATTGATTGATCGGCATTTTTGATCAGGTTATACTAAATTTGTGACAAATAAAATTCATCTTGAAAATGATCAACTAACCGATTTTTTGACCCACTAAAAACATAGATTATCATGATCAAGTCGATAAAATTAAGGTAAAAAGACATATAAAAAACTTATATTAGATGCGTTTTTTTTTTCTTATTTCTTTTTTACCAATAGAATTTTCAAAAGATCCTTCAAATAACCTCAAGTAAATACTTTACATATGAAAAACAAATTACTAAGGCCAATTACGTCTAGAAATTTACATCCTTTGCCTTTTACTGGGATTTTTGAACAAAGTAACATAAATTTATACCAAAATCTCTTACCAATAAGGCAAAGTTTTGTTGTTCCTAATTTTTATATACAAAATGGAAGTAGTTTTGCTCAATGCTTTTCTGGACCTAACTATTTTGAACAAGAATCTGCGGAGTTACAAAGATTAGAATTGATTCAAAAAGAAAATAATGCTAATTATGATAAAGCTTCAAATGTAGTAATTAATTATCAACAAGAGAAAGAAAAGCTTAATGATGAATAAGAATCAATAGTGAATAAAAGTATTTTATTAATTTTTTAATTGTAACTTATTTGTTTATTTTAATTAAAATTAATTTCAGGATGTTAATAATAAAAAGAAATCTGCAAATAAGCGTAAATCTGATAATGATGGTGAGTTTAATAACAATTGACAAGTCAATGAAGTTGATATTTTACTTCAATACATTGCAGATAATTTTGATGAGTATTCAAAAGATAATAAAACTAAACTATTTAACAAAATGTCAGTAAAGGTACTAAAAAATAAGGAGGCTAATGCTATTAAAAGCAAGTTAGCAAGGATGATCAAATACTATGATGAAATTAAAGCTTATAATGAAAGATCTGGTATAAAGAGAAAAGACTGGGATTGGTATGAGAAAATGGATGCCATTTTTGGTACTCGTAAAAATATAGCAACTTCTTTTATAGTAAATAGATCTACTGATATTTGATGACAAACATTTTTCAGGTATGGAACCCAAAATACCTAAAAAATCAAAAAAAATAATGTAGACGCCATTGCTGTAGCTAAATTGTTCTTTCGTTTCTTTGATCTTCCCATTGTTCTTTTTATTTGTTTTATTCTCCTATTATTCTTTCGTTTCTTTAGACCCCATTGTTCTTTTATTCCTTTGATCTTCCCATTGTTTTTTTTATTCTTTTTGTTCTATTATTCTTTCATTTCTTTTGATCCTTCTATTATTGTTTCTTTTGTTCTTTTGGATCTTTCCATTGTTTTTTCATTCTTTTTTGTTCTCCTATTGTTCTTTCGTTTCTTTTTATCCTTCAATTATTCTTTCATTCCTTTGATCCTTCCATTATTGTTTCCTTTGTTTCTTTTGATTCTCCCATTATTCTTTCGTTCCTTTTGATCCTCCCATTATTGTTTCCTTCATTCCTTTGATTCTTTCATTCCTTTTGATCCTCCCATTATTCTTTTGTTCTTTTCCTTCTTTTTCATTCTTTTTGTTCTTTTGACCCACTTTTGTTTTTTACCTTCACCCTTCATTCTTTTCATTCATTTTTGTCTCTTACTTTATTTTTCATTTCTCCTCCTTTTTTTTTCATTTTATTATGTTCCCCCCTCCTTTCATTTTACTTCATTATATTTCCCTTTCTTTTCTTTAGCTACTTTATGTTCCTCCTTCTTTCTTTTATCTCTTCTTGTTTTCCACTTCAATTTTTCATTTCTTTGCATTCTTTACTTCATTTATTTCATCTCTTTTCATTTTCCTTTTCCTTCATCCCTTACTGTTTCTCACCTCATTTTTTTTGTTTCTTTTGCTGCCCATTTCATTTCTTTCATCTCTCTTTGTTTTCCATTCATTTTTTTATACCTTTTTATTCCTCTGTTCTTTTCCATTCACTCCTTTATTTCTTTTATCACTCTTTGTTCCTCAATATATTTCTGTTTCTTACTCTCCTTTTTATTGTTATTTCTATTTTTATTAATACATTCCTTTTCTTCAATTTAATTATATTTATTTAGTATTTCCTGTTAAAAATAATTTTTTTTATTTATTTTTTTAATACAAGCTTTTAAATAAATAAACTGTTTTTAACATTACTATAAATGTATTTTATTTAGTATTTAGGTTTTATTACATAAAAATTACTTCAAATAAATATTTTTTCGTGAAAGAATTAAGTTAAGAAACGGTAAAATAAAGAAATAATAATAAAAAAAATTTCTAATCATGATTGTGGAATTGTGTTACAGAATTTATAAAAACATTATACAAATCATATGCAAAATGTAAAAAGTAATTTATCATTGTTCTTGAATGATCTACAATTGCGCAAGCATGTATATCAAACTGTCAAAACTCCCAAAAATACATAATTCTAGTATGTGTTTTTTTAACCAAAAACTATCTCTTCATCTGTAGACCTTCACAGGCAAATTTGCTTGTAAATAAAATTTTCAGTCGTCTAGTGATCATAAAAAAAGAAATATGAATCTGATAGTGGTAATCTCATATCTTTAAGTGTGATAGATCTATTGCGCACAATTATATAATTTATATTTTTTCAATTTGTGGCTGAACTACCATACCTAGAAATATGTAATTATCACCATTGGATTTGTCTTGATGAGATGGTTCCAATAAGCCTATTTCTTCTTATTATAATCACTAAATAGCACTTGGAAATTCAGTAGGTAAATTTGCTGGCTAAATTTTATGTAAAATTTCTAATCTATCTAGTAACATAAAAAAATGAACCGTTAATCGTCAAATTTTATTTGAAAGCAAATAGTATACGAAATTGTGATACAGAATTTTATTTATGGTTATGTCATCGATCTTAATATGGTTAAGTTTATTATGCTTTCAATCTTTAGTTGCACTAAGATTCCTTAAAATACTATAAAATAATGGACTATTCCCTAATTTAGAAACTTAGCATGTTTTTTTTTGCTCATACTCCTTAAAAAAAAAATCATGCTCTAAAAAAAAAAATATACTCCTTAAAAAAAAAATGTAATTTTTTCCTCACACTACTCTGCTTTACTGCTTTATTATTTTGCTTTTAAAATAAAAGAAATACAAAAAAAATAAAATGGTCTTAAAAGCTTTCTGAATTTCTTCTCAGAAAATTAGTGAATGAATAAGAAAAGTTCATTAAAAAACTTGCCATTCATATAATAATTTACAGTAAGTAAAATAATAATATAAAAATATGGTAAATTTTTATTATTTTACATAAAATATATTTAACAAGAGATAAGGTATAAGGATAAGATTTACATGGCCCTTATAAAAATTTCTATTTTATAATTGGCAGTAGCAACGGTTTCAACAGCAGCTGCAACAATAACAGCTGCAATAACAGCTGCAACAACAGTTATAACAATAGTGCAGCAGCAGCAACAACAGCAACACCACAGCAACAATCATGGCAACAGCAATAGTGACAGCGATAGCAGTCCAGTAATAGAATTTATCAATTTAGTATAAAATAAATTTTACTATTTATTCAATAAATAAATTCGTATAATGTTTTTTTTTAATTAATATTTTTTTTTTGATAAATAAATTCGTGTAATGTTTTTTTTAATTAATATTTTTTTTGATAAATAAATTTGTATAATGTTTTTTTTAATTTAATTTTTTTTTCAATAAGTAAATTCGAGTAATGTTCAATTCGTATAATGTTTTTTTTAATTAATAAATCAATTTAATAAAATTTGGATATATATATATATTATTTTTTTAATAAATTCGTATAGTAATTTTCTTTTTATATATTTTTTTTTAATAAATAAATCCGCGTATTATTTTTTTCAATAAGTAAATTCATATAATATTTTTTTTTAGTAAATTCATATAATGTTTTTTTTTAATTAATATTTTTTTGATAAATAAATTCGTGTAATATTTTTTAATTAATATTTTTTTGATAAATAAATTCGTATAATGATTTTTTTTAATATAATTTTTTTTTTAATAAGTAAATTCAAGTAATGTTTTTTTATAAATCAATGCGTATAATGTTTTTTTAATTAATATTTTTTTTTGACAAATAATTCATATTATGTTTTTTTTTCTAATATAATTTTTTTTTCAATAAGTAAATTCGGGTAATGTTTTTTTTAATTAATATTTTTTTTTTTTGATAAATAAATTCATATTATATGTTTTTTTTTAATGTAATTTTTTTTTCAATAAGTAAATTAGTGTAATGTTTTTCTTAATAATTTTATATAATGTTTTTTTAGTAAAACAATTTAATAAAATTCGGGTATATATATTATTTTTTTTTTTAATAAATTCGTATAATTTTCTTTTTATATATTTTTTTTTAATAAATAAATTCGTGTATTATTTTTTTAATAATATTTTTTTTTGATAAATAAATTCACATATTATTTTTTTCGATAAGTAAATTCGTATAATGTTTTTTTTAATATAATTTTTTTTTAACAAATAAATTCGGGTAATGTTTTTTTTTAATAAATCAATTTAATAAAATTTGGATATATATATTATTATTTTTAATAAATTCGTATAATTTTCTTTTAATATATTTTTTTTTTAATAAATAAATTCGCGTATTATTTTTTTTTTCAATAAGTAAATTCGTGTAATGTTTTTTTTTTAATTAATATATTTTTTTTGATAAATAAATTCGGGTATATTTTTTTCTAATAAATCAATTCGTATAATGTTTTTTTTAATAAATCAATTTAATAAAATTCAGATATATATTATTTTTTTTAATAAATTCGTGTAATTTTCTTTTTAATATATTTTTTTTAATAAATAAATTCGCATATTATTTTTTTCAATAAGTATATTCGTATAATGTTTTTTTAATAAATCAATTCGTATAATATTTTTTTTAATAAATCAATTTAATAAAATTTGGGTTTATATATATATTTTTAATAAATTTGTATAATTTTCTTTTTAATATATTTTTTTTTTAATAAATAAATTCGCTTATTATTTTTTTTTAATAAATAAGTTTGTATAATGTTTTTTTTTAATAAAATTCAGATATACTGTATATATATATATATATATAGATCAAAATAGAGGTTCTGGGACAAGATTTCCGAATAGGTATAATTAGTGTAAGCCTCTCCCAGCTTATTTTCCGATATACGAAATTTATGTAATTTTTTTTTAACACAAAATTTATTTTCAAGACCAGGAAACATATCGAAATACGATATTGAATTTAAGTTTTAAATCAGGCTGGGGCTCAAATCCTGTTAACATATCTTCTTATCCAAATTTTTAGTTTCAAGTTAAAGGAGATAACCATCTTTGTTAACGTGCTGGCCTGATTTTAATCTCAAATAATATAACGAAAAAAGTATGTCATATTGCTTGCCTCTTAGGAGAACGCTGAATACCGAGAATTGAAGTGTCTGAGTGTATTCAGCGTTCAACCTGTCAAGCATAATTTGCATACTATATTTTTATGTTATACTAGAATTAATTCTAAAGCTGATTCATTGATAAAATCAAAGGGTACCCAAATTTTTTTCATATGACTTAGCAAAGCTAAGTCATACGAAAAAATGGATAACAGGAAAGAGTTCTAAATATTATTCTACTTTATTATAGCATACAAATAATTTCACAATACGCAGAAAACCATTCTAGACCCATTTTATTAAGAAAAACATATGGTCAAATAAGTCATACAAAAAAAAATTACACCTATAAGTCTCACCTCTAAATTATACGAAAAATTGCTAACTATTCTGAGTACACCGAGTTTTATCTCGAAGTCTGTTAACATATTGAATCACATAATATCCTTTAACATGCAATGGGCACAGTCCTGAAGTAGAACCAGTAGGCTTACCACATTCACTACAAGGGATGCGTGGCTTAGTCTTCCAATATAAATGGCATCCTTCTGGTTGCATACAGGAGACTCCATGGGCCTTACCAGTATTAAATAAGTATGGACAGAAATATTCTCCGATCATTTTCACTATATAGGGAAATAATTAATTAAAGAGAAAAATCTGTAATGGTAATATATTGTCCTGAATATATACCATCACCTAGGGAATTAATTAATTAAATAAAAAATTTGTAAAGGTATTATATACAAATCAGTATGACAAGAAGTGACAAAAAAAATCAAACTTGTGAACGATGTGGAAAAGAGTGTGCAAATCCTAATAAACTTCGTGAGCATTTAAATAGAAAGTTTAAATGCAAACCAATACCTATTCAAACCCCCATTCCACAGGTCAAAAACCAAGGGGGTGCTCCAGTAGTTCATGTCTGAGGAAAGGATCGAAGAAGAGAGAAATCTGAGCCTATTCAAGCTCCCATTCCGCAAGACAAAAATCAAGAGAATGATCCCAAAACAGGTTTCAGCCAATCAATCCAAGCAAATAAAGAAGAGCAGGCAGGATCTAGAGAGGTCACTCAAGATAAGTTTATTGATAGGCATGCAAGAAAGCCTAGAGAGCATATGAAAACATGGGGTGCCAGATTGCGCCGAAGTTGGTTTGAAGTTACTGGCGAAGAACTTGATTTGCCACTAAACTTAAAAGAATGTCAGCGACTACATCATGAACTATTACAAGCTGATGATGAGGCTTTCGAGGAAAATATTCCTCAAGAGGCAGGACCTAGCGAAGTTGAGCAACAAGACGCTCAAGAGTAAGATGCAATCCCAAAGGAACCTACTCAGAAGGATATTATCTTTAAAGAATGTCCAGTTGGAAGGGATCGAGAAAGACCGCATAGAAATCGTTCTTTAATAAGCAAATGGGTGGGCAAAATTCCCCATCCAGATGACAATCCAACATATACTTTTATTTAACAAATAGCTAAGCCAGAAGAATATAAAAAATTACCATACATGCCTCAACTTATAGGATTAATTCGTCCAAAAATAAAGGAAGTTCTTCAAACAGAGCTTCATAAAAAAGATCAAATAAAATCAGCATTGTGCCAATATTCAATTGCTAAAAAAAAGCCAGATGATATAAGCGAACCAGCAGAAGTAGAGAAATATCATAGCCCTATAAAAAATATGTGTCCGGATAATGTCCAGAAAATGTCCGGAATAATTGTCTAAATAATTGTCTGGAAATTCTGGACACTGTGTGTCCAGAAACTGTTCCGAAAACACTGCATTTTCGGAATATTAGAAAATTGTCCTGAAATTGTCCAGAAATGTATTTTCGTAAAATTTTGCCATAAAAGATGATCAATGGATAGATGGTCATCATTATTCCTTAACCCAAAATTTTTATATCATAAATATATAGTATTTTTGCCTGCTCTGCAATTTTAATTAATACGACAGAAAAGATTTTGAATGTCAGTTTTGTGATTTTTGCATTTTTTTACAAAATTAATTTATTCTTTTTTGGAAATAGTATCCAGAATTTGTCCTGAACTTTTCATGTCTGGAATTTGTCTATCTGGTTTTTTTACTATGTCCAGAATTTGTCCAGGTTTAACTGTCCAGAATTTGTCCAAAATTTTATACCGAACAAATACTGGACGAATTCTGGACAAAGTTAGGACATGTCAAAATTTTAAGTATCAGAAGTGTGTCAGACATGTACCAAAAAAGTGGACATTTTCCGGACACAACAGATTTATTCTGGACATTTTCCAGACATTTTTGATAATATTTTCCGGACATTTATTTTTTATAGGGTAGAGGAGATATGTGAGCAATTCTTTTAGAAGAGGATATAGAAGAGCACATAATCAAAACTATTGGGAAAATAGATGTGCAAATTGAGGGAACATTAAAGAAAGGATCTCGTTATATTCTCAAACGAATTCTTGAAATATCTATTGAGACATATACACTTCGTAGAGCCCTTGGAGGGTCTTACATCCCTACTCCCAAGAAATTAGCTAATACAAAGAGTACAATCAATCCAGATAATCAAGGTCTCATTAATCCAGAAACAAATAGGCCTTCAGAAAGATGTCTTCAAAGTGCATTGGGTGCATATTTTGCTCATCAGGATGGACATACAGATCATCTAGAACAAATCTTTCGAGCTAAGAAATACAAGCCCTATTTAGATATTGTTAAGTTAGATGGTATCCCAATGCCAACTCCCATCTGTTCATGTATATTTGATAAAATTGAGAAGATGAATCCAGATATCTCCATCAGTGTCTGGGGATGGAATGAAGAATTGGCCACCCCAAAAGCTGTAATAGCTAGTAAAAACTTTAAAAGAAAACATAAAATTTGATTATTGGCTCTTACAGATATTATCAAATCTGAGGATGAAGATAAATACGGGCAAAAGAACCACTTTCTCTGGATCAAAAATCATAGCAAATTAATATATGGGGATACAGCGCATAAAGAAAAGAAGTATCTATGTAATGGATGCTTTCAAAGCTGGACCTCTGAAAAAACTCTAGAACGACATTTAGAATGGTGTCCAGGATTACATGAAAATGCACCCCAGAGAGTTGCAATGTCAGTAAAAGGGGTTAATGATTTTGAGAGGTTCAAAAACTATGGTAGGATGATCAATGCCCCATGTGTCATCATAGCTGATTTCGAGGCCGACAACAAGAAGTGTGATGAAGCATATGGAGGAAGCATGCAAAAACTAGCTGAACAGAAGGCTAATAGTTTCTGCTACCTGGTTCACTGGATTGACACTGGAGATGTATGGGTTCCATTCCTATACAGAGGAGAAAATGCCACCCAAGAATTTGTTCAAAGAATTGATCAGGAATTGGTCAAAATCAATGGGGTCCTAGCTATCAAGCATGAGAGAATTGAGACTGAGGAAGACAAGAAAAGATTTGCTGAAGCTATTAGCTGTTGGATTTGCAAAGGTAAGTTCGATATAGATACAAATGAAATAGAGCGCTTAGAAGATAAAATAACCTATCTTAAAGAGAAGCTAAAAAACTTTAAAAAAGAGTCAGCAGAATATAATGCCATCCAAACAACTATTGATAAGGCAACTAAAGCTATTGATAGCGAAAAAGCTAAGACTAATAAGGTTTGGGATCATTGCCATATCACAGGTAAGTTTTGTGGATCAGCTCATAGGGATTGCAATCTCAAACTCCAGATTCAAGCTTGGAAGACCCCAATCCCAGTTATCTTCCACAATTTCTGGGGTTATGATTCTCACTTGGTTTGTGAATCTGTTGGACGATCAGCTAATACTCTTCATATCCAAGTCATAGCTGAAACATTTGAGCGATATAAGGCTATGAAAGTAGGTTAGCTCAAATATATCGATAGCCAGCAGTTCATGAACAATAGCTTGGCGAATCTCACAAAAAACTTGGGCGATAACCACCCCATTACTAGCCAGCACTTTAAAGGCTTTACTTCTAGCCAAATTTCCCTAGCAACTCATAAGAGAATATATTGTTATGACTATATTGATTCACAAGATAGATTCTTGGAGACTGAACTCCCACCAATTCACGAATTTACTTCAATCCTAAAAGGGAAGATCTCACAGGAAGACTACCACCATGCACAAAAAATATGGAAAACATATGACTGTAAAAATCTAGGTGAGTACCATGATCTTTATCTTAAAATTGACGTACTCTCTCTTGCAGATGTCTGGACCCAATTCTGAAAGACATGCATAAAATATTATGAGTTTGATCCCAGCCACTATGTCTCTGCCCCATCCTTATCCTGGAATGCGATGCTCAAGAAAACTGGGGTTAAGATCGAGCTATTTACAGATATGTCTATGCATGACTTTATCAAGAAAGCCAAGAATGGTGGTATATCTAAGGCTTGTAAGCGATATTTCAAAGCCAATAATCCCAAGATGGGTCAGGCATTCAACCTATCCAAACCTACATCATGGATATCATATGTAGATGCAAACAATCTTTATGGCTGGGCTATAAGCCAGTTCTTACCTATTGGAAATTATCAATGGGAGGCTAGCCGGGAATACCTTCTAAAAAACTCTGCTATGCAAAAGAAATATCTCAAAAAAATTCTTAAGACTAAAGCAAATGCCCCACGCGGATATTTCTTAAATATTAAGTCTCACTTTCCTCTCAAGACCCATGATTATTTGAGAGACTTACCTCCAGCTGTAGAGAATGTCGCAGTAGGAAAGGATTGGCTTAGCCCATATAATGAGGAGCTTGTAAATAACTTGGATGGAGCACACTTCTCTAAGACGGAAAAGTTAGTTCCCCATCTTGGTCCGAGAAAGGATTATGTTATCCATTACCTAGAGCTCCAATACTATGTAAAATTAGGCATGGTTGTAGACGAAGTTTCAGAGATCCTTTCTTTTGACCAAACTAACTGGCTCGCCCCATATATTGCATTTAATACTGAGAAACGACAAGGGCTAAGAATACCTTCGAAAAAGACTTCTTCAAGCTTATGAATAACTCAGTATATGGTAAGACTATGGAGAATGTTCGCAAATACCAGGATGTCAAGCTCATGAAAATGAATAATGAGCGAGATGAAAAGGCCTTCTTGAAGAAAGTCAGTAGCCCGAGATTCAAGTATGGACATCTGCTTGGAGATACACTGGTAGGAGCACATATGGGAAAGGCTAGTGTGACTCTCAATAAACCCATCATTGTTGGGGCATCTGTCTTGGGTCTTAGCAAGCTCCATATGTATCAATTCTGGTATGGATATGTAAAGGAGAGATATGGTGATAATGCCCAGCTTGGTTATATGGATACAGATTTCTTTATATTCCAAGTCGAGACTGAAGATATCTATAAAGATATGGAGAGCATCCAGATCTCTTCGATCTCAATGACACTAAAACTATTGGGCTTTTCAAGGATGAGACTCCAGGTAATGTGATCACAGAATCTTTTCACATTCGAGCCAAGTCTTACCATTATGTCTTAGCCGATAAGTCTACAAGGTCTAAGCATAAGGGGGTTAGTAAGAAAGGTATGGAAGAAATGGCAGAGAACACATATCCCAAAAGTAAATCTCCATTAACTCAAGTATATCGTGATTGTTTATTCCAGAAAAAGGTATTCTATGCCAAGAATGTTGGTTTCTGATCAAAGGACCACATATTATCTCTGGTCGAGTCTGAGAAAAAAGCACTCTGTCCCATAAATACTAAGCGCTGGATCCTATCAGATGGAATAACTACTTTACCATATTTCTATTGGCGCAATATGGTATATAAGTATATGGTAAAAGCTGATATTCCTCATGAACAGGCCGAAAAAAGAGCTATGAGGGTCAAGCTCTCAGAGAAATATCTAAACGAATGTGTGTCTCACATATCTAGCCTTCAGGCATAAGCTAGATAGTGATGTATAGTCAGATCACATACATTATTATATTATTTTTTCTTCCCATTAATTAGACTAACTTCCGCAGTACTGAAGGTAAGAATGAAAAGCGAGCGCCAAACCGAAAGGATCCCAGAGGGACCAAGTGAAAAAGATTTATCCAATAATTTACCTAGCGATCTGGAGGAGCTAACCAAAGTATTTGAGAAAAAATAGGAGGGACTAGAAAACCTTGTAAAATTGTTTAAAAGCGATGTGAGTAAAATGTTTGATATTTCCGATTCCAGTTTTCCAAGCAGTTCGATTAATGCTAGTCCGGAGAAATGATCATCATCTCGGAAGAATTGCTGAGCCATGCACTGTGCCTTCGGCCAAATTGTGCGACAAAATAAATTTTTTCTCCAAACAAACATGAGAAAAAATGTGAAAGAAGGTCTAGTTGCAATACAGGGCCTACCATATAAGTAAATAATAACGTTAAAACCATATATTATGGAGGGCTGAGGGAGTCACAATTTCGAGATCGTCAGGCGTAAGCCAACTATATATCTTGCAAAGTAGATCTCCATGTAAAAAGGTATGATAATTTCATTTCCATGTGCTTTTATAGAACTCTTGGCATTAGACGACAATGTTAATCATATACCTGCTGGCTTTTTATTATTCCACGAGCCCAGAAACAAATATAAAGTGCGAAAATACAGGTAAAAGTTGAGTCAACCTTCCCGCATAAAATTATGGTACGTATATGTTAAAAGACGTGCTTTCATGTGAGCAAAGCTTTTCCTCACTATAAACATTGTATTTAGGAAAGCACAAACGAAATCACTCTTAACTGTATTATTGTTCCTATTGGTCCACTTCATGGTCTTCAACTCGGTGAAGTTACCCCAGTCGTTACAGTTAACAAGAATCAAACAGTTAGCGTACTTGAAGTCGCAATTCAAAACACATTGCGAGCACCATTTAATAGTGTTCGCTTAAAACTTTTTCGAACTCCTGATGAGATGCGTATGCAACCGCAAGACTTGGTTTCCTCTTTTTTTAATACACAACATCGATTAAAGCATTATTATATCGTTGTTCATCCGTTGCAATCATAATTTTGTATCGTGTAGTGCGATAGGCCTAGACGTTATGTATCACGGGCAAAGTCCCAAACATTTGTATTTATTTTTGTATAATATATTAAAAAAAATTTTTCTTGGCAAATGGAATCTCATTCAAGAATTTCAAAATGCTATATTATACCAAAAATAGCCAAATAGGCACTGTATTTTTTTCCTGATTGCTGTCTGAACATTGTTTGATCTGTGATGAAACACTGTCTGAAACACTGTCAGAACACTGTCCGATCTGTGATGAAACACTATCTGAACACTTAACTGTTTTATAATGCTGTTTTAACCTACAGGGAAAACAGAATTCTTTACTACAATGCATGCATGTACGGTCTGCTAGTTTTTTTTTACAGGTTCTGGCTTTTTTCCTACAGTAAAAACATTACGCTGAGATTTGTGAACAGATAGGGGGATGGTAATAGTCTTTCCATTTTGAGTTGCCTTGAATTCCCTCTTTACTAAGGGTTCCCACCCTGCACGATACTGCCATTGAGTTCCAAGAATAAATAGGGATAGTTCTTTTCCATTATCATCATATTCTGTAGGAACGACAGAGAATTCATCTGAAATGGTGTCTCTATTTTCTCCATCCTTAATAGTTACAGGAACACTATTAAGTGTACCAAGAGAATGGGACTTACTTGTAACTCCATTAAGTCTATGAATCTTTTTCTTATCTATTTTTAGACCCAAATGTTTTGCAACATTTTCTGAGACTATTGACGAGTCTGATCCACTATCAACCATTGCATATGGTATAGTCATGTTCCCCACCTTACAGGAGATGGTCGCAACATCATCAGCATCCTTTATTTGTAAAAAATTTATCTCTAAGGGCTTTGGCCAATATATGTGACTATTTTTTTTTGAGCCGATGCATAAGCCTTAATAGCATGATCTAACCAAATGCTTTCTGGTATAACATAGCTAGAAGAAGCAGTATTAATTTCCTTAATTTTAGATTCATTATTGGAAACTTGTAAAAGAGGCTTCTGCTCACTATTTACTGCCTGCAATAGTGGAAATAAGATGTCTTTGAATTTACTTGCAACAATTCTCCATGCTGATTCCCTTCTTTTTACCGTATCATTTGGCATACTAGTATTCAAGCAATGGTCTTTTATTTTGGGAAATATCATATTAATAAATTTCGAAATTTCTATAAGAATCTCTCTAGGACAATGAGGGACTAATGATGCTATTGAAGATTTTAAGGCTATTTGAAACATATAATTTGCAGCTGTGTCTATATTGCTAGTATGAGTTTTGGAAGTAGGGGACTTCTTGGTACTCTTTTTCATAGGTACTCCACTTCATACCACTTTTTTTTTACAGCATAGCAGTTTCGGGATTTATCAGCATCAATATATTCATCATCTTCTTCTACTTCCTCTTCTTTAGAATCCTCTATATATTCTTCTATGTATTCTTCTTCAGAGTCTTCACGATCTTCTACTTCATCCTGGTATACATAATTAACCTTCTTAGTCCGCTTGCCTTTGGGGCAATTAACCTTTGTATGACCAGCCTTTCCACATGCTGAACAATGTCGGGTTTGCTTTGCAGATGCTTTTGGTATTACCTTTCTAACAACTTTCTTTGTGGTATAAACACTTCTGGGTGTAAAAGGACTCTTTCTAACATGAGCTGTTTGACCTTCTAATCTCTTTTTAAGTTCTTCATAAATAAAATTTTCTAATGTTGCATCATCTGTTCCTATTCCTGTATATGCTAAATCTCTTGCTAGACGAATTTTAAAATCATTTTTTTGTGGCTGAATAGGTGCTGTCTCTTGGGAACTAACTAATTGCTGAATAGGTACTTGCCCGTAAGGCATTCTGCTTGAACTTATAATCGGATTACGTTCTAGCCATAAATTCTTTAGTTCTGTAAAGTATGCATCTATATTAGCAGGATTAGCGATTTTCATCCATGTATAGAAGTCACCCGATAAGTGATTTTTTAGAAATGATAGAGTCGTTGCATCATTATTTGCCACACCTAACAATAATGGCCAAATTCTTTTTTCATATGTATCAGGGCTGTCTGTTGGTAAAAATCTTTCTTGGGATAATCTTTGAATTGCTAATTGCTGGGTACCTATTGTTTCACGCTGATATTTTGCATTCATCCATACTCCTAGAGTGGCTGGAGAATTTATAGCAGGGTTTCCAGCTGTATATGGATCATTATTCGAAACTGGTAAATACTTCCCACCTAGCTTAGTTTTTAAAAGACCAAATTTAATTGCATCATTAAAGTCTCCTGCATTGGCATTTTCAAGAGCGGTCATATTTGGCTCTAAATGCGATATAGAATTCCAAATTCTATCCAAGTATTCATTAGGAGGTTCCTGTCCAGTAAATGGATCAAGTTTAGCAAAAATAATTCCTATTGAGTCATATAATGGTTGCCGTCTAGCTTCTGCCATGTTTCCTAAGAGCGAATTGTTTTGTAAATTCAAAATAATTTGTCGTGAATTTAATTCCCTACCCTTCCATTTTTGGTATCTATTAAATACAAATGCCCGATTGAATTCTGCTAAGTCTGCCTCAGCTTTGTGTCTCTGATTTATTAGCTGAAGGATGGCTTTTTCTCCTACTAGTACATTTATTCGGTTTTGCTTTCTTAAGGCTATTCTTTGGCCATTAGTTTGCCTATCCTGAGCTATTTGCCACCAACGTTGACGCTCATTTGCCTCATTATTATATGCTAAAGTTAACAACTGAGTTCTTCGAAGACATTCATTTCTAACATTTGCCATATCATTCATAAGGTTATTTATCTGATCATAGGTATTATTAAGCAGACCATGAGCAGTAATAAGCTGACCTTGTAAGTTAATAGCGTCTTGAGCATGTCTTTGCATAAGTTTACGAGCAGTTGTTAATGAGATTCGTATTCCATTTAGTGTATTTTTGGGGTTAAATGATGTATCTCCATCAATATATGCTTCCACCCGATTTAGTGCTGTAGCGATATTTATTAAAATATCAGGTATTGCCATATTTTCTTGTTTTTCTTTAGAATGTTTATTACTAGATTTAGATAATTCTTGCATACGAGATTTAAGTTTATCTATTGTGTCTTCTAGCTGAATAATTCGATTATCTTGAATAACTAATGCCTCCTCTTTTAGCTCCAGGTGATCCTGACATTTTTTAAGTTCACCTAGAATAACCTTACATTTATCCTTTAGCTGATTAACCTCTTCATCATAAGATTGTAGATTCTTTTCAAGATGAGAAATATATCGCTCACAGGCTTTAATTTCCTCTTCAAGTTTGCGGATTTTCTTTTGTACTAACTTTATCCCTAAATCAAAGTTGCTGTTTAGTTGTTCAAGATATGTCTGATCAACTCCCATTATTACCTATTATTTCTATAGATTCTGGTGAGGCTCAAAATCTTGATATTTCTATTGCTTTGAAAAAGATTTATTATCAGCCTATTGGTTATTATCGAAATGCTAAAAAATTACATGAAGCTTCTCTGAAAGCTGGGTATGATTTTAGTTTAGACGAAGTAAAGGACTGGCTTGAGAGACAAGCTATACACCAAATACATAAGCCTCGTCCTAAATATATTCCTTGTGCAAGTTTTTGCTCTGTTACTATCCCCAATGAAGTCCACCAGGCGGATGTTCTCTACATGCCTTATGATAAAGTAGGTCGGATTACTTATCTTTTTTGCCTTAATATGGTTGATGTGGCTTCGAGATATAAAGCCTCTATCCCTATTGGTGCATATAGTGTTAAGGATAGGCAGGGTATCTTAACTTCTGCTACTATTGCTCGATCATTTGAGAAAATCTATGATGATTCTGAATGTCCTTTGGTCTGGCCAAAATTATTAATTACTGATAGAGGATCAGAGTTTAAAGGTGATTGTGAGAAATTAATGAAAGAGCATGGCGTGAAAATTCAGAAGGCTAAATCTAAGCATACTATGGGTATTGTTGAAAGGTATAATCGCACCTTAGTTGAAAAGTTATTTCCTTCCCAGGATGCTTCTGATCTCTTGACTTTGGATAGATGATCCAGGGCTTGGGTAAAGAATTTGCCGATGGTTGTTGAGAACATTAATAATTCTATCACACGTCAGCTTGGTATTTCTCCTGTTGATGCAATAAAGGAAAAAGAGGTTTTTGCTAAGCCTTCTTACCTTCGGGATGGTCCTATGGGCTTTGATGAAGAAAAGCTTTCTAGCGATGTATTAGTAAGATATTTGTTGTATCCTATTGATTTAGAGAATGGGAGGCGTCATACTGGTGACTTGAATTGGTCTCCACGTATTTATCATATCCGGGAATCTATGGTGCAAAAAAATCAGCCGGTCTTGTACTGGCTGGAAGAAGTCCTTTTTGGACTAACTGATAATGATGATTATGTAGTCAAACATCCTGAAAGATCTTTTGTGCGAGAAGAGTTAATGGTTATTCCCTTTGATACTGAATTGCCTCCCCAGTGGGTGCTCATGAATTAAATCTTTAAAGTGATAATAAGAAGTCTTCTATCTCTTCATCAACTTGTTTATCGGTAATGAAATGATCCTTAGCTAATTTATAGTATAATTTATATAGTTCCATGATTGCATTAAGAATCTTTGGATCTCGCCCATAGAATTCTTTATATTCATCTTTGACTTTATGATATTTAGATTCATTAGGGAATATGGTTATGGCTAGTTTGAGAACATATTCTTGGGGATCTTCTGCCTGACGTAATTTTTTGATTCGCTCTTTATATGATTGCATAAATTTACCATCTTTTGACCTTCTATAGTAGATGCCTGCCTTGACTACATTTATTAATGCCTGTTCAATTTCTTGATATGTAGGCTTGGTATCAGTTAATTGAATTTGTATACTCATTGTGTATAAAGTTTTTTATATATTACCATTACAGATTTTTCTCTTTAATTAATTATTTCCCTATATAGTGAAAATGATCGGAGAATATTTCTGTCCATACTTACTTAATACTGGTAAGGCCCATGGAGTCCCCTGCATGCGACCAGAAGGATGCCATTTACATTGGAAGACTAAGCCACGCATCCCTTGTAGTGAATGTAGTAAGCCTACTGGTTCTACTTCAGGACTGTACCCATTGCATGTTAAAGGATATTATGTGATTCAATATGTTAACAGACTTTGGGATAAGGCTCGGTGTACTCAGAATAGTTAGCAATTTTTCGTATGATTTAGAGGTGAGACTTATAGGTGTAATTTTTTTTTGTATGACTTATTTGACCATATGTTTTTCTTAATAAAATGGGTCTAAAATGGTTTTCTGCGTATTGTGAAATTATTTGTATGCTATAATAAAGTAGAATAATATTTAGAACTCTTTCCTGTTATCCATTTTTTCGTATGACTTAGCTTTGCTAAGTCATACGAAAAAAATTTGGGTACCCTTTGATTTTATCAATGAATCAGCTTTAGAATTAATTCTAGTATAACATAAAAATATAGTATGCAAATTATGCTTGACAGGTCGAACGCTGAACACACTCAGACACTTCAGTCCTCGGTGTTCAGCGTTCTTCTAAGAGGCAAGCAATATGACATACTTTTTTCATTATATTATTTGATTAAAATCGGGCCAGCACGCTAACAAAGATGGTTATCTCCTTTAACTTGAAAACTAAAAATTTGGATAAGAAGATATGTTAACAGGATTTGAGCCCCAGCCTGATTTAAAACTTAAATTCAATATCGTATTTCGATATGTTTCCTGGTCTTGAAAATAAATTTTGTGTTAAAAAAAGATTACATAAATTTCGTATATCGGGAAATAAGCCGGAAGAGGCTTACACTAATTATACCTATTCAGAAATCTTGTCCCAGAACCCCCATTTTGACCTATATTATATATATATTAATATAATTCAGATATATATGTTTTTTTTAGTAAAATCTGGATATATATATATATATATTTAATAAAATTCGAATATGTTTTTTTTTGATATTTTACTTTGATATAGCTTGCTTTGATGGATTTTATATTTTTGCTTAGATTCATTTAAGAACAGCTACTTTTATATAGTATTTGATTTCCTTCAATTCCTATTTTATAATTAATAAAAAAAATTAGCCTCCTGAACAATGTACTGTATATGAATAATAAGTATTTCTTTGAAGTTAGTATATGGTTAGCTCAGATTTTTGACCAGCCAGTTCATAATTTCTTGATGGTTAAATATGGTTAGCTCTCTGATTTTTGATCAGCCAATTCGGATCATGCCGCAGGTCATGCATGATATCAATATATATAAAAACGGACCTTATACTTAGTGCATAAGAGCTAACTAAATTTGTATATTTCTCCTTCCTTTTCAGGATAGGACAATTAGCATAACAACCAATCACAAATAATATCACTATTAAAATGAAGATCACATGATATGTTAACTATATAGCATGATCTGTACTTTGCAGAAACTTTTAAAATTGAAACCACATCGTTACCAAATTGAAATTATATCATAAACCTCATAACCAAGGTCTGGCCACAATATAGTTTCATGTCCTTACGACAAGTTTAAGTGAATCGTGTGTATAAGGTTGATGCATATTAAAGAGATCGTCACCTGATTTAACCAAAATCATATCGAGATTAGTAACGTTATATTCAATGTATATTATAAATATATTGAAGTTGTATTTAATGTATAATAAAATTGTATTTAATACATATAAAAGTTATGTTTAATGTATATATAAGTCATATTTAATATATCATAAATTTGCATTTAATTTATATCTAAGTTACATTTAACATATCATAAATTTGTATTTAACATATCATAAATTTATAAAGATTTACATTTAATATGTATTAAAGTTACATTAAAGACAACATTAATGTCTATTTTTAATGTTGCAAATAAATCGTAAGTGTTCTATAGTTCTGTTTATTACTATACTGTACATCAAAAAATTACCAAAAAATGAACATTTAGTAATAGTTGTTAAATCAAAAAAAAAATATTTTAAAAAAACTGATTACTTGCCAATATTTGACTCTAAAGAAATTTGAAAAAAACACCTAAAAAAAGGGAAAATAAACAGTTATCAATGTTCATTAAAATAAAAAAATTAAATTACTTTTAATACTTGCCGAATTACATGGAACCAGCTATCAAGAAAGTTTCGCTTAATGTTTATCAGAAAGTAAAAAATGGTTAAAAATAAGGTAAAAAGACTGTAATCTATAAAATAGGATAAAGTGTCAATAAAAATGCTAATGAAAATGTTTTTTAAAGGTTTTATATCAAAAATTACCAGCTTTTGGCATATAATCAAAAATCGACCAGATTTCCATATGTTTCAGACAATTTCAAAAATTTTTATTGGTAAAAGGAATTATCATTGCATGTAAATTTGTTACTATTTATATCGTCATATTATTATCTATTAAATTCAAGATGGTTGTTTTTCTTTTGATAACAAGTCTGCTGAATTACTTGGATTAAAAAAGAAACTTCAAACTTACTTTAAATAAATTAGAATTTTGTAAGTTATTTTTCAAACTTGTCTTGGATTTCAATATCCAGTTTAAGCCGATTTTCTTATAAAAAAGAAGGAAAAAAATGTTAAAAGCATTTTTTAAAGCTCTGTTCCGTAAACAAAGTTCAAAACTTATCTATTGGAGACTAGTATCCAACTTTGGAGCCAAATTCTAAATGAAAAAAAGAAAAAAGATACCGCTTTTTTAAAAAGCTTCAATAGAAACTTTATCTGAAAGCAAATCAAAGCCGATTTCTCTAAAAAAAAGAAAAAAAGAAAAAATGGTAAAGTTTTTTTTTAATTTCAAAATATATATAAAAGTTTTAAAATTTTTTTTTCGAAAACTTAGCTGGGATTCGGAATCAATGTTTAATTAAATCCAAAAAATCTCTATCAAATTTATCATTATTAAAAAAAAGAAAAATGAACAGTTCATTAAAATAAATGTATTAAGAGAAAACTCCCTTCTTATCGAATTCTCACGTATTATAACTAAGCCATTTACAAAAAAACAATCAATTAGAAACAGTTGGTTAAAAGAAAATAAAAAGAAAAAAAAGCTTAACTGAAACCCACCAAAATTTTCATTCATCCAAAATTTGCTGTTTAAAAAAAAAGAGAATAGTCTCACTGAATTTTCTATGCATCCAAAGAACCAAAGAACAAACCATCTAAAATAAGGAAAAAAATTAGTAAAAAAAACATTGTACTTATAAAATTCCTATGTATAAAAATTTGAACTGAAATCAATGTCCAAAGATAATAAAAATACGTTAATGGACGATTTGTTTAAGAAAAAGATAATTTTTTTTAAAAACCATAACGATATTCACATCTGGGTCACCTAAAAAGAAATAATAAAACATTAATAATAACTGTTTCGTTAAAAAATATATTTAAATAAAATATTGGTTCCTACATATTAATTCCTTCATCATTAGCAACTATTTTTTTCTTCAAAATTTCACGGAACCTGATTTCTAATCTTTTTTTTTGAAAATCTTCATTATTTTCTGTCTGATATTTTTGGTTAGCAAAACTAAGGTTGATTGTCTAAGAAAAGAAACAAACAAACTGTTAATATTCGTTAAAATGTTAAAATAAAAAAAACCTAGATTCAAAAATAACCAGCCTAAAAAAGAAAGAAAATATTAAAATATTAGTAAATGTTCCATCCTTAAACCAAAAAAATACTGACTTTAATTAAAGAATACTTTAAAAATTCTTTCCATACCGAACTCACATTCAAAAAGAGCTGAAAAGATATCTAAAAAAATAAAAAACAAAGTCATTGGTTACCACTTTGTTAAAATAGAAAGGTTAAGAGAATAAAAAAAACATACTGTAACCATGCATCCAAAGACCTTAAAGGAAAAACTGCCTAAAAAAAGAGAAAATGAAATGTTATTCTAACATTTCATCAAAAAGTAATTAAAGTAACTCAAAATTAAAACATACTTACGCGTTTAGTAAATAGAAAGTTTAAATTTTAAATTACGCGTTTAGTTAACTTACGTGTTTAGTACAGAAAGTTAAATTTAAAGTTATATTTTTAGTATAAATTTTAATAGATAATTAAAATTTAAACTTTCTGTTTAAAATTTACACTTTAAATTTTAACAATTTACACCGTAATTTAAAAAATTTCGATTTAACAAAAAAAAATAATATATTTTCGATTAAAATAATAATATATATTTTTCTTAAATAAAATCGTTAAAAACTATTACGTGTTATAATAAGCTAATTATTACATGTTAATTATTATTAGAAATTGGTTTGTTACACATTGATAAATATTTCTAATCTATTTATAAAATCGTTATTGCAATACAATAGAGTTAATTATTATATTATTTAAATATTTCTCTTACAATCAATCTCCTTTTTTCCTTACAACTCGAAAGTCTTCATTATTATTTATAACTTTTATGATTATAAAAAAAAAATTCTAGTGTGTAAATTTTAAAGAATTGCATGTAAGAAAAAATGTAATAAAGTTGTCTTAACATTATCATTGCCTTCTAGAAATACTACCCGAGGTCAAAAGAAATAACAAAATGTTATCTTTATTGCCACCCCTATCGCGTGACTTAAAAACTTTACTGATTGGTTAATTTTTAACTTTAAAATTTTTCGCATAAAAAATATTTTTTGTAAGAATAAATTATTGATAAATAACTTTAGTAACTCTTTTATTAAAATTTGTATTATATCCAGTACTTTTTAGTTAATTATTTACTAAATATATTTTATAGACAAACAATTATTTAGTTTACAGTACCGTCTAGCACTACTTATAGTATCCTCCTTTATTTATACCACCAGTGACTCAATATATCGAATATGTAATATACAAATTTATTCAGTACTTAAAAATTAATTATTACTATAAATCGACTTTAAAGTCTCGTATATTAAATCCTTCCAGTACTGTTAAGATGGAAATTATACCCAGTGTAATATTCAAGTTTTAAATTGGGTAAGATGTATAATGAAAGATGAAGTAAAAATAAAAAAGAAATGAAAGGAAAACAAAAGGAGGCAGTTAAGAAAGATCAAAAGAGAATAAAGAGTAGTAAAAAGGAATCAGAAAAAGAGAGAAGAAGGAACGAAAGGATGATGAAAGAGTCAATGAGGAATAGGATGATAAAAGGGCGATGAAGAACGAAAGGATGGTGAAAAAAAAGAGCGATCAAAAACGAAAGGATGGTGAAAGGATGATCAAGGATGAAAAGGGAACAAAAAAATAATAAAGAGGAGCAGAAGAAAGGAGCGATCAAAGATAAAAGAAATGAAAGAAACAATTAAGAACAAAAAGGGATAACGGAAATGATAAAGAGGGAATGAAAGAAACGAACAAAGATAAAATAATGATGAAAGGAGCAATCAATGAAAGGGAAGCGAAATATACGATCATGAAGAATGAAAGGGGAACGAAAGAAAAGAAAAGAACGAAAGTGGAACAAGAGAAATGATAAAGAATGAAAGGGAACGATAAAGGATGAAAAGGGAACAAAGAGAATGATAAAGGATGAAGGGAAACAAAAGAAACGAAAGAATTAAGTAATGAAGGATGAAAGAATAATGAAAAAGTGATTGAAAAACAATAAAGAATGAAATGAAAATGAAATAAAAAAAACGAAGCCCAAAATGAAATGAAGAAAATAAAATCGAAAGGTTTAACCAAAAAAAAGAAAGAAAAGATGGTTAGTTAAAAGAGACAAATTTTTAAAGGTTCAAAGTGTCATGAACTTACCACCGTTTATCAGGATTCTGATGCCAAAATCTAAAGCCGTTAAAAGCTGAGCCGAAAAGAAATAACCTACAAAAGAGTGTTAACATTAATTAATGAAAAAAAAATGACAATGTTAAAAAAAAACTTACCGGAAGCCCCCAAAGCCAAGAAAAGAAGGATGTTAGTCAATGCTATTTTTAATAAAAAACATCATTAAAAAATCAAAAATAAAAGCATCAAAATTTAAAAAAAAAACGCATATGTAACAAATGATAGGGTGTTAAATAAATCATGTGTGATTTTTCTTAATAACATATTTTATACTTGTTATATTTGTTATATTTTTCTATAAAGAGCATCCTATTATATTATATTCACAAAGATTATATTAGGAGAGTTAGATAATTTCAGTTTAATAAATATAATAATAAGATTATTACACAATTTTTTTTTAATAAATAAAGAAATCGGTAGATTTGTTGTTAAGTGATATCTAACGATTCAAAAAAATATAATAGATTAATTGTTTCGGCTATGTTATGACTATATTTACTATCTGTTTAAGACCAAGTTACGACTTCGAAAAGATATTGAAAAGGTGTGTCATCGATAATTTCACGAGGTAGTTCGACACTTCCATCGTCACGTGTCTGATACCAGATCGTTGCGATTTGATGGCGATCACTTGACTGCATAGTAGCAAATAATGAGTTTCTGCAAAGATATATAGTGTCAAATATATATAATCACATGTCACGGTCGATGCATCGACCGTGACATTTTTCTTTAATATAATACAGAATTTATTAAAACGTATATAAAATGTATCATGTCCATATACAGATTCTTATAGGAAATTATTAAAAAAAAATATAAGTTTAAAAATTCCGTATACATTCCGTATATATTAATTTTTTCGTATACATTCTGCATATATTAGTTTTTTTAAAAAACGTCCAAAAATAAATTATTAAATATACAGAATTTGTATACGGAATCTATAAAAACGTATATTAAATGTATACAAACCGTATCATTATAATTATGAAAATATGCAATATTCTATACCTAATTATTTGTCAAAAAGTGTTTAACTACTGCTATTATTTGGCAACTACTACTATATTCGCAAAACTGTCAGGTTACTTCAACTTCTAAGTTAGATGGTTTTTATAACAGGTGATGGGTTTGAAGTTGGTATTTACAAGTGTTTTTTTTTTCAAATTTAGTTGAGGTAATTTTTGAGCTTCTAACATTAGATGATCATGTAGTAAAGTTTTGATTAACATTTATAGTGTAGATCTTAATTAAAGATTTCGCCATTTTAATTACTATTTTAATTATTATATTATTATTTTGAGATTTCGGGATTACAGGGATTACAGCATATTTTAATTATTATTGTAATTACTATTTTGAAAAGGTTTATCCGATCATTTACCAGTTATAATGTTTTACCCCGAGTTAGCCGGTTAGGAGATAAATAGCTTATTTTTTGATGATCAGCCGTTAGGCTGATCATGAACCATTTATAATCGATATTCCGTATTTCTTTTTACTAAAAAACATTTGAACATATACAAATAATAATTTTTAATTGAAGAATAAATTTCATCTTTCTATCGATATCGGCCATTATGAAAAGAACGTCCGACGATTATCACCATTAATTTAATATATGAAACTAACTTGTGAAATGAATATCAATTCTAATGTTAAATTAATAATTGTGTAATAATCTCATGATTTTGGATTATGGTATTTGCCAAATAAAGAAAAAAGTATCATTACATTGTTAGAGCGATTTATTATTCATAACAATAAAAGGAAAAGATTTTTAATTGACACGTTTAAAGAAGATAATTCTCAGTGACAAAGGTTTCCGAAATAAATCATTTAAATATTATAAATATGATAAAATATTTATGGACATAAAAAAAAGTGTTAAAGTTAATTTTATAATTTTTTAAAAATTTGTAATTTATCGAAAAAAATTTTATTACACGTGTAGATCTGCGTTGTAAAATGAAGCAGATCGGTCAAAATTTTCATTCTAAAATTAAAAATCTTTTCGAAATTGTGGAAATACAAAATTTTATTGTCAGGAGTCTGTTTATTTTTCTTTATAAATATAAAGGAAGTAACTCTGGAACCAAGCTATTGATAGTTACATTATAACGAAATAATTAATATTCACAAAAATAAAATAAAAATAATTAATCTCAACTAAATATTTTCAAGATGAACCGAAATTTTATTTTCGTCTTCATTTCCTTCATTTTATTTGCTACATTTTCCATGGTCAATGCCGTTCCACACCAACTTCGCAAAAGAGTTATTACTGATTTGTGTCCAGAAGGTCAATTTGGCTCATTACTCTTTCGTACTAGTACACCTTTCTTCCCTATAGCTGGAGGAAAAGTGACTTATGTTATCAATGGTACAGTAGATGAAGATATAACCGCAAATAAAACCATACTTGAATTTGCATTTTTTGAAAAATCGATCGAAAAACCCATCGGTGATCCCTATTCTCAGGTTTTTACTCAGTCATATAAAGCAGGAGAACCATTTAATATTACTGCAAAAGATGTTTCGTTACCTAAACTTTCTGATCCAAATGTATATGGCTATACTCAAATGGCTGTTGGTGCTCCAACTAGTGATCCAAATAAACCAGTAGATCCCTATGGCTGTGCGTTTGATTTTTTCTATTAACGACTGAGGAAGTGTATCCTATTGCTGGTTACCCAATCGCCGAGCGTTCCTAAATACCTTAATATTTTAATGAAAAGAGACTATAATCGCTGGTTCGAATTTATTTAAACTTCTTAATACGAGATCTTAGTTATTTTATTTTTGATAAATTTAATTTCAAATTTATTGGTATAATTTATACTTCTTTACCCTTTGCGCAGAATTATTTAAATCATTATTTATATTCTCAAATTAATGCTTACAGCAAATTTCATAATTTACGGTGGAACACACCATTTTTTTTCTCTTGCCGAGTGTAGCTCGGCTAAGATTATTCCAAAATCCATTTAATTGATGTAATTTGTTTTTGATCAAAATCTTTATCAAGAAAATTAATAAATCTTTATCAAGAAAATTAATTTATCTGTTATTAAATTGTTCGTATCAATCGCGTACACTGTTGTTATAATAATGAATGAATTCTTAAAATAGCTAAATAATTGAAATTCATTATGTTTTCAAAAAAAAAAAAAGAAAAAAACTTTCATAAAGAGCCTTAAAAAGCTTTTTACCACATACCAAGATCTTTCATATCGTTCGGATCTCTGATCACATGTTTAAAATCATTCCTTTATAAACTCGATACAATTTTTGATGTCACATGTTTAAACTTTTTAATTATACATTAGTGCATTACACAAAAGGGCAATCACATTTTTATATGTCCGTCTTACATTACATATATAATCTATACTTACAAATATCTGCATTACCACATACGATCATTTAATGTTATAGAATCTTTATTACATTTTGCCTAACCGGAAAATGATAATAAATTAACAAGATCTTAAATTATTCATCTTTTTTTTCGAATATTTTATATATATTCAACGTCAGTTTTAGAACTTTTTAACAATTCCACGGAGTTTATCAATGACTAGCGCTAGGATTACTAAAAATATCCCATTTGAATGCTCTGCACAAACATTTGTCTCAACAATATGAAATTCTCATGAAAATACTGATGTTGCAATGATGCTTTTAACCGAATCAGAATGTGACTACGTATTATGGAAAATTATATCAATATAGCTAAAAAGAACGTGTTCATTTGGTGCTTGGTAGTTAACTATCAAGATTCTACGCTCCTATGACTATATGATTCAAAACATTCGGTTTGAAACTGTTTTGTAAAGAGCTTGTTTCATTTCATTTCATAGAGATACTTGAGACTTATGGCAACGATCAGAAATTGATTAATTGAATTATAGAGAACATGGTTATTTTGGAAGGAGTTAACCCAAACAAGGTATATTTAACGGGATATATGGTGATGGTGTATATAAACTTATTTTTTTTTTAAAAATAAATGTTATGATATTAAAGAATAATAAAAATATTTTTGGTCACGTGGTGAAGGCGCGCGTCAGTCGCATCAACGTCATTGAAATATTGTTCTACATGATAATAAAAAGATTTGATAAAGATAAAAGTGAATTTTTTCGTCCAGACTCACAATGGTTTCCAAATTAATATTTCAATACTGGTAATGTAAAACAATTAGAAAAAAATGGAGTTCTTTTTTCATTACTTTAACAGATAGCTATTTTAAAGAAAAATATCTGATAATAATATGATGTGTTTGGATTTCACGAATCGTAAAATTAAATGTAATTCATTGTCTGTGCTCACATTTATTCTATGTAGAAATAAAATAATAGAAAAAATAAAATAAAATAGACATGATTTATTCTTCGGGTCTTCGGGTGCTGTAGTAATGACAAATCCAGATATTCCACAAAAATTTCTATAATTTTAGAAATTTCAAAGTATTCCGAACTTATCTATAGTTGATATCGATGAGAGGTACGGATTCTTCACTATCTTCATTATCCTTACCTCCATTCGGATAGAAGTTTCTTTTACACCATGCGTATATATCCCTGCAATTTTGTTCAATCAATATATCCACTCCATGTTTTATTGAAAAATCCATAATCAAAGATACGACTCTCTAAATAATTTAAAAATTAGGAAAGTTTATAATATATAAAATATAAGGAAAAACTTACATATGAATAAAGAGATGCCGTAACGTTTATAATTAAAGCTGTCCAACTAAATGACCTAATTTTTCCATGTTGATTAAATACAAACGAATCTTATAATATACTATACTATGTATAGTATGTGTGAATATTTAAACTTAAATACCCATATCATACCGTATATACTTTTTAAATAATAGATTAGCAGAATTAAACATGCTATAAATAACGAAATTGGAAATGGATTTTGATATAAATATTCATAATATATTATTACAATTATGATAATAATACCAGATGATCTATATTTGACTCGTTTGCATTTTTATTTGCACCGGGATCAGATGAGCAAGCTATCAAAAAAATTAAATATTTAATTATTAATATAAAGGAGTTACTATAAACATAGCTCAGCATAAATTAATTACGTCTAGATCTGCGCCTATACATTTATTAAAATTTGAACGTTAATAGCACTTTATGATGATTAACGATATTCTCAGATCTAAATACTTCTGCAGCGTCCAAAATTTCTTTCATTGTTAAAATATCACCGTCGGCTTTTGAATCAATTTACATAATCTACTATCTATATAACTAAAAAAAAAATGTCATATTTAGATTACCCCGTATAAATAATTTTGAATTGTGCAAAGCGTGATCTGATCAGTGCCTGATCTAAATTTAAAAGTTAAGACGATTTAAACGATTTGATCGGCAAATCCATGTTGATTACTTATTTCTGGTAACTGAAGTTTTACTAATATTAACTAGCCAGTAGGTTTTTTTCTAGTACCCACGATAGGGATATTGTCAGCACAATCGCGTAACTAGATTGTGAAACTTTAATTGGTTAAAAAAATGTGCAAAGTTATTCTTGTCAGTGATTGATTTTGTTTCACTGACAAATATTTTTTATGAATAAACAATGAATGTATTGTATTTAACAATTGATGATTAAGATTGGTATTATAAAGAAAGTATAATTATTTTTATATTTATTTGTGAAAAGAATATATTTTTTTATATAAATCATAAATAAATGTTTGTGGGTGGAAGGTTAGAGCAATATCTGGTATTTTTTGTTGTAGAGTATAAGTGATTAGTGGATTATAGAAGATCCAATCTGCTTTTTCGGAATACATAAGTTTTCCACAGTATACACAGGCAATTCGGGGCCATTGGGTTAGGATATCATTTTGAAATTTATTGTATAATCTTAGTAGCTTGGAGATGGTCTCCAATATGTTAATTGAGGGTTATTTCGAGAATTGAGATTTTGATTTGAATAATTTTGTGATAAATAGTTATTTTGGGAGTTGTGATTTTGATTTAAATAATTTTGATAAAGATTATTATAGTTAACAGTCTGATTTGGTGTTAATTCGATTAAGGTTTCATATTCATTATCAAATGTATATATATGATGAATTCGAGAGTCCATGGTATTGCAGTTTTTTTTACAAATAGTCTGTTTATCAATAGTTTTATTGTGCGAATTATATTTATATATAGGTTTTATTTTTTTTCATTTATTTATTTTTTTTTTTATAAAAAAAAAGATTGATATGACGTGATATAGTTTTTATTTATTATTTGTTTTATAAAAAAAAAAAGATTGATATGGTGTGGCTTTTATTTTTTTATTGACATCACGAATTTAGTGATTGTATCTGGTTAGTATCCGGATAAAAAAATCCGTTACCGTTAAGGATTTCCATATTCGGTTATCCGATTTCAATAAACTGGATGGCATCCGCATAACATCCGGATTTATCCGTTAATTTCACAGATATTTAACAGTTGTTTTAATTGGTTTCTTAGCGGATAAATTATGTATTATAAAATATAACCTATCATATTATTATATTTATTGTATAAAATTCAAGCTAATAACTTAATTAATATTATTCACTTATTACTATTGCATGTCATAACTATTTTATCATAATTTAAATATCAACTGTAGGATGAATACTAATAAAATTATGACCATTCCTTTTTAAGAATATAACACGATCAAACAATTCAGGTTTGATTCTTGATCTCTTAACGGTCAAAAGATTACCTGCGTCAGAAAACAGTCTCTCTGAAAGGGTAGATGCTGCTCGAATGCCCAATATCTTTCTAGCCAATTGACTTATAATTGGAAATTTTTCTTTCCTTTCATTCCACCAGGCATATGGATCTTTTTCAAATGGGATTTCTTCTAATTCCAAATATTCAATTACTTCATTTTCAGCTACTGTTGGATTAGTGAAAGCATCAAATAGAGATCTTTTCTTTCGCTGTTGTGCTTGAAGTGAAAAAGGAGTAGTATTCGATTGACTTGATTTCATATCATTATATTTTTTACATAATTCATTCTCTACTTCTTTCTTTCGTTCTTGTGTAACAAATTTTAATTTTTTGAAACGTGGATCAAGAAGAGTAGCAAGAAGAGCTTCAGAAGATGTAGGATTGAAATAGTAGATCATTGCTTTATACAAATTCTTTTTTATTAAATCAAAAAGTCCATAAGTTTCAACAGGCATATTGATATTAGTTTTTTCTTGCAACTGACTTTGGTCTTCATCTCTTTCCAACTCTGGAGCTTCATCAAAGCATCTCCAGCTCATCAAGATTAAAATTAATTACAGAGCTAGTTATTGGGTGGATTTTCATCATTATTACTGCAATAGTAGGATTGATGCTACTATAAGTACAATATTTACTTCCACCTAAATAATCCGTTGCTTCTGCAAAATAAAAAAGTATTTCATTCAAATCACGAATTAATAACCACTCATCCTCAGTTATCATTATATTTTTTAACCGCACTGCATCCTTTCGGGAATCTGAATCAGATTGAAGTTCAAGGTAATTGAGTAATCCTTTGATATATCCTTTTAATTTTAAAAGGTGACACTAAGCTAAATAGCTGGAATTCCATCGAGTAGAAATATCAGCAATGGCATTAAGATATCTAGAAGTTTCAGAAGAATCCTAATAATAAAATATTTAATACATAATTAAATATATTAATTAATATTCAGCAAATACATACTACAGGTTCTTCATCATCTTCATAATTAGCAAGAGAAGGATGATCTTTTTGAATTTTTTCAAGTCTTTCAGATTGTTTAGGTGTCATAAAAAAGTCTATTAAGTGCTTTACCTGTAATATTAAATTTTGTGTTACAAATAACCCATTTCCCACTACCAGTTGCAATGTATGTGAAAAACAGCCAATCCAACTAACTCCATCCAATAATTTGACACATTTTTTCATGTTGGTTGCATTGTAAGTAGTAATTGTCATTGTAAGATGACGAATTTTCCATTGATTTAAAATATTTTCAATATATTTTGCTATATTCTTGGCAGTATGGGGGTAGCGAACAAATTGAACAGTGAGAGTAATTTCCTTAAGGATAAAATCTGAATCAACATACGAACATGTAATTCCAATAAAACCCTTTCTATTTTGGCCAGTCCATAGATCTGTTGTTAACGATACAGATATGGCTTCTTTTACAATTTATTCTATCATTTTTGGTTGTATATAATTGTATGCTTTATGAATGATTGCCTTTATTGTTTTTGCTTCTGGGACAAGAAATGCAGGATCCAATTCATTGCAAAAAATACGAAATGATGTGCTGTTAACAACCAAAAAATGTTGTAAATCCTCAATGATCCAATTAGTTAAAAACTGACAAAGTTCAATTTGCCGCTTTTCTGAATGTTTTTTTGTCTCAAATTGTTGTTTGCTATCCTATACATTATTTTTAATAAATTAAATTATAAGATGCAAAAGTAATAAAAAAAATCTCTTACTGATTTAAATATGATTGTACTTCAGATTGTTTTCCATCTTTCGTTATTTTATGAGCAGACCATAAATGACTACTTCTGTTACCTGTTAAACCATCATGCTTAAGTTTTATATTACATTTTGTTCTGTCTTCCTTTATTACTTGACAAGCTATAACAGGTTTGTTATTATCATTAAGACTTTTGATATAATGCGCCCATATCCAGCTAGTTTTCTTTCTTGTAAGTTTTTGTCGGTTATTTATTTGTTGTGTCAAGTCCTCATGAGATAAAGTCATTTGGGAGTGCTTGGAGTTAAAAATGATGTAATTTTACTTTGATGGTTTGGCATTTGAAATGTAAACGCTTAAGAAAAAAAATGGAGTTTATAAAAAACTTAATTTTATGATAATCAATAAACTCAAACTCAATAAACAGGTAAATGTAGTATATCTGGGTCACATGATGTCTTATCTGGATAACCGTTATGGTAGGAAAATCTATATCCAGATATCCAGTTTTGCCAGATATCCTTTAATATAACTGGATATATTAAACCCAGATACAATCACTACACAAATTCATATTTTTTTAGTTAGATTTTTTATTTAGTTTTAATTTTATTATGAAATAAATGATGTAAATACAATTTTCATATAAGTATAAAACTAATTTTAACCTGGGATGATTTAACCAGGGTGATTTAACCTGGTAATTTTTATATGAGAAAATTATTATTTACTGGGTGATTTTCACTCTATCATGTGATCAAATATAAATCCAATCACGTATAAACATTTCACAGATTATTTGTTTATTACGTCAGGTCTATTACTCTTCTTTTGCCTTCAACGTTTCGAACTTTGACTGACCTTTCTATACTGTAGGTTTTTTAGCATTTTTTTTTATTTAGTTTATCTCTTACTAATTAACCATTTCTTCTTTTTTTGTAGGTTCTTTAATATCTTAATAAACAGTAAGTTTTAGGTATTCAGAAATTTAGAAATCTATTTTTTTTTTACAATTACTAACCAGTCCTTTTTCTTTTTTTTTTGGTCAGGTTTCTTCTTGGATTTTTTATTGGATCTCCTGGATTTCTTTTTGGGTTTATGCTCATGTTCTTTTCAGGTTTCTTGGGTTTCTTCTTGGTATGGGGTTTTTCTCACATTTTTCCTGTTTCTTTATGAGATTTCTCATGAAATTTTCTGGATTTTCTTTTACATTTTTACTTGGGGTTCTTTTAACTTGCATTTCTTAAATTTCAGCTGGTTTCTTCTCTCTTTTTGGTTAGGGTTTGTTCATTATAAAAAAATTCGTTACTATAACAAATAATGTGATTTGTCAATCTGATTCATTTTTTTTAATAAAAAATATTAACGTTTCTCTTTTTGACTTTACTATCGAACAAGCTCCCTTCCAATGGTCAAAGAACATCAGCTATCACAAATCAAAGAAGACTGCTCCAAAAGGTCAGTTGTCAAAGGTGCCATTAAAAACTGGTGATGAAACCATCACAAGCAACAAGAGCGACAAAGGCCCTAAAGTGCCTCCTACAGGAAAGGCTGGTACTTCCCACAGGTCAAATGGAGTCAAATCGGTCACCAATTGGTCATGTGACTGATTGGTGACTAATTGGTTACCTATTGATGACTGATTCTTTCAAACGGTCATCAATCAGGTATAAAATCCAAATTAGTTATCAACCGGTCATATGACTGATTGATGACTGATTGATGTATGGTTGAATTTACCAGTTATCAATAGGTCACATATCAGATTGATGACCGATTGGTTGCTAATTGGCTTATTATATATTAGCAGATTTTAGATTTTTTCAACAATAACATTTTATTTATAAACTATTTTAAACTCTGATAGAAAATTTTTTTTGATAGATTTCCTAAGATTCATATAGAATATTATTGATAAATAGAGATTCTTTTTTTTGAGATTTCTAAGAGTTCGTATAGGGTATCTAATAGAAAATTTTTTTTATTTTCTAAGAGTTCATATGAAAAGAGTTTGTATGAGATATCTGATAGAAAATTTTTTTTAAGAGATTTTCTGAGTTCAGTTCGTATGTGATATCTAATAGAAAATTTTTTTTTGAGAGATTTTCTAAGAGTTCGTATTGGAAGGATTCGTATAGGATATCTGATAGAAAATTTTTTTAAGATATTTTCTAAGAGTTCATATGGAAAGGGTTCATATGAATTCTTTGATAGAAATTTTTTTTTTAAGATTTTCTAAGAATTTGTGAAAAAAGAGTTTGTATTATGGGATATTTTGATAAAGATTTTCCAAGTGTTCATATAGGAAAGGTTCATATGGGATATCTGATAGAAATTTGTTTTTAAGATTTTCTAAGAATTCATATGGGAAGAGTTCGTATGGGATACCTGATAGAAAATTTTTTTGTGAAATTTTTTAGGGTTCATATGGAAAGGATTTGCATGGGATTCTTTGATAGAAAATTTTTTTGAAAAATTTTCTAAGAGTTTATATGGAAAGGGTTTATATAGGTCTGTGGGATATCTGATAGGAAATTTTTTTTTTGAGAGATTTCCTAAGATTTGTATAGGATGTATTTGATAATTAGATTTTTTTTTTGATTTCTAAGAGTTCATATGGGTATCTGATAGAAATTTTTTTTTTTGGGATTTTCTAAATTTATATGGGAAGAATTCGTATTTTCCAAGAGTTCATATGGGAAGCATTTGTATAGGATATCTTTAATAGAAAATTTTTTTTTATGAGATTTTCTAAGAGTCGTATAGGAAGGATTTGTATGGGATATTTTAATAAAGATTTTCCAAGTGTTCATATGGTAAGGGTTTGTATGGAATATCTTTGATAGAAAATTTTTTTTAAGAGATTTTCTAAGAGTTCGTATAGGAAGAGTTTGGAAGAGTTTGGAGAAGTTTGTATGGGATATCTGATACAAAATTTTTTTAAATTTTTTAGGAATGGGATTCTTTGATAGAAAATTTTTTTTGAGAGATTTCTAAAAGTTCATATGGAAAAGGTACGTATGGGATTCTTTGATAGAAAATTTTTTTTTGAGATTTTCTTAGAGTTCGTGTGGGAAGAGTTCGTATGGGATATTTTGATAAAGATTTTCCAAGTGTTCATATGGGAAAGATTCATATGGGATATTTGATAGAAAATTTTTTTTGAAATTTTCTAATAGTTCATATGGAAAGAGTTCATATGGGATACCTGATAAAAAATTTTTTTGTGAAATTTTTTAGGGTTTGTATGAAAAGGATTCGTATGGGATTCTTTGATAGAAAATTTTTTTTTAAGAGATTTTCTTAGTTCATATGGAAAGAGTTCGTATGGGATATCTGATAGAAAAATTTTTCTTAAGAGATTTTCTAAGAGTTCATATAGAAAGGGTTCATATGGGATTCTTTGATAGAAAATTTTTTTTTAAGAGATTTTTTTAGAGTTCATGTGAGAAGAGTTTGTATGGAATATTTTAATAAAGATTTTTCAAGTGTGATTCATATAGTAAGGGTTCATATGGGATATCTTTGGTAGAAAATTTTTTTGAGAAAGAGTTCATATGGAATATCTAATAGGAGGGATTCTTTGATAGAAAATTTTTTTGAGAGAGATTTCCTAAGAGTTCATATGGGATATTTTGGTAGAGATTCCTTTTTTATGAAATTTTTTAGGATTCGTATGGATATTTTTGATAGAAAATTTTTTTTTTGAGATATCTCAAGATTTGTGTAGAAAATAATTTTTTTTTTTGAATTTTCTAAGATTTGGAGATTTTTTTTTTTTAGAGGTTTTCTAAGAGTTTGTATGAGATATTTTTAATAGAGAATTTTTTTAGATTTTGTAACATTTTTTAAAAAAAAATACACTTTTTATTAAATTATAATATTAACTTTACCTTTTTTTGATATTACTAATGTTATTCTTTTTTTTATATTTTACTAAAAACTCTTCATAATACTAACTTTTTGTATTTGTGTATTTTATTATAATTATTACTAACTTTTTATATTTACGCTTTACTATTTATTTATTAAATATTACTAACTTTATCAGTCATATTATTATAATGAACATTTTTTATTTTAAATACTTATTAATATAAATAAAAATACTATGTATTTTATTTGTAATTCTAAATATTATGTGCTATAATAAATTTTATTATTTGTTATATGATTTTACAAAAATTGGTCTTTCGACCATAATTTAACCATAATTTGACCATGAATCAACCATAATTTGACCATGAATCAACCATAATTTGACTATGACAATAATTTGACCATAATTTGACCATCAATCGACCATCAATCAACCATAAATTGACCATAAATTGACCATAATTTGACCATCAATCAATGATCATTGATCTTTCAATTGGCGACCCAATTTGGTGCCGATTTTTGACATCATCCGGCATCAATCGGGTAGTACAATTTATTGCCGATTAAATATCGATTCGTTTGACTATTCATCAATCCTGATAGCCAATTGATAACCAATTGATAGCCAATTTGACATCATTTGACCTGTGTAGACTAGCTAGTCAGAGTTTGCCAGTCCTATGACTATACTGATGATGAATTTTATAGGCTAGCCAAGTCTTTTCAGTCTATTAGATTCCCTTGATAATTATTTTGCACAAAATCTAACTCTCGTACTAATCTGTCTAATGTTAATTGTAGTCCAATTATATAAACTTTTTGATAATCTCTACTCTATCCCTGTTTTGGAATAAGATTTTGATATTTTTTTTTACATCATCTATAATATCCTCTATACTTACTATACCAGATAACATTTTAGTGATTTATTCTATAACTAAATATTTATTATGCTAAAAAAAAAATCTAATATTCATGTAAACTCTGGTTCAACTCACTCACAAGTTTAACTTATTGCTAGTAGCTAGATATGTGCGACATACATTCGTTTTGATATTTCTCTGGAAGCTTGACCCTTATAGCTCTTTTTTCAGCTTTTTCATGGAGAATACCAACTTTAACTATTTTCTTATAAATTATAATAAACTAATTCCCATAAGGTAAACCAGTTATTCCATCTGTTAAGATCAGAGAGCCTTCTTTTTAGACTTGACTAGAGATATTATATGATCCTTTGATTGGAATCCTATATTCTTGGCATAGAATACCTTTTTCTGAAATAGACAATCCTGATATACTTGAGTCATAGGAAATTTACTTTCTGGCTATGTGTTTTTTGCCTTTTCATTCATACCCTTTTTGCTAACGTGACCCTCTTATGCTTTGACTTTATGGATTTATCAGCTAAGACATAGTGGTATGATTTTACCCAAATATGAAATGACTCAGTAATAACATTACCTGAAGTTTCATCTTTGAAAAGCCCAATAGTCTTTGAATCATTAATATCAAAGAGATCTGGTCACTCAACCATATCTTTATAAATGTCTTCATCAGGAAATTTTTTTAGAAGATATATATCGATATTTATCACTTTATCTCAAATTATCCCATTTTATCATATTAAATAAATTGATAGATATCAAATTTGGATAGTTATTGGTAAATATCTGATGATATAAAATGATATTTAATGTTAATGATATTTATTGGTAATTATCTGTAAGATAAATAATGATATTTAATAATAATGATATTTATCAATAATAATCTGAATGATAAATAACAATATTTAATGTTAATGATATTTATTGGTAATAATCTATAAGATAAATAATGATATTTAATATTAATGATATTTATCAATAATAATCTGAAAGATAAATAATGATAATGATATTTATCAATAATAATCTGAAAAATAAATAACAATATTTAATGTTAATGATATTTATCGGTAATAATTTGAAAGATAAATAACGATATTTAATGCTAATGATATTTATCAATAATAATCTGAAAGATAAATAACAATAATTATCTTAATGATTTATAACAAATTTTTAAATGTTAAAAAGTTTTATTAATTGATACCATTACATAACCATTTATTTTTTTTTATAATTATATTAAGCCTTACTACTGAAGACTCCCTCTTTTTGTCACTATAAACAAGCGGAGGGAACAGCAATAGCTTTCCCCCTATAGGCACTAATGGGCCTCTACCTGTTTACAGAGGAGGGCAGGTTCATAAGGTTAAACATTATGCACATTGTGTATTGTACATGCGTACATACGTGCACACGTAACCTAATATAATTAAATTTTATATCAATTTATTAATTATAAAAAAAAAATTATTTTTAGGAAAATGCCCTCTATTTATATCAAATTAAACATCACGTGTATCACGTGATATTATATTAATGATGATCTGCAGTTCGTTCATTATTATTAAAGCTTAAGCTTTTTTTAGTTTAAGCTTAAACTTTTTTCACTTTCCCTTTCCCTTTTTTCGTTTTTTCTCCTTCCTTCTCTTTCTTTTTTTCCCATTTCTCACCTCCTCTCTTCTCATTTTTCTCTTTCCTTCCCTTTTCTATGCTATCCTTTTTAGGCATTAATTTGTCTCTTTAGACGCGGAGTTTTGGTAAAGACAGAGAAGCTTTTTTCTTTAATTGGTTTAACAAAACATTTTCTAACATTCCATTTTCTTTCTTTCTTTAGGTAGCTTACTCTTCAGATCTGGACATGTTGGATTTAGGTGGGTTTTTTTTCTTTATTACTGTTTTAATAAAATAAACAAAACTTTACTAATGTTTTGTTTATTTATTTTTTTTAGATAATTTCAGTTATTCGAATATTTATGGATGTGGATTTTGGCAAGTGTTTAAATTTTTATTTTTTATTTTTTACCTTTAACAAAATGAAACGTATATTAACGTTTCTTCATTTTTTTCTTTTGTAGTTGCGGATTTTGGACGGCTCTTTGTTGGTAAATTTTCTTTAAATGTTTTTTTTTGATTATAATAAATTTAACGAAACATTAACTAATGTTTCTTTTTTTCTTTTGTAGTAGGATATTTGGATTAATAAAGAATACAAGAGTCGGTATAAAATTTTTTTTTAGGGTTTATTATATTAACGAAACATTTACTAATATTTCAATTTTTTTCTTAGACAACCGAATCTTTTAACGTGTGAGAAGTTCAAGTTTCGATGAGATAATGGAATTGGTAATATCATCTAATTTATCCTTATTGAGAAAAACATGTTTCTTGGTGCAACCTTGTACGTGAGATTCAAAAGGTATCCTGTATAAACGAGTAAAAAATTCCGTCTGTAATTTGTTGCAGTTTGAATCTTTTTTTTAAAAAAAATATATTTATTTAACGAAACATTTTCTAACGTTTTGATTTCTTTTTCTTATTTTTTTTAGACGATCAGATCTTTTAACATCATGTGAAAAGTTTGGTACTAAGAATTTCTTTTTGAGATTTTATTTATTTAATCGAAACGTTTATTAATGTCTCACTTATTTCTCTTTTTAGACAGCCAGGTTTCTTAACGTAAATACGAACGGTGAATTTATGACTCAATTAGTTATCTAATAAGTTTGGTAGGAACCTTTTTTTAAAAAATTTATTAGTCTTAATGAGATGTTCATTAACATTTTGATTTTTTTTGTTTTCAGGCAACCTGACCTCTTAATATCATGTGGGAAATTTGGTAGGAATCGATTTACAAATCTATTTTAACGAAACGTTACTAATATTTCATTATTTTCTCCTTTTTAGATAGCCGGGTCTTTTAGAATTGGAAGTTCAGTAGGAATCTTTTTAAAAAACAAATTTATGATTTATGATTTTTAACAAAATGTTCACTAACATTTCGATTTGTTTTTAGGTGACCTAGAGAAAGAGCATCATTGATATATTAACAAGTAAGACGAATACATCTATAATCTCTTAACGTCATGCAGGAAATTCGGTGAAAATCGATTTTTTAAACCTATTTTAACGAAACATTTACTAACATTTCGTTATTTCTCTTTTTTTAGATGACCGGATCTCTTAGTAACATGGGAAAATTCAGTATAAATGAATTTTTTTAAAAAAATTTTATTTATTTTAATGTGTAGATGGTCAGTCTATCGAGGTATTTGAGCGCGTCTTTAATTTTGGTGCATTTTTAAAAAAAAAAATTTTTTTTAATGAACTGTATCTAGTAATGGTTTGTTGTTTTCTTTTTTTTAGGCATGTCTTTTGGTTCACTTTAGGCACGTGAAATTTCAATGGCTTAACCACATGATATGATGTAATAATAATTATAATGAAAAAATTTATGTTTTAACGAACTTACTAAAAGTTTGTTTTTTATTTTGTGAAAGTTCTTCAGATCTCAAGAGGTAGATATTTTTTTTTAAAAAAGAAATTCACCTACAGTATTTTCAGCAAAAATCATTAACATTTTGTTATTTTTCTTTTCTTTTTTTTTTTTCTTTTTTTAGGCCAATGATCCTTCAGACCTCAAAGTAGATATCTATTTTAATTATTTTTTTTTTTAACGAAACAATTATTAATGTTTTGTTATTTTTTTTTTTTAGGCGGTCGGTATATTGGATCTTTGAAGGTGGATTTAGTAAAGGTTTAAAGGTAAAGGAGTGTATTATAATTTCAAACTTAATTTTTTAATTAAAAACTGATGTTTCTTTTTTCTTTTTTGTAGGTTTCAGACTTTTGGGTGAATGGGAAAGTAGTATGTTTCGCAAGTTTTATGAAACTTTTTTTTTAATTTTTATTTAATTAGAAACGTTTACTAACGTTTCTTTGTTACTTTGTTTCTTTATAGAATTTAATGTTGAATTCGACTTTTGACCTTTGCGGTGAGTTTCAAAGTTATATACTTCTTATTTTTTTTAAAAGAAACAATTACTAACATTTCTTGTCTTTTTGCAGATTCTGGCTTCGATTGGCTTTGGGTGGTAAGTTTCGAACTTTGAAACTTTCTTTTTTATTTTATTTCATTAGAACCATTTTTAACGTAAGGATATCATCGATTAGAAGGAGAGTGTTTGAATCTGATTAGAAGCATATAATAGATTCTGTATAGTAGTTTTAGTATAGACTTTGGTAAAGATTTAACATAGTTTTTAAACGTATTTTATTAATTATTATTAATGTAATAAACCACATTTAACAGTAAAGTAATTTAACGTTATTTAACAATAAATAATTTAGCGTTATACAATTATAAGATAATTATCGTTATTTAATGATATTGATGACTATCGTTAATTTAAACACATCAATTCCACTCGACGAGTCCAATTATTATCGATTATTTATCATTTAGATTAAATATCGATATTTGTCATTTTAGTTAAATTCTGATGCTTTGTCATCATTTACCACATCGATACTACTCGACGAGTCTGATTATTATCGATATATATCATGTAAGCTATCTATCGATATATATCCCCTAAAAAAATTTTCTGATGTGGTAAAGGAAAAATAATGCCAAATCTCCACCTATCATTACATCTATGTGAGTGCTCTTATGATTACGGACCCCAATATTCATTCTAGTGCTTTAGCTTTAAACGAATGAATGGCGCATTTGGTAATTCAAATTTAAATTCATTTGCTATGTCAATTTTTCAAATTATATTATTCCATTAAGCAAAGATTAATAATAAAATATTTATTAGGATCGCCTAATAGCTACCGCCAAATTGAACCTGAACTAATGCGTCGATTGATGACTGAAACACAAATAAACGATATTATCAGCTCAAGTTCAGAAGTAATTGGCATCAAATTACTCAATAAACGACCTTCTGTCAGTTCACTTTTCAAATTTCCAACAAATAAAATTTATCAATTTTTGATGAATTCCAGAAATATATTGGAATCACCAATTACTGGTTGCGAGGAATTTCTGGGTATATTTTTAGCACCGTGATCTGAAGATATTCGTCTTGATGAACAAATCTACGATTTACTTATTAAATATTATAAGGATATATACATAGATTCTATATTCAGAAAACTGTTCACAGAAAATTTACCCAATTCAACGATCATTACCAACAAAGCGAATTGATATGAAAGATGTCAAATCAGTGCAGAAATTTTTGGATCTGCTGCTGCAACACGACATATTAAGAGCTCATTTGTCTTAGCTAAATTTATTAATCGTGATGGGAATAGCGTCGATACTTACCCAGGTCAAATCCAATTTTTCTTTAAATATAGCGTTCATTTATCCTCCCATAATTTGACACACAAATTGGCTTACATCAAATGGTACAAACTGGCAAATTTGACATCCTGATTCCATTTCAGTATTGACGATGATGTCGAAACTTGCAATGTCGAATTATGGAAAGATAGTTTCTATTTGAGCAGTAAAGACAATATAATCTCAATACACAACATTTTAGGTCAGTTTATACCTGTAAAATACAAAAAATCAGATTGATCTAATGCCAGAGAATATTTAGCCATTATTCCTATAAATAGAAAGTTCCATTTGCGTTGATTTAATATAACATTTATACTAGTCTGAATTGTTTAAACATTTTTTAACAAATATTGTATCATTGTTTTTTATTATACTTAATAATATTAATATAGTAAATATATTATAACCATTATTTAATATAGAAAAGTGAATACAATTCGGCTATTATTCGTGTGAGGCCAAACATAGTTTAATTTTTATTATACGCAATTTGACCATCATTCAGCAGGATCAAATCAGAGTCAAATATAGATTGAATTGCATATCATTACTAATTTAGGTCAATTTTTTTAAAAATTGGCCAAATCTAGGCTGGATTTTTTGGAGGCCGAATATTCCTTTTTCGACTAGTGTAATCATATTTTTTATAAATTACTAATACTAATAATTTACTTTTCAACACTACTAATTTGCTTTCTTTACTAACTTTATACTTTTTCATTTTAATTTACTTACACTAATAATTTACTCTTTTTTGATATTACTGCTAATTTACTGTTATTAACATACTTTATTTTATTTTCTTATATTTTCTACATTTATGATTTATATCAAAATATAGTATTTTATTTAGGAATATTTTGTATATTTTTATATTTTAAATTAATAAAAATTGATAATTTTACTTTATAAATTTGCCAGGTATTGCTGTAAAATTTTAGTATTTGACCTATCATAATACTTAAAATTTGGCCTAAAATTTGGCTCAAAAATTGAACAATAATTGTATAAATTTAGGACAAAAATAGGATAATTATTGTACAAATTACCATGCAATTATTGTGTGATTTATTGCAATTTTTAGCACAATTATTGCACAATTATTGTTCAGTCAAATATATAGAAATTGTAGTGAAATCGTTAATTTAACAAAAATCACATACAGTTTTTTCATAGGGAATCTTTTAATTTTTTTTAATTAACAAACATTTGCTTACATTTCATTTTTTTCCTTTATGTTTTCCTTTCTTCTCTATCTCAACTTGATTGAATTGATCAGATCTAATCATTATAAAATTTTTTTATCAATTGTCTATCTTATAAAAAAAAATTCTTTTTCAGTTTTTAATCCAGTTTTTTTATTCCTTTCTGGTTTAAGCTAAAATTATTTTTTTTTTATTTTCTTTTTAGTTTTGAACTGGAATTTACTTTCTTTTTTTTGTAAGTATTGCTAGATGAATTATATGAACCCGCCCATATATATAGGACCTCATTAAGAATGAATATTAACCACTTTTTTCAATTAATCTATTTATTATATATTTCTAAAATTAGTACTGATAAAAATTTTGTGATATAACACCAATTTTCATTTTTACGTTTTATTGATTTCACATATTTTCTTAAAATCTCTTTCTTTTCTAATAAGTAAAATTGACATTATATACAAACTATTTGGTCTATCATCTAATTTTTATGTTCCTTTTATTTTTCACTTAATATAGGTTATTAGTCACAAGATAGAAAAAGAAGTTTTAAAAATTAATACAAAAATATGTGCGAAGGGTGAGAAAATTTGATAAACGCATAAGTGCCATAAATGCAAATTGATAAGCATACTATAAAGTACATATTGAACTTGAGCATGAAAAAGTACCTGAATGTGAAGTAGATGATAATGGCAAGTATTTCTTGGGTTTACGCTTGGCCATGATTATATTTTTGTTTAGCAGATTTGTGCATCTAATGGTTATCAATCTTGCATTAGCTTTTTGTGTTGTATTCCCATTCTATTTAAGCAAACAGTTCCAGAAAATGGGTAATTCTTTTCACTAACACTGAAAAATACTTTTTTTTTCTTTTTTAGATAACGATTTTAATATCAACTTGTAGATCATTAGTTTGTTACCATTTTATGAGTATTCAAGTGAAATAAAAGTTTTTATACTGTATCAATAATTTATTTTAGACAGTTTGTATTATTAATTAAATTTTTATGTTCTTTATCAGAGGAGAATGATGTAATGATCTTATTATTTCACTACTATCTTATAATAAAACATATTTCTTTACTGTTTAATTTGTACTCCCCATGATTATGTTTGTATAATTTTTCAATAATTGAAATACATATGTAGGGTAAAATCAACTGTATTGTTGATTGTACTCTATGTATAGTGTGATTAGTGTTATGTAATGCAAAAAATCATATTTCTTTAACTCATGTTTAAACTTGTGATGAATTCGTGCTCAACTTGAGTTAATAAAATTATTACAAAATCATTGATTTTATTAAATTTATCAGAATTTTTATACTTAATTAAAGATGATTAACATAAAATTCACTAATGATTTCATTATAACATTACTGACTTTTTTGTTAATCTTGAATATTTTATTTTGAATTTAAATTGTTTTCTTTAAACTTGAGTTGAACTTGAGTTCAACTCAAGTTTAACTCGTTTGCTCAAGTGTATTGTGGTCTGTAATTATTAAATTGTGATATGATATTTGTATATTGTAGATCATTAAATATTACATCATAGAATTTCATGGAACTTAGAAAACAGAATGTTAGTATAACATACTATATATTAAATTTTCTGTTCAAAGGTATTATCGATAAATATTTTCTTTTTCCTACATTTACGTGTTTAAATTTTGTAGAATGATATAATATTCTATGGACTGCTATTAGTGAATCACAACCTTTCTCACAGTGTTCAGCTTTTCATAGTTTTGTATTTGATATTTCTGGCTTCATGAATCTATGCTTAAACTGAATGTCAGAGGAAGGTGCATTTTTATACTACTTGATATATGCCAGGAGATGAGTTCTTAGCCCTTTGGGTAATTTAAGCATATATTCAAAGTAATATTGAACCTCTCCTGGATATATGTTAGTTGATTCATTATTAAATGCTTTCTATTTTGCAATACATTTCTCTTGTATACATTTTTTCCTGTGTTTGTCTACAGTAATATTCTTTGTGTATAAAAAAGTTAAAAATAAATAAAAAAGTAACAAGACAGTCAGGTATCAGTTTTGTAATTTAAAATGTATCCTTTGAAATATAACTATTAATAGCAGTAATGATAACAATAAATGATTGTAATAATAAGTGGTTGTAGTAACCATAAATAGTTGTGGTAACGATATCAGTTTGTTAGTATATTCTTGCAATAAAAATATTTCTTCGTAGTAATTTGTTGCTCTTTTCTTTTTCTTTTACAAATATCATGAATTTTAATGATGAGCTGAAAACTTATTTACAGAAAATTTGCATAGTGTTAGTCCTCTTGAATAGTATGTGGGTAAAATAGCAACACCAAATTATGGGATATGTTTATGGACAAAATTTCTTTGTTCATGCAGTAGATTACTGAAAGAGAATATGAGAAAATAACAATAGAATCCCAGTACAGGATTACTGAAATTTAAGTCACATATTCTATTGTGGAGATTAATATATAGTGGTGATCAGTCACAGTTCTTCAGCTCTTTGGACACAGGATTTCAGTAAGTATTTTTTTTTATTTCTTTATCCATCTTTCAAAGAATAGTTACTAATTGCTTTCTATTTTTTTAGATAGTTGACTCATAGTTGACTCTATTATTTAGATACTAGGTCTTTGAAAAAATGAAAGCTTTGATAGGATTAAGTTTTTTTTTTTTTTTTTTTTAAAAAAATTAGTAGCGCGTATTTTATTAAATTTATGTATTTTCAGTACATGATAAAATTAATTAAATACACTTATAAAATAGATATATCTATTCTATATAACTAATCTGATCTGTAAAATAAAATTTAAAGTCAATATTATATCTATTCTAAAGTATTTGATAATTTTATCTAAAAGGTTCTATTTGTCGTTATAGTTTATTTATCTACAGGAATTAGCTTCTGAATTGTGTTCCATCTTTCGTCCCTTTTTCCTGTATTTGTAGATCTTCCTTTCGATCATTCATACGTTACTAATTTAATAATTTCGTTTTGATTTTGTTTTTTGGTTTTTTCTGTATTATTATTTTTTTGTTTTTTATTGTTTTCTGATTTCTGTGATTTCCCTTCTTCCTTCTTTTTTTTTCTTTTATCTCCTTTAGTTATCCCTTGTTGTTTTTCAATTTCTATTGTGGTTTCGATTCTTTTATGCCAGATTTCTTTTTTAATGTTATCATAGTATAGTTTCCATAATCTTTTAACCATTTCTTTGGATCCCTTTTTCTTTCTTCCTATATTATTGAGATTCTTATTGAACATGCCTCTCAATAATTCCCAGTATCTTGTTTTGTTAGATAATATTGCTGACTTGCTATCTAAGAATAATACAAATTCTGTTTTTATATCGTTAAAAGTCTCTATATTATCAATTTTCTTTTTTATGTTGTCTTTGTCTTCTTGTTCTTTAGTATTATCCTCATTCTCGTATAACTGTCTATTAATGTCTTTTTCGATCTCGATAATTGTGTTTTCAACAATGTCTTTTATATTAAGTTCATTTTGGTTACATATCCATATATGTTTCCAAGTTTCTTCATCTTCTTCACATCTTGGACATATCGGAGTATTTATTTTGTTCGTTCCTCGATCATATAAGAGTTTGTATGTTGGTAGAATCGATAATAAATTTTTTATCTTGTATGTTCGATCTAGACTGTCTTGTGAATTACAAACCATTTTTCTACATTGATTTCTATTACTTATGAATTCTAAACTTGTTTCCCAATCGAATTTATCTTTGTAATTATTTATAAAGAGATCTTCTACCAATTTGCAATGTAATAGTTCATGCTTCCATTTGGCTTGACTTATTATTTTACTCCATCTTCTATATGCCCATTTAACTAAGTTATTGTTCCAATATATATTATAATCGTTAGTTTTCAAATTTCATTCTCGATATATATAGCTTCAATGTTTTCATCATTTTTCATAAATGTTTCATTTTCCTTTTCCATTTCATTAATTATTTCTAAGTAATGTAAATCTTCTCCTTTATCCCTGATATCAATCTGTAAGTTATGATTTCTTATATATGAAAGAATATAATTTAATTCCAAATGGTGATCGATATCTAATTTTCATCTGTTGTTTAATTCTTGAAAATTTATTATCTCTTTGACTATTGATTTTTCTATTATTAAATTGATCTCTGAATTTTCTTTAAAAAATAATAAAATTAATATTATACTTTGTAACCATTTTTTCGTTATATTGTCATCTTCACTATCTAATCGAAAATTCTTTCTCCAATATATAATATCTTTATCGTAATAACTTGTAATCATAATTGAAGATATATACATTGTTATTTTTTTCTTTTTTTGTAATTTCATCTTTCCCTTATTCACCTGTATGAATACGTTATAAATTTCTTTCGTATTTTCCAATATATTATTTTTTATTTCTTCGATAAAATTTTCTGATGCTTCTATCATTTGATCTATTTGATCAATCCTTTTATTAAAGTTTATAATATTGATATTAGATTCTTCTTCTTCTTCTATTATTAATTTCTGCTTTGCTATTTTATCTTTAATTAATTTTTCATTTCTATTTTGATAGGATTAAGTTAGCAACCTTTTTTTTAGGATTTTTGTAACGAACTATTTCTAACTGACAGTTTTTTTATTTTTTTGGATATTGGATGCTTAAAAACTTGGTGAGGAGGGCCAAGTTTTAATGTTAAAATTTTAAAATCTTTAACAAAAAAATGTTATATTTATACTTGCCGCCCATTTAAATGGAATGGGAGTCCCATCCCATCCCAAATCCCATCCCATCCCAATCCATCCTAAATCCCAAATCCCATCCCAAATCCCATTTGAATATACAATAAATATTTATAAATTTTGTTATTTTTTTAAGAATAAAATTTTTTTCTTTTACTGTTTATCTTTAAAAAAATTTATTTTTTGGCACTTTTAGTAATATTTTATTATTTCTTTATAATTTTTTTTATATTTAATGATTTGTAAATATTGTTATATTAGATATTCATAGCCTAATAATTAAAAATACTGTATATTAATAAATTTAAATTTATAATTAAAAATTTTTTTTTAAGTGCTAAACCTTTTTTATTGAATAAAAAGCCATTTTGTTAAATACTAAGTTTAGCCACTTTTTGTTAAATACTGAATTCTTAGTAATTTTAATACATTTTTTATTAAATATTAAGTATTTTTAATTAAATATTAAGTATTTTTAATTAAATATTAAGTATTTTTAATTAAATATTAAGTATTTTTAATTAAATATTAAGTATTTTTAATTAAATATTAAGTATTTTTAATTAAATATTAAGTATTTTTAATTAAATACTAAGTTTTTTTTGTTCTTTCATTTATTAATAATTTTATTAAATATTAAGCCATTTTTGTTAATATTTTTATTAAATACCAAGCCTTTTTTTGTTAATAATATTATTTAATACTGTCGTATCTGATCACGTAACTTCATTGATCAATGTCACTGATGTTATAAATGAATGACATAGCATACATAGGTAATATTGCATACATTATAGATATATCATATATTTTTAATATAGTATAAATGGCATATATGTATTATTTTTGTTCTATGTAAGATATTTATGATTTATCATTGTTATAATTGCAATTGTTATAAATAAAGCTCTGGATTTATTCCAGACAAGGCATATTCACAAGTTTTCTTAAAGCCTTTATTTTATTAATATTTTTATTTTTGATTGATAAGTTATCTCTTTACTTGTGATGAATACCTGTGAATCTGACGTACAGGAATTGGTATTACACATTTGATTGAGATTTTTACAAGTTGTATTTAAAGTATTGATAAATAAACCTTCTGCTACCACAAAATAATAATTGTTAGCGATTGCTAACATCAAAGAACTGACCCAACAATACTAAGCCTTTTTTTTGTTAATAATATTATTAAATAATAAGCCTTTTTTTGTTAATAATATTATGGGATATGGGATGTATACATGAAGTTGAAATTAAAATCCAAAAGTCAAAATATTTTGACTTAGGAAGGTCAAAAGTCAAAATTAAAGTCAAAATAGTCAAAATTATGTCATATTCATGTGATTTTTATAATTATAATTTAATACCAAATTTTAAACGTGAATAACTCCATCATTATTGATACTACAGATATGCAACACTTATCATTGGAAACCTCTCGACGAGCTGAATCCAACCACGTTAAGATCATAAAAATCAGATCACTGGATGCAAAGATTTATTTATTTTATTTATTTATTTTAAGTACAATGGGAGTAATAAAGTAAAAACAAGTGAAGTACATTGCGGTAAGAAGTACGATATGCAGGTCATTCTACTAATGCTAAGCGCTTTAAGGCTCAAGTCAATAAAATGATCCATTGGAACAGAAGATGGAACCCCCCTAACCATCTACAGATGTGGAGAGCTCCCAAGGAAAAAAAAAAAAGAAAATGTCATTACTAACGTAAGGAAAACTAAAACTAAAAAAAAATAAAATGAAAAAAAAGAGGTTAGTAGTCTGGGAAGAAACATTACAAAATTTATGTTAGTATACAAATAACTAATAATTTTCCACGTGTAAACCTAGCTATTTTTACACTACTATCACCTAATCAAACAACTGAGAAAAAACTTCAAACATCCTATTAATGCCCGCTTTTATCTGATTATTAAGGGGAGGAAGCTGACCATGATCCTTGGATTTACCACTGAGGTTTTTCCCTCTTTAACATTGTGGCGTAATTATTTTGAGGAGTCATTCTTGCCTTTGACTACTTTTTCAAATACCCTTGATGATGATTTTTCAGTCTTCTTCTTTGGTTGGGTAGTCGCACCTGAGTGAAATCGATTCCATCAGAAGTCTTGGCCTTCCAGATTAAAGCGAGTTTCTAAAGCATTCTTTAAATCATCATAATTTTCAAAAAACGCTATTAATCTATTCTTTCTAGCATGCTTTATAACTTTGTAGGATGTGAACTCAAATTCCTTAAAGAATGGGTCCTGGTTGTTGTAATCTTATACTAGTAGTGATTGTTTGCATACAGAGTCAGAAACTCCATCAACTATAGCTGTGAATGTTTCTCTTTGCTTTCGCTGATTTAGGATTTATGAAGCAGGAAACCATCAGACAGTTTCAGAGCCAAAAGTGTAACACCATTGGTTGTAGTCAAAACAGGTTTTAACAAAAGAGTTTAGGACTATTCATACGCGTACCATCTGGTACTTGCGTTGGCTCTTCACTGACACCTGGAAAGTCTGGCCCCAAGCTACTAAGTTGTTAAGTATTTCCTCCTTTGTCCAATGTGCAGGGATGTCATAGATCATAATATCCCAGACAGAATTAATTTTATCGTTCTGGGAGACTACCAGTTGTAGAATAACATACTTTTCAATGACTTTGGGGCGTGACTTTTTTGTTACACAACTTTGAGACTTATTTGCTGCAGAGGGTTTTGATTGGCCCTGTGGCTGATCTTTTTGTTTATCCTTGATAATCTTACTTTTCTGTGACTTGCGTGATTTTTTTCCTGAAGGAAAAGGATCAACACGAGCCTTACTGAAAGAGGGTGATATCTTAGGGATATCCTCTGTAATCATACAAGAAGGTTCTAAATCTATTATAGAATCTGGCTTTTCAGATGTTTCTGATATGTTGAAATCTTGTTGTGGTGCAGGTATCGACGAGCGAGAAGGGTCAGTTTCTATATCATAAGAAAAGTCTTCATCATTATGATAATTTTCCAAGTGCCTTCAGTATGCAAACTCTGCCGCTCTTAATGTCACTTGGTATAAAAATGAGCACCATATTGCCGGCATTCTTAGATATGCAGACATCTTTTGAAAAGTTGGAAGTTCTGGGTTAGAGGAGTCTCCGTAAGCCTGTTAAAAAAAAGCCTTTTGGGTATCTTGTGGCTGGCTGAAGAAACCTTCTGGAACTTCTGCTATAGTAGTATTCATAGCATTTTCTAGGTCGAGAGCAAACTCTGTTAAAAGTATTTGGTGGTTATAACTTGGGAGTTCAGCGAGATTTTTACTAAGATATTTTGTTTTTGGGTCTGCAAACATTTTTATATTAGTTTTTAGCGTGAAATATTAATAAAAAAATAAAAATATTTTTTTTGCTGCAGTTTGGTAATAAAAATGAAAAATTGCAGAAAGAGTTTTTCTTCTATTCTGGATGTGGAGATCTTTAACTTTGAATTTTAATATTATTATTTACTATAAAAATCACACAACTATGACGTAATTTCGGCCATTTTGACTTTTGAAGGGGCCCAGGTCAAAATCATTTCGACCATTTTGACCATTTTGGAGGTCAAAACTAACCAATTTCGGTTTCATGTATAATGGAATGGGATATGGGATATGGGATATAGGATATGGGTGGGATTGGGATTTGGGATTGGAATGGGATTATGACAAATGGGATGGGATAATGGGATATGGGATGGAATATGGAATGGGATGGAATATGGGATTTTCCCAATCCCATTAATATGGGCAGCGAGTATAGTTATATTAATATTTTTAATAGATTATAATTAAAGTCTGATAAGGTTATCGAAGATATTGAAAATTTTCTTTAAAAAATGTTAATTTAACTTTTTTTGCTCTATTTTGTAGGAACCATCTCTGACCATCAGCCAAACCCTAGTAAGTTTTTAAATTAGTTGAAGTTTCAAAAAAATTTTTTTTTTTTATAGGTTTAGATGGACCAAGCTATCAGGATCAAGTTTTGTTTATGAGACTTTACTAATCATATTTTTTAGAATATTTTTTAATATTTTTATTTGTAAATTCGGACAGTTTTCCTGCCATCAGGATTTTCTTTTATAGATAAATTTGTATGGTGGGTTTTACTTAATTGTAATTTAAATGATTTCTGAATTTTGAAAGTGTTGAATTTGTTATTAATTTTACCATTCTTTTAGATATAATGAATTAGAACAATTTCTAGGTGAATTTTAGCGGATAGATTACTAATTTTACACTAGACATTTGAGTAGAATTAATAATAAGTAGTTAAATCGATGTTATAATTTGTAAAATACATAAATACCCAATAAAAATATAATTTTCAGTAAATAATTGTTAATATTGTAATAATAATGTTGTAACGATAACTGTGATGTGCCGTTATTTTTACCGTTACTTAATGGTAACTGTCTCATGGCATACGCATCTGATTTCTCTAAACAGGCAGGCGGCAGTTCACTTGTTGAAATGTTTTATGACAACGTTAGGTACTATATACTAGATAAGTGCTCTTTAGGTTTAAAAGTGAAATCTGTACATGTATGTCATAACAGCTTGTATCGTTAAAATAAAAATAAAATATTGACGTTTTTCGTTTTCACATTTATAAAAGTTTCCAGCAGACATAATTTATTACATAATACACAATCTCCATATGCTAATAAGAGACAAGCCAAAGTATATTATAATTATGAAAATATGCAATATTCTATACCTAATTATTTGTCAAAAAGTGTTTAACTACTGCTATTATTTGCAAAACTGTCAGGTTACTTCAACTTCTAAGTTAGATGGGTTTTATAACAGATGATGGGTTTGAAGTTGGTATTTACAAGTGTTTTTTTTTCGAATTTAGTTGAGGTAATTTTTGAGCTTCTAACATTAGATGATCATGTAGTACAGTTTTGATTAACATTTATAGTGTAGATCTTAATTAAAGATTTCGGGATCACAGCCATTTTAATTACTATTTTAATTATTATATTATTATTTTGAGATTTCGGGATTACAGGGATTTCAGCACATTTTAATTATTATTGTAATTACTATTTTGAAAAGGTTTATCCGATCATTTACTACCAGCTATAATGTTTTACCCTGAGTTAGCCGGTTAGGAGATAAATAGCTTATTTTTTGATGATCAGCCGTTAGGCTGATCATGAACCATTTATAATCGATATTCCGTATTTCTTTTTACTAAAAAACATTTGAACATGTACAAATAATTGATAACTAATAATTTTTAATTGAAGAATAGATTTCATCTTTCTATCGATATCGGCCATTATGAAAAGAACGTCCGACGATTATCACCATTAATTTAATATATGAAACTAACTTGTGAAATGAATACCAATTCTAATGTTAAATTAATAATTGTGTAATAATCTCGTGATTTTGGATTATGGTATTTGCCAAATAAAGAAAAAAGTATCATTGCATTGTTAGAGCGATTTATTATTCATAACAATAAAAGGAAAAGATTTTTAATTGACACGTTTAAAGAAGATAATTCTCAGTGACAGAGGTTTCCGAAATAAATCATTTAAATATTATAAATATGATAAAATATTTATGGACATAAAAAAAAGTGTTAAAGTTAATTTTATAATTTTTTAAAAATTTGTAATTTATCGAAAAAAATTTTAATTATTACACGTGTAGATCTGCGTTGTAAAATGAAGCAGATGGGTTAAAATTTTCATTCTAAAATTAAAAATCTTTTCGAAATTGTGGAAATACAAAATTTTATTGTCAGGAGTCTGTTTATTTTTCTTTATAAATATAAAGGAAGTAACTCTGGAACCATGCTATTGATAGTTACATTATAACGAAATAATTAATATTCACAAAAATAAAATAAAAATAATTAATCTCAACTAAATATTTTCAAGATGAACCGAAATTTTATTTTCGTCTTCATTTCCTTCATTTTATTTGCTACATTTTCCATGGTCAATGCCGTTCCACACCAACTTCGCAAAAGAGTTATTACTGATTTGTGTCCAGAAGATCAATTTGGCTCATTACTCTTTGCTGATAGTACACCTCACTTCCCTGTAGCTGGAGGAAAAGCGACTTATGTTATCTCTGGTACAGTAGACGAAGTTATAACCGCAAATAAAACCATACTTGAATTTGCATATTTTGAATCGCTTGAAAGTCTGACCAAAAAACCCATCGGTGATCCCTATTCTCAGGTTATTACTCAGTCATATAAAGCAGGAGAACCATTTAATATTACTGCAAAAGATGTTTCGTTACCTAAATTTTCTGATCCAAATGTAATTGGCTATATGCAAATGGCTGTTGGGGCTCCAACTAGTGATCCAAATAAACCAGTAGATCTCTATGGCTGTGCGTTTGATTTTTTCTATGAGGTACCGCCTGGTCCTGGTTACCCAATGCGTTCCTAAATACCTTAATATTTTATTTTAATGAAAAGAGATTATAATCGCTGGTTCGAATTTATTTAATCTTCTCAATACGAGAACTTAATTATTTTATTTTTGATAAATTTAATTTCAAATTTATTGGTATAATTTATACTTCTTTACCCTTTGCGCAGAATTATTTAAATCATTATTTATATTCTCAAATTAATGCTTACAGCAAATTTCATAATTTACGGTGGAACACACCATTTTTTTTCTCTTGCCGAGTGTAGCTCGGCTAAGATTATTCCAAAATCCATTTAATTGATGTAATTTGTTCTTGATCAAAATCTTTATCAAGAAAATTAATTTATCTGTTATTAAATTGTTCGTATCAATCGCGTACACTGTTGTTATAATAATAAATGAATTCTTAAAATAGCTAAATAATTGAAACTCATTATATTTTCAAAAAAAAAAGAAAAAAACTTTCATAAAGAGCCTTAAAAAGCTTTTTACCGCATACAAAGATCTTTCATATTGTTCGGATCTCTGATCACATGTTTAAAATCATTCCTTTATAAACTCGATACAATTTTTGATGTCACATGTTTAAACCTTTTAATTATACATTAGTGCATTACACAAAAGGGCAATCACATGTTTATATGTCCGTCTTACATTACATATATAATCTATACTTACAAATATCTGCATTACCACATACGATCATTTAATGTTATAGAATCTTTATTACATTTTGCCTAACCGGAAAATGATAATAAATTAACAAGATCTTAAATTATTCATCTTTTTTTTTCGAATATTTTATATATATTCAACGTCAGTTTTAGAACTTTTAACAATTCCACGGAGTTTATCAATGACTAGCGCTAGGATTACTAAAAATATCCCATTTGATGCTCTGCATAAACATTTGTCTCAACAATATGAAATTCTCATGAAAATACTGATGTTGCAATGATGCTTTTAACCGAATCAGAATGTGACTACGTATTATGGAAAATTATATCAATATAGCTAAAAAGAACGTGTTCATTTGGTGCTTGGTAGTTAACTATCAAGATTCTACGCTCCTATGACTATATGATTCAAAACATTCGGCTTGAAACTGTTTTGTAAAGAGCTTGTTCATTTCATTTCATGGAGATACTTGAGACTTATGGCAACGATCAGAAATTGATTAATTGAATTATAGAGAACATGGTTATTTTGGAAGGAGTTAACCCAAACAAGGTATATTTAACGGGATATATGGTGATGGTGTATATAAACTTATTTTTTTTTAAAAAATAAATGTTATGATATTAAAGAATAATAAAAATATTTTTGGTCACGTGGTGAAGGCGCGCGTCAGTCGCATCAACGTCATTGAAATATTGTTCTACATGATAATAAAAAGATTTGATAAAGATAAAAGTGAATTTTTTCGTCCAGACTCACAATGGTTTCCAAATTAATATTTCAATACTGGTAATGTAAAACAATTAGAAAAAAATGGAGTTCTTTTTTCATTACTTTAACAGATAGCTATTTTAAAGAAAAATATCTGATAATAATATGATGTATTTGGATTTCACGAATCGTAAAATTAAATGTAATTCATTGTCTGTGCTCACATTTATTCTATGTAGAAATAAAATAATAGAAAAAATAAAATAAAATAGACATGATTTATTCTTCGGGTCTTCGGGAGTCGTAGTAATGACAGTTCCAGATATTCCACAAAAATTTCTATAATTTTAGAAATTTCAAAGTATTCCGAACTTATCTATAGTTGATATCGATGAGAGGTACGGATTCTTCACTATCTTCATTATCCTTACCTCCATTCGGATAGAAGTTTCTTTTACACCATGCGTATATATCCCTGCAATTTTGTTCAATCAATATATCCACTCCATGTTTTATTGAAAAATCCATAATCAAAGATACGACTCTCTAAATAATTTAAAAATTAGGATTATATATATAAAGTTTATAATATATAAAATATAAGGAAAAACTTACATATGAATAAAGAGATGCCGTAACGTTTATAATTAAAGCTGTCCAACTAAATGACCTAATTTTTCCATGTTGATTAAATACAAACGAATCTTATAATATACTATACTATGTATAGTATGTGTGAATATTTAAACTTAAATACCCATATCATACCGTATATACTTTTTAAACAGAATTAAACATACTATAAATAACGAAATTGGAAATGGATTTTTGATATAAATATTTATAATATATTATTACAATTATGATAATAATATCAGATGATCTATTTGACTCGTTTGCATTTTTATTTGCACCGGGATCAGATGAACAAGCTATCAAAAAAATTAAATAGTTAATTATCAATATAAAGGAGTTACTATAAATATAGCTTAGCATAAACTAGATCAGCGCCTATACATTTATTAAAATTTGAACGTTAATAGCACTTTATGATGATTAACGATATTCTCAGATCTAAATACTTTTGCAGCGTCCAAAATTTCTTTCATTGTTAAAATATTACCGTCGAAAAATTTCCTTGTAGCAACCTATTACGAGAAATATATTGTTAACAATCACCTATTACTTATTAGGATTAGTACAACGCTGAAAACAAATGTTTTTATATAGATTATATTATAATAATCTATTGTTACAGAAAGAAAATTTTTAATATACCGAAAAAAAACCCTAAAAAATATTTCTAATATACCAATCTATTATTACAAAAAAAAAAAAATTTCTGTCAAAAAAAAAAAAAAAAAAAAAAAAAAAAAAAATCCGCTATACCGATCTATTCTGTTTGAAAATTTCTTGTGGAATATTATTATTATTATTACTAAAATGAGTTAACATTATTTATTTATTATACCTATTAGTGTTATAGTTACCGAGAAAAAAAGAATTTCGTTTAGTGATCTACTGCTATAATTACTAAAGATAGTGTAGTAGCAAGCATCGGCTAACGGGATCAGCCGATCAAATCATCTGACCAAACAGCCCCATTTCCTAACTAATAAAATTATATAATAATTTAAATTTAAAAACATTGCAGCATTGCCAGGCAAATTTGCTGCATTGCAGACAAAAGGATAATATATCGTTGCTGATGACGTTATTAATCCAGTGTCATGTGACACCTGTTATAAGAGGAATATCAAAGAACATGATAATCTTTGTGCAACAAATCAATTTCATTACAGAACCGAGTGTCACGACGCTTTGATGCATGTGTTCAACACTATTGTTAAAAATGTTCGTACTACGTTATTTGTAATCGGGTGAATTTTTTAGCGTAATGACCGTTTCTTTTTTTGTGGTTCATTTTTTCATTTGATGTAATATTTAAGGTTAATAAATTTCTTTTGTAAAATTCCCTTTTGGCAATTTGGCAATTTTATTGTTTTTTAATTTTTAATCAACTTGATCAAAGTTTAGAATAATGTAATGGCAAAATACGTGTGTATAACATATTAAATATCATATGATAATATTCCATTGAAATTTGATTTCCTACTCACGAATAAAGGTAAATAACATAACAAAAAGGAATAATTTCGCTTTAGATATTATCAAATTTCGGAATAATTATGCACTCTTAAAAACAAAAAGGAATAATTGCGCTTTAGATATCATCAATTTCGGAATGATTATGCACTCTTTAAAATCAACTCATCTATCATAATCAGTCTTAAATATGAAATTTCTCATTAAAAATGTAGATAAACTAATTTTGTCTTCTTCATTGAAACCTTTACCAAAATAGTACAGATAAAATGCGAAAAGCGTCCTTGCGTGAAGGTACGACATTATATTTTTCTCACATCCCTATCGAATTGATCTTAAAAAAAAAATCTAAGCTACTAGTACCGTGTTATTATTTAAAGGGCATGCCTCCATATGAAAAAAAAAACAAATTCTTTTTCTTGTTTAAATAATAAAATAAGTAAGTTTTTTTACTAATTGTTATTATTGTTTTATATGTTTCAATAAATTTCTTTTTTTTATTATAATTCAGGAAAATGGCTACTAGATCATTCCTCATTCAAGCAGTTAAAGGAACTACGAAACTTTATTGGACAGCAGCGGAAGGCAACAAAATTATTCTTCTCCCGCGAGGTAAACCTTACCAGAGATGGGTATTAAATAAAGAAGGCGAGAAGTACGGTATTGCTAACGTAGATGAAAGTGGACTTAAGTTTAATGGTGTTAAATACGATCGTAATAGAGGAAGCGAAAAAATCACCACGGAATATTATGACCCAATTACAACTGAAACCACGTCCACGTCCCAACTTTTTAATATCGTTTCTGGGGATAATCATACTCCGGTAGCCATTAAATCTGCGTTGGACACTCGACAAAATTTAATCGCCAAAGATGGACCAGTTCCAAATTCACAAATCGTTTCCACGGATTCCGATACACCTAGATATGAATGGAGTATAATTGAACTTGATCACTAGACTAGTCTTGATCTCAATTTTTGTATTTAAAAAAAAATGTTTAGCTATTGTATTATCTGTTATACATAGATAGCTTTAGTCATAGTGATAACTAGTTAAGATTTAAATTTCGTAATAAATTTATTGATCTTCGTATATTATATACAGTATATACTTGTATGTGATTCATCATCCCTCTTAAAGTGTGATGAGAACTTAACATGTGCTAATTTTGTTTCATTTAAGAGTTAATTATGACCAGCTTTTTTCAGAAAGAGCGTATAAACTATTTAGGTTGATAAGATACGAGTTATATATCTTATTCGTTAAAATAAATAATATCTAAAGCACGAACCTTCCAACCAACAACTAATTTTGGTCCCCATCATCATGCAACTAATTCGGAACCGAAAACTGTTTTCTGATAGAAGATAGGACTTTTGACTTCTTGATTTGTCTCTACCAGAAAATGTAATTTCCGAATTAAAATACTGTCATTTTTCCTTTCCACGTGATTTTTTGTGGCGCATCAGCCTCATTTACTTATTGTGTAACGAATACATCATCATTCCATAAACTTCTTAATGTTTTGCAATCTACAAATGCAAACGTAGTCAAATTTCATTAATAATAAATTTAATATACGTACCTCGTTTATGAATTTGATGTAATATTATTTTGATCATCTAAACTTTTCAGAAATACATATCGATATTATGTCCTTTTCTTTTCCAGGTTTTTTATGATGATCCTATTTATCTATACATCAACAATCCAAATTCGCGTTATCAATTATACATTTTGCCATACTTATTTACTTACTTTCCGCATTATATTTAATATTATAAAATCTATATAGCCTTATAAATTTTACTAAATCTCCTTTTGGCAATAAATTCTGAATTTATCGTAGTGAACAATATCATAAGGTATCCATTTTAATATATTTTTAAATACTGATGGTGTGCAGATAGCTGAATACCTTTGAATAAGTTTATCAATATGATTATTATCAATGGACATTAATATTATGTTTCGTTTCCGTTTCGTTCGTACGAATTCTGAATCAATTCAGTGTATATGTTACACCAAACTAAAACATTCTTTTTTCGTTAGTTTTACTAATTTCACGCAGATCAAGATTTTTAACAGGTTTAGTCAGATCTGTTCTTAAAAAAATGAATCAAAACGGAACCAATAAATCGTTGTAACCGTGATTTCACATCTTGATTTTAATCAATCTCGGACTTAGGAATTTAGATATGATATATATTTTCGGACTGTAATTCGTTTCTGAATCGGAAAAAAAACAAAATCAGAGATGTAAAACGAAAATAGGAACGATGAAAACTTAAGAGAAAACGAAATTAGTACTGAATTAGAAATGTAGATTTCAAGTTTTTGTCCATTTCATTCCGAATTCCGAATTACAGAATTTTAAAAAAATATGGGAATCCAATTATGTAATCACAGAAGAGGAAAAAGTACATAAAGTTTTAGTATCAATACGATATCTAAACAAATCAATATTAATTTGTTCCAAAATTAATAGTTATGTACTAATTTAATTTTATTTAGATTTATATTCCTATTCTATAAAACGATTTTATTGAACGCAATATATGAAGACATGAAAGATAATATTTTTTTTTTGAAAAGAAATTATATATATTTCTTTTTCAATTCATCATATCTTTATTTTTGAATAAATTAACTGTTTAACTATCTATGAAATCTTAATTGGTTAAATTATACTGCATATAATCTTTATTGTTTAATTAAAGCTTTTCTAAATTTCTTTCCTTTATGGGTGACAAAAAATGTACCACCAACAATTTCTTGAACAGTAAAACTTTTAAAATCACCTTGATAAGGCGAAGTACCACCAGATGGGAAAATTGTAACCTTTTTTCTAATGTCTTTGGTAAAATCAATCTTCTTCCCTTTCTTGGTTATTATAAAAAATCCATAATTATTGATGTTCGTATCTTTTTCCAAACCTTTGGTAAATTGTCCAAGAACACGAACATCATTAGTCCAGGTAATTCGACCCACGAGATCGTCGTTGAAGTCAGCGAGAGCAGAAGTATCATCTTGACGTTTATTCAATGGAGCGGTTTGAGTTAATCCTATAAAGATCACGCAAAACAAGGCGACCATAATAGCCAAAAAGGGTAATTTTCTTGAAATCATTTTTTTATTTTTAGAATATTTTTATTGAAAAAATTAATTCGTGATTAATAGTTATCGTTAAATTTAAATCAACCCTTTTTTTCGGTTAAGGAAGTGAAGCAAAAATTGTCACTTCTTTTATACTTGTCAAGAATCATTAGTTTATCATCATGAAAGGTAAAATTTCATTAAACATCCTTAATTAGGAAAAAAAAAATAGTTTTTTTGATATGCAATGTATTTATAATGAATCCGATTGAAGTCTTCCAATTCTTCCAATTATGGTTCTTAATTTTTTTTACGCATATTTTAGCGTTGTTTGTGCATAAAAATTTGTGTATGAATTCATTCTTTGAAAATGCATATATCTTTTTTTTTATCTTTTCGTTTGTTGCTGTTATAAAGTTAATAATAGTTATCCAATTATTTCGCCATTTTATAATTAGACGTTTGTCATAATTTACGTAAATTATTTATAGATAAATTGACATACATAAAACTCTTCTTTTTTGGACAATGCGAGCTAATTCCGACCCTGAATGGATGCGAACTCACGAACGTATAATCTTTTTTTTAGATTATGGAATAATGGGTTCTAATCATCGACGAAGTAACTTAAACTCGTTGTTAAAAAAAATATAATGCAGTGAATTGATATACGTACTGAACGGCATATGATAAGAGTTTGAGACTTACATATTGTTTCGATGTTTTGAAACAATGAAATAGTCGTTTTCAAAAATATTCTGCTGCGGAATTAGCATATTACAAATAATGTACTACGTGAGACATAACACTTGGCAAATGTTTAAGCTAAAAATGGCTAATGTTGCGCTACATGTAATCGCGTTACCCAAACTCTAAAAATTATAAGGGGTCGTGAAAATTACTATGTTTCAAACGTCCTTTTTATTCGGTCAATTTTAAATTCTGGTTGCTGCGCCACAATGTAATCAATCTGCTATTTTTTAATAACTGGACTAAAAAAAAAAAAAAATGACTAAAAAATAGTTTTTTTTTTAAAAAATTTCTTTTATAACTGGACTAAAAAAAAATGGTTTTTTTTTTACAATTGGACTAAAAATCACACAACATACTATCGTGCGTAAATACAACGATCAGGCAACTATAATTATGCGATTATGTAAACAAAACCAATATATGTGTTAATGTGCATAATTCGAAAATCATAACAGCTGCGACTCGAGGATGAGAGTGATGCGTTTAAGATATTATTGGATGACAATAATTTAAAAACTTTATGACCCTCAAGAACTTGAAATCCTTTCGGCTCTGGAGGATCTGCTTCAATTCACACTGCAAAATGGATAGGGAACATCAACAACATATGTAATTAAAAGATTTCACAATAGTTCTATATATGATATTGTTAATGAGCTTTGATTTTTTACGAACATTTTTTATTTGTAGATATGATAAAATAGGATAAAATCTAACGCTATTATTTTTAAGTATAACTAATCGAAAAGGTTATTTATCCTCCAATTATATTTACAACCTGCGGAGTTACAACCACTCGAAGGTAAATATAATAAAAAAATATACTGTCCTAAAACTTTCTAGTGATGTTTACTGATGGCTTAATCTTTATTGTATATCTACTAGATAAGACTTACATTGAATGCGATTTGCTGATAGTCCTGTCATTCCTGTGTTTAGAAAACTAAAAATCAGTTATTATTATATGAACAAATACTTGAAAACATTGTATTCTTTTTAGGTGAAACAAAATATTCACTCGCCCTTGAATATTCGGATAGTGGAACATTAGGGAATTATTTAAGGAACAATGCAAGTATGATTTTATGTACTGTACATGACAATGGAATTATACATGGGGATCTTGTAAATTATAGATTTTGTTATTTCGTTTCCACAACTTATGTTTATTAATATTTGATACATTTTTTTTATTAAGCACCCTGTTAATAGATCTTTGGATATTCATGTTTACAAGGATCAGTTATCAACAAAAAAGACGTAATGCGTTAGTTACATGTATCTAAAAATTCTTAAAGATCATTCGTGTGATTTAACCAAAAAATCCAATATATATAGCTAGCGGTATTATTCTGGCAATTAACAGGTTGCAAACCACCTTTCGAATCTGAAACAGTTACTGGTTTAGAGATCCGCATTAATGGTAAAGGAGAAACTCTCATTCAAAATACAAATAACGACTACGTTAAGCTTTATCAAAGTAAGCGTAAATTTAATAACGATGTATTTTCGTAACAAAACGTTATTTAATCTTTATACATTATATAAATAGGATGTTAGGAATTTGAACCAGATAACAGACCAGATATTTCCGAAGTAGCTTCTATTCTTAATAATAACATTAGCTCTGAAAAAAAAAATAATACTACTATTAGTGTGAAATAACAAAAGAATTGGTATGTCGTGTCAAATTAGAAATCACTAGAATCCATATTCGCTTTCAATATTTTATTTATTATTGTTTTTGTTTTCCTTTTTGATATTGTAATGTTAGACAAATAAAAGAAAATACATAATCAATAGAAATTCGTATATATTGTAAATTACCGAAATTAGTTACATGAGCACTAAATCGAATACGATTTTATTAACATCCTAATATTAAAATTATACAGGAAAGATCGCTTTATTTCGAAGGGATGTCCGATTCTTCTAATACATCTGAATACATAAAAAAAAAAAAAAAATGTTTATTTCAGTAAAAACTACTTTATCAAGAATCGGTTGTGTTTTCATGTTCTATTACTATAGTCCGAACCGGTGTTGATCAACAAAAATGTACAGTACTATGTAATGCGTACTTGCAGTTGTGCAACACACTATTTTTTTTATGTATTTTCTCCTCTGTCACATTGTTTTACTCGTCAAAAAAATGTGCAACTTCTATGCCAGCGTAACAACTGAAAAGTATCTTTATGTTGGCGGTGATTAAAAATATAATGTGTACTCTTATGGAATTTCTATGAAAAGAAGACTCAACTCAACTTTTTAAATTGTGACATGATTTAAAAAGTTGGTGGAGTTCAAGACAAACCAAATATCAATGACATGATATATGGCATCATTGCATCAAATTAAATAATTAACACACACTTAATCTATTTAGATTAGTACTTAACCATTTTCACGTCAATGATATTAATAAATAAATACTAATGACGAATATAAAAGGTGGTTTATTTTGCTTTTCAATTCCTCAGAACATACTACTTGATCTTCGTATTACAGTCAACTCCGATATAATGATACGTCAGGACTCGTATGAAATTTTGAAAAAAATACTGTTATATCAAAATTATACCAATATTTTTATATGCTTTCATACAGTATATAGTGTGAAAATGAAACTCCATCGTTATAACAAATTTTTAATATCATATCGAGGTTATACTGTACCAAGTACCAACCACTTGGGCCATGATCATGAAATCCTCATGTAAGTCAGTATACGACATACTTAGAAGCTGAACCAATGAAAACAATTCAGAAAAGTACCAGATCCTGAAGGTATAAATAGGATTATATGACGCAACACGAACCACATTCGATGCGGGAAAATGGATGTATGTATTAAATGATATAGCAGTTTGCTGATACCCAGAAAATTGAGCTTAGAAGATCAGAAGGTTCGCGAAAAGTTCCAACTTGGAATTACGACTGTCTGCAATTTTATCACACAAAAGTAAATTTTGGGATAGCAGGATATCTGATCCAGTTTATTACTACCTTTAGCGTGAAAAAGCTATAAAGGTAACTACGCAAAAAGGGCAAAGGATTTTATTAGGTTTTCAAAAAATATGCAGACGTACAATTCACATGAGTGCAAGTCTTTAATTTTGGTGAGGGAACAGGGATTTCTTCACTCCGTTGGGCGCGGCTTAAGTTCTTTTAACATGAAAGAAAGCCACCATCTGCCACCTCTGATCAGAAATGCAAAATGGACCGAAACAAGCTGAACCATCATTCCAAAGACTAGACCAATTGTCTTTAGTAATTCTAGTATACCTTTAGTGTAACTCAACTATTTCATAAGGAATTCTTTTTTTGATAACAAATGTATTAAAAGCGTATTCTCCTATTTCAATCAGTACATCAATAAAGCATACTTGGTACTATCTGATGTATCTAATGTGACATAATTACCGTCATCAAAGATAACCACATCTTATTTCTTCATGTTTGCTCTTTTGGAAATTCGGATTGAATTTTTGGAACAATATTTACAGAAGTATATCTCTATCGTATGTAATGATCGTATCCTATCCGGTCTACTAACAATCCTAATCTTCATGTTCCTGTTACTTATAAATTGTGATAACAACCAGTAGTGTAAGATTAAATCGATATAACCTTTTTTATATCCATTAGCATTCTGAATAGGGGAAATAGAGAAACTCAGAAAAGAATTCAGATGCAGATTGTGTTTCAGACAAAAAAATATACGTGGAACAGCTAAGGTGTATATATATGTTTGCATTATTTTACTTCCCGGAGACTATCACTTCTTCCTACTTATATCATACGGCATCATGGTTGTACTAAATAATAATTAAATGTCATGATGAGTGTTTGTGTATAGCATAGATACAACATTTTCGCACATGGAATTGATAATGGAAAAAGATAAAAGATAGATACATCCATCGAGTGCCAGTGAAATGGGATTGAAGTCATAAACGCATAATTACTAGTTAATAAAATACAATATTTTCGTTTTCAATTGTTTGATACCAATATGTGTTGCAAGATCTATTACGCTATCTACTTTATGTTTTGGGATCGATATTATCCATTTGTCACGTGAGAATTTATATCGATTACAAACATATTTTTGTATAATAATTACTTTTTTATTGTATCAATGAAATGAAAATTACTGAGGAATTACGTTATGAAAGTAATGCCCTCCAGCCCATCATTGCCTGAAAATGATTTCGCTTATTAATACAGTGCCTTAGCAAGTGGAATAACAAGATATTAATTAATTATAATGATAAAAATAATGAATCGAATGTTTTTACTTCGCATTTATATTTTGACTGTTTTCGTTTTGCGATTCTATTGACATCAGGAATATTTTTGTTTCGGAAACTCTTAATACAAAAATATGTAAATATCAAAATAAGTCCTATACTAGCATTGTCTATTATTTTTTTCTAGTAATTATATGATTCCGACCAACAAGTGGAATGAACTAATAGGTTCAATGATTATATATATATAGGATATGCCACAGTATTCATTAAGAAAATAAGCCATTATGAGAACTAAAACCTCTAATTAATAAGACCTTCAGTCTTATGATTACGGTTGACATATTTACTTGGAGACACGAAGTAGAAACTCCATACGTAATGATATGTTTGTTCTGCACAACATTGTTATCGACAACTATCATTTTTCTGTTTTGCTCTCTATTCTGAGCGTCTTCAGCCACGCTTCTTTTTAATCATACACAAATATATTACTGTAGACGACTAATATAACGAAGCCTACGAAGTAAAAAATGTATACAAAATCATCATCATGATTTTCTCTGTATAATTTCGCGGAACGGGCTAAAGTCTCTTCGTTTCGCTCAAAAAATAATACTCTTTCCAAAACATAATGTATTATAGGCTGCATCATGTACCTTCACCTATTTCTACAATTTTTTGTCATAACAAATATTCTATGTATTTAGTCATCTATAGCAAACACTTTCAAAGATAACGGACCAAACTTGACAGTCTCTCGATGAATATGCCAAGAGATTTGTTGTTGATATCTTAACCGGTGATGATATGGTTTATCAGTTTAGATGATGATTTTGGAGAGATCAAAAGAAACATAATGCTCATCCTTTCTGGTGTTCGGATTAACGATTTGCACCTTTTGATGGCAAAAATCCCTAACGACAATGATGATGTTTTCAAAACTTATTCTAAATAAAAAGAACGAGTGCATAAAGTTGCTCAAGGAGCAGCAGACACTTAGATAAGAGATATACATTTCTATATCACTTTTACCCATAAATAGAAAAATCAGGAATCCACTTTTATTTAATTCATTCTCCTCCTAATTTTTCAAATGAATATACGGAATGAACAATGCTAACAGATGTATAAATCGTTACTTAGTAAAACTTTTTTTAAACGTTATTAATTAAAATCATGTTTTTAATCGCCTTCAAGCGGCATATTATTTTTTCTGTTGTCTGGACAACAAAAACATGATTTGTTTGATTCAGTAACCAAATTTTTTTTTTCAGAATATTATTTCTATCTATTTTAATTATTTAAATGAAAGTATTAAAAAGAAATCCACCAGAAAAAATTTGCGGGATTGGATCTATTGTTATCTTAATTTAATATATTTAATACATATTACTCCTCCCAAAATGTATCATTTGAATAATAAGTCAAGACACAATTTCTATCAACACATCTCTTTCATCAAAGATAATGGCCATGTTAACACCAATTTTCGTCATTTAAAAAACCATATCATTCATACCTTAGTTACCCCGCCTACCTGACAGATTGACACCATGAAGAAAAGTAACACAAACATGAACTCAAATTGGGTACTATATTATGCTGGTCACGATTAATTTGAAACAAAAGTATGAAATTTATTTACCAAATTCAATACCTAGAATATTCTACGAACGGGAAAAAGTTTTTTCTAATGAAAAGGTCAGAAAAATGAATCTTAAAACGGTAATTTCTCAAAGAAATGAATATTGCATGAGTTTCTTTCATAATTATCACTGATTATCGCACGGCCCTATAGGATCATGCTGATGTCGTTTAACCTATATTTTTAATAAATTGTTAATATTATTATTATTGTACAATATTGAACGGTAATAGTTTATTTGCGTACAATATGTACAATATTGAACGGTGATAATATATTTGCATACAATATTAAAATGGTTCCAAATTTCACTATTTATCGATATCAATCATATCATTAATTAGACTTTTGATAAACTTTATATAGCTATAGAGAGCATGATCTGCATTAGCCGTACGATAATATAGATATTGCACGGTGGTATTTAGATTGGTTAACGTCACTTCGTGACGTTAACCAATATAAATACAACACCGTACAATATCCATAAATTATGAATCAATTTTTTGAATGTTAGAATTTTTTGATCGTTCTAAATTTGTTTAGAAAAAATGTAAAAATGGTCAGAATTTTTGATCATCCGGGATTTGTCCGTCATTTGGAATTTGTCTCTAATAATTGTTTTCGTGTGTAACAGTAACGTTTAGACTACTAATTTATATGTGTGTTACTGTAACGCTTAGAATACTTATTTATACATGTGCAACTATTACAGAGTAACGGGCCAACAGCTAGTTTTTATACAATAAACTTCTTTTTGTTATTTTGTATTAACATTTCTAACTTTAAAGTGTAATTTTAATACTTTGGTCAAATGAGACAACCTTTTCTTATTTAAACAAAGTTATCCAGTAGATTCAAAACTATTTATACCTCAATTTTCATATATAGGATATAATGTTTGTGAAACAGATTACATTTTCATAGCAGCACTAATTTTCAAATTTTTATTTTTCTATTTTCAACTTTAGAGAATAATCATATCGGCGATTTGGTTTATTGGTTAAATATGCAAATTTTGTCATACAAATATAATATATTAGTTAAGATGCTTGATTTAAAAAGAACATGCTACTCTCAAAACCGCAATTTGGTGGTATATTAATTTTGGCGTAATTCTGGCCAACTTAACAAATTTATTGACTCGGTAATAATTTTTAATAGTTTCACAACACAATTTTTTTTTTTCACTACTTTATCGTCTTCTTAATACATTTAATACATTGTAATACAAAAAAAAGTTTAATTTGATCGTCTGATCAGAATATCTCTAATTCAGTACAGTAATTTCAAAGAACTACACATAGCATTAGGATTTCTGTCTTGAAAGTAGCAATATATTATTTCTTTACTTCAAATTAATATTTAAACTTTACATTCTTGTTTGAATATACCCATTAGTTGTAAGAAAGTTGTAATTTAAATTATTATTATTACTTTTCTTTAAATCATAACCAAAGTCTATGAAGCGGTCTATCCATAAGAAAAAGAGAAAACTGTTAAATTCAAATATGATTGCATACTTGAAGTTGTTTTAAATTTTTTTTTAAACCTTTTCCCATTTTCTTAGTCGCTTTGTACATATGTTTTAATACCCTTTAATTATAGCCTAGAACTTTCTCCTGTTTTTCCTAGAGGAATACGTTTTTTTTTTTTGACATGAATTTTTTGTATTGGTAATTTCATTGTATAATTTATTGCTCACATCAAATATGTGGAATCTTTTAATTCCGAATACCCTGTGACGATACACGTGTTATTTTCCATGTAATATCCATGTAGAAAATATGGAATTCCACATATTTCTGGAAAACTATTTTTACCGCGCCACAAAATCAGTCACAAGATTTCACCAATAAAATTTAGTGGCGTGACTCATGCGACATATCGCAGGTGCAAAATCACAGTAAATTTTATAAAGTGAAAAGAATCATAAAACATTTTAAATTTTAATAAACGTTTTTTTGGATTGTTAGATAAATGTTTTATTTATTTTATTTTTTGAAAACAACCGCAAAATTCTCTAAGACAAATGTTGTACAAAATAATCTGACCAATAAAATTCATTAAGGCACGTTACCGAAAATTTTAATTTGCAGTCACGTGACTAAAATTTTTGTCAGTGACTCAGTGCAACTGGGCTAGTGACATCGCTCATCTCTTTATCATGAAATTCCTTTGCATCCTGAACAATGGGATCCAGGTGGAACTTGTTTTATTGCTGATGCAGTATACCCTCTCCGAACATATTTAATGAAGGCACTCCCTGATTATTATAACTCGTCGAGAACGATATTTTAATTAAGTTCTTCTTCAATGCGAATGGTAGTTGAACGAACATTTGGACATTTAAAGGAAAGGTGGAGAATTCTATTAAATGAATTTATTGTATTAAAATTGAACAATTCATTAAAATAATACCTGCTTGTTGTATTTTACATAATATCTGTATTGATATAGGTGATTTGTTACTTTTGGAAGATGATATAAATAGGGAAATAGATGAAGATATAGATATTGATGAACATGAAAGCAGGCATTCAGAAAAGAAATACTTAACCTTCTATTAACGCAATAAAATACATTGGTTTATTTGATTACCCTTGTGAATATATTGTATAATAAAAAAATTAATAGCTTTATTATATCTACTGCTAGGTTAATTACTTAATTAATTTATTAAAATTTCATTAAAAGTTGCCTTAAAGATATCCATCTATTCTTCATGTTGTTTTTGCTGTACTTCAGAAGAACCAATGTATTGATCTTTCATAATTTCTATGATATATTCGGTTTGTTCTTTAGAACTCGAAACCTTCTATATTTAATTTTCCTTCTTCATATTTTTTCATTTTTTTGACATTATTCTATAGATAATATTTTATTAGTTAAATAAATAAATACAGTATTCACTGTATGGGAAAGAAATAAACTACCTCATCATCGTCTTCAGTACTCTTCAGTACTTTACGTTTAATTCCATCTATTGAATCGATTGTAATAAGTGCTGTTACGCTTGGAACATCTTTTAAAATCTCATCGACATTCTTAAAAAATTCTTAATCAATTTAAGCAGCTTATCAGTACTTGTGATTGTATCCTTTACATCACGATATTTTTGAAGGATTGAATCCCATTCCTGGCGTATTGATGACTTTGAACGTTCCTTTAAAACTGAACTTGTCATATCAGAAGCTTGGATGTCACAAACAATTTTATTCCAGATGACCCTTTTCGCCTGATTCTTTTATTTGTAGTAATACTTGTTGATGTTTTCCTACTTGTGCAATAAACATTCGAATATCTGATGTTTTCCATCGATTAGCTAATTTATTAGTATGTGCATCAGTAGGTGCACCCGTAGATATACTCATAGCAAAAGCAGAAGTTGAACCTTGTGTAATAGGAGTACTAGAAATCGGAGCAGGGCTAATTTCAGGATTGAAAAGTGATGGATTTTCTTGATAACGATGAGGTTATGAAAAAGCCATCTAAAAAATTATTTATATTTTGATATTTTTATAATATAACTATTGTAAAATAATCAAAAAAAAAAAAAAAACGATTAATTATTTAAACGCTTCATTATTATATCTCTGTAAAAATGTTGTGTAACAGGATATAGATAATAAATTATTTGTTAAGTTGGTGAAAGATGAAGCAGCTGGGACCAAAGTTTTAGGGGTAACTGGGTCGATTTCTTTTTTTCTTAAAGACAAAGTAAAAACGATAGATAGAAAGAGATAGCTTAAAAATTGTTCAAGCATTAATCACTATCTTTATTTCTTGAGCATCACCTCAATCACTAGCCAATCACATTGAGGGAAGACGCTTGAGTACGACCATAATTAACAAAAATTAACAAAAGGAATGAACAAAAGAAATAAAGAGAAAAAAGAGGTGCTACATAATGTAACAAATGATAAATTTAATTCATCAGTTTTATCTTTTTGCTATTTTTTAACGAAAGTTCTACATCATAATCATAAACATTTATTAAACTATTTTTTGTTTTTTGTTTATAGTGGAATACAAGGATTACTATCGGAACTACCCGGTTTGCAAACGCATGAGAAAGTATGTTAAATTTTAATAGATGATAGTTTTTTGGTTAAAATTCGTCAAAAACAAAATTGATATAACGTATAAGGCTAACAAGTTAAATCAAATAAATAACAACATACATTAGAAGTAAATGCTTATTTTCAAATATCCGGGGAAGGGTTTTCAGAAAATCGCACCAAAAATCCTCACTATATTCTCATTTATTGATCTTAATAATGGACAGAAAGGGAAACTGATAGTGAAATTCTTTATTATAATCAAAATTGTAAATACAGTAACTTAGTGTTATATAAAAGTTTACATAAATTTTATCGAAAAATAAGTGTTAATAGACGAAAAAATATAATGTGTTTGTGATTCGAGAAAATATTGTATTTTTCGTGTGTTTTTTTTTTGATAATTAAGTCGAATATAAATAATGTAAATAACGGAAAAAAACAATTATATTTGGAAGCGTGTTATTTAACGAGAAAAAAAATTAAATATAAATATTATTCAGATTTGCCTAAGTAATAAATTATTTTTACTGGAAAAATTATTGCAATTTTGAGTCGTAGAAATCGCTAGTTTTTGTAAATTGTCTAAACTAAATTCTGATAAGTCATACTTTAATTCACAAGGAACGTTATTTAAGGTAAATTTTACGTTAAAGATAGAACATTTTTCAATCTTGCTTTTTGAACATTTTTTATGAAAGTCGTTGACAACTTCTTCTATTCTATTTACTTTATTAGAAAAGTGTTTGATACAATCATCTGTTTCTTTACAGTCGGGACAATACTTGGGAGGCTTTCTTCTAGATCTTCTATTATCGTTATTCAGATTTATTTTGTGGACTTGATATGGGGTTCCGTGTGTTCTCGTATCATCATTTTTCAGTGGCATTTTTTATTAAAAAGTTGAAGGAAAGTATTTTATGTAGCTCAAATGAAATAAAGAAACAATTAATTAATGTGTATTATTGTTTTTGGACCTTTATATAGAATATATTTTGTTACTAAACTAGGAAACGGAGACCGTTGTGAGTCCGGAGCGAAAAAAAGAATTTTCTGTAACACTAGTTATCATAAATTTATTTTTATCTTTGTTTATCTCGTTATTTGTCAACGTAACACAAAATTTTAATGACTCAACGCGTGCGGACAACCGGACTTCGCATATTTTCATGTGATCTTAATATGTCATTAACGTTCATAAACATATATAGTTCTTCGCTCCGGACAATTACATAATATTGGACTTTTAAAACAGAATTTCTTGTAAAATTTACTTCATTTAATAAAAAAGAAATTCGCACATTCATTTATGCATGAAAGATTCTATAGTTAATAAATACTAATGAGAGAATGTATTTACATGGTTAGTGTTCCTTTATTTAACGTAACCAGATAATCGAAAATCCAAATATGAAATATTTATACTTCTATATAAGTAAGAAACATATTTTCCGATTTATTCGGAATTTAAGATTAATCTATTCATAAAAAAGTTTACCGAGTTTTTAATCATGCTGACTAAAAACGTGGGGGGATCGCACGGCCCTATAGGCAGGACCATTGCTGATTTTTAATGACCGATATTTTTGATCGTCGTACAATATATTGCGTACAATATTGTCTATTCATGTACAATATTAAACAACCATAGTTTATTCGTATTATAGGCTATTAGCCGTACGATACTTTTATCTTATCTAAATGTAAAAAGATCTTATCTCCACTAACCACAATAATCAATAATTTAACATAATATTTTTTTGAGTTGAACTTTCTTATATTTGTGGACATTGTGGAAAAATTTATATCTGATCCATGTTTACAAATATTCTAGCAAATTCAGGATTATAGGATCATAATTATGCACTGTACTACAAATTGTAATGCGAATTAAATTTGATTACTTGTTTATCTACTTTTATGAACAAGAGAATTTTCGTTAGCGTATTAGTCGTATTAACGTATATCTCCAACGAAACTGTATCAAATTATTTTTATAATAGACTACGAATAAAGAATTAAAAATGTCGTGCCATTTTTAAATAAGCAAGTATTTTTAACCTGTAAAATAACCAGGTGTATGAGAATCCTGACTATATATTCCAATTTATTCTAAGTTATATTCTTTTTGATAGTGACCATACTTTGCTTCATTTCTATATATTATGATGTAAAAAATAAAGTAATAAGTGATGCAAAAAGTAACGTAGAAAATTATGTAAAAAATGATTGTAAATTTAATACTTGCAAAAACGTGTTATAAATTTTTTTTTTAAATAATAATAAGTGATATATGTGACTTAATCCAATTTTTGCAATTACTTTCATGTAAGAAAAAGGTGGTTAATAAAAGGAAGATGGTTGATGATGAGGTAAAGTAAACATTATTATATTTTAATTAAAATCAAATGTTAATATAATATTACTATAAGTATATATTAATTTAGAGAAATCACTTTAAAATTTATTCATATGGATTTAATTTTTGGTCATTTTGTGTTGGATATACTTTTTGCTAAGATAAAGGCAGGCAGTGTTAAAAATATTTTTTTTTTGTGAGGTAAATATCAATTTCTGAACTAAAAATTATTTTAAAAAAAAAATGCTAAAACAATTAATATGTTTTTTTATGACAATTCCATATGTTAACAATTTAGGATATGCTGTTTACATTATCTTTGACGAACTTGTAAGAAAAGAAAATACAGAAGATTCAAAACAATTCCTTAACGAAAAGAAGTTTCGGAAGATTCAAATGGTCAACAAGATGGTTCGTAAGATCAAGAAGATAAATCAAGAAGATAAAGCAAAAGAAAAAGTTCCGATCAAGAAATGTTTAAAAAATTCAAAAAGCTATAAAATAGTTCTATTGATATCATTAGCAAGAGCTGAGTTCAAGGTTCTAAAAATGGTTGATTTCTAATTTTGTGGGTATAAATTTAATGTTAAATTATCTGAAGAAAAGATTATTCTTGTAGAAATTATTGATATTGTTATTAAAAATATTCCTGACTTTGCTATTAGGGTATGTAATTTATTTTCACTTCATTTTTTTTTAAAAAATCAAATATTAAATGAGTTTAATGTTTAAAAAAAATTAATAGATTTACTTTCTGAGTAAAGCAATTGATTTAGTTATTTATCCACTCTTACTCTTTTAATAACTGTTGTAAAAATCCTAGGCCTTATTACAAAACCTATAGAATTAATCAGAATTAATAGAAAAAAAGAAGAATTTATTATTAATGAATGGTAATTCCTAAATTTGACATTTTCCTTGTTTTATTATTACAAATTAATAAAGTTTTTAAATTTTTTATATACCAAAAATTCTTTACGCATTTAAATTTTTCATTCTGCATTTCCATGTTTAGACTTTAAATGATAAGCTATTCTGCATATGGAATCTGTGCGATTTGAATAATTTTATAAACTGTGTTGGTCAAATAAATCCTTAATCGGAATATATAATTTGGAAAATAAATTTCTTTTTTTTCTTTTCTTTATTTTTAATAATATTTTTTGAAATTATTTACTTATAGGAAATTGACTCAACAATTCAAGGCGATTCATTAATGATATAAAATAAATTCCTTAAGATTTCGAATTTAAAGGCAAAAGCACAATTTTGTCGATATTAGTAAAAAAAAAAGAGAAGAATATTTAAGAAAACTATATGAAATTTTATGTTAATTCATTCTGCTGAATGGATTAATGATTTTGATTAAATATATGATCAGAAAAGCGTAATGTCGATTTATCCACAAGGTTAGCTTATATACTACAATGGCAGAAACACATATGTCCGGAATACCATTCTAATGATGAGACCTATATAAAAGAAATGGATATAAGAAAAGAAGGTGACAGTAAAAAAATCTTAAAGCCGATATTGTACTATGGCTATCATGGAGATGCGATTCAAATAGAAAGATCACATACCTATGGATATCAATAGCAAAATACTTCTAAATGCAATATAATCATGATATTTTTATTGTTTCTATACTGTATCACTAAGAAATTACTTTTTTTGAAGTTGGTTTATCAACGGTATTAATAAGTCTCTAATTCAAATATCGGCATTCTACTGATTAATAATGAAAAGAATTATTTGTTGCAAAATCCTTGTAAGTTGCACTGAAATTTTTATAATCAATAAATAGCTAGTATTGGATTATTGTGTTGATTGCACAGAATATTCAATTATTTCTATTTAATACTGTGATCCTTATGATCCTAACTCATTGATAATATTCCGAAATTTAAATTTTATGGTTTCTTTATGTGCTCAAAAAAAAATTTTAATATTTTTCTCTCATTAACATGTTAAGCTAATATGTTACAATCAAGATTTAATTAGGTAAATCTGATAGCAAATACACTTAGCAAAATTCCCACTTTTGTGGAAATAAAAATTAAATCAATCCATTTCGCATGGTACCTGCTGCAATTGCGGCGGACTTTTGTCTTGAACGGTTTGCCATAACAAATTACTTGTTGTATCGATTAACATAGAAAAGTAACTAGTTAGTTGTTGTAAATCAACAAGTAATTATTAATTTACAACAATTTACAACAACTAACTTGTTGTTTTTACAACAACCTTTTGACTTCTACGGTTCACCATAGCAGCGTGTTTTCTGGACTGGTTTCTTCTCATATATTTAATGTTTCTTGTCATAGAAGTTTTGTCTAGTTGCTCAAAGATAGGGTTCGCCACATCGAACTTGTGAAACTCAAGATAGTCTAACTGGTCAGGGTAGATAGGTATATCTCGTCTAGTTAATCAGATAATTTCAAGAACATTGGATATACAGAACTAGTAGGTAGGATTAGTTATATATATTTTACACAATAAATCCTTTTTTTGATTTTCCAATTTTTCTAATTCTTTATTACAAACAGGATTGACAAGCCTCAATAAATCTGTAGCCTTAACAAAATGTTCGAGTCATCCTATCAAGAAAAATTTAAGTTTTTGTGACCAAGTTGCAAAACAATTATTTAAAAATGATGATAAAACTTAGGTTGAAGACTTTCATATATTTCACTATCAATTACATCATATAAATTAATCAATAAATCGGATTATATTCTATAAAAATCTAATTTTTCAAACGTTAAGTACTTTATTAAATTTTTTAATACTATAAGATCCAAGGTATTTGATAAATCCAAAATAAAAGCAATTAAATAATTCATATTTATTTATTTATGTAACATAAAGATAAATAAACGTAACATTATACTATTTAGTAGACAGACACATGATTAAAAATTACTAATAATAAATAAGCTTAATTAATTTATTACCAATTTCTTCTTATTCTATCATTTCTTCAACACTTTTCATTTTATCTGTAATATTATTTAATTATGTTTAATATTTAACGTGATAAAAATAAAAAAAAAATAACAATTCATTATATACCTGCATAACGAGAAATATCGATTTGTAAAGACTCTATTTAATGAAATAAAATATTTAAATATTTTTATAGTTAATTTGATTATTTATAAATTATTATTTACCTGAAAATTTTTCACTAATTATATTGTCATTTCGTTCATCATAATAATCATCAGAATTTTTTGGTTCAGGAAGATTATTGGTAAAACTGAGCAATCTACTTGTATAAACAGCTTCGGGATGTGTTTCATATGATAAACCTAAATTAGTTGAAGGTATACTTATAGTTGGTAAACTTTTGTTGATTTCCTCCGCTTCCTTAATTTGTTTTTGTAATTCTATTTGACTATCAAAATTCAACCTCCATTTCAATAAAATATCATAAATTTCGGTTGCTTTTGGTCGATTTAATGGATTTGCATCTAAGCATTTTTTAATTAAATTTACAATTAACTGGGGTACTTTAATATTAAACCTTGGTCTAAGTCCTTGACAAATTTTTATTGCTAAATTATTATCATGGCTTAAATCATGATAAGGAGGTAATCCAGAAATTACTTCATACATAATTATACCAAAACTATAAATATCAGCATCTTTAGTATAATGTTGCCCTCTTAAAATTTCGGGTGCCATATAAGGTAAAACACCATATATGTTATCTTTTGTATTTTCTGATGAATTATAATTTGCAGGTTTACATAATCCCATATCTGTTATAGCAGCACAATGAAAACTTTGCATTAATACATTGCCATTATGTAAATCTCGATGAATTAATTCTTTTCTATGAATATGATGAAGTCCAAATGCAATATTTCCTAAATATTTAACCTTCTTCTCCCAATTTAATTCACCATAATTTTCATTTAAGTATTTTCTTAAGCTTCCATTATCTGCATATTTCAAAACCATCATATAATCTTTTGTTTCTGGATCTTGAGTTATTCCATAAACTTTAATAATATATTCGTCTCCACCAACAGCAATTTTATAATGTAATGTAATCTAAATATACATTTTTTTTAAAAAAACACATTATTAAAAATCACATCTAAGCATTTTCATTAAATAATAAATAAATTATACCTCATTGATAAATTCTAGTGTAACATTTTCTGAATTATTTAAACTTTTCAGAGCTACAAACTCATTGGAACAATGTCTTTTCCAATTTTGATTTTTATTACCCCAATGGTTTATATATCCATCAATCCATCTTGCTCTATACACTTTTCCAAAACCGCCTTTTGTAATATATTCAATATGACGAAATTTATTGTAAGGTATCCACTCCAATACTTCCCTATAATCAGTTGCTGATAATTGAACGGATTGAATAAATTTGTTAATATTAACATTACCACTAGTCCAATTTTTAAAATCTTGTTGAAACCGCTTTGAATTACATGCTTTACACCAACGAGGTCCAGAATATTCTCGTTTACATTCTTCACAATTTCCATAACTCATTGTTCAAGAAAAATAGGATTAATATACTTTATAATATCAGATATGGAACAAGTCAAAATATCGGAAGAAAAATGGAAAAGTTAGAAAATATTCATTCGGGTTACGAATTCCGGAGTTTCAGCATTCGCATTCGTGTAACAAAACAATTGGTACCCAGAAAAATACATATGAAGGTCACATGTAAATTTGCGTAGAAAATTTGACGCAGATCATTCCCTTTTTAGGTAATGCCGACCAGAATTTTATTGTAATTTAAATACTGGCTGACATTATCATAATTCCGGCCCTGAAAAATTGCTTATTTTAGGCAAAATCTTGCCGATCATTTGTGATCCGTTCAGCCATGTATTTTTTAGCTCCTCGTACACAAATCTACGCGAATCTATTACCGTAGATGGGAAAATTAGTCCATAGGATCTTCAAAGAAGTGAAGGGTCAGTTCCATTTTTCTAATATTAACAGTTGATCACATTTATTCTCCTATCCGTACTAAATTTTTATGTTCCACGTGAATGACGTGATGCCTGGACAAATGTGTAGAGTGTCATATGTTCTCCGCAGTAGATAACTGTTGTCCAAACTACCCCAATCGCACCGATAAAAATTTCACAGTCACGTGATTTTGGCCCGCATTAAGAAATTGTGCACTAACACGTGAAAGCTTCCGGTGACAAATAATATGTGACAAATAAATTTTCGTCTACTCGAAAAAAACTGTCCCTCAGATAAATATAAACAATGAAGACGTGGAGGGTGCGACGGACGTGAAGATTAAAATTGTAGTCACGTGACTGCGAAATTTTTGCGACGGGCTAGTAGTGATTTGCCTGCGCGGCTGCGCCTGATCTATTCCACACCGATCATTTATATTAGCTGCGACTGATTTTTGCCAAAGAAAGAAATTTGGGTTTAAAATAGTGAGATCGATTTTGCTTATTAATTTTGATAGAAAAATTTACTTATAATTCACTGGATATTTTTTATATATTTTTTTTCTTTTTTGGCTGCAGATATTGGTAAATTTTTTTCATGAAATTTTTAAGATTTCTATTTTGCACAAGTCCTCCTTGGATACTAGCGACCAGGGGTAAACTTTTTTGTTTGTTTCATGATTAATATCTTTATTTTTTTATGGTTTATAAAATTGATTCTTTAAACCATTGTAGACATTTGTATATATTTAAATAAATTAAATGCCTTTCGCCAAGTTCTTTATTTATCTATATTCGTAATAAATAAAACTTTAAGATGGATTTCTTGCTTTTTTGTAGATTTCCAGACCGAATAGCATCAAATTTTTTTTTTTAATTCTGACACAGACCAGTGTCCCAAAAGTTGGCTTTTTATATAATCCAAAATTTTGTTTTTTGGATATGTTGCAAGAATCACACCACAAAATTCTATTGATAGATTTTGTGCTCTAATTTTATGGCATGGTAAATTTGCAAATATAACAATTTTTTTTATCCAATACATTATTTTTTTTTTTTTTTGTTTTTCTTAGTAACGGTTTTCTTAGATAATGATTTTTTGGCTTGGACTTTGAAATCTTCAAAATTGCAAGTGGTAAATAGAGTTTTTGTTTTTTTTTTCACTTTCATTTTTAATTTGGAATGTCATTAACGTTTTTTTCTTTCTGTCAGGAAGGTTTGATTTGTTTGAACGGTCCATGGACTTCGAAACTGTAAGGAAAAAGTGTATTTTTAGATTTTATTTATTTATTTTTTAATTTTAGGGCGATACTAATATTCTTTTCTTTCTTTCTTTTTTTTTTACAAAGAGATTAGATTTCAGCTTAGATAGTATATAATGAACTTTGAAATTGTAAATAAAAAATGGAGATTCAAAGCTTTTTTACCTTTCTTTTAATTTTGAAATATTACTAATTCTTTTTCTTAAAGAATTGGACTTCAACTTGGATAATTTATGGATTTTTAAACTGTGAGTAAAAAACGGGTTGATTTTTTTTTATTTTCCTTTAATTTTGAAGCATTATTAACGCTCCTTTCTTTATTATTTTAAGGAGTAAGATTTCACCTTAGATGGTACCTAATTACAAGGTAAATGTACTTTTTGAAACTTTTTGTTTACATTTAGTATTTAGTACGTCTAAGTATTATTACTATGAAATTTAATCGCTGTTTTTTTTTTACATAAAAACTGTGAATATGAAAAAAAACTGCAAAGGTTTTTATTTCATATCTTTTAATTTATCATTATGAGTTGATTAAGATACATTTTGAGTTGTTATGACCAAACGATTACAGTAATGACTTCAGAAACTTTTATTATGTATATTTTTTTTACAATAGGCTTACTCTACATGTTAACATTTTATTTAAGGGAATAAAGGAATAAAGTGAAATTGCAATAAAGAAATCATAAAATAAAAAACAATTTGAAGAGTAATTGCATCCCAAAGTTAAATGAAGATCAAGGATGACATCAACGTTAATGGCAATCATATATAACATAAAGAGGATAATTGGTACATCACAAAATAAAGAACACAAAAATCAAAAATAATAATAAGCAAAATTGATCCTAATTTTGATAGAAAAAATTTATTTATAATTCATTGGAATTTTTTTTTATAATTTTTTTTTCGATTTTCTCTCAGTGATCAGTGACACACACACACATATATATTTTACTGAAGACATATTATATATATATATATATTCTTTAACAGGATTTTTATAGTTAATTACACTGATTATGATCTAAGGCTTTTTTTATATTTTTAAAAATATTCATTATACAGTACAGTTATTCTATCTCTGTTATTTTTTTTTAGATAGATCGAAAATTGGCAGCTCATTTTGCCAATACTAACCGAATAAGTAATTAATATGTTACATGTAATCACTACATAACATATATTATTATATTGATTTAAATGCCCAGTGCGAAGCAATGAACGGCTGCTAGTTTCAACTAAAAAAATTTCTTTAATTACGATACAATTAATACAAGTACATAAAAAATATTAGATATTCGGTAAATAAGTAATATCTTGTAATGTTTTACGTGAATTTGCAAAGAGGGTTGATTTGTAAACTCTAAAATATTAATTATTAGTAAAAAATTTTAAAATACAATGGTTTAATGAATTTTATATTACCCAAAATCCTTTTTTGTAATTCAGAATCGGTCCTAACTTTTGATTTATAACTATCAGTCTCTTCAAGTTCGCAACTATCTTCGTCTATTTCTTCATTAATATCCGATTCTAATTGAGTTTCTTCTAAGTTCAATCTTTGATTATATGATTTGGTCAATTCATCAATAGATTTATCCAAGTATTTATAGCAATGTTCACATTTTAAACCTAATACCTGAAACATTCTTCATGATATGCATTTCGCATATCAAAACTTCGCCTTCTTCATTTATTGAAATTTTACAAATTTTTTATTCACAACTTTATTATAACTGGAGGTACAAGAGAATGGTATCCAAGAGGTAAGGCACAAAAAGGAAAACTTGTAGGGATTGATGTAAAATAATAATGAGGTTTTTTATTTCTTTTCCCTTCTATTTTTTTTCTACCTTACCATTATTTTTCCAGATCTCATCGAAGAAATTCAATGGAAAAAGAGCAGTTCTTTTAATCATTTTGTCTAAATCTTTTTTTTTATATGGATGGTGTAAATGTTGTAGTAAATAAATTTTCATTCCGAAAAGTGTCAATAAATAGAGCATCACATCTAAGAGATTTACTCGACTTTTGTTATGGTATGTCTTCGTAAAAGACTATGGAAGTTTTTGATAACATACTCATCAAACATATTCAGATTATTTTTCAAAGTTACGACAATAGGATGATTTATTGATTTCCAATAACATACATCAGATAAAAAGGCAAGGACATTGGAACCTTCTCATCATGCATCACGAACGAAACACTGTATCAACATATTCTTCAAATTTGTTATTTCGAAAAAGAACTGTATAAATATCTAATGTTGCTGGAATAAGGTTATCAAGTAAATCGAAGAATGTTCTATATCCAGTAGCTTTTGTATTACCGAATCTGGCTATTATAATGTTTTTTACACACTTCTATCCTGAATTTGTCAAATACATTAGTAAATTAATCGCCATGGTTTGGGTTTAGCTGCAAGCTTTTTTGTTAGCATCAAATATCGTTAAATATAGTTGATTAAAAAATGGCCAAAAGACAAGGAAGATAGATTCACGACTATTAAGTGAAACATGCAATGGACCAAGAAAAGAAATTAAGCGTGTAATGTTATCTGATATTGACGTATTATTATCAGAATTTAAAACATTAACAATCGCTCTTCTAATAAATAATTGTCCAGGAAAATCTGCGGGAATAGGGATAACATACTGTTTTAAATAGGATTCTATTTCAGGTAATCTTTAAAAAATAATTGTTGTAAGTAATTAATAACAAAATAAATTACACAATTACATACTTAATAAAAGATTGAATTGCTTTAATATAATTATTTGTATTTTTTAATGATAGTTCTAGTAAATCAACAAGTTTTATTTGATAAATTTCCGACCATATCTTTTCCATAAATCTGCATCATATGAATGTATAATCAATGATTCCATTAACTCGTCTTTATAGTATTTACCCAAAGAAGTTTTATCGAATTATAACTTTTAGTCAAAGGAGTAAGATGTGTAGTCCAAAGTGCCGTTTCGATAATAAGTGAATCCACGTCATTTGGATTATCTATAATAGGTAAATGATCATTATTATAGTAAGGAACTGCTAGTGCTTCACTAGTATTGAGCAATATGGTAGCCATATGTGATGTCTGATCTTTAGAAGTTACAGAAGGAATTCGCGTACTGTGTAAATTATGATAGTCATCAATACAACCTATTATAAGTTTATTGTGCTAAATAGATCGTATATTTTATTAGTATTTACAGTATTTAAATATTAAAAATAAAAAAGTAAAGTTCATTTCTTACATGTCTTCGAATATATGGTTGTACGCTAGATTGATTAACTGCAATAGTCTCAAGTTTGTTATACAATGTTTGGTAGATTGAGCAGATACGCATATTTGCTAAAGCATTTATGCAAGTTACTGATGCACCTGAATTAATTAAAAATAATCCAATTGCGGTTTTGGCACCACTGACTTGCTTATTGCACATTGCTGCAAATTGATAACATAGCATCATGACTTTTTGCTTTAATAATTGTTGCGTCTGTAAGTTTTTTCCTTTAAGGTTCATGGATTGGAAAATTATATTGAAAAATCCCTTAATCTGTGTATCATGACTTTCAATTAATTCTTTAAATTCAGTTCTCCCAAACTGGTAAATTTTTTTCATGAAAGTACTTGTATAGAATATTGGTAATTCGTCCAACTTTATCTGAGAAGAATTCTGAAAATTCATTTAATTCGAGTGATGCTATAGTGAATAAATAATATAATACTTATATTAATTTGAAATAAAAAAAGAAGAAAAATGCCTATTTCTTTTGCTTCCATGATCTGATTCAATTGAAATTCTAGATCTATTTGTTGCATGAGTTCAGTATATATTTCTTGTGATAAAGAAATTTTTTTTGTTTGATCCTTCTGGATAATACGATAAATCTATTTTTTTTGATTTGGTTATTCCTTGATCATAAACAACAAAATTATTGTAATGAAGCTGACATAATTGGTCATTAAGATTAAGATTAAACGTAAGTAGCTGAGCGGCAGAACTTCCCATTGCTTTAGCTAGTAAATTTTCAGTTAATCTTCTAAAGATTTCTAAGGTTTCTCCAGAATTTTGCCTGCCGCATACAACACATGTCCCATTATTTTGACACAATTTTCCTCTTATCATTGCTCTTAGACGAAGTCCAATCTAAAATAAGATCAGAGAAAACTATTTTAAGATCAGTATAATATAGACAACGTGTAACCTTTTTACAAAATTTCAAGTATTACTCATAGACAACGTAAAACCTTTTTACAAAATTTCAAGTATCATTGTTATGCACTTTCGCGTGACTTTACTAATCCCCTTTTTTTATTCTTTTAAAGTCACATCTAATGTATTTTTGCCGATCACTTTAATTGATTACGATTGATTACGTAATCAATTTAATTAATTTGATATCCAATAAAAAATGATTCTTAACTATGCTCCATTTAGCCAACCTTATTTATTTGACATTTGAATTTAATCAATAAAAAAATAAATCACCTTTTTTTAATTAAATTCGCTAACGAAAACACTTTTTAACGACCGTAACTGACCATTACCATCCCTAATCGTACCCCCGTGAATAACAAACATTAACGATAAACCATCTGATTCTACCGATACTAATTCAAAAACGGTGACGATACCAATAAAGCCATACGACCCCCAGAAAGAAGCAAAACATATTTATAACACGTTCATTATGACTACAAAATAATACGACCGTTTCACCAAAAAGCTTAATATGATAGAAGATTACCAAAAGAATTATCCAGTTACTCTCCTGTCATTGGAAAAGAAGAATTAAAACTGTTGAATAAAAATCAGCATCAAAATAGGAAATGTTTATATTATAAACGTTTAGAATAACATAATATGGCGGTTGTTGAATATGAAATTGATTACCCAACCGAGATGTTCTATCAAAAATATTAAGATGATGTACAACTGTATTATTATGATTATTCTGAATCCTGTGAGGATAATAAATTGCCAGTACGTATTAACAAACGACCGATTGTTAGGAACCTGAAACTACAAGAAACACGTGCGGGTAAAGCACGATACATAGAATAGATTTTTTTTTTGTTTTGGTGGACCGGATCAAATTATATTTTTACCCTGTTTCTTTTCTCCTAGTTTTAGTTCACTTTATATATATTACTTAGTGTTATTTTGTTTTTCTTGTTTTTTTTTACCTGTTACAACTTAAAAATAATGTGAATCATTCTTCATCATATAGTATTTACATGAAGCAGCCTGAGAGAACAATACAACACGATTTGTTTTTATTTAGTTAGTTTTTTCTTCGCACCTCGTGTGCTTTATAGGTTGAGTATTACTCGACCTTTTTTACAGCGGAACGAGATGGTATTATATATTAGTTATAGTTGGTTACGAACTACTGTAGTTTTTTTTTTTTTTTTTTTTTTTATAGCCAAGACTGCACTTTTATTTACGAAGATTGGGGACTAAAACCCACGAACTACTGTAGTTTAGAAACCTACAAATTTATGTATTAACTTGATTATTTGTACTAATGATCAAACCAAAATAAAATAAAAATAAAAAATAAGTTTGATATAGACTTGAAAATTATAGAATAAGTGTATTTTAGCCAGCTCTTCAGGTTTACTTAAGGGAAAAAAAGTGGATTTTGAATACTGTTTTTGACTTTACATATGAAATGAAATTTGTCGATCAGTTCTGTAAATGGATGACGAAAATGAAAAAGTTTAAAAACGGTATTCAAAGTAAACTTGGTAATTCAAAAAGTCATATGTGGCAAATAGTTTTATTTGTAAAAAACGATTTTTTGAAATCATGTGATCGAACCGTCCCCCTTAACACACAAAATTAGTGATGATCTGATGATCTAATATAATGAGTCATTATTCTAACTGAAATTCCCACATATAAACTGTCATTTTCTTTTTTTTTTTTTTTTTTTTTTTTTTTTTGTATTCTGTTAACTTTTTTGACCTAACTACTGTACATGAAGCCCGACTTCGGTATGGACATTGGATAATATCTTATGATTTAGGAGCAAGGGCATTAACCGATTCATTCGGTTCCCACTCTAGGTATTATATTATGGACAAGTTGTGAGCGGGTGTGGCTGTAATTTAGGTGCAAGAATATTAACTGATTCATTCCAGATATTACAGAGAAGTAGTGAATACACTTTGAAATAATGGCTTTCATCGTATTCAACAGAGCGTATATCGACACAGGCGTAGTTGTGTTCTTAATCAAGCAATATTGGCTATAGGACAAATAAGATCATTACCATGGGCAGGCGGTACCTTGCCACGTGGGGCTCGTCATATAAAGAGTATCCGAGTCTCCATACAGAATAGGAGATACATGAATTTTACGAATTACACTCGTGGAAGTCGCCAACCTCGTATTCCATAAATTTCATCGTGAACTTCTTGCGTTAGATTTCCTAGTAGACAATAAAGAGTGCATCTCGGCAACAGTATTTTTTGTTCAAGCAAAAATATTTGTTTATGTAATTGTACTTCAAAAGGAACTAAAGCCAGAGTTCAAAGATTCCCATGCTAAAAAGGAAACATCCCTTACTGCTTCGTTAATTGGATAATTGATAATCCCAGTTTTTTGATTCCATCTCATTAGGCGCAATGATTGAGAGAATGTTGACATAATCGGTTGGTAGTGGAAAAGTGAAATAATTTAGGATTTCATCGAAATTGAATATAAATACGTTGTTTCATTTATCATGGGTAAAATTTATAGAATAATGAAGGAAATTACCCTTACTTGCCTCCTCTTTAAAGACATTAATGCAAACTTAGAGAAATTTGAGATAAAAGTTCTTACCAGTGATATAGGTGTCAGACTTCAAGATGAAATTATGCGACATCTCAAAGAAAAAGATAATACTGCATTTTCGAAAATTAAGCCCAGTAACTTGGAACTTTAGAAAGTCAATATTTCCAATGATAACAAAGAGAAATTCTCAAAACTCGTTCTAAAAAATGACGATAATGAAGGTATACAGAATATTTGGGGATGATTAATGATTATTGGGAAGAACAGCATTCTAATGAATTCACTCATGTTATCATCGATTCGCCATACTTTTTTTTTTAATTTAGTAACGCGTTTATTTATTAATTTATCAAGAAGTCTGAATTACAATTCTAAATAAACACCTATAGAATAATATATTATTATTTTATACAACCAAATCCGAGCTATCCTAAAATTCTAAACTATTATATAATATCTTGGTCTTTCTACATTACTAAATTAACCATTTTATCAAATTTTTTTTTTCGTTTATCTTATTATCAAATCTTTTTATAGTTTTCTATTTTTCTAAAAAATTTCTTTACGATCCTATATTTTTACCTCCATAAAGTGGTCGCCTAAGAAACACTGATGGTTTTGGAAAAAGAGTAAACAAGTCCAATACACTCTTCCACGTATTCATACCGTTTTCTGCTTTACATCTATATTAGTAAAAATATTTTAAAATAACTAAACTAGAATTTCGGCCGTCTTTCGTCCTTCATGATGTGACTAAGTAGTACTTCAGTCTCGGTCGTTCAAGGCTTTAGCTCCGAATTTTGCCCTATATGTCGTGTCACTTCTTGTTTTCTTTCGTTTGTTGTTCTCGTCCGGGTCTTTATCTTCTACATTAATCTTCTCTAATCTTCCGCTACATGATTCGTTGACTCGTTCTAATTCTTCATTTAATACTTTAATCTCCTCGTCCGAAAGTCGATCTCTAATTCTTGTTTGATGTCTATTTCATCTCGGTTACATTTCAATTGTTCTATAATCACGTAATCATCCGCATCATATACCGTGAACGTTGTATTGATGGATTTAGTTTCTAACCATTCTTGCCACGGTTTATCCAAAGCGAACAAAGGTGGAGTATTCAAAGCTTTAATGACATCCTCTCTACATTTAAAATGGCCTTCTATGTATATTAACCCTTCATCATTATCATTTTCTATTAATAGCCGTGCCCTATCCAAATTATGATTTCTTTCTATGGCTTCTAAACAGGGTTTTTTTTTTTCCTGGTGGCGGTACGGTTTTAAAGATGGTAGGTTTGTAAAGAATCAATTCGGATGGATAATCGTTTTTGTCGTTAATTAAATCTTCTGTTTCAAATAATTGCTCTTCTACTTATCATATTCTTCAGTGATCTTTTCCCATTTAATTTCGTCGACTGAATTTAAATTGTTCTTTAATTCCATCCACTTCTTTAGAGTCCTTTATTATCTCTATATCATCATTAACTTTTTGCGTTACTAACTCCACCGGCTTATTTAATTCTGACGTTACATCCACATCCTTATTATCTATTTCCATATTCTTTTCGATTTCTTTATTTTTACTGCGCGGTGGTAAAATGTTAATTTATCTTCTGTAATCTAATTCATTTTCGTTTCAATCGCTAATATACCGTCTTGAAAATTTTTTGAGGGAAAAGTCGCTTCTAAATAAGGTTTACCTCCTACTTCAATGATTCGAGCATGATATAGTCTATGTTTCTCTTGATACAAACGACATATTTCTAAATTATCTTTTTCTTTAATTTGGTCCTCTACATTCCTATATAATTTGTACTTCATATATTCTTTAATGTCTTTCAATTTTAAACTTCCTATGTACCAGCATGTTCGTATAATCCTGTCCTTATGACGCAAATTTAGCTCAATATGGGTCTTGTTCATGGCTTCGCCCATGTCTTGTGCCCATTTAACCGTAACTTTGGCAGTTTTATATTCCTTCTGACGTTTAATACTCATTTTACTTAAAGACCACATTTTCCTTTTTGCATCCGATGTCAATAATCTATAAATTTCTTCATCCGATAAATTACGAGGTACAGTATATTGTAAATCGTATAATCACGTGATTCCTTTGTGTAAGTATCTTCATCTTGCCCCGAACTTAGATCAACGGGTACTGTGGTAATTTCGTTAATTTTGGATTTCCCCTTGTTGATCCTCCTTCGTTGCACTAGATCTTCGTCTATCTTATCATCTTCTACTAGTGACTTGATCTTCTTTTCTAAATTGAGTAAATTCCTCGTTTGTCCTCCTTTAAGTAATTTTTTCAATTTTCTCATTTTTCTGCAAAATGATTTGTTCCTTGGCCTTCAACTCGACTTCCTTTTTCTTCAGTTGTGGCTCCATGTCACGAGACTTATGCTGCGCCTCGCAAAGCCAGTTTCGAAGGCGGTCAGTATTTTTCGATTGAGCGATAAAGTCCTCGCGGTATTTTGTTGTAGCAGCCTTCTCTATTATTCTAAATAAAAGTTCTATATCACCTGTAAATAGTCCTGTAACTCTTGCTAGATTATCGAAATAGTCTTCCTCCCTTTGGCTTAGCCGCCCATATTTTTGGTATATTCGGTGAAAAAAACTATTTCCTTTACTTCAGGTGATATTTTAAAGTTAATATTTAAGCTTAAGTTTAGTTCTCTTTTCAGATACTCTCTAAACTCCTTTCCGGTCGAAAAAGACTCCATTTTTTGTGTTTAGTTATGTATTTTGTTGTTAAAAAAAAAGGTCTTTAGTTTCTGTAAAAATTTTGGTTAAGGGATCGACCAGAAAGAGTTTCCCCATCAATTCACCATACTTGGCTTTCCTAAGAAAACTTAATGCTCTAACTGCAAAGGATTTGGGATGAATGCATCCTAATGCATAGTTTATATTATACACATACAATATTAACATCCTATTTCTTATTCTGCACAACAGATGAAAACGGTTAATTATTTTGGTTAATTCTTTTATTTTTTTCTAATAATTCTATTATTTTACTATTTTTGTTTTCTAAAATATCCGAAGAAAATTATGATCGTAACATCGAAAATATAGGTACGGAGCTCTCTCTTCAAAAAAAATCTTTTAAACTTTTTTCGTTGTAGCATAACTAGCATTAATATTAACTGTTTATCAACAGATAAAAGTAACAGGTCACAAATGACGGTATAAAAACAGGAGTTGTTCAGAGCATAGAAAAGAGAAATTCCAGTGTTTTCATTTCAGAGTTGTTATATTTATAAGATGATCGTTGCAGAGATTATTTTTCTGGGTGATGAATTAAGGATCGATAAAAAATATCTTGGTATACAAGTTAGCATAGAGTGTAAGATTACAAATATAACTAGATCTTTGAGATCATCCACTCTATCGATTGCTCTTATTGACAACGAAAAAACTGAATTTTCGAATTGGAAGACACTTGAAAAGTGGCTACTAACCAAATACAAGGAACGTACCAACATTGATATTAATATAGATCAAATTAAATTTAAAGATTCTGCTAGTAACATCAAGCTTGTACGAGATGGGGAAATTCTTGGATCAATTCATTCACTAGTTAAAACTAATAATGAAAATATTGAGTAATGCATTTTTTTTGTTATGTCATGTTTAATAAAGAACACGCACAATTGATCTTATATTCTCGGCATTATCATTGAGTGCGAATAAATTGCTTCCATCAAAAGATATTGTACAGGTATAACATAATTTTGCTTACAAACGGTGATACTAAGTTACTTCGTACATACTATTTGCTTAATCTCATGTAATATTATGTATTATATATACATTGGCGTGATCACAAGAAAAATCTCACAATACATAGAACAAGAGAATGATTAACGCTCTTCTTATTTATTTTTTTCTACATAAAAGGTATATCGGACGTGATGAACTTTTTATTTGCAAGAATTTGCAATCGCATGTTAAGTTTACATCATTAAAATCAGTGTACGGCAATAATCAAATATCTGAATTACGTAAGAAAGTCTATTGGTAAGTGGTAACAAATATAATCACATTAATGTACTAAAATTTGTTTTATGTGAATACGTAATGTGAAACTACGAAATAAGGCAACTGTGACCTTTATGTCACGGTATCAATGTTGAACATTTTGTTTTTAGGCAATGATCAAGGACTTGAAAAAATCGATTTTATTCCGATTATTTTACTAATTATATGGACGGATCTAGGTTTTATTAGTGATACAATAAGAATGACTGGCAGTAATTTTTACAGGTAAAGTTAAAATCTGAATAATAATAATTGGTCATGTGTCACTAATAAAAAAAGATGTGGCAATTTATTTTCACAATCATTTGTTCATATATACATACTATAGAAATTAGGAATTAGTGTTGAACAGTGTTAGTCGTAACTCTCTTTTTCACGTTGGCTAACAGGACCAAGAATAGAATATGACACAATTCACAGATTTTGAGAAACGCTTTTGTAAATAGATTATTCCGATTTCAGCAGATAATTGTAATCCTCGTATGAAATTATTATAATAAACTCCCAGTAGTTAAGTTTGTAACAGTTTTATAACGCTCGAATGGCTCAAACATTGAATAACGACTCATAAGAGTCACTATTATATATGCGAGCATTCCATTTCGTCTCTTCATGCGACCATATTTTATTTTATGCCATTAAAAAATGGTATAAACATTGCGCAATCGGTATATAAACATCATTACTGTATCGCGTAATAAAAATTTTATTATACTCCTATTTAAATGAAAAACAGTATAGTTGAGTAAACAGAAAAATCGCAAACGTTGACGCATATTACACATTACTGAAAACTAGTATCTATTTCTAGAGAGATGTTAGGGTCTGTTTACGTGGGAGTCACCTAACTTATATGTTCTATAACCTAAAGTTAAACCTATTTTGTCCCCCTTTTTGGATAAGTAACCGCAACTCCTTCTGGTTTTGCAAACTCGTCTTTGAGGGGCTAATCATATGTCTACAATGTAAAAGATAATGAAAATTTATTAGTCAACAGATTAAAGATTTGGTAGGTTTATTTTGACAAGAATTCCTGGAGAGTATTCCTTCAAATGCGTAAAATTCACACCTGTTTGTCTACAGTAATCGTAAGAGATAAGCTGAAATATCATGCCTATAACCATAGTTAATGTTATCATGAATTTTTATTATGTAAACAGAATTAAATGCTATAAATATTTCTTTAGCTAATATACGTAATGATTAATTCTTACATGTAGTATGCCCCGCTAGATTCTGAGCTATATTTAAATTCATTTCTACCATTCCCAGCGACACGACGCATTTCTTGACCATCTAAACCGTTTGCTTCGTCTAATGAAGAGATTAAAAAATAAAAAAATGGTGTCTCTTGTTCGTAAAATGACAAGCTCTGGTCATAATGTATTCCGATTCCTACTAACATAAATAGTAAGAGTTCCTTTCGTATTTTTTATGTCCCTGATTGGTTATACGACAAAAATATTTGTTTGTTTTTCTCGAAATGAATTGTGAGAACGTATATATGTTGTTTTAGATGAGTATATCTTGTCTAGTTATTACTGTAAGGATCGGTCAATTTCAATAACAGAATTACGGGATTATTTGGTAAATTTAGTCATTTTAGTTGGTAAATTTTAGTTATACATTTTAGTTGGTAATGAATTTTATCGATCAAAATCTCATGATTTGGTTAATACTATAACTGTTATACCGGTCACTTACAGTTTAGTATTGGCTAAGTTATGATAGGCTTTTTAGCAAAGACGCCTTGCTAAGAAGCTATTGTATATAGTGTATGAAATTTGTACAGCCTAGATATTTTTGTGAAAAATGGGGATTTTTTTTTTGTCATTGTGCTGATCGTCTAGTCTATAGAAGAACTTTATATGGTTATTTTATTCGAATGGAAAAATTGATAGTTCGGGATCATCTAGTAATGACTCTTAGGTCACAGTCTCATAGTTCAGCTTTTTTTTTCGTCATTGTACAATGTAGATTATAAATAACAGAATACCAATGAAACTGTGCAAAGCTTAGTTGGAAACTACCTGAAAGTTGCAACAATTATTTCGATTTATTTTTAATCACATTGTATGAAGTGTTTCCTCCAGTAATTGTAAAATATCATATTTTTCGTTTATGAATAAAATCTTATTTAAAAATTCCATGGATACTAATTCTACTTCTATTATCATGTGTCCATGATTATACAATAATGGCGATTAAATACAAACAAAAATACCATTTTCAACTTTCAAGTGTCAACATATTATGTATAACAAAGCATGAATAAGTTATTAAAACACCATGAAGTCTCCCAATATTATCTACTGGTTATTTTTCCCTCTAGATCATCTTGTGTGTAACAATTTGTTTTCGAATGCGGTGGTCTAGATTCGGTGTTTGATTTTCATATGGGCCATTTCCGTTTATAGTGAGAAAATAGCTGATAAAAAGACCAACCCTCGCATAAATTGAATTTATCGCATTTTACGATGGAGAATAATGACGCAAAACAATATGGGAATCAAAATTATACGGAATTGGAAACACGATATTTAACTAGTTCGGAGATTAGTGAGTTAAATACGAAAGTAGATAAGTTAGAAAAGAAAGTAAATCTTGTCCTAGAGAGAATGGATAAAGTATTTGCAAAATATTTCCTGATGAAAAATGATGTTCTACTGGTATTGTACAAAGATTTCACTTAAATATAATATACCAATAAAATACCTGGAGGACTTAACTTCGGAATTTGTGTCTCTAATGTAATGCCACACGCTGTCTCATTCCTATAACAATAGGACAAGTGTCGGCAATTAGCCGACAAAAGCAAATTTTTCGTTGACCGCTGTATTGTACATGTACATGAAATAAAATTTACATAAAACAAATGCGCATAAATCTACTGGAAAATTGTACTTGAAGAATCCACTGAAATTGAATATTGGTGAGACTATTTTTTCTTGTAGCCTCTGTTTCAAAAACACAGAAATATTAAATATGTGACTCTTATAATTTGAGATATTAGATTAATGAAAATAAGCGCTGTTGAGTAGCAAGGCGTTCACCAGAAAATATAACGGTCATAGTTACATAAGGGGTACATTCGTACCTTGTTTGTGTTCCATAATATGTCTTCGTTTCATTGGTAATGTCAGAAACGTTGCCCTGAGATTTTTGGCAAAATTCGAAATGAAAGTTATTGTCGACAATATGGAAATCCATGTTCCTATCAAGAGAGATTAATTCCGTTAGAAAAAATAACACACTTGTATTCAGAAGACATGGGCTCTATTAATCGAATGATTATCTTCCATTTGTTTTCTATTACAAAGAATCTGTTATCAGATGTATAGTACAAGTCGAGCAGTCACTCTTATTCCAACGCAAGATATATAATTTACATAGAGCATATAGAATAGTTTTACAGATAGTTTTGCATAATATGATTATATATCGCATCAGGTAATTGATATAATCTTCGCAATTGCAGTGACCCACACTATTATTACTTACATTAATTCATTCTTGGTATAGTCCAAGTAGAACAATGCACAAATTTTGTATTACGTGAAGGGAGATATATTATTGAACAAGCCAACCATATGAGGATTCAATGAAAATGTCTCCTAAAGAAATGACTCTCCTTCAGACTTTTCTAGAACTATTCCAGGATTTATTTGGGTCTTTTTCCAATGGAAACATTTTATCGATTACGTGATTTAAACCGAGACAATTATATTATTGATTACATAACCAACAATCGGAATCATAAAATTTTTATTTTCACCAGAAAAATTGTCAACTCAAAAGTTTTCATTTCTAGATTGGTGAAAGAAAAATTATGAATATGTTTTAGTGTACTATTTATCTGAAAAAAAGCAATAGCATTTCAAGAATAATACTGAATTAAATAAACGTAAGGTGGTATATTGTAATGGAGAAAACAAAAAAGATAAAAAGAGTGACTGATTAAATGTAAAATTACAGTTGTATCTGTCAAAAATAATTTTTTGGAGTCGTTCCACTTCAGAAAGAAGTTACCAAAATTTTACGGTGAAAAAAATTTTTTGGCGACCAAAATATTATCAGACTATGAAAAAAAGACTGGTCATTTTAATAGAATTGCAAAAAAAACTGTCAAAGAGAAATTGTATATTTTTTAATTTTATTTAAAGAAAGTTTTTTTTACATTATCGATTTTATAAAAAAAAAAAGTTCCTTTAAATTGTTACATAATATATAAACTGAATAAAGATCTTTGTGATATTGTATAAAAAAAAAAAAATTGCATACTCCATAAACTGTTAAGTTCTAGCTTCTTTTAATAATTCCATAATATTTTCCATTTGTTGGCTAAGTTTATCCATTTGTTGTTTAAGTCCAACGTTTTGTTTTGGAAGCTTTTCTTTCGTTTGTTCTATTTGCTTCCCTAGTTTATTATCTTGTTCTTTCTCATTATCATTTTTTTCTTTATTATTTTCTTCCTTATTATCTTTTTCTTCTTTATTACCTTGTTCTACACCAATATATTTCATAATACATTCCATTTGTCGTTTAAACTCCATATTTTGCTTCTCTAGTTTACTTTCAAGTTCATTCATTTTTTCTTTAACTTCTTGTGCAAGCTCTTCTTTTGTTTGTTTTTTAACATCAGTAAGTACCACTAACTCTCTCAATTTCTTACTGATAACTGGAGGATAATTAAACACAGTCTGTTCGTTATCAATCGCATTAATTAATTTACGAACTTCAGTAACAGGTATTTCAAAATAACTAAAAATAGTTAAATAAGTTAATGAAATGTACAATGATAATATTAGCAGATTATATACAGTATAATTATACTTACATCCAATCTGGAAACCATATCTTGTTATTACGTTGCCGTGATGACATATAAAATAATTCAATCTCCATAATAATCTTCAAAAGTAAGTTAAAATGTTAGCAAAGTAAAATCAATATAATCAAAATATAAAAATGGTTACCTGTGCTTTTTGAAGTAAAAATTCTTCTTTTTTGTTATAATCATCAATTGCTAGGTTGAGTAATCCAATAAATAAATTCATCAGATAGATTACTGTGAAAAATGTAAAAGTAACCAATAAAATGGTCATAATAGAATGTTCACGGAAAGTAAATGATGATAAAGATCCGGAATCACCTACAATTATATTTGAAAAGTTATTAAAATAATTGTTTTTTTTTTTTAAAAAAAAACAAAAAAAAAGGATTATAAATAAGAAAATAAATTATTACCAGTGAGAAGTTTATACACTGCTAAAAGAGAAGTGGGGAACCAATTAAACAAGTTTTTATTTGAATCAGGATCTTGAATCATTGTTGTAGCATTACTTATAGTTCCATCTGGATTAACAAAATCATATTTAGTTGCAACGTTTAACATCATTGATGCTATTTGATCTTAGAACAATGAAAAATGCTTGAGCATATCCAAGTACTAAAAAAAACAAGATTACTAAAAATGGAAAAACTTTCTTCGCAACGCCAATTATTATGGCAAAATAAATTCCAAACGATTCAAATACTCTAAAAAATAATAAAAATTTAAAAAACTCAATAATATAATAGATATTGCCACAAGCCAAGATGGTTGGCTTTTATTAATAAGCCAAAAAATGGATGCTATCATGGGTAAAAGATAAGCCCCTACATCTAGTATTGATGATTAAATCAAGTTAATTTTATTTAAATGTAAAGCAATTATAAATTATTACTTACCAAATAAATTCCATATATCATTAAAATAACATTCATAATTCCATAGACATTGTCGAATTTCAAAAATTAAAAATGTTGAGCCAAATATAATGGAAATTATAAAAAGTAATTCAAAATAAAAATCAGGGATAGACTTTTGTTCTAAAGTAGAAGCCAATGAATAACAAATATAAAAAATCGTATAGAATAACCAGATCAGAAAATAGTAATATATTCCAAAAGTTTTCCACTTATAATCTATAATTGCGGCAAAATTCCACCAATCATAAAAATTATTACTATCTATATTACAAAATAGAATAGATTTTGGTGTATATAAAAATTCATTCCAAATACTATTACTTTTTGGTATTATCATGATTATTTTTAGTCCAGTGATTATTTTTTTTAGTATTGTGATCATTTTTGATTTGATATCAGAATTATTTTCAGTCTCATGGTTCTCATCATGGTCATTATTTTCAGAGTCATCTTGGTATACACAAATTTGAGGAAAAGGAACAATGAAACTGACTACTTGGATTTCTTTCTTTATTCTTAAATCCCGAGTTAACCATTTGTATGTTGCTGAGATAGACTTAAAACCGTTATTATCCATACTAGATTCTTTAATGTAAAAATTTGTGTATGAACATAGTGAAGTATTTTTTGAATTTCCAATGCGATTACAAAAAGGAGATAATTTAATAGAAGTGCATGAGATATATTTGATTATAAAATCAGGATAATTATCACACAATTCTAGTAAGGTTAAACTAATAATAAGCATGTTATTTTCAGAATCATCTTCAATGGCTTTATTAATAATTTGTCGAATAATATTATCGTATCCTTTTTTAATTGATCTTTTTAACAATTCAATTCCAACTTTTGGCAATAAATTATTTATAACAATTCTTGAAAAATCCCAATTTTCTTTAATTGCTATTTTTAACGTTTCAGTTCCAAATTCTGATGATACAAAATTATTATTTATAACATCTTCAACTATTTCCTCTACATCATAGTTCGGAGATTTTGGTAATGGTATTGAGTGGTTTGAATCATCAAATTCATTTTTTAAAATTCTTTCAATGAGTGGCTTGTAGTATTTATTAATAAAATTAATATCGTAAATTACGTTACAATCTTTTTTGAATCTTTCATAAATATCTTTCCATTCATTATTATTCCAAAAGTATCGTTTACTATAAGTATATTCATTTATTGTATAAATTTCTATTCCTTTCACATGAATTAGTACCAAATCCTGGTTATTTAATAGTTTAAATAAGAGTATATGAGGAATTATTCTACTAAAATTATCTTGTTCAAACGACAGAGTATCATGACTTAATTCCCCACGAAGAATAAATTTATCAAGATTTTTATTTTTTTTTAACACAGTCTCTTCAGATGATATAACTCTTTTAATTTCTACTTGGTCAATGACTTCATTAAGCATACTTCGTATAACTTTAAAAGTAGGAAAAGTATAAATACTATTTCTATATATAGTTTTGTTTGATAATTGTTGCAATTTATTTTCATTATTTTCGTCTAATCCATTTTCATTATTTTCATCTATTTCATTTTTGACATAAACATTACCATCCTCAATGACAATGTTTCTATTTAATTTAGCTATCACACTTTTATCATTGGAAATATCAATCTCATCATAAACCTGGTAAGGATCTACAAGTTTCCAATTATTAAAACCATCAACAATGACTAATCTTTCAGAATTATCTTTCAAAGTTATGAATCCGATTGGTCTATAAAATACGGAAAAATCTACCATATCAAAAAATATAAATTATAAATTAGAATATGAAAAATCTACCATATCAAAAAAATATACTGTATGTATTGTAAAAGTACCCATTTTTAAAATCAACATTCCACTTTCCATTGAAAATATGTTACTACCTATCGCCAATATCGTTTGATTTTTATTTATTACTATTGTTATTGGAAATTTCAACAATTCTAAAGTGTATTGTCTTTCTAAATTCATTGTCAATAAATCAAATTGAAGCATTAGTATTTTACAACCTTCAACAATTAGAAATAATTTTGTTCGACATATAGTAGTTTGACGATATAAACTTTCGGGAATTACTATATCATAAATTTGAGAATATTCCCAAGGATCTGTATTTTTTGGTTTATCTGTGAAGTAATACTTGTAAATTTTGCGTTCACTTGTTGATACTTGAATTAAATCACGAATCCAATATCACGTGGTTCCCAGTTACGAGAAATGATGTGATGATGCTTTAGCTTAAGAAATCGTTCACTGCTAGTACGACCACTATTTAAATCGACCACTACAATATAAATTATTAATTAAAACATAAAATCAAATTACTATTATTTTGAGTCAAAATAGATACCTACAATAATCATTTTCATAATTATAAAATGACAAGAATTTTTTACTTAATAGTACATTAAAATGTGAAAGATCGCCGTCGATTTGATCAATCTTAAAATAAACATCGGCTTGTGGTCCATTCTCTTTAATTGACCATCCAAGAACTGATTTATCTTTTTTACTATAAGTAACAGCATAATCATCTAAACCATATTCTGTATCATCCATGTATTGAGAAACAAAAATTCGACCAATTGTTTCTCTATGATTTTTAGATATTTTCCAAATATCGTCCTTCGTTTCTTCCTCATGTCCATTTATATTATCAGAAATATCAATAGTCGTTTCTGGTGCGGAAGTACTATTTTGAGTTTCATCCATGTTACGTGAATGAAATTTTATTTATAAAATTTATGAAAATTTTTTTTTTTTTTTTTTGTCGCTCCTTTTTATAAAAAAACCGACGAGTTTATAAAAATTTATTTATTAAAATTTACCATTTCTGTTAAGCATAATAAATATGCACGCCAAGCAAACTGATTTTTTTTGTCGATAAAGTTAACTTTATTTAATTGGACAAAAAAGGTAAAAGTTAATATTTCATCATGCATGGTACAAAATATTGCATCAGAGAGAACGATAAAAAAGATTATTTTCATTGTAACTTGTCTTTATTTTTGATTGTGTAGGATAAAATAGGTTAAAATCAAAAAATTTACTATTAACCTGTGCCATTCAATTTTGTAACAATTTACGAGAACTCTTCTATGATTACATGGGAATTTTGTTTGTTTATGTTCTAATGCATGAATAAGATGAATAAGTTAAAAAAAAACTAGATTTTAAGATTATCATCAAAGTATCTTTTTTTTTTTTGTTTATAAAATGAGTTTCGAATAATAAGTAATTCCGTGATATTGTGAACAATGAAAAAAAATTACATCGTGTGTATGTGGGAATTTTAGTATTTTACACCATTTAGCAACTAGCCTTTTGCCTAATCAACTGTGCCAATCTGCCCATCAATTTAAACGAAAGCTATAAAAGGTTAACAATGTCATATATCTCCTGACGATCATTTATTATTAAACGCCAATACTAGACCTCTTATGACTGACTCAATCAAACAGATACCCGCTTTTGTTTAAGGTTTGACTTTATACAAAAAAGTTCAAACAATACGCCAAAAGCAGTGACACTCACATCTATTTGATTCAAGGAAGTTGATTTTTGTCATTAACATCACAAGACATCCAAGAACCTACATCATCATACAGGTTATTGAATGAAACTGGTTAAAACCGCTTTGTACATGATTCACTTGCCTTGTTATAATACAATTTCTCCAAAGAATAAAAAAAAAAAAAGTTTATTCGTTTACAGTAACCATCCATCCCAATATACTATTCTACCCTAATAAAGTAATTTGAAATATCATTGGCTTATACTACTATTTCTTATTTGTTAGAATTTCTAATACTTTCACTTCTTTCTTTCCCGAAAAGAATGTTACATGTCCTTGTTGAATATTCCTGCTATGGAAAAGGGTGTAAAAAATCGAATAAAAAAATTCTAGAATTATTAATCAAGCGCCATGGCACCGGTTAGTTCAGAGTTCCACTTAATTTCATTACGATGAGGTTTGGAAAAAGAATAAAAGAAATTCAGTTCATTCTTACCAAAGATTTATTTCACGTCTAACTTTGTACTTTATATAATCAAGATTCGAGTCCACCTTATAGCTAAGAAATACGCTCCTTGCTTTGGAAGAGTCAACAACACGGGTTCAAATTTGTAATTTTTATGGACCCTTTCTTCATGTTACTTTCGTTATTCACAAAAACATCCATCCTAAAAATATCATGGTAGATGAAATTGGAAAATGGAATTTGATTGCTCTTGGTTTAAGGTAAAGACGTAAAATAGGAATACTATTTTTATACTTGTTTCGATACTAATTTTTTTATTGCAATGGTCTAACCCGTGAGAATTTGGGAAAAAAGAATGTGGTAACGTCATTTATGCCGATCCAGAAATTAGTCAAAAGAACAAGCGCCTCATGTGGTCATAATTCAAACGAATGATAATGATATATTAACTTTGTTGATAATACGGTATATCACATTCTCGCACATCAATAAAAAGCCAAATATGACCAAAACTATATCATATACAAAAAAAATTAGGAAAGAACGTTAAACTTTCTTGGTTTAGTATTTCGTAAACTTCTCTTGTGATCGCACATGTATAGTATTATAATACACATTAAAAGAAACATTTTTTCTCCTAGTAAATAAAACAGGAACCCAGTATATATAATAAATATTTATAAGGTAATTAAGAATGATAAAGAATTCATGTTTGTTCATATTAATGACTTCGCTCGTAAATAATAAATTTCAATAATAAATAATTAAATATTTTATTTAAGAAAATTTATAAGCAAGTCTGTATAAATAGTCTTAAGTCTTAACCGGTATTTTTAAGTTAATCAATTTCCTTTATAAAATCGTACGTGTTAACGAATTAATCATATTAAACCTACACATCGGCTTTATTTCGCTTCCTGTGATTCCTGTGCTTCCTGTGATGAGGGTACAAGTATATCTGGTTTTGATCGTCTTTTCCAATAAAAGTGTATAAGAAATGAAGCCCCTACTAAGGTAAGCACGCTTGATAAAATTATAATTCCTATGGCAAGATATCTGTTTTTAGTACTTAGGTTTTAGTATAAATTTGGATCTGGATCGAACTCATCAACCCATTTGTAATTAAATTTATCGTACGTGTCTAAAATAAATACTTCATTTGATGTGTTTTGTGGTAAATATTCATAATTTGATCTGAAAGTCACGATCATATAATAACCGACCAAATTAGTGACCGTGCATAATCAGCTTGTGATGTATCTAATATCGCAAGATCATCGTCTACAGGAGTTCTATCTACAATATGGCCTCTATACACGAAAATACGACCATCTTGAGCTATATAATTCAGAGAATAATTTAATAAATTATCCATTTTATTAAATTTAATCCACAAAAATAAGATTAAAGATATAATTACTCAGAACAGCTGAATGGCATGAACGACTTGTTGGCGGATTACCAGTGGCAATCTGAAATACGAATGTATCTTATGCATCTTATAAGAGAATGAACGATTAATTTAATTTAAAAGATACACCTTATCATTGAAGTCCAGGTATCATTATTTGTATTATATATACAGAGATAGCTATTTTTTTTTTAAAAAAAAAAAAAGATCAGTAAATATACAGTTTAGACTCTCAATTAATCAATAAACGGTGCCGATTTACCTCTGACATGTGATCTAAGCAACCACCTATACAAACGATATTACCGTTTGGTAACAATGTACCCGTATGATCAAACCTTTTTGGTAGAACATTAAATATACTACCAGTTTTCCATACTAGCGTCGATGTATTCAAAATATCCATATTTTCATTAATTATTGCATTATTTTTTGGATGGAAGTCACCAAATCTATACACTGTTCCAGTTCTAACATTACAAACGGTGCTCTGGCTGTGATAACTAACTTGAGGTGATTGGTGGTCGTAATGTTGTTCCATTGTTGTAAACTTAACGTGTAAATGTAGACTATTGTTGCATCTGTAAAATTGTTGTATTCTCCAGGATACAAAATTAGAGAATCATCATGTCCACAATTCGTAAACGCGCTCCATGCATGCTCTGGAGAAATTTGCGGTACGAAATTAAGATCCACTCAAGGTAATTTATCTCCTGCTCCAACTCCTAAGGGTTTCCCAACGTCTAAATAACAAAATTCATTGGAAAATATTGATCTATCAAAATTATACGGGTTTTTGGGGATGATATTACCTGTAATATATATTCTAGAATCTGCAATTACGGCGCTGTGGCACCAAATTGTGTTGGTAGGAGTGAAAGCCAAAGTGAATTCATTGAGATACAGGCAAATAACGATCAAGCAGAGGAAAAGCATTATCATAATCATAAGGGAGGTGAAAATGCACTTGACGTTTTTTTAGTTCGCCTAAATATGAATTATGGCATAGAAAATGTCATGGCATTCTTCTACGTAATGTATCCTTCTTATACAACCTATTGCTATTTATGATAATATACAGGGAATATTTTACTAATTCCTGCGCCCTCGTCCAGGTTCGGTAAAGTTTATAAAGTACATTGAATGACGATCTTTTCTCAAGCACATGTCTGACATTCTAGTTTTCCATATATGATATTTTTGCTTCTTTGCCAAGCATAATCTAAATAAAAGTAATAAAAATACTTCGATTAAAGAAAGTATACTTAAATGAAAAATTTATATAGGGTAGAAAAAGAATTTTCGGAATGGGAATTCCGGCATAACCACACAATTTTATCAATTAACTGTTTAGATGATCAGACGGCGAAATTTTTCCGTTTTAACAATAACTTATCCATCCCTCCCATCTTTTCTCCTCTTCCATATTTTCCCATTAATCAGTAATAAATTACTCTTCATTTTTATCTTTTTATATTCCATTTCTCACTCAAAGAATGACCTCAAATACATTAGGTAAAAAAGATCTTTCCTATTCAATTAATTCTTACTAAAAGTGCACCAATATCTATCTAATGGCCAAGGGCGTGTATAAAGTATTTTAGATAATCGTTTATTAATTTCATCGTCAAATCCAAATGTTTCGACGCCTCGAATATAAATAATGTTTGTTTTATCTTCAGAAGATCTTGCTCGTGTAAATGTAAATCTGCGCTTGATAGTCCTGATGTTGCTTGCTCTTTATTAAAATCAGTATAGATACCTAGAATCTTATAATCATCCTGCGGTTTAACAGATTCACCAAAAACATATACTGGACTTATTAATGGGAAATTGTCATTTGTTTTATAGGTTGATTATTTTGCATTCTCGTTTGAATTGAAATGATTGATATAAACTCACTTATTTAAAGGGAATGATATGATCGATAAATCTGAACCCAAATGGCATCCTGATGGCAGCATGACGGTGATAAGCTTCTTTATTCCCTTCAGATTTGACATAATCTACATTGGTAGCCAGCAAAGATATCCAATGATTAAATCCAACTTCTGCTTCACTTATTCCCAATTCGTCAAGAACCACATCATGGCCATCCATTCTTTCTAAAAATGATCTTAAGGGGACTTTCTCCAAATATGTTACTGGTAATCCAAACTTTTCTTTCGCAACATCTACATATCTTATCGAAAATAGGATGCGACTGATAAGTTCTTCTCTATCACCCGCTTCTACTATCCCACGCATGCTACTATTTTTTGACAGCTGCTGTCTGTTTGTTGTAACAAATAGTCAACATGTTACTGTTTTTTGATAACGAAGGATTATTATTTGTTATATGTCTGAAGGTACGTTCACGTGCCTATTCTTTGTTAACAATAACACTATTTTTCGTGATTTGAAAAGTGGGTTAGTGAGTTACTTTTTTTTTTATAACTATTATATTTTTTTTCATTTGAACAATTGTTTTACAAATATAAAGATTGGGTAACAATAATGCAATATCTATGTGGTACATTATCTATTAATTGATAGCGATCAGACCATGGGGCAATTCTGCAAAGTCACATGACACTCTAAACAAATGAACTCAAAACTAACTCATCTTAAAATACCATATTACCGTTCACTTACAAATAAAAGAATCAAAGGCATTGTGCGCATGTTCCCAAATATAATTCATCAAAGCAAAACAAAATTAGTTGATCTTGGTTTGTCAAAAAGAATTGAGGAATCATCCGAATCAAAATCAAAATTACATGAATCATCGATGTTGTTAAAATATTTTTTATTTTTCTTTCTTAAACAAGTTAAAACTGTGCATTTATGCAATTTATGAAATTACCAGTCAATTACTGGTTCTATTATCTATATAGTGAATTTTATATTATTTCGAATTTTTAGCATACTAACTCACAGATGAAATTTTCTTTGCAGAATTATTTGTTATGACTAAATTTGCAAAAAGGTTGTTTACATCGGTGAAAGTAAAAAAATTATACTACAACAATATCTTCCTGATACATAATTTCGTAATATTTCAATTCAGCTCCTACTTTTTCCTCCACCCCCAGGAAAACACCGTCCTCATTCGCTTTAACACTAATGACCTTGACAAACTTGACACCAAGTCCATCGTCATATTTGACTTTACGGCCAAAAAGATAAGAAGCTTTGACCATTAAAGAATGAATTTTCTGAATTTTTGAGAAAGTGAGTTAACATCAGTATCAATCACGTCATAAGTAGAGTAAAATAAATACAGTTATGGTTAGCTTTTTATTCCTCTTATTTCCTTCCTTTGAGAGATCACCCAAGTTGTCAAAACAAGCCAGAGATTTCGAATCTTTATTTACATTTTTATTTATTTCTTTTTTTGTGAGGTCATCCAAGTAGTCAAAACGAGCCAGAAATTTCGGATCTTTACTTTCACGTTCTGACTCACTATGAAAGGCGATTGTATTAGTTCCTAATTGAGATTGTTATTTCGGTTTATAATTAACAGCCAGCTTACAATTTATTATATTTATAAGCATATTCCGCAATTTGAGCGTGATAACCTTTTTCTTTTGTTGTTCTTTCTATCCATTCTAAACCCAATCTGAGCCTTTCTTCATCTTCCTCACATGCTCTATAGAAGGAAATACATCAGCAAAGAAATTTAAAGAAACAAGTTGATAAATCGCTTACTTTATTGGATCAAAACCTCTGGCTTTACATTTTTCTGGGTCTAAATACGTATCGCCATATATTGTAGTAGTTAAACAAGCTTCATATTCTTTACTTGCTTTTTCAGATTCTCTGAAGATGTCGCTAATATCTGGTTCTATAAAAGTTAAACCATCAGTATATTAAGTGTATTAGCAAAGTAATAAAAAATTCACAAAAATCTCACACACTTTTGTCTTTTCCTGAAACGCGAGACATTGAAAACTTGAGACTAAGATTTGCGAGTAATAAAAAATAACTATCCCAACAGCAAAAATATAAATCTTGAATAAAATTTTAAACAAATATTATATAAAAAATTACAAGTATTAATGGTTAAGTCCTCGTCTCAGTTTACGAAATTTTGAAAGAAAAAAAAAGACTACATTTGGATCTAGGGGGTTTTTATAAATAAATTAGGGGGACAACTTAAATGGGATACCATACTACCATGTGATGTTTTTTGTCACATTGACACGTGACTGTGAGGAACGCGTTGTTTATATTTATCTGAGGGACTTTGAATTTTTTTATGTGTTTGATCTTTATTTGTCATCTGCATAATATCAGTAGAAAAGGGGGAAATCTCTTTTTTGGTCAAAATTTAGATAAATTGACTATTTTACTGATCTCAGTGATGTAAACAAAATTAGCTTAATAACTAAAATTAGTAAAAAAAAGTGATTTCCCCCTTTCTACTGACGAACTCCCATTATTATGTCACCTGTGTGACTCGTTTAAAGTACTATTTATCTTGTGCGAGGGTAGTGTGGTAAGATATATGGCAATTGGCAAGCCTCATAAAAAGGTTACGCAAGAAATTTCATATTAAAAAATTCGTTTAAGCTAAAGTTGTTCATGTAATCATGTTAGCTCTATATAGGCAAAGTTTTTTTAAATCAGATTACTAGTTAGTTTCTTAGTTTTATATGTTTTTTATTACTTTACAATAGAAAGTTAAAAATATATATATATATTTTTCTGAGATCTCAATAAAAAACTACAATTCTTTTTTCATTTGTTATATATTAATAAAATTTTATATAGTTTTGAGGTATTTCAAGTAGATGATCTTGTTTTTAAAAGATATAGAAGCGGAACTTTGAAAAAAAATTATATTTTTAGAAAATTTCGTGTTTGACTGTTTTCATATGACATTTATTTTTATTTAAGATATACATATATATATATCCTCAATTATATCTTTATATAAAACAAATATTCTTTATCTCTAAAAGCCAATATTTAAACCGATTCCAATGACTAGTCATATTTTTTTCAAAATTTTTAAAAATAATCTAATGTTTATGTGCAAAGGTGATTTAGGGTCAAAAATTGTCATTCTTATTACAAAACTGATTTAAAAAGGTCTAAGTTATGCAACTAACTTAACAGTTCAATTTTCAAAGACTTTTGCAAATTATTATAGAATTAACAGAATTAATTAAGAATTTCACGAATTAACAGAATTTATTAAGAATTTCGCATTAATTAAAAATTTCACAAATTATTACAGAATTAATAGAATTAACTCATTAGCTATAGATAAAGAATTTTGCAGTCTAATATGAAATGATAAACACAAACTCTGCTACCAATATAACATGATATCTACTTTATATTAAGCTCCTTTTTCAACTTTGTTAGTTCTATTCTTTCATACTCAAGCTTAACCTCATGTTTTTCCTTAATAACAATCTTCAATATTCATCTTGCATTAAGTCAGTTACAACTTCTTGTAATTCTGGTTTATCGATTTCTAATTGACGTTTCTTTAACAATGATCCTTGATCTTCATCTCGCTTCAATTCTGACCCTTTGTGTAATTCCAGTTCTTCAATTTCTAATTAACGTTTCTTTAATAATAATCTTTGATCTTCATTTTGTGTCTTTGATTTAGTTGAATTAGATAATTTGACAACTAAAAAAATTATTTTATTGGTTAAATAAAATGAATAATAAAATCTTGTATAAAATTTTAAATATGTTTTCATATCAACTTGTTTCTTTATCATGTTTTATAGATTTCTGTAATATAATACTGTTAAATTAATGTCAGATAAGTTCAAGTACTGTTATATTACAATAATTGGAATTACATCATGAAGAATTTACAATGCTTACATCATTATTTTGTTCAGAAGATTTAGCAGGTTAATAATTTCAACATTCATTTAGAAAGGAATGATAATTTCATTGGCCATTAATTTATACTTATTTAAGCCATGTCAGGATACACATCTAAATATTACTATAGTATTGTTAATATTATTTGTATTGATATATTGATCAAGCTCGTTAGTAGCCTGAATAACCTGCAATTTCCATACCAATTCCAGTACGTTTAACGCTTCAATTTGCGAGTTGAATATGAATATAGACTAAAAAAAAGTTGTTAACTTGATTAAATCACTTGATTCAATCTGCATAATTCAAAGTACAAAACTTTTTATACTGGAGTTTATCTTCAGATAACTTGCGATTTTTTTCCATTTTTATCTTTTTCCAAAAATTTGAATTGGTTGGGATTAATTTCTTATGACAAAAAAAAAGTCTGATTAGTTATTTCTCTTAGTCTAAATTACATCCTAAAGTTATTAATCGTTCTTACAGCATTTTGGGTATATTGTTGCACTAGGAACGACACCCCTCAGGAGTCCAAGGTAGGATAACACCACCATTGATCTGTTTGCAAGAACAAAAGACAACACTCCCCTGGGTTTATGCAACGCACAAGGAACGACACCCCCATAACGCAGTAAAGCTCTTGAAAGCAAAAGGAATGGCACCCTCCTGTGTTTATGCTTATCTAATCAACAAAGGATCTAACCTTACACTTCGTGCCTCTTGTCTATAGGTTAGATCCTTTTATGGTGAACCATGGTTCACATCTAATGTCTGCATAATAGATGGATGAAGTACATTCATTCAATATCATCACATGACTCTGCAGACAATTTTATCCGCATTTGTTAAAGGTGAACAATTTTGTCCAAATTTTCTTAAATGTGGATAAAGCATGGTCATAAAAAGTAAACAATTTTGTCCAGACAAAGCATGTTTACCAAAAGTGGACAATTTTGTTCAAACAAAGCATATTTACTAAAAGTGGACAATTTTATCCAAATTTTTGTTTGAATATGGACAAAGCATGTCCACTAAAAGTGGACAATTTTGTCTGAATTTTTGTTTAGATAAAGCATGTCCACAAAAGGCAGACAATTTTATCTGAATTTTGTTTGAATATAGATAAAGCATGTCTATTATAAGGTGTCCACATTTTGTTTGGATGTGGACAAAACATGTTCATTAAAGCAATTTTTGGGCTATTTCAGAATTTTCATAATCCATAATTCCAGCCAAATCTGAAATTTTAGTTTATGCACCAGATCCTAGCTTATAAACTACCCATAGCACATGTAAGCTATATGATCTGATTGACCATGCTGGACCTCACTTCTTCATAGTTAGGACAATTATGGCCTTCAAATAGCAGAACAATAAATGGTTTTTTAGTATTTTTATTTATTATTTTTAATAATATAAAGTAAAAAATATTATTTGGGTTCAACTAATAAAATGGTATAATTACACTTTGAAGTTGGTTTGAAATAAAAAAAAATTAGAAATTAAAAGAATATATTTTTTCCCACCACTATAGCACATGGGGTCTTTGCAATAAAAAGGTACGAAACTCAAAAAATTTTTTAAATTTACTTTATATGCTAATTATGTTTTTTATACTAAAATAAGTGTAAATTTAATATTAATTAAATTTTTATTTTTTTTTGAGTTTCGTACCTTTCTATTGCAAAGATCCCACATATATACACTTATAAAAATTAAGATTTAAATGGTTTTAACCTTGCTAAACAATTTTATTTATGTAAAAGGATAATTTCACAAGTAATGAAATTACGCTCTGAAATTGATATACAGAAAAATAAATAAGTTAAATAAATCATGATTTTTTTAAAAATATGGTTAAAGTAATGGTTTTTAGTTTTTTATTTTAAATAAATTATGTAAAATATTAAAAACAAAAAAAAAGAAACAAAAAAAATATTTTAGTAATTTCAACAAAAAAAAACAACAAAGAAAATAAACAAACAAAGTAAACAACTTTACAGAAACCTTATGTTTTGCGGCCTAGCAGTCACGTGTTCGTCATAAAGCATTTTCAATTTTGTGTCGATCTTGTGACGACATTTTTTGCTAAGTTTTTGATAATATTTCAATAAGAATTTTGTTGAAAACTAGTCTCAAAATAGTAACGAACTGAAATGATAACCTTTAAATAATAGCAAATAACATCGAATATCAGCTGGAATAAATTAATTCAAGACAGATGTGTGACGCGTCTGTGAATATATGACGATTAATTGATTAATTGCTTAAGATATTAAAACATGATTTTTTTTCATTTAGTATTGATATAGTTTTTTTTAAGTGTTAAAAATTCGGGAAATTATTTATCAGCAGATGTAAATATAAAAAGAATAAATTATAAGTTATTATAGAAAATTATAAGCAATCGATTTTGTTATTTTATCTAATGTTTTTACTCCTTCCACGTTTCTTCCTTCATAGTTAATTACAAGTGCGTGTTGGATAAATTTGCGTAAATGTGGTAATGAATGTTGTTCCTTTAATTCGTCCATATTCGTGATATTTAGCCAGCAACTTAACACTTGAACTGTAACAGATTCATCCACGAATTTGACAATTTCATCCTTTTGTAAAGGGCCTGTTGTATTTCTATAATTGCAAAATAAATTAATCCAGAAAGCTAAAGAAAAAATTACTACATGGTTTACAGTATGCTAATCGTGATCTTTGTTCTTTGAACAATTTGCTCAGTTCTATAATACCATTGATCAATTTGTTACGGGAATCACCAAGGTTCTTATTGGCTACTTTTATACATTTGCCTTCGGCTGAATTTAAGTCATAATTGAAAATTTGGCGTACTAGGTCTTGAATTGCACTTTTCAGAGGATGTCGAACACGAAGGAAAAGACATTTTAATTCATCCAAATAGTCTCGATAAGCCTTCGTCTATTATGCAATTCATTAATAACTTGTGAAACATTTAACAGGAAAGACTTATTACTTACTTTATCTTCCTGATTTTGTGACATATTTGATAAATTTGAGGAAATAGGTGATAATGCAAATTGCCCCCATTTGCAACTGGCACTTGCATCAATATATGCATGTTGTTTGCCAGTTGCAAAATAGTTGGATTTGCACACAGCCATGTGCATAATTGTTATGTCGTCATTTTGCTAAATGGTGATGGAACCATTTTATTTTGTGTATTCAGAATCCCCGAGTTTGAAGATGTAGCAGTTGCTTCATGAGAATGAAAAAAATTGGTTGAAGTACTATTAGATCTTGGTTCTGGAGCTGATGACGGTCTTGGAAGCATAGTTAATAAGGCATCTTGATGATAAGATATAAAACTTTCTGGAGTGCTAGCTTTTGAATATAGTGGGCTTGCTATTGGAGATTGAACTGATTCTATTTCAATAACGTTTAAATCATCTTCAATGCCATTAAATTCATGGTTTGAGACTAAAAAATTAATGATGATTAAATAAATAATGTTAATCGTGAATTAAATAACATTATTACCTTGTAAATCATCATCATCATCTAGTAGGTCATATAAAGATGATGAAGCAGCTGTTCCTTTATTTTTCTTGCGTGAAATGACAGTTTCTTTTATATTGTGGCTGCGTTTGATACTTGTGCTTGTGGACTGTTGGTTATCACCATCTTCTGCCAATATTTTATCAATTATCGACTCTGTAGTATCCATCACAGGTTCAGGCGAGATTTCTGCTTTTTTTCTTCCACATTTTGGTGCAGTAGCACCATTCTTTCGTAATACTAACTCAGATGTATCTGTCACAGGTTCAGGCAAGATTTCTGCTTTCTTTCTTCCACATTTTGGTGCAGTAGCACCATTACTGTTGTTCTTTCGTGATACTGACTCAGATGTATCTGACACAGGTTCAGGCGAGACTTCTGCTCTCTTCCTTCCACATTTTGGTGCAGTAGTAGGATCACTGTTTTTTTTTCGTGACATAATTTCTTTAGATGATTAAAAGGTAGAATGTATGTTCTTACATGGATTTTTGATAAAAAATCAGTTTATAATATAAAATAAAACTTAAGTTCATTTATAAGAAAAGAAATTATATAATATTTAAATCATTTTACATAATATATTTGAATAGAGAATCGTGAAAAAATTATGTAAAATGGATGTAAATTTGGTTTGTTTGCTGTCGACACATACTCTATAAGATTAAATGTTATAAAATTCCTTTATTTTGTACTTTATTTATATCTGTTGCTGGATTAACAGATATTTATACTTGTATTATATTTGACACGTATTAAATTTAAGCTATTTTATATGGGCTTACATTAAGCTTTTTTTTGAATACCAAATTAGCTAAATTAAACATGTATTATTAAATTTAAACTTTTTTTTTTAAGCTAATTTTTTTTAAAAGTATTAAATTATTATAAATCAAACGCGTATTAAGGTTAATAAATTAGATGTATTAAATTAATTAAATAAACTATTTTTTAGACGCGTATCAAAATTAAGCTTTATTAATCAAACGTGTATTTAAGTTATTTTTTTAGACACGTATTAAATTTAAGCTATTTTTTCTTAAGTATTTAAATTAAACTTAAGACAATAGCGAACAAAAAGTATATTTATTGTAATAGAGTAAAATATAAATTTATTTCCTAAAATTGTTCCTGGAAAAATATAAAGTGATAGAAATAAATTAGAATTTCTTAATTTCCAAAATGTTCCAAAATCGTTACACTCCTTTTAACCGTCGTCAAAATTATATAAGAAATCGTTATAATACTTTTAATGTACAGTCCTATCATATAAACGAACTATACACACATGAAGACAGCAATACCATTGGCATGGAACTTGATAATGAAGGATACGATGGCATTGAAAGTGAAGAAACCGTTAACGAAGAACCATCCAGTGAGAATCCCAGCAAACTTCCTAGTGACGAAGAATCCAGTGAAGAATCTGCTGAAGATTCTGATGAAGAAATTAGTGAAGAACTGAATGGAGAATATTCTAATAAAGTATCCAGTGAGGTTGATGAAGAATTTGAAGAATCTGGTGATGAATATTTTGGCAAAGATTATTTTAGCAAAGAATCCAATGAAAAGTCTGATGAAGAAGCTGACAGAAATGAAAAAATCGTTGATGAATCCTTAAAAAACAAACAAATGCCACACATTAGTGGAGAATTTGCCCCATATTTCAGCAACTTCACAGAAGCTTTAATGTTTTGTTGGATTCAAAAACATAATATATGTATATTAAATAGTACAATATTATTTAGATATTATTGTAACAAAATTACAAATTTTTCTATGATTACTAGCGACTCAAGCCTATGATGATTTAGTTGATATAATTCACTATCCTCAATTCAAAAGTGAAGTTATCGTAACAAATATTCGACGTTTTAGAAAGTATCGACAAAGATTGCCTTTGCTTTCTATTAAGTCACGATGTATTCACATTTCCAATAAAAAAATGCCATCTATATCTAAAAATACAAAAGAGACGTATTATTTGTCTATAACTGACATTATTTGGCAAGCTCTTAACAATCCTTCGCTACTAAACCAAATGTATTTTGGTCCAGGCCAAAAAGTTAAAAGAAGTCAAGAGTTATGATATGGAAACATATGGAAAGAATCACCACGATTTGGATGTGCATCTGTTCAAATCAATAGAGGTATATTAATTTATTTGTATAGTCTATGATGTTGTAATTAATTATAACATCAAATTATTTTTATATCTTAGTGTCATATAATTGCGGTAATTTCGTAGTTTATAGAGAATCATCAAATAGAATTGGCAGAATTTTGGCGATTGTGGAAGTAGATGACAGGCTTAAGGTGATAATTCAACGTACGCTAAAATTCATTGAATTACCAGGAAATTTACAAAGTAACAGTCGTAAAGAAAGATGTGCAAATGAAATATGGTTACTTGATTGAAATATGAATAACGCGTTAGTAGATGTTGAGCTGCAATCAATCATTAGGCGAGTCACAATTACTATACTCTATACTGAAAATATTATTAACGACTATTCATCAGTTGTAATTTGTGAAATTCTTTATAAACATCGAGGTCACTGGAAGATAAGGAATGTTGCATATTTCTATCATCATCCTTCTGAATTCGCTTCGTTAGAAGAGCCAAAGACTAGTCTTCCAATATATAAACTATACATTGATCTTCATTATGATAATTTTGGGACATTTCGTAATGTCTACCATTCATTAGGCGGAGTCTACATCCAAATTGGAAACTTGCCTTTTGATAAAAGAAAACAACTCAAGAACCATTTTGTGCTTGGGTTCATTCCATTTGGTGGTTGCTTCAAGGAATTTATTGCACCATTTGTTGCAGAAATGAAGACGTTGGAAAATGGAAAAATTATGAATGTACAAGGGACAAAGAGCATCGTAATTGCAAGTCTGAGAGATATAACGGCCGATTTGCCGCAAGGCAATGACTTAGTTGGGTAAAATGACACAGAGCCACGAGAGGATGTCGTACTTGTAATGCAATAAAAGATTGCTGGACTTCCGATAATATTGATTTGGCATCAATTTCCCGTTATCATCATATTACTAATCAGCAATTTGAAGAGATTTCTGCAGCACCAACAATGACAAAACGTAAGGAGATTACTGCAGAATATGGTTTGTGTATCCAGCCATCATTACTTGACAAACTAAAAAGAGAAAGACACCTTCAATCGCCGCATGATATCTACCATATTATAGCCAGAAAAGCGTTGAGGTTCCTCAGAATTACCATCGATGCACTCTCTCCGGAAGGAAAATTGGCATTTATCTTAGCTTGGAAGGCATTCGAGTATCCTACTTCCTGGCGAAAATTACCAAACCTGATCTCTCACATAGAAAGTTTCATGATATCTGATAGCTTACGTTTGGCTATGGTAATGCTATTTATTCTCAATAGAATCTTAAATCCTCAGAATTTCAAACAATCTGAAATTGATAAATTTCAAAGCCGGACAGATGTTCTTCGTAGTGATTCGGCAATAAACCTTTGGCTGAAGTGTTGGATATTGGTGGCAAAAACGATGTCGATGGCATTTATGCATTCATTTACCGAAGAAGATTATATTAAATTAAGTGAATGCTTGGATAAAGAACGGAGTCTCTTGTCACAGGTATTCTATTTATTGTTCATTACTATTCGTCTAAAACAACTGAATTCGTTTATTATTAATTTACTATATTCATATTTTGCGATTATTATTCGTTCTTCATAAAATACAGGCGTTCAAAGATTTTGAAAACCTGCTGAATTTACATGCCAACCTACATTTGGCACAACATGCTAAAAACTATGCAACTTTATTGAATACCGGCGTAGGGACGAAAGAGATGGTGCACAAAATTTTCAAAAATATCATGCCACAGACAAACCGTAAAAATGTGGACTTGGATTTGCTAAAGCGCTATACAACACTATTTGCGGTGCGCTATTTATTCGATGGAAGTATCGAGATTTGTCTTTCCTCTATGAAAAATGCCTTAAATAACCTTCCACATCACTTAAATTGGCTGATGGATAGTTGGTTTATTGCCGAAAGGTCTTTTGATTTTAATGATGATATAAGCGAAGGTTTGATTTAAGATTTACATTAATTAATTAATTTGAATTTTATTTAAATTTGTATTTTTAAATAGTACATTCGCCAGATGAAAGTATCACAAAGATAACCTTGAAGAAGCACATATCAAGAAGAAAGTGCAAAGAAATTTTGCCGAATGATGCTGATTTTCGTATAGAATTGGCAATGTCATACCGGGATATAGGTTATCATTCGGCAATTTTTGGGACTTCATATAAATTCTACGAATATGCATATTTTTTTGCAGAAGAAAACGATACTAATGTTCTACATCGCTTACATATTGGTGAAGTTGTCACTATAGTCACCGACGAGTGCGAAACTTTTGCAATTATTCAATCAATTTTTAGCCATCAATATAACAGCCAACAGTTCGCTTTTGTTTCTGCTGATAAATTTGAAATTACCAACCGAACAGTGCTGGGATACCCTTGTTCAAGCTCTGGTCTACAAATACTAGGTAATGATGTATCTTCCCTATAAGCATGTTCTGTTCAGATATTACGCATTTTGTCCATTATTGTAATAGGAATGAATGCACTGATGGTCACAATCTCAAAAATGAAATGTATATACGAAATCTTTATTTCTTTAAAGATGTCTAATCATATATTTTTTTTTATATATGGATGTACTGTATTGATTTTACATTTTATAATTAATTGTTGTTAGCGAGTTATCTAATACTAAGTTTATACATGAATAACATTTTATTACAATTTATTATAAACGTGGTCGTAACATGTTTACGATTTATTATAAATGCCGTTATAACATAATCGAGATTTATTTTATATGCCTCTACAATGTGGTTATGTTGTCATTAAGAAAACTCCACAATTTATTAACGATTTATTAAAGGTTTCTGTCAATTTATTAAATAATTAGTTATGATGACGCTACGATTTATTAAATAATTAGTTATGATGACGCTACGATTTATTATATAAGCTGGTATTGACGATATTGCAATTTATTGACGATCTGTAAATATCGCCTTAATATCCAGTAACTCAACCTGCGACGAAGCTATAACTAACTTAAGACAAACACGCAACCAACACTTGATTAACTCTTTCCCTGACTGATTACAAATAGGTCACAGCTTGGTCACGACTTCATCTTAATTTGACATATTTCTGCAAAGAAGAACAAATAAAAAAAACCAACAAAGAAAATAAACAAAAAATAAAAAAAATTAAAACTGAAAAAATAAAAAACCAGAAAAAAAGTAACAATAAAAAAAAAAATAAATAAAATAATAAAACAAAAATATAACAAAGATAAAATAAAAATAAAATTATTTTAAAAATAAAGGAAAATAAAATTTTTAAAATAAGAAGGTTGGTAAGGAAATAAAAATATGAAAAATAAGTCTGAAAAAAAATGACCAATATTTTAAGAAAATCATTGATTGATTAATTTTAAAATGGTGTTTATAAGTCAAAATTATTGAGAAAATCTGATTTTGCGAGATTATCATATAATTTTTGTATTGCAAAAGTGAATCACTTTTTTACACGAATTTTTGATATTTTTATATCAGTTTTTTTTGTGAATCGTATAATTCAATACATAATACTTTTCTACTAAAAGTTTCAATACATACTTTCTATTTGAAAATTGCATTTCCCTGCATTTTTTTGCATTTTTATCACAATTTTTGATTTTTTAAAAGTGAATCACTTCTCTAAACGAATTTTTTATAATTTTATATCAGATTTTTTTTGTATATCATAAAATTCAATTTATAACATTATTATATTAAAAGTTTCAGCACCTACTTTATATTAAAAAACTGATTTTTTTTGCATTTTTCTGCATTTTACTATGTTTTTGGTTTTTTTAAAAATGAATCACTTTTCTTGATGAATTTTTAATATCTTTGTATCAGGTTTTTTTTGAACTATAAAGTCTGATGTATAATACTAATTGTCAAAAAATTCCAATACATACTTTATATTAAAAAAATATTTTTTTCGCATTTTTTTTGCATTTTTACTATGTTTTTATCTAAAAGTGAATCACTTTCTGGATGAAATTTTAATAATTTTGTACCTGATTTTTTTTGTGAATCATAAATTTCAATATATAATACTATTCTACTGAAAAAAAAGATTTTTTTTCTGCATTTTTTTTTGTCTTAAGATATATATAGTACATTGATGTATAACTGTGAAACACTTTCTCTGCATATATTTTGTGCCAGAATTTTTTATAAATCCTGTAAATCAATGTTAAAATATTCTATAAAGAAGTTTGATGCATATTTTATTTAGTATATAGGTTGCATTTAATTATTTTGACTATCTAATTAATTATTTTATATAAACGATTGTTGAAACTCTTTGTAAAATATTCTATGTCATTAAATTTCATGATTCATAAAAATATTTGGTATAAAAATATTATAAATACATGCAGAAAAATGAATCATAATTATATATCAATATACTATACTATATATCTTACTAATTATAAAAAAATGCAGAAAAATCTTTTTTATTATAAAATATATACTAAAACTTTTAGTAGAATAGCATTATACTTCAGACTTTATGATTCATAAAAAAAATCTGATTCAAAAATATTAAAAACTCATCTAGAAAAGTGATTAACTTTTAAAGAATCCCAAAAACATAGTAAAAATGTAGAAAAATGCAGAAAAATGCGGAAAAATATTTTTTCTAATATAGAGTATGTATTGAAACTTTCAGTAGAATAGTATTATATATCGGACTTTATGATTCACAAAAAAATTTCATGTAAAAACTAGATTTCTTTATCTACGTATTAATAATGTTATGTTAGTTTATAAATAAATAAATAGTTGAATAGGTTAGAACGGGTTGAATAAAATTCGCAGTAACACTTCAGATTTTAATATTTTTACAATGAAATTTGATAAATTATTAGATAAATAAAACCGATTTTTACAACATTTTTTTTATTATAAGGTAAAAAATGTTGCTATTTTCATTTAATTCATAAATAAAAAACATCTCGCACCATTTTTTATTAATAGGCGTTAAAAACGCTGCAAAAATATTTTTCCCACTGAATCCATAAATAAAAACGTTTTGCAACGTTTTTTCATTAGTATAGTTAAAAAATGTTGCGAAAAGCGTTTTCTATGTGTAATAAAAATAGTTTGCAACTTTTTTTTTGCAAACCTGCTGTAAACCATGATAATAATTAGCAATGAAAATTTGCCAAGGACTCAAACCAAGGTTTAACATCACAATTGATTAACTGTTAATATAGTATTTAAACTAAACTCACTAACTGTACTAAAAGAACCCTAGTTATTATTAAAACGATTTTTTTAATCTCATTTAGATTCCATTTTTTTTTGTTGGGGTAAAAAAAACAAAAGATATGATATTATGATATGATATAGATACCGTTTTATTTTCTTGAAGATAGCAGATAGCATTTATAATATAAATCTTAAAAAGTTAAAGTTTTGAATAAGTCTGAAAAAAGAAAATCTTTTTTTTTTTTCTTATAAATAAAGATGCCTCTCAGAGAAACTTATCCCAAAAAATAATGTATATTTAATCTTTTTTTTCTTCGCTTTAAAAAAAAAAATTTTAAAAAAAAAATAAAAAACAAAAAAAGAACAATGACTTAAATCATTCAATCACCTTTTTTTTTTCTTTTAAAATATCTCCTTTTATATAAATATTTTTTTTTTTTTTACATACTGTACACTCTCTTTTAAATTGAAATCAAAAGAAAAAAAAAATAGGAAATAATTTTTGTACATAATAACTTTGATGAAAAGTTCAATCCTTACTGAAATAAATAAAAAATAAAACGAAAAAAAAAGAATACAACGAACATTTTACCGTTTTAGCGTTCAACGATTACTTTTTCTAACGACTCTATTTTTTATTCTTCTCATTTTTAACGAACGAATGAATTACATTCTTTCTTGTTGGTTTGCTGCGTACCATTAAAGAAAGAAATATATTATCGATTAAAAAAAAAACTTCGAATGATCACAACTTTATTTCATTACAAAAAAAAAAAACTTTCGTTTTTTTTTCCATTTATTCTTTATCGAATAAATCCGCTTTTATCGAAACAACAAAAAATGCCAAACAATTTACGGTTAAATCAAAGTTACGACATGGATCAATCTACTTTTACTATATCGACGAATGAATGAATTTTCGGATTCTTTTTTTTTCAAATACTTCTTTTAAAATTTTGTAGAAAACCCAAAGGGTTTGATAACGATTTAATAATTTCTTCGGAGCCATGAAAGAAGAAAAATATATATATCACGCGTTGAAAAAAAAATGTGAATTAATGAATACTTTCCAAAAGGTTTTTTAACATTTAACAATACAAGTATATTTTTTTTTTTTGTTTTTCACTGTAGATAATAATGACACAATACTTGTTCTTTTATTTTTTATTTTATTTTATTTTATTTTTTTTTTTGTGTAAATTTCGAAAAAATTTTTTTTTAAAAAAAAAAATATTTTTCCTTTTAAACGCTTTTAGCGAAAATAATATTTTTCTCTTCCTTTTTTTTTTTATTCTTTTTTTTCGGGTTTTTTTTTATGATAATGAAAACAAAAAAAAAAAACTTTGAAATTTATCAAAAAACAACCTTTATCATTTAAAAAAAAAATCCGGAAAATTAGTTTTTTTTGTAAATATTACTTTTTTTTTATATACCTCAATTTTTTTTTTTCCAAAATTTTAAAAAAAATTTGTAAATTTGACGTTTGAAACAAAAATTGTTATAACACTCCATTTAAAATATATTTTTTGTATACGTGTAATAACAGTAATATAAAAACGTGTAATAACAGCAATGTATCAGCTTTATACTTTATACTGACTATACATTATTACGCCATATATCAGATATCTTAGGAAATATTACTTTAATTGCTTATACTCCCACTATCACCTAATTACCAATGCTTGATACCTGCAGTCATACATATTTATATCTTACAAACTTTGGTATATCAGCAGCAATACCAAATGTAAGTATCGCAGTGAGATACGATTATCATCTATCATTGCACCTCTGCACCTCTTGTCTCTTGGTAATCCGATCGAGTTTAGTTTAGTAATTGTTTACCAGATTCATTCTTATTACATATTACGCCAAGATCACACAATTTTAGCCATTTCATATAAACCGGAAGGGTTGATAATTAGAGTTAGGAGACATATGATAGTCTTAATTCTCAGTTTAATTCATTATTGAAAAATTCGCAGTTCAGATAACTTTTATTAAATATGTTGCAATGCTAATTACCAGTAAAAATCGCAACTCTAAAATATCGCAATGTCAATCTAAAATATGCAAACTCTATATATCTAAAATCTAAAATATGTTATCAGTTATATAAAACTCTAAAATCTAATCGAAACTCTAAAATATATCGCAATATCAAAACACTAAATGTAATCTCTAAAATCTACTTCAAAATATCTTAAACCTTATAATATGAATAATTAGATATCACTTCTTCAATAGGCCTCCATAATATACGACGAAACCCAATCACCAAAATAACAAATCCTTTTAACTTATTAGGATTTGATTTGATGATTTTAACTCTCTTATCGATTATTCCTGAGTTAAAATAATCCGTGGTTTTTCCCTTTGCGATTACTTTCATATATGATTTTAGTTGATTGATTCCATTTTCTAACATTTCACTTATAATTATCTGTTTTATTTTTTTATGTTCTTTAGACCAAAATGAATATGGTCTACTTAATAAAAGTTCTTCATCTTCCTTTTCTAAAGTTTTATCCAAATCTTCCAAATCATTTGCACCATATTCATTTTTTTGTTGTTTTATCAATCCAACTAATGAAACATATTTTAATTCCAAGATAACATTGTTATCACCTGTGCCTTTTATTACAAAAACATCTGCATATCCAAACCGACCGGATCCTTTCTGCACTAAAGTAAGTTCTGGTATACAATACTTTCGTGATATAAGACTTTCAACTATTGCTTGAAGAACAGGTTCATCTGCAGAAAATAAAGACATTTGTGATCTTGATAATAAAGATGTCTTTAAATTTTTTATAAAAGGTATAATGTTTCCTGTAACGAGATTTTTATATGCTAAAGTAGCACAAAAAGCTTCATTAACAACATTTCTAAATACCAAATCATCTTTATTTTGTTCCAAGATTTGGAATTGTTTTGCCATATGATCTAATAAATAATTATTAAAATATATAAATTAATACAATATAAATATAAAAAAATAATAATAATTAAAATATTATAAAACTTACTAGTAGTAGATAAATCAACATCATCATCTCGTATTACTTTTTGTTGATTTATATTTTTTTCAGTTAAAATTTTAGTAGATGAATCTGTATCATTATTTCGCATTTTTTTTAATTCTTCTTTTTGAGTTTTTTCAGCCCATATTTTAATAAAAACTGATTCTAATTCTTCTCCTAAATGATATATCTCACTATCCATATCATTGTATGTATAACAATTGCGAAATATAAGATGCATATCTTCTTCAAATTTATTAATATTTGTATATTCTTCATTATCTAATTTTAAATATATACTGTAGTAAGTAAATCCATTGGATTTCTTATAATCTTGTTATTAGATTTTTTTGCACATCTATAAAATGGATTAATATTGGATTTGTTTTCAAGTATATGAAGAATATCATAATAAAAGTTAGTAATAGTATTGGAAGTATCTTTAGGAATGTTGTCAGTAAGAGCAGGCATTAAATTTTCTTCATATTCTTTAATAATTTTTTGCCAAAATACTTTTAATGAATTTGCATAACGTGAGCGTTCCTTAGTTAACTGTTATAAAAAAGATTATTAGTAGTGCATTAAATTTTTATTTAGTAATAAAGAAGGTACATAGCCAATTCCTCCTCCAGAATTAGCAGACTTTATCAACAACAAAGTGAGGACACCTGAACCGTGAGTTTGGAATGGTTACCAAATTTGACAAATCAGTAATTCCTATGAGTCAATCCTATATAACATATAGTCGTCTCAAAGGTTATCCTCTCTTTGCAAAATAAAAAAACGCACCTTATTATATAAATCAGGAATATCTTTTCCTTCATGTAAAAAATGCATAGCCCAAAAGTTATCAAGATCTTTTAAATTTGTAGTAGTGATTGAAGCAATAATAATATTACGATAAATATTCAAAAATCTACAATATGATGGTTTATTTTCCTTTTTTAAATAAGAAATAAGGACTACAAATTAAAAATAATTAAAAATTAGTTAGTTGTTAATATAATATTACAAATTAATATATAAACTGTATTTTAATTTACCATTTTGTCCAAAATATTCCTCAGTTGCATTCATATTATTTTTCTTAATTATAAAGCTTAATAAAAATAAATTTAGTTTAACAATTATGTAAATAATAAAATTTCAATAAGATTCAAATAAAAAAAAATAATTTAATTTGAAAAAGAGTCTTTAAATAAAAAAAAATCTTTTTTAGATATTATGACTTAAATTGATATAATGTAATATCAAAATAAATACATATAATTTACATGATTAATTATTTATAAAATTTACTTATAATTTATAACAGTTAATCAAACTTAGAATTAATAAGTCATAATTTAAATATGATAAATATCATATGATCAATTATTTATAAAAATTACTCATAATTTATAACAAATAATCAAAATTCAGTTTTTATTAGTCAGTCTGACAATTTTATTAATAATAATGAATAGATTTGTATTATATAAAATATTGCATACGGTGAATATACTATATAATACGGTATTAAATATTCTTACTTATATTTTACATGTTATTAGTTATAGTATTAAATATTGACTAAATAAAATAATCACTTTGATACATCATTATTTATATTATTACTAATTAAAATTATTTCAGTATGATAAGTTAAAAATTAAACATATATAGTAAAAAGATATATATTAAAAGCAATTAGAATTTAATATATAACTGTCAAAGTAATATTTTTTATAATATAAGTTATATTAACAAATTTATTAAATTGATAAAAACTGAGTTATTTTATTAAATATAGTTTAATTTTTGTATAATATTATTTTTAAATAAAATTTATTTTATAATTTAATTTTTATTATTATAACACATTTAATATAAATATGTAAATATTACAAATTATATACAGTTATTTCTTTAGAACACTATATAATGAATTATTAATGTAGAATAGATATTAATATATTTTAATTAACTAAATTTTATTAATTATAAACTGTATATTATTATATAAAGTAAAATTACAAAATAGTATATATAAAAAGAAGTTATCTAGATGCCACCCTGGGTGGTATCAGTTTTTCTGCCACCCCTATCACGTGACTTAAAATATAATTTGATTGGCTAATTTTTAATTGGTTAATTTTTAACTTTAAAATTTTTTTTCATAAAAAAAATTTTCGTAAGAATTAAATTTTGATAAAATACAATATAAATACAATAGTAAAACATCCGAAATAACTTAATAAACTTTAGTAACTTTTTTATTAAAATTTGTAATTTTGTATTGTATCATATATGCTATAGATAAACAATTATTTATTTAGTTTACAGTACTAGTAATAAATGACACGAATGATATCTAATAACAAATTACAATAGTAAAGAAAGAAATGTATAATGAAAAGAAGTAAAAGGAATAAAGTAAAATAAGAAAGAAAATGAGGAACAAAAAGAGAAATCGAGGATGAAGGGATGATGAAAGGAGAGATCAAGGAAGATAATGATGAAAGGAGTGATCAGGAATAAAAGAATGCTGAAAGGAGTGATCAAGAATGAAAGAGGAACGAAATAAATGATCAAGGATGAGATAGTGATGCAAGGAGCAATCAAAGACAAAAAGAGAACGAAAAAAAAAGATCAAGGATGAAATAATGACAAAAGAGAAACGATTAAGGATGAAGGGGGCACAAAATAACAATCAAGAACAAAATAATGATGAAAGGGGAGATCAAGAATGAAGAGGAAATGAAAGAAACGAAAATAATGATGAAAGGAGAAATCAAGGATGAAGAGGGAACGAAAGAAATGATCAAGGATAAAATAATGATGAAAGGAGCAATTAAGGATAAAAGGGAAATGAAAGGATAAAATAATAATGAAAGAAGAAATCAAGGATGAAGGGGAACAAAAGTAACGTTTAAGGATGAAATAATAATAAAAGGAGAGACCAAGGATGAAGAAGGAACAAATGAAACGATCAAGGACGAAAGGAATGATCAAAGATGAAAGAGAGAACAAAAGGAATGATTAAGAAGGAAAAGGGAATAAAAGAAATGATAAAGAATGAAAGGGGAAGCAAAAGAAACGAAAGTGGAAGTAAAAGAAACAATAAAAGATGAAAGTAATAGTAAAAAGAAATGATAAAGAATGAGAGGAAACAAAAAAACAATGAAGGATGAAAGCCATCAGGAAATTTTTTCAGAAGATATACATCGATAATTATCACTTTATCGATAAATATCGTATTTATAAATCGATGGTCAACATAATGTGATAATATTCGATAATTATCTCACAATTATACAACGATATTTAACTTTTTCTAAAATAATCGTACTGATAATTTGTGATATTGACAATTATCGAAAATAATCTTGACGATGATTTGCGATGTTGGCAATTATCAAAAATAATCGCACTGATAATTTGTGATGTCGACAGTTATCGAAAATAATCGCACTGATAATTTGCGATATTGACAATTATCGAAAATAATCACACTGATAATTTGCGATGTCGACAGTTATCGAAAATAATCGCACTGATAATTTGCGATATTGACAGTTATCAAAAATAATCTCAACGATGATTTGCGATATTGACAATTATCAAAAATAATCAAGTTAAATCCATTATTTATTGTTTCATTAATAAATCATATAACGCACTCATATACAAATGAATACTAAGAATATTAATCTAATTTTATTTTACACCTTAAAAAATATACGTATTAACAAAATATTCATTTTCACAGTTATTTCTTGGTATAATGTGAACTGACATATCAACCGAATCTAAGTAAACACATGTATATTGATCAGTTAGCCATAATCTTGGACAGTCGTATATGATCTCTTCTTCTTGTACTTCTTCATACCATCGTAACAAAGCAAGATTTACTGGCTCTTTTAAACCTTTTGCAGAAAATTCCAATAATAAAAGTGCCTAAATTTAATTCAGTTAATAACATGTCATCATGACAAAAATCTTAATAAAAAATTTTAAGCATATCATACCTTTCCATACTACGCAGTTTCTTCAGAAGAGACTACTACATCACTGAACCATTCATTACCATAAAAGGTTCCTGCTGTTCGGATAATATCAGTTGATTCAACAGCTACACTAGAATATATTTTAAAATGCCCAGATTCATAATCATATTCTAACTCATTTTCCGTCAAAAACTCTTCAAAACCTGCATGAAGGTTATCAAACCCTTCTTTATACAGATGATGGATATCGGTGTCTTGTTTTATTTTAGAAACTATTGTTTCAATTTCAGTAAATTTGAACTCCCATAAAAGATTTCGAAATCCACTAGATCTCCTTATCGTAGGTTTTTTTTGTTTCAAGGCTAAATATTGACGTCGCACCTATCGTATCAAATTTAAATTAATCGATTAAAATAGATTATGACGAAACAGATCATATAACATTACCGTAGTTAACATTTGTGAAATATAATTTCTTTTATTTGTCATTCGATATGGAGTTTTAACGCTCTTCTTATGTAAAGTTTCATATATTTCTGTTGACATCCCATTCATCGAACCATAAAGTTGAATTGACGGAATTACATGATAATGAAGCACGTGAAGTTTAGGTATTTTACAGCGACTTGGAGAATATTCGGCAAATATCGTTACAAATTCTTGACAGAATTCAGTTATTAACGTCTAGTAATAGTAGTAATAAATTTTTAAAAAACTAAAATTAAATACTAATTAAAGATTTGGTTTAGAATTAATAATCGATATTTACCTCTAATTCTGTTAACTCGGTATCTGTAAATGACTCCTGATGCAACTTCATATACATTACCAAATATTTATGAAAAATGTTGCACAGTCTCTTACATGGTATTCCACCTTCTTTATAATCATCGTATAAATTATCTATAACGAAAATAATCACTTTCATTATATTACGATAATCATTGGCAGTAAATTTAGATATATTTTCCAATCCGTTTTTTAATATTATTAAGCCTGGATATCGTGGGATTGCGCACAATCTGTGGTCCATATCTTTTACTGCTCTATTGCTGACCTTTCAGTGTAATAATTCACGAGTAAATTCTATGAGATACTTTGTTACTCCAAGGTCGAGTAAATGCATACGATCTGGAGCAATCGCCTCATAAATATTAAAATCGTCAAAATCCCAAAAATAATTAAACTCCTTATAAATCGAAAATTCACTTGCTTGATTCTCACTAATAGCTAGTTTCATCTTTTCTGGAGTTCGTAAATCAATATGAGATAATGCCATATTATTAAGATCTTTGTTATTTATCAAGCAATAATAACATGGTCGTTTAGAAGTTGATGGAAGATATGTTGCAGTAAATGCTCCTGCTTCCGCCATATCAGCAAGGATAACTGATAATTTTGGTGTAAATGGATGTATTTTATTTTAAACAACTAAATACATGTCATTTTGATTCATTATCGGCGATAATAATATTCGGAGACATCTCTGAAAAACGAGTCTCTGTAATCTTCGGAAAGACTCAGAATTCCTTGTAGTATTATCTTTTGCTTTCAATTTTGGCAAATAACCAATAAGTACTTTAGCGTTAGGTTTATTTCGCTGCCAATTTGGTATATTTCCGAGTGAAATATATATAGGATGTTCAGAAGTTTTGCCCAGATGATCACAAGTTGTGGAATCGGTGTAGATTATTATCAATAATAATTTGTTATCGACAGGAATTTTATTTTCTGTGATATACCACCAATTACTTTCGAATTGTTCACCATAAGTCTTAATCAATGTATTGTGATTTTTATACTTAAAAACAAATTCTTCATTCATTTCGGATTGAAGAAGCAGAACTTTAATTCCATGAATTATCGGTTGATAATAAAAAGAATAATCTTTATCCTGGAATTTCGTGATAAGGACTTTTTTGAATTTCATATAAGGAAATTTGTTAACATCAAGAAATCTATGACCTTCCTTAGTATTTATTGGTAATGGGTTTTTTTCGGCCTCTTGTCTGCTTTTATTGATTAACTTAATTATCCTATCACCGCAAGAATTAGATAATTGATATTCCATAACAATTTCCATGAATTCACGATAAATATCATTCGGTCATTCAGTGTTAGGTGGATGTGTTTTGTCTCTTATTGCATCATCTAGTGTGGTCCCACAAAAATCTTCAGCATCGATAGATAACGAGTATGTTAAGTCAACTTCATTATCCTTATTATCGTCGTCATCAAATTCACTACTTTCCTCATCTGACTCATTGTTGTCATCAAATTCCCCACTTTCCTCATCCGACTCTTCAGAAATTTGTAAATTTTCATGAGATTCTACGGGTTGTTCTAATGTTATTTTTGATTCAGATTCGTCATCTTTCATTGAAAGATCATCATCCCAGAGACTGGATTCTTCATGATATGGCACTTTTGATACTTCTTTATCATCATCATCCCAGAAATCAGGTTCTTCGTGTGGCATGTTTGATTGAAAGGTTACTTCTTCATCTTCGTCAATATATTGATGCTTGTCCGAAATATGTCGTTTTAATGCATAAGTTGACGAAAAAGTACATGAACAATATGAATATTTATAGGTTATTTTGAGTGATTTTAGCGATAGTGAACAGAACCAAATTTTATGAAAGTGAATTTGTTGCCTGAACAAAACTAGTAAAAACGGAATTTATTGCCTGAACAAAACCAAAAAATGATGTAATATATATATTTCATTATTTCAGCTTTACTAGTAGTAGACGACGATCAGTTTTATTAGTAAACAATACAGATATTTTTAGACTTTTCTTAATTGTATTGTTGATCTATTTAATTTTTGAGTACAACAATTAAATATGCATCGTTATATCTCGATTAATTGTATTGTTTTGTATTGTTAAATTTTCAAATAATTTATTTAATTTTAAGTAATTGAAAGAGATCGATACCATTTACTACTATGATTGGATATTTTCAGTTAACTAATGTGCATTGTTACCGTATCCCTCGAATTTATTTACAAATAATTAATATGCATCGTTATCCCTTGAATTTATTTACAATTAACTAATATACATTGTTATCCCTTGAATTTATTTAATTTTAGAGTACAATTAACTAATATGCATCGTTATCTCTTGTTTAATCCATTTAATTTTGAGTACAATTAACTAATATGCATCATTATAATATTTTAATTATGCATTACAATTAATAACGCGTCACTATAATAATTTAATTAGTATGCATTATAATTATTTACGCGTCACATCGAGTTTTACTGATCTAAATAGTTTATCAGACTTTAGAAAAGTTTATATATAGGATACTTTTCCAACCTTTTTTTTAAACTTTTTTTATCTCTGATTTTACATTCAAATCTTCTTCAATTCTTTTTCGTCCGCTTCTTCTTCAATCCTTTTTCATCTGCTTCTTCTTCAATCCTTTTCGTTCGCTCCTTTTTCCACTTTATACTAAATTTTTCTTCGCTCTTCTTTAGTCTAACCATTTATATCTTTCTTTTTTTACTAATTTGTTTCAAACCTTTTTTAAAAAAATGCCAAAAAAACAAAAATATTCCACTAGAGCTAACAAAGATAAACAGTCTCAGGAATCAAATAACGAATATAATAATGAACAAGAAGGCCCAAGAAAAATCGTAAAGTGGAAAGATACTTCGCAAGCTAAAGAGCCTGCTAAAGAATCAGATACTATTAGTTCACAAGCTAAAGAGACAGCCAAAAAATCAGATACTAGTAACCAGGGATCAGATAGTGATCAAGAAGAAATGGAAGTAGTAGCGGAATCTTCGCAAACTACACCACTAGCAGAAGGTAATAATCCATATATATTTATTATGATTTGTTAGATATTATGTTAATAAACCTTTCATAATCAATCATTTATTTTTTAGATAACACTCGAAGGATAAAGGAATATATTTCTAAACAACTCAAAACATATGGCAAACAATCAAAGCAAAGTAAGTGATAATTTCCAGACTTGAAAATTATCAACATTTCATTTCAGTTTACATCTATTACACCTAATACAATTTACTGGGTTAATACATTAACGTCAGCTGGCGATGAAAATTCTGAAACGCTTGTACCAGAAACAAATAGAGAAAATGTACGGCGCAGTAGGCCGACCACGCCAGCTGTTGAGCATGGAAGAAGCTCGTCAACTACAACTGCAGAAGAAACACCAGAGATCAATGTTCAACCTCCTAAAAGCAGAAAAAGTTGCGAGGACATGCTTATAAAACAAGGTAGGCAAATACGAGCTCTATATGAATTACATAAAGAGACGCTCGAGAAAGTCGGATGGATCCAGAACCAGATTAAGTTGCAAAATGAGAAAAAGAAAAAAATTGACCTAAGCGAAAAGGTCTTCAATGTAAGTTTTTAACGAAAATCTGGTGCTATTCTCTTTTATACCATCTGTCACCAAATCACAACATAATTGCAATTATTTATTATCACACACTAATATAGAAAGGTTATAACTCGGTGTGCAATAAATCCTTTCCGGACAATATGTGGCCTACCTTTGAAAATTTTAAGTTGGAGCTCAAAAATTGGCTAAATCAACATCATCCTGATTATCTTCGTGAAGTAGGCTATAGAGAGTGGACGAACGCATTTTCAGGACGCCATCATTCTATGGTGATTATCATTAATAATCGTAATCATAACTGTTGTGTTTAATTTAAATTTTTCGATTATCATTATGGATTTTTTATTTTCTTTTATAGCTCATGCGAAAAATGAAAGATATGAGAGGAGTACACGTTGCAGCAGTGAAAAGCGCTATTTTTAAGGAATTCGGTCTACAATCAATAAGTGGTAATAAATGAAAAAACCTGCAAGATATAACGAGCTGGAAAAATTTACCACAAGTTAAAGAGTGTTATAATAAGTTATATGATGATAACGATAATGTAATCGAAAATATAACAAAACTCGCATTTCCCGCAATATCTGATACCGACGAGTCATTTCAGAATATCTATATTTATACATCAGCGATATGCGATATAGTATTGAATCCTAGCTACCACAACGTAGAGTGCGGGAAAAAACCTCTAGAACGACGATATCAGAAATTTAAGGTATGTGGCTGTTATTTAAACCAATTTATATAATTTGAAATCTATTCAGTTAGATAAAATTCGAATTAATACTTTATTAGGATTTATTCGAAAAAAAAGGAGGTTTTACTATACATGACGCGCAGGAGATATTGAGGGAAGAAGTTCTGGAAATCCCGAAAACAGGCTCTTTTGAAGAGGAGGAGGAAACAGATGTAATTCTCAGAGGTGATGATACATTAATGACGTTGCATGACGACTTGTTTTATGATGATTAGCAATTATTCATAGGTTGGAAAGTGATGTTTTATTTTAAGGTGGCATACTAATATTTTATAATTAATTATAATTATTATCATTATGAATTTTATTATGAATTTTATTATTATAAATAAATAAATAAATTTACGTTAGTAATCGCAATGAATATTTTCAATATTTATCGTTTGAATTTTCTTGATTTTTATTATATGAAATTTTCTCGATCTTTATCATTTAGGCTTAATTCCGATAAGTAATCATCTTTTCCGTATTGATACTACTCGATGAGTCCGATTATTATCGATAGATATCATGTGACCTTTCCATCGATATACATCTCTATCGATATTTGTCATTTTAGTTAAATTCTGATAATTTGTCATCATTTACCCACATCGATACTACTCGACGAGTCTGATTATTATCGATATATATCATGTGACCTATCCATCGATATATATCCCCTAAAAATATTTCCTGATGAGAATTATGAAAAGGTGTGATAAATAACGAAAAAAAATGAAAATACCCAAAACAAAATGAAAATAAAATCGCAAAAAAAGAAAAGCCCAGCCAAAAAAAAAATAAGAAAAGATGGTTAGTTAAAGAAGGCAAATCTAAAGATTTAAAGTGTCTTGAACTTACCATTTACTGGAAATTTGACGATGAAGTCTAAAGCCGTTAACCATCAAAAAGATTAACCTGTAAAAGAAAGTGTTAACGTTAATTAACAAAAAAAAAATTGACAATGCTGAAAAAGAAACTTACCAGAAGCTCCCAAGCCAAGAAAATAAGCACTTATAAAAAAAAGAACGTTATTTAATGCTGATTTATAATAAAAAAAACAATTTAAAAAAATAAAACATACTGAAAGTAACAAAAGTAAAAAGCGGCAAAAAATTAAAAAAAAATCGCGTATAAAAAAACAAAATAAACAATTAATTTAGAATCATGTGATAGGAGTGGCAAAAAATCATGTACCACCTGGGATGGCACCAACAATTTTTCATATAAAAATTGTTTTTTTTATAATAAATTTTTTTTCCAGTAAAATAAGAATAACTGATATATTAATGACCTTATAATTATTTAACAAAAAAAGAATTTTTTAAATATATAGATATAAAATACTTTTATAAAAAATGTTTAGTAAGTTATTTTAATAATATTAAAATATTAAATTATTATTAATTTTATTAGTTTTGCATTTATGTATTAAAGTCAATTCTATTTGTATAATATTTATCTATTATCTATATTATTTTATCTAACATTTCTATAAAAATAAAAGTAGAAAGTTTTTAAAGAAAATTATAACAATATTTCTTTCAGTTTTCTTTTATTTTAATTTCAAAAATCTGGTTATATTTTTTATCTGATAATATTATAAAAAAAAAAAAAAAAAAAATAATTTAAAAAACAATGAAAAATATTTTTTTTTAATTCCCTTATTTTAATTCCAAAAATCTGATCATACTTTTATTTAGCAATATTATAAAAAGAAAATAAATAATTTAATTAATTGAAAAAATAATAAAAAATATTTTTTCCAATTTTTCTTTACCTAAATTTCAAAAAACTGGTTATGTTTTTCATTAAAAACATTATAAAAAAAAAATAATAAATAATTTAACTAGGGCTCTTTAGTATAGTTAGTGAGCTTAGTTTAAATATATTGATAGTTAATCAATTGTGGTATTTTTATTGTTAAACCTTGGTCTGAGTCCTTGGCAAATTTTCATTGCTAAATTTTTATTATCACTTACAACATGTATGGCATGGTGGTAAATCTAAATAATATTATTGTCTAAATAAATGCTTAGCATGTAATACCTGAACAGATAAATCATGTTTACTTAGATCGATTATTTAAATGCTTTAAGATATGACTTTATATGTAAATATTTAATCCCTATTTATTTTTAATTAGTTTAGATTTCCATATATTATATATATGTATATTTTAATTTCACATTTGTGCTCCAAAAAATAACCAAATTAATCTAAAAAATTTTGAATTTATCTATAAACATTTAAAGTGTAAAATATACAGTATGTAAAATTAATTTAATTAAACATTTATTGTATAAAAATAAACATGATTTTGTCAGAAAATCTGTCTATATTATTTAACCACATATTTCACATATAATTTTTTTTATTTTGATCCAAAAAATAAACAATTAAATAATAAAATTTTCATTATCATCATCTCATTCTTCCATTTTCTTCTAAGCTCTCCCATAATTCAAAAAGTCAGGAAGATGGAATTGTTAATCTTAAATGGTGAAGGTCCACTCAAACATTGTCCACATTTTTGCATGGTTGTCGTAAAGTAGGTGAATTGACACCCTGGCTAACTGAGTCGAGTATTAATATAAACTCAGAATCGACTCGAATGTCACATGACTATAAGATCCTCAAATCAAACTCGCGAACTGATGTGTATTGACTCGACTTGAATTATAATTTAATAAAAGATGTTTAGCAACATTTATAATTTGTCAAAAAACGTTGTGAAATGTTTTTTAACGTATAATTAATAAAGAAGTTTAACATATACAATTTAACAAAAAAAACGCTTTGTAGTGCTTTTTTGATAATTTGATAAAAAACGTTGCGAAAATGTTTTTTGATATGAGATTTAATAAAAAAAACATTGCGCGTTTTTTAACAACGTGATAAAAAGTATAAATGTTGTGAAAACAGTTTTTTTTTGATATTAAAAGACGTTGCACATTTGTTGATATCAGATATATATAATTTAATTTCAAAAAATGTTTCGCTAGAGCTTCGAATCTAACCCGACTGGTTGACCCAAAATTCTTGGGTCAGGTCAGTGTTAATTGGGTATCTGATCTGACCCGTTAACCTGATAAAAAATGTTGAAAAAAAACGCTGAAACTATTAGTCCTGGCATTTTTATATTTAAAGTTTGGCTAAATCAGTTTTTTATTACTAAAAATGATTAATAAAAATGATTAATAATCTTTTTTTTTTTTGTTATTAAAAACGATTAATAAATCATTTTTTTTTGTTATTAAAAATGATTAATAAATTGTTTTTTTTTGTTATTAAAAATGATTAAGAAAATTATTTCTTTTTTGTTATTAAAAATGATTAAGAAAATTGTTTTTTTTTTGTTATTAAAAAATCGCTTTTTTTTGTTATTAAAAACAATTAAGAAAATCATTTTTTTTTTGTTATTAAAAATGATTAAGAAAATCATTTTTTTCTTTTATTATTAAAAACGATTAAAAAAATCATTTTTTGTTTTGTTATTAAAAATGATTAAGAAAATCATTTTTTGTTTTGTTATTAAAAACGATTAAGAAAATCATTTTTTTATTATTAAAAATGATAAAGAAAATCATTTTTTTCTTTTGTTATTAAAAATGATAAAGAAAATCGTTTTATTTTTGTTATTAAAAAATCACTTTTTTTTGTTATAACTATTAATAAATCGTTTTTTCTTTTGTTATTAAAAACGATTAAGAAAATCGTTTTTTTTTGTTATTAAAAATGATTAAGAAAATCATTTTTTTATTATTAAAAATGATAAAGAAAATCGTTTTATTTTTGTTATTAAAAAATTGCTTTTTTTTGTTATTAAAACTATTAATAAATCATTTTTTTCTTTAACAATAATTAAATTTTAGTTGGAAAAAACCGACTAGATCTAATGCAATTATAGTAATATATTAGCCTTATTGAGCAATTTGTATAATACAAAATTGCAGATCATTGCCTTCTAATATACAGAAAAGGAAGGATTTTCACAAACCATTTTTATAATAATTATCAATTATTAAATTAACAATTAATAATTATCAATTATTAAATTATTAAATTAACAATTAATAATTATCAATTATTAAATTAACAATTAATAATTATCAATTATTAAATTAACAATTAATAATTATCAATTATTAAATTAACAATTAATAATTATCAATTATTAAATTAACAATTAATAATTATCAATTATTAAATTAACAATTAATAATTATCAATTATTAAATTAACAATTAATAATTATCAATTATTAAATTAACAATTAATAATTATCAATTATTAAATTAACAATTAATAATTATCAAATTACCTATTAACTAATATCTGTTATCTGTTATTTAATATCTAATATCTATTTAATTGTTCCCCTCAGTTTTTTATCGGGACAGAGGTTCTTTAAATATGTTTTTTAAATTGAGGGAGAAAAAAAAGGGATTTTTTTTATGGCAAAAAAAAAAAAAATTTTGGTAATTTCCATGATCAACATTATACATTTTATACGGATTAAAAAAAAATTTGTCAGCTAATCAGATGATCAGCACTACGCAATAAATTTTTTTTTGTTTTCAATCAGATGATCAGCATTGCGCCTATTTTTTTGAATTCTAATCTAAAAAAGTATTAGTTAATTTGATGAAAAATCGGTAAAATCTGGCAGTTATTAAACATTGGTAAAAAAAAATTACGTGATTCAGTGTTTTTCTATATTTGGTCTTTGAAAAAAAAAATTTGTCAAATTAATTGCTGACTAATGTTTTAATTACTTTTAATTAAAAAACTAATCTAAAAAAGTGTTGGATAAATTAATATAGTGAAAAAAAACTAAACGGCTAATTCTTTTTCCTAGATGATTAAAAAAAATGTTGATTAGCTTATCGAATGATCAGCATTGCATAAAATACACTGAATTATAGTTAATTATCTTACTTGAGAGAAACAATATTTATTTTTTTTTGTAATAATAAAAAAAATTTTTCTAGCTAAAATATAAATTGCTAGCACTTTAAAATTCTTTTTTCAATGAAAACAATATTAAAATAAAATAATTATTGCTAATTAAGATTAGTAATCAAAAAGAATAATATAATTTATTTATTTAATTGTTCTAATTGTAAAAAATTTTTTTTTTTAAAAAATGGTTTTTTATTGTCATTGTTGTTTATTAGATAACAATAGTATATAAATAAGCTATGGTCTGTGCAAAATTTATCTTTATAAAAAAAAAAAACTTAAAATGCCCTCTGTTTTTTCAACTATAGGATATATTGTGGAAGCAGAAACAACTACCCTTAATTCTTCTGACAATTCAACATTTACAAAAGGGATAATTGCCTGTAATAGACCTGAAAAAAATGATCCTATATTCGTTAATTTTATTTCATTTAATCTACCAATAAATAACAATTGTGTATACTTGATAAATGGAAAGTTTGTAAACAACGTGACAGATCAAAGAAAATCAAATAAAAACACCCAGGAACTTCAGGTAAATATTTTTATTTATTTATTATAAAAGATCAATTTATTTATTTATTTATTTATTATATTTTAATTTATTAAAAATACTACTTTAATTTTTAGTTTAATGTAATGATGGCATATCAGATCAAACTTATTGCTAATAACACACCAGAACAAGAAATTTTTATGTCATTTCAATGTACAGTATTATCTGTTCCAATTGTTGAGGGTAATAATATACAATTTAAAACACAAGTGATAGAATTTAATGGAAAAAATCGAACAGAAATTCCCATTACATGTATTTGTCCTATATATAATTTGAGATTATTAAATAAGGTGAATAAACTGCAAAAAGGCAACAAATTGGATACAATAGGGAATTTAATAAAAAATGAAGATGAGATCATAGTGACAGTTACATATATTGTCTATGTTAATAACATGAATAGTCTCTCTTCATTTGATAAAAAAGATACTATGACCAAACTTCACTGGCTAGATCCATCAAAAGTGACAAGTGAGGATCCACCACAAGATGTGAACAGTGATTTTTTTAACTCTATTAACAATTATAAATATGGAAAAGTGGATCAAGCGGATAAAGTTAAAGGTATTATTAAGCTATCTGATGATGATGATAATAATAGCAAAGGTATAAAAAATTTTTTATGTTTACTAATATATAACACATTTACTGTTTTTTTTTCATTATTTTAAAATTTATTATTTTTATAATAATTTTATTTAAATTAATTTTTTTTTATGTTTATTTATTCAAAAAATTTAACTCCCTCTTAGAAGAATTATCAACCAAAAAAACAAATAAAAGAAAATATAACAGAAAATCCAATAATAACCTCACTGATGCAGATAAACCATCAAGGAGAACTCATAAAAAGTTATCTGATTTAGCTACAGAATTTCTTGAGGGTGGAAGTGACATAGACTAAGTTATAAAAAGATAAGTTTTAAGCTATTGTCTAAATCGATTGTTTATGTAATAATAGGAATTAAATTTTGATTATTAATAAAATTTAAAGTCACAATGAATGATTTCAGTTGATTGTACTTTATTAATAATACAATATTATTAATATATATTATTTAACAATAATTAAATGTACCAACAAAGCTTTCATATTTACTATTGTTTTAAAAAATTATATATTTGGCACCCTTTTTATAAAAAGTGAAAATTTTATTTTCTAAAAAAATGGATGATTCAAATGTTGATATTTACTCATTAGATGCTTATAATCTTGAAAATGATGAGTTTATACTTGACTTTGATAGTTCATACAATTCACAAATCTCTTACAATAATGCAATGCACCAAATAATTCAGCAGCAATCATCCCCCAATATTTTAATACCATGGAGACCATTCAAAAGACTTAATGATTTGCATAAAAAATTTCAACAAACCATATTAAATCAATTTCCTTGCCTTCCATGTTCAAATTGTGGGTATTTATTATATCCAGATAAAGCAAAATGGATACAATATAGTGAGGAATTATCATATCAATTTGAAATAGCATTTCCAAGATCAAAACTTCCATTGCACCCATATCCTCCTGCTCGTATTGCAGTCTGTTCTATATGTAAAAGCAATCCTAATCAAATTTTTCCTTCTTATCTAATTCCTATTCCACCTGAAATTCAAGCAATCCCATTAAGTAAACATAAATACTTATCACCTATATATCTCCATTCCTCAATGGGTAGAACACCAGGAGTAAATCCATTTAATCAATATCGTAGTATTGTTGGTACTATGAATTATTCTAAAAATATTAGATCTTTTACTTTATATTCTGGAATGTTAGGTGCATTTTTTGAATCATCTGATATTATAAATAATAATAATCATTAGTTTCATCCTACTCTCATTCAAAGATCAAATTGGCTAAAAGATAACAATCCCTACTTAAAATCATTTAATATACACCTTGAAAATCAGGAACAGAATATTAATTTGCCATTTCCAATTGCAACACATTTTGAGAAAGAAAATATTCCTATAATTAGATCAGGTGAAATTGTAGTTTCAAGTAATGATTTTGATGTAGAAATCCATGATGAGGATGCACATTTCAGCCAACTTATGGCAGGGTTTGCTAGAACAGATAATAATTTGTCTCTTCCTATATCACTAAATGATCCTAATTTAGAGGCATTATTATTTCCTGATTTATATCCTGATTGTAAAGAAACATATCAAGACTTAGTTAATCAAGGATTGATTTCAAATGTAAAAGTTGAAACCTATGGAAAATATATTAAAGAACGAATTGGAGGGAAGATCCAAGGTTTAGATTGCATCATATATGGCCAGCATGGTCTTATCTGCAATTGGAAAAGTATCGTAATCATTAAAATAATCAGAGAATTTTTCGTCAGAATCAAATATCACAATTACATGGTCCTCCCCATGCTAGTGATTTAATTCAAAAGAGTCTTTATAATAATAAACTAATAGTTAATGAACAAATCACTACAACTTTACCAACTTTTATTAGAACAGGTGACTCCTATTTTCACGAAAAAGAACGTCATATTAATGCAATGATAAATAATTATGGTTTACCTCAACTTTTTATAACATTAACAATGAGTGAAAACAAGTGGAAACATTTAAAAAATATTTTATTAAGAACTGATAATCATGATATATTACCAACAAATCGACCATTTCATTGTACTCATCACTTTATTCATCGTTTAAGAAGTATGAAGAATAACCTCTGGAAGGATCCAGAATTAACAAATTGGGGAAAAATATTACACTTTTTTGAACGTATTGAATTTCAAAATCGTGGTGCTGCTCATATTCATGGATGCTTATGGACGATAAAATCTATTAATAACATGATAAAAGATAATGTGATAAGAGCAGATTTACCAGATTCAGAAAAAAAACCAGAATTGTATAAACTTGTAAAGACTCACCAAATTCATACTTGTGATTTAAGATGTGGTGAACCTGCTGCTCCAGGTGAAGTTTGCAAAAAAGGATTTTCACGACCATACTCAGAATATACATATGAAGATCCTAATAGTTCAAGGTTTATTTATAAATGTACAAAAGAACAAGATAGATGAATAGTACCATATCATGCACCAACACTATTCATTTGGAATGCACATATGAATTTACAATATGTGACAACAAGAGGCTTTGCAAGATATATGACTAAATATATTGCAAAAAGGGAGCCAACCCACATATTTAATATTCAGGAAGATGATAAATATAGACAACATATTCAAGGTCGCAGACTTGGAACAATGGAATTAATGTTCTTGATTCTTGGTGAAACTATTTGTAATTCTTCTGTTAAAGTTCAGTACCTTGTAACAGATCCTCCTAGCACTAGGCAAAAATCAGTACTTCCAATTTCATTATTAAAGGTATCAAATGAGACACCATTCTATCCAGATTCCATAGAAAAATACTTCAATAGACCAAAAAATGAGGAGTTTGATTTATTATTATATCAAGAGTATTTTGAGTCGTACAATATTTCTCCTTCAAAATTAACAACATCAAGAGAAGTATATCGTGATAAACTTGAAAATTATGTTATAAAAAAAAAGAACTAAAATTATAACAAGAATACGACATTTAAGATTAATAGATGGTGAATTTATATTTCTATCAACAACTATTGCTAAGGCTTAAACCAAGAAGTGAGGAAGAGTTAAAAGGATGCTTTTTAACTTATAGAGAACATTTTCTAAACAAATTTCCTGAAGTGTATCATAATGAATGCATACTATATAAAAAGAAACATCAGGAAGAGATTAATAACTTTAATGATCAATTTATTGAACTTACGCATTTTTAGAAAATCTAATGGGGCTAACAAATACACAGTTTAAAGAAATAATAGGTAACCAATTAACAAAAATGAAAATTATACCTCCAATAATTCCATTAAATACAATGTTAAGCCTTCCAAAGGATCAATATCAATGTGTCGATAGAATAGTTAGAACTTTAGGCCCAAATGATGGCAAATATTATCCATACTTCTTGATAACAGGATCTGCTGGAACAGGGAAATCTTTTGTTACTCATATTTTATTGAAGGAATTTGAAAAGAGAGGACTTTCATATTTAGTACTTGCGCCAACTGGTGTTGCTGCACAAAATATTGGTGGCTTTACCATACATTCAGCCTTAAAAATACATGCTACAAAAGGTGGTTTTCAGACATTAGCATTTAATGATAAAATATTAAAAGAGAATCTTAAAAAACTAAAAATTCTTATAATAGATGAAATCTCAATGGTTTCATCTGAATTATTTGATTATCTTTCGAATATGTTTTCAAAGTTGCACTCAAATTCATTACCATTTGGAGGTATAAGTGTTATAGTTCTTGGTGACTTATTTCAATTGCCACCAGTAAGTGGAAATTATGTATTCCAATCACCTGTATGGAAGTTATTTTACCCACTTTTTTTAAGAGAAGCAAAAAGACAAGCAGAAGATCCTCAGTATTATTCATTATTAGAAGAAGCAAGATTTGGAAATATTACAGAATCAACATATAATATACTATATCAAAAGTTTCAGGATAGTTCAAATAATTTATCTTTAGAAAATGTATTAAATACAACTCACATTGTCGGTTATAGGGAAACAGCAGAACAGATTAATACTCAAATTTGCAATACTTTACCGGTTGAAAATAACAAGTTTTTAATCTCATATTCAAAAGACCTTATTAATGGGAAAGAGCAAGATCATGAAAGCTCAGAATATTTAATGAAATATAAGACAAACTTGCCTTCTGTTGTGAGATTACAGATAGGTTGTCGAGTAATGTTTCTTAATAATAAATATATTAAGAAACAAATTTGTAATGGGACAATTGGTATTGTTACAGATATAAATAAGGAGAAAGAGACTGTTAGGGTAGCATTTTGTGTAAATAGAGGAATTGCTAGTATTGAAGTGGGGCTAGAACCAGCATACTTTAATATTAATGGAATGCCAGCATGTAGAATCCAGTTTCCATTGCAAAATGCTTTTGCTTTAACAGTACATAAAACACAATCAATTACATTACCACAAACTTCACTTTATTTAGATAACCAAATGTTTGCAAAAGGTCAAGCTTATGTCGCCCTAAGCAGGTGTAAATCTTGGAATGATGTAAAGATATTATCTCTTCAACCAGATGTATTTTCAGTGGATCAAAAGGTTAAAATTGAATATGCGAGGCTAGAGGAAATATCAAGTAATAGGCTACCTGTTTAAGGTGTTGGAATAAAATACTATTTAAATTCCATCTACAATTTGCTTGTACTTGCATAAGTTTTTTAATAATAATTCCACCATCAGCTGTTAATGTTCAATGTAGAACAAGTTGGGGGACGAAGTCCTCCAACATGTATAGCGAACCCTAGTTTGTTATTAAAAACGATTAAGAAAATCGTTTTTTTTTGTTATTAAAAATGATTAAGAAAATTGTTTTTTTTTGTTATTAAAAACGATTAAGAAAATCATTTTTTTTTGTTATTAAAAACGGTTATTAAAAACGATTAACAAATCATTTTTTTTTTGTTATTAAAAAATCGCTTTTTTTTGTTATTAAAACTATTAATAAATTGTTTTTTTCTTTTGTTATTAAAAACGATTAAGAAAATCATTTTTTTTTGTTATTAAAAATGATTAAGAAAATCGTTTTTTTTTTGTTATTAAAAACGGTTATTAAAAACGATTAACAAATCATTTTTTTCTTTTGTTATTAAAAACTAATAACGAGAATCATTTTTTTTTTGTTATTAAAAAATCGCTTTTTTTTGTTATTAAAACTATTAATAAATCGGTTTTTTCTTTTGTTATTAAAAACGATTAAGAAATTGTTTCTTTTTTTTATTAAAAGCGATTAAGAAAATCCTTTTTTTTTTGTTATTAAAAACGATTAAGAAATCATTTCTTTTTGTTATTAAAAACGATTAACAAATCATTTTTTCTTTTGTTATTAAAAACGATAAAGATAATCATTTTTTTTTGTTGCTTTTTTTTTGTTATTAAAACTATTAATAAATCGTTTTTTTCTTTTGTTATTAAAAACGATTAAGAAAATCATTTTTTTTTATTATTTAAATTTTTTCATATATAAAATTGTTGAATCTTGACAATTTTTTTTGATATAAAACGGGTCATGAATTTGATGACCTGACTTGAATATCATGGATCAGGTTAAGTCAATTACCCGACCCCATCCGCCCATTCAGAATTCTACATTTCGCAAGTTTTTTTTGATATTTTACTGATAAACGTTGCAAAAACGTTTTTTGATGTATATTTACCACAGATTTTTAAGTGATCAACATACTAAATTTTTTCCGTAATTAAAAAAAAAGTTTTGTGATATTTTAACATTGCAAAAACATATTTGTAACTTTTTTTTGATATTTTATTAAGAAACGCATTTTTTGATATATAATTAAATTAAAAAACATTTTTTTTTTTAATAACTTGATAAAAAATGTTATGAAAACGTTTTTAATGTATAATTTAATTTAATAAAAAACGTTTTGCAACGTTTTTTTGTGATAATTTAGTAAAAAGTGTCATAAAACGTTTGTACAATGTTTTTTTTTATTAATCTAATCATTCAAAGTAACCCGAATACCTTCGGGCCAACAGGTAGGGTTGGATTAGAGCAGGTTACCAAACTGAACTGACCTGAAAAATTCTTCAGTTCAGATTGATAAGGTAACCTGAACCAGCCTAACCCGTTCAGAGCATTAAATTTATTAAATGACAAAAAAAAACAGTTTTCTTGTTTTTTATTATCACAAATCAATTCAGTAAAATCAGTTCAGAAAATCGTAAAATTGACATAGAAACCGCAATGATGAATGTTTCAGTTCGATCGTAAACTGGAACTGTTAAAACTGATCAGTAATTACTGAAACTCTAGCTTGTACCCAAATTACTCTAGTTCGTTTAGTAAAAAAGGTCAAAGCCTTTATTTATCAATATTTTTAATTTGTTTTGGCAAAAAAACCTATTAAAAAATGCTTATTTAGCATTTTTTGAAAGAAAGTTTATTTATTAACGTTTTTTAATTTGTATATTTATATTAAAAAAAATGTTAAAAAACATTTAGTTAATATTTTAACTCGTTTTAACTTTCACTTTTTAAAAAAAGTTAGAAAAACGTTAGTTACCGTTTTTTAATTCATTTTAGTTACCATTTTCCAAATCGGTTTAAAGAAAAGTTTTTTTTAACTTCATTTTTTTTAAAAAAAGAAACGTTTTTCAACTTTTTTTTTAAAAAAAAGGAAAAAAAACGTAGTCAACGTTTTTTTTAACTTGTTCTTTAAAAAAATGTAGTTACCTTTTAACTCGTTTTTTAAAAAAAAGTAATTGACATTTTTTTAACTCATTCTTTAAAAAACGCAGTTAACATTTTTAACTCGTTACTACGTTTTTTTAACTTGTTTTAAAGAAAAAAAGTTAAGAAATCGTTTGGTTAACATTTTCTTAATTCGTCTTGATAATATAATAGTTAAATTAAATTTAATGTTTTTTAGAAACTGAACCGGATGTCCAGATAAAATTGAAGCAAATTTTTTTGATCTGGTCCCATATTACTATTCAATCCAGACTAATCCAGTCTTTAAAAAACGGGTTTAATCATTTTATTATTTCTTTTCTCTTAAATAAAAAAGAAAGAAACTGTTTATAAACTGCCTTGTACATTATTTTTTTTATTATTCTTTTCAGGTTAACAAGCCACCCGATCCAGATCATGATTTTGATGACCTGACCCGAATGGAGCTTTACCCTAATCGTTCCAATTAAAAAATAAAAGAAAAAATGATTTTTTTTTCTAAATCGTTTAATAAAAAAATGTTTTTATCCGTTTTTTCCTAAATCTTTAAAAATTTCTTCATATTTATCATCAAAATTTATTGTATTTTTTTTTTTTTTTTTTTTCAATAAAATTAAAAAAAAAAATTAAATTTTTAAAGATACTAATTTTTAATGATTTGTAACAATTTATTATTGATCGGCAAAAAAGTTAAAAAGTGCAAATAATTTATGATTATAAAGCTAACAGCTATTTTCGATGGCACAGGAAGAGGTTTTGCAAAAAGTTAGTCTAAAGATGTGCTCAAGCTTAAGCTTAAGCTTAGGCATAAGCAAAGCAAAGCTTAAGCTAAGCTTAAGCTTAAGACTATGTATATATAAAACTAACTGAAGCTTTTTTTACGAAAAAAGCAATTTTTTTTGTATCTACGGCAACTGTGCATGTGGGTCATCATCGAAAGTGGAATAGAAAATTTTAGTGAAAATCTGGCCAAATAAAAATGATTGACCAACATTTTTTCCTATTATAGAGGAAAATCGCATTAAAAGCTTATCTGGTTGTTAATATTAAAAATTCGTCTTCTAATATCTGTTCAATAAAAATATTAAAAATTCGTGAAAAAAAAAACTCTCTTCCGTTACCTCAAAAAATTATTGAAAATCCGCAGTAACTCTCGAGAGACCTAACTTTTTTACATGTTTTCTAGTTTATGTCTAACAACAACCGTAACAATAACACCAGTGCTCGTACTTTGCGAAGTAGCTCAAAAGTTTGCAACCTACTGTCACCTTTGATTTTACTTTCACCTCTAACGCTGCCGACCCCCCACTGTGATCTAAAGATACAGCTACTAATAATGCTTTACAGGCTGACCTTGCAGCTGATAAAGAGCGTATTAAGCAGAGCAACTTGCAATCTGAAAGGGACGTTGCTAGTAACCTTTTTGCAGACACTCCCAACCACCTGCCTAAGACCTCTTCTTCTAAGGGAAAAACTAAGTCCAGGAATTCTCGCTCGCACTTGTCACATGCTCATGCGCCTTCCCGACAAAATATAGTAAACAATTTCGATGGAACTAATCATGTTCCCGCTCCTGCAGCTCCTGCAGTTACTCCTGAAGTTACTGATCAAAATGATCAACAACAGAATGACCAAATGCCAGATAAGGAAATTGTCAATTCTGCCATGGATGTTGATCCGCCTTCCGATAACAATGAAAATTCTGATCAACAGTCGATCACTATTGAAAAACCGTTAGACTATGTTGCTCTTGTGGCACTTGATAATATTACTGGTTCTAAACCTTCAAAACTTATTACCATTAAGGAGGCTCTTGCTAAATATAATGTCAAGTACAACATCAATTTAGATATTACGCATCTCCAAAAACATGCAAAAGTCACTTTCAATGACAAGGATTCTTATGACAAATTTCTTAAAATGGAAATTATCCTGCAACTTAAAGACGAAAACTCGGATGACATTAAAAATGTCACCCTTAATATTTCTCTGCTTAAACCAGATAAGCAAGTCATGATTCCTGATCAATAAAAAGAAAATACTAACCATCATACTATTCAGGTGATTGATATCCCTGCATACTGAAAAGCTGCTGAAATTAGAGCAAGCTTCAAAATCTTAGGTGAAATCGAGAGACTCTATACTAAAGGCGTTGGTTTTTATCAGATCGCCTATATTACATACAAATCTCAAGATGCTCTTACCTATTTTGAGACTAACTGGAGATATCACATAGGAAAAGACACAGTTAGAGTTCTTCCTCTGTCTCTTAACCAAGATGCTCGCACTTTACATAAGCAGTTTCCTTTCAAACTATCTGGATTAGCCTACAACACTAGTGGCTATAATCTTGAACCTGTATTACTCAAATATCAAGCTAAATCCTGCTTTATTCCTGCTGCTATGATCAGAGCAAGATATTCTAAATGTCGATACGCATATATTCACTTTTCTTGTAATGAAGATTGACAGGCTGCGCTACAACTTTCGATCAACTTCAAAAAGGGCAATATGAATTCATGTCGATTATATTGGAGCCAAGAATCAGATCGCATATGTAACATCTGTGGTAACCCCTTCCACATGGCTGCTACTTGTAATAATAAAATATTAATAAACCCCCTGGCAAAAAGTTTGTTAGTGGCGCTGATAATTGGAAAAATTTAAAGAAATCGTACACTGATGCTGCTAAATCTAAAGGTGCTAATAAACCTGCACGACCTTCTCGCTCCATTCAGCAGAAGAGACTTGATCGTAATACTCAACACAGTGAGGAGATGGATGAGGAGTATGAACCTTGTTTTGACCAAGACCCTGCCATTCTCTGATTTAAAGAAACAATCCTTAATAGTTTATGTCAACTAGAGACAAAGATCATGAATATAAGTTCAACTCTTGAAAGTACTGATAAACAAATCGCCACAATCGTTACTGCCCAAAAAGCTTTACACATTGAAAAAGGTTCCAAACTGGAGGGTATCATGAAGAAAAATCCCTTGCACAATCCTCTTTAGCTTCCTCACCTGATCAAGCCAAGAAACGCGTTAAGAGCGCTAATGACTCTGATCAAGAAGCTGAACTTATCCAAGATACTCATGACCTTCGCCAATCAGACACTCAAATTCAAACTCTTCTGACTCAACAAAATGAAATGAAATCATCCTTTCAATCTATCTCTTCAACCATGACCAAAATTCATACTTTAAATAAAAACAAATTTATCGGCTTAATTGACGCTATAAAAGATCACAATATCAACATTTATGGTCTTTCAGAGACTAATTGTTCTGAACAACAAGCAAAAATATGGCAGCATCAATTAGCCCTACGAAAAAAGAATGTCCAGAAAATGTCTACGAAAATGTCCAGAAATTGTCTATGCGCTTCAAAAATTGTCATGAAAATGTCCGGGAAATTGATCTATTTTGCTGTCCGGAATTTTTTGCATGTCCAGTTTTTTTTATACATGAAATTTTCCGGACAAATTCTAGGCAAATAAACCAAACAAATTTCAGACATTTTAAATTCCAGACAAATTCTGGACAAAATAAACCAAACAAATTCCGGACATTTTAAATTTCAGACAAATTCTGGACAAATAAAACCAACAAATTCCAGACATAATAAAATTCTGGACAAATTCTAGACAATGTTTCTAAGAATATAAAATTTTAAATTTTAAAAAAATGCAAAAAGCACAAAACTGATATTTATAACCACCCCCTGACGTAATAAGTAAAATTGATGAGCAGCCAAAAATGCTATTTATGATGTTAATTCAAACTTTAGTTAATCATATAGGAAGTGGTAAACTCCTGCTGATCATCTGGGATAAAATTGGATTATTCAGAATTCTGGAAAATTCCAGACAAATATGAACCTGGACATATTCCAAACATCTGGAAACGCGCACATTTTGGAACATTTTCTGGATTTACCAAATGTCCAGAAATTGTCTGTTTATTTTTCCGGACAATTTCAGCATGAATTCCAGATGCATTTTTTTCGTAGGGTAGGTATTCGCAGTTACTTTGATTATTCACAATTAGGGGGCAAAGGCCAAGGCGTAGGTATTATCATTGACGCCAAATATGATATATTTGTTCACAAAGCAGTTGGACATAAAGGCAGAATCATTTATTTAGACTTGTATTTTAGCGATAAGCGTAAACTTCGTTTAATTCAGGTTTACCTTAATGCAAATCAGAAAGAAAGATTACAAATCGACAAATACATTGATGACACCATCAGCGATGCTCAATCACGTGACATGAAAGTCATCATCATAGAAGACTTCAATATTAATTACAGAAAATATTTAATGGCTTTCATCAACAATAAATGGCAATTTTCCTTGTTTCGTACTTTGGAATATAGAAGGTTGCTAGATACCATTCCAATCTTTAATGACAATGATGAAGAAATGTATACTTATACACCAGCTGATCCTAACAGACAAGAATCAAGATTAGATTACATTTGGACTTCTTTACCTATGTTAGAGAAAAGTGTTAATAGTACCGTGATAGAGAACGATCATTTTGATACTGACCATAAAACTGTAACGTTATCATTGAACACAGTACAAATGACAGGTATTTCCTTGAACGCAACTAATCAAAAGAAGAAACATATCAAAAGGACCGTATTTCAATATGATGAAATGGACAAGGATGACGAATATACCTGGAAGAATTTCAGCACCCAATTGGATCTAGAGATTGAGAATACATTAATGAAAGATTTTTCCATCGTTAAACCTCATCACATCAATACCCTCTAGGACAGACATGTTTAGGCAAACCCTCATGAGAGTAGCTAAATCTCGTATAGTCAACAAGCAAGTCCTAGAAATAAAGTCAAAACTATACCAGAAAAGAAGCTTTCAATTTACTTCGATCTAAGATATATCATTAATCGTATACTGGAAACATGTTCGATACTTAATGATACCGCTTCTATTACTTATAATATCTTTGCTAAATGGTCCAAGTTCCAATATCTTATTAACACGACACTGGACAAATATGAATGCTCAGACCTTTCATCATTCTTTAATTTTTTATACTTGACGATTTCAAATTATTTTTGAAGAATTTGTGTAAAATTAGAAAACACTTACGACTTCTTTTCAAACTGGAACTTGATATTATGGTTCAGGAACAGATTGTTTCTAACATCAAGAAACGTTGTACTAATTTTAAAGACAATCAAGCCTTTATGATTCGTTCAATCACAGAAGAAGAGATGGTCCATATTTCAATTGAAAAAATCTATAAGAAAAACGCCCACGGCAATGAATCACTGATCACAGGTGAATCAGCTGTTCTTAAAAAAACAAATCATCATTTCCAAACAATTGCAGGTTTGATTAATAGAAAAAAGCCACTTTAAGGTCATTGGAAAGATCAATATCAACCTTTACGCCATATCAATGAGAATATTGTCTCAAAGCTCATGGACCTTCCATCACATGATGAATGGCTGGATGTTATCAGAAACCTTCCTAAAGGCAAAGCTACAGGCCCTTCAGGAATCTCTAATGAAATGTTACAACACCTTAGTCCTACGGCTCATGATGTTTTATATTATTTAATATGTAAGATCATACAATTTGGTTACTTACCAAAACAATGGAAAGATGCCACTGTTTTTCCTATCGCCAAGCCAAAACCCTTTAATTGTGAATTATCAAACTCTCGTCCAATCACTCTACTTGAGACTGCTCGTAAAGCATTTATTATGTTACTCAATCGTCGCCTAACTTTAACGTTAAAACAACATAATATTTTACAGACAAACCAATTTGCTGGTTTACTTAAATAATCTACCTTTGAACCCATAAAGATTGTTAATAAAATCATTCAGGACTCTATTGATAACAATAATGAACTTTGGATTTTATTACAGGATATGGGTAAGATCTATGATCATGTCAATACCTTCCAACTGAAGAAAGCGATGAATAGAATTAAACTACCTCAGCAATTCACTTATTTAATTTTAGATTTGTTTAAAGATAGAACAAACCAAGTTATCACCGCCTATAGCAAGACGACTACTTATGATGTTCTTACAGGAATAGACCAAGGAGAAGTTATTTCACCTGTTTTATAGTGTATTTATTACGATCCTTTACTTGCTGAGATTAACAAACAAAATTTGAAATACACGGTATCATGTAACAACATACAGCAAGTACCACAGTTGAATTCAGCTGTGATAGAACAACATGTCCCAGCCTTGGCATTTATGGATGACACGCAGTGGATTACTGATAAGAAAGATAAGCTGGAATCTATGCTTTCCATCGCTGACTCCTTTTATAGACTAAATGATATCCAGATAAATAAAGAGAAGTCTGAACTTATAATGAGAACTAAGATATATAAGCGTCGCTATTCTCACATTTATAACAACAAGATCAATATTCAATTTGGAAGGGAATCTATTAGTATTAAGGCAAAACACCCTCATGAACCCACTCGTATCCTGGGAGTTTATTTTAATATTGAGAATGATGAACAATATCTAATCTCTAAAGTTAAAGTGGAAATTGACTACCTAACAAACCTTATATGGAAAAAGAAAATTACTGATAAACATATCCTATATATTTTTAATAAAATTATTACACCTCGTGTTGAATACTGATCACAGGTTTTCATCCTATCGCCAGATTTAATTCATTGTTTATTTGTTCCTTTTCGTCAAATGTTTAAAAACAAGCTCAAATTTGCTCGTACTGCCCCTAATGCGATATTAGATAATTCTTATATATATGGTTATCGTAATCCTTACGAGAATCAACTTCAAGCAAAAATTACTAATTTTTGCATTCAATTAAATAACACTGGAATATTAGGAAGAATCACTGAAATTCGTTTGAAACTGCTACAACAACTACTCTGGTGTTCTTGACCGCTGATAGAGGGTATTCCTTTTGATAAAATTTCTAGATGCATGAAAAATAATTATTTACTTAATATGATCAACTTAATGAGACAGAATGATTTTACACTACTTGTCGTAGACAAAGGCAGATTCCCTACCTTAGTAAGAGGAAAAAATGATTTTGCAACTATTGCTACTTTTGAGTATTTAACCAAACACAGCACCATTTTACGCTCATGTCAAATTATATTTATAGAACAAATTATTTCAGGAGACAAGCGTCGCTTACTTAATTGGACTGATATATATAATAAACATTACTTTCAATCCATTCCTGGTTGAGGAAATAAAGAAGAAAAATGGTATATAGATATTCAAAAACTCATTATGATGGATGGAATTAACCTAAAACCACAGATTTACAACAAATTTACTACATTCTTTGATAATATTGAAGATACTAAATCTTATAATATAGAAAAACAAGATAGATCATTATCTGTCGTATATAGCCCTCAACACAATTCGATATTATTTGGAAAAGTTCAACGTCTTATTGATGAGGACAACATTCTTTTTTGACATTATCACGCAGATATGTCTCAATCAACATCAACATCTACCCACGTTACCATTTGCGATGATACACTCTGTGCTGCTAATACTGCTAATCGTTCAAGCATGGGTGTTTGTGCTTTTACTGCTAATCCAAAACATATAGTATCCCTATTATCTGCTGCTAAATTTACCAAAGAAGACATCAAACGAAGAAAAATGATTAATTTTAATATTTTTAATCTTTTTGATCAGGCTAAGAAAAAATATGCTCTTTCTCAAAGTACGTTAATGAGAAATCACGTGATCAGACAAAACAATATTATTTTAGAATTGTTAGAACCAGGACTTTCTAGGAATGAATTACTTATAATTCAACGAAAATTCGCTATATTTGATAATCCAAATTGCTGTATTTTTGAATTTTTCACTGATGGTTCACTTATAAATTAGGCACTGAACAATGCAACATCAGTTGCACGTTTGCTCATCTTGATAGATCCTTTGATATTCCTCAAGTGGAATTTTATACTACGATTGATAAATGGCCTTCAGCATATCAAAGCGAACTCTTAGCAGTAATTTTAGCTCTTATGGTAGTCCCTTATAGAAGTAAAGTGAGAATCAATACTAACTCCTTAAATGTGATTACTATGTTTGAAGGATTTAAATGTGGTAATTTCTCTCTTACATCGCGAGATTATTTCAAACTTAATAATAGTTATCTATGGTCAATTTTGATGAGAATTATTTGTCAACAAAACTTACATGTAGAAATGTTTAAAGTAGCTGCACATACTGATTGCGATGGCAATAATTACTTGGATAGATTAGCAAAATCTGCTCATATTGACCAAGATAGATTTATTGATTTTATAGACACTGCTCCTGACATTAAAGTACTTCCGTTAAGGAATAACATCGCCATTGAAACTCACTTACGAAAATTTATCAAGATGGTTAGTCATATTAAAGGCCTGGAAAAATTTATTAATTTACATAAGAATACCAAATATCGAAAGTTAGAAGTTGATTGGACTTCTACTTTTGAATGCCTTAATTGCAATATTGCTAATAATGAAACTTCGATATCTTCTTCTAAAGTCAAAGCTCACAAAGTCCATCTTCTTATAGAAGAGATTCCTACAATTGAACAAATGAAGAAATCATTCTTAGATTTATATGATGGATGGAAATGTCCTAGTTGTGGATTGGAAGATGAAACATTTGATCACGTGTGGACATGTGATGAACATCAATCTCTTCTTTTAAAGATTAAAAATAATACAATTGATCTTTTATTATCATTGTTAATTGAATATAATCCAGACATTACAGATTATTCTGCCTTATTGATGCTTAATATATGGACAATTAGTACAGATCCTGACAATTTTACTTTTGTGGATCTTATCAAAGGCTTTATACCGTTGGAGTTGACTCAAATTCTCAACTTGTGGATTTCTCGTAAACAATTACTGTTAGTAATTATTGAGATCAGGCAGTACATTTATGAACAAACATTTAAAGAAATTTGGATACGTCGTTGTTCTTTTATAAAAGAATTTGAACATTCGCTGGGTATTACAAAAATGAAAAAATTAACTTTAAAAAATCTTTGACCATTTAATAATATTTTGAATAGTGATAGAGAATTAGGATATAAATTTGACGCTTTAGATAGTATTCATAATAATATATATTTTGGTAAAAATATTATTGAATTTTATAGTAATCTTACTTCGTAGTGCTAGTAGTTAGTTAGTATACTTTATATAGAATTTTATATATAGTTTTTATTACTTTCTTTTCTGCAGATTGAGCTTCGGTTTACCTGGTTTTTAACTGGCTGTAAAAGAGGTAGTGCGTTAATTATTGAATGTTTTTAGAAGTAGTTGGTTATTTTTAGATAGTTCGTTATATAATTACTCCATCGTCGAAATAGATTTAGTTTGCTTCTATTAGTTAGTTTCATTTTTTATTTTCATGTATCAATTTTGATGTGTTTATAATTTATGTGTTCGCTCCTAATATCTGTTCAATAAAAATAAAAATAAAAATATCAAAAATTTGTGTAAAAAAGTGATCCACTTTTTCAATATAATCACGTAACAACCTCGCAAATTGGATTTTCTCAATAATTTTGAAAATGGCAATCATTACTATACGTCATGCAAAATTTTCATACAAAATTTTCATATTTTTATTTTTCTCCCCTTCCATCTTAAACTGAAACTATAATTTTTTTTGGTTATTTTTTTTTTTGTTTTTGTTTATTATTTTTTTTTTGTTTTTGTTTTTTTTTTTTTTTTTTTTTTTTTGTTTTTTTTTTTTTTTATTTTTTTTTTTTTTTTTTTGTTATTACTATTTTTTTTATTTTTTTTTTTGTTATTTATTCATTTTATTTTTTTTTCTATTTTTTTTTTGTTTTTGTTTTTTTGTTATTTTTTGATTTTCTTTTTTTTTTATTTTTTTTTCACTTGTTATTGTTATTTTTTTTTTGTTTTTATTTTTATTTTTTTGTTTTTTTTTTATTTGTTCTCTTTATTGTTTTTTTTGTTGAAATTACTAAAAATAACTATATCATAATACATTTATATATTATTTATTAGAATTTATTTTTTTTATTTAATATTTACATGTTTTTTATTTTTAATATAAAAAACATTACTTTTATCATGCTATTTCTCAATTTTTATAAAGTTAAATAGATTAAATAAATTATTTATTGAAAAATCATGATCAACTTTTTATTCTTCTGTTTACCAATTTCAGAGGATAATTTAATCACTTTAGCCAAATGAAATTGCCTTTTTACATTCAAGTAAAGTTGTTCAGAAAGGTTAAAATACTTAAATTTTAATTTTATAGGATGTAGATATGTGTAATAATAGTGTTGGAAAATTTTAAATAACTTCAGAATTTAGTAATTTCACCATTTTGGTCAAATAAATCATCTTGTAAAATTATTTAATATGTAAAAACTACCTAATTATATATTAATTTAAAAGAAGTTTAAAAGTTCTACAATTTGGTTTTTGTAAAATAATGTGTAATATCATATTTAAATTATTTGTATTTTTAATTTTATTTATAGAATAGTATATCTGATATAATAATACAAAATAAAAAATTTTAACTATGCATAAATTGTTTGTTTTTTAAAATTAATGGTGCTAAAAACAAATGTAGGGTGATCTATTATCTGTTATTGTAATTATATTAGTAATATGTATATTGACATGATGTTTTAATATATATTGAATTATAATAGCAGCTATATTGGCATCAAAAAGTTGACTTGCAAATTATCAATTAATAATTATAATGTCTGATTGTTTATTTTTGGTTTAAAAAATATATATAATATATCTTTCTGAATTATGTGATTAACTTTAAATAGACAATACAAACAGATTGTTTATTACTTGATAAAGCATTTATTTAAAATTTATCATCCAATTGTTTTCTTAGGAATTATTGGTCTGGAAAAAATTTTTTTGTGATAATATTATAACAAAATAAAACAATTTTACTATCTATTTGTTGATTATTTTTGGAATTATTGCACTGGAAAAAAAAATTTCATAATAATATTATAATAAAAAAACAATTTTACTATCCAATTGTTGATTATTTTGTAATTATCACTTTAAAAAAAAAATTCATGTCAAAAGCAAATTTTTGCTTTGAATATCTTTCTTTTATTCATTATTTTACTCTTACAAAATTTTATTGGATGAGTCATACCCTATAAAAAATGTTAGTCCATGTTTTGTATTCCATGTTTTTTCCATAAATATAGCATATTCACTAAAATTTTCATGTTTTTTCCATGAATGTATCATATTTCTGGAGTTTTTTCAGAAATCATGGAAAAAATTTTTTATAGGGATAAGAAATTTTTTTTAAATTTAATTTCCTTTTGGATTCATATAATGTTAAGTTGGTAGTAAAAAAATAGCAAAGTTAGTATTTAAAAAATACCAATCTATTAACATTAAAAAAATTGCCAATTAGGCAAAATCTACCACTTGCAGTAATTTTAAAATACATGAGTTGGTATTTAAAAAATAGCAATTTGTCTATATCAGCATGCCATAAGGTAGTAATAAAAAATTATGAATCTATTTATTGGATAAAAAAGGAGATGGTGGTGAATAAAAAGGAGATGTAGTGAATAAAAGAAATGGTAGTGAATAAAAAAGGAGATGGTAGTAAATAAAAAAGATTTGCAAAGGTGGTAAAATAAAATTACGAATTTATCTAGTAAATTAAAAAGGGATGGTAGTAAATAAAAAAAAATCGGCAAAAGTGGTAATAAAAAATTCCGAATCTGTCTAGTGAATAAAAAGGTGATTATAGTGAATAAAAAAGATCTGCAAAATTGGTAATAAGAAATTATGAATCTGTCTAGTGAATAAAAAAGATCTGCTGATTTTAAAATTATGAGGTGTGATAATATTTAATTAGCAGAAGGTGGTAATAAAAAATTACGAATCTGTCTAATGATTTAAAAAGAAATTGCTATTTTAGGTAAAAATTTACCACTTGTGGTAATTTTAAAATACGAGAGTTGGTAATATTTAATTAGCAGGAGGTAGTAATAAAAAAATATGAATCTGTCTATATCGGCGCGCCATAGTTAACAATTGTTTAAAATCACATCATTTTACTAACATACTAACATGATATAAAAATAATATAATATATAACAAATAAAAAAAACCTGAAATACATATTGCCGAAGTGTTACATCCATTACAACTAATTGACAAATTTTTAGGATAATTATCTAACTAAAGAAATTAAATAATTTAACTATAATTATCTAGAATAATTTTTTTTTTATTCCTTTATTATGAACGCCAAATACCATACTACTATATTAAGTAAGTCTTCAAGTCTCAACTTAGACGTATAACATTTACATCTATACATATAAATCACTGTTTTTCAAGTGAAACCTATCTAAAATTATTCTAACTATCTTGCTTACATAATAAAAAAACTATATATATATATATATACATAATAACTGATCCATCGTCGCTAGAACTTTTCGCGACAAATTTTGACCTGTATAATTATTCTCCTCTGCCATTTTTCTTTTCTACTTGCATCGAAACTTCATTTGAAAGCTTAACGTGCACGCTTCAATGATTTGCTCAAATTTGACGTTTAAGATATTTACAGGATATCACTAATATTATGAATGAGGTATTAATAATCTGTTAATTGATTTTATTATTATGATTTTATAATATTAACTTTTTTATTTTATAGATTGGATCATATCTAATAGGCTTTTACGTTTACATTTATGGAATATCTCAAAATCCAGACACAAAAAATTATATTTTGATTTTTTCTCAAGAATATCTTGGAGAATATTGTAAAAAATGTGGTTATGGTAATAATAAAGGTTATAGTACGTGTAAAAAATGTCTAATGAATTATTTAAAAATAATTTTGATAAATGGACTAGCGGAAATGAGTTAATTGATAGTTTTATACAAAAGATGCAATTAAAAATAGATTATGGTGCTTTTGTATTTGAATGGATACCATATGATAAATTTATTGATATTAAAGAGACAAGAGTAGGTAAATTTGCTATGGCAATATGGAAAGATGGCCCATTATATTATGATAAAAGGAAACCAAATGAAAAGATTTTATTAAAATATCTAGTATGTGATTCTCAAAGTATTGGTAATGAATTTTTAAATAAGGTATGAAATTTTTTAAACTTTAGTTTGCTTTTTTGTAATCTTTAATAATATATTATATTTTATTAACAGATTACATATTTATTGAAGAATTGTTATGCAAAATCCAAATACAGAAGATTATATTTTGATTTATAAAATTGGATATCACTGTGAAAACTGTGGAGAAAAATATAATAATAAGTTTGAAATAGATAGTAAAAGCTGTTTATCATGCCAAATAAATCATGAAAACAACAAAATTAATGATTTAATTCAAGTGATGAAATTAAATATTGATTATGACCCTAGTGAATTTAGTATAATATTTGAATGGATACCATATAGTCAATTTAATAATATTAAAGAAATAGGTAAAGGTGGTTTTTCTACAATATATTCAGCAATATGGAGAGATGGCTTATTATATTATAGTAATCTTACAATATTTAAAGGTTGGAGCAGAAAACCAAATACACATAATTCTCAAAATTTTCTTGATGAGTTTATAAATGAGGTATTGATTTCTTATTTCTTTTATAAAAATAATTAATGCATATTTCGTTTATTAATATAAATCATTTGATAGGTTAAAGCATATCCAAATCAAAAGATGGATAATATTCTTAAAATATATGGAATATCTCAAGATCTAAATACAAAAGATTATATTATGGTTTTTGAATATGCAGAAGGTGGAAATTTAATTAATTATCTACACGAAAATTATGATAGTTTTGATTGGTTTAATGATTAAAAGCATTAACTAATATTATTGATGGTCTTAGTGAAATTCATCAAAATCAAAAGATTCATCGAGATTTTCATGTAGGAAATATATTATTTATAAAAACAGTGAAGGATAATACAACTAATTATAATGCATGTATTTCTGATATGGGATTATGTAAAAAAATTGATGATATTGATAAAACAAGTATTTATGGAGTCATGCCTTATGTAGCACCTGAAGTATTAAGAGGAAAACCTTATACTCAAGCAGCAGATGTATATAGTTTTGCTATGATTATGTATGTTATAGCAACTGGAAAACAACCTTTTTCCAATCATGTTCATGATAATTTGTTAGCATTAGATATATGTAATGGAATTAGACCTGAAATAAATGAAAAAATTGCACCAAAATGTTATATTGATTTAATGAAAAAATGCTGGGATTTAAATCCGGATAATAGACCAAATTCTATTGAAATAAAAGAAGTGATTAAATTATTTTGTAATTCATTAGATCAAAAATCTTGGATAAAAGATTATGAAATTGAAAAGCAATTTAATGAGACACAAGAATATAGAAAAAAAAATCTTTCATCAATTATAAATGGCCAATTAATTACTCATACACAAGCTGTATATTCATCTCGATTACTTAATCCTTACACAAAAAACCTTTATATTAATACCGTAGAAATTACTGATTTTACGAAGTGAGTTGCATTTTTTATATTATGTTATTTTTTATTTGTCTCATCTTTCATTCCTATTTTGCATTTTAGTTTAAGCATCTAAATTATTATTATTATTCAATGGAAATTGGCTAACTCAGTATAAAGTAATGAATATAATGAATTTCTAATAAATGATATAAAACATATCGGCTGATTTGGAAAATAGGTCCAGTTTAGAGCATATTTTGAAAGTATATTAATCGTTTGATTGGTTAAATTTTTTTATCTTAATAGTATCTATTTATTACTTTGAAATTCGAGTATTCTTTATTTAACCAAATGAACTCAGAATAATTATTATAAAAAAAATTCTATTATATTTTTAAGATATATAAATTTTGTTTTAATTTATCTTTTTTATTAATGTTATTTTTGGTAAATTTATACGTATATCAATTTCTTGGTTAGTAGAAATACAATGTACTTGATATATTTACAGAATTTATTTCCAAAAATAAAAATAATTCGGTTATTTTAAATTTATAAGATAATTTGCTAAGCATATTTTGTAATGATTTTTTATATTTAGTTATCAAGAATACAAAACGAGAAAATATATCACGATGTAAAAAATCCTGGGAACAGTAATAAATAAAAAGAAAACTGATTAAGAGTGTTGAATTGTCGCATATTTACTGAGTTACTAAGTATATTTATAAAATGATTAATATTTATAAACTTTCTCATGGGTGTTTATCGATAAATAATTATGTACAATATTTTGAAAAGATCGTTACATCGATTTTTATTTAATACAATGTACAGTACATGCAGCGACTGCAGCGTGGCGTATATGTAACATAAAAATAAATTCTTTTTTTCTTTGAAATTTTAATTCACTTTTAAACATTGCAGATGCATTGCATCATTTGATACGAATTTGATTTACTATTATGTTACAGATATGATATTATTGTGGTTTATACCGAACAATTGTATTTTATTTGATTTATTGGATTTGATTCTCTTAACCAAAATAATCTGCATTAGATTTTTATTGCAATTTTTGAAATAGCTTAGGAATTATATTGATTTTTTGTCATACTAGAAGGGTAAATGAAAAATTAGGCTGTATATCGTCATTCTATTTTATTATTAGTCGCGATGAATTCAGAAAGTTTATACAAGTATATGTATACCTCAAACATTAAAAAACATTGTAGATTACTTTAGTTACTTAAATTACCCTAAATCCCTAATTAGTCGAATTTCCATTTAAAATGTATGAATTTTATATATCGAATTTTTTGTATTAGAAGAGTAACAAATGGATGATAATATGATGTTTACTTAAAAATATTTAAAATATCCTTGCTAAATTTTATTATCCAGTAGAAACACAACACATCTACAGTACATTTTCAAGCAACCACTATAATGAGAAAACTTTTTAAAAAAAATCCTTAAAATCCTTATAAACCAAATATGGTAATTTTTGATTAATCTTTTGTAACTACGGCACCCCATAACCATCATCCCTATTATAGCAAATCATTATTATCCAATTCGGATATATAATTATTACGTATTACGAACAAACGAACAATTAAAAAAAAATCCATATATCTATTGTGCAACGACAGGGCACTATCTGTTGACTTTTTTCAGGAATTATGAATAAAAGGAGAGAAGGGGGAAAGAGAAACTATGACTGATCACGTCACACGAATCATATGGGGTGAATTTTACTGGGAAGGTGTGTCGTTGGAAGTACATCACAATATATTCATTATTATATCAATATGTTCATTAATAGGAAAAAAAAGATACTTAAATTTATTATAAATTGTGTAACAATAAGAATTATAAATATAAACGACATACTGTGCTCTAGACTTTCATTATCTAATTTGAATTTGTTTGATTTTGTGTATAATCGTCTTGCACAAATCATACGAATTTACAAAATGCCTAATAATAATAATAATAGTTAATAATAATAATAATAATCAAGATAAGAGTATTGGTCTTAATGATAAGAAAAGAATTTTATTTTTACGCAATACCAATTTCCGTACCATTTGCTAATCAACGCATTAATAAATTTGTATTTTAGATATTATGGATTTTATTAAGAAGTACATCATAGGATATTTTAAAATCACTCTTGGTCTAAATTAACTATATAGTTTATGTTGTCATAACAAGTATGTATTAAAATGTAAAAAATCTCCATCTCACGCATAATTAGGTTTTTATTTTTCTTAGAATATTAAAACAGATTAAAACTATGAGCAAAGATAGATCTATAAACAAAAATCGATGTAGCAATCTCCATATCTAACAAAAAAATTTGACAATAAATTCGATGCACTTACTAAGAAGTTTGGAGGAAAGCTCAATATTAAAGGAGAGATCGAAATCCTTGATAATAAATAATTTTTAAGACCTTCAGATTTATTTTTTTTTTTAATAAAAAAATTATTTCATTTTTATTACTATTTTTTTTTTTTTAAACTTTGTAATCATGTAATGAAAAATTTCTATTCACATAATAGTTCGTCCATTATGGTTTATTAAAATGAGTGCCAAAGCAAACGAGCTTCATATGACGCTAGGCAACACATGTCATGTTCCTGTACACACTCCCCAATTACCCACCTGTAATTGTGATCACGAAATAATTTATGTAATTTTAGCACATAAAAAAAATCAGTCATGTTTCTATTGTTGAATGATATGAAGACATATGATAATACCAGTTCTATGCTTCTGACTGTTTCATTTCTCTCACAAAATACCCATTAATTTTCACTTAGCATAATTGTGTATGTTTCCAAAAAGTATACGATAAAAATATTCCCATATGATTTGTCACACCACCAAAACACAAGTATAATGTTAAAAATAATTACAATCTACAGAAATGTCATTTTTCATTTTTTTTCCTTCTCATTTTTAGAAACATAATATTTCCACAGACTGATTACTTCTACTGGTTACCTTTTCAGACAATATACTGCAAATTATAAGTCATATTTTTTATCAAAAGTAACAACTGCTTTTCGTTCCTCTTATTGGTTTCACATTGTTTGATCAAATCATTGGAAATAACTCTTAAATACTTTGATTTACAGATTTAGTGAAATTCCTTTTCCAACAACAGATAAGTTTTGATCATATGGATATATAAGTGGACAATGATTAAAATATATTCACAGAAAATCGCTCAATGATCCTTCTCATATTGCTTAGTCTGAGTCATAATACTGTATAACAAAACTTCTTCCTCACCATCTATATTATGAATTCTTTTTCATAAATAAGCAAAATACTTGTATTAGTTATGTTGTCTCAAAAGAATACTGTGTTTTATATTGAGCAAGATAATATACAAAAAAGACTTACTTAATGTAGATTCTAGTATTTCTGTTATTCACTCATCTTCTGTGTATATTAAAAAATTCCTCTTAAGTTTTTTATTTTTGTATGAGGGCAGCGAAATTTTTTTTCTTTATATTCATTGGCGAAATTGTTGCAAGTCTCAACTCCGTTCCATGTCATTCAAAATCATTCAGGCTATCTTGAGAAAACTTAACCAATGACTCTGTGAACATTGAATCTATTTTTTTAACAAATATTAATTTTTAATTATTTCTTTATAAAAATATTTAATCGATTTAAAACTTACATCATGAAATGCAGCTTTAGGATCCACGTGGTACACATGTGCAATTCCTTCTTCTGAAGTTGCTGGATATTTGATTGAAACTAAGGTGTGTCTAATATCGTTAATTAAAGTCTCTTGTGAATACAGCTACTTCAGATTCTTCATCATCTCCAGTATCCACTGCCTAAATAAGAAAAATTTTGTTATTATAAAAAAATCATAAATTTTTGGAAAATCAATTTCATTCCACCCTTTTTTTTTTATTTTCTCAACTTACAAAAGGATCATATTCTAATTGTTCATCAAATTCTTCTTAAATCAATAATATATTCAAGATAATGTAGACATATATTTATATATTTTAGGGCAGTGACTTACATTACGTAATCAGTTTAATACCCCACATGTAAGATTTTATATAACCAATTAAATTATAGTATAAAGTCACATGATTAAATATAGATGTAACATAAGATTTTTTTTTAACCCCACACCTAAAAAATTAAATCTTGCCAAGCAAGATTTTGTAATTTCAACTAGATTATGCGTTATACTGTCGTCATCTTTAAATGAATAAAAACACCTAAAAAATTACGTAATAAATGTCATCGATCTTATTGTTAAAATAATAATAACAGTAAGAAAAATTTAATTAAGAGAATGAAAAAAAAAATTTTCTCTGATCAACAAACTCATTATATAATTGTGATTCGCAGGTACGAATTGAAAAAATGATCAAAAAAGTTTCAAGCGTATTATTCGCTATACTTATACATAATTGACCGTACCTATAAATAATTGACATACTTTACCTTTCAAATAATATTGTACCGTAATTTATTTATCTATTTATTTTATTTGGAAAGATTGAAATTGTAATACAAGTAAGAATATCGTACTGTAATTAAATACTATCACTGATTTCACTGCATGTTTTGATTAACATATGACCTGCTGCGGCCGATCTTCCCACATATATCAAAAATACACCTTTTTGTACAACTGTACAAGTATTACTAATTTCTAATTTTTCCTTCGTCATTTAAAAAATCTAATTCTAATTTTTTTTCAAGTTTATTACGCACTAGAAAATTTGAATCAAGAAAAATGGAGACAATTGACCAGGTATTTTTTGAAAAATAGCTAATTAAATTTACCAATTATATAGAAAATTTGTTATTTTGCTAATAATACGTTACTATAGTAATAAATAATAAATTTATTTATTACTGTTTCGAAGTGATAGTTATAACTAACGAAAAATTTTATGTAGGAACCCAAGCCAGAAAAATCAAGTGACGGTCTATATTATGTGAATGAGATCTTTCGAGAAATTGGTGACTCAAGACCGGAAAAAATATTTCATATTGCAAATAATGATGAATGTACTTGGTCGTTCGACGACATTAAATATAACGATATCAACGAAAAAAGAGAAGATCGTAAAGTTTATATTAAAGACACCAGTTTACAGTGGAATGGGAACAAAAACTACAACGAGCACGATGTTGATAACAATGTCGAGGAAGGTGGTAATGTTACAATGGTGTCACTTGATTGTTGCCAAAAGAGAATTCAGTCGTTGCAACAATTCATTGGGAGTCTACGTCGAATTGGTGTGTTAGCAGGCACTGTTTGGACGGAAGAAAAACCGATGACACCTTGTCATCTTGTTGACCCGGACGTTTATGATAGAGCAGGGATTCCGAAAACAATTCCCGAGAAGCAAGATGAATCTCGGAATCCGAAAAATCCTCTCATGATAGTCGAAGTGATCGCAAACAAATTAGATCGTAGTCGCGTTGCAAAATCTCTTAAATGTGGTTCCCTAGGTGGAAGTCCTGCTACAGGTGATCTGGAATGTGTTAAAAGCTATGGGTTTGATCATATAATTATTGTCGGAAAGCGTTGTTTTGGGTTTCTTTTTCTGGATTGTTACGGTCGTGTGTTCGAATGGGAAGAAATGTGTGGTGATTTGTGGTTTCTTGGGGATGATTTGGACGAGAAGTCTCGGATTAGCAATGTCATATGGGGTTTAGAGTATGATGGGTCTATTACTGAATATGATGCTGAATGTAAAGACATTAAGAGTATGTCGAGATTTTTTTATTCATTCTCTTTATTTTTTATCTTGTTATCTTTATTTTTATAATTAGTCTCTTTTCTCCTAGATTCACCGAATGAACTAACTGACAAACCCGTCACTAAAATGATCGTTTCAAAGAAGAAAAAGAATTCAAAAAAAAAGAACTCAAAAAATAAACACCGTTGATTTCTATATCATGTTGTTATTGACATATTATTCACGTAAAGTAATAATTAGTGATCAATATAAATTCGTAATCTTAATAATTTTAATTTGTATTATTTTATGTTTTAGCATAGTATATAGTATATGAATATATACTACTTATTGTATTTTGCTTAATCAGCAGCGTGAATAATAATAAAGATTTGCTATATTTAAAAGAGAAATTTCCTACTTAAATGTCACAAATAAACCATAATATAACACTTCAATATTTTTAACGATAATATTTTTTTTTTTAATTTTTATTTTTATATTAATACATAAATTTTTTCAATTTCGTATCGTCAAAAACTTGCAAGCGCACATAATGATAATCACATGATCGGATGCTATCACAAATTTGATATATGATCTGGTCGATTATACATTTTTTCAGTCTATCTAGAATTGAACGGGGCTAATGTTCTTACCTGTCAGAACATTTGGAACGTTTAATTAGATATTAGCATATCGGCTAAACCATAAAATAATAATAATAATAATAATAATAATAAATTCTTTTTTTTGCATCAGCATAAAATCAACTGACATCAGTAGATGCAAAATGTGCTGACATTAATAGACAAGCAAAATTTGCTGGCATCAGTAGACGAGTAAAATGTGTTGACATCAGTAGACGAGCAAGGGATAAATAGTATGATATTTTTAATAGTATAATTCATTGATTCAAACTTACAATAATTGCAATTAAAACGGTCAAATCCGAGATAGAAGAGTCAGTCACTCTAATGGATAACGAATCGCTCCCAAGATGTATTCAAAAGTAAGTTTTGTAACTTTTGTTGTCTTTATAATGTACTACTACTAATTTCTGTTTTTTTTCAAGATTCTATGCCTGGTCATGGTTAGAAAAACTAAATAATGAAAAATGGACCAAACGATTGATCAGAGAATTCATAGAACCTTTTAGGTATTTTTTGAAATAACCAATTAAACTTACCATAAATCACATAATAAAAATTTAAATGTAATAATATTTTGCAAATAATATACATTACTTTAGTAACAAAATAAAGAATTCATCAAATTAAGTTGAATTTATTATTTATTATTCTTTACACCATTTCAGTATGGCTAAAAAAAAATTTTCACCTAGAATTCGATCCAAGATCCTATATATACTCCTTTTGGAGTTGAGGGGAAGTTAATAGAGCTTTCCTTCTGTCGACCAATCCCAATTATAACAGTATGGGATGCAGTTGCTATTCTCTGGACAATTTATATTATGAGGATGGAATCTTTCGAGCAAATGGGGTTTGAAGACCAGAAAAACTACCTTTCAAGCCCTATAAAAAAAATGAATACTGAAAGATGCAATTATAAACTGAAAGGCACGTTTTATAATACTTAGAGATACGGAATTGGACAATTTTTCGTATCCCATTATGTACGTTTTTACATAAAATGATACTGAGAAAACGTATATACCGAGATACGGAAAATTGTCCAATTCCGTATCTCTCAATATTATAAAACGTATTTTCAATATCTTTCAGCATTAAATCATATTTCTCAGTATAAATTCCGTATAAAAAACGCATCTATTTTTTTTATAGAGTGGGGAACTATTCAAATCCCGATGATCAGAATCCTGTTATAATACAAACCCAAACCTCGTAATCCCAAACTTCATTATTCTGCCCGACACTCACTATCCCGACACCTATTTTAATTTATATTTGCATTTTTTTTATAGACATGATAGATAATTTTATAATATTTTGTAAAAATTAATATTTTTATTTGTATGTAATAATTTTCATAATCTTTCGTAAAAAGATTATTACGACAATTAATATTTTTTTTTTTTGAACAATTAAACTTTTTATCAATATGTAAACCGCATTGTAAAAATTAACGCATTATTATAACAATAATTTTTTTATTAGTCATTTATTAATTCTATTAGTATTTAGTACTTTCCAATTTTTTATCAATTATGTAATGATTATAAATACTTTCGGCAAAAACTAATGTTTTCATTGTGTATATATAGTTATATCATACTGTAATATATTTTAATATTTTTTTTTTTTTTTAATATTTGGTAATAAATGTCGGGATAATAAAGATTCGGATTTAGAATTTTCTGGATTATCTGCTATGATTTGTCAGGATTATGAATGTCGGATTTGTATTATGATGGGATTATGACTGTCAGGATTTCGTAGTAGATCCTCTCTATTGTACTTCTAGTACACATTGAAATTTTCTATCCATTCTTAAAAAATTTAATAATATTCAATGGATCTCAGACAAAGAATTCTCTGGACTTAGACAGTGGAAAGGAAACTATTGTAAAAAATTTTGCAAATTGGACCAGTGGGAATGACATAATTGATAATTTCATTCAAGAGAATCAATTAAAATATAGACATGGCGCAATATTTGAATGGATACCATATAGCGAGCTTATTGATAATAAAAATATAAGAGATGGTTGTTTAATTATAGCAATATCATGGAAAGAAGGTTCATTACAAGGCATCAGTAAATTTTTTAGGGTGCGGATCCTTAGGGATTCCAAAAATTTCATAATTAATGAAGATTCCTAAGGAATCTCCCCCACCCACGAGGATTCCCTATTGAAAAATTGCCATAGAATCCTTAAGGTCCTTAAACTTACCATTAAGGAATCCTTAAGAATATTTTTTTAATATTCATTTTATCTATTATATTAATTTCGGCGTTGCTAAAACTCACCCCCTGTGAAAAATCACCTCCCATCCGGTTAATAATAACCTTATTTTGTTAAATTTATATAAAATGAAAATCCGGTTAATATTAACCTTATTAAAAATAATCATATATTATTTATTAATTATTGTATATTAAGTTTATTACATTATTAGAAGAAAAATATTATAATATTTTTACACTATGATAAAGAATAAAATTAAGTACTTTGTAATTTTGACAAATCCACATTACATGTACGCCTATTGTGCATTGCATATTGCTTACATCTTCCACATTTTTTCATCTGCTTAGAATTATTTGACTCGCCATTTACTAAAACTTTATCAGATAAAGAATAATCAACGTTTTGACATGTATTTCCTAAAGGTGCACGAAGTTCTGCATTTGTGTGGCTAGTGTATTGCGGTTCTAAAGAACTCTTATATCTTTTTTGAGGCGGTCTTCCACGAGGTTTTACATAGATTGGATTAGAAATTCTTCTTTGAACTTCATCTGTATTTTCTTTATCATTCATCTCATTTAAACTAACTTCCATAGAAAGTATAAAATTATTAAGTAAATTTATATACTCTGATTCTTGTCCTAACTGCTTGGCAAGATTATATGCTTTTTTTTGTAACCCACAAGCTTTTGCATATTGTTGACGATCAGTTACTATTTCCTTTAGTTCTGGTGTAAAAACATTTCCTCCACGCATAATATCCAAGTATGAATATTCCATATTAGGAGTTATATGAATTGATTCACTTTGAGAATTATTAAATAATTGAATTGATGGTGAAGCACGTATTTCATCTCCAGATAATTGTGCAGTTTGATCATTATACCATCTTGATGGGATTAATGAGATATTAAAAAAGGCTGATGCACTTTTTGTAAGAATTTTGATAAAATGACGGCAAATAATTCCTTTATTGATCAACATTAAGCATGTGCATATGTGACTTCCATCTTGCAATAGAATAACATACTGTACGAGCCAAGGTTGTGCACCAATAGATGGTTGTACTTTCCATATTTCAATAATCAAAGGTTTTGGAATATTTTTCATAAGATCTTTAAGGAATGCCTTTTTCCAATCATATTTATTTTCAAGAGCGTCATCTTGAGGCGTATATTCAAAATCCTAAAAGAAAATGAATAATAAATATTTTAGCTTAACATTCTATTGCGCAAAAGCATATTAATGTCAATTTTAGCTTCATCAAAAATAAACAATTTAAATAACTATGCCACACTCCCTTACCCTAACCCTAAATTCATTATCCCACTCCCTTACCCTAACCCTAAATTCATTATCCCACACTCTCTTACCCTAACCCTAAGTAACTCTTTTTTAACGTAAATTCACTATGCCACATTCCCTTACCCTAACCCTAAGTAACTCCTTCTTAACGTAAATTCACTATGCCACATTCCCTTACCCTAACCCTAAGTAACTCCTTCTTAACGTAAATTCACTATGCCACATTCCCTTACCCTAACCTTAAGTAGCTCTTTTTTTAATGTAAAGTCGCTATGCCACATTCCCTTACCCTAACTCCAAATAACTTCTTTTTAGCTTACCAAAGTATCTAAATTTAAACTCAAATTAATCTGCATTGCTTCATATAAAATACTTTCAGAAATTTCTTTTTTTGCAATTGTTAGCATGTTTGGTGTAAGAAATTCTTTTAATACTTGAAGAATAGATCCAAAGTATTTTTCATCAATATAAAATTTGTCCTTTTTGAAGTGATAAATTGCCATCATTTTCTTCGTTTATAAAGTCACTGATATCATCAGATAAGTCATCTTTAGTATCCATATTTTCATTATAAAAATCGACTAAGGGTTCATTATAAGTATTATTATAAAATTCAACAGGAACCAAAGGAGAAAATTCTTGAAAATCCATTGTGAAATAAATGAAAGTTATTATAAAAGGTAAAAATGAAAGTAGAAGAAAAGAGAAAAAAAGAAGTCGTGGGAAAAATAAAAAAGTCTATTGTAGTCTATTATAAGCCACATTTTAAACTATTAATGGTGATCTAATTTACTTCCGGTTAAACAAAATTCACCCCCGGTGAATTCTTCATAACCGGTGATGTAAGCACGGTGATCAAAAAATATACGATAACATGGATGTTAATAATTTATATATAATAACATGGCGTTATTTTTAGCTTTTTCCTATTAATTTTATTTATTTATTTATTTATTATTATTTTAAAATATTTATTTATTTGTATATTTATTTGTATATAATTTATTGATTAATTATATTATTACATTTAATTAATAATAATTTTACAATTAGCACGAAAAATTATTTCTTTGGCTTAAAATTTTGATTAGGATAAATACAACCATAAGTTCGTGCGCCTTTATTTTGCTAATTTATTGCTCATTTCTATAAAAATTAAAAATGTTAGTAAACATTCCAACAAAAGAAACCACCCACACATACGTGCAACCACATTCCTTTAAATACGTACCAAGTGAATAAGTCTGTTTCGTTCAGTTGTGAGATTCCTCTTTTGATATTACCCACCTACCGAAACTTCTAAAAAAAAAATAAGAACAGTTAATAAATTTATAAAAAAAACAAAAAAATGACAAATATTCATACTCGCACTTACAAATCTTCTTTTTCCATCCTTAAAATCCACTCGAAGCCTATAAAATAAAAAAAAAATATAAAACAAGCATTAACTAAGATTCAATCATACTAGTACTTATGAATCTTAGTTAATTCTTTTTTCGTTAAAAGATGCCCAAACCTATAAAAAAAATAATAAATAAAAACGTTCCACTTTATTAATAAAAGCAAAAAAAAGACTAAGATTTGATTCATACTTACGATTCTTAACACTTTTTCCATCGAAATCCACCTGAAATCTATAAAAAAAAAATAAAATAAGATTGAATAACGAAACTGTTAATCACTAATAAAAAAAAACAAAAAAGAGCTCAATTCATAATATCTACGAATCTTAATTTTTTTTTTTGTTTTTTTTAATAAAGTAGAATGGTTTACTAGTCGTTATTCTTATTTTATCTTAGTTCTTTTCAATCAAAATCCATTCGAAACCTATAAAAAAAAAAAGATTCGTAATATCTATGAATCTTAGTTTTTTCTATTCTCAAAATCCACCGAAACCTGTAAAAAAATAAATAAATAAAAACAATTAGTAAAAAAAAAATAAAACACAAAACTAAGTTCATAATAATTACAAACCTTAGTTCTTTAAGTCTAGGAAAGGAACGTTAGGAACGTTCTCATAATAAAAAAAACACCCCCTTCAACTTACCATTCCAAAATTCTATGCTGAAATCTGAGTCCAAGCCGTCCCTAAAGAAAAAATTTTTTTTTTGAATTAATAAAAAAGTAAATATATATTTTTTTTTGAATTAATCAAAGCTTTTAAAAAAGATTATTGATCAGTAAATCAGATCAATAAGTCATATGATCTATACCAAAATCGCAGTTACTTATCGTAACTGATAGGTGTTGCCCTTCAGCGATGTTCCAATAATATTATCTTAATAAAATAAAAAATGGAAAATAAACAGTTCATTAGTAATGTTTGTCAATATAAAAAATATATAAAAAATATTTTCTTTTACTAACCAGTATTCCGCAATACCACGTCTAAAAAAGCTGCTAAAAAAAAAGAAAACAAAAAAGTTAATGATGTTCGTTAAAATTAAAAATTATGTATACATATTCTTTTTAATTACCAAATTCCCATGTCCAAAGTCTCAAAAAAATACCCAAAAAATGAAAAATAATGAACAATTAGGAATGTTCGTTAAGAAAAAAGGAAAAAAAATTTTTTTTTAGTACCTGTCAAATTCTACTGATGTCTAGAGAAATTCTAAACTGCCTAAAAAAGAAATAAAACGAACATTTAGTAATGTTTATTTACCCGGCCAAATATTCATGTTGAAAAAATCTGCTAAGAAAAATAAAAGATAAAACTAGTTAATAATTGTTAAAATAAAAAAAAAACATTAAAAAGTTTTTTACTTACACAACTCCGCCTTAGAAGAATCAAACAAATACCTAAAAAAAAAAGACGAACAGTTAGTAATATTCGCTAAAATAATAAATTTCTTACTTTTTACTCACCGCGTTTCCGTATTTAAAGAATCGAAAAATAAAAAATCCTAAAAAAAGAACTAGTAATGTTCATTAAAGTAAATAAAGAAAAAATGAAAAAAAAGTACCTACCAAAATGGCATGTTCGAAGAGCTTGAGAACCACCTTAAAAAACGTATTTTTTTTATTTATTTTTGTTATTTTTTGTATTTATTTCTATTTATTTTCGTTATTTTTTTGTGTTTATTTTTACTGTTAGAAAATTTTTTTAAAAAAAGTATGAAAAGGGGAAGAGAAAAATATATAGGAAAGAAGGAAAGAGAAAAGAGAAATTACGCGTAAAGGATAAAGGGGAAAAGATATTAAAAAAAGATCAATTTTTTTTGACTTTATTTTTAACTCGACAAGCATGACATCGAAATAGCTTTGTAACACATATTTGTAGATCATTTTATGCGAAAATAAAATTAAAGTTTTTTTTTATTAGGAATCCTTAAGGATCCTATAAGTTACAGAATTCTTAAGATTTGTTAAGGAATCCATAAAATACCGGATTCCTAAAGATTCTACATATGCGCGAATCTATACCCTAACCCCAATTTTTTGAGATAACCCCAAATCTGTTGACCAATCATGGTGACGGTCGATCAATTGACACTACCAGATAATTGTATTACAAATCGACTATCCGTTGTTTTTTTTTCGTTTTTTTGCTTAAACATTTTTTTTTTTGTTTAAATATTTTTGTTTTTATTCACTCATTTCATTAATTGAATCTTTTTTTTTTTATTTCAGTGTTTTTGTTTGAAGTTAAACGTCCTGCCTGCAAAGAATTAAGACCTACAGCGACAAGTCGACAAAGTCAGAAACTTCCCAAATAGAATTGAGAAGCAAACAGTAAGTTATTTTCACGTTTTCGCGTTTTATATTCTTCATTTCTTCTAACTTCGTTAATAATTTGTTGTTTTTTATTTAAGTTATTTTTCCTTTAGCCTGTTAGTTGTTATTCATATTATGGTTATTTCTTGAGATATGTCTTTAAATTACTTCTTTAGTGATTAGGGGTCTGCTTTTACTGGAGGAGGTAAAGGCTATGTACCTTCCCCTATGAAAGGGTGTAATTTATATTGGTGAAGGATTTGATTCCCTGCCTTCTTTGTTGTTAGTTTCTTACGATGTTGGTCCGAATGCGTGACCTCTAACAAACTATTGCATATCGATGATAGATATTATTAACCTAGTACTGAAAGGCACACAAATATTATGTTTAATAATAAATAATATGAACATTTATATAATTCTTAATGTAATTTAATTCACGTATATTGTGTATATTGTCCTTTAAATTTATTAAATAATAATTTTTAAAATAAAATTTGAATCAAAAAAAAAGTTAAATTGATGACGCATGTCTATTTTAACTGATAATCTGAGATAATCTATCTTATGTGTAATAAAAATATATGATCTGCTTAAACTAATGTAAAACGTTATTTTTACAAATGGTAATAATTGAGGAAATTGGAAACTATCCAGAAAATGACACCATTATTTATAAGCAGAAGAACGAAAAATGAATAGTTAATCGGAGTTTTACTTATAAAATAATTGAAGTAGGAAGATATCCTGATAAAAAGATTCTTCAAATTACTCATGCATAGAGGCCTGCAACGGGCCGGGTCCAGGCTCAAAACCCAGCCCGGACCCGGCCCGGAATCTGGGTACGGGCCGGAAAGTTGAATTTTAAAATACACCTGGGCCGGGTCCAGGCCGGGTTTTGTTTTTCACAAAATTTCCGGGCTGGGTCCTGGTTCAGATTCAAAACCCGGATTTTTATTAATTCTGGCCAAAATTATAATTAATTCTGGCCAAGTTGAAAAATTAAAAAAAAAAAGTCAACTTTTATTGTTTAATTTCTTCTATATTATATTATATTGCAAACTTTTCCTAATCATAAATAGTGTTTATCTATATGTATAATGATTTTTAAAATCAAATGCTGCATCAAAATTTTATAATTTAACTGTACCGCAGCTTGATTAGGCTAAAAATTTTCATTTTCGGATTGTTTAAATGTACAAAATTATAAAATACTATTAAGTTTTTTTTTTACGTTTGTTAACTTGTTCATTACCAAAGATCATTTTATTTTAATATTACATAGTTGAGTTTTTAATAATTTTTATATTTATTATAGTTATTTACTTAATAAAGTTTCATTTATTATTCAAGTATAAATAATAAATTATCTTTAAAACATGAAAATTTTGTGTAATAAAGAATATTAAATCACTGTTCCACAAAATTTATACATATAATCTACATTATCGTAGTGTAAAAAACAGATGCTAAAATTTTCCTATTCGGTAATCTGTTGTGCTGTTCAATTTGGTGATACAGTTTTTTTTTATATTTTTTAGAATAATGTAACCCATAAATAGTGTTTCGATCTGGATAGAAACCGTTATCCGGATAAATTAAAAAAATTATCCGGTTTTTATCCAAATAATCTGGTTTGGATAAAAATCCGGATATATCTGGATAGAAACTGAAATCCGGATAAAAATTATACAATTTTTTTTTTGTAAATCAAGAAATTTATAGCATATATTAGATTTAATTCATAGCATAGATTTAATTAAATTCGTGGCATTTTGATTAATTTTGTGGCTTAAATGTGTGGCTTTATTAATTAGTTTTGTGGCACCTATTTAAATAATTTCGTAGAATTTATTTAATTAATTTTGTGGCTTAAATTTATGGCTTTATTTAATTATTTTCGTGGCATTTGCTTAATTAATTTCGTAGTGTTTATTAGTTTAATATCATAGTATTTTCTTAATTAATTTTGTAATTAACTTCATTTATGTCTTTGTTTAATTATTTTCGTGGAATTTGTTTAATTATTTTCGTGGAATTTGTTTAATTATTTTCGTGGAATTTGTTTAATTATTTTCATGGAATTTGTTTAATTATTTTCGTGGAATTTGTTTAATTATTTTCGTGGAATTTGTTTAATTAATTTCGTATTATTAATTTCATGGAATTTATTAGGTAAATTTATTATTTAGACCTATTGATTTATGACAATTATTATTTGTTTATTAAAACTTTTACAAATAAAATCACAGTTAATTCAGTTCTAAGCCATAATAAAGATTAATAAATACTGTACATTCTCTTGTTGAATTTTTCATAATTTCAATTAAAGTTTATTTTATTGAAAGCTAAAATAATTCACAAAATTATGGAAAATAACAATGATCAAGATTACATTATTACCTTAAGTGAAAATGAAGGTTCTAGTGATGAAATTGTTGAAATTACTCCAACACCACTAGCAAAGAAAAAAAGAGGATGTCCTGCAAAATTATCTAAAGCCCTTGGAAAACAAAAAATGACAAATACTACACTAGAATCAATAGATCGAGCACCAAATGATTCAAATCCCTTTAAACAAACTGCTGCAATAATTAAACCACAAACAAAAGTAAGTTGGGTATGGGATTATTTTATTAGAAAACAAAATGATAAAGGAGAAATACGTGCATATTGTCAGTTTTTATTAGATGATGGAGAAAAATGCTCAAAAAATTACAAATATGATGGGTCTACAGGAAATCTCAGTTACCATCTTGTTAAACATGGAATTATACCACTTCTAGAAAGCGGCATTATATCACCAATGCATACTCAATCTGCATCCAATAAAAATGGACAAAAAGAAAAAGAATTATCAACACTACGGTGGATTTTACTTACAACTCAACCATTATCAACCATAACTCAAAAGGCATATATTGAGCATATGTATATTATAGATCCACAATTTACAGTTCCTGGAGAAAAAAAATTAAGAATGATGATTGCTCGCAGTTATGGGTATAATAAAGAAAAATTGAAACTGCTTTTAAAAACTGCTCAATCAATATCTTTAACTACTGATTTGTGGTCTTCTCGTTCAAAACATGGATATTTAGGCTTAACAGCAACTTGGATCAATAAAAATTTTGAAATAATGGATGTTTTGCTTGAAATATCCTATTTTCCAATACCACATACTGCAAAAGCAATTACTGAAGGTATTAAAAATGCTATGCAAAAGTGGGAAATTGAAAATCTTGTTGTATCAATAACAACAGACAATGGAGCAAATGTAGTAGCTGCTATTCGAGATTTAACACCAATTAAAAGACTCTCATGTGCTGCTCATACTTTGCAGCTGGCAATTAGTAAAGGATTAAAAGTTGTAGAAAATTTAGTATCACGTACAAAACAACTAATAAATTTTTTTTCTACTCAAAAACAAATTGAACGATTGATTAAAGTGCAAAAAGAGATTGGTTATGAAGAACCATTACATTTAATACAAGATATATCTACTAGGTAAATATTTTAATTCAATTTAATTATTTAATAAATTTTATCCTAATTTATATAATTATTGTTGTTTAATTACTTAAGGTGGAACTCTTCATATTTGGCATAGGATCGGCTAATTTTTCTTCAATATGCTGTGCTTCAACTTAGTGTAAACTTGTCTTGTTCTCTTATATCTGAAGAAAAAACTGATGGAATTAGATTAAAAAAAATTATGATAAAAGATAATGAATGGGAGTTATTAGATGAATTATGTAACATTTTGGCACCATTTGAGAAAGCTACACGAGATTTTTCTGGAAATACTTATGTTACATTAAGTCAAATGTTTCCTATTATTACAGATCTCACAAATTCTTTAAAACCATCTGATAATTTATATGAAGTATTAGAAGATTCTGATGATAATACTATTAATTCTGATATAGTAGAAGAAGAAAGTTCACAAATTGAAGTAGATTATAGTAATATTTCAGAAGTACAGTCAAAGTTCTCTATAACGAATTTCTGTATTCCGAATTTTACGCCATTGCGAATCACATGAGTGGTACCAATTTTTTATTAAATAAAATAATTAAAATATAACAAATTTTTATAGTAAATCTTACCATTACGTATAACGAAGATGAAGATCCGTACAATTATTAATAAAATGAATCTTTAATTAACGAATTTTTTTTATAACGAATTTTTATAATGACTATACCAAATTTTTTTTAACGAATTTCACATTAAAATGTAAGGGATATAACGAAATTTCCATTAATAGAAGGTTCACGTTATAAATTAAACAATCGTGTGAAATTTTTTTGATCAATCATTTTATTTCAGATGCCTCAAGAAAAAAGACAAAAAATTTCTAAAGGTAAAGAGAAAGCTTCTGATATAAAACGAACCAGAGCCTCTCTTACAGGTGCTCAAAAACAAGAAGTTTGTCTAAAAAAGTTGCAGAAACCAACACCTAAAAATAAAGAACTTGCTAAAGAATATGACGTTTCACAAGGAATGATATCTGATATTTTAAAAAAAAGTGAAAAATGGTTGGCTTTAAAATTGGATTCTTATGAAGCTTCACTTAAAAAACAAGTTAAACCAAGTTTTCCACAAGTTGATGAAGCTTTGGGCTTTTGGGTTGAAAAAGCCATAAATAATAATATTACTATTAGTGGCGAATTATTGGCACAAAAAGCATGTGATTTTGCAACATTACTCGATGTACAAGACTTTAAAGGATCCGATGGATGGGTAGCAGGTTTTAAAAAACGCCACAATCTTGAATCTTATGTAAAACATGGAGAAGCAGCAAGCGCTCCTTCAGAAGAAGATTTGAATGAGATGCGTAAAGATCTTCAAAATATTCTTAAAGAATATTCACCTGATGATATTTTCAATATTGATGAAACTGGACTTTATTGGAAGATGGAGCCAAATCGAACTTTATCAACTGGTCCAGGTAAATTAAATTTTAATTAGTATAAAATTAATATAAAAATCATATAAAAACTAAAATAATACTTATCTTACAATAGTTGTAGGTAAAAAACAATCTAAGGAACGGGTTACTATTGCATTATGTTGCAATGCTTCAGGAACTGAAAAAGTAAAACCAGTTTTTATTGGGAAAAGTCAAAATCCACGCGCCTTAAAAAATATTCCAAAGTCATCACTACCAGTACAATATTATTGGAATAAAACAGCTTATATGCAAGTTAGTATCTGGAACGATTGGTTAAAACTCTTTGATTCACGCCTAAGACTCCAAAATAGACATATAATCTTACTTTATGATGGCGCATCCACTCATAAATTAATTGATGATGTTGAATTTTCCAATATTCGTCTTCATAAATTACCTCCTAATACAACTTCACGCCTCCAGCCATGTGATGCTGGAATCATTCATAGTTTCAAAGTAAGTACAAAAATGTTTTATAATTTACAAAAAAACCCAATTTATTAATAAAATAATAAATGTAGGCCCAATATCGAAAACTATTTTTGCGGAATCGTATTAAAGCATTTGATAATAGTCAAGAAACTGGACAACCCATACCTGAAATTACGATAAAAAAAGCAATTAAATATGTAGCAAAAGCATGGGAATTAGTTCAACCAGTAACTATTACAAATGGTTGGAGAAAAACTGGCATCCTTCCACCAAGTACTGACGATGACATTGATTTTGATTTTGACGAATTTGAAGAAGTTGACCAACTACAAGATCTTATTGGCCAGCTGGCTTCTAAAATATACAGAAGCCCAATGTCTGCTGAAGAATATTTAGAGTACGAAAAGGATGAAACAAATCACCAGATGATGACTGATAAAGAAATTATAGAAATGATAAAAGAGCTGGAAGAACCAAATGTTGAGGGGCCAGAAATTCCAATTATCAGTAACTATGAGGCATTAGCGGCACTCAATCAAATAATTACATATATAGAACAAAAATCTGATAAAATGGAATTTTCAAATGATCATATTCGAACCATAAAAAAATTGCGCAAAGTAATAGAGCGGGAAGAATTCCATTCTAAACAGCAAGTTACTTTGGATTCATATTTTAGTATAAATATATAAATAAAGAATAGCGTGATAGTTTATTATAATGAAGTAATAAAGTTCATGCCGAATTTACCATTTAAAAAATTGATTACTAACTTACTTTCCGAATATATTCAATATACCGAATTTGGATATGATTTTTGGTATTGCTTATCATAGCGAATAAATGTTTAAAATTCGATAACAATTATTACCGAAATTTTCACCATAACGAATCATAACCTCCAGAAATCAAGATTCGTTATAGAGAACTTTGACTGTATTAAAAAATGTAAAAAATAAAATTTATTTAGGTTTGAAACATTATTGGGCAATGCCAGATGAGTTTGGCATTATGGCAGCACTTTTGGATCCAAGGTATAAAGATCTTAATTTTATAACTGATGAAGAAACAAAAGTAAAAATTCATTCAAGTTTACAAATACAATATGATCAATTAAAGAGAGAAATGCAGCAATAAACTAGTACTCCACCATCACCCACAATTTCAACAATTTCAACTACCTCAACAAGTTCAACTCCTAGCATGAAATCTTTACATGAGCATCAAGAAAGATGTCAACAAAAAGTAAAAAAAGTGTTTCAAACAAAAGAAAGTTCTACTTCATCATCAGCAATAGCTGATGAAATTACTACTTATTTTCTTTTACCAGTTGCTAGGAAAAATAAAAACCCATTAGATTGGTGAAAATCAAAACAGGAAAATTTTCCAGTTCTTTCTATTATTGCACGAAAATATTTAGGAATTCCTGCTACTTCTGTAGCTTCTGAATGACTTTTCTCAGATGCAGGAAACCACATTACAGCAAAAAGAAGCTTATTGGATCCTGCTTTATTAGGTAAAATGGTATTTTTAAAACGTAACATGAAAACTATGGATCATATTAATATATTTCCACCAGATTTGGATGTGGAAAATAATGATTATGTGGAAGATGAACACAAATTGGAAGAATTATTAGATGAATGATATTACATTTTTCATTATTTTTTTTATTAAATGTATTGAATTTTATTTTATTAAATAAAGAATTTTATTATAAGAATATTTACACGTTTTTAATTATTAAATTATTCTATCATATACTTTGAAATAAAAATGAAAATTAAAAGAACTATTATTTAAGATATTTAATATTAAAAAATTTTTTTTTTTATATTTTTTATCCGGATACCAGATCTGACCCGGATATTTTTATCCAGATAATTATCTGGATAAAAACCGCGTTTATCCGGATATCCGAAAAAAATAAATTATTCGGGTCCAACCGGTTGGACCCGGTCACAGATCGAAACACTACCCATAAAGTCCCAGCTGAATGATCATCAAAACACTTGCCAGGTATACTCTTTTTTGGTTATGATCTACTAGAAACTTTGCTTGCGAATTTAATTCTTAGTTCTTAGGAATAATGAATCTGAATCTTGAATCTAAGATAGAGTATTTTGCCCACCCTCCCTCCTGACGAACAGGTGTTTATTATATAATAAAAAAAATTTTTTTTTCATTACATGTTTATTACAAGATACAAAAAAAAAAAAAATAAACAAACAAACATTGAATTTCAAATGATCTTCCTTATATAGATTTATTCTATATTTCATAATAATCTTTTTTTCCGCACTAAATAAATTATGTAAATAAACCTGTTATCAAAAAAAAAAAAATTTAAAAAAAATGCCTTTATACATTATAGTATACATCAAATGATCACCTATATAAGGATATATTTGTCAAACATTTCGTAATAATCTTAGCAAATATGTAAACAAACTCTATTAAATAAAAAGAAAAAAATGAAATATTTCATTTTTTTTTTAATTTGAATAAAAAAAAAGGGAAAATGGAATTGGCGACCCTGGTCACCATGGCAACCCTTACTATAATCACAAATTTTATTGGCTGATCAATGTAATTATTTGTTATAGATAATCTTTTTTTTAGGCGTGACATTTTTCTTTTAAATAAAACAAAAACCAGGTATATTTTTTACTGTTTTATTCCATTTCTTTATATTTTTCCTTCTTATTCCCATTTCTAATTTCTTTTTTATTTCTTTTATCTTAGGATTTTTAAGATCTTTTAGTTTCACAGGTATGTTTTTTTTCATTCTTTTTTCTTTATTTTTCTTCATTCATTTCTAATTTATCTCTTTCTTTTAGATTTAAGTTTTCTGATTTTGTGTTAAAGGCATGTTATTTCTTTATACTTTTCGTCTTATTTTTGTGTTAGTTTTTTATATTTCGTTTTTTATACTTTTCTTCTTTTGCTTTAGTTTTCTTCTCATTTCAGTTTCTTTTTTTTTTAGATCTTTAGCCTTTCAGTTTTATGAATAGGATATGCTTCTTTTTTCTTTTTTTTCTTTTTTGTTTGCTTTTTATATTTCATTTTTACTAACTTTATCTATTCTTCTTTATTGGTTTTGGATTTTAGTTTTTTTTTTGTTAACTTTTGTTTTCATCCACTTTCTCTTTCTTCTTATTTATCTGCCTTTGGTTTCCTTCATTTCTTTATTTATTCCCTTCATCTTCATTTTATTTCCTTCATTTTTGTTTTATTTCTTTCACCTTTATTTTTTTCATCTTTGTTTTCTTCTCTTTATTTTTGGTTTTTTCTGAAACATCTTTATTTTTATTCCCTGTTGTCTTTATTTTTGTTCCTCTTCACCTTTTTTCATTCCTCTTCACCTTTTTTTCATTCCTCTTCACCTTTTTTTCATTCCTCTTCACCTTTTTTTCATTCCTCTTCACCTTTTTTTCATTCTCTTCTATCTTTATTTTGTTCTTTTATATATATATATATATATATATATGGAGTAATGTAGGCATATCTCATCTTGATAGTCTGCTTTTATGGCTGATCTTAATATAATCCTTGAATACCAACTATTGGAAATTATATCTAGAATGAATCCTCCCCTATTTTTATAATATCCTCATTGACAAATTATTTATTTAGTCTATTTAACTCAATTAATGACTAAACTCATATTATATATCAACTAATTACTGCTAACAAACATTTATTTATGATTTATATAAAAAGATAATTCTCTTCACAAATATTAAAAAAGAAAAATAATTATATTTCTTCATATTACCATCTTAATTTCATCAATTGTTTAATATCATACAATACATTCATTGTTTATTCATAAAGATTATTTTGTGAAATAAAATCAATCACTAACAAGAATAAATGTCACACATTTTTTTAACCAATTAAAGTTTAACAACCTAATCACGTGATCGTGCTGACAATATCCCTATCGTGAGTACTAGAAAAAGACCTACTGGCTAGTTACATTATCAATATCATATGAATTCTTATCATTTTTTAGTATTTTTTTAATGTTTATTGATTTCTCATAAGAAGGTGACATCTTTGAATTATAACTAATTATTTTAAAAAAATTGTTTAACAAGTATAAAAGTTTTAAAGTGACCTACTTATATAAAATTATTATCTTTCCAAAAAATCTTATTTAAAATAATTTACATCACATTTTAAAAATTCTGGGCAAGTCTGGATTGGGCCAGGTTTTTATATTATAAATCTGGGCCAGGCCAGGCTGGCATAAAATTTGTGTTTAAGTTCCAGGCTGAGTCTGAACTGGCATACAATTTCATATATAAATTCTGGGTGGGGCCAGATTTCAAAATATGGGCAAATGCAGGCCTCTACTTGTGCACTGAATTGTTATCCTATTCCTAATGATTATATAATACAAACAAAATGGGGACGTGGAAAAGAAAACAAGGTAGTTCAATGTATAATTACATATCAAGAAAATAGACCTTTGTATTGCATATAATATGGCAAAAATTTTAATGAACAAGTCTTTTCTAAGTTATCAGCTACTAATACTGCTGATTTGTTGCATAAGGTAGGTGGTAATGATTTAAAAATTAATATATTTAAATAATACCATTAATTTTTATTTTTCTATAGAAATATATAGAAAATCAAACCAAAATCGCAGGAACTTTGCTTTTTGGATTACAACTTAATAAACTAAAGAATACCAAGAAATGAGATCAGTCAAACTATACACAAAGCTTCTGAAGCCTGTTAATAAGATGTTAACTTCTGGATTAACAAAACGAGCAGCAAAGATAGCATCTAAAATGTCAGAATGATTTTCAGAAATTGCCAATGACTTTTATCTTCCAGAAGATGCCCCATTATTAGAATCAATGGAATTTAGCATTAAAGATAAAAAATATGATATTTATTATAGAAAAGAAAATCAAGTTTTAAAACATAAAAAAGAAGCTGCAATTGTAAGAGCAATGGATAAGAGCAGAATTTTACATAATGGCTATAGACATCTTACGGCAATTGAACCAAACTTACTAAGAGAAAAAGCAGTATCTGGACAAAAAGTTTTTATTAATAATTTAATGAAACAAAATATTAATATTAAAATTATTGATATTACAACAACAATAGCAGTAGTAGATCCTGATGAAACACCACATATTATGGATAAAAATATTGTAGAAACAGTTATTAATTCAGTTGGTAAAGTAGGAGTTTGAAGTATCAAAGAAATTTTACTATTTCTTATACCAAATTTAATTAAAAAAAATATTTTAAATCCATCTCATCCTATTATTTCAATTAGAATTTCAGGAGATGGAAGGAATGTTAGCCAAAAGGTTAAACATGTAATGATAACATTTGCAATTCTTGATTATAAAGAAGTTCTGTTTTTTCCTGTCATTATATTCTTATTCTTTATCCTGGTTCTGAAGAATATAATACTTTAGATATAACTACAAGATCACTAAGAGAAGAATTATGGCAACTTAAACACCAAGGACTCATTGTTAGTTAAAGTATATTGGAAATTTGAATTTTACTTTTCTTCAGATTGGAAGTTTTTAATTATTTGTTTAGGATTTAATTCTCCAACCAGTAATTATTTTTGCCCCTGGTGTTTAATTAAAAAGAATCAACATAGTGATTTGGATGCTAATTAGACAATTTCAAAAAATATGAATAAATTGAGAAATAATCATACCCTTTATCCAGGTCATCAAAAGAAATCATTATTTGATATGATTGATTTGGAAAATTATTTAGTTGATGAGTTATATATTATGTTAAGAATTACTGATAGACTTTGGAGTTTAGTAATACATAAAGTTACTGCATTAGGATTTTTTGATATAGCTTATGAAGTTATTATTAAAGAAATACAACGAATTGGTGTTTGCTTTCAATTTTGGCAAGAAAGAGATTCAAATAAATGGGTATATACATCACTTATAGGGCAAGATAAAATTAAAGTATTATGTAATTTTAACTTGAAAACAATTTTAGAACCTACTAGAGCATAAATAATATGAAAATTATGGGATAATTTTAATAATCTTTATAGCGCTTTGAAAAATGAAAATACTGATCTTACGGAATTTCAATCTGCTGCTAAAATATGGCTCAATTATTTTCTTACCCCTTCAGTTGGAAATCCTGAAAATTCTAATTTTATTAAAGGTCTTTATCGACCAGCAGATATAACCCATATATGCATATATTAGTATGGCATATATGAGAATTTATGGAAAAACATAATAAATGGGATATTAAATCCTTTTCCTGTTCTCCGGTTAAAAAGAAGAACCATATACAAGTATCTTTTTTTTCACAAAACCATGAAAGATAGAGGCAAACTTGTTAATTCTAAAACTGCAATAATAGAAATACTTGAAGAAGAAAATAGATCACTTTATGAATTATCTGATAATATTTCTCTTATTTGTGACAAGCGTTAAAAAATTTGAATTATTAATAAAAAAAATTAATAAAATTTCATATTTTATTAATTACTCTAAACAAATCAATATTTACATTTCAAAATAAATCAATTTAAACTTCTAATTTGAGATATATAAAAATTCATGGTAACATGTCCAGCATAACAAAAATTATCATTAATTTCATAATCCTTTTTTTCTTTTCATTCAATAATAACCTCTCCTCTTTTATAACAAGAGTTTTTTTTTTATTTTCTTTACAGGCTGCTCTTTGATTAATAAGTGCAGCTAAAAGATTAGTTTCACAAGTCCCTACCCCACTTTTGCATGATTTATTCAGTTGATCAGTAAAACTATATATGTTATACTTGTAGCCGAAACCTCCTTAGTTTCAGCCCTATGAAAAAAGATCATACAATAATTGTGCAATATTTGTTCAAGTCCATGTGGAAATCATCCAGTTTTTGCAGTTTTTTGTTAAAAATAGCCATTCAGACTTTTATAGCGTATTAAATGTGTGCGATTTTTGTACAATTGAAAATTTAACATACAGAAATCGTTCAATTTATGTACAATAAAAATTTTTATGATATAAAATGTGTGCAATTATTATACAAATTTAAAAATAAACTTAAATTTAGGATACAGAAAGCGTTCAATTTTTATACAATTGTACAATAAACAAAAATGTATAGTAATTATGCAGTTTTAGATGGCATTGTACCAGTCTTAATTATGAGAAGTGAATAAAGATGACAATTTAAAATAAACATGATCTCAAGCGCAATCACATCAGACCATTTTTACAATCTAAAGACAAAAATATTATTATACGAAATTTAAAGATTTTTAATAAAATTTTTGCTTATTATTAAATCTCTAGCTATAATCATCCAATATTTGTGCAATATTTATTCAAGTTCGTACAACTTTTGCAGTTTTTTGGACAAAAATAGCCATGGCGATTTTATAGTGTATTAAAAGTGTGCGAGTTTTATACAATTGAAAATAAAACTTAAATTAAGTATACAGAAAATGTTCAATTTATGTTGTTCACCAACTCAGTCCGTCGAGCAGTGAATTATGAATATCTTCAGGGAGACACTAGCTATGAAGTATTCCAATCAATTCCTTACACGCTAAAAGGCAGTGTATTCGATAATTGAAATGTATCTTTATTAGTTGTAGGTACGTTAACAACTTATACAATAAGGCAATCTTATAACACTTGCAATTACAACTTTATTATAAACAACTTGTCTCAACTTCTTTTATTTTAAGCGAATATTCAAGATATTTATACAAATTGAACTTCATTCTAGTATATAAATAATATAAGATATAAAAGATATAAATATAATAAATAATATATAAGAAATTTAAATAATAAAAGAAATATAAGAAATAAATACTATATATACTATAAATGATATATAAGAAATATATACTAAATATACTAAATATACTTAATATACTTTATATACTACGTTGATCATTTGTGGCGCAGTAATATTAATATTCATCATTATATAAATGCAAATCATTCGTCTAACAACTCTCCTCTCCTAAATTTTGAGCTCCTGCAAAATCCTGATTCAAATAACTTCTTAATACCAAGATTTCTTGACGCTTCATTTTTCTTATATCTTGAACATTCAAATACTTAGTTCGCAGTATTTGAGAGGGATTAGGTTCAAAAAGGTCAAAAGTATATTCTATCATGGTCGAGTAATGCTTTGTTAACTTTCTCTTCATCCTGAACCTTTCCGACGTTGATTCTATCTCTGCGAGTATTTTTCCTAGAAAATAAGCATTTACTAACAATAGAATCCTATTTTTGAGCTGTATCGAGCGCTGTAACTGTATATAGGACTTCAAAAACTTTTCTTCTATATCCATATCTTCTAAATATGGTGGAATCATTGGTCCTATTTTTAAAGGATGAGTTTCTTGAAGATCAATAAGAAATAAAGAAAAATCCATTTTTTTTTTTTTTTTTTTTTTTTTTTTTCGATATTTATACTTTACTATATATATATGTAATAATTAAATCGTCATATTATATCATACTTCATCATTGTCGATCACTAAATTAATATTAACTCAAAATTTGCTCAATATTATGAATTTTGTTGATCGTATCATTACATAATAATGATATATATATTTTTCTATTCACTACACCACACTCCCAACCCGCTAGTAAATGGGGGTCACTCGTGATATACCAAGCTAAGAAGCCCCCGAAGGGAATTCATGCCGAAGCCCGAAATTAGCAAGGCATAGAAGCCGATCATCTTGGCCAGGAATGACCGAGTACATGTGACGAAGATTTGGTGCTATGATCAGCCTTCCCTTATATCCTACTTTTTCAAATTTTCCAAATTATGGGATTGGGAAATATTGGTAATTTCTGATAAAATTCGGTTTGATTTTTGTGGTAATTTCTGGGAAGCTGGGAAGATTCTTCATTTAAATTTTCATCAATGTCGCACCATCTCTAAATCATCTTCATCTTCTTTTCTTCATTAATTTTCAATATGACTCGCACTGACACCAATGTTGCTCGCAGAAAACTTCGCAGTTCACGCGCCTCTCGAGGCCAAAATAATAAAAGAAAACATAATAAACCAAGTAAGACCGTCAGAAGAAGGCATTTTCGAAGAAAAGGTCTTGATAAGCCTCAAAAAAGTGAAGGCTTAGCTCAACAAGCTCTTGGCGTCGCGGCTTCCTTATTTATGGAAAAGGAAGAGTTGGAGAAGAAGGTAGTTCACAAAGAAGATGAGATTGGGCATTTAAAAGAAACAGAAGACCAAAATAGGCTTCTAAGAACTCAAGTACAGTCGTTAACTTTGAATAAGTCTAGGTTAGAGATGAAGATAAGTTCCTTAAGACAGGAACGAGAAGGGTGGCGTCGTAAATTTGTGGCAGAGCAAGAAACAGCAGTTCGAGCTGTAGCGATTGCAAATAGAGTTCAACAATCCCCTTCTACTCCTACTACTTCTATCACTAATCTCGACAATTTTCCTCCTCTTCCTCCTATTGTATAAATAATTTTTCCTTTCCTTCATTTATTTTCTTCTTTTCCTTTGCGTTGTAATTTTTCTTCTTTTCTTTTTAATAAAATTTTCACAAAATTTTTCAAATTATTTTGGGGCAGCTGGTTGAATATTCTTGTGATTCCACTGTGAAACTTGTAGATCATACTTAAATTAAATTGTCATATTTCCACGAGGTGTAAATCTAAATTTTTACTAACTATACTGCAATGATCGGTGCCCAATTTTGTCGATCGTAATACAATTTTAACAAACTTCCATTTACAGGAGTTCGTAAAACTTTTCCTTCCATAGAGCGTAATTTGTAAGCACCATTTTGCCTGATTTCATGAATATAAAAGGGACCTTTCCATTTTGGGTCTAATTTTCCCATCCATTGTTTTTCTTTTGCAGCGTCGTAATATAAGACTTTATCTCCTATTTCAAAATTTAACTCCTTTTTAATTTTCTGATCGTGATAATCTTTTTGCTTGACCTGACTCTCTCGAACCTTTATCTTTGCTTCTTCTCGCACATGAGGAAGATCATCGATTAAAGATAAAAGTCTTTGATTTATATGTTCCAAATTATCAGATAAGTTATCCACAGGGAGTTTAGCTTCTCTTCCATTTACCAAATAAAAGGGCGATATTTTCGTGGTAGAATGTTTGCTTGTCCGATATGCAAACAAGACTGGAGCAATATATCTATCCCACTCGTTGGTCTGGATTACTAACTTTGATAATGATTCACATAAGGTACGATTAAATCGTTCGACCAATCCATTTGTTTGTGGGTGATAGGGAGTAGAAAATACATGTTTAATCCCAAATTTCTCCAAAAGTTTTTCTACCATTTGATTATTGAAATGTGTTCCTCTATCTGACAATAATTTTGCAGGGCATCCATGACGACAAATAATATCTTCATAGATAAATTGTGATGTTTCTTCCGCAGTAGCACGTAATACTGGTCTCGCTTCAGGCCATTTGGTCATATAATCCATAGCAACAATTATATAACGATTTCCATTAGGAGTTATGGGTAATGGTCCAACAAAGTCTATTCCTACTTGATAAAAAGGTCCATGCACGGCAATAGGGTGGAGCAATTGGTTTGCTTTAGATTTTCCTCTTCTTTGACAAGAATCATATGATCTAACATATTCTCTTATGTTTTCATACATTTGAGGCCAATAGTAACGATCCTTAATTTTATTGAACATGGTATCTACTGCAAAATAAGCGGCAGTAGGATCATTATGCATCATATATAATAGTGGTTCCAATTCAAAATTTCTAATGACTTTCAATAATTGTCCATTTTTCCTTTTGTTTTTCTTATAGAGATAATTTAATTTTAATTCAAAATTGTTGCAGAGGTTGATAAATTTCTGTTTTTCTCGAGACGTATTAAAGGTAGGTAATATTTGTTGATGTAAATATTGATATATTTGGTGGTATTGGTTGTGATCCATGATGGGCTGTTAGTCACAATGCTAACACTTTCGCTTTCACCCGTTTGTTTTCTTTTCTTTTGGTGCTGAGTTTAGAAAAGTGGTTGTTGGACGAACACTTTGATATTATTCATGATTATTTTAGTTTCGTAATAATAATTTTCAATTTGAACATCAATAGGTTCGTTCCACCAGGGTTCATTAACCAAATAGTCTGGATTTATATCTGGATGGATACGGGTTTGCCGAATTTCATATTCCTCTTCTTCATCATACTTCCAACCGATTCCTGGAGGAGAATGTTCATCTTGCGACATTTCCATCTCAGTGGTCTCTTTAAGAATTTCTAAATATTGCATCTCTACATCTCCAAAATATTCTTCTGCTAATTCTCTGAAACAAGTTTTGCAAGTAAGTACATCACTACGACAGTACTATTGATCATATGGAGGTGGATAAGAAAATAACATCCAATTTTCTCTTTTTGAGTTTAAAAGCGTTCCACAATTCTCGCAATGGTTTCGATAGTTAGGACGATCATTATCTAGGATTCCTAGATCTTTGGTGAGTTCAACATTTCTTTGACTATAGCACGTTCTATTTCCATATCGCATTTACTCCAAATATAAGTCTTTGCTCGATTGATGATTTCTTCTTCCTTTTGTAGTTGCGCTTGAATTTTCTGACTCTTAGCGCATCTTTTCTTTTCAATTCTTTGTTGACACTCAAAGCAAATTCTATGAGTATGATGTCCATCATTAATAAAGCATGCATCTCCTCCTTTCTTTTCTACAATTACCACAGGAGAAGCCCAAGGACTAGATGATTTTCTAATAATGCCTTGTGTTTTCATTTTCACAATCTCATTCTTTAAAAATTCCCTTTTTACTGGATTCATTCTATAGGGAGGTTGAGCAACAGGAGCAGCGTCTCCGGTCAAGATCTTATGTCGAATGACATGAGTTTTTCCTATTCTGGTTTGACTTTTTGCACAGATGTCTTCATATTCTTTCATAAGGGACTGAAAGAGTGTTTGTAGATGATGATCCAACGGTCCTAGATTGGATTTTACCACTGCTGAAGAATTATTCTCTTCCTGTACTTCTGCAAGGAATACAGCAGGATTTCCTTCATTTTTATTATCAGACGTCTCTTCTTCCTCAGAGTAATCTGGCGAGTGCATTTCCATCCAGGGATTATATTCTAAGTCATCTGAATCTGAGTCCCAGGTATCTGAATAATATAAAGGAGCTTCAACTAACTCCTCATTTTCATATTCTTCATCGTCTTCTTCTTCTTCTTCTAGGGATTCAGTATTAATAAGAGCTTTAGTTACCGTAAAAATTAAAGGTACATTTACGGTTCTTCCTTTATAATGGACTGACAATTTTTCTGCCCTCCAATTAACGATTGCATTAACTCTTCTAAGCCAATCATTTCCTAGAATAAGAACATCATCTTGGGAATCCAAAACATGCACTGGTGTTTGTACTATAATATGGCTGAGATGGATTGGTAATGCGGCAATCATTCCTAATGCACGAACTCTGGTTCCATTAGCAGTAACAATCACCATATTAGAGGATTGATCGATTTGATAGCCAAGTTGTTTCATCAATGATTTGGTAATTATACTTGTTGCAACCCCACTATCAATCACGGCAGAGATGGGTTCTTTTCCTACGTACAATTCACATCGCGCAGCAGTAGTTTGATCAAGATCAGGGGAATCATTTCTTTCAATAAAATTAGTTTCTTTTTCCCTGGTTCTTCTAACAGCTCAGATTAGTCCCAAACGATACTTAGGGATCTCATGCGCAGCTTGTCCTACTGACAATCCACAGGGCAAATCTCTCAAGTAATTTGCAACGTTAAATTCAGTAAGTTGCTCAATTGGAGCTGGCAACATTTTTCTTCTAACCTTTTTACTTTTTAAAGGCTCAGCATCTTGCATTTCTACATCTGGGACAAGTCTAGTTTGTTCTTCTTTTTGAGATTCAGAGCGAGGCATAGCTCTTCTTTTTACTTCTCGAACTTCTCTTTGGTAGGGTTCTTTTCTCTTAAAAGCGTAAATTTCAGTTTCAAATTCATCATCATATTCTTCATACTCATCAGTTTCATAACACTCTTCTTCATAGTCCATAAAGTTAACAGGTCGTTGATTATTTCTATTAGATTGAAATTGAACTTGGTTGGGACGTCTGTTTCCTGGAGCGGTACATTCCCTAGCATAATGTCCTAGTTTCCCACACTTGAAACAAGTCACTTCTCTTTTGTTTCTTGGTCTATTAACATTTTCTGGGCAAGGAGTACGATTATTTGATTGATTAAACTGAGGAGTTCTGGTAACAGATGCGGACAAATTTGCGTAGTTGATAGATAACTGTTGCATTTGCTTTGTGAGAGCATCAAGTTCATTTTTAAGACTATTTTCTACTTGGTTAACTGGAGCTGGAACAGGTGCTGGTGCAACAACACTTTGCGAGGTAGAGGGAATTGGAGCTTCTTTCTTTGGCATTACATTTAATAGGGTATATTTTACACCTGATTCTACTAATTTAGCTCATTCAATAGCAGCAGCTAAGGTGGTTGGAGAAGCCAATACTACTTGACTAACATAGATTGGAGACAATCCATTGATAAAGTAGTTGACTTGATGTTGATCTGCTAGAACATTTCCTGTAGTTGCTCTATTTAAGAGTTTTCTAAAGTGTCGAGAGTAATCCTCAATTGATTCTCCTTCCTTCTGTTTTACTCCTTGTAATTCCCTTGCCCATTGATTCTTTCGGGCTGGTGTAGCAAAGTAAGCAATAAGTCTTTCTTTAAAGGAGTTGGCAGAGTTTCCTTCCCATTGAGTTATATTTGTCTTATCATTTTGATACCAATCATAGGCAGCTTCCTTCAAATGTCCTGCAGCCAAAGCTACTCTTCTAGCATCTGCCCATCCATTAGTTGTATGGGCTTGAATAAAAATTTCAATCCATTCGTTAGGATCTTCTGTGTCATTTCCATAAAATGGTGGTACTTCTACTATTTTAGTAGCATGATTAGTAGTAGCTGTTCGTAAAGCGGTAAGTGCAGCATTTGTTGCTTGAGCTTCATTATGCACATTTGTAAGGGCAGTTTTCCAATCAACACCTCCTGCTCCAAAAACTCCATCCAAGAGCGCCTTCATTTGATCGTTTGTGATAGCCATGTTAAGATTTGGACTTGGTTGAGTATTATGGAAGATCTGATGTGCGGTAGCTATTTGTTCTGCAGTTGGAAGACTTTGAAAACCGTTGGTAAGCTCAAATAATTTATGCAAATAAAAAGATAGTTCTAAAAATGGTATAGTGATTTCTTGGTATCTTATACTTTTTACAATACTTGTAGTTGTATTTACAATAATATCTAATTCAGTAGCAGTATAAAATTCTTCTGTCAATATTTTAAATACAGCAATTGTAGCGCCTGTATACTGTTCTGCAGTATGATGCACTGAAATCCAAAGCCAAAATAGATGAAATCCGTTTGGTATGTTATCAACTGGTATTCTATCAACAGGATAACACAAGTTACAATAATTTTCTTGTTTTTTAATAGTTATTCCTTGACGATGTTTCTTTAAATGTGCTTTCTTTTGATTCTTAGTTAAGTTGTAATACGGCATACATTTACTATTATTCAAATTAACCTGGCAGGAATCACCAATTGTTCACCAACTCAGTCCGTCGAGCAGTGAATTATGAATATCTTCAGGGAGACACTAGCTATGAAGTATTCCAATCAATTCCTTACATGCTAAAAGGCAGTGTATTTGATAATTGAAATGTATCTTTATTAGTTGTAGGTACGTTAACAACTTATACAATAAGGCAATCTTATAACACTTGCAATTACAACTTTATTATAAACAACTTGTCTCAACTTCTTTTATTTTAAGCGAATATTCAAGATATTTATACAAATTGAACTTCATTCTAGTATATAAATAATATAAGATATAAAAGATATAAATATAATAAATAATATATAAGAAATTTAAATAATAAAAGAAATATAAGAAATAAATACTATATATACTATAAATGATATATAAGAAATATATACTAAATATACTAAATATACTTAATATACTTTATATACTATGTTGATCATTTGTGGCGCAGTAATATTAATATTCATCATTATGTAAATGCAAATTATTCGTCTAACAATGTGCAATAAAAAAGTTTAGGATATAAAAATTGTGCGATTATTGTACAATTTGAAAATATGCGTTCAAATTTTAGTGGTATGTAAGGATGGTGCCGCAAATAAGCAATTGCGGAATAATTGCGATTTACGGTATTGCGGAACATTGCAGATTTTTAAACCTAAATATCCGCAATTCCGCAATCCGCAATTGTCCGCAATTCCGCAAATATTCCGCAATTCCGCAAAGTACCGCAATTCAATTGCGGAATAATTGCGGAATTGCGGCACATTTGCGGAATTGCGATACATTTGCGGAATTGCAATTTCGCTAAAGCAATCCAAAAAAACGTTGCGAAATGTTTTTTTTAATTAAAATATACTTTGAAAAAACGTTTCGCAACGTTTTTTCTTTAAATTAATTAAAAAAACGTTGCGAAACGTTTTTTTTAATTAAATATACTTTGAAAAAATGTTTCGCAACGTTTTTTCTTTAAATTAATTAAAAAACGTTGCGAAACGTTTTTTTTTAATTAAATATACTTTGAAAAAACGTTTTGCAACGTTTTTTCTTTAAATTAATTAAAAAAACGTTGCGAAATGCTTTTTATTAATTAAAATACTTTGAAAAAACGTTTCGCAACGTTTTTTCTTTAAATTAATTAAAAAAACGTTGCGAAACATTTTTTTTATTAAATCGGTTCGGTAAACTGCCAAAACCGATCAGGTGAATTGCGGAATTGCGGTTCACTAACCGCAATTCAACTCCAAAATCCGCAATATTGCGGATTTGATAAATCAATTGCGGCACCATCCTTAGTGGTATGATGGTGATCCAGTATATGCTATTATACTTTAATTGTGAATTGCGAATGTATTTATTCCTAAAAAGTAATAATACATGTGCTGTTTACCCATTTATTATTTGTGGCCACAAACTATTTAAAGTGATGAATCATCTAAACTTCTTTCCCAGAATTTATTAAGCATTTTACAACTGCAACATAAATTTCTTTACCTATATTCAAAGACACCTTCCAATAACTATGCTATTATAGTATTTTAGTCGAGGTTTAAGAAAATTGGTATGTTTCAACCTCACTAACCTTTCTCTAGCTATATGCAGTTTATTGTAGGTATGAAGGTATCATCAAGCTTCCAATACTACATTCTTTTCACTTATATTGAGTGTCATATGTAATTTAATAAGGATATTTTATAAGGTTTAGTTAATATTAGTAGTAACTCAACGTATTTATTTTAAATTATAATAAAATTCGAGTAGGCAGCACACCCCCAGATACTGTCCTGATATACGTGTGACAAACATATTCAGAAAGGTTCCCAACTATATTTCCGAACCCTTCTAGCTATAAGAATCCACTATAATATTTAAAACTCTAGCCCAAATTTAGGCTCTTCCCGCTATCAATATATTTAGTATCCAATTTGGTATTAAATTACCCCACCAGATACCAAGAATAAAACAATCTTTATAGCCTTTCTAGCCCGATTTTAATCCCAAATAATATAACGAAAAAAGTATGCCATATTGCTTGCCCCTTAGGAGAACTCTGAACACCGAGGACCAAAGTGTCCGAGCGTGTTTAGGATTCGACCTGTCAAGCATAATTTGCATACCATATTTTTATGTTATCCTAGAATTAATTATAAAGCTAATTCATTGATAAAATCAAAGGGTCACAAAGTCTAACCTCTGGGTACCCAAAAATTTTTTCGTATGATTTAGTGAAGCTAAGTCATACGAAAAATTTTATAAGTCATACAAAAAAAATTAAGTCATACGAAAAAATGGATAACAGGAAAGAGTTCTAAATATTATTCTACTTTATTCTAGCATACAAATAATTTCACAATACGCAGAAAACCATTCTAGACCCATTTTATTAAGAAAATCATAAGGTCAAATAAGTCATATGAAAAAAATTACACCTATAAGTCTCACCTCTAAATCATATGAAAAATTGCTAACTATTCTAAGTACACCGAGCCTTATCCCAAAGCCTGTTAACATATTGAATCACATAGTATCCTTTAACATGCAATGGACACAGTCCTGAAGTAGAACTAGTAGGCTTACTACATTCACTATAAGGGATGCGTAGCTTAGCCTTCCAATGTAAATGGCATCCTTCTGGTCACATGCAAGGGACTCCATGGGTCTTGCCAGTATTAAGTAAGTATGGACAGAAATATTCTCTGATCAGTTTCACTATATAGGGAATAATTAATTAAAGAGAAAAATCTGTAAGGGTAATATATAAAAAACTTTATACACAATGAGTACACAAATTCAATTACCCAAAGTTAAGCCTACCTCCCAGCAGGTTGAGCAGGCATTAATAAACGTCATTAAGGCAGGAATCTATTATAGAAAGCCAAAGGATGGCAAATTCATGCAAAGCTATAAAGAAAGAGTCAAGAAATTGCGTCAGGCAGAAGACCCTGATGAATTTATCCTAGAAAATGCAAAAAGATTATTCCCAACTAAGGATAAGTATCATCAAATCATGGATGACTACAAATATTGGTATGGAAAAGATCCAAAAATTCTCAATGCTGTTATAGATCTATATAAGTTATATTATAAATTAGCTAAGGATTATTTCAATACAGAAGAACAGGTTAATGAAGAAACTGAAGACTTCTTGTCATCAATTTGATAAGACCTACTGGGAAGGCAATTCTGTATCATAAGAAATAATCATCAATTCTTCTCAAATAAAAGATCTTTCAGGACGTTTGAGTATATAATCATCATTATCAATTAACCCAAAGGAGACTTCTTCCAGCCAGTACAAGACCGGCTGAATTTTTGTACCATAGATTGACGGATATAATAAATATGAGGTGACCAATTCAAATCACCAGCATGGCGTCTCCCACCCTCCAAATCATTAGGATATAGTAAATATCAAACAAGAACATCACCAGAAAGCTTCTCTTCATCAAAACCTATTAGACCATCACGAGAATAAGTAGGCTTAGCAAAGACCTCTTCTTTTTCAATAGCCTCAACTGGAGAAATACCTATCTGACGTGTGATAGAATTATTAATGTTCTCAACAACTAAAGGCAAATTTTTCACCTAAGCTCTAGTACGATCATTTAAATGCAAAGATAAGAGATCAGAAGCATCCTGAAAAGGAAATAGTTTTTCAACCAAGGTACGATTATATCTTTCAATAAAACCCATAGTATGCTTAGATTTAGCCTTCTGAATTTTTACATTATGTTCCATCATAAGTACCTCACATTTTCCCTTAAATTCAGAACCCCCTATCAGTGATTAATAATTTCGGCCATACAAGAGGACACTCAGGATCATCATATTTCTCTTTAAGAGCTCTAGCAATAGTCTTTGAAGTTAAGATTCCCTGCCTATCCTTGACACTATATGCACCAATAGGGATGGATACTTTATATCTCGAAGTCACGTCCACAATATTGAGGTAAAAAAGATATGTAATTCGTCTTACTTTATCATAAGGCATGTAAAGAATATCTGCCTGGTGGACTTCATTGGGAGTAGTAATAAAGGTAAAACTTGCACAAGGAATATATTTAGGACGAGGCTTATGTATTTGGTGTATAGCTTGTCTTTCAAGCCAATTCCCCCACTTCGTCTAAACTAAAATCATATCTAGCTTTAAGAGAAGCTTCATGCAATTTTTTAGCATTTTGATGATAACCAATAGGCTGATAATAAATCTTTTTCAAAGCAATAGAAATATCAAGATTTCGAGCCTCACCAGAATCTATAGAAATAATAGGTAACAATGGGAGTTGAACAGGCATATATTGATTTATTAGATAGCAATTTAGAATTGCGGATAAAGTTGACAAAAGAGGAAACTACTACCATTAGAAATAAGAAAAAGATTCGTAAGCTCACAAATGATCTAGAGCAATGTGAGCTATATATAAAATATCTTGAGAAAAATCTCATCTCGTGAGGATGAGATAGATAGATTAAAAGCAGAATATCAATCTACCTTACTTAATCTCAAAAAATGTTAGGATCATTTAGAGCTAAAGGAAGAGGCATTAATCACTCAAGATAACCAAATCATTCTGCTAGAAGAAACAGTAGAAAAGCGCAAAAGCCAAATTCTCAAGATATCACATTTTCAAAATACTAGTAATAAACATTTTGAAGAAGAACAAGAAAATATGGCCATACCTGATATTTTAATAAATATCGCTACAGCACTAGATCGGGTGAAAGCATATATTGATGGGGATACATCATTTAACCCCAAAAATACACTAAATGGAATATGAATCTCATTAACAATAGCTCGTGGACTTATGCAAAGAAATGCTCAAGATACTATTAATATACAAGGTTTATACCGTACAGCTAATGAGCGAATCGATGCCCTTAGGAATAAATTAACAAATACTAGAAATTATTGTCTTCAAAGAGCTCGATTATTAACTTTAGCATATAATAATGAGGTAAATAAGCGTTGACATTGGTGGCAAATAGCTCAGGATAGGCAAACTAATGGTCAAAGAATAGCCTTAAGAAAGCAAAACTGAATAAATGTATTAGTAGAAGAAAAAACCATCCTTCAGCTAATGAATCAGAGACGCAAAGCTGAGGCTGACTTAGCAGAATTCAATCGGGCATTTGTATTTAATAGATACCAAAAATGGAAGGGTAGGGAATTAAATTCACGATAAATTATATTGAAATTACAAAACAATCCACCAGGAAACATGGCTACAATACAAGATGTCATGCATACATTAGCACCATTACTTGCACAATTACCCAATTATGATGGACAGGAACCACCAGACGTATATTATCAAAAGCTTAGAAATATAAATGAGATGGCACGTCCTTTAGCTGTTGCTGCCTTTAATGCCACTGCAAGATGTCAAGTTATGATAAATAAGATGATAGGTAGGTTTGCACCTGTTCCTGCCAATGATCCTTATGCAGCAGGTAATCCAGCTATTAATACTAAACCTCTTTTTCTAAATTGGTTGCGTGAAAAATATAGAGAAGTTATGGTAGGGACTAACCGAAGTGCTATATTTGCTCTTGTTAATGAAAAGTTTTTAGAGACAGTTACTCCAGATAGTTATGAAAACGAATCAAACCACTAGTACAAGTAATGCCAGATGCTGATACCTTACCTTATCTATTTAATCAATTGCCTTCTGATTTAGAAATGAGATTTAGAATTGCTAATCCTGCTACAGTCATTGCATTTTTTACAGATTTGCGTAATATATGGCATGAAAGTGCAGGCAAAAGAATACAAGCTCATACAATAGCTCCAGTTAATTATACAGCTCAACCATAAAAAGATGATTTTAAAATTCGTCTAGCAAGAGATTTGGCTTATACAGGAATAGGAACAGATGATGCAACATTAGAAAATTTTATTTATGAAGAACTTAAAAAGAGATTAGGAGGTCAAACAGCTCATGTTAGAAAGAGCTCCTTTACACCCAAAAGTACATATGCCACGAAGAAAGTTGTTAGAAAAGTGATACAAAAAGCTAAGCAAATCAGGAATTGCTCAGCATGTGGAAAGGCTGGTCATACAAAGGTTAATTGCCCCAAAGGCAAGCAGACTAAGAAGGTTAATCATGTATACCAGGATGAAGTAGAAGATCCTGAAGACTCTGAAAAAGAATACATAGAAGAATATATAGAGGAAGTCTCGTGCTAGCAAAGCGCCTATCGGCAGAGCATCAGGCAACATAATCATGGCTACGGAACAAGTTTACCAGATAGTTTTAAAATCTATAATATCATCAATAGACCCATATTGTCCTAAAGAGATTCTTGTAGAAATTTCGAAATTTATTAATATAATATATCCCAAATTAAAAGACCCAAGCCTGGATAGTGTTATGGAAAATGATACCGTTAAAAGAAGGGAACTAGCATAGAAGAATGTTACAAGCAAAGTTCAAGATGTCTTGTTTCCGCTAATACAGGCCACAAATGCCGAACAGACTTTACAAGTCCTAAACAATAAAGAATCTGTCCAGAACGCTTCCAACCCAAATGAAGATATAGTTATAGCAGATTTTACTAAAGTAAAGGAAATTAATACTTCATCCTCTAGTCATGTTTTGCCAGAGAACATGCGAAGCACCTTAACGGCCCGGCTAGAGCATGCTATTAAGGCTTATGCATCAGCTCAAAAAAAAATAGCCAAATATATTGGCCAAAGCCTTTGGAGATAAATTTTCTTCAAATAAAGGATGCCGATAATGTTGCAACCATCTCCTGTAGGGTAGAAGATGTGACTATACCCTATGCAATGATTCATAGTGGATCAGACTCATCAATAGTCTCAGAAAATGTTGCAAAGCATTTGGGTCTAAAAATAGATAAGAAAAAGATTCATAGACTTAATGGAGTTGCAAGTAAGTCCCATTCTCTTAGTACAGTTAATAGTGTTCCTGTAACTATTGAGGATGGAGAAAATAGAGACACCATTATAGATGAATTCTCTGTCGTTCCTACAGAATATGATGATAATGGAAAAGAACTATCCCTATTTATTCTTTTAACTCAATAGCAGTATCATGCATGATGGGAACCCTTAGTAAAGGGGGAATTCAAGGCAACTCAAAATGGGAAGACTATTACCATCCCCCTATCTGTTCACAAATCTCAGCGTAATGTTTTTACTGTAGGAAAAGAGCCAGAACCTGTAAAAAAAAACTAGCTGATCGAACTTGTCAGTATTGTGGAAAGGAATTCAGATATCCTTATTTATTTTTACATCATAAATTAATTAAGTGTTGGACTAATGGTGAGTCTACATTGGGCCAAAGTCGAGTCAATGAAAAGTCTACATTGGGTCAAAGTTGGGTCAACAAAGAGTCAGATTTGGTCAACAAAGAGTCAGGTCAAGTCAACAAAGAATCTAAAGTGAAACTGGAATGAACTTGGATGGGATCAGACACGCACTCAAAAAGTATATTTTTTTCAGATATTTAGATTATTCTTTGCATTTTCCCATTTTTTAGTCCAAAATTCAGTATCATAGTGAATATTATACACTATAATAAAATCATATTCATTTTTATTCCTCTTTAGTTCCCTGCCAGTTCCTTGATAGTTCTAGGAATGTTCCAGGAATGTTCCAGGAACTATAGAAGGATTAGTTTGCAGATTTCTCATAATTTTATTTATTTGATAAGCACATTTATGATTATACATAAATTAAAAAAAAAGAGAAAGGCCCGATATGGGCAAACTTTATTATTATATATATACAGATCTCTTAAGGGCTATTTACATATCAAATTTATTTCAGAGAATGTGAACCGAGTTCACAATGTCACGTGCGTGGCGCAGTAAATAATATTATTTCGCAAACTTAATCAAGATATGGTCGATATCATCCTGGCTTAATTTTGCTATAGTTGATACTGAGAAAAATTTAATCCTTTGAATCATATGCTCGCCTATTTCACTAAAAAGATTATAAATCTTTAGAGCCCATTTTTTTTTCTTTCTAAGTGCGTCATCACTAACATTGGGGAGTTGTTCCCAAACTTTTTTATTAATATATTAAACAAAAATAAATACAGATGTTTGGGACTTTGCCCGTGATACATGACGTCTAGGCCTATCGCACTACAACAGATGAACAATGATATGGTAATGCTCTAATCGATATTGTGTATTAAAAAAAGAGGAAACCAAGTCCTGCGGTTGCATACGCATCTCATCAGAAGTTTGAAAAAGTTTTAAGCGAACACTATTAAATGGTGCCCGCAATGTGCTTTGAATTGTGACTTCAAGTACGCTAACTGTTTGATTCTTATCAATTGTAACGACTGGCATAACTTCGACGAGTTAAAGACCATGAAGTGGACCAATAGGAACAATAATACAGTTAAGAGTGATTTAGTTTGTGCTTTCCTAAATATAAGGTTTATAGTGAGGAAAAGCTTTGCTCGCATAAAAGCACGACTTTTAACATATACGCACCATAATTTTATGCAGAAAGGTTGATTCAACTTCTACCTGTATTTTCGCACTTTATATTTGTTTCTGGACTTGCAGAATAATAAAAAGCCAGCAGGTATATGATTAACATTATCGTCTGATGCCAAGAGTTCTATAAAAGCACATGTAAATGAAATCCTCATACCTTTTCACATGGAGATCTACTTTGCAAGACATATAGTTGGCTTTACGCCTGACGATCTTGAAATTGTGACTCCTTCAGCCTTCCATAACATATAGTTTTGACATTATTATTTACTTATATGATAGGCCCTGTGTTGCAACTAGTCCTTCTTTCACATTTTTTCTCATGTTTGTTTGGGGAAAAAATAAAAATAGTAATTTCTTTCACTTGATATGTGAGAAATTTCCCTGTCGCACAGATCTGCTTGTGTGATCATTTATTTTGTTGCACAATTTGGCCAAAGGCATAGTGCATGGCTCAGCAATTCTTCTGAGATGATGATCATTTCTCCAGACTAGCATTAATCGATCTGCTTGGGGAAATTGGGATCAGAATTATCAAACATTTTACTCATATCGCTTTTAAACAATTTTATTGGTCAGTCTATTAGGATCATGCTGATTTTGATGGACCGATATTTTTTGTTGATAGCTAAATAATTGATATTTCTAAATATTAATGGCTAAATATCAGATATATTGGCAATTGCATATATATTTTAATAGATTTTCAAAATTTAATTACACTTTTATAAACTATTAGTATAATAGTAGCATGATCTTGTCTGACTGACACAATAACTATTATTTACAAGGTTTTCTAGTCCCTCCAAATTTTTCTCAAATACCTTAGTTAGCTCCTCCAGATCACTAGGTAAATTATTGGATAAATCTTTTTTACTTGGTCCCTCTGGGATTCTTTTGGCTTGGCGCTCGCTTTCCATTCTTACCTTTGGTACTGCGGTAGTTTAATTAATGGGAAGAAAAAATAAAATTATGCAATATTTAGTTGTTCACTGCTCCAAACTGGTTTGGGTTCTTAGATATTTGTACAGTTTGGGATAATCAAATACACTAACAATCCAGTCTTCCTTTATATTCTTAACAGTGATAAAGCCAGTTGTTTTATCATATATGTGCTCATATTTGGCCAGATTACATAATGGCAAATACTGCGTGGGATTATTAGTAAACTTACCTGCGGTCTTGCGTCTATTATTCCTCAATTTCTTACTCATTATTAGATAATTTAGCTGATTCAATTATTTCTACAAGCTCAGGTTGGATTCCTTCTAGGTTTCACCTTCTTATTGACAGATTTTTTATTCTCATTGTGAATCTTTCTTTTTATGATGATAGGTGGCATATTATCTGAATCAGATTCCCTGGGTTCCTCTATTATATAAGCTTCTTCAGCTAAACTTGACTCAGATGAATCTGTTAGTTCTTTGCCAGCCTCTAGGCCAGTTTGCTTTTCTATGTAAGTTCCTATTCAATCTACAGTTTGTTCTAACTTTTTAACCCTCTTTCTAAGCTCGGTTGAATCAGATTTGGATGACTCTGCCTCAGAATCAGAATTATCTGGACCCTTGCAAAATGGCACAAAATTGCCATAGATTTTTATTCCTTCTTTCTGTATATCAATTTTTGCATTACGAAGGTATAGCCATGGTAATCCTAATACAAGATCAGCACATGGCTTTTTGATAACCTCAAAATCATTAAAAATATTGTCACTACCAGATACTAGTCTATCTTTCCCTTATATCGGAGGGATAAATATAGACAATCTATAGTACCCAATAAGTTTATCACCTTTTTATTCTTATAATAATTACCATATTTTCTTCCAAGCCTATCGGATAAGCTGTTGCTAATTTTATTTGCTCTGGATAATGTATCAATTAATGCCTTGACTGTGTAGTGCTTATGTCCTGTTTTCATTGCTTCCCATCGCTCTTCTTGATGTAGTAGGTCATCAGAAAAAGGCCATATTTTACATTTTATGTATGCCATTTTGAGTGTTATGTTTATAACTGAATATTATTACGTCAGAAAAATAATATAATATAATAATGTATGTGATCTGACTACACATCACTATCTAGCTTATTGCTGACAGCTAGATATATGGGATACACATTCATTTTGATATTTCTCTGGAAGCTTGACCTTCATAGCTCTTTTTTTAGCCTCCTCATGGGAGACACCATATTTGACCATATTCTTATATACCATATTGTGCCAATGGAAATATGGTAAAGGGGTAATCCCATCAGATAGGATCCAGTTCTTAGTATTTATGGAACCGAGTGCCTTTTCCTCAGACTCGACCAGAGATAATATGTGGTCCTTTGATTGGAAACCAACATTCTTGGCATGGAATACTTCCTTACCAAAGAGACAGTCTCGATAGACTAGAATCATGGGGTCTGCATCAACTCGCATAGCTTCTTGCTCTGATAGTGAAGACTTATCTATTGGATCATCTAGAAGGGACCCTTCTAAGCTTGGCATATATGTGTCTGTTGCCATTTCTTCCATACCCTTCTTACTAACCCCCTTATGCTTAGACCTTGTAGACTTATTGGCTAAAACATAATAGTAAGACTTGGCTCGAATGTGAAAAGATTCTGTGATCACATTACCTGGAGTCTTATCCTAAAAAGCCCAATAGTCTTAGTGTCATTGAGATCGAAGAGATCTGGATGCTCAGCCATATCTTTATAGATATCTTCAGTCTCGACTTGGAATATAAAAGAATCTGTATCCATATAACCAAGCTGGGCATTATTACCATATCTTTCCTTTACATATTCATACTAGAATCAATACATATGGAGCTTGCTAAGACCCAAAACAGATGCCCCAACAATGATAGGTTTATTGAGAGTCACATTAGCCTTTCCCATATGCGCACCTACTAGCGTATCTCCAATTGAACGTTCATACTTAAATCTTGGGCTACTGTCTTTCTTCCAAAATGCCTTTTCATCCTGCTCATCATTCAACTTCATAAGCTTGACGTCCTGGTATTTGCAAACATTCTCCATAGTCTTGCCATATTCTGAGTTATTCATAAGCTTGAAGAAGTCTTTTTTAAAGGCATTCTTAGCTCCTTGACATTTCTCAGTATTAAATGCAATATATGGGGCGAGCCAGTTAGTCTGATCGAAGGAAAGGATCTCTGAAACTTCGTCTATGACTATGCCTAATTTTACATAGTATTGGAGCTCTAGGTAATGGATGACATAATCCTTTCTCGGACCAAGATGGGGACTAACTTTTCCATCTTAGAGAAGCGTCCTCCATCCAAGTTATTTACAAGCTCCTCATTATATGGACTAAGCCAATCCTTTTCTACTGCGATATTCTCTATGGCTGGAGGTAAGTCTCTTAAATAATCATGGGTCTTAAGAGAAAAGTGAGACTTAATATTTAAGAAATATCAGCATGGGGCATTTGCCTTAGTCTTAAGAATTTTTTGAGATATTTCTTTTGCATAGTAGGGTTTTTTAGAAGGTATTTCTGACTAGCTTCCCATTGATAATTTCCAATAGGTAAGAACTGGCTCATAGCCCAGCCATAAAGATTATTTGCATCTACATATGATATCCATGATGTGAGTTTGGATGGGTTGAATGCCTAACCCATCTTGGGATTATTGGCTTTGAAATATCGCTTACAAGCCTTAAATATACCATCCCTCTTGGCCTTCTCGATAAAGTCATGCATCAACATATCTGTAAATAACTCAATCTTAACTCCAGTCTTTTTAAGCATAGCGTCCCAGGATAAGGATGGAGCAGAGACATAGTGGCTAGGATTGAGTTCATAATATTTTATGCATGTCTTTCTGAATTGGGTCCAGACATCAGCTAAAGAGAGTACATCAATTTTAAGATATAGATCGTGGTACTCATCTAGATTCTTACATCTGAATATCTTCCATACTTTCTGGGCATGTTGATAGTCCCCCTGTAAGATCTTTCCTTTTAGGGTTGAAGTAAATTCATGGATTGGTGGGAGCTTGGTCTCTAAGAACCTATCATGAGAATTGATATAATCATAGAAGTATATCCCCTTGTGAAATGCTAGAGAAATTTGCTCATCTGAATAGCCTTGACTCTTAAAATACTGGCTTGTGATTGGATGCTTGCCACCCAAGTTTTTTGTAAGATTAGCCAAGCTATTATCCATGAACTGCTGGCTGTCAATATATTTGAGCTGACCTACCTTCATGGACTTATATCGCTCAAATGTCTCAGCTATTACCTTAATCTGATGCGCATTGACTGAACGTCCAACAGATTCACAGACTAAGTGAGAGTCATAGCCCCTAAAGTTATGAAAGACTACTGGGATTGGGGTCTTTCATGGCTCGATTTGGAGTTTAAGATTGCAATCTCTATGTGCAGACCCTCGAAACTTACCTGTTATGTGACAGTGGTCCCAGACCTTATTAGCTTTAGCTTTTTCACTAGCAATTGCCTTGGTTGCTTTTTCAATAGTTGTTTGGATACCACTATATTCAGCCAACTTTTTATTGAATTTTTCTAGCTTCTCATTAAGACTAACTATTTTGCTTTCTAGGCACTCAATTTCCTCTGTATCTATAGCGAACTTACCTTTACAGATTCAACAGGTATCAGCTTCAGCAAATTTCTTTTTATCTTCTTCAGTTACTTTTCGCTCACATTTAACAGCTAAAACATTATTTATTTCTATTAACTCCTGATCTAATTGTTGAACAAATTCTTGGGTAGCATTATTTCCTTGATATAGGAAAGGGCCCCATACATCCCCAGTATCAATCCAGTGGACTAGGTAGCAGAAACTATTAGCATATTGCTCTGATATTATGCGGGTTTTTCCTCTATTTATTAGGCCAGGTTTTTTGTTTTCAGCCTCAAAATCGGCTATAATAACACATGGAGCATTAATCATCCGGCCATAGTTCTTGAACTGCTTGAAATCATTGACCCCTTTTACTGGTAGATCAACTCTCTGGGTTGCCTCTCCTAACCCGAAACAATGTTCTTGATGATGGACTAGGGTATTTTCTGTTGGAAAGCTTTGGAAACATCTGTTGCAAAAATGCTTTTCACCATAATGCGCAGTATCTTTGAAAACAAGCCCATTAGGATTCTTAATCCAGAGGAAGTGATTCTTTTATCCATACTTTTCTTCTTCAGACTTTGTAATATTGGTAAGAGCCATGAGGTGGATAACATGGGTTCTTTTTTCTTGACATTTATTCGGATTATTATGCTTACAATTTTCTATTTTGCATGAATTTGGAATATAGATGTTCTTACTGGCTATTACTGGTTTAGGGGTAGCTGTTTCTTCTTTCCATTCCCAGACATTGATGGAGATATCTGGGTTCATCTCCTCTATTTTATTAAATATGCGTGGGCAGTTTGGGGTAGGCATAGGGATTCCATCTAGCTTGACAACATCTAGGTAGGGCTTTAGTTTCATTGCTCGGAAGATTCGTTCAAGATGGTCTGTATCAGGCTGATCCTAATATGCGAAATAGCATTCTAATGCGCCTTGGAGACATTTTTCAGATAATGTATTTATTTCTGGGTCGATGAGACCTTTATTATCTGGATTAATGGTACACTTGGTATTGGCTAGCTTCTTGGGTGTGGGCTCATAAGACCCTCTGGTAGCTCAATTGTAAGTATATACCTCAATATTAACTATATCAATTCGTACTAAAATCCAGTTAGATCCATTTTCTAAATATTTTTCTATTTTTTTATCTATTTCCCCACCAGAACTAGTTAAATGTTTATCTATGTAGTTCTTAAAGAGAAGAGCTCGTATTTCTCCTCTATGCCATTTTTCACTAATTTTGATATAAGGTAAATTTTTTTCTTTCTTATAATATATACATTTTATAGCTATTGCTGACTTGATTTGTTCTTTCCTTCTAAACTTTGTTTGAAACACTCTTGTCATTTCTTGTCTAGCCGAAGCTATTAATTTAAGCATGTATGGAATTTCCTTATATTTCTTTGCTCCTTCTACCATATCATTGAAAGCATATGCAGAATTTGACCTTCTAGGTACTTTAGCTTTCCATTTGCTCATTAAAGACCTGTTTTGATGTGGTCTTTCTAGATCTCTTCCAACCGGACTTTCTTCAAAATGTATGTCTCCTTCTGGTGCGTGATCTTCTATACTAGCTATTTTCTTCATACCTTCAAAGTATTCTGCAAGTTCTTCCATTGCTATTTCTTCTATCATGCCTAACTCTTTTAGAAAACTATAGTCTGCTACATCTTTGACAAATGTATCTATATTGTGATCAGACTTCTTTGGGATTGCGTCTTGCTCTTGAGCGTCTTGTCGCTTAATCTCGCTAGGTCCCACCTCTTGAGGAATATTTTCCTTGAAAGCCTCATCATCAGCTTGTAATAGATCATGATGTAGACGCTGACATTCTTTTAAGTTTAGTGGCAAATCAAGTTCTTCACCAGTAACTTCGAACCATCTTTGGCACAATCTGGCACCCCATGTTTTCAGATGCTCTCTAAGCTTTCTTGCATGCCTATCAATAAACTTACCTTGAGTGATCTTGCTAGATTCTGCCTGATCTTCTCTATTTGCTTGGGTTGATGGGCTGGAACTTGTTTCAGAATCATTCTCTTGATTTTTGTCTTGCGGAATGGGAGCTTGAATAGGCTCAGGTTTCTTTCTTCTTCGATCCTTTCCTCGGGCATGGACTACTGGAGCACCCCCTTAGTTTTTGACCTGTAGGATGGGGGTTTTAATAAGTATTGGTTTGCATTTAAACTTTCTATTTAAATGCTCACGAAGTTTATTAGGATTTGTACACTCTTTTTCACATCATTCACAAGTTCAATTTTTTTTGTCACTTCTTGCCATACTGATTTGTATATAATATCTTTACAAATTTTTTATTTAATTAATTAATTCCTTAGATGATGGTATATATTCAGGATAATATATTACCCTTACAGATTTTTCTCTTTAATTAATTATTTCCCTATATAGTGAAAATGATCGGAGAATATTTCTGTCCATACTTACTTAATACTGGTAAGACCCATGGAATTCCTTGCATGCGACCAGAAGGATGCCATTTACATTGGAAGGCTAAGCCACGCATCCCTTGTAGTGAATGTGGTAAGCCTACTGGTTCTACTTCAGGACTGTGCCCATTGCATGTTAAACGATACTATGTGATTCAATATGTTAACAAACTTTGGGATAAGGCTCGGTGTACTCAGAATAGTTAGCAATTTTTCGTATGATTTAGAGGTGAGACTTATAGGTGTAATTTTTTTCGTATGACTTATTTGACCTTATGATTTTCTTAATAAAATAGATCTAGAATGGTTTTCTGTGTATTGTGAAATTATTTGTATGCTAGAATAAAGTAGAATAATATTTAGAACTCTCTCCTGTTATCCATTTTTTTGTATGACTTAATTTTTTTTATATGACTTATAAAATTTTTCGTATGACTTATTTCTCCTAATGTTTGGTAATAGAAATGGCTTTAGAATGGTTTCCTGTATATCAAAAAATTACTTATATGCTAGAATATAGTAGAATAATATTTAGAACTCTTTTCTGTTATCCAATTTTTCGTATGACTTAGCTTCACTAAATCATACGAAAAAATTTTTGGGTACTCAGAGGTTAGACTTTGTGACCCTTTGATTTTATCAATAAATCAGCTTTAGAATTAATTCTAGAATAACATAAAAATATGGTATGCAAATTATGCTTGACAGGTTGAACCCTAAACACGCTTGAACACTTCAGTCCTCAGTGTTCAGGGTTCTCTTGAGGGGCAAGCAATATGGCATACTTTTTTCGTTATATTATTTGGGATTAAAATCAGGCTAGAAAGGCTATAAAGATTGTTTTATTCTTAGTATCTGGTGGGGTAATTTAATACCAAATTGGATATTAAATATATTGATAGCGGGAAGAGCCTAAATTTGGGCTAGAGTTTTAAATATTATAGTAGATTCTTATAGCTAGAAGGGTTCTGAAATATAGTTGAGAACCTTTCTGAATACGTTTGTCACATGTATATCAGAACAGTATTTGGGGGCGTGCTGGGACAGATTTCTCCTATTCGGAGAAATCTGTCCCAGCACTCCCATTTGCTGCCTACTATTCGCGCGTTTACTAATATTTATTTAATATAACCACGACTCAACCATGCCACTGCCACGTTTATTAATATTCATTTATTATCATTTAACCGTGACTCAACCATATCTTATTATAGCAGAACTGTATTTATTAATATTCATCTAGTATTATTTAACCATGATATAACCATGTGTTTTTTTTCAGATAATTTTTTTCTGTGTAATATTATTTTTACTTTTTCGAATTAAATTTTTTTTTTATTAATGAGTAATGACATTATTTTTTTTTACAATGAGTGATGGTTCTACTTTCTCAGATTAATTTATTTTTTTTATTAATGAGTAATGGTATTATTTTTTTTTTCAGTTAATGTGTTTTTACTTTCTTGGATTAATTTTTTTTTTTTATAATGAGTAATGGTATTATTTCTTTCTTTTTCAGTTAATGTGCTTTTACTTTCTTGGATTAATTTATTATTTTTATTAATGAGTGATGGTATTATTTTTTTTTATAATGATTGATGGTTTTACTTTCTCGGATTAATTTATTTTTTTTGTTAATGAGTAATGGTATTATTTTTTTTTCAGTTAGTGTGCTTTTACTTTCTCAGATTAATTTTTTTTTTTTTTATAATGAGTAATGGTATTATTTTTTTTCAGTTAATGTGCTTTTGCTTTCTCAGATTAATTTATTTTTTTTGTTAATAAGTAACGGTATTATTTTTTTTTTCTTCAGTTAATGTGCTTTTACTTTTTTAGATTAATTTTTTTTTTAAATCTATAAAAATACTTTATTCATGTAAAATTTCATTAATTTATTCACATAAAAATTTTACAATTTATTATTAGATTATTAATTCAAGAAAAAAGAAATAGAAATGAAGAATATTGGAATATAGCTGGGTGTAGCAAAGTATCATTCTGGATGAGTGTAGCAGCGAAAATTAATAGTAATTTCAGAAGTACTTACACTGCAGAACAGTGTAAAGAAAAGTTTCAAAATTTAGTAAGGGAAAATAAGGTAAGAAATTTACAGAATAATGTAAATAATTATTTTTAGAAATTTGACTTCTCCATTTTTTATTTGATTAGTTAATGAGGGCGTATGTGAGAGGAAAGAGAAATGGAAAATTATCAAAGAGTGGAGAAAAATATTTTGATGAGTTTATAGATGATTTCTGGAAGAAGCCAGGTAATATACATAAATTTTTTATATATAGAATTACTTAATATTTAATTAGTTTTTATTTTTTAGAAACTTCGTTAGTACAGACACCACCAGCACCACCACCACTACTACCACCATTCCCACCACCACCACCACCACCACCGCCACCACCACCACCACCATTCTCACCACCACCACTACCACCACCGCCATTCTCACCACCACCACCATATAGTGCTTCATTACGATCATATTATAATCATTTCTCTTCATCAAGACCGCATTCTCCTTTTTCATCATGACCGCGATATCCTCCTCCATCACAATCATGGCCACAATATTCTCCCTATCCACCACCTTCATCCCAATCCTAAATTCCTAAATTCATTTAAATTTTTCTGCTTTATGTAACTATTTGCTTAAATATTCCTTTTATCTTGATATATTTGATTACAAATTTTTACGTAACATGTGATCATCAATTTTATTGTGTTATATACAAAATATTATGAAATAAAGTAAATATGCGTTCTTTAAAAAAAAAATTAAAAAAAAAAATTAATTTTATTATATTACTGTATTGTTAATCCAGTAAATAAATAGAGAAATGTTTGAAGTTACAGTACTATGAAAATATATTTATAAAGATCAAACTAATCGGCGTCTACCAACTGAACATTTATACCGTTATATATATTTTAAAAAAAGTGTTAAAAAAAAAATGCCATAAAAACAATTGTTTTATATTATTAGCTGAGTATTGATCGATTAATAAACTTATGCAATCAATTGTAATTTTATTTTTTTGATTTTTTTAAGCATAACAAATTTTTATTAGTAAAAAAAAAACATAGTAAAAATCATAGTAAAAATCATAAAAATCTTAAAATCTTAATAAAAATCATAAAAATCATAAAAACCTTAATCATAAAATCTTAATAAAAATCATAAAAAAATCATAAAAATCTTATCATAATCATAAAAATCTTAATAAAAATCATAAAAAAAAGCATAAAAATCTTAATCATAAAATCTTAATAAAATCATAAAAAATCTTAAAAATCTTAGTAAAATCATAAAAAAATCTTAGTAAAAAAATCATAAAAATTTTAATAAAAATCATAATAAAATCATAAAAATTGTAGTAAAATCATAAAAATCATAAAAAGAAAACTATAACCCTCTGGTGCATATAGAACAAAATGGGGGTTCTGGGACAAAATTTCTGAATAGGTATAATTAGTGTAAGCCTCTCCCGGCTTATTTCCCAATATACGAAATTTATGTAATCTTTTTTTAACCCCAAATTTGTTCTCAAGACCAGGAAATATATCGAAATACGATATTGAATTTAAGTTTTAAATCAGGCTGGGGCACAAATTTTGTTAACATATCCTTTTACCCAATTTTTTAGTTTTCAAGTTAAAGGAGATAACCATCTTTGTTAACGCGCTGGCCTGATTTTAATCTCAAATAATATAACGAAAAAAGTATGCCATATTGCTTGCCTCTTAGGAGAACGCTGAACACCGAGGACTGAAGTGTCTGAGTGTGTTCAGCGTTCGACCTGTCAAGCATAATTTGCATACCATATTTTTATGTTATACTAGAATTAATTCTAAAACTGATTTATAGTTGTAAACAAAGATCAAATTTTGGTACCACGACCAAAGGGAGAGTACCAAAATCTTGAATGATAGAAAGTAAATCAAAAAGGCCATTAAACCTATTCTAGTAAACCAATAATTTCTTGATATACAGGAAATCATTCTAGAGCCAATTCTTTACCAAAATACTGGGACAAAATTTATACGAAAAAAAAAGTCTCACCTCTGAGGGTACCAAAATTTCTGGGTATACAAAAATTAAGGATACCAAAATTCTGGCGCAAGGTACCAAAATTTTAATAGCTTAGCTGACATTCTGAAAAGCCCTAGAGCGCAACCTCTGATAGTGTTTAGAGACATAAAACCCTTTTATATGAGCTGGACATCGACCAGAATATGATCTAGTAAATCTTCCACATTCACTACAAGGAACATGTTGTTTATTAGCTAATTTTTGAACATATTTCCAATGAATTGAGCACCCATATTCACGCATGCAAGATCTTTCACAAATTTCACCAGAGTAACGAATAAATGGACAAGTATATTCACCATACATAATGTAAATATTTTTTTTCTTATACTAAATAATAAATAATAATTTAAAATAAAAAGTTTATATAAGTAACATATAATAAACCAAATACTTTTACACAATGAGTACACAAAATCAATTAGCAGATACCAAGCCTACATATCAAGAAATCGAACAGGCATTAATAAATGTAGTCAAGGCAGGCATTTATTATAGAAGGCCAAAAGATGGTAAATTCATGCAAAGCTATAAAGAAAGAGTAAAGAAATTGCATCAGGCAGAAGACCCTGATGAATTTATCCTAGAAAATGCAAAAAGATTATTCCCAACTAAGGATAAGTATCATCAAATCATGGATGACTATAAATCTTGGTATGGAAAAGATCCAAAAATTCTCAATGCTGTTATAGACCTATATAAGTTATATTATAAATTAGCTAAGGATTATTTTAATACAGAAGAACAGGTTAATGAAGAAACTGAAGACTTCTTGTCATCAATTTGATAAGACCCACTGGGGAGGCAATTCAGTATCAAAGGGAATAACCATTAACTCTTCTCGCACAAAAGATCTTTCAGGATGTTTAACTACATAATCATCATCATCAGTTAGTCCAAAGGGGACTTCTTCCAGCCAGTACAAAACTGGCTGATTTTTTTGTACCATAGATTGACAGATATGATAAATATGTGGAGACCAATTCAAATCACCAGCACGACGTCTTCCACCCTCCAAATCACCAGGATAAAGTAAATAACGAACAAGAACATTACTAGAAAGCTTCTCTTCATCAAAACCTATTAGTCCATCATGAGAATAAGAAGGATTAGCAAAGACCTCTTCTTTTCCAATAGCCTTAACTGGAGAAATACCAATCTGACGTGTGATAGAATTATTAATGTCCTCAACAACTAAAGGCAAATTTTTCACCCAAGCTCTAGTATAATCATTTAAATGCAAAGACAAGAGATCAGAAGCATCCTGAGAAGGAAATACAGTAGTTTTTCAACTAAGGTACGATTATATCTTTCAATAATACCCATAGTACGCTTAGATTTAGCCTTCTGAATTTTTACATTATGTTCCATCATAAGTACCTCATATTGTCCCTTAAATTCAGAACCCCTATCAGTGATTAATAATTTCGGCCATACAAGAGGACATTCAGGGTCATCATATTTCTCTTTAAGAGCTCTAGCAATAGTCTTTGAAGTTAAGATTCCCTGCCTATCCTTGACACTATATACACTAATAGGGATGGATACTTTATATCTCGAAGCCATGTCCACAATATTGAGGCAAAAAAGATATGTAATTCGTCCTACTTTATCATAAGGCATGTAAAGAATATCTGCCTGGTGGACTTCATTGGGAGTAGTAATAGAGATAAAACTTGCACAAGGAATATATTTAGGATGAGGCTTATGTATTTGGTGTATAGCTTGTCTCTCAAGCCAGTCCTCCACTTCGTCTAAACTAAAATCATACCCAGCTTTAAGAGAAGCTTCATGCAATTTTTTAGCATTTCGATAATAACCAATAGGCTGATAATAAATCTTTTTCAAAGCAATAGAAATATCAAGATTTCGAGCCTCACCAGAATCTATAGAAATAATAGGTAACAATGGGAGTTGAGCAGACATATCTTGAACAACTAAACAGCAACTTTGATCTAGGGATAAAGTTAGTACAAAAGAAAATCCACAAACTTGAAGAGAAAATTAAAGCCTGTGAGCGATATATTTCTCATCTTGAAAAGAATCTACAATCTTATGATAAAGAAGTTAATCAACTAAAGGATAAATGTAAGGTTATTCTAGGTGAACTTAAAAAATGTCAGGATCACCTGGAGCTAAAAGAGGAGGCATTAGTTATTCAAGATAATCGAATTATCCAGCTAGTAGACACAATAGATAAACTTAAATCTCGTATACAAGAATTATCTAAATCTAGTAATAAACATTCTGAAGAAGAACAACAACCGGAGGAAGAAAATATGGCCATACCTGATATTTTAATAAATATCGCTACAGCACTAGATCGGGTGGAAGCATATATTGATGGGGATACATCATTTAACCCTAAAAATACATTAAATGGTATACGAATTTTAATAACAACTGCTCGTGGACTTATGCAAAGACATGCTCAAGATGCTATTAATATGCAAGGTTTATACCGTGTGGCTAATGATCGAATCAATAGCCTTAGGAATGATTTAACAACTATTAGAAATGAATTAACAAATACTAGAAATGATAGTCTTCAAAGAGAACGATTATTAACTTTAGCATATAATAATGAGGTAAATGAGCATTGACGTTAGTGGCAAATAGCTCAAGATAGGCAAACTAATGGTCAAAGAATGGCTCTTAGAAAGCAAAATCGGATTAATACATTAGTACAAGAAAAGGCAGTCCTCCAAATATTAGTTCGAAGGCGTAAAGCTGAGGCAGACTTGGCAGAATTCAATCGAGCATGGGTATTTAATAGATACCAAAAATGAAAGGGTAGGGAATTAAATTCACGACAAATTATTTTGAATTTACAAAACAATCCTCCAGGAAACATGGCAGATGCTAGACGTGAACCATTATATAATATAATAGGGCCTATTTTTGCTAAGCATGAGCAATATACTGGACAAGAACCTCCTGATAAATACTTAGATAAAGTCTGGAACTCTATATCACATTTGGATGGAAGTATGACAGCGCTTGAAAATGCCAATGCAGGAGACTTTGATAATGTGATTAAATGTGGACTTTTAAAAACCAAATTAGGAGGAAAGTATATTCCAGTTCCAGTTAATGATCCCTATACTGCTGGTAATCCTGCTATTAATTCACCAGCTACTTTACGAACATGGATGAGAGCAAAATATCAACGTGAAAATATAGGCACCTAACAATCAGCAATTCAAAGATTATTCCAAGAAAGATTTTTACCAACAGATAGTCCTGATACATATGAAAAAAGAATTCGGCCATTATTATTAAGTGTGGCAAATAATGATGCAACGGTCCTATCATTTCTAAAAAACCACTTAACAGGTGATTTCTATACATGGATGAAGATTGCTAATCCAGGTGGTATAGATGCATTCTTTACAAATCTAAAAAATATATGGTTAGAACGTAATCCAGCCATAAATTCACAAGTATCTTTTCAACAATTAGCTACCCCTCAAGAAATACCGCCTATTCCAAAAAAAGATGATTTTAAAATTCGTCTAGCAAGAGATTTGGCTTATACAGGAATAGGAACAGATGATGCTACATTAGAAAATTTTATTTATGAAGAACTTAAAAAGAGATTAGGAGGTCAAATAGCTCATGTTAGAAAGAGCCCCTTTACACCCAAAAGTGCATATGCCACGAAGAAAGTTGTTAGAAAGGTAGTGCCAAAAGCATCTGCAAAGCAAACCCGACATTGTTCAGCATGTGGAAAGGCTGGTCATACAAAAATTAATTGTCCTAGACTTAAGCGAACTAAGAAAGTTAATTATGTATATCAAAATGAGGAAGAAGATCCTGAAGACTCTGAAGAAGAATACATAGAAGAATATATAAAGGATTCTGAAGAAGAGGAAGTAGAAGAAGATGACGAATATATTGATGCTGATGAATCCCGAAACTGTTATGCTGTAAAAAAAAAGTGGTACGAAGTGGAGTACCAATAAAAAAGAGTACCAAGAAGTCCCCTACTTCCAAATCTCATACTAGCAATATAGACACAGCTGCAAATTATATGTTTCAAATAGCCTTAAAATCTTCAATAGCATCATTAGTCCCTCATTGTCCTAGAGAGATTCTTATAGAAATTTCGAAATTTATTAATATGATATTTCCCAAAATAAAAGACCATTGCTTGAATACTAGTATGCCAAATGATACGGTAAAAAGAAGGAAATCAGCATGGAGAATTGTTGCAAGTAAATTCGAAGACATCTTATTTTCACTATTGCAGGCAGTAAATAGTGAGCAGAAGCCTCTTTTACAAGTTCCCGATAATGAATCTAAAATTAAGGAAATTAATACTGCTTCTTCTAGCTATGTTATACCAGAAAGCATTCGGTTAGATCATGCTATTAAGGCTTATGCATTGGCTCAAAAAAAAAATAGTCACATATATTGGCCAAAGCCCTTAGAGATAAATTTTTTACAAATAAAGGATGCTGATGATGTTGCGACCATCTCCTGTAAGGTAGGAAGCGTGACTATACCATATGCAATGATTGATAGTGGATCAGACTTGTCAATAGTCTCAGAAAATGTTGCAAAGCATTTGGGTCTAAAAATAGATAAGAAAAAAATTCATAGACTTAATGGAGTTGCAAGTAAGTCCCATTCTCTTGGTACAGTTAATAGTGTTCCTGTAACTATTGAGGATGGAGAAAATAGAGACACCATTTCAGATGAATTCTCTGTCGTTCCTACAGAATATGATAATAATGGAAAAGAACTATCCCTATTTATTTTTGGAACTCAATGGCAGTATCGTGCAGGATGGGAACCCTTAGTAAAGAGGGAATTCAAGGCAACTCAAAATGGGAAGACTATTACCATCCCCTTATCTGTTCACAAATCTCAGCGTAATGTTTTTACTGTAGGAAAAGAGCCAAAATCTGTAAAAAAAAACTAGCTGATCGAATTTGTCAGTATTGCTTCAAAGAGTTTTGCTATCCATCTATTCTTAAACGTCATCTAAGATTAAAAAATATGTGCAGTAAACAGGCTAGTCAAGCAACTGATCAGATTAGTCTAGCAAGTGAGCGGGTTAGTCTAGCAAGTGAGCGGGTTAGTCCAACAAGTGATCAGGTTAATCTTGCAAGTAATCAGATTAGTGATCAGTTTAATGAAAAAAATATGGTGCCTATTCGTTTGTTATTGGCTTAGATAGGCACCTAGAAAGTATATTTTTTTTTTGAATACTTATACTATCCTTTGCTTTTTCGCATTTTTTAGTCCAAAATTCAGTATCTCCCCAGTTTTCTGCCAGTTCTTTGATAGTTCTAGGAATGTTCCAGGAACTATAGTGAGAAGAAAAGATTAGTTTGCAGATCCCTCATGATTTTATTTATTCGATCTGCTTAGGAAAATTGGGATTAGAATTATCAAACATTTTACTCACATCGCTTTTAAACAATTTTACAAGGTTTTCTGGTCTCTCTAAATTTTTCTCAAATACTTTGGTTAGCTCCTCCAGATCGCTAGGTAAATTATTGGATAAATCTTTTTTACTTGGTCCCTCTGTGATCCTTTTGGCTTGGCGCTCGTTTTCCATTCTTACCTTCGGTACTGCAGAAGTTAGTCTAATTAATGGGAAGAAAAAAATAATATAATAATGTATGTGATCTGACTACACATCACTATCTAGCTTATGCCTGAAGGCTAGATATGTGAGACACACATTCGTTTAGATATTTCTCTGGGAGCTTGGCCCTCATAGCTCTTTTTTCTGCCTGTTCATGAGAAATATCAGCTTTTACCATATTCTTATAAAACATAATGCGCCAATGGAAATATGGTAAAGTAGTTATTCCATCTGATAGGATCTAGCGCTTAGTATCTATAGGACAGAGTGCCTTTTTCTCAGACTCGACCAAAGATATAACATGATCTTTTAATCGGAATCCTATATTCTTGGCATAGAATACCTTTTTCTGGAATAGACAATCCTGATATACTTGAGTTAATGGAGATTTACTTTCAGGATATGTGTTCTCTGCCATTTCATTCATACCTTTCTTGCTGACCCCCTTATGCTTCGACTTTGTGAATTTATCAGCCAAGACGTAGTGGTATAATTTTGCCTGGATGTGAAAAGATTCTGTGATCACATTACCTGGAGTCTCATTCTTGAAAAGCCCAATAGTCTTAGTGTCATTGAAATCGAAGAGATCTGGATGCTCAGCCATATCTTTATAGATATCTTCAATCTCGACTTGGAATATAAAGGAATCTGTGTCCATATCATCAGGAAATTTTATAGGGCGAAAAATTGCGTAAGTTTACGATTTTGTAAGTTTACGAAAGTTTATGGCATAATATTTCGAAAAATTTCGAAATATTACATAAGTTTACAATTTCGTAAGATTTATGTGATATTACGGTCAAAATATTACGCAAGTTTTCAATATCGTAAGATTTACGCAATATTACGGTCAAAATATTACGCAAGTTTTCAATATCGTAAGATTTATGCAATATTACGGTCAAAATATTTCGAAAATTTACGAGACTGTAAACCTGCGTAATATTACGGTTGAAATATTTTGAAAATTTACGAAACTGTAAACCTGCGTAATATTACGGTCAAAATATTCTGCAAATTTACGAAACTGTAAACCTGCGTAATATTACGGTTGAAATATTTCGAAAATTTACGAGACTGTAAACTTGCGTAATATTACGGTTAAAATATTTCGAAAATTTACGAGACTGTAAACCTGCGTAATATTATGGTTAAAATATTTCGAAAATTTACGAGATTGTAAACCTGCGTAATATTACGGTTAAAATATTTTGAAAATTTACGAGACTGTAAATCTGCGTAATATTACGGTTAAAATACTTCGAAAATTTAATATTACTATTTGATCGTTAAAGCTGCGTATGCAGTAGAACGTATACAAGGGGCATGTGATACTATTGAATAATCAAAAATAATATAAACACCTTTTCTTTTATATAAACACCTTTTTTTTTAAGTTTGGGAAAACAAATTTATTTTTATTTACGAATTTTTTATCATTTACAATTTTTATGTTAAAATTAAAGTAAATTCTAATTTTTATTATAACTTAATAAAAAAATACACATTTGATACTTGTTCGCTACTATTTATAAAATAGTACCCAGGCTGTACGGCGTGGACGTCAGTATCAGTCACAGCCCAAAAAAAACGTGAGTCTCCAGCTGATATTTGGTACGGACTGGGCCTAGCTACTCACTTAATAAATAAAAAAATAAAAATAATTATCTTCTACGATACGTAGGTGAGTTTCTCCTTCTCCTACGATCATCACGCGTGACTAAAATTGATCAAATTTATCAAATTTAAAACATGAACGTAAATATTAATTATAAATTTTATTATAGTATAATTACCCGGCCTCTCCCAAAATCTCGTTCTAAATTCGCGATAATATCTTTGGCCGGTACGCGTCCACAGCTGCCGCCCAGGGTTACTATTACGATAAAGGACATAGTTCTAAATATCAAAATCAGTTTGAATATTCGATAAATACATTTAATTTATATGAATGTAATTTTATTTATTTACTTACATGGTAATCCCTGACGAGGTTCCTCCACTTTTGGCTGCACTGTTGCCCAGAAACTCTCGTCCGAAATATTCTATTTATTCTGATTCAATTAAATGGATTGGTTAATTTGAATTTAAATTCTTTCTTAAAGAAATTATAGATATTAGTCATATGAACCTATTGGCAATAGAGTCCCAAAAATCATAGCGGCTTCTACCATTAATATTGTGGTAGGCGCGGTTTCTGTCTCGGCATATGTCAACAAGTTCATCCATCATAGCCCAGTTCCAATGGACGTTATAGTGGGAACGACATGAACGTGTGTGGCGAGGCATTATTAATTTAGATTTGATTTTTATAATTTGATTTTGGGATGAGTAAAAATTTGAAAGAAAGTCGTAAAATGTCACTTTAAATAAAATTTGAACAATACCTCTTTGGTTTGATTTTATTTCTCGTTTCAATTAAAATTTAATTTATTACACTTTTCATCATTAAACATATTAATTAAATCATGTACATGTTTAATTGTTTTAAATATAAATATCAATATATCATATTTAAAAATAAAACAATTTATTATTAGCACATTCTATTGAATTTTAAATATTTCACATACATTTCTTAAAAAAATTAATTTTTTTTAATCAATTTAATTAAAAATAATTATATTCTGATTAAATATTTTGCGTACATTTCTTAAAAAAATCATAAAAAAATCTTGTACATCGTACATGCAATTACTAAATAACATCCCCTTGTGATAAATAAAAAATTACGCAACACAAATTCAACACAAATTCAACACAAATTTAACAAATTTAACGAAATTTGGCCAAAATTAATAATTTTTTACCAGAATTATCAACACAAATTGAACACAAATTGAACACAAGTTTCAGTCACGATTTATTTATGTCACGCCCGCGTTGTTGATAATTAATCTGCATGATATGATTGTGCATACAGTATCGTATTTTCTGGCCAATCAAAATTAAGCTGATCCTTGCATGTGATTTAATCTGCACGCGTTTTTTGTCCTATTTATTTTTTGTCTCTTTATTTCTTTATTTTTTTGTTCAATATTTTTCTCTTCTTTTTATTATTTCTTTATCCTTTTGTTCAATATTTTTTAATTATATACAGAATATTTACATATATTTCATAATTTATTGCTTTGCAGGTATAGAAATATTTGTTTATTAATAATAATTATTTCATTATTTTTTACTTCTTTTTTACTTTGTATCGTAATACTGACAATAATATACATGTTTCCTTTATTTCTTTTTACTTGCACTTTAATACTAACGATCGATACTAATAATACTAATTATGTTTTTTTTACTCCTTTTACTTAATACTAACAACATGTTTATTTTTTATTTTGTCTCCCCTTTCTTTTATTTTTAGTTTATTCTTTGCAGGTATAGAAATATTTGTTTATTAATACTAATTATTTTCGTTTTCTTTTTACTTCTGTTACTTTGTGTCATAATACTAACAATAATATCCATATTTCCTTTATTCCTTTTTACTTTTACTTCAATACTAACGATACTAATAATACTAATTATGTTTTTTTTACTCCTTTTACTTAATACCAACAACATGTTTATTTTTCCTCTTTCTTTTATTTTTAGTTTATTCTTTGCAGGTATAGAAATATTTATTTATCAATACTAATTGTTTTAATACTAACGCGTTTTTTACCCTAATTGTTACTTCATATCGTAATACTAACAATACTATCTACGTTTCCTTTTTTTCTTTTACTTGTACTTTAATACTAACGATAATATCCATGTTTCTACTGTTTCTTTAACTCTTTTTACTCTAATATTAACAACACTAACAATACTAACAATATTTCTTTTATCTTTATATCTAATACCAACGTTACTATAGCTGTTTCTCTTCTTTTTACATCTAATTGTATCGTTACTCTTTCTTTTTTTACTTTTATATATTCTGTATATAGTAATAAATACTTGTAATTTTTTATAATTTAATTCATATTATATCTAATAAAATATACATTATATAAACTTATAGTACAAAAATGAATTTTGAAACATTACAAAATATTTATGTAAAATTACGAATCATCAAAATATTTTAAAAAGTTGCGAAATATTACGCAATAAAATTACACAATATTACGAACGCATATCGTAATATTTCAAAATATTTTAAAAAGTTACAAAATATTACGCTTACGCAAACTTGCGGCGGGTCTGGAAACTTACGAAATATTATGTAAAATTACGAAATATTGCGAATGCGTAAAATTACAGAATATTACGAACCGTAAAATTACGAAACTTTGCATATCATAATATTTCGAAATATTTTAAAAAGTTACGAAATATTCCTCTTCCGCAAACTTGCGGCAGGTCTGGAAACTTACGAAATATTACGATGCGTAATCTTGCGCAACTTTTCGCACTATAAAATTTCCTGATGATAGCCAAGCTGGGCATTATCTATGGCAAGCCGCTCTGGTCAAAAGTGTGCCATGTTTTGTAGCAGGTGCGCCTGTTTTTAGGCGCCTGATGCGCTAAATGTAGCAGGTGCGCATGTTTTTAGGCGTCTGAGTGCGGCAGGAGCACCTAGTTTTTAGGCGCCTAATGCGCAGGATACGCCTGATTTTTAGGCGCTTGAGGCGCCAAAGTGCGGCAGTTGCGCCTGATTGCGGCAGTTGCACCTGTTTTTAGACGTCTGATTGAGGCAGTTGCGGCAGATTGCGGCAGGTGCGCCTGTTTTTTGTTCTTTTTCGATCATAGGCTTTTTTTGGAAATAATCATTCACTGAGCTTTTAGTATAGATCTACGCACATTGCCAAATTAATAAAGATAGTTTTTTTTTGGTTCAAGTTCGTTCCACTGGATCGGATGTTGTTCTATCCTTGAAATTATTACTTTTTTTAACCAACTATATATTCATAAATTTGTAAATTCATGATTATTTTGAATATTTAATTTAATAAAATTAACATCCAAAATATCTTAATGGATTATCCATTGTATTATCTATTTTTGTTTTTTTATATTTTTTAAATTTTTTTGCTTATTAGTCAATTGGTATAAATAACCTTAAAATATCAATTATAAAAAAAAGATGATGAAATTGTTTATTTTATTGCACTTTGTAATTTTTTTAAATATATTTATATAGTGAAACGAGTAAGATTTATTTTTAAACTTCATATGCAGGTTCATAATAAGAATTTTACTACCTTTTTATTATGTAATTGAATAAAGATTTTTTAAAACTTTTTTTACAGTAACGATGAAATTCAGTTCAACATTCCATCCTTTAATGTGAAATGAATACATGAGCAAAAAAAATTGAAAAATGATTACCAACTGAATCAATAATCACAAAAAGGTTTTTCGTGTTTGTTATTATTTTAATCATATTGATACATAAGTTGCACATCGCAACTATAGCATGCGTACTTCAAAGAATTTTTCACGTTAAGAAAAATGCAGATACTTGGTATTTGTATTAGATGGTTCTAAAAAAAGATGATTTTATAATTATTAAATTTATTAAGAGTTTACAAATTACCCAGGTCCTAAGATAGGGTACGCAGTAATCCTGCTCCCGTAATAGTTTATTATTTTTAGTCACGTGTTCTGTCTCCCTCAAATTGAGTCATACTACATTTTTTTGTGTGACAAAACTATACTTTTTTTCAATGTTCGAACTTAATTTTTTTTACATTCAAACAGTATTCAAGCTTAAAATTTTTACATATAAACATGTAATTAGTAAAAAGATGCGAAAAAAGTTTAAGTATTATTAATATATCTTATTATAATATCTACTAATAAGTAAAATGTAGTTATTTTACTATTGTATTAATTTTATTATTTAAAAAAAAAGTAAAAAATGTGGCGGTCTAATAGTGGTCTAATCTTATTTTATAACATTTATTTAAAAATAAATGTCAAAGGTACACAATAATTTAATAGTAATTTAATATATAATAAATGTTTTTGTTAAATAAGTTTTTTAAAGGCTTAGAATTTTTATTTTACAAGAAAAACGCAACTAACGTTGATAACATAATTATTAAAATGGAAATAAAAATAAAACTTGTCTTAGATTAATTTTGAGATGATGCTAAAAATAGTAAAGTATTTTTATCACAGGCAGGATTACTACTTCATGGAAAAGGGGATACTATATGCAATGCTAGTCAGTAGCTCTGTTTACTTATATTCAATTTTATTCCAATTTTTCAAGATTTCTTAACCAATCCAATTCATTTAAAAATTGGAATAATGATTGAAATAACAGATCAAAAAAATTGATGATCTGAGTGTTCCAAAATTTGAAAATGCAATACATGCTTTAATATGATTGGTTGGAAATAAATGGAACGAATTGAACATTGATTTTTCTACTCAATTTATGCCATTTTTAATTGGCTAAAATTAATTACACTATAATCGGATCAGAATAGAATAGAATAGTAGTGAACAGAGCTAGTATAAATATTTACAGTACTGTACAGTACATGACTTTGGTTAACTAAAATTTCCCAATACCAATGCTATATTTAAGCAACGGATTATATAATTGTTCAGTAATATATATACAGTAAACTACACAATTGTGGCGCAATATAAATATATTGTTCTTTTTATTAATAATTTTGATTATACTAATTACAATTCCCTATTGTTTTAGATGGATTTCAGGGATTTGTCAGGGTATTTACAATCATATTTTTTCAAAATTATAATCACTAGCTAAAGATGGGTCCTCAATTGATTTCCAAAATCCGCAATATTGCGGATTTTGGAAATCAATTGCGCTTAGTAATTCGCAAACCCGCAAATAATCCGCAAATCTGCAAATAATCTGCAAACCCGCAAATAATTTATAGTACCGCAAATAACCCGCAAATAATTTATAGTACTGCAAATAACCCGCAAATCCGCAAACCCGCAAATAATCTGCAAATCTGTATAGTATTGCAAATAATCTGCAAATCTGCAAATAATTTACATTATCGCAAATTTGCGAATAAGTGGACAAAATTGTCCACTTTTAGTATATAAATAAATTTGGTTATATTTAATTGCGAAGATTAAATTAACATGATTCATAAGTTTACAAAATGGACAAAATTGTCCACTTTTTAGTATATAAATAAATTTGGTTATATTTAATTGCGAAGATTAAATTAACATGATTCATGAGTTTACAAAATGGACAAAATTGTCCACTTTTTAGTATATAAATAAATTTGGTTATATTTTATTGCAAAGATTAAATTAACATGATTCATGAGTTTACAAAATAGACAAAATTGTCCACTTTTTAGTATATAAATAAATTTGGTTATATTTAATTGCGAAGATTAAATTAACATGATTCATGAGTTTACAAAATGGACAAAATTGTCCACTTTTTAGTATATAAATAAATTTGGTTATATTTAATTGCGAAGATTAAATTAACATGATTCATGTTGCGGATTATTTGCGGATTTGCGAATTATTTGCGGATTTGCAGATTATTTGCGATTGCGGATTTGCGAATAATTATTCTTCAAAATCCGCAATGTTCTGCAATATCACAAATCGCAATTAATCCGCAATTAGAGTATTGCGGACACATCTTTACCACTAGCTTCGTTTGTAAATATTAAATTAAGGGGTAAAAATTATATTTTTTTTTTAATTGCATAATCACATGATTTTACATGTGAAAAATAAACAGATAATATTTATACGCGTTATTTGTTTCAAACTTCTTTAGCTTCGTTTGTAAATTTATAAGACCCAGGTATTTTATTAGAAATAAAAAAAATTTTCTAACTTAGGACCTGAGTAATTTGTAAACTCAATAAATTTAATAATTATAAAATCATCTTTTTTTACAACCATCTAATACAAATACCAAGTATCTGCATTTTTCTTAACGTGAAAAATTCTTTGAAGTACGCATGCTATAGTTGTGATGTGCAACTTGTGTATCAATATTATTAAAAATAATAACAAACACGAAAAACCTTTTTGTGATTATTGCATTCAGTTGTTAATCATTTTCAATTTTTTTTTGCTCATGTATTCATTTCATATTGAAAGATGGAATGTTGAACTGAATTTCATCGTTACTGTAAAAAAAGTTTTAAAAAATCTTTATTCAATTACATAATAAAAAGGTAGTAGAATTCTTATTATGAAACTGCATATGAAGTTTAAAAATAAATTTTACTCGTTTCACTATATAAATATATTTAAAAAAATTACAAAGTCCAATAAAATAAACAATTTCATCATCTTTTTTTTTATAATTGATATTTTAAGGTTATTTATAAAAATTTAAAAAATATAAAAAAACAAAAATAGATAATACAATGGATAATCCATTAAGATATTTTGGATGTTAATTTTATTAAATTAAATATTCAAAATAATCATGAATTTACAAATTTATGAATATATAGTTGGTTAAAAAAAGTAATAGTTTCAAGGATAGAACAACATCTGATCCAGTGGAACGAACTTGAACCAAAAAAAACTATTTTTATTAATTTGGCAATGTGCGTAGATCTATGCTAAAAGTTCAGTGAATGTTTATTTCCAAAAAAAACCTATGATCGAAAAAAGAACAAAAATCAGGCGCACCTGCCGTAATCTGCCACAACTGCCGCAATCAGGCGCCTAAAAATAAGCGCAACTATCGCAATCAGGAGCAACTGCCACATTTTGGCGTCTTAGCAGTCACCGGAAATGTCACATGCAGATCATTTTCATATTAAAATTATCTTGCGTAATATCAATCGCATTACTTCATTTAGTAGTTAAACATTAAATTTTTTAATGTACTACACTTATACAAATTAAGAAATTGATAGATTATCATGTGTTCTATCAATTTCTATTCTTACTTTCCGATCTTGAATAATAAAATTTTTTTTTATAACGTACGAAAAACTCTCCTTAAAAACACACTTTTTTCAAGATTGAAGTTGAGAAATAAAAAAATATGCAGTTTTAAAAGTAAAAATATATGTAATTTTACGAGTAGAAAAGGTTTTTCTAAGCTTGTAATAGCGGTTATTCAGGTAGTTTTTGTATAAAACATGAAAAACTAAAAAAAACACATTATTTTTAAATATACATAAATTTTTAGAATGAAATTTCATCACCTTGATCAAAGTAAAGTACCTTTTATTGCTTAAGTAAAGTTGTTTAGCAAAATCCAAAATACTTGGATCTTAAATTTTATAAATATAGGTATAATATTTGAAAAAAAACTCGCGTTTTTATAATGGAACTGACAACTAAATCTATTTTACATATTTAGAGCATAATTTTGGTACATTGGCAAAATGAAATTGCTTACTGCGGCTTATGTTATGTTGTTCAGAAGTGTCAAATATTTTTATATTATAAATTTTTTAAGTATATAATAAACATTCATAGAGTAATATATATTTTACAAAACTGCACTAATTTTCAATTTCTAAATTTTTTTACATCTGTTTAGTGACTTCAGAGCGTAATTTCAATACTTTGATCAAAGTAAACTACATTTTGTTGCTTAAGTAGAGTTGTTTAGGCAGGTTAGATCTATTCGTATCTTAAATTTTATAATACTATGATTAATATATATGGAGAAATTAACGTTTATATTTTCTCCCTCATTTAGAAATTTTAGAGCATAATTTCAACACTTTGGTCAAAGTAAATTGCCTTTTATTGCTTAAGTAATATTGTTAGGAGGGTCTAAATTACTTGTATATCAAATTTTATAATGTGATGATTAATACTTATGGGGGAATTAGCATTTTTTATAACGGTATTAATTTCCGATCTTTAATTTTTTATTATTTTAATAAAGAAAATAGACTATTTTTAAATAAAGATTCAAGTTGAATAATAAAGATTAAATGGGAATTTTTTTTTAGAAAATCGTAAAGGCACTTAATAAGTTTATATTTTTGCTTTTAAATTAAAGTACTATATTATATAAATGTAATGCTATATTTGATCTGTATTTTTTCAATTTTAACTTAATTTAGGCCAAAATTACGAGGTTGGCTAGAATTAGCAAAATTTTGGCCAGAATTATGAATTATTGATCAGCAAATTTAACCAGACTTAATTAATTTTGGCCAACTTTAATTATATACATGCGCTATACATTTGAAGAGGATACTGTGCCACAAATTTTTTTTTGCTAACCTTAATAAAAAAAATTTGTCTTATTTTTTTGTGACATTTCTAGTAACTGTTAGGCGCCTAAAAACCATGCGCATCCTGCGCATCAGGCGCCTAAAAACTAGGTGCACCTGCCACACTCAGGCGCCTAAAAACAGATGCACCTGCCGCACTTAGCGTATCAGGCGCCTAAAAACAGGCGCACCTGCCGCAAAATATGGCACACTTTTGTCTTGGATGGCTTGCCATAATTATCGCCATATCTCTCCTTTACATATCCATACCAGAAGCGGTACATGTAGAGCTTGCTAAGACCCAAGACTGATATTCCAACAATGATGGGCTTATTGAGAGTCACACAGGACCCAGAAATATATATATAAGGGTCAGGTGGCGAAAAATTTTTTTACTATGAGCTGTACGCAGGACTTTTTATATGAGTAGTACACATAATTGACACCTGATATTGAAAATCCTGCAAAAATACGCAAATAAAATTTCAGACATTAAGTTATAAATTATTTTATTATGATTTCTATATTATTTATAAATAGAATTTATTCTAATTTACCATTTTTTCAATAATATTTTTCTAAAATTTCACTTTTTAACCCTTAGAAATTTCTTTCAATTAGTACTAAATATGTATTACAATGTGGTTAACGCATATGGGCCATTAGACTTTTACATTCAAAAAATTAATATTTTTATACAAATAAAAATTACCAGTTAAGTAAAACTAATAGATCTATAAAAAAAATAAAATTAATTGTCATATGATTTTTATTTTTTTAACATAATAATTTTAAAATTTAAAAAATCGAATTAAAATTGTTGTGACAAAACTGTGAATAACATCGCGAATATCTGCGCTAAGATGCTAAATTTATATTCATTCGAAAGAGGAAACCAAGATCTATCTAATGAATATAAAATCTTAACGATTGAATCACTGGTTGCCGAGTAAATGCGTAAAATAGATTTATTTTTAATCTTTAACTTTGAACGTGAATATCTCCGCACCTAGTGATTCAATTTCAAAGATCTTTGTTCGTCACGATCGAGTAAGTTCTCACCTTTCAAATGAATATAAAATTATAATATTAGCATACGTAGAAGCCGAAATATTCACGATTTTGTAACTTGAATTAAAGTCCGACATAAAAAATTTAAAATTATTATAATAAGAGATTTTGAATTATTGTTACCTTATTTAAAAGACCTTTATTCGCTATTTAAGACTTTAAATTAAATAGTAAATCTATTAAAATAAATATTAAAAATTAAAAAATTAGAAATATAAAATTAGTTTATTTAAAGTTAAAAAAAAACTTTTAAAAGTCCTATTATATTTATAATTCACACTTTTATTTTATAAATATCTTACAAAAAAAAAGAAAACTTAAGATAAAAATGAATAAAAAAATAATTTTTCATGTGTAGAAAATAATTTTTTTTTTTTTTTACTTACTATTTAAAAATAATCACTTTATATATTTATAAACTTTTTAACAAAAAAGTGATTAAAAAGTGATTGAAAAAAGAAGTAGTTATTCTTGTTTTTAAAAATTTTTTTTTATTTTTTAATAAATTCGAATCATCTGAACATTGTAACGCAAAAATTAATTGAGGTTTGTTTAACATAATTTTTGTTAAATAGTTAAATTTTTATGAAAATCCTAATTTTAGCTAATTCCACGGATTGCGGATATCGGTACAGCAAATATATTATATATATAAGATTAGCCCAAAAATACGCAACCTAATTTTTTACATATAAAAATTTTGATAAAAAATACGCAATCTTGATGCCTAACTATGGATGAAAAATTCTTAAATTGTACGCAAATCAAAACTTTACTCCGTCTAATTCCACTATGATGGCGACGCATCTGTGTACCCTACCCCTGTATGTATATTTCTGGGTCCTAGTCACACTAGCCTTTCCCATATGTGCTCCTACCAGTGTATCTCCAAGCGGATGTCCATACTTGAATCTTGGGCTACTGACTTTCTTCAAGAAGGCCTTTTCATCTCGCTCATTATTCATTTTCATGAGCTTGACATCCTGGTATTTGCGAACATTCTCCATAGTCTTACCATATATTGAGTTATTCATGAGCTTGAAGAAGTCTTTTTCGAAGGTATTCTTAGCCCCTTGTCGTTTCTCGGTATTAAATGCAATATATAAGGCGAGCCAGTTAGTCTGGTCAAAAGAAAGGATCTCTGAAACTTCGTCTACAATCATGCCTAATTTTACATAGTATTGGAGCTCTAGGTAATAGATGACATAATCCTTTCTCAGACCAAGATGGAAGACTAACTTTTTCGTCTTAGAGAAGTGTCCTCCATCCAAGTTATTTACAAGCTCCTCATTATATGGGCTAAGACAATCCTTTCCTACTGCGACATTCTCCACGGCTGGAGGTAAGTCTCTCAAATAATCATGGGTCTTGAGAGGAAAGTGAGACTTAATATTTAAGAAATATCTGCGTGGGGCATTTGCCTTAGTCTTAAGAATTTTTTCGAGATATTTCTTTTGCATAGCAGGATTTTTTAGAAGGTATTCCCGGCTAGCCTCCCATTGATAATTTCCAATAGGTAAGAACTGGCTCATAGCCCAGCCATAAAGATTGTTTGCATTTACATATGATATCCATGATGTGGGTTTGGATGGGTTGAATGCCTAACCCATCTTAGGATTATTGGCTTTGAAATATCGCTTACAAGCCTTAAATATACCACCCCTCTTGGCCTTCTTGATAAAGTTATGCATAGACATATTTTCTTGAGCATCGCATCCCAGGATAAGGATGGGGCAGAGACATAGTGGCTGGGATCGAGCTCATAATATTTTATGCATGTCTTTCGGAATTGGGTCCAGACATCTGCAAGAGAGAGTACGTCAATTTTAAGATAAAGATCATGGTACTCACCTAGATTTTTACAGCCATATGTTTTCCATACTTTTTGTGCATGGTGGTAGTCTTCCTGTGAGATCTTCCCTTTTAGAGTTGTAGTAAATTTGTGAATTGGTGGGAGTTCAGTCTCCAAGAATCTATCTTGAGAATCGATATAGTCATAACAATATATTCTCTTACGAGTTGCTAGGGAAATTTGGCCAGGAGTAAAGCCTTTAAAATGCTGGCTGGTAATTGGGTGGTCGTTGCCCAAGTTTTTTGTGAGATTTGCCAAGCTATTGTTCATGAACTGCTGGCTATCGATATATTTGAGCTGACCTACTTTCATAGCCTTATATCGCTCAAATGTTTCAGCTATGACTTGGATATGAAGAGCATTAGCTGATCGTCCAACAGATTCACAAACCAAGTGAGAATCATAACCCCAGAAGTTGTGAAAGATAACTGGAATTGAGGTCTTCCAAGCTTGAATCTGGAGTTTGAGATTGCAATCCCTATGAGCTGATCCACGAAACTTACCTGTGATATGGCAATAATCCCAAACCTTATTAGTCTTAGCTTTTTCGCTATCAATAGCTTTAGTTGCCTTATCAATAGTTGTTTGGATGGCATTATATTCTGCTGACTCTTTTTTAAAGTTTTTTAGCTTCTCTTTAAGATAGGTTATTTTATCTTCTAAGCGTTCTATTTCATTTGTATCTATATCGAACTTACCTTTGCAAATCCAACAGCTAATAGCTTCAGCAAATCTTTTCTTGTCTTCCTCAGTCTCAATTCGCTCATGCTTGATAGCTAGGACCTCATTGATTTTGACCAATTCCTGATCGATTCTTTGAACAAATTCTTGGGTGGCATTTTCTCTTCTGTATAGGAATGGACCCCATACATCTCCAGTGTCAATCCAGTGAACCAAGTAGCAGAAACTATTAGCCTTCTATTCAGCTAGTTTTTGCATGCTTCCACCATATGCTTCATCACACTTCTTGTTGTCAGCCTCGAAATCAGCTATGATGACACATGGGGCATTGATCATTCTACCATAGTTTTTGAACCCCTCAAAATCATTAACCCCTTTTACAGGTATTGCAACTCTCTGAGGTGCATTTTCATGTAATCCTGGACACCATTCTAAATGACGTTCTAGAGTTTTTTCAGAGGGCCAGCTTTGAAAACATCCATCACATAGATATTTCTTTTCTTTATGTGCAGTATCCCATATATTAATTTGCTATGATTTTTGATCCAGAAAAAGTGGTTCTTTTGCCCGTATTTATCTCCATCCTCAGATTTGATAATATCTGTAAGAGCCAATAATCGAATTTTATGTTTTCTTTTAAAGTTTTTACTAGCTATTACAGCTTTTGGGATGGCTGATTCTTCATTCCATCCCCAGACACTGATGGAGATATCTGGATTCATCTTCTCAATCTTATCAAATATACGTGAACAGATGGGAGTGGACATTGGAATACCATCTAACTTAACAATATCTAAATAGGGCTTGTATTTTTTAGCTTGAAAGATTCGTTCTAGATGATCTGTATGTCCATCCTGATGAGCAAAATATGCACCCAATGCACCTTGAAGACATCTTTCTGAAGGCCTATTTGTTTCTGGATTAATGAGACCTTGATTATCTGGATTGATTGTACTCTTTGTATTAGCTAATTTCTTGGGAGTAGGGATGTAAGACCCTCCAAGGACTCTACGAAGTGTATATGTCTCAATAGATATTTCAAGAATTCATTTAAGAATATAATGAGATCCTTTCTTTAATGTTCCCTCAATTTGCACATCTATTTCCCCAATAGTTTTGGTTATGTGCTCTTCTATATCCTCTTCTAAAAGAATTGCTCGCATATCTCATCTATAATATTTCTCTACTTCTACTGGTTCGCCTGTATCATTTGGCTTTCTTTTAGCAATTGAATATTGGCACAATGCTACTATGGCTGATTTTATTTGATCTTTTTTATGAAGCTCTGTTTGAAGAACTTTCTTTATTTTTGGACGAATTAATCCTATAAGTTGAGGCATGTATGGCATTTTTTTATATTCTTCTGGCTTCGCTATTTGTTGAATAAAAGTATATGTTGGATTGTCATCTGGATGGGGAATTTTGCCCACCCATTTGTTCATTAAAGAACAATTTTTATGCGGTCTTTCTAGATCCCTTCCAACTGGACATTCTTTAAAGATAATATCCTCCTGAGTAGATTCCTTTGGGATTGCGTCTTGCTCTTGAGCGTCTTGTCGCTCAACCTCTCTAGGTCCCACCTCTTGAGGAATATTTTCCTCAAAAACCTCATTATCAGCTTGTAATAGATCATGATATAGACGCTGACATTCTTTTAAGTTTAGTGGCAAATCAAGTTCTTCGCCAGTAACTTCAAACCATCTTCGGTGCAATCTGGCACCCCATGTTTTCATATGCTCTTTAGGCTTTCTTGCATGCCTATCAATAAACTTATCTTGAATGACCTCGCTAGATCCTGCCTGCTCTTCTCTATTTGCTTGGGTTGATTGGCTGGGACCTGTTTTGGGATCATTCTCTTGATTTTTGGGTGATTGAATGATAGGTGGAACTAATGGGACAGGTAAAGGTTGAATAACTTTAGGTATAATTTTTTGACGACATTGAAATTGTCTTTCTTGATGACGTCTAAGTTTCCATAATTTGGGAAAGTTTTTACCACATCTATCACAAGTATGAATAACCATTGTATAATGCTTATATAATTTCTTTCTTTAATTATAGTATTGCAACTACTATATAATACTTATAAAATTTCTTTCTTTAATTAATTAATTATATACCTTATAAGTTTTATGTCTCTAAACACTATCAGAGGTTGCGCTCTAGGGCTTTTCAGAAAGTCAGTTAAGCTATTAAAATTTTGGTACCTTGCACCAGAATTTTGGTATCCTTAATCTTTGTATACCCAGAAATTTTGGTACCCCAGAGGTGAGACTTTTTTTTTTCGTATAACTTTTTGTCCCAGTATTTTGGTAAAGAATTGACTCTAGAATGATTTCCTGTATATCAAGAAATTATTGGTTTACTAGAATAGGTTCAATGGCCTTTTTGATTTACTTTCTATCATTCAAGATTTTGGTACCCTCCCTTTGGTCGTGATACTAAAATTTGATCTTTGTTTACAACTATAAATCAGTTTTAGAATTAATTCTAGTATAACATAAAAATATGTATGCAAATTATGCTTGACAGGTCGAACGCTGAATACACTCGGACACTTCAGTCCTCAGTGTTCAGCGTTCTCCTAAGAGGCAAGCAATATGGCATACTTTTTTCATTATATTATTTGAGATTAAAATCGGGCCAGCGCGTTAACAAAGATGGTTATTTCCTTTAACTTGAAAACTAAAAAATTGGGTAAAAGGATATGTTAACAAAATTTTTGCCCCAGCCTGATTTAAAACTTAAATTCAATATCGTATTTCGATATATTTCCTGATCTTGAGAACAAATTTGGGGTTAAAAAAAGATTACATAAATTTCGTATATTGGGAAATAAGCCGGGAAAGGCTTACACTAATTATATCTATTCAGAAATTTTGTCCCAGAACCCCATTTTGTTCTATATGGTGCTTAGCTTCTTTAATAAGCCTTAACCCTCTGGTGCTTGGCTTTAATAAAAAAAAAAATAGCCTAACCCTCTGGTGCTCAGCTTTGATAAACAAATTAAACCAAAATAAAAAAAAAATAAAAAAAAAATAAAAAAAAAATAAATCTTTATTTAAGATCAAAATATTTTTCAATCATTTCATTCGGTGAAATATATGCCTCTAAAAATGGGGGGTCGATTTTGTCATTTGGGCATTTTGATGCTGCATGCCCACTTCTCCAACAATTCAAACATGGATAATTTGGGGTTTTTTTAATATTTGGGCATTCCTTGCACCCATGTCCAAAATAGCTACATGCGAAACATGCTGAGCGAAAAGATTTATAAGGTATTAGCCAATTATTGGTCTCCCTAGACAACACAACATTACTTGAAGTGAAATACATTGTTGATGGAAATGACGTTGTTGATGTTGATGATGTTGATGATGTTGATATTGATGATGTAGTTGATGTTGATGATGATGATGATAATGATGATGATGATGATGATAATGTTGTTGTTGTTGTTGTAGATGGTAATGGTGATGCCCTATAAAAAGTAATTGTACATTTTTTGTACAGGTTTTGTACAACTTTGTACAGAATATGTACGGAATTTGTAGTGGTGTATACTTTATGATGACCTTTTATATATATTTATTAAGAGAATTGTACGGAATTCGTCTGAATTTGTACAGAATTTAATTTTGTACAGAATTTGTTATACGGAATTTGTACAGAAATTATCCGAATTTTAATTTATATAATATATAATTTTGTACAGAATTTGTACAGAATTTATCCGAATGTATATAATATATAATTTTGTACAGAATTTGTACAGAATTTATCCGAATGTATATAATATATAATTTTTGTACAGAATTTGTACAGAATTTATCCAAATGTATATAATATATAATTTTGTATAGAATTCATTGGGAATGTTATATCAGTTCAGTTCTGCGACAATCTGCATTTTTATTTTTTGAAGATTTTTTTATAAAAATTCTGATAATCTCTAAAATTGCAGATTTTAAAACATTTCGTACAAAAATCTTGAGATCTCCCATTTTTCTCTTTTATTTACACAAACTTTTTTTTTTTATTTCAACAAACTTTGCACTTCCTATTTGTCTAAACACTTAAATTTTTTTTCACAGTGCTTTAAAAAATAATCTTTTTTAATACTTTTTAAAGAAATGATTTTTTTCAACTTCTTTAATTTAAAGAAATAATCTGTTAAAGTATTAAAAAAAAATTGAAAATTTTTTAAGCTTCGAAACTTTGCAGGAACATCAGATTAAAAAAGTTTTTTTTTGTAAAACTTTTCTCCTACCTATTTTCGCAGGTTCTTTTGGATATTAAAAGTATTTTTTAATATTATTATTTAACGAGCATTGACTAACACTCATTTTTCCTTTTTTTTGTAGGTCCAGAACACCGAAGGTATGGGTTCTGGACTCAATTTCGAAGTTAACCTTCGAAAAAAATTTTTTTTTTTATTAGTTTACTTTAACGAGCATTAGCTAACGCTCGTTTTATATTTTGTAAGTCCAAAGAGCTGAAGGCTTTACAATTCCACCAATTTCGAAGGCAAACTTCGAAAAATATTTTTTCATTAATTATTTAACGAACTTTATTAACGTTCGTTTTTATCTTTCTAAGTCCAGAACACTAAAGGTACGAGTTCTGGACTATTTCTAAGGTTACCTTCGAAAAAAAATGATTATTTAACGAACGTTCAATTTTAATTTTTTTAGGTCCGGAAGCCGAGGTACAGCTCTGGACTTTTTTTTTTTATTTTAATTTAATGAACGTTAATATTAGCGTTCGATTTTGCTTTCTTTTTTAAGTCCAGAAGCCGAGGTACAGCTCCGGACTTTTTTTTTTATTTAATTTAACGAACGTTAATATTAACGTTCGATTTCAATTTTTTTTAGGTCCGAAAGCCAAAGTACAGCTCCGGACTTTTTTTTATTTTAATTTAACGAACGTTAACATTAACGTTCGATTTTAATTTTTTTTAGTTCCGGAAGTCGAAGTACAGCTCCGGATTTTTTTTTTATCAATCTAATTTAACGAACGTTAATATTAACGTTCGATTTTTTTTTTAATTTTGTTTATTACTTTTGTAGTCCAGAACACCGAACATGCGGCCTTGGACTTCATTTCAAAGGTAACTTTGAAAAAAAAATATTTGGTTGTTTTATTTTTACTTAGCGAACGTTAACTAACGTTCGATTTCTTTTTCTTTTTTTTTTAGGTCCGGAACTCTATTTCGAGGCGGACCACTAAGTAAAAAAAAAAAATCATTTTTTTTTTTTGTATTTTAGCGAAACGTTAGTAACGTTTCGTTTTTCTTCTTTTTTTTAGGTCCGGAACTCTTTAGAGGCGGACCGGTATTTCGAAGGTATAATATCTTCGAAATTTATTTTTTTTTTTTGTTTTATTTAAAACGAACGTTACTAATGTTCGTTTTTTTTTGTATTTTTTAGGTCCGGAACTCTATTTCGAGGCGGACCACTAAGTAAAAAAAAAAAATTCATTTTTTTTTTTGTGTTTTAGCGAAACGTTAGTAACGTTTCGTTTTTTCTTCCTTTTTTTTAGGTCCGGAACTCCATAGGAGGACCATTAAGTAAAAAAAAAAAATTTTTTTTACTTTAATTTCAACGAACGTTAACTAACGTTCGTTTTCTTTCTTTTTTTAGGTCCGGAACTCCTTTAGAGGCGGACTATGATATTTCGAAGGTAAAATATCTTCGAAATTTTTATTTTTTTTTTGTTTTATTTAAACGAACGTTACTAATGTTCGTGTTTTTTTTTGTATTTTTTAGGTCCGGAACTCTATTTCGAGGCGGACCACTAAGTAAAAAAAAAAATTCATTTTTTTTTTTGTGTTTTAGCGAAACGTTAGTAACGTTTCGTTTTTTCTTCCTTTTTTTTAGGTCCGGAACTCCATAGGAGGACCATTAAGTAAAAAAAAAAAATTTTTTTTACTTTAATTTCAACGAACGTTAACTAACGTTCGTTTTCTTTCTTTTTTTAGGTCCGGAACTCCATTTCGGGGAGGACCATTAAGTAAAAAAAAAATTTTTTTTACTTTAATTTCAACGAACGTTAACTAACGTTCGTTTTCTTTCTTTTTTTAGGTCCGGAACTCCTTTAGAGGCGGACTATGATATTTCGAAGGTAAAATATCTTCGAAATTTTTATTTTTTTTTTGTTTTATTTAAACGAACGTTACTAATGTTCGTTTTTTTTTTATATTTTTTAGGTCCGGAACTCTTTAGAGGCGGACTATGATATTTCGAAGGTATAATATCTTCGAAATTTTATTTTTTTTTTTTGTTTTATTTAAAACGAACGTTTCTAATGTTCGTTTTTTTTGTATTTTTTAGGTCCGGAATTTAGAGGCGGACCGGGATTTCGAAGGTATAATAATATCTTCGAAATTTTATTTTTTTATATTTTACAAAACGAAACCAATTAACGTTTCGTTTTATTTTACATTTTTTTTTTAGGTCCGGAACTCGAAGCAGACCGAAGGTAAAAAAAAAATATTTATTTTTGTTTCAACGAATGTTAAACTAGCGTTCGTTTTTTTTAGGTCCGAAAGAAGTGGACCGAGTTATTTCGAAGGTAAAAAAAAAACTTCGAATGAAATAATTTTATTTTATATTTTATTTTACGAAACGTTACTAATGTTTCGTTTCGTTTTTTTTTTAGGTCCGGAACTCTAATTCGAAGCGGACCGGTATTTCGAAGGTATAAAGCTTCGAAAAAATTGTTTTTTTTTTATTTCAACGAACGTTAACTAACGTTCGGTTCTTTTTTTAGGTCCGGAACTCCAATTCGAAGTGGACCGGGTTATTTCGAAGGTAAAAAAACTTCGAAATTATTTTTTTATATTATTTTACAAAATGTTACTAATATTTCGTTTCGTATTTCTTTTTTTTTTAGGTCAGAATTCACTTTCGAAGCGTACCATGATATTCGAAGGTAATATAATATCTTCGAAAAATTTTAACTTTATTTATTTTAACGAACGTTACTAATGTTCGTTTTTTTATTTTTTTTAGGTCCGGAACTCCCTCTCGCAGCGGGCCATGATATTTGAAGGTAATATAATATCTTCGAAATATTTTAACTTTTTATTTAAATTTAACGAACGTTACTAATGTTCGTTTTTTTTATTTTTTTTAGGTCCGGACTCTCTTTCACTGCGGACCATAAAGGTAATATAATAACTTAGGAAAAATTTTATATTTTTTTAACGAACATTATTAACATGCGTTTTGTATTCTTTTTTTTAGGTCTGGATCTTCCAATTCGAAGCGGACCAGGGTATTTCGAAGGTATAAAGCTTCGAAATGACTTTTTTTATTTTATTTTTGTTTCAACGAATGTTAATTAACGTTCGTTTTCAGTTTTTAGATGGAACCCCATTTTGAGGTAGACCAGGTATTCCGAAAATAAAAAAAAATTTTTCTCGTTTTTATTAACGAAATGTTAATTAACGTTTTGATTCTTTTTTTTTTTTGTAGATTTGCGGCTTTCAGATACGGTATTTATTTCGAAAATTATAAGTTTGTTATTTTTGTTTTTTTTTTTAAAAACGAAATTTTAATTAATGTTCATTTTTTATTTTATAGGTTCACGGATTTCTGGAAGCTTCCTGAAACATAATTTTAAAGTAAGGAGGGATAGTATTTTCGCATTTTGTTGTTTTATTGGATCGAAGAAGTTAAAAGTTGTTTGTTGGAATCGAACCAACTGAAACAATGTCCAAACCATTAACAACATGATTTTGCAGTATAAAAGTAAAGAAAGAAAGAAAGGAAGGGAACTTTAGTTTAGTGCATTTAGTAAAATAGTGTAGATTAGTAAATGCACTTTTAAATTTGTAAATATTTTTTTTTTTAATGAAATAAATTAATTGATATTAGTTAACATTATGCGAAATTTTTCTGTGACGCGCATCGGCATGTCCTCAGATTAGTGCAGAAATGTACTTTGCAGAACTGCGCAGATCTGTGGACCAAAATTTTTCCCAATGGCCAGTACAGAAGTGCCTAATTTGTAATTGATAAATTGATATGCTCTAATCGGTTTGCACCTTCATGTATGATAATTACAGTCTGTGGTAATTCATAACATACTAGTACAGAAGTAACCTAATTTGCAATTGATAAATTAATATATAATACTAATCGGTTACATCTTAATTGGATCTTAATTGGATCTTAATTGAACACCGTAGTCGGTATTAAATAATAATTAAATGTAATTAATGGTGGTGTTGTTTTGGTTATAATGTAATCCTTTTTTTAATTACTTAAAAGTGTTTTTTGAAAGGGATATCGATTTTAATAAAAAATTATAATTTTTGCATACAATTGTATTTGCATACAATGTTTATCGTCTATTATAATAACAAATACCTATATTGTGTAATACATACATTGTATAAGAATATAGCATCTGACAGTAAATTGGTAAGACAAAAACATGTATACTATTGCAAAAACGTATAAGGGTGTGAAATATACACAAGTGATAAATAACATTATGGCCCGCATTATTATAATTTTGGCCAGATTAATTTATTTATTATCAGTATATGGTATCACATAGGCCATGTGATTTGCCGATCATTTACTTTATTAAATTTGTAATCAGGTACATCATTATGCTAAAAATAGCTAAACACGAATTATAAATAAACAATACTTTTGAAAAAATATCGTACGACCTTTTCTTGTTAACTCTTTCTTTTTTACATTTTTATCTCAAAATACATAATATTACAGATTTACAGGTATTTTAAAACAATATTTTTTTTCTTGTAATTGTTTTTATTTATCTTTTTACTATTATTTATTTATATATTACTATATTTCTTTTCTTATTACTAACTGCTTTTTTACTTTTTTATGTTACTTTCTTTTTTATTATTTACTCTTTACTTTTTTTACGTGTTACTTTTTCATGTATTATTTTTTTTTTACGTGTTACTAATATACTAACTACATCTATTTAATATACTAACTTTTCTAACTGCTTTTTTTACTTTACTTTTATTTTTTTGCATCACTAATATACTAACTATATTTAATTAATATACTAACTTTTTTTTACTTCTTACATTATATCTCTTTAGCATATTAACCTTTATCTTTTTTTATTCTATGCCTTAAACTCAGCATAAATTAATATTCTAACATCTTCATGTTCTTATATTTTTAAATGCAAGATAAATTATTGGGTAATGAATCCTTTATTACATTTACTTTTTCTGTTATAAGTTTTGTATTCATATTTATTGTATATAATAAAATTTACAAATTATAATAAAATGAATTATAATTTTGGTTAGCATTACATTAAATTTGAATTATAATTTTGGCTAATATTACAATTGTAATTTGAATAAAATTTGTATATATTCTGTATAAAACCCGTACAAAATTTGTATAAAACCTGTACAAAATTCGTATATATTTATGTAAACCTGTACAAAATTTGTATATATTCTGTATAAAACCCGTACAAAATTTGTATATATTCTGTATAAAACCCGTACAAAATTTGTATATATTCTGTATAAAACCTGTACAAAATTCGTATATATTTATGTAAACCTGTACAAAATTTGTATATATTCTGTATAAAACCTGTACAAAATTTGTATATATTCTGTATAAAACCTGTACAAATATGTATATATTCTGTATAAAACCCGTACAAAATTTGTATATATTCTGTATAAAACCTGTACAAAATTCATATATATTTATGTAAACCCGTACAAAATTTGTATATATTCTGTATAAAACCTGTACAAAATTTGTATATATTCTGTATAAAACCCGTACAAAATTTGTACAAAATATGTATATATTCTGTATAAAACCTGGTTATAATGTGGTTATAATCTGTACAATTAGCATTATCCGGAATTTGTACAAGTACGGAATATTTCATAATTCGGTACATTTTCTGTCACTAATTGTACAGAATTTGTACAGAATTTGTACAGTATTTGTACAATAATATTTTCTGGACAAATTCCGGATTTTCAATTTTTTACTGGGATGATGATGTTGTTGTAGATGGTAATGGTGATGATGATGATGGCGATAATATTGATAGTGGTGTTGTTGTTGGTAGTTGTGTTGATATTGATGCTATTATATGAGGACTATTTTTTAATACTTCTGATAAATTATTGATTGACATAGAAAGATTATTATTATTCACCAATGAAGTAGAAATATTTACAAGTGACGTAGACAAATTATTAGTGATTTTTTGAAGCGATATATGCATTTCCAATAATGTATTGAATGGCATAGGACCCAGAAATATATATATAGGGGTCAGGTGATGAAAGAAAATTTTACTATGAGCTGTACGCAAGGGTTTTTTATATGAACAGTACGCAAATTTGACACCTGATATTAAAAATACCGCAAAAATACGCAAATAAAATTTCAGACCTTAAAATTTTCAATTATTAATTAATTCAGCAAAATGCAGTATATCATATGATATAGTTTCTATAATCTGCAGTTTGATATCGGTCTTTTTTTTATTAAAAAAAAAAAAAAATTATATTTGTTTCTCTTTATGTTATGTTAACGAAATATAATGAAATGTATTATATTTTAACAATATTTGTATACAAATTTAGATAGCTTTATAATTAGAAAAAAATTTATTATTTTTTTTTTTTTTTTTGATATTTATATTTGAAAGTTCATTCCTACAATATGTTTAAATTCCAATTTGAAGTTCCAGTTCAAAATCTACAAAAAGAGATGTTAAAGGATATTAGTGAGTGTTCTTATATAAACCCACTCCTTCTTCCTTTAGAAATACTCACCTATCTTGAATTATTCCAAGTTCTAGTCTAAATTCCGCAAAAAAGAGAAGTTAGCAAACGCTTTATTCAAACTCGCACCCCCTGCTTTTAGAATACTTAACCGTCTCAAATTCCAAATTTTACTTCAAAATCTACAAAAGAGAAGTTAAAGAATGTTAGTAAATACTCTTTAATACATAAAAAATCAAACCCGCTTATCTCCTTATAGAAATACTTACCCGTCTCGAATTCCAAGTTCTGATCAAATTCTGAAATCTATAAAAAAGAAATTATAAAACATTAGTAAGCATTTTTTGATAAAATTCCTAAAAATTTGAAACTTACCAATGTAATAAGCTATAAAAAATAGAATAATCTTGATTATGTAGGTACTAAAAAACTAAAAGAAATGTTAGTAAAATTTTATTAACATTGAATTCTGCTTCTTACACTTAACTCACCATATTTGCAAGAGTCCGTTAATTCCAATTTATACTTCAGTAGTACCTAGTACTTTTTTTTTTATAAATAGTTTTTTTTTTTATTTTTTTAAATCAGTGGAAAAGAAAAAGGTTCGGTTTATAAAAAATCTTTTTTAAAAAAAAATTCGGTTACTAATAATATAAATATTAAAAAAAATTCAGTTTATAAAACCGATAAAAAATATTAAATATTAAAAAAAAAATTTCGGTTATAAAAACCGATAAAAAAATCTTTTAAAAAAAAAAAATTTAAAACTATAAAATTGTAAATTTTATGATTGATAAATCGTATTTTAGCATATCGAATAATTTTCTACAACAGTATATATGATCAGCCAAATAAAAATATAGGTCAAAATACGCAAATTAAATCTTTTACATATAAAAATTTTTGATAAAAATACGCAATCTAATGATCTTACTATAGACAAAAATCTCCTAAATTATACGCAAATCAAAACCTTACCCGTCCAACTCCACTATAATGATGACGCATTGATAGACCCTACCCCTATATGTATATTTCTGGATCCTAATGGCATAACGTTAATAATATCATAATCTGCTTCATCGTTCCTATTATTATTATTATTTGTATTGTTTTCAGTTTCATTTAGGTCATTCATATTAAACAGATGTAAAATAAATTGATAAAAATAAATATTTGAAAAAAACGTAATCTTTGGATATTTATTAAAAAATAAGATTTAAATAAATACGAGAAAATTTAAATAAAGATAAAAAAGCAGATGTTATAATAACATAATAAAAAAAAGATTGGTCGTATGATTATTGATAAATTATAGGTGATTCGGAAGATGATGCAGGAGAGGTTTACAATTGTAATTTTATTTATACGGGCTATTCTAAATGGTATAATTATATAATTTATTAATTTATATTAAAATGATACAAACACTGAGATATTTACCATGACTATATCACGATACATAGCTTTTTTAGTATTGATTTGTGACTTGTGATGAAATAATTGTTTAATTTTAGATGTTGAGGAAACCCCTTCTATATTCCTTTTTGTACACAATATTGCCTGCAAATACTGCCAAATGGGATAATTATTACTTTAACTAATCAGAAAAAATTCATTCAAGATTTAGTATACGTATAGATAGCTGTGTACACATTTTGTCAAAAAAAAGTATGGTGCTTTACTTTTGTATTTTTAATAAATAAGAAAACTATTGCATAATTCAAATTATTTATACAGAGGGTAATCTAGACGTATATGAAGTTGAAGGATTTTCCATCGACTGATCAGTTCCAATTTTGTAAATCTATATTTTTATTCTCACGAAAAAAATATAATAGAATACAATCTTTAAAATATCAATTATAATGTAATAAATAAATTTTACTTTATTTTAATAAAAAAAATTCAAATTTTTATTAATGCAATACAAGTTTAAAAAAAATAAAAAAGTTTTATAAAATTTATAAATTTTACTATTAATGCTTCTTCTGTTAATAGATATATAGTGTAAAAAATGGTTTATTTATTCATTTATAACGTTAGTCAATCAATATTTTTGTGCCAATTATAGCTAAAGTACTAAACTATAAAGAGATTAGGCGCAGACTCGCAAATGGCACACATCACATAATATATACAGGATAATCTGAATACAGGATAATCTATGAGTTAATGACAATCTAAATAAATATGACCTCAAGCCGCAGACCATTTTTACAAAATTGGGAAAAACATGATTATCTAAAGACAAAAATATCATTAGTAATAATGATACTTTATATTAAATTTTATTATTTTGTATATAAAACATTGAAAATTATTCATTAGCGAATGAAATTATTATATTTATTTATTAGTTTAATGAAAAAATAGCAATTAGCAAAAAACAAAATATTATTATTATATTATTAAAATATTAAGAAATTAATGATATTGAGGTGAGGAATAAGATTCATGACGTCGTGATCTAAAAGGTGTATAGAGAGATGGTGTGATATATAAAAAGGTGGAGGTGATGGTGAAGATGACGGAGGTGGTGGTAGTGGAGGTTGTGGTGGAGGTGGAGGTGAAGGTGAAGGTGGAGGTGGGGAGGAGGTTGAGGTGTGGGAGGTTGTAGTGGAGGTGGTGGAGGTAGTGGTGGAGGCAGAATTCGTGCTAATGTACTTTCTGAAAAATTAAAAATAAGCTAAGTAATTCCATAAAAAAAAAAAAGGAAAAAAATAATAAATTTTACCAGGTTTGAGCCAGAAATCATCAATAAATTTGTTGTAATACTTCTCTCCATTCTTTGTTACTTTTCCACCTGGTAGTTCATTAAATATTTTCTCATAGACTAATAAAAAAAAGAAATGTAAATTCAAATTCTTATCACAATATTTTGTAATTTTCTTACCTTATGCTCTCTTATCAAATTTTGGAATTTCTCTTTACACTGCTCACCAGTGTAAGATTTATTGAATCTCGTATTAATTACACCTGCCACCTTATCCAAAAACTGACTCTACTAGATCCTGCTATTTCATAATATTCAATATTTCTCATCCTTCTTTCATTAATTAATAATCTAATTTTGGGGTCATCCCACATATTATATTTTTAGTTAAAGCTTTTTTTTAATTGAATTTGTTAAAGAAAAATTTTGCAAGAATAAGTTATCCTTTTATAATTTTTTTTTTTTTTTTGAAAAAAAAATAACAATATTACTCAAAAATCTAATAAGTAAAAACATATAATGTCATTACTTAAGAAAGTAAAGATCTTATTAGTTTTAAAAAAATAATACAATTATTTGTAACGATCCTAACCGAAAATTATACAATTACTCGTAAAAGGTAGAAATCTTAGTATTAAAAAAAATAATATCATTACTCATAAAAAATATAATGAAAAAGAAAATCTAAGCCTTAAATAAAAAAAGAATACTATTATTCATAAAAAAAAGTAAAAACTATAACGCCATTACTCATAAAATCTTAATCACCTAATTGAAAAAATAAAAATCCCATTAATTTAAAAAAAAACAATACAATTACTTGTAAATATCCTAATCGAAAATAATATAAAAGATCCAATCAAAAAAAGTAACGATCTAATTGAATAATATCATTACTCTTAGAATCTAATAAAAAAAAAGTTAAAGCTAATTGAAAAAAATAAAATCCTATTAGCTTTAAATTTTTATAAGTAACGGTATTATTTTTTTAAACTATTTTTTTTTTTTTCTTTAATCAAAAAACTTATAACTATTACTTACATAGGTTGAGTCGCGGTTGAATCACGGTTGAGTCATAATTAAATATATTAAGTTGACTAGAATTATTTCACTAAGACGCAGTCGAGTCACGGTTGGATTGTGGTTAAATATATTTGGAAGTAGGAAAGAAATCGATAATAAAGTATCGATCTGATCAGTACTATAGTAAATACTGAAATTAATACTAAATCGTGATCTGGATGGAATTCTGGTATTATTTAACAAACAATTTATTTTGTTTTTGATTAGGTCCATTTTCGTTAGAATTATAGCTATTTACTGTTTATATTTCGTAATTTTTAAAGAAAAAAAAAACTACTGCAAAAATACCCAATTAGAACTAACATAATTCAGGAAATGTATAAAAAAATGCATAAAAAAAACGTGCTAGAATTTTTAAAATGGCATTTAGAATTTAATTGGTGTTAATTTTTACTTTATTATACTTTATTTGGTTAAATATGATCAAGAAAAAATCATTCAAGTTTTAGAACAAGTATAGATAGCTGTGTGATATTATCAACTAATTTATTGCGCTGGGAATATCCACTGTAAAAGATCAGATCACGCATCACAGATTATTTTTTATACGGGTAATTTAAACACAAAATTTTTATATAATATTTTAGATTGAAGAATTTTCCTATCGGTTGATCAAGTTCTATTTTCAATTTTGTAAATTGATCAGTTCTATTTTTCAATTTTGTGTGTATATTTTTATTCCCACAAAAAAAATCATTCCCACAAAAAAAATCGAGTAGAGTAAAAAAATTAAAATCCTCTCTCCTTCTTCTCTCCTACATTCTTATTAAAATTTAAGGTTGTTCTAAAATGGTACACCGCTCATATAACTCCAAGAAAAAGGCCTTGGAACGAATAAAGGCAAAAAGAAGAGAACAAAGTAAACCATTAAGTTGTCATAATAAAAATGGTAGGTTATGACTCGGTAATGGAGCTGTACCAATGAACATGACTTGTGCTTAAATTTGATTGTGGATGCTCTCGTTTGGATTCATCTTTCCTGTCCTAAGGGATACTGTAGCTGTCATGAATGAAGTTGATATAGTAATGAAACTATCCACATAATTTACTTAACGAGTGTACATAGTTAACCCCCTTCCCTTTCTTTTTACAGTTTATATTACACAGCTAGAACATCATATAGGCATACAAGATGACATAATAATGGAACAACAATTTAAGTTTCAACAACAATAAGAAAGTTGAAACAACAACAACAACATATTAATGATTTAGAGGAAGTTGAGGTTTTCTTAAAGGCGCAAAATACCTGAATATTGGGTAAGTTTTATAAATATAAATTTAGCATTAATGTATTAGTTAGCATCTTAGTATCCTTTACTTGTTTAAAAATAATTATAGCAAGAGAAAGTAAAATTTCTCGAGAGAACATGATAAATCTTCGTCAGGCATTCGCAGTCGAAGGTCATATTAAAGATCTTAATAGTCAAATACGGTCTTTAAAATATTAATTAAATAAACAATAATAATTTAATTAATTTTATAAAATTGAAATAAATTTTATTTTATTTTATTTTTTTTTAATAAAAAATTTAAATTTTATTAATATATAATTTATAAGTAAAAAAATTTTATGAGTCATCATGTTTATGTTTTTCTGTTAAAAATAATTCATTCTACAAGATAAAAATTTCGTAGGTACATGTTATTATAAATTGAGTAGGGTAAGCAGTTTAGTCTAACTTTAAATGAACGCATTACACAATTGAATACATGCTACTGATCTATTTTTGTGATGTAATTTATGAAATGTTATCTGATCGTCTGTAGACTTTCACATGCTACTATGTTTATGCAGGCAAATTTGCCTGCGTTACAGACAAAGGGATAATATTTTAGTGATGTTCATGATAATTAATATATATCTATAATAAGTTATGATTTATTTTACGTAATACAGTTTTACAAGAATTTTTTTGTGATACTGCTTTATTTTTAATAGCAAGTTTCGATAAAAGCAAAAAAAATCAATTGATCAAAATTCGTAACTTATATACTATTGTAGTTGATTAATAAAGACCATATAAATAAAATTTTATTTTTTTTGTCAAATAAAATGTTAAAAAATAAACATCATAAAAATTAATATAAAATATTTTACTTCATATTAATTAGTTAAATAAAAATAATAATTCAACTTCTTTTTTGTCATCACTCTTCCATATATTCTTTATCAATAATATATGTTTTACGTCCTAATTTCATAAATCCTACACATCTATCGATTGCAGTAATATCAATAAATTGTGTAGAACCATCATCACCTACAAAGAAAGTTGTACCAAGTGCATCTTCATTGACGTTACTTGTCCATTTAACATTTGCCAACATTTTTTCTTGATCCTTATATTTGTATACAAGAAAATAATTCACTTGAGCATAAAATGTTTTTGTTATAAATTCTGGTGCAGCATTTCAAATATGAGCCCATCTATCAACTTCCATACGGGTCTTTAATAAAAAAAATAATATTAAATAAAATTTACAAAATTTTAATTTATTATTACATAAAATACTAACCAAAACAGTATAATTGATTCAAGCCCAGTCTTTATTTCTACGTATCCATTCTGATCCAATTACCTGCCTGTCTGAAGTTATTAGACGACCAAATTTTATCCCTTTCGTTTCAAAATCCTAAAGAAGATAAATGTTAATTATTATTAAAAAAATAAAAATTAAATAAATAACTGAATATATACACTTACCTATAAGAAATCTGTATACGGAAAGGATACATTTTATAAATATTTGATATACATTTTTACTGATTCTGTATAATAATTCCGTATATTTAATACGTAATTTATTTTTGAATGTTTTTTAAAAAATTGGTGCATATGAAATGTATGCGGAAAAATTAATATATACAGAACGTATACGGAATTTTTGAACTTGTTTTTTTTAAATAATGATTTTATCGATTTTATCGTTATAAGTCATAACATGTGATCATGTGATTTTGTTATGATACGTTTTTTGTTTATATAAACCCAGCTTTGATCTTCCACCCTGTCTTCCTGTCTTCCTCTCCCTGATTTTTTATTTCACTATTTTTTTTTTTTTTTTAAAAAAAAAAACTCTTTTTTTCTTTTATTTGTTGCCCCTCTTTTTTATTCTTACTTGCTACTCTTCTTTTAAAAACTTCTTTTCCTTTATTTTTCTAACTTCGTTGCCCTCTTTGAAAAAAAAAATTTTTTTTTGGTTTTATTTTTTTATTCCCATTCATTACCCTCTCTTCTTTTTTTAAAAAAAATTTATTTTTGCCCCTTTTTTTATTGAATTATTTCTGGATGTTCTCCTCTGACAGCATAGGTTAGAGGTTAAAGATGGACTAACCATGACTACTGACACGAAGTTTGTCAGGACTGGGGAATAAAAAGCCTTATTTAGTGCAGGTATTTCCTGAGTCTCTAATTTAAAAAGAGAGGTTCCTATAAGCTAGGTTATGTAAGTTACCTTCTGCATTATTTTTCTAACTTTGTCATCTCCTTAAAAATCATTTTTTATGTCCTTCCCTAACTTCGTTATTCCTTTTTTAAAAAAAAAAAAAAAATTTTTTTTTATCTATTTTACTTTTTTACTTCCACCTCACTATCCTTTCTTTTTTATTTATTTTTATTCTTTTATTTTGTAGATCAGATTTTTTTTTGGCTGCTTGGTTCTTTTTTTCTTATTGTGGGTCAATTTTGAAGTACTTTTTTTTTGTAAGTCAGGTAGGCACCAGACGTTTGGAGATTTGGATGATTGCAGGTACTATATAGGCGGAGCTTATATTTTTTTTTTTTTTTGCTTTTAGGTTGTCTGACTCCTGATGACTTGGACGAATCCAGAATTATAGGCACAATAGAGAAGCGTTGGTCTAATTGAGTTAAAGAAATGTACTAGTGTCTTTTTTCATTTATTTTGAAGGAATAGGTTATTTCTTTGGACTAAGTGCTCCTGGAGACTTTTGATTTCTTAAAAAAAATCAAATTTCTTAAAGAAACATCAGTAGAAATAGTATTAATATTTTTTTTTGTTTTGGTTTGCAATAGTTGGTTTGATAGGAATAAACTATTCATAATATATTTGTGTTTTATTTTATTTTTTTATTTTTTGATTTAATAAATAAAATTAAATTTATTTAAATAAAATCTAGTAATAAATTATAATAAATTGTAATATAAACAGTAAATTTAATAAGCAATAATATAAATTTCATGGTAAAACAGTGATTAAATAATGTAAATTCCGTATGTATTCCATGCAAATTCTGTATCCAAACCATATTTATAGTAATACAGAATTGTGCAATTTTCCATATCTTTTCAATGGTCTATTGTGATACGTTATTTCTAAAGAAAAAAATCGTATAAAAATCTTATTAAAAACGTATCCAGTTTTCTTATAGGGTTAATTTCATTTCTGCTGCCTTGTTATCTATTACAGATAGATGACTTTTTATTTCTTTGATCTCTGATTTCTTAAGATCATATGTTTTAGAGGACCATTGAAACTCTTTGTCGTAATTTTCATTTGAATAAACTAAGTGATTTTCATATTCCTTATGAGGGATTGGTGGAAATATCTGTTTATGAATTTTTCTGTAATAACACAAATTATTAAACAATTCTAACAAATATACATTATTTGTTAAATTTTTATATGGGTGTAGTCTTGATTTCGCCAATGGTTGTAGGCTGTAGCATTCCGCAAATGCGTTCCATAGGAAACTGCCATGTGCAACAACAAGGACCATTACTTTGAATACTATCAGCAACATGTAAAAGGTAATGAAAGCATGCTTTCATTGCACTTAGTCGGCTAGTTAAGTACTGATAATAATAGCTAAAAATTATTAAATGTATATTAAAATTTGATGAATTTAATTGAAAAATTTTAATAATAAAATTAATTGATAAAAATTTGTACTTACTGTTCATAATGGTTATGAAATTGCAATAGCAAACTCCTTATTTCATTTTGATTATGTAAAGACAACTTTCATTTTTGGTAAAGCCAGACAGCTTTGACAAAAAATGACTAACCTTTAAGGTACACTAACGGTAACTGATCTTTTAACAATGGTAAGGAATATAAAGTTATCCAAGAAGCCCACTCTTTTGCTTTATACCCACTGTAATGACGAAATATATTTCATGGAGGCCGACCAAATTCAGTCAGAATTGACTTTTTAATGGCATCCATGTTGGCTCCAATTTCACTCCATTGCTTATTACTAAGTGTATAAGGCTGATTATTAAGAGTAGAATCTTTAAAAAAAGATCCCATCCAATATCTTAACATATAAGGGGCAACATTCTCGTAAAATAAATGCATGATCTTAACCAGAAAACATGCAGGAAATTGTGTTGACCTTATATCTAGTAGCACACTACGTCCTATAACACCTATTTAGATAATAATTAATTAATTTTAACAAAAAAAATACACTAAATATATATGTTTACCTAAATTAGAAGCTAATAATTCACGTGTTCTTGATGGTTCTATTGTCACTATCTGCCCAATTCTTGTTATGTAATCACTATGCATTCTCCTTGGTAAATTTGACGGATCATAAGTTTCATTTGTATTATTGGTATCTGACGGCGGTGTAGTTGGATAATATATGTGATTATTATATATTCCTCAAAGATCACAATATCGATATGCTATATAGGAATTATGGCCCGTTAATAAAGCAATTTTTGATATACCAGGAGTATCACCAGACCATGAAAGCACAGTAGCTTTTAATGAAAATTTTTCATTTGTGAAACCATCATAGCAGTCGATGCCACCTATTGTATAAAATTATTATTTAAATAGATAATACAATAAGTGATTAAGTTCTATTTAAAATTACCTTCCAATAAACACAACTCATCAACTACTGGTTTCAGGAAAGAATTAAAATCTTTTGGAGCTTTAGGACCCAGAATAATAGAAGTAATCAGTAAATTCTCCTTTTTAACACGTTGTTCGGGTGGCAGATTAGCGTTAATGAATAAAATTATCCAACAATCATCACACTTTTGTTTGAATAATTGGTAACCATCAACTGAACCTAGAAGTACAATATCACGATCATCTTGAAAATAACCTTTTTGTAACAAATTTTTGTATTGAGCACCATCAATCACGTCACCAATAGTACCATCAATATTTCTAGAAATATATTCTGAACGGTACACAATTGTTTTGCACGTGCTGAGTCTTGGTATCATATTGAATCACAAGTCAATCCTGAATGGAAAAATAAGCCACTTGGGCTCTTGATTGTCCTTCCACTTGATAACATTTAGCTTTACAATAGATGTATTCATTTAGATTCTTGTAGTCACCGGTAAAAGCACAATATGAGTTGATGCACCTGTCAACCCAAATTGGTTTTATAGGAATTATATCTTTAAGCATTTTTATTAATGAATGTATGCTTTTACTAGAGGTACCAACTGTGGCCGTAATAATTTCTTTAAATGCTGTATTACTAAAATTATGTCGGACTTTTATTTCAAGAAGACGAAGTCCTTTGGCAACTTCGTTAATAATATTATGCTCTACTGTAAACTTATATTATTATTTAATTATTATAATATAATCAAAACAAGTTTAAATAAATTCTATTATATTTACCGGTTGTTAAATTGATATTCTCTAATAAGGTCCTATCTTTTAAACTTCCTTCTAAATTTAGAGAATTATTCTCACTTTCTAAAAGTAAGTATTTTCAATGAAATGAGTTATGATGGTTGTCAAATAATCTAAATTCATTAATTAATAGATATCGCTGCACTACCTGAGATAATCAATTCTTTTTCATTATCAGTTTCTTTCCAATCATCAGCTTTTTTCTATTATAAAAAGATTCTTCTTTGTTATGAAATTCTGATTCTTCTTCGTTGTAAGATTCTGATTTTTCTTCATTACTATTATAAAAAGATTCTTTTTCATTATGAAATTCTGATTCTTCTTCGTTGTAAGATTCTGATTTTTCTTCATTATAGGATTCTGATTCTTCTTCATTATAATATTCTTCATTCTCATTATAAGATTTTTTGTTAGAAGACTCTTCTCCGTAAGATTCTTCATTATAAGAGTTATATTCATCGTAGCTAAAATACAAAAAAAATAGTAACTATTATTTTTAAAATAATCAACTTCAAAATTACAACTATATAATGTACCTTTCATCAATAACATCATTATCAATTAATTCAATGTTATATTTTCTCTTTTTAGAGTGTCTCCATTTAGTTGTAGGATGGACATATTTGCCTATTCCATTCCTCTTACATCTGAGGCATTCGCATAATTCCAAATTTTTATTACTCATTTAAAATTTTCTATAGCGATAAAATTTTATTCTCCCACTATTTATGATTAAGATTACTCATGATCAGATCAAGATTAATAATCAGATCAGGATTAATTCATGATCATGATCAAGATTGACTTATAATTATGTATTGTTCAATTCCTATTGTTCTTAAGGATCTATTCAGAATTAACCGTGACTTTACCATGACAGACAGTTTTTTTAGTATTAAAATTACCGCGACTGTACCGTGGACCGTGGTACTACCAGGTTGATTGATGATGTGAAAACTTCTTATGTTCCTTTTTTATACACAATAACGCTGTCAAATTTCTGTCTTTTTTTTTTTGTAAAAAAAAATTGTTCATTTTATTTTTCTTTTTTAAGAAAAATTAGGAATGTTTCTTTGGCACGAGACACAAAGACTTTATACAAACAAAAATAAAATGTCTGTTTATAATAACTGTATTTGGTAGTATATAGTATTGATAATTTTACTCAAGTCCAATTGTTCGTTTTACTTTTCTTTTTAAAGAAAATTTGATAATGTTTCTTTTAATTCTTTGAAAATTTTGTTTCTTTTTTAAGAAAACTCGACAGTGCTTTCTCACATTTTTTTTTTAAAAAGAAAATTAATTGATTGATTTTCTTCTTTAAGAAAAATGGCTTTTCTTCCAATTTTCTTTAAAAAAAATTGATTCATTTCATCTTTCTTTTTTTTAGAAAAATCCCTAACGTTTCTTAAAATTTTTTTTTTTGATTCATTTTTATTATAAATCTGAGACTTATTTTTTATAATCAACCACACGATTATAATACAAAAATCATATCTTTTATCATCACTTGTTTAAAATTCAGCCTCATTCAAATCCAACGTAATTTATCGATGAGAGAGAATGAGAGAGAGAGTAGCGAAGGAGAGAGCGAGAGCGAGAGAGGAGAAAGAGAGAATGCGAGAGAAAGAGTGAGAGAGAGCGAGAGAGGAAGCGAAAAAAAGAGAAAGAGATAAATAGAAAAAGAGAATGTGAGAAAGAGAGAGAATGTGAAAAAGAGAGAGAACATGAAAAAGAGAGAGAATGTGAAAAAAAGAGAGAATGTGAAAAAGAGAGAGAACATGAAAAAGAGAGAGAACGTGAAAAAGAAAGAGAACATGAAAAAGAGAGAGAACGTGAAAAAGAAAGAGAATGTGAAAAAGAAAGAGAACGTGAAAAAGAAAATAAAGAAAGAGAGAAGGATAAAGATGAGATCGCCAAACCAACTGGAAGAAATTATTTAAATCTTCCTGTAATTTTAAAAATTTCAAAAGAAGAATTCAATGGTTATAAGGTTTGTAATTTATATAATTTATACATTTTCGTTTAAGATTCCAATTGTGTAATTGTTTATATTTTAGTCAGACATACGTGATTTGATCAAAGTGTATATTGATATAGAAAGATCCTGGGAGAAGCAGGAAAAAAGAATGATACTACAAATTATTGAAAGAGTGAGTGTATTATATGCAATTGTATTTTAAATAAATTAATGTAATATAATTCTCTCTTTAGTTTAAAGCGAACAATCGAAAGTTTCCAAAAACAACTGGCGACTGGTGTATTAAGGAGATGTTGCAAAGATCAATTAATAATAAACGTAAGTAATAATTTAATTTATATTCGAATATGTACGTATTAAGTAATATTTAAATTTTATAAAAGGTGCTCATCAGAGAAAGAAGAAGTTAAGAAGAAATGAAGACAAGGTATGATATCTATTAAAATAACATATTTTGGCTTTGGCTTACTACACATTTTTTAAACATTTTTTGAAGTCTGATGATGATAATGACGATGTTGATGATGCTAGTAATGAAGATGTTGGTATGTTTTGAGCAAATTAGTTTAAAATAAATATTGTTTATTTGTTTATTATAATTGGAATTTAAATTTAGCAAATTCAAATTCAAATATTAAAACACTTCATTATATCTGTAGAGAAAGATACTCAAAGAAAATCGGAATCTAAAGTAAGTTTTTGCTATTAAATTAGAATTAATTAATTACATATACTGATATTTTATTTTATGAATTTAGAGGAGGCGACAGTAGTTGATGATGTGGTCTTTTTTTCCGCAGCCTTTATTTTTGCATGTTTTGTAAATTATATTAAAACTTGTTTTTGCGCTCTGTATTCTGCGCTATTACATTGAAATAAAAGTAACGTTATTGCTCAGTAGGACTATGCTTTTGACATGACTTTGTGATATGTGAAATTTATATAGGCACGAAAAAGACCCCACCACAAAGAAAAATCAGCATTTTTTTTTACTCATTCGGCTATGTCACCTTAAATTTGGAAACCTTTAGTTTTATAATTTATAATCTCATCACGCACATGATCTGTTTGTATTGTATTTTATCATATACAACGTACCAAAAAATTGTCCAATCAAAATCATATATATTATACACGTGATCTGATCGTCAAATAAATATGACGCGCATGTTTTTATTTTTTTTTACTTTTCTTCAACTTACTTTCTTTTCGAAATATTAATTATTTTCTTTTATTTTTTATTTATTTTCCTTTGATTTCTGAAATATCAGGTAATAAAAAATTTGTTTTCTTTATATTTTTTATTTATTTTTCAACATTTTACTATACTAATAATTTACTTTAACACTACTAACTGTTTTTTCCATGACTAATAATTTATCTTTTTATTAATTTACTTTCTTTATTACTAACGTATTTCTTTGATAATATTAATTTCTTTCTTTATTACTAACGTATTTCTTTGATAATATTAATTTACTTTCTTTATTACTAACGTATTTCTTTGATAATAATAATTTCTTTCTTTATTACTAACGTATAATTTACTTTCTTTATTACTAACGTATTTCTTTGATCATATTAATTTTTTTCTTTATTACTAACGTATTTCTTTGATAATATTAATTTACTTTCTTTATTACTAACGTATTTCTTTGATAATATTAATTTACTTTCTTTATTACTAACGTATTTCTTTGATAATATTAATTTACTTTCTTTATTTACTAATATATTTTTTATTTATTATTTTATTTTGTTTCTTATAGCATCTTTTACATTTATCAATTTACATCATATATAATACTTTATTTACAAAATATTTTGCATATTTTAAATAAAATTCATAATTACAGTAATCATAAATTTCTAAAATTTTGTTCATTATAATAAACTTTGGCCTATTGTAATCATAATTTCTAAAATTCGGCCCATCATAATTCCTAAAATTTGGCCTATTGTAATCATAATTTCTAAAATTCGGCCCATCATAATTCCTAAAATTTGGCCTATTGTAATCATAATTTCTAAAATTCGGCCCATCATAATTCCTAAAATTTGGCCTATTGTAATCATAATTCCTAAAATTCAGCCCATCGTAATCATAATTTCTAAAATTCAGCCCATCATAATTCCTAAAATTTGGCCTATTGTAATCATAATTTCTAAAATTTGGCCCATCATAGTTCCTAAAATTTGGCCCATCATAATCATAATTTCTAAAATTCAGCCCATCATAATTCCTAAAATTTGGCCCATCGTAATCATAATTTCTAAAATTCGGCCCATCATAATTCCTAAAATTTGGCCCATCGTAATCATAATTTCTAAAATTCAGCCTAAAATTTTGCCCAAAAAAACTAGACAATAATTGTATGATTTCAGGTCAAAAATATGATAAATATTGTATGAATCAGCATACAATTATTGTGTGATTTATTGCAATTTTTAGCACAATTATTGCACAATTATTGTATGGTCAAAAATATAGAAATTGTAGTGAAATCGTAGTGAATTTAATTGAATGCTAATTCGACAAAAATCACATGCAGTTTTTTCATAGGGCAGACAAGTTCAGTTTCAGACTTTCAGACAATTTCAAATTGAAGTATTAGAGTTTCAGACTAGTTTTGGACTTCATCTAATTTGGTTAAGTTTAGTTAAATTTTATAATGCTAGCCAAAATATAATTTGGGTAATATCACACAATTCAAAAAGGTAAGTTTTTGATTATATAAAAGTAAATTTCTTTAATGTTAGCCAAAATTATAATAATTATTACTATAAATGGGTTTCAGATTTCAGACAGAGTTTCAGATTTTGGCTAAGGTTTCAGACTAGAGTTTTAGAGTTTTGGTTTTGGACACACCTCTGAAAGGTTTTGGCTACATGTATAATATATGTTTTTTGCCCTTGATCATAATGTTTTATTGACCATTGCTCATCATTAAAGATATAATTTAATTGTTTTTTCCCCAATTTCCTTGAAAGAAACATTTGTAAATACCTCTTTTGGGTTGGAATGAATGAATAAATCCACAAAAGATTGAGAAAAACTGACTTTTGGTATAAGGAAAAGAAACTGTTTGACGCCCAGCTCTGGTATGATTTTTGCTTAACTTCCTATAAATATAATATACAAAAATCTCTTGATTGTTTGTGAAGGTAATATGTCTATATATTCTGTAGGCCTATTATATTTGCTGATAGTTTTACGATGTACTAGTAGTAAGCCACATTCTGAATTAAATGAATGGAGGCATACATTACTAAGAAAATTTGGTGATGGTGAGTTTGACTCCATTACATTAATTATGTACCTAAGATAATTAAAAATAATTTTATTGATATTACATACACCTTGCAAAACAAATAAAAAATAAAATAATATTTATACATAATTTTATTAATATTAATATTAAATACATCTTACAAAAACTAAAATATTGTCTAATTAGCCAATGATTTCCTTAAAAGTTTCGTATTTTTGAATTTTAGCTAAAAATATTATTAAAAAATTATTAATATATGAAGTATAAATAACAAACTCCTAAAAGTAAAACAAATCAATATCACGCTGTTGGCGTAGTAATCACGTGACATTGTGGCAAAGTATATAGAGCCGCCTAAGCCAAAGCCATCATAGCCTGTTATTTTTGATATTTCCGATTTATTTGATATATCAGTTTTATTTGATTTATCTGATTTATTTGATTTAATTGATTTATTTTATTTATTTGATTTATTAGTTTTATTTGATATATTAGATTTATTTGTTATATTTTTAAATATATTTTATTTTGTATAAATATTCTGAAATTTCTTTTTAGTTGAAAAATATCAGAGTGTAATAACAAAGTTATAATAATAAGTTCATATAATTAATAAATAAACTCTTTTACCTTATAAACGAACTGTCCCTTTGTGAATAGTGTGTCTTGTTGATTAGACTTGAGACATATCTATTGCATCCCTGTCTCCAAGTCATAGTTACCTGATCGACGAACTGACCAGAGTAACAATTGGTGATTCCTGCCAGGTATAGCGACGAACTGTCTATACTGGATTTCTCAGACGTACTTGAGAAGAAAAACAATTGCAGACGTACTTGCACCTAAGGTTGCTTGCCGAAACTAGGGAGTTTCGGCATGCCGAAACTGCCGAAACTGCCGAAACTAGGTTTTGGCAAGCACCTAAAAATGCCGAAATGCCGAAACTGCCGAAACTGCCGAAACTGTTTCGGCATTTCGGCGTAGTATATCATATGATATACATATAGTTTCGGCATCTGCGGTTCACAGATTAGATCCAAATCTTTTATTTTTAGGATGCCGGACTGGACTTACACATGAAGCAAGTTGGCAAATAAAGAAACGTTTCTAACGTTTCTTCTTTTTTCTGTAGGAACGCCGGACGAAATTACGAACCGGACTTTTGAGTGGAGGTTATACTTTTCCGCGAATTAGATGCAGCTGTGCCGAATCCTAATTGACGTAACCGTAATTATTTCGGCAGAATTTCGACAGCCGCAATGCATTTCGACAGACGTAATGCATTTCGACAGTTGATTGATTATATTAAAAATCATTTTTTTTATTAAATGATTTTTAAAAAAAAACGTTAAATCGTTTTTTTATTAAACGATTTTTATTAAAACGATTTTTGATCCTTTTTTTTTTTTGCTAAAACGATTTTGAAACTTTTTTTTTTATCTTAAAAAAGCGTTTTTTTTTAAAATTAAACGCTTAAATCGTTTTAATAAAAAAAAAACGATCTAAGTGTTTTAAACTTAAAAAAAAAACGCTTTTTTAAGCGTTTTAAACTTAAAAAAAAACGCTTTTTTTAACTTAAAAAAAAAACGCTTAAAAAAACGCCGGAATCATTTTTTTTATTAACGATTTAAAAAAGAAATTAAAATCGTTTTTTAATTAAACGATATAGAAAAAACGTTAAATCGTTTTTTTTTATTAAAAAATTAAGGGAAAAAAACGTTTTTATTAAACGATTTAGGGGAAAACCTGCTAAAATCGTTTTTTATTAAACCAATTTTTAAAAACAAACCGTCAAAATCGTCTTTTTTATTTAAACGATTTAAAAAAGACGTTAAAAATCGTTTTTTTTTTATAAAAAAACGTTAAACGATTTTAAGAAAACGTTAATAATCGTTTTTTTTATTAAACGATCTAAAAAAGGCGCTCTTTTTTATAAAAAAAAATGGCAACCGATAATCGTTTTTTTATTAAAAGATTTAAAAAAACGTTAAAATCGTTTTTTTTTTTTATTAAATGATTTAAAAAAGACGTTAAAAATCGTTTTTTTTATCAAACGATTTTAAAAAAAAACGTTAAAAATCGTTTTTTTTTAAATGACAAAAAAAACGTTTTAGACTTGAAAAAAAACGCTTTTTTTAAGCGTTTAACTTAAAAAAAACCGCTTTTTTAAACGTTTAACTTAAAAAAAAAACGCTTAAAAAAACGCCGGAATCATTTTTTTTATTAACGATTTAAAAGAAATTAAAATCGTTTTTTAATTAAACGATTTAGAAAAAACGTTAAATCGTTTTTTTTTTATTAAAAAATTTAGGGAAAAAAACGTTTTTATTAAACGATTTAGGGGAAAACCCGCTAAAATCGTTTTTTATTAAAACAATTTTTAAAAACAAAACGTCAAAATCGTCTTTTTTATTTAAACGATTTAAAAAAGACGTTAAAAATCGTTTTTTTTTATAAAAAACGTTAAACGATTTTAAAAAAAACGTTAAAAATCGTTTTTTTTTTTCAAACAGTTAAAAAAAAGTTTTTTAAACGAATTAAAAAAAACGTTAAAAGGCATTTTTTTAAATGACTAAAAAAAAACGTTACAAAACGTTTTTTTTATTAAACGAATTAACGAATTAAAAAAAAAGTTAAAATCGTTTTTTTATTAAACGATTAATAAGTAATCGTTTATTCCCGTTTTTTTTATTAAAACGATTAATAAGTAATCATTTTTTTCCGTTTTTTTTATTAAAACGATTAAAGAGAAATCGTTTTTTTTTTATTAAAACTAATAAACGAGCTGAAGAAGTGTTTTTTTATCGCAATAATCCGATTTCGACATAATTTGGCATTTCGGCAAATTACGTCTGTAAAAATACAATACGGCTAATACGGCATTACGTCAAAAAAAAATTCCATGCCGAAATTAATTACGGCGTATTTTTACAGACGTAATGCCGAAACCGTAATTAATTCGCGGAGAAGTATAGTGGAGGTATTAATAGGGGATACTTATACACGAACCGGACTTTAGTGAAAGGTAAATTGGGAAGGGGAGTTTCGAGTTTATTTTTTTTTTAGTAACATTTATTAATGTTACTTTTTTTCTTTTATTGTAGGAGCGCCGGACGTATTACTATATACGAACCGGACATTAATGAAAGGTAATGAAGAAGGGGGAGTTTCGTGTTTTTCTTTAGTAACGTTACTAACGTTACTTTTTTTTCTTTTATTGTAGGAACGCCAGACGTATTGGTATACACGAACCGGTCTTTGAAAAGGTAAATGGAGGAAGATTCGTATTTTTTTAATAATGTTTTTAATGTTAATTTTTTCTTTTCTTGTAGATATTGCCGGACGAATTATACGAACTGGTCTTTGAGTGAAAGGTAATGAGGAAGTTTCTTTTTATTTGTTTATTTTTTTAGTTACGTTTTAAGAATATTTTTTTCTTTTTCTTGTAGGTTCTTACGCGAAACTATGCCGAAACATTATTGATTATTAGTATCAGCTATGCCGAAACTATGGCGAAATGCCGAAATGCCGAAACAGTTTCGGCAGTTTCGGCAGTTTCGGCATTTCGGCGTTTCGGCGTTTCGGCACTATGTAAGGAGTTTCGACTTTCGGCATTGGGCCAAAGGAGTTTCGGCAGGCAACTTTACTTGCACCCAATTGAATGCCATATTACGGTACTAAAAAGAGCCAAAGAAAACATCACAGAAATAAGCACCTTCAAAGAAGAAGACCTGCCTTTGAAAGAGCTCCTTATTGTAATTTTTGTTATACCCCATCAGGAGAAATACTTTATAACCAACATCCTACTGGATTCTTTAACTTTTGGAATTGGATTAAAGATAATCATTCTGCTAGGAACTACAACCTTTGCACTGTTATTACCTTTGCCAAACTAAAAGAAAATATCGCTGAACTGAATACTGCTGCTGACCTTACTACTGAAATTCTAAAAAGCATACTATTTTCCACCCTTAGCACTCCTATACTAGAATTATTATATTATATACCTGCTCTTTGTGAAGAAACCCAAGGATACTCCTCTGCACCTACTGAATATCAAACCACCAAGTTATATAATTTATACCACAACCTACCTCCACCAGAAGCACCTCCTGAAACTATGAATCAAGATCAACTTACTGCAGTTTTAACTACTATTTTTGGTACTAATGGCCAAAATATTACACAGTTGACCACTGCATTAGGAAATGCTCCACCTTCTCGTGAATTAACCATAGCCAAAGTAGATAACTTTCATGGAAAAGATGATGAGGACCCTTATGAATGGTTGGAACGTTTTGAAACAGCTGCTAATACTAATTAGTGGACAGGTAACAGAAGAATAGCTATTGCTGCAGGATACTTGAAGGATGCAGCCCATGACTGGTTCAGAGCCAATGGTAATGGTCTTACTGTTTGGAATGATAATACAAACCAAAATGCCAGTTTTGTACACCAGTTTGAAGCATATTTCTCTCCTGAAACTAAGAAAAATCAATGGTACTATGAACTGATGACTATTAGACAAACAGCTGAAGAAAAAGTTGAAGACTACTCTAGAAGATTCAAGAAAGTCTTAAGAAAAGTGAATGGAACTACTGATCCTCCACCTGTTCCTGCTGCATTACAAGTGCGAATGTATTTGTATGGACTAAACCCTCTGCTGACTCCTTTAGTATCCACTAACAATCCTACTACTTTGAATGATGCAATTACCCGTGCAAAATTGGTAGAAACTGGATATAATTATGTTCCAACAAAGTCAGTTTCTTTAAATGTTCCTGTTGCTGTGAAAGAAAATGCTCCTTTACCAATCACTCCTGTTGCTGGATCTTCCACTAGCAAGAATGACCCAGATGTAGATGCATTAACTCAACAACTCCAACAATTGACTCTTAATTATGCAACCTTATCATCAGCATTGCTAGCTCAAAATAATAGTAACAGTAATAGCAAGCCCAGAAATTTTAGAGCGACTACAGAAAAGGCTAGAGATAAAACAAAACTAACCTGTTTCAAATGTGGGAAAGTAGGACATATCTCCAGAGAGTGCAGAAGTAATAGAAATAACAACTCAAGAAATAATAATAATAATAATAATAGAAAACTTTTCACCAGACCTGTTAATTTCCTGGATGAAGAATATGTTGAAGAAGAAGAATACTACTCCTATGATGAAGAAGAGGAGGATGAGGCTGAATATGAAGTATATGTAAATACTCGTTCAGAATCTGGAAAAGAAAGACAACTAAGAAAAAGAGTGAGAACAGGAGATGAAATGGATGAAGGAGGAGAGGAATATATCATTCCAGTCGTTCCTTCAGCAGAAACTACCCATCTACTATTAAAGCTCAAAAGGTCAAAAGAAAATTTAAAATGAGACCCGCACCTATTGAAAATGTGACTGAATTTGACATTGCCCAATACATTAAAGACCTTCCTTGTGGCTTAACTATTGGACAAGCTTCATCTCAAATTCCAAAATATAGAAGTGCCATGCTCAAAAGTGTGAAGAGAACTAGAGAGACCAATTTTATCTCCTCAGCCAATGATGCTCCTACTACTGCTGCCAGATGCCAATTGAGAGTAGATGGAGAACCTATTTCAGCCGTCATTGATAGTGGTGCTGCCACTAGTATCATCACCAAAAAGCTCATGAAAAGACTTGGATATTCTATAAATGGGCCTTCCAACTTAGTAATTGTAACTGCCAATGGTACTAAAGTTAGATCCTTAGGAGAAGTAAAAGATTTTCCTATAGAAGTAAAATCTCATCTCATCAACCTCAACATTCAAGTGTTGGATTCTACAGATGAAGTTTTTATTCTTGGAAATGATTGGCTTAAAAAGGTCAAAGCCAATTTGGATTGGGAAGAAGGTACACTGACTATCTTGTGGAGAAAGAAACGAATTACTGTTCCTATGCAATGCACTAGAGGACGACCTGCTGAGTCCTATGATGAAGAGGAAACTGATAGTGAAGAATATGAAGAGGAAGAAATAGAGGAGTCCCCTCTTTATCTTTCAGATTTATCTGATGATTTTTCTGATATATCCGACCTAGAATTTAAACCTTGGACTAATCATACCCCATATGAAGAATCTGAGGAAAAGATAGAAGAAAGTGAGGATGAAAATCCAGCCATTTATTTAGCCGTCACTGCTACCCAAGAAGAGCCTCATAAACTTAACCTTGGACCTTTGGATATGCACCAGCAACAATTATTCAACAATTTGCTTACATCCTTCAGAGATATTTGTGCCAAAAGTCAGACTGAGATTGGTAGAACAAATCTCATAAAACATAAAATTTATATTGGAGATGCACGACCCATTTCTCAAGCACCCTACAGAATTAATCCTAAAAATAAAGAATTTCTAAAGGAAGAAATTGTAAAAATGGAAGAAAATGGAATCATAAGAAAATCATGTAGCCCCTGGGCTTCACCTGTTGTAATTGTAGATAAAAAAGGAGGAGATAAGCGAATCTGCATTGATTATAGAAAACTAAATGCTATTACAAAAGCAGATGCCTACCCACTCCCTAGAATTGATGACCTGTTGGAAAGTTTTGGACAAGCCAAATGGTTCACTACCTTGGATCTTGCCAGTGGTTATTGGCAAGTAGCCATGGACGAAGCTGATATAGAAAAGACTGCCTTTGTAACTCCCTTTGGATTGTATGAATTCCTAGTCATGCCTTTTTGACTAAGCTATGCTCCTGGAACATTCCAAAGATTAATGAATAGAGTGCTGCAAGAATTTTTGAATGACTTTGTAGCCGTGTATTTGGATGATGTAATCATCTACACCAAAGGAACCTTTGAGCAACACATGGACCATATAGCTCAAGTTTTTCAAGCGCTCAGAAATTCCAACCTAAAAATAAAATTAAAGAAATGCTATTTTGCATTACCTAATATACACTTCCTAGGACATGTAGTAGGAAGAGATGGAATCAAACCAGACCCAGAAAAGATTGACAAAGTCAAGAATTACCCAATACCAACAAACCTAACTCAATTAAGAGCTGCTCTTGGACTATTCTCCTATTATAGGAAATTTATTAAGGATTTCTCCCGAATTGCAAGACCAATGCTCACTTTGTTAAAGAAAGATGCTCCTTTCAACTGGGAGGAAAAGCAACAGCAAGCCTTTGACAGACTAAAGGAGATGCTAATTAAAGCCCCTGTACTAAGTTATCCAGATTTCGACAAACCCTTCATTATCTATACTGACGCCTCTGGAATTGGATTAGGTGCTGTATTATCTCAAATAAAAGAAGATAGTAAAGAACATGTAATTGCCTATGCAAGCAGAAGCCTTAATCCAGCAGAAAAGAACTACTCTGTAACAGACCAAGAGTGTTTGGCGGTAGTATGGGCCATAAAACATTTTCAACACTACTTAGGATTAAGACCATTCACCATCATTACTGACCACTCTGCCCTCAAATGGTTAAAGACTTCCAAGATGCCAAAAGGAAGAAGAGCCTGCTGGGTAATGGAATTACAGCAGTACGACTTTGAGATCAAACACAGACCAGGAAAACTTAATGCCAATGCTGATGCATTATCTAGAACTCCTGAAGAAACATTCTGTTTCCTAATTGAATTAGAAACATATCCTGGACCTACTAAACATACTTTATCTGCTCCAATTACTTTAACCCCTATAGAAGAGGAAGATTATGAAGCAGATTCTGAAGAAGACATCACTACCAAACCAGTAGCAGAAATATACGAAATTATTTATCCTCAACCATGTGAAAACTGTGAAGAAATTCAATGTATATGTTGGGGAAATGATAATAGCACTTTAGGATCAGACTATGAAAGAGATTGGCAAGAATACTACCAGCAAATACACGACCAAGAAGATCATCCAAACTATCAGGAAGAATGGCTAGAAGAAGGCCAAGATATTTTAATTTTGAATGATGATATAGAAGGAGTCCAAACTCCTGCATATTATTTTTCAAAGGAAGAATTACAAGAATTATTCCAAGAGTTTATTCAAATAAAGCAAGTAATTGCTGGTCAACCTATCAATAGAGGAGGAAGTAGATGCACCCTTGAATGTGACATAGAAAACCATCATATTCATACTTATTGTACAATGTGCAAAAAGAACCTCCCATATGGAACTATCCTTCATGATTGCATTATTGGATTTACTTTAGGGAAAATACGACCTGATATGAAGCCAGAATTTTTGGTAAACCAACTTTGGTGGGAGAAACCTGAAGGAGTGAAACAAACCAACCTTGTTCATTATTTAAAATGCTTCTTACGACTTTCCTATGGATTACCCCCTTACACCATCTCTACTGAGCCATTTGTAGCTTCCTTAGATTAAATCCTTAACAAATATCAAATTTATTAAAAGGTGAAAGCGAAAAGTGCCTGCATTGTGACAGACAGCCTAATATTTTATTTTATTTAAGTATTTTTATAACAATGGATACAACCCAATATAATAGAATTTTTCAATATTTAACTACTCAACAACTACCATCAGATTTAAATACTCAACAACTTATCAAACAATTCAAAAACTTTTGTACTCCTTTTATTATTAAAAACAACTATTTATATAGAAAAGACAAACAGAAAGAAGGAAATTTATTAAGAGTGATTAGAGTACATGAAATGGAACCAGTTCTTTACATGGTACATAATGATCCTACTTCTGGACACTTTGGAACTGAAATTATGTTCAACAAAATTCGTACTAGATATTACTGGCCTCAGATGTATGAAAATATTAGAGAATATGTTAAAAATTGTGACTCATGTCAAAGAAGAGGAAAATCTCAAACTCATCAATTATTACATCCAATACCTGTACATTCACCTTTTTATCAAATAGGAATAGATTTTGTAGGACCTTTACCAAAGACTTCTAATGGAAATAAATATATTATAGTTGCTATGGATTACCTGACTAAATGGCCTGAAGCAAAAGCAGTACCTAGAGCTACAGCAGAAGAAACTGAGAAATTCATATATGAAGACATTATATGCCGACATGGATGCCCTCAGAAAATACTGACAGATCGAGGAACTCATTTTAATAATCAAATTATTGATCGTTTAACCAAAAGATTTGAGATTAAGCATTTATTATCAACACCATATCATCCCCAAACCAATGGATTAGTAGAAAGATTCAATAGAACTTTATGTGAATCTTTAGCTAAATTAGTCAAACAAGTAGAACAGTGGGATCAGTTTATTCAGCCAGTTTTATTTGCTTATCGTACAAGTAAACAATCCACAACCAAAATATCTCCTTTTTATTTAACATATGGTCGTGAAGCAAAGTTGCCAATTGATGATCTTACCCAAAATGAAGAACAATTATCCGATAGGATCAACAAATTAGTTAATGAGTTACCACATGATAGAGAATCTACCCGACAAAGGATAGATCAGCAACAAGCCAAACAGAAATTACATCATGATCAGCAAATTAAACGTCATAGATCTTTTCAAATAGGAGATAAAGTTTTATTGTACAAGGCTGAAAAAGCGAAACAATGGTCTGGAAAATTAGATGAAAAATGGAAGGGACCCTATTATATCCATGCGGTTTTACAAAATGAAAGCTATAAAATAAGGGATATGCAAGAAAAAGTCCTAAATGCTCCTTTCAATGGAAGTTTACTAAAACCTTACTACGATCAGAAAGAATGGAATCTCCCAATAATAGATTAATTGACCTTTTAACTCAAGATTTACAACTAGAACTTCCTTTTGAAAATGGAGATTTAATACCACCCTATGATGAAGCTGCTCCTTTTGATGAACAATTTAAAAATGCTTATACTGCATTACGACGATCAATTCAATTGAAAGAACGATTAAACTCACTAATCAATGCTTATTATATTGGAAAATTATTAAATAGTTTAGAAACTAAAGCTCAACAATTTAGATATAAGCAAAAATTAACTAATCATTATACGAGAATGTCAGAAAATGTCTTTGATATATTTGAACATCAACCAATTAAAATACTTGGTACTTTTTACATTACTGCGCAAATAGCAAGGAAAATAAATAGAAGTCAGGTGAAACAGTTACGAGAAATAGTGCAAGGATTATTGGATCAAAATTCTTTATAATTACATCATAATTTATTGGAAAATTTATTGATTGGATTAAATAAATCAAGTCTAAATTAATTTAATTAATTGACGCAAGTATGATCTACAAAAATAGAAATTAGTAATGATGGCAGATCCAAATTTAATTTAGTGTTAATTTTAGTTTCACAAATGATCAGCAAAAATACGCGACTTAACTCCCCAAAATAATTTAATAGAAAATAGAAAATTTTATGAAAATTTATTAGGAAGAAGAAAAATCTAAATAGTAGATGGTGGTTCTAAATTATTTTCTCTCATATATGTTTCATAATTGGAGATAGTTTCTTTTGCCTCATTAGCCCTTTTATGTTCCCTCTCATGTCGTACCTTCCAACCTTCCCTTTCCCTCCTATACCGCTCCTTATCCTTAGTTAATGAAAATACTTGTTCTCGTAAATCTCTATTAAACCCTGCTAACTCCTTATAATGGCCAAGTTCCCTATTTTTCTGATTTATTTCTTGTTGTAATTTCTCTACTTCTTCTTCTTTCGTTACAAAAAGCTCTCCAGCAACTTCTAAAGCTTGTTGAGCCAAATCTTCACTTTTTTGAGGCTTATCAATGCCTTTTCTTCGAAAATGCCTTCTTCTGACGGCCTTACTTGGTTTATTATGTTTTTTTTATTATTTTGGCCTCGAGAGGCGCGCGAACTGCGAAGTTTTCGACAAGCAACATTGGTGTCAGTGCGAGTCATATTGAAAATTACTGAAGAAAAAAAAAAAAAAAGATGATGATGATGATTTTGAGATAGTGCGACATTGATGAAAATTTAAATGAAGAAACTTCCCAGAAATTACCACCAAAAATCAAACCGAATTTTATCAGAATTTACCAACACTTTTCCACTAATTTCCAATCCCATAATTCTAACAAATTCAAAAATTGGTATAAATATGAGTCCATAATCAACACAAAATCGCCGTCACACGTACTCGGTCATTCCTGGCCAAAATGATCGGCTTCTATGCCTTGCTAATTTCAGGCTTCGGCACGAATTTCCTTCGGGGGCCTCTTAGCTTGGTATATCACGAGTGACCCCCATGTACTAGCGGGTTGGGTGTGTAGTGTGGTAAAAAGAAAAGAGTTTTCAACGGAGTTCAAACTAAAGAAGGGGAGAACTGTTGGCGTAGTAATCACGTGACATTGTGGCAAAGTATATAGAGCCGCCTAAGCCAAAGCCATCATAGCCTGTTATTTTTGATATTTCCGATTTATTTGATATATCAGTTTTATTTGATTTATCTGATTTATTTGATTTAATTGATTTATTTTATTTATTTGATTTATTAGTTTTATTTGATATATTAGATTTATTTGTTATATTTTTAAATATATTTTATTTTATATAAATATTCTGAAATTTCTTTTTAGTTGAAAAATATCAGAGTGTAATAACAAAGTTATAATAACAAGTTCATATAATTAATAAATAAACTCTTTTACCTTATAAACGAACTGTCCCTTTGTGAATAGTGTGTCTTGTTGATTAGACTTGAGACATATCTATTGCATCCCTGTCTCCAAGTCATAGTTACCTGATCGATGAACTGACCAGAGTAACAACGCTAAGTGTAATTAAAATATCTTAATGTCCATTACCTTGTTAAAAAGTTTGGATGGGTTTTGAAAAGTGTCGATAGGTTAGACTTGTTTTTTACTATGTAATTTTTTTTTTGATGAGTCTAGCTTATTGATCACTTGTATTTATTACACCAAAAATTATATAAATAAATCCATTTTTAGGGTTCACAAATTTGGCCCAATTCTAAGAATGCGCAGATATGATAGCAATTTATGGGGGATGTCTAAGCGTAGTTCGATTACGTGATTAATTGCAATTTATCACCCCCCTATCATCATGCCCCAGTTTTCCATTTTTACTATTTATCCTGAGGACAGAATTTTTTTGGTATGTGAAAAATTTTTAGGAGTAATCTTATCACACTACCCTCAGAAAGATGTGATGTTTAATTATTACCATTCACGTGATGGCTATGTTCACGTTGTTTATATTTATCTCAGTGACATTTTTTTGTGGTCTGATTTCTATTTGTCACATCCCTTCAGATGTCACCTGTATTACCAAAAACATATAGCTAAAGTTAGTGTGATAAGAGTAGCATAGCGGTCATTCTTATATCACCTTACCGATCATTGCTGATCATATGGGTGTGCGTCAGTAGAAAAGGGAGAAATTGACTTTTTTTTCAAAATTTATTTTATTGGACCACTTTGCTGATCTCGATCATGTGCACAAAATTAGCTTAATAACCAAAATTACAAAAAAAAAAGTCAATTTCCCCTTTTCTAATGACGCACGCCCATATAGTAAATTTGGTGATATCAGACTTTAAAGCTTTGGGCAAAGTTACAGAAGTTCGGGTGATGTTTGAAACTTTTATGGGCTATAATTTAACTTCCTTAAAGTTAATGGTCTAAGTAACCAATTGTAATTTTAGGTAACCAAGAAGTTATGACTAAAATTGCATTTGCAATTATATTATTATAACTAGGGTTTGCTACATGTTGGGGGACTTTGTCCCCCCACTTGTTGCATTGAACATTAACGCTTAATGGTGCAGTGGAATCTCTAATTTAATACTGTACTAAATAAATTAGATTATCATCATTAAAATTTATAGGAGAAGAAATTATTGTAGATGGAATTTAAGTAGAATTTTATTCCAACACTTTAAATAGGTAGCCCATTACTTGATATTTCTTTTATAGCCTCATATATTCAATTTTACTATAATCCTCTGACCCACTGAAAATACATCCAGTTGAAGAGATAAAAGTCTTTACATCTACATCATTCCAAGATTTACACTTGCTTAAGATGAGATAAACTTTTTCTTTGCATTCTCTGTAACCAACAATGTGAAGTGCATTCAATACATTTTCTGAGATAAATTATTTGAACTATCTTGAAAGCTTCTAATATAGTATGTATATTATATGAGGATTCAGATAATAAAGCTCCGAACGGTTCCAGTTTAACCTGAAAACTGAACTGGATCTGGATCGAAAATCTGGTTCAGTTCTAAATAATTTTAATCTGAAGTTTTCAGATCAGTTCTGGATCGGTTTGGTTTTTTTTTAATAATCTGAACTGGGATCCAAACTGGGATCTGATAGAACTGATGAAAAAATTTAATAAAATTTTATTTTTTTTTTTATTAAACAAATTAAACAAATTATAAGTTTATTTAAAGGAAAAATGTGTATCTCAAATGATACGATTAAAATCTAATATTTATCACGTGACAAATAAATTGATTGTTTATCAGCCAGATAATCTTTTTTTTAGAGGCATTTCTCTTTTTACCACACTTAAATTTCGAGGCCAGGAGTATAGCTTTCTTAAAACTTTCAAATGGCTTCTTAAAATAGCTTAATAAGGTGAGTAGAATTTTCTTTCTTACTGTACATTTTTTTGCGTTTAAGATGAATATTAACCATTTTTTTTTTTGGGCAGGTGTTCTGGTGTCGCCTTTATTTTTTTTCTCTATTTATTTTATTTATTTTCGTTTACTTACATCCCTTTTTATTTCTATTGTTTTCCTCCTTTTTCTGTTTCCCTTTATTCTTTTTTTCGTTTGTTTTCATTTTTTTCCCTCATTTTCTTTTTCTTATTTTTTGTTTTCCTTCATTCTTTCAGTTAATTTCTGTTTTCTATTGTCTATTCCGCTTTCTTTGTCCATTCTGTTTTCATTATCCGTCCCGCTCTGTTTTTCTTTATCCATTTTATTAAATTATTGTTTTGTCTCTTTTCAATCAACTTTCATTCCCTTTCACCTTTTTTTCGTTAAACCTTTGTTTTCCTTTCATTTATTTCGTTCAATTTTCATTTCCTTTTGTCCTTTTCGCTTAATTTTATTTCTCTTCCATTCCTTTTTATTTAATCTTCGTTTTCCTTCATCTTTTTTTATTCCCTTTACCCTTTTTTTTTGTTCAACCTTTGTTTTCCTTTCATTCATTTTATTCAATTTTTGTTTCCTTCATCTCTTTTGCTCAATATCATTTCTCCTTTCATTAATTTCATTTCTTTCATTCTCTTTCCATTTATTTTCAGTTTCCTTTGTTCCTCTTCCATTTATCTTTGTTCCTTTCATTCCTCCTCATCCTCTTTGTTTATTACTATTAACCTCCGTTTATTTACATTCTTTTTATCCCCTTTTATTATTTTTCTTTTTCTAATTTCGTCCTTTTCTTCTCTAGGTTTAGTTTTTCATAGAAATCAGGTACTTTTTTTCATTCGTTTTTTTTCTTGGTTTCTCTAATTTCTCTAATTTCTAACGTCTTCTCTTCTTTTTTTTAGGTTTTCTGTTCTTTCTGCTTTTCATAGAAATGAATATATTTTGGTAATTTTTTTGGTTTTTTTTCGGTCTTACTTTGCCAATTTATTGGCTGTTAGAAACTGTTCATTTAAAAGACAGAAGATAAGAAGAATAATTAAGATAACTCATTAACCCCTACTTACAAACTTTCTACGCGCCCAAATATTCTGAAAAACTGGCACTCTACAAAAGAAACAAACGAACTGTTAGTAAAAGTTTGCTAAAATAAAATTAAAAAAAAAGAATTTTCACTTACTGAGATCCTAAGGATCCTAAATCCAACCCAAAGAGAACTGGGAGAACCGTCTAAAAAAAAGAAAATGAACTATTAGTAAAGTTCGTTATTATTAAAAATATATATATATACATTAATTTTACCGTCTAAATAAAAATGAATATTTTTATCTAACAAGACATTCTGGTATACTTTCGAAGTTAAAAAGTTTTTAAGATGATCATTCTTTTTTCTAAACTTTGCGAATATATACATTAGATCATCGATCACTATATAAATTAGTACGAACGATATCGATATATTTTTTTTGAAAATGATTTTATGCATAGTATCACTGCTTTTGCACATCATTTAGGTGTTAAAGAGAAAAAAATAAATAAATAATATTTATTTTTTTAAAAAAAGTAAATTATTTTTCAATTTAAGAAAAATGAAAAAATAATTAAACAATATAATGTTTAAACAATATTAAAAAAAAAAAAAGATACTACGAATATAAAAATATTTTTAATGAACAAAATAACAAACTAATTTTTATTTTTATATTTTAGCCATGCCTTCAGGCACATGGATTTTCTAATAATTTCTGGATTTAAACTACATCTTCTTTGAGTTATCAAATCTGTTCCACCAGAGAATATTCTCTCAACTGGTACACTTGTTCCTATTTGAAATAATAAATTATTTAATATAATATAAATAATTAAATTTTAACCAATTTAAAATTAAAATATATACCGGGAATTGCTAAAAAATCTTTAGCCATTTTGAATAAATTTGGAAATTTATTTTCATGAACCTAATAAAAAATCTAACATTTTAATATAAATTTCTTATAATATAATACCATTGATTTATGATTTACCTTCCAAAATGCTAAAACATCCATGTCAAAATTTTCTGGTGGTTCATTAAGATATACTTCTAATTCATCAATAAAAGAAGTTTTTCACTTTTTAGACATATGAGCTGCGAGTGGATTTTGATTACTATTATTATTATTTTGATCATCATTTTCATTATTTTTTGGTTTATATTCTGTTAACCATAATTCTTTAATTTGATTTTTATATGTATTTATATATTCATCTTCAAATTCATTATCTATATAATACTGGAGTTTGTGTCATGGATCTATTACTGTTAATAAATAATTTTTGATTAATAATTTTAGAATGAATAAACCAAATATACGCATTTACGTACTGGTAGCGATCACATAGACAAGTCCATCTGAACTCAGATAATATTGCTGTAATTTAGATTTGGCATCATTAGCAGCATTTATAACGTCATTTGATTTTGTATTGGTTTTCTCAAGAAAATCTTCAATATTATCTATTAAATAATTATAAATAGGCACTGTTTGACCAAGTATAGGTGAATTTTCAGAACTCATTTCAATTGTTGCTTTTTGAAAACACTAATAAAATAGGAATTTTTTAGTATAATATAAAATTTTAATAGTAATATTTAATATATGTTATATTCTTACTTCTAATAAACCTTGTATTTCATTTAGTTTATCCCATTTTATGCTATTTAATAAATAGGAGGAAAGTTCTTTATCTGCTGCAGCCAAATTATGTAATGGCTAATAAAATTAATTTACATTAGCTAGTATTAATAAATATATGTAAAATTATATATACAAATATTATTTTACCTCACGTAAACAAAATGCTCTTTTTATCATATAAAAAGTAGAATTCCACCTAGTCCTGATATCAGGAATAAGTTCTAATGATTTTATATTTAAAGCAACACATTGTCGCTTAAAACGTTCTTTTCTTTGAGGGGATGCTTGAATTTTTGTTATTAATATTCAAAGCTATTAATAAAAATATAATTAATATAATTAATAATCTAATAAATATATTAATTTCTATTAATTTCAAAAATATATACTTACTTTTGTAACAACTCCTAATATACTACCAATAGAAACATTTTCTTGTAAAATTTCATTTTTATTTTCAGGAGCTTCTCCTTTTAATGCTTTAAGTATATTTTGTACAGATAAATTAATTATATGTGCTAAACAACGTACACGTTGATTATCAGCATCAAATTTAATTCCCTCATAATTACATATATATTCAAATTTATTAAACATTTTATCCATGTTAGACGCATTATCAGTACTAATACCTAATATCTATATATTAAAAAAAATTTTTGATAAAAGATTAAATTCTTTTAAAACTTCAAATAATTTGGATGCAATATTTTCTCCTGAGTGTGGACCTTCTAAATGAGAAAAATCAAGAACTGTACTATTAAATTTCCAATCATCGGTAATCCAATGAATAGTTATTCCTAAAAAGAAATTTGATTTTTTGACGTCCATCCATCAAGTGTTAAGGAGTTTTTTCCAGATAATTTCTATAAATTCAATTTATAAATATATTAGATAAAATATTTGCAAATAATAGAAATAATTTATATATAATATATAAACCTATAATTTGTTTTTAAGAAATTCTTTCTCATCATTAAAAATTTTTATAATATCATTATGAATAGTGTCAGATGATGGTATAATAGCATTAGAATTAAGCCGTTTTATCATTTTTTGAAAAAATGTATTTTGAACTACAGTAAAAGGCTGATCATCAACAATAATCCAATGTACTAAATCATTACAAAATGATTCTTGAGTAAATGCCTATAAATTAATTTAATAATTTATTATATTAAGTATATAATATAAATTAAAATATATAATACATACCAATGATTGTGAATTTCAAGTTTATTTAATGCTTCAGTTATTTGATTGACCTCTAAATATAATTCATTATATTTGCCTTTAAAATGCTTTCATAAAATAGATGTTGACCCATCTTCAGCTACTTTATAACTTTTATTACAATAATTGCAATTATATTTATTATTTATTTCATTTAAAGTAAAATGGTTATGAATTAATGATTTACTATGCTTTTTAGTTTGTAAATTATCTTCTGGTTCATTAATTTGGAGCATTATATCTTGTGGTATAACATTATTAGGTAAACTTTCAGAATCCATATTAGTAATATTACTTATCTGAAATATTTAAATTTATAATAAAAAAAGATTTTTACAAATTTTTTTTGAATATTTCTGCAGTATATCTATTGTTTAAATATCAAAAATTATCATATCAAAAAAATTAGCAATGGTATCATCGTGTCAAAAAATCAACCATGGTATCGTGTCAAAAATTAATCAGGTATCGTATTAAAAATCAATCAGATATCGTGTCAAAATCAACTGGGTATCATGTTAAAAATTAACCATAGTATCATGTTAATTTGTATCACAGTCACATGATAGTAATAGAAATTCTGTGAGCAGTTTTATTAAAATAAGGTGTAAAAACAAGTATATGCAATTTTAAACGTTTAAGATTGGAAAGTAGATAAAAAAATACAATCAACATAATAATAATATAATAAATAATAAATGTGTAAGAAATTAATAATATTGCTGCAATCTGCAATATTTTTATCACTAAAAACTAATAAATTTCTAAAACGAATCATTGAATCTTATATGTTATTCATCTTTTATCTTATATTTTATGTAAGTTACGCTTACATTACACAGGTCGAAAGATGTCAAATCGGATATCAATCAGTCATCAATCGGGTACCTAATTGATGGTTGATTGGTATCCGATTTGTTCAATTTGATACCAATCGGCCTGTCCGATTGATAGCCGATTTCCGCCAAAATCCGACACCAATCGGCTACCAATCGGCTAGCCTGATTGATGGTCGATTGATGGTTGATTGATGGTTGATTGATGGTCAATTAATAGTCAATCGATGGTCATTTTATGGTTAATTAATGGTCAATTGATGGCCAATTTGATGGGCATTTATGGTCAATTTAATGGTCAATCGATGGTCATTTTATAGGTCAATTTAATGATCAATCAATGGTCATTTTATGGTCAATTTGATGGTTATTTGATGGTCATTTTATGGTTATTTTATGGTCAATTTGATGGTCATTTGATGGGCATTTATGGTCAATTTAATGGTCAATCGATGGTCATTTTATAGGTCAATTTGATGGTCATTTGATGGTCATTTTATGGTCAATTTAATGATCAATCGATAGTCAGTCAATGGTCATTTTATGGTCAATTTGATGGTTATTTGATGGTTATTTTATGGTCAATTTGATGGTCATTTGATGGGCATTTATGGTCAATTTAATGGTCAATCGATGGTCATTTTATAGGTCAATTTGATGGTCATTTTATGGTCAATTTGATGATCAATCAATGGTCAATCAATGGTCATTTTATGGTCAATTTGATGGTTACATTTTATGGTTATTTTATGGTTAATTTGATGGTCATTTGATGGTCATTTGATGATGACCGATTGGTAGTTTATTGATGGCAATTGATAACTTTTTATTAACCATATAACTAATAATAAATTTATTACAGTATATAATATTTATTAAAAATGTAATATTATTAAATAATTAATATCTAAAATAAAAAACATTAATAATTTTTTAAAGTTAGTATAATAAAGTACAAATATAAAAAGTTAGTAATATGAATATATAAAAAAAAGAAAAATACGTGATAATGTTAGTAAAATATAAATATAAAAGAACATTAGTAAATATAAAAGAAATAACATTAGTAAATATATATAAAAGAAATAACATTAGTAGATATAAAAGAAATAACATTAGTAAATATAAAAGAAATAACATTAGTAAATATAAAAGAAATAACATTAATAAATATAAAAGAAATAACATTAATAAATATTAAAAAAAAAAAGAAGTATAGTGTTAGTAATATTAAAGAGTAAAATAAAATATAGTTCGTACAATGCCAAAAACACAATAATCATAAAAATAAAATGTACTTGTAAAAAGAGTAAGGAGAAAGCAGAAAGAGTGAGTGTATTTGAAAAAATAAACAAAGCGCGTTTAATAATTTATGCATGTTAAGATCAGATCACGTGCATAAAGATCAGGCCGAATTTTGATTGGTCAATAATAGATAAATAGAGTCGTTTACTATAACAATATTTTAATTTGTAATTTTATTTATTTAATATATTTAATAAATCTTATTTTATAAAAACTGTGTTAAAATTTAAAAAAAACAAAAATAATAAATTTTTTCTTCGGAATTTTTCAAAACAACTCAAATTCCAATTACTGTTTTTTAATATTAACTAATATCAATTTATTTAATTAAAAGCAAAGTATTACAAATTTATGATATGTACAAAATCAATTACTAATTAAGTTTCTATACTACAAATTTACATGTTGTTAATGGTTTGGACATTGTTCCAGTTGGTTCGATTCCAACAAACAACGGAGACCTACAAATGAAAAAAATTTTAAAGCAAAGCAGCTTCAAAATATATAATCCCCGGGACCTAAACATAAAAGAAAAACGATCATTAGTATAACGATCGTTAAAGAAAGTAAAAAAAAAGGAACTTCAAAGTATTTACCTTTGAAGTTCTTTAAATGGGAACCCGGGACCTAAAATAAAAGAAATACGAACGTTATTAACGTTCGTCAAATAAATCAATAAAAAATATTTTTTGAAGGTTTTACCTTCGATATGGGAGTCCGGATTCCGGAATTTGTCTTTCGGCTTCCTTTACCTAAAAAAAAGAAGTACGAACGTTAGTTAACGTTCGTCAATAAATTAATTAAAAAAAAAAATTTTTCGAAGGTTTTACCTTCGATATGGAAGTCTGGAACTCGTTTCGGCTTCCTTTACCTAAAAAAAAAAGAAATACGAACGTTTAGTAACGTTCGTTAAAGTAAAGATGCAAAAAAATTTGAAGGGTATACCTTCGAAATAGAAGTCCGGCGGCATCCTGGATCTATAAAAATAAAAACGAACGTCAATGAACGTTCGTTAAAATAAAACAAAAAAAACTATTTTTTCGAAGTTTTACCTTCGAAATTTCGTCTAGGAGGCGTCTGGAAAGCCGTGGACCTACAAAAAGAGAAAATCGAAACGTTAGTAAACGTTTCGTTCAAATAAAAAAAATAAAAAAAAAGTAAAAGAATTTCGAAGTTTACCTTCGAAATTCTTTCCAGGAGGGTTCCAGGAAGCCGTTAACCTACAAAAGAATAAATCGAAACGTTAGTCAACGTTTCGTTTAATAAATAATATATTTTTTTTACCTCGTGTCTAATTTCGTCCGGGAGCCGTTCCTAAAAAAAAAACATTAAAGAACGTTAGTGAAACGTTCTTAACGAAAAAAATCAAAAAAAAATAAAAAAAAAAGAACGTTAGTAAACGTTCTTAATGAAAAAAAAATAAAAAAAAAATTTTATAAAGTTTCGCAACGAAAAAACGTTGCGAAACTTACCGTTTACTTTGTTTCGGGAATCTTTGGAATACCGAAACCTACAAAAAAAAGTAATAAAGAACGTTAGTTAACGTTCTTTACAAAAAATTAAAAAAAAAATTAAGTTTCGCAACGAAACGTTGCGAAACTTACCATATATCCGTTTCGGGAAGCTTGAAGTACCGGAACCTACAAAAAAGAAGAATAAAGAACGTTAGTAAACGTTCTTTAAAAAAATAAAAAAAAAATTAAGTTTCGCAACGAAACTTACCCTCTACTTGTTTCGGGAACCGGAACCTACAAAATAAAGCAAAAGAACGTTAGTAAACGTTCTTTAAAAAAAATAAAAAAAAAATTTATTATAATTAAAAGTTTCGCAACGAAATGTTGCGAAACTTACCATATAATCGTTTCGGAATTTCTGGAGTACCGAAACCTACAAAAAAGAATAAAGAACGTTAGTAAACGTTCTTTAAAAAAAATAAAAAAAAAATCAAAGTTTCGCAACGAAACGTTGCGAAACTTACCCTCTACTTGTTTCGGGAACCATTGGAGTACCGGAACCTACAAAATAAAGCAAAAGAACGTTAGTAAACGTTCCTTAAAAAAAATAAAAAAAAAAATTTATTATAATGAAAAGTTTCGCAACTAAATGTTGCGAAACTTACCATATAATCGTTTCGGAATTTCTGGAGTACCGAAACCTACAAAAAAGAATAAAGAACGTTAGTAAACGTTCTTTAAAAAAAATAAAAAAAAAAATCAAAGTTTCGCAACGAAACGTTGCGAAACTTACCGTTTACTTGTTTCGGGAAGCTTTGGAGTACCGAAACCTACAAAAAAAAATTTTAAAAAGAACGTTAGTATAACGTTCTTAACGAAAAAATTAAAAAAAAAAACAACAAAAAACACTTCTCCCGGCTTACCTCGCGTCCATTTCGTCTTTGAATGGTCCAGGGAGCCGTTCTCTATAAAAAAAATCAAAAAAGAACGTTAGTAAACGTTCTTAACGAAAAATATTAAAAAAAAAAAATTTTTTTTTTATCCCCGGCTTACCTTGCGTCCATTTCGTCCAGGGAGCCGTTCTCTATAAGAAAAAATCAAAAAAGAACGTTAGTAAAACGTTCTTAATGAAAAAAATCAAAATACAAACTAAAATTCTGCACCCCCGGCATACCTCGCGTCCATTATGGTCCAGGGAGCCTTTCCTAAAAAAAAAAATCAAAAAAGAACGTTAGCAAAACGTTCTTAACGAAAAATCAAAAAAAAACACTTCCCTTGGTCCATTTCGTTTTGAGAGGTCCCAGGGAGCCGTTCCTAAAAAAAATTTAAAAAAAGAACGTTAGTAAACGTTCTTAACGAAAAAAAAAAAAAAAATTTTAAAGTTTCGCAAACGTTGCGAAACTTACCGTTTTAAAGTTTCGGGAACCTTTGGAGTACCGAAACCTACAAAAAAGAAGAATAAAGAACGTTAAAAAAGTTCTTTTATAAAAATAAAAAAAAATATAATGTTTCGCAACGTTTCGTTGCGAAACTTACCATATCAAAGTTTCGGGAAGCTTTGGAGTACCGAAACCTACAAAAAGAAGAATAAAGAACGTTAGAAACGTTCTTTACAAAAATAAAAAAAAAAATTGAAGTTTCGCAACATTTTTGTTGCGAAACGTACCGTTTAGCCGTTCCGAAGCTTCCAAGCTGAAACAAACCTACAATAAAGAAGAGAAACTTTAATATAACGTTTCTCAAAGAAAAAAAATTAAGTTTCACAACATTTCGTTGCGAAACTGCAAATCTAAACATTTCAAAATTCGCCATTTTGAAGTTCTCTAGCGAAACAAAAAAACATCAATCGGTCATAAATCAGCAATATAACCGATTACTAACCGATTGCTGACTGATTGCTGACCGATTGCTACTAAATCTCATCCGACACCAATCGGTCATCAATCCGATATAGCCGATTGATAACCGATAGCTGTCAATTGCTAAATTAACACTAATCTGCTATCAATCGGTCACCAATTGGTTATATGACTGATTGGTAACCGATTGAAATTAGTGCCTGATTGATGACCGATAGGTAACAGATTGAAAGAATCGGCAACCAATCGGTTACCAATCAGTTACCAATCAGTCATATGACTGACTGATGGCCGATTTATTATATTTCGACCTGTGTTAATGGTTGCGGCTTATACATTAAATGTAAGTTGCTCAAACATTTTTCAAATTGCCGATCATTTTAACATGTAAAATTGATATGGCTAATTTTTGGCTTGTTTGCTAATTGCGTAATAGTATCGTGTCAAAAATTAACGATGATATCATGTTAAGTGCAATGGCATTATTGTATCAAAAAGTCAACAATAGTTAAAAATGATTAATTTTTTATCAAAAATTATCAACTTCACTTTAGACGCCTATATATTCAATCATTTTCAATCAGATTTTATTAAAATTTTGTTTAATTTTTATTTGAATTAATTGTACTATTTCTAACTTAAAGTAGAAACTAAAATATTTGCAGTAATTCATAAGAATAGATGAATTTATTTTTAATTCAAAAGAAACACTAAAATTTTGTTCAGTTGAGGAATTGAATTGTCATCAAGAGAACTTTAAAAAAAAGAACGAGTGTAAAAAAAAAAATAAAAATTAAAGCTCCAAACAGTTCCAATTCTGTTCAGTTTTTTTAATAATCCAAACTGGGACCAAAACTGGGAACTGGTGGAACTAAAGTTGCCTGCCGAAACTAAGGAGTTTTGACATGTCAAAATTGTCAAAACTATTTTAACATTTTGATATTGACCTTCTGATTTGTCAAAATGCCAAAATAGTTTCGACATGCCAAAACTATTTTGATAGTTTCAGTATTCACTAATCTGCGGTTTGCAGATTTCCGATCAGTTTTGATATCGGTCATATGAGCCAATTTACTAATCGTAGATAATCTTTTTTTTTTGAAAAAAAAAATGGTTACGGTTTTTTTTAAACTGGATAAAAAAAAATATTTTATTTTTATTTTTTTTTTGCTTTAGGTTGCTGGACTTCTTGGACGAACCCAAACTTGGAATGTGCGCAAGTAAGTTAATGGGGGAATGGGAGGGGATTTTTTTTTTAATATATTGAAGAAATATACTAACATTTCTTCTACATATTTCTTTTTTTTTTCTTTAGGTTGCCAGTCTTCTTGAACGAACCCAGACTTGAAATGTACGCAAGTAAGTTAGTGGGAGTGGGAGGGGATTTTTTTTTAATATATTGAAGAAACATACTAACGTTTCTTCTATTTCTTTTTTTTTTTCTTTAGGTTGCCAGACTTCTTGAACGAACCCAGACTTGAAATGTATGCAAGTAAGTTAGTGGTGAGTGGGAGGTGATTTTTTTTTTAATATATTGAAGAAACATACTAACATTTCTTCTATTTCTTTTTTTTTTCTTTAGGTTGCCAGACTTCTTAAACAAACCTGGACTTGAAATGTACGTAAGTAAATTTAGTGGAAAGTAGGAGGAATTTTTTTAATATATTAAAAGAAACGTACTAATATTTCTTTTTTATTTTTTTAGGTTGTCAGACTTTTAGATGAACCCGGTCAATAAAATTTTTTTATTACAAGCAATAATATAAAAACTTTTTTTAAATGTAATAATTTATTATTTAATCCAGAAGTCAATTTCAATTATAACAATAAAATAAAGTATTGCAATAAATTTTAGTTTTTTACGTGTTTAATTTTAAATTTTTTTTTTACTAAATTTTTAATATGCATGCTATATGGCCGGGACGTTACAAATTACAATCAATCTATCAAACTTGTATCAAACTTGTATCAAACTTTATCAATATCTATATAAACTTTATTAATTAGGATTGTTCAATTTTGAATCAAATTGTGACTAAAATCTTAATATTTTATATATCATGAGAGTGATATTTTAATTTTGGCAATTTCGACATGCCAAAACTATTTTGGTAATTTTGTACAGTTTTGGTAATTTTGATATGTCGAAACTATTCTGGCATTTCGGCATTTTGACATATTTTTAGTTTCAACATTTCGACATTGGCCTATTGAGTTTCGGCAGGCAACTTTAGGTGGGACTGATGAAAAAATTTAAAAAAAAAAAAATATTTTTATTTTTTTAACTTTAAAAACATCATTAGCTTCCTTTCTTTTGGATCTTAAGATTCTTTTTGGTTCTTTACCGATGAAATTTTTCTAAAGGATATATATTGATGAAAAGATCACATGATATATATCTATAATAATTGGACAATAATGTTAATTATCTCTTAATTACATAACGTTAGATTACTTTATTTTAAATGTAGTTTTATTACGTCAATAATAATTAATAAAATATTTGAAATCTATTATTCTAAATTCTACAAAAAAACTACAAACTTTAATCAGATCCCAACACTCCTAATTGATATTCCCAAGAATCTACAAAAAAAAAACAAATAAAAAAATGTTAACAATGTTTTTTAATGAAAATCAATAAAAAAAAAAGAAAGTTTGAAAGTTTGAAACTTACCATCTGAAGTCCAATCAAAGCCAGAATCCACAAAGGAAACAAAAAACGCTTAGTAATCGTTTCTTTTAGAAAAAAATAAAATAAAATAAAATTTCGAAGTATATAACTTCAAAACTCACCACAAAGGATCCAAAGCCAAGTGCAATACAAACCTACAAAAGAATCAAAGAAACATTAGTTTTAACGTTTCTAATTAATAAAATTAAAAAAAAAATTGTTTTTTCCATTCTGTTGCGAAACTTACATCAAGCATTTCCAGTACATCTGAAGAAATTGGTCACCTAAAAAAAGAATAAAAAGCAAAACGTAAGTTAAGTTTCGTTAAATAAAAAAGAAAAATACAAGGAAGCCTGTCAAAATACCCACTGAAATTTCATGATTCTATATGTAAATGTATTTGAAAAATCGGTCACCTATAAAAAGAAAAAAAACAATAAAACGTGAGTAAGCTTTGTTAAAATATAAGAGGGATTTCCATAAAACTTTTTTTAAAAAAAAGTGTTAAAAGATAATAAAGAAACCCACCAAAAGTCATACTCCAGAACAAATTGCCAACTTCTAACCTGTCTAAAAAATGAACAAAACGTTAAAAAATGTTTCATTGAAAAAAAATATATTAAAGGAAACCCACCTTTCTCTATCGAATTCCCACTTTTTCAAATACCAAGAAGAGCCAGCAGCCTACAAAAAAAGGAAAAGAACGAAATGTTACATGTTTCATCAAAAGAATTATTTACTACAAAAGTCAAACCCCTCACCGAATTTCCTACATGTCCAAACACTCCAAAGGACTGACCGTCTATAAAAAGAGAAACAACAAACTGTTAGTAAACATTCTGTTAATATAAATAAATCTAAGAAATAAAATTTTATATAATACCGAATCTTGTATTCATTAATCCAAACATATAGACATACCACCTACAAAAGAAAAAAGAAACATTAGTAAATGTTTTGTTAGATTCATTATCAAAAAAAATTTACCAACCAAGAGCTGCCTAAAATCTGCAACTACAAAAAAAAAAAATGAAAAAACGTTAATGAATGATGTTTCTTGACAAAAAAATAAAGAAAAATAAAACAAAATTTAGAAAGTTAAATATACTTTTGAAATTTATCCAAATATCCAGTACCAAAGTAGAAACCGATGAGATCCTACAAAAAAAAGTCATTAACATTTCTTCAAATATATTAAAAAACTTAATAGTTTTCAAAAATATTCGAAAACTTACCTAACGAAATGATTAATGCAAAAATTATTTATTCATTTTGAAAACTTATCCAAGATTCCGTTGATATTCAGGTTAGAGCCACAATCCTACAAAATAAATGTTTCAAAAACAGTCCAGGATTCTGGTGCTTCGAATTGAAAACTGACCACCTAAAAAAAAGAAAAATTAATTATCGTTTCGTTAAAAAAAAAAATTTTTTAAAAACCAATCTGATATTCACCTCAAAAAGTTATGATACCCCCTTTCAGCTCTATTATATTGACTTTATCTAAAAAAGAAAAACAATGAACCGTTAGAAACAGCTTGTTAAGAAAAAACAAAAAAAAAAGATTTTAAAAAACGCATCAAAATTACGATAATAACTGAAATTAAATACTGATGCTAATACTATTAAAGGAAGTACTTGATAACAAGATTGCTTCTTGGCTTGCTGTTGTCTGAATTACTCACACGTCCAAATACCCTGAAGGACCGATCATTTACAAAAAAGAAAAATGAAACGTTGGTAAGCGTTTCATTAAAAATAATTAATTTTTTTTTTAAAAAATTCGCTCATACTGAGTTTCTGCGCATTTCTAAGAGATCTGGTCTAGTCGTCTAAAAAAAAAGAGAAATAACAAAACATTAGTAAAAGTTTTGTTAAAATAGATTTAAAAATTGATTCTTAACAAACTTTTTGCATGACGTTAAGAAATCAGGTTGCCTAAAAAAACTTGAAACGTTAATGAACGTTTCGTTAAAATCAAATTTTTTTTTTTAAATATTCCTACCGAACTTCCTATTCTGAAAGACCTGGCTGTTTAAAAAAGGAGAAATAATGAAACGTTAGTAAACATTTTGTTAGGACAATTATTTATTTAAAGAAAACTCTTTTTGAATTTTCTATGCATATATATACTGAAAAAATAAACTTGCCTATAGAAATAAATGAACTTTTAGCAATTGTTCGTTATAATAAATTAAAAAGGAGGGAAGAGAACTTACATATTCGAGATCCAAAGAGATCCAAAATTCACGTTTCGAAAAGCCGTTTAAACAGGAATATGAGAAAGGTGGTAAGGATTAGAAAGGGAAAAAAGGGAAAGGGGAAGAAAAGTAAGAAAGGAAAGAAGGAAAAGAAGAGATGAAAGATGAATGGTGAATGGTGAAAGGTGAAGGAAAGGAAAGTAAAAAGAAAAGGAAAGTAGAGAGGAAAGGACGTAGGAAGAGGGAGTGAAGGGACGAAAAGATTGAGAAACGAGAAAGGGGAAATGGGAAAGAGAGGAAAGAGAAGGAGGAGAGAGGGAAAGAAAAGAACTAAAAAAAAGTATAAGCTTAAAAAAAAAACTTAAACTTTAACGGTAAATGATCAAACTGCAGATCATCATTACTTAATAGTTAATAATAAAAAAAAAAATATAACTGATTAGGACTGAACTGTAAAATATCGGTTCAGTTTAGATCAAAATTCAGTTCCAGTTCCAGTTCAGTTTTCTGATTTAGACCCGAACTGGAACTGGACTAGATCTTCAGTTCAGATCTGGTTCCTCACTAAAACTGGACCGATCTGATCCGTTCGGAGCTTTACCAGATAATACAAATACAAATACAACTGAGTCCAGACTCAAAAGTTTTAAACATTTAATTTTACTAAAAGCTTTATACAAAATTGGCATACAAGTTCAAATTTTACTATATATTATACAATTTCAAATGTAAGCTTATATAAATTACAAAATTTAAAAATCCAACAATTACATTTTAGAGGTTTTTATACTGTTTAATTTATCCTAATAATATGAATCTAATAATATAAAATTTATATTTAAAGCATATATATTACTAGGATTGTAGACTTTTTTTGGAAAATTAAGCTAAAGTTGACAATATGGCGAATTAAACAGATTTTTAGAAATATAATTATATAATAAATATATAGTAATAGTAAATTAATTTTTTATGTCATTGCGAAAAAAATTGTGAAATTTGATTCACTAAATATCAATAAATCAATAATATAAAATGGTATACCAGTAATCAAAACTTCAGAATTTTTAATTTTAATTTGTAATATTGTACAATGATTTTTTTTACTATCAAATTAATTAGCCAATTTATACTATAAAAAGAAGAATGAAATTTTTTTTAGAAAAAATAATTTTGCATAAACCATAGCAAGGTTATATATTTTTGTTATCTAATAAATGACAATGACTAAAAAAATCTTAAAAAATTAGGTCAATTAAATAAACAAATTATATCATCTTTTTTGTTTACTAATTTTTAATTTATAATAATTATTTTATTTTAGTATAGTTTTCATTAATGCTAGCAATTTATATTTTACTAGCTAGAAAAATTTTTTTCATTATGAACAAAATAAATGTTAAAGATAATTGACTATAATTCATTTTGTCTTATGCAGTACTACTAGCTAATCAATAATATTTTTTTCAATTTATTTTAAAGAAAAAACAATTAGTTATGTAATTTTTTCACTATATATCAATTATCTAACACTTTTTTAGATTAGGAACAAAAAATTTGGCAAATTAATTGTTGATTAATACTTAATTATTTTAGGTTAAAAAACTAAAGGCCAAATATATAAAAAAAATAATCACGTAATTTTTTTTTACTAATGTTTAATGACTGCCAGATTTTACCAATTTTTTATCAAATTAACTAATACTTTTTTAGAAAAAAATTGGCGTAATGCTGATCATTTGATTGAAAACAAAAAAAAATTTATTGCGTAGTGTTGATCATCTGATTAGCTGACAAATTTTTTTTTAATCCGTATAAAATGTATAATATTGATCATGAAAATTACCAAATTTTATTTATTTTTTTTTTGCCATAAAAAAAATCCCTTTTTTTCTCCCTCAATAAAAAACATATTTAAAGAATCTCTGTACCGATAAAAAACTGAAGGGGAACAATTAAATAGATATTAAATATTAAATAACAGATAATAGATATTAGTTAATAGTTAATTTGATAATTAATAATTAATAATTGTTAATTTAATAATTGATAATTAATAATTAATAATTGTTAATTTAATAATTGATAATTAATTCATGTTTCGTGTAATAACTGGACAAATTTATTAGATAAAAATGGGGCAAAATTTGCCGATCTTCTTAATAAAATTAAATAATCAATTTTTTCAATATAAATGTAACACCATATTTATGTGGCTTAATCAATACAAAACTTGTATTACTTTGTACACCAATACCTAAATCGTACGTTTAGCGAATTTTTTAAAAACTTTTAAAAAAACAAAAAAATTTTTTACTTGTGTACCAGTTGGATTCCAACACTAAAAATTTTACGTTTTCTCTGCATACATGATTTATTTATTACAAATTTTGAAAGAAACATAAAATTATTTATGTCCTAGACACTTGAACTACTATTGCTGCTTCTTGACAGTGCTGACTTGCATAACGAGAGATCCAATTACGTATAGTCTCCAGTTTTGGTACTTTTTCTTCTTCGATTACCCCATCTTCCACATTTTTCTTTAGTTGTGTAAGCATACTTTCTGCAGTATGCCTTTCACTTTTATTAACATTACCCTCTAAAAAATATTTTTGTAGGAGGTTCCACACTTTCTTAGAAATATGTTTACCACCCCCTTTTCTTCCAAATTTTTGTGCAGATTTCAGTACCCATCTACAGGCCAATGGCCAAAACAAAAATTGTGAGCTAAAAATATCAAAGGCGGATGTAAGTTATTATACTGGATAACTATTTAGTTTTTAAATTGTATACCTTGGGTTTAACGTTACTTTATTTCCATCTCTAATCAAATTTTTGCCTTTATCCGAATAGAGATCGTAACTTGATAAATAATTCGTATTATCTAAAACTGATGAATAGTAAAATATTACATAATGCCACAAGGTATCAACGTAAAAATCACATTTATATGCCTGGTATTTTTGATAAGTTATCTTCGGCCAACGCTATTTCCAACTCCTTTACCAAATTGCTTTTATTTGTATCTATATCCTTCAGAATACCATGAGCTTCCAGTTGTTCTTTTACATGGTTTTTTTTTAGTTTCTTTACCTGAATTCCTATATTTACATGTTGAATCAGTTGTTTCGTCTGAATCAAATAATTCTAATAATTCTAATTAGACCAATTAACATCTATAAAACTGTATCATTTGGCAACGGAACCATCCAAGAATTCTCAGATATTGTGGGTGTTGATACACTAGGATTTGGTTTTTCAATTGTTTTTGATTGTAGTTTTTCCAAATCTTTTGGAGAAAAACTCGTTCAAGTGCCAAGATTTGCAATATCTCTTGCTTGAATATAACCAGAATATTCTCCAACAATTAGTCATGGCCACTCAAACCAATTGGAAATACCAGGTAACTTGTTTCTTCCTTTTCCAGATTCTATAGAAAAAGCATTTTGAGAATTTATTTGCAAACAAATCTAACTAAACAATAATTTATTAGTATAATTTCCAATTTACAACCTTTTTTCTATCAGGTTCCAGATGAGATACTGACGTTCCACAAATTCCAGATATTGCATTTTCAATGTCTTTTCCTGATGATATATCAAATCCTAACTTTACGTGTCGATTGATAGAATATGCAATCTATTTCAAACATGAAGTAAGCCAATATCATCTAATTCAAAGAACAGATTTGAATAGACCTGAGCATGATGGCTGTCGATTATTATTTTAGCCTCTCCAGGCTCAAGAAATATCCATTTTTTTGGCCAAATACCATACCAGTCTGGCCAATGTCTCAAAATCATCATCAAATCAGCATTATGATAATGACTTCCATTATCAAAAATAATTGTTACCCATTCTGATTTCTTTTTTATAGATTCAATAACAGCATGAAGACTGGAAGCAGTAAACCAAGCATCTTGACAAGGGTCATTAGACCAATGATCATATGCTTGGATGTCAAGTTTAAAAGAATCTTCTTTGCGAGTATATACCAATACTGAATGGAGTGTCCATCCTTTTTTTCCAAAGAACTGCTCTTTTGTTTCTCTTGCGCTTTTAGGTAATACCTTCATTTTATAATCCACAACAATAAGCGCTCATTTTTCATCTAATTCTAACAAATTTGCATTGAATTGTGTATTTAGGTATACTTTTCTCATTTGATGAACAAGATAGTATAAGAGATGCTCCTGATATTCATCTAGTTCGGTATGCAATGTAGTTGGAATATCATTTTTTAGTTGGTAAAAAATTGCAAATAATTGTCCATATCCAACACATTCATGACTATATGATTCTGTGCAAATACCAAAAGCGTATGGAAGACAGTGGCTAATACATTCATTATGGATAACAGTTCCATTTGCAGCAATTTCAAATTCTTGTTCATAGGATTTTTTAAGATATCGGCGTAAATGCTCAAGTTTATTGATGTAATCCTTCTAAATTATTATTTGTAAAATAATCAAAATAAATAAACAAACTTCGTAATATATTATAAATAAAACAAATTGCAATTAAAAATTTTACCTGAAGATTATTGTCTTGAATGTTTTTTTCAATAAAATGTTTCATTTCTGCAAAAATTTCATATCCATAACGACTGCAAATTGAACAAAGCCCACCAAGATTCTCTTGGTAAATATATTGTTTTTCTCGTAAGAATGTCATGAAAAGATGTTCTTTTAATACCATCTGGAAACTGGCAGCTGAATTTTTCCCACAAACATTCTTTTGTACATTTGAGATATTTTACCAGAAGTCCAGTTTTAGTTTCTGTTTTATAGCTACTCATTACCACATTGTTTTTGTCATCCAAAAATTGTTGCACCTGATCTAGTTTTTCACGTGAAATTGTTGTTTGTGTAAAAATAGGTTTCTCAATACGTTCAGCACCTGGACCATGGAGTCTTGCATATTTGCGTGCTTCATTGATCGTATCTGATGAAAAAATCTAATAAAAAAAAATTTGAATTGAATACTATTTATTGTAAATTTCATTTTTTCCCAAAGGTATAAATAAAAATTTTACTAACATTCAAATTCTTTTTGATTTCACAATATGAAAACTGATCCGCAACAATGGATAAAATACGTCTCTTTCCATCTTGACCCCTTTTATTTGCATTCAATGATTCCTGAATACAATTCCATAAAATTTCAGCCTGATCACTTGGTGCAGGATGAAGGAAACCAAGATCACATAAAATTCGTAACGTTTCATAATCTTTATTTGAATTTACTGATCTTATCCAAAATTAGAACTGCAAATATAAATTCAAATTAGATAAATAGATATATTTTTGTATTATTACTTAGTGTTAACATATTCATTTCTTACCTCACATTGATTTTTATTATATGGTGTAATTTCTACACAACCCATATGCCTAAGCATTGATTTCCAAACACTAAATTTGCGTGAACTTATTTGATATTCAGATCCATATAGTTGCATCAAAAAAGTTCGCAATTCAATTATTTCACTCTGTTGATTTTTCCAATTTTCAATAAACTCCATCCAATTGACACCAGATTTTGTTTGTTTTTTAGATGATATTCAAATATTTGTTGTAATAAAGGTGAATTATTCCATTCTTCTGGTGTACATGATGGAATCTGCAGCTCGCTGATTAACGCTCGTGTATATTCATTATCAATTCCAAATAATTTGTTCGCATCAAATTTTGGTTTATGATCTACATGAGACCACACATCTGCTGGAGTTTTCCCACAAATAATACTCCTAAGTTTATCACCTTCATAGACAGTAAGAATACATTTTTTAGCAGTAAAATTTTGAACATATAAAAATTGTTTTTTATTCACATTATCAATAAAAGATGATCGATATCCGTCTCCAGCATAGTTCTATTCTTGATTTTCAAAAATTCCAATTCCAAAAACTATTATTTGAAGTTGTTCCACAAAAAATTCAAAAGGTCGAAATTGAACGTTCTTTAGTAATTGTTCTACAATAATCTCTTGGTCAAACCCCATAACAAGTGGCCCAGAAAATTTTGTTTTTGTCCCAAAAAGATGTTTATATAATGATGTGATTGCAAATGAAGAATTTGTACATATATCACCATTTATTAACTCATTATTTATAAAATAACAAATTGCTTGATATCTTGGGCCAGGTGAAATTTCCATATTTGGTTCCAAAACAGTGATAATAAAGTCATAGCCATTGAGTTTTGTAAGTGTTTGCATACCCAATCTTATTGGAACTAGTAGTGTTGCCTGATCGTTTATATTTCTTTTGGTTGCTATCCACCATTCCCGAGAAAAGTGCCCATAATGTGTTTCCAAAATAATTTTTCCAATAGAAAGAAGAGTTGTATTATAACTTTTAGTTTGACTTTTACGTTTAGGCATAGTTTGTAAGTGTTAAAAAAAATGGTTGGGTATAAAAAAAAGCTGGATTCAGGTTAGACTTATTTTTTCATATGTTTAATATCCTGGCTTTGTATATGAATGATTGTCTGATTGTTACACAGATCACGAATTAATAATTAATAATTGTTAATTTAATAATTGATAATTAATAATTAATAATTGTTAATTTAATAATTGATAATTAATAATTAATAATTGTTAATTTAATAATTGATAATTAATAATTAATAATTGTTAATTTAATAATTGAATAATTATTATAAAAATGGTTTGTAAAAATCCTTCCTTTTCTGTATATTGGAAGGCAATGATCTGCATTTTTGTGTTATACAAATTGCTCAATAAGGCTAATATATTACCATAATTGCATTAGACCTAGTCAGTTTTTTCCAACTAAAATTTAATTATTGTTAATCTGTATAATAAATATAAACTTTCAAAATGTCATTTCCCAATCAATTTTTCACGAATATTTATGAAATTACTACCAAAACGTTTGTCTTGATAAGACGAATCCAACAAGCTATAAAACATCAAATTCTGATCACTGGTTGTTGCAATATTATCAAAGTATTACTAATTATTAAAATTCAGCCAATTTTCAGGTTTTAGTCAATTTTTGGATTTGAAAACATTAATAGTTCAGGCATTTGTATGAATTTGATAACAAATAAATTATAATAACTAAATTGCTTTCAATTTTTTTTTATAAATAGTCAAAAATTGTAAGAAAATTCTTTATTTTTGAAAAATAAATTATTTAACATACAATTATAATAAAATTTAATATAATTGTAGTAAATTTAAACTATTATTAAACTGCTTGTAAGTTTCGAGTATATATCATCATGTAGAATTGTTCAATTAAAACTAATTAATTTAATTATAACGATGTGATAAAATTGAATAAATGATTAATAAATGATCGACAAATGATCGGTAAAATTGTGATAAAATAGGGAGTAGTGGTAAGAGTCCCAATTTTTTGTCACACAATATTTGTCACGCCGTTAATAGTAAAAATCACGTGATCGAACCACGCTTTAGACACCCCCAATTTATGGAATCCTTAAGGATCCGCGCCCTAAAAAATTTACTGATGCAATGTTATAAAGATAAGTGGATAATGAGTGGATAAGATAATAATATGAAAAAGTTATATTAAGGGTTCTCAAAATAAGGTAATTAAGTCTTTATACTATGAACAAGCTAGAAACAAAATTAACAATCCAACCATCAAGTCACCTAATAATCAAACGGATTCTACAGCTAGTAGAAGCACACCAAGAAAATCAAGAATAGGGATCGCCAAAAAATCACAAAAATCAGCACTATTTTTGTAAGAAAAATTATGTAATTTTAAATGATATTATTAGTCATATAGCACTTTCTAATAATATTTTTATTCAGTTTAGCAAACGGTTTTGCGGTTCAGTCTTATCGGTCGGTTTTATGGTCGGTTCAGTTTTGGCTGAAAACCGCGGTTTGAACCGACCGTTGGCATCGCAATGTTTTTGATTTCAGTTCTAATGATCATTTCCAACTCTAGTTCGATTCAACCGAGTCTCAAAGTTTATCTTTTTTTTCCATAAGCTTCTGGAATATCTTTCTTAATAAATTCTCTTATTTCGTCATCTCGTCATGCAATTCCATTTTTTAACCATAAATGTATTTTGTAGATTGATCCTTCAATCGATTAATCTCACAATCATTATCCGGGAGCTGTTTCTCAAATAAAGCTATTGTCTCATCACGGCTTTTAATTCTTTCTTGCGATTCAATAATATCTATGTGTCATTTATTAAAAATTATAGGCGATTTCGTATATATTATCTGTTATCGAACTACTTAAGACAAGTTCCTCCCGACTATAAACGTATTATGGATAGACTCCCAGAAGTCTTGTTAAAAGAGCATATCAGAGATGCCTGTGGCACACTATAGATCCTATCCTGATAAGATAAGATTTCTGGGAGATCTAATCTAATTGGGTAGTGTTTGAGACACGCTAGAAGTTAATGAAAAAAGTTATTGCATTCGCGAAGCCAGATTTACCAGTTTCATATGCTATGGATAATGCTGCTCAAACCGTTAATAGCATCTGTAATTAAGCTTAAAAGCAAACACTTAATCTGGTTATTATCGTAGGAAGAGATACTTTTACGAACCGAAGAGTTGGTGACGATATTTTGGAATCTTACAATAAACATATTGATCGAAATGGAAATGATTATTAGAAAAGTTGAGCTTGTTAATAGCCATTCATTATATTCAGATTGCTTTCATGTACTATGGAAATTAGCATCGAAAAGTAACCGAATAACTCTCTTTTACATAGATCAGTCTTTGAGAGATTTATAACAACTTGCTATCTAGCCAAATCACACCATAACACAGCACGTATGGCATTTACTTTTTTTATTATATATAATAAATTTTATTTTGCAACAAATTTATCTGATATGTTTATCAACGATTCTATAACTTTTTAATTTGATAAAACAATTAAAGAATTCGCATGTGATAAAAACACTGTCAAGCCTGTATATATATAAGATTAATAGTAACTATTAGTACTAGGGGTTTTGATGATTGTCACACTACTCTTTTATCGCAACATTTAGAGAGAACGCCCATCCTGGACAAGTGGTTATTCAACTGAAAATAAACAAGTTCAGTGTGGGCTGCTGTATAGACTTAGCAACTGAGTTGGAACACAAAAAGACGATACGAAATTCATAATAATTTAGTTACAGCAGCAACCATAAGAAGTAACTCAAAAATAAAAAGCCAAGTATATTAACACAACATTTTATTTAAATAAAATATTATTACAGTTGATTACATAGGTATCTAATATATAGCATTCTCTCTTTCACCAAAAAGAAAAGAGAATTTAATGTAATAAGGATATTTAATTGGACAAATGTCACGTGTTGAGTAAAATTCGTTATAAAGGAGTCGACATTTTTCAAGTAGCAATAAGTCCAAGTGGATTTTTTTTTTTAAAAAAAAAAAAAATTTGTTGTTGAATTTTTGTTAAGGCGAGCGACCCCTTTTATAAAATTAATCTTACTTTAATTATGCCGCAGCAAAAAATATCCTAACAAATGGATTATATTCACCAAACGCCAAATGTATTTTGTCACTATCATAACTATACAAATCCTGCACATCAAACGCCAAATGTATTAAATCAGTATGAATCGATACCAACGATGTATTACATCAATACAAACGCCAATATGCATCAAACGCCAAATGTATTAAATCGATATCAACGTCAATCGATACTGACGCCAGACGTATTACATCAATACCTACAAACGTATTACATGTATTACATCAATACAAACGCCAATATGCATCAAACGCCAAATGTATTAAATCAATATGAATCGATACCAACGCCAAAAACATTACATCAATACATGTATTACATCAATACAAACGCCAATATGCATCAAACGCCAAATGTATTAAATCGATATCAACGTCAATCGATACTGACACCAGACGTATTACATCAATACCTACAAACGTATTACATGTATTACATCAATACAAACGCCAATATGCATCAAACGCCAATATGCCCAATGTGTCATCTACAAATTTCACAACTTGAAGAGTATTATGCCAGTGGACTAAAGAAATTGGAAATTCATTGTTATGACCATCAGGACTTCGAGATTCTTCCCGTGACTATCGGTTCTGGAGGATTTTCTTCGGTTTCTGCTGCACGTTGGAACAATACATCAACAATATTTGCAATTAAAAAATTTGTTGATAATAAAGAGGTAAGTCTCTAATAACATTGTTTATATAACACATTGTTAATATTTATTTTCTTTAGGTTTATTTAACAAGAATAGCTGATGGCCATCAAAATATTATTCGATTATATGGAGTTACAAAATTAGATGGTAAAACAATAATTATGAAATTTTATAGTTATTCATTTCGTTGACATATTTTTATTTAGGTAAAGGAAAATATTCGCTTGTTCTTGAATATGCGGAAGGTGGAACATTAAGAAATTATTTAAGGGACATTACTATAACTTTTAAATGGGAGGATCAATTAAGGTTTGCTAAAGAAATTGCAAGTGCAATTTTATGGTTACATGAGAAGAAGGAAATCATACACGGTGATCTTGTAAGACTGTAGTTTCCGATTGTTTTAAATCTTACAGCGGAAGTCCATTAATTAACATATTTTTTTTAGCACCCAAACAATATCTTAATACACAAAGGTACAATAAAAATAGCAGATTTTGGGCGCTCTTTTGAGAAAGGAGAGAATTGTACTGCTACTAAAATATGGGGTGTAATACCTTACGTGGATTCTAAAATGCTTGAAATGCTTATCCAGAAAGCCCCACATGTTCTAACTGAGAAGTCTGATATATATAGCTTGGGAGTAATAATCTGGGAATTAACAAGTCGAAAATCACCTTTCAATTTTGAGGAATGTAACAATCAGAGATGCAACTATTCGCTCATTAATATAATTAGTAAGGGTACTAGAGAAAAACCCGTTAAAGAAACAAACGATAAATTCGTCCTACTTTATGAAAGTGAGTATAAGATAATGTATAAAATTATTTATGGTACTTTACCACAATGTTTTTCACAATCTATTTTTACTTTATTTTTATTAGAATGCTGGCAACACGAACCAAATGATAGACCGGATATCAAAGAAGTAATTTCAGAACTTAATCTTATTAATCCTGAAAATGAGAATGTATCAATTATTACTCTTAAAAAAAGCAAAAATGTATCAACGGAGGATCTATGTTTGCCAGATTAAATAAGCCTTGTCGCACTTTTAGATTATTTATAGATTTTTTCGTAATTATTATAACTTTTCATATTCCACTTTTCTTGTCTAAAAATTTTTCACGAACATTTATTTTTATAAACAAAATAAAAACTAGATTTTTATTGCGAAATATCGAAAATGCTATGTCAAATGACAATATTTATGTATTGTTATTATGTGATGTCCAACAAGTGACTTGAAATAAATGAGTCCTACACTCAATAACCGATCTTTCTAAGAATAATTACATTTGCGTTCACAATGGATAAGTGTTTACTGATGTTATAACTGGATAAGAAAATGTAATCATCATCATCACAAAATATTTTCAGCTATGTGAACTATCTAACAAATGTCTTTGGTTGTGTTAGTGGGCATTGGCAGAGATAGTAATTTGACAAGTATGTTTGTTTGTTTATTTATTTTATTGTTATAGACTGTTACATATAGAAGCTGATACATACTAATGTAAGATACATAGCACGAATGACTAAACTAACTATAAAAGTCACCATACAGTGTTGAACAGCCTGGACGAGAAAAAAAGGGGGAAGAGGGATAACGAAAAAAAAAGCCAAGCATCTGGCACAAGTAAGGACTCGTCCGAGATACAAACAAAAATAAAGAAAAAGAAAAATAACTAAAAAAAAAGGTGCCCAATCCCAGTAGAAAAATTCCATAATCTAGGGGAGAAACCAGCTCGCAGACTTACGAAGGGTGAGTTTAACCTGAATTCAGGCTCCAGAGCCAAAAGACTGAACGCCACTGGGGAATCCTTTAAAAAAGAAATTGTATAAAAAAATAGAAATCTAACCTAAAAAAAAATTACAGATAGAAAAGAGAAACCAGCAGTTTCAACTAATATTTTCCTTGAGTTCTTTTTTGAGCGACGATGTGACGCAAATCCCTTTGGGATTCTAATTTTCTATACATGGAATGAATTCTCTTATTTATTTAATTCATTCGCGTTTGGCTAGTAATTCTCTTATTATAATCTCTACTACATAGAAGTTTTACAATCCCACTTCAAAAAGCTATTATTTCTTGCATTATCAATGAGATCCATTTATAGCACCAAAAAGGTAAAGAAAAAAATATTACGTTTTATTAGCATGTATTAGTACATAAAATATACATACATGTAAGCGGGATAAAAATAATTAATTTGGCGTCAGGGGATGAAGATTATTTTGATTCACAAAAAAAAAAGCGCAGAATTTTCGGTACGGTAATACAAATTCGGTCAGACATTTAAAAAAAATTTTCAATTTTTTCGTACTCTGACGCCCATGATATGTACTATACAATTTTGTACGAGTGATATGATGTAGGGTGGTGGTGTTGTGTAGTGTACGACTCCCTATGTGACACCATACACAGATGATAAATAAGTTAAACTGGCCAAAATTATAATAACGCGGGCCATGATTTTATTTATCACCTGAGTATATTTCACCCCTTACACGTTTTTGCAATAGTGTATATGTTACACACCGCTAAATATCACAATACACTACACAGTTGGTTGACCCTACACTACATGTTTCCGTCTTACAGATGATTTGTACGTCTATCCTACACAATTACGTAATGATTATAATTATTTATTTATATATGTAATATAAACAAGAATTCATGTTTAGAGGGGAGTTGGGAAGTACAAACGCCAATGTATTTAAAACTTTAACTGAATTATGATTCAATGTATTGATTTAACTGGCTGACAGATTAATCCAATATAATAGGGTAACTTGCCATAAAAAACAACATAATTATGTTTTTTATTAATTTGTATTTAAAAAACGTAAATAAGAATTTTTTTTTTATTAAAATGCTTACAGTTGATTCCCACTTTAATCTCCGACATCACAACTTAAAAAAATAACATTTTTAATGGTTTTTTATTAAACTGCATTAAAACTGCTAGATAACACTTTTAACTTTTTTTTATTAACATTTATTTAATAAAATGCATTAAAAAACGTTAAACTTTTAACGTTTTTATTAAACTGAATAAAAAAAATATTGAGTAAACATTTTTTTATTAAAATAAATTAAAAAAAATATCACTAAACAGACTTTTTTTTTTTATCAAATTGAATTTAAAAAAATGTTAATTTTAATGCTTACTCTTTAATCCAGATAATTTACTGGTTGTTTATTGATCTATTTTTTTTTAATAATAAGAGAAATTGAATTTTTAAATGAGTTGAAAAATATTAGTAATATAGTACGATACTGGAAACTTCGCCTGACATGGTCGTAGATACTATCAATAACATGAATAGAAAAAATTTATTAAATAACGTGACCGAAAATAAGGAAATGAAATCGCAGAACGAGACGTAAGTATCGCCAACTAAAGCTGTGGAGATTATTTAAGATATGAGAGAAGAGGAAAATCTCATGATACGTTTTATAAACTTTGTTGTTATTTGTATTTTCTGTGTAGATAGTCGATTCTACCCGCGCTTAATATAATAGATTTTACAATAGTGTGCAGTTAAAATTTGGTGTAACAAAATTCTTCACACATTTATCAAAAAGATAGATAAATTTTTATTAGTTATCAAAAATTAGTGGTAAGGAATTTAAATCAATTAATCGATCACTAAATTTAGAATCCAATTAATTATGATCAATCAAATATATAATTAATCAATATAATCAATCAATTAACATATGATAATTTCTATTTATATAATCTTTAAAAAATTCTAATTCTTGTATGCAAGCAGATTTCTATAATAGTATTGATATTGCCAGAAGCTGTAAACGAACTACTTTTTTTCATTTGAATAATATTTGATATAGCTTGAATAAAATATATAATAAAGTAATAAATGTTAAATTTTTTGTAATAAATTATTTTGTAATATAATATATCGAACTCAATCTAAAATTTAGTGTGAATACAGGATGATTACTATTTTGATCGAATAAATTGATCGATCAAACATGATCGATTTATTTTGATCGATCACACTCACCATAAAATAATCGATTAATCGGTTAATGATTTTAGAGACCATTAAATTCCCTAGGTAAGTATAACGAGTAGAAAAAAATATATTTTTTTTATTTTGTTTTATATATTGTTTTAAATGTAGTAGATTCGTAGATTAGGTCTTCAGTTATCAAATTATGATGCATATATATACTGTTATACTGCTTATAATGAAATGAACCAAAATCGAAATCCACTTCGCCGAAACCCATTTCACCAAAGCCATTTCGCTAAAGGGATGTTTCATCGAAAGTCCACTTTATCGAAGGATATTTCATTGAAACCCTATTTTCTCGAAGGACACTTTGTCGAAGCTATTTCACCGAATGGACATTTTATCGAATTCCATTTCACCGAATTAGTGAAATCTTTGGATCGGCAAATTTTATGATTAGAAAATAGATTTTTTGAATCTTAATTAGCTTAGAATTATTACTTTATGAATTTGAAGTTTTGATTTTGTCTTTTATACGAATTTTAGAATTAAGTATCTATATATATTCAATTATGAATTACCTTCATTGTAGAATCGAATACATTTCTTACGAAAAATATATTCTCTAAAGATGGACCTAATAGATCTATTTCCTTATTATTAATATCTCTCTTTCTAGTGAATTTTGTAATACTGTACAATCATAAATAAAACACTTATGAAAATATAATAAATGTAAAGTCTTTTTTTTTTTGATAAGAAACAATTAATTTGTCGTCATTTTCGGTGAAATATCCATTCGACGAAATATCCATTCGGTGAAATGGTTTCGACGAAATGTAATTCGGTGAATTGTAATTCATTAAAATGGACCATTCGATGAAATGAGTTCAATGAAATTTCCTTCGATAAAGTGGACTTTCAATGAAACATCCTTTCGGTGAAATGGCTTCGGTAAAATGGGTTTCAGTGAAACGGATTTCAACGAAATGTACCGTAACCTTGTAATGATGATTTGTATTAAAAAATTTGATCGATATGTTTGATGTTGCACACACTTGTCTGATTTGTGTCAGTAACATATAATAAATAAATATTTTTTTTTTTACGCGGCCTATTTTAATTACCAGGAAGTGAACAGCATGGACTCCAGTGGTTAAATGTATTTTTAAAGCACAAAATCGTGATAATACTAATTCTTATTGTAGATTTAATTACAATTCAATTATAAAGACGCGCCAATGATCTTTTGATAACATTGATAACATTCCCTTTATTTGCTAATAATTATTGTAATTGAAAAGTACAATTATTAAAATAAAATGATAATCGCATGACCGAAATAATATCTTACCGTAAGTGTAAATAATATGTAATAACATGGGAAGCCGTGGATATCATTGATCATCACGGCGGAGCCGTTATGACAATGATATATATTACGGAGACTAACGTCCTGTATACAGTTTTTAACTATTGATAGACTGTTTGGCCTATCCATTTAAATAAACACCGTCCATAAAAATATCAATAAGGAAAATCACGGACGTCTATTAGGAAACGACTGGAAACGTGGTATAAATCATAAAAAACTTACACGTAAAAGCTAAAAATTTCCTTTATCTATTTAAAAATGTGTACGATTAATATTCACCTGTTCAATCGATATTGACTTGACAACGTTAAATTTTGCTCCGTCGTAGTTTATGTTGTTTATTTTAACACACAGTCACATGATTTCATATGGCGCACTGGAATTTAAGCAGTCGTAATTTTATACATTTATTACATATATGTTGACCCGTTTAATGAAAAGTTTTGGCTACTCATTTTAACCTTTCGAAATATAAAAATTTCGTAGCTGGCTTCCAAAAATTCAACATTACATAGCAGATGGTCAAAGTATTACGATTTACGACTACCTACCGCAAGTATATGGAATGTATGGAATTTACCAAGTTATTTATCCATTTCTAGATTTGCAGTAAAAACTATAATACTATAATAACAAACTATGTACTAGAATAGCAGATTTTAAAATTTTTATTCATTTTTAAAATGGAAAAAAAAGAAATATAAACAATAAACTATATTTATACTTAAAACAAACTCTTACTATTGTGTGAATGACAGGGGATAAATCAATTATATCCTGGCTAATTGGAATAGTAAATTTTACTTATTCCTAATTAGCCAGGATATAACTAAAGGTTTATTTTACAAAAAAAAAAAATTGGTTAATTAACTTATTGTTATATAGTAGAATAAATCTTAAAAATGTTCGTAATATTATAAGAAAACCTTATGTGATTTCGTATATGTTTGTGATGTTTGTGATATTATTATGTTAAAAAAAATATTTAAAACGATCATATTCAGATTCGATTTTTTAGTGTGAATTTTTTTTAATTTTTTTTTGATATTTCATTATTTTTTATCGATAGATAAAATTTGCAAGTTTTGCAAAAATCATATTCCATCTCGCAGGGTATATTATTAAGTTTTAACAACGGTTAATGTTAATGGAAAGAAAATCCGTTGAAAAATTGAGCGATTAATAAAAAATTCGAACTTTGTTGAGAAAGGTTCGCGATAGGCCTTAATATGTTTCCATTATTAATGGCTACGTTAGGTCGCAAATGTTTTCTTATCATTCTTTGTCTTCTTAGTTGTTTCTGTCTTTTTTGAGAAGGCATTTTCGTTTGTCTATATGGTCTATATGTATATTAAAGGGTAGATAAAAAACAATATGCGTATAATTTAGTAATTAGAGAGGTTATTGAAAAAAAAACATACCAACAAAAGATATATTTATACAATATTACATTGCACAAAACTATATATTCTATTGACATTGATTATCAGTTATTATCTATAATTAGTTTGTCAAAATAATCATAGATAATAAAATATTTTCATTTACACATATTAATGAATACAACGTTATTTTACTTACATATCCATTTACACATACTATGGGGACATTGCATAACTGTTTTTTCTCCTTAAAAACTTTCGTAGAAGGTTTAAATCCGGCGCGCGTCTTCACGAAAATAAAATTTTGATCTCATTTACATTAAACTATTCGAGTTTACCAACCAATATGAACATCTCTTGTTTATGTCACACAAAATAAATAAAACGTATCATAGATATTAAACAGTTTTCTTGGTGAATATAGAGTTATTTTTATATATTACTTGTATTACCTGTTTATGTTCATTTAAAACAGAAAACGCAAAGGAACGTATTAAAATCGGGGCATTGTATAATAATTTATCATCCCTTAGAATTTTATAAAAGGAAATATTCCGTTGGCGTTAATCTTGATCTTATTTACGCGGGACCTTTGTTTACTATATCGCACAGAACAAATAAAGGGCGTCATAGATATTAAAGATATTCTCTTACTTATAATATATGTACACTACCTGTTTATGTACGTCTTAAAATAGAAAACGCAAGGGAACGTGTTAAAATCGGGACATTGCTTTAGTTTTTATTATTATCCCTTAGAATTTTGTAAAAGGAAATATTCCGTTAGCGTCTTCATAAAATATTTACGCGAGACCTTTGTTTATATCTCACAGAACAAATAAAACGCGTCATAGATATTAAAAATATTCTTTCAGTGAAAGTTATTTTTTATATATTATTTATATATACATGCTACCTGTTTATGCATGTTTTAAAACAGAAAATGCAAGGAAACGCGTTAAAATCGGGGCATTGCTTAATTGTTTTTATTCCTATAATTAATTTATTATCATCCCTTAGAATTTTCGTAAAAGGAAATAATCAGTTTAATTCCGTTGCCGTTTTCACGAAAATAAACCTTGATCTCATTTACACAAAATTATAGACCAATATGAAACACCTCGCTCATATTGTACAAAACAAAGCGCGCCCTTCTCTTTTCGGATATATATCCTTATCCCTATATAACGAAATGGCTGATTAGATCTGATTATATACTTATATAAAATTATTTTCATCTATATTTAGTTATTTATATTGTTATTATCAATAGATTAAAGCAATAAAACGCCTAAATGTGAACACATGAATATCGGCTAATTAACGACTAGATTTCTCCTGTTAAGTACTTCAATACTTTCCAAAATGCGTTGGCCCGAATTTATTAGCTATATTCGGTCAATATGTACACTGACTAAAACACCCGGTTCAAATCAATTTGCTACAATAAAAAAGAAAAATTAATAAATGCAACTATATCTATAAACGTTGATATTACTCGCTATCTTATTTGTAGAGAAATTGTAAAACAATAGTTGGTTATTGATAATATACACATTAAGAAAATTGAATATTATTTTAAAACGCATACAGTAAATATGTTTCTACATAACATACGATAATCAAGATCTAGATTCTAATCAAAGTTATTTTTATCAATTCAGTGAAACCGTAAAATAATAGCATAGAAAATAATACTACATAGGCAAAGCTAATAAACGAATAAAACGATTCTATATTAAAAAAAAACAAGAAGGTTAATTTTTATAAAAAAAATTCATATTTTTTAGTCCGAAGGGTAAAAATAAAATGACCATTAAAATTATAATTATTTTCATTATGAACACATTCGATTGTGGAGGTTAACACCAACATCACTCAGTCCGGCAACCGTTATTGGACACATTGGTCCATTAACTGTCTATTGACGGACCCTCCGCAGGTTGGACGTTACGTTATATACGTCCATAAACCGTTAATTTCTAGAATATGACGTTCGATAGTCAGTAACGTGATAAAATTGCTGTTGAAAAAATTATAAATATTAAACTAATACAATTATTTAATTTAATTTACTTACCTTGGGAATCGAACCTAAGACCTCAATTACTTATTTTTCGTGATCTAATCACCTAGACTATTAAACATTTAATTTGTAGTGTATGTGTTTTTGATATATTTAAGCTTAAATCATTAAGTTAATAATAAAAAAAATATAATTTATTATTAATGGTCAGGTTGTCGATCCTTTATAAAATTTCGGTTATAAGACAGTATTGTCTAATTAATGTCCGAAAAAATAATAATTATACCGATAAATGACTTAATAGTCAATTTACAGATATTGGCCATATATTTCGTTAATTTTACGTAAAATCTTAACGTAAAATTTACGATTTTGATCAGGGATAATCACTGGACTGCTTGATAATTTAGTGATGAAATTTATTCTAAATAACGTACCATGCGAGTTGGAATATGATTTGTCAAATTTCACGTTAGAAAATTTGCAAAATTGGCGATTATCATAACTCAAAATTACAGTAATAATAACTAGAATGTGCGTTTTATTTTCGTCCTTTATGATATTGTCTTGTTGTTAGCCAATAAGATGGTTTGTGGAAATGAGATATAAATGAAGAATAAATTATTAGGATATTATGTAGCATATTATTAAATAATTTATATATATTATGATATAATATATAAAGATATTTAAATAAAAGTTACATGTTGCAACGTGAAATTTGTGTAATTACTTCTGTGATTCATTTTAAATTTATCGTTGAATAGCGTTTGTGTTTAATAGTATAGAACTGATTTCTATCTATATTTATTTTAATGGTTTTTTAAACAAAACAATAAAAAAAATTAATTTATTACTATTTTTAATGGTTTATTAAAATTAGTAGTCATTTGGTTAGTTTATAAATCAAATATATACTTAAAAATTATTTTTTAACAGTTTATTAAACCGGATACATACTTTAAAAAAAATATATTAATCCATAAATTATTAATTATTTCACAATAAGCCAGTAAAAAATTTATTATTTTTTTTAATTATCCGATTTAATAAATAAACTGCTAAAAAAAAATATGATGATTAAAAAATGTTATTAATTAATAATGTAATAAAATTGAATTGCTTCAACATTTTTTGTAGTTGTTCTAATAAAAAAAACATTTTGAATGTTTTTTAAATTATATTATTAAAAAAAAACACAAAGACATTTATTAAAATCATTTTCAACAAAAAATGATATTAATTGTTTTTTATTAATCGTTTTTGATAAAAAAAATGGTATTAATTATTTATTTATTAACTTTTTTTAACAAAAAATGATATTAATACTTTTATTAAGAAAGACTATATTGTCGAAAAAAGTATGAGCGATGCTAGTTCGATCAGTGAGTTTAACGATGATACATTATGTAAGGACTTAGAATAAATTATCTTTGATATTTATAGGTAGTAGTAGTTTAGTTTTCATTTAGAATAGGGTACTACTGTTAATATAGTGGCTTTATTGTATAGCTTTTGCTATCTGCTATGTAAATACGTATTCTGGTCATGTGATCAAGCCGTTAAAAAATGATTAATAAAGATATTAATATAGTCTTTACCTTTTTTTTTAATTAATCTCTTTATTGAACGCAAATTAGTAAAAAGAAATGTTATTAGTGTTTCTTCATTAGTTGTTTTAACAAAAGTGATATTAATACTTTCCTATTAATCATTTTAAAAAATGATTTTTTACTAATCGTTTTTAATAAAAATGATTTATAATTGTTTTAATAAAAAATAATATTACTATTTTTATTAATCATTTTTAATAAAGAATTGTTTTTATTAATCAGTTTAATAAAGAATTATTTTATTAATCATAATCGTTTTTAATAAGGAATAATCTTATTATTATCTGTACGTACCATGTGTGAACTTGTTGAGTGGTTTCTCCAACAATGAAATACGGTCAAGTAATTCCTACTCACGATTCGCAGTGGCTGTCGATGCAGGAGGTTCAACTAAGACGTGAATATGCTCCTCGGCTGGTAATTCAGGAAAGTATTTCAAAATCTTTTTTATTGCTGACAGCTCATTACTGTCATTGAGTGTAAGATTCTTCAACAGATCGTTGTGATCGTCACCAATTTCCACTTCCATAGCCTGAGATTGTCTGCGTCCACACCAGCAAAGTCATTCTGTTTTTTTGCCTTTATTGCCTCCTTGAAACATGTATTTATGGAGTTATTCCTTATGTAGCACCTGAAGTATTAAGAGGAAAGCCTTATACTCAAGCAGCAGATATTATAGTTTGGTATGATCATGTATGTCATAGCAACCTTATCAAGCTCATGATGAATTTTAGTATTAAATATATGTAATGGGATTGGACCTGAAATAAATGAAAAAATTATACCAAAATGTTATACTGATTTGATGAAAAAGTGTTGGAATTTAAATCAAGATAATAGACCGAATTCTATTGAAATTAAAAGAGTGATTAATCTTATTTTATCATTCATTAGAAAATCAAAAATTTTGGAATGAAAAGCAGCAACAATATGAAATTGCAAAGCAATTTAATGAGACACAAGAATATAGAAAGGTAAAACATTTATCAGTTAAAATTGGCCAATTAATTGCTCACAATCGAGCTATATATACATCTCAATTATTTGATCATTATACAATTAATCTATAATAATATAAATAATAATACAATGGAAATTACTAATTTTACGAAGTATGTTGCATTTTAATTCTTGTTTTTTTTTTTTATTTATTCCATCTCATTTTATATTAAGAGTTTATTTAAATAATCAAGATTAAAATATTGGAGTAACTAAAGAAATAGAGAACTAAACTAGGTGAGAAATGCAGTTCAGAATCTATGGAAATTGATTATCCTGATTGGTAATTTCTGAAAGAGTTAGCAATTTAGGAATGAGTTTTATTTATTAGAGGTGTGGATAATGAAAATGAACTGGAGAAAAATATCATTTCTTTAGTAAATAAATTATTATCAAGCAAGTTATGTTATATTTATTTTTTATTTTTGATAATTAGGAATTAGGATATCGAATATAGGATTGTTTTCTATTAGTTTTGATTATAGAGTATGTAAAATTGTCTTTTACATAAATAAAATCAGTTTGTAATTGAGCAATAAAAGATAAAATCAATAATTTTAAAGTAATTATCTCAAATTCCCGAATTTAAGATTTTTTAACTATAAAATATTTTTGAAACCCATACACGAATATATATCCTACACACTCACACACGTGGAATATCAAGGTGTATTGGGAATAGTAATGTTTTAGTGAAGAAAACCAAAACTGTCAACACGGCAATCAAAAGGTATTAGGCAGAATGTCTTTATTCGGTTAGGATAAGAATCTTTTAATCTTTCATGAGGCAATTCTAAATAAATAGTATACAATCAACTAATGGATTTTTTTAGTCCTATGGTACAAGGTTAGGTATCGGAATTTGTTTTGTTTGCTGATTGATTTGGTTTTTACTAAGTAAAGTTTGATGTAAAAATAATAGAGATTTTTTTTTTGCATATATTTTTGATGTAAATAAAAAATTATTGAGAAATCTAATATGATTTCCCTGGAACTTCATATACTATTCTCATTCGTCAACTTATGAATTATGATTTGGTGCAAATCTCAACAGGTCGATCACTAGTATTTTTCCTGATATGATACCGGTTTACTGTCCTTAAATAATGCTCTATATGTCAACTCATTCAACACCAACATATTTTGATGCTTAGATTTATCCAGAAATTATTTGACGCGGATTCCTTGCAGTTGGCTCGTAGATTACGAATTAATAAATATGGATATTTATACTTTTTAATAAACCTATTAATAAATTTTAGTTATTTTCTATAGAATGTTGGACTGGATAGAAGTTTATCGTAAAAGCTAAGTCATTTGATGTTTAAGGTTAACTGCGAAGTTCAATGATTTGCTGATACCGTCCCTACGAAAAAAGAATGTCCGGAAAATGTCTACGAAAATGTCCGGAAATTGTCCAGGTGCTTCAAAAATTGTCATGAAAATGTCCAGGAAATTGATCTATTTTGCTGTCCGGAATTTTTTGCATGCCCAGTTTTTTTTATACATGAAATTTTCCGGACAAATTCTGGACAAATAAGCCCAACAAATTCCGGACATAAAATATTCCGGACATATTCTGGACAAATAAACCAAACAAATTCCGTACATAAAATATTCCGGACATATTCTGGACAAAATAAACCAAACAAATTCCAGACATAAAATATTCCGGACATATTCTGGACAGGATAAACCAAACAAATTCCGGACATTTTAAATTCCAGACAAATTCTGGACAAAATAAACCAAACAATTTCCGGACATTTTAAATTCCAGACAAATTCTGGACAAATAAAACCAACAAATTCCGGACATAATAAAATTCCGGACAAATTCTAGACAATGTTTCTAAGAATATAAAATTTTAAATTTTAAAAAAATGCAAAAAGCACAAAACTGATATTTATAACAACCCCCTGACGTAATAAGTAAAATTGAAGAGCAGCCAAAAATGCTATCTATGATGTTAATTCAATCTTTGGTTAATCGTGTAGGAAGTAGTAAACTCCTGCTGATCATCCGGGATAAAATTGGATTGTTCTGAATTCTGGAAAATTCCGGACAAATTTGAACCCGGACATATTCTGAACATCCGGAAACGCGCACGTTTTGGAACATTTTCCGGATTTACCAAACGTCCGGAAATTGTCTGTTTATTTTTCCGGACAATTTCAACATGAATTCCGGATGCATTTTTTTCGTAGGGCGTCAAACTGTTTGACTTCATAGTTAAATCCTTTCCCAATACTGTCAAACAGTTTGACGACATGAAAATAATTTACCATATTTGGTTAAAATTCAAATGGTGTAATCTAAGTAATTCTATAAAGAAATTTACTTTTTTAAAAGTTCCGTGAAATTCCAAAGGAGCCTTATTTTCTTCACAGAAAAATTATTTATAAAATGCATTTTAATGACAAATATAATTTTAGAATTAATGACAAATGGTTTATTTTTAACGCCAAATGCTTTGTACTTCAAAGTCAAATGATATGGCGTTTAACGTCAAATGAGTAAAATGAGTAATTATTTAAAAAGGCAATGATTGAAAGTAATGCCACTGCAAGCATAAACGCCATCCGGGAAATAATTCATCCGGAAATAACTTATTGAGATTAGATCAGCATAAAAATGATTTTATAAAATTATTTTTTTTTTCATTTATTAAGGTTTGAAACTTCGGTTTATTTACTGCTACACAAGTTTCGGTATGTGGTGGGATCAATTGAAAGTATTGTTCAGGATCAATTAAATATTTTTCTCCACAGAAAATTCTCATGAATAAATTAGTATAAATAATTAAAAAAAAAATTCTTATCTACAAAACCTTTACTCAAGAATATATTAATTTGCTAATTCAAGAACATATAATTTCTTAAAATATCAATTCTATTGTATTAAGATGGCATCTATATCACATGTTATTTTAAATCTAAATTTGTGGCGTAGCAAAACTGCGAAAGGTCGTTATACTACAAATGATTTAATTTTTTTTAAAGTAAAATTTTTTTAGTGCGCGAAAATTATGTTCGCCACACCATACATTCATTAATTTTTTTTATCGTTATATGATGCAAAGAAAATATCACTTTCGAATTAAAACTTCAAAAATGCACATTACCCAATTTTCGAATTGAAACACTCGGCATGATAACGATTTTTTTCTTAAATTATTCGTTTTCGCATTTCGTACCATTTAATCACGTGATCAACAGTTTAAACTCGCAGTTGTTATTTTTATTATTTACATAATTTACATAATGTATTTACTTGTTTCTTTTCCCCTTTTTAATCCTATTTTATTTGACATCTTTACATCTTTACATTTGTTATAATGTGTTAAATTGTATTTTTTAAAAGTTTCTTATAAACATGACATCGATGATGCTTTTCCATGAGTCACATCTAGCTGTGCTGGATGGATTTTACATTATAGTATAATAATTTGTACCACGAAATATTTTATAATAAAACTAATACACGAACTTTGAATCATTTTTTTTTTTTTAAAAAAAAAAATCAATACTTTATTAAAATGGATCGATTGAATTTTTATTTCCACGGAAATAGGAATTTTTTCCAAGTGTATTTGCCATCAGATTTACCTAATTGAATCTAGCTTAACGTGCGTGTTAATGGGAGAAAAAATACCGAAATTTTTTTACGAGCACAGAAAGATACTATAAATTTTATCAATTACCGATTTAAAGCTATAATTATCAATGAACTAGGATCATATGAATCACAGTATTAAATAATTAAATAGAAATAATTGAAAATTCTGCGTTATCAACTAACACTAGCTATTTATTGATTTGTAAAAATTTTAGTGCGATATTTATACTTTAGTATTGAACTTATGAGGATTTTGCATTAATAATTACTTTTCATTACCAATCAGCAGAATGTGTATCTTTCTGATAAGTAATAATTTGTTGTGAACCGACCTCTAAATGTAATATAATCATTGTTTCTATTCTGTATCATTCTCATTTTTTTTACGCTTTATTCTCTTTCTTTTTTTATATTCCCCCAAAAAAAATGTTTCTTATAAAAGTCAAATTATTGTACTAAATCAAATTAAAATTTATTTATAAATAGGCTGGACTGGTTAACATAATCATTTAATAGTTTTCTCTACTAAATTTTCTCGCAACAAATGAAAAAAAAAGTTTATTTTATTCTTGTTAAACGTAGAAAAATGGTTAAATTTTTACACATGAAATGATATTACAATCCTTGAAGTGAAATATTAACTTGAAAGAAATTATGTTATCAGCGTCCAATTATTATCATTAATAAAACAATTAACAATTTTACTACGAAAGAGCCAGAGAGATCATCATTGTTTTTTGTTGTATTGAAAATTAATTGAACTTATAATAATTATTCTTTAATCGTGAATCAACATAACTTAAATAATTTAATGAATTGGAAGCCAATTTAGTTAAAATAAGATTGAATAAAGTTTACATGTTGAAAATATGCAAATAAAAATTTGTAAATATTAATTAACATAGAGAGTTCTAAATATAAGTAAATAAAAGGTCAACACTCGAGATAGAAAAATTTCGCTCAATAAATATAAATATATACAGTGTGTTGCAAAAAAAACCGGAAAAAAGTTCATGTGATGAAAATGTATGTTATACGCTCAAAATAAATTCAATTTACATTGTGTAAATTGAATAATGAACATATGACCTGAGGCCACATTTTGACATCTTTCAAAGTTATGAATATTTCATTATCCTTTGAAAAACTTAGCAATAATTATTTACTTCAATGCTGAAAATATAACATAAATTTTAATTACATTTATGATGCATTGGTTGATTAAATTTATTTTAAAATACTCAAATATTGTCGAGAATAATGCAAAAAAATAAATATCAAAAAAAATTTGCAGTAAAGAAACATTTATGATAAACGATGAGAATTTTTTTCTTCAAATTGTTAAATTTTCGATATATAGTAAAAAAGCTAGTAAATGGCTCAAATAGCAAAAATGCGTGTAATTTACTTAAAACATTACCAATTTTTATCATTTAAAATGTAAAATAAACTTGAATATTGGGGCTACATTTTAGTATCATTTGGGACCATGGTGCTTATTTATTTTTTGAGAAAATTGAACTACAAATGTTGATTTTAAAGGAAAAATTTTATATTAAATTTATAAACTAAAAGTAACCCAAATTCACTGGAAATTTCTTGAATGTTATCAAGATAAATGAGAAAATGTGAATAAAAAAAAAATTTTTTAATAATATAAGGTATTCTATGCAAGATGACATAAATTTGTTCTTAACAAGTTATAAAAAATATTTGAATTAAAAAAATATTGTTACAAACTTAATTGTAGAAAAATTACTAAAACAAATTTCATATTAATTTATCATTAGTAAAATCTATGAGTTTCCAGCTTTCAAATAAGCTATTTCACATATAATTTGGTGCGATCGTCATAGTATTATGGCCGATTTTTTAATTCCGGTTTTTTTGTTTTTTTTGCAACACACTGTATATATGGTATATACTGTACATATATAATCGAAATATAGAGTTGTTATTGGATATGTTTGACACAAGTATCTTATTGATTATTTTATAATAAAGTAATTAAAATTTGTGTATCACTTATTATAAAGTGAATCAAAATTTGTATCGCTATTATAAAGTGTTCAGTGGCATACGTGGAAAATGTCCAGTGCTTACATAGAACACATACATTAACAATTACTTACAAGATTTAAGAACAATATAATTGAGCACTTATTTATGTTAAAGAGAATAAAAATAGCGATGGAATAAAATGTATAGTAGTTCCTGGTTCAATTAGGAGATTGACACACGATTAGGGATGGCAACGGTCACGGTTATTAACCGGTCATGAACCGGTTATGACCGTGACCGATATCGGTCGGTCAAAGGTTCTGACCGACCGTTTAACCGACCGTTTTGACCGACCGTTTGACCGACCGTTTAACAGACCGTTTAACAGACCGTTCAACCGACCGTTAACCGACCATTTAACTAACCTTATCCATTTGACATTTATTTTAACGAATTTAATCAATAAAAAAATCAAATAACGTTTTTTTTCGCTAACAAAAACACTTTTTAACGTTTTGTCTTGATTAAATTCGTTAAAAAGAAAAAAGTGGTCGGTTAAACGGTCGGTTAAATGGTCGGTTAAACGGTCAGAAAAACGGTCAGCCAAAACGGTCGGTCGGTCAAGGCCTTTAACCGGTTATGACCGACCGATAACCGACCGTGACCGACCGTTGCCATCCCTACACACGATTATCCTCTTCCTATAAATATAATAAATAAACTATCATATTCACAACAATACTTTGCTCTAATTTTCTTGCTTTTCTCGTTAAATTCTTGTATTTTTACTTTGACATAACACCTATTTTTAAAGTAATTTTGGTCGTTTCTATCATCATAACTAGAATTTATCCGAATAGAATCAAATACTATAAATTAAACATAATTGGTTCATCTTTAAGAACTGCATTTATATCTTTTCATAGGGCGCAGACAATTAGTGACATCAATAATTGTATAATTAATCCAACTGTAAAACTCTTATGTATATAATCTCTGATGGCAAAGTGTTTGTTTATTCATCATTGTGTTAGAATCAATGATTAAGTTAGAATTACACTTTCATTTGGAGATCCTTCATTGCAAATTTACTTTATCATGAAAACAGAAACACTTTAAAGGGTTTTGTCATAAGATTCAACCAATCATGCACTGATTATTTTTTCATAAACTGTAGAAAAATGAACGAGCATCCATTTGTTCAGCTCTCTTTCTATTCATAAATATCTCATCTTTATTTTTCCTTGTTCTGTGGACATCCTAACAATGGTCCTTCAAGACGGATGATGGTGGTGTAAGTTCTTATTCCTACTGTTTCAAAGATATCATCCAAATTGAACATGACTAATTTGAAAAGTATTATTTAAAGAAATCTATTACGAAAGACTAACCTCATCTTTTAATTGATACTCCCTGGATTTTCCCGATTACATTGTTGCTAGCTACTGATGATGAGACCTGGAAAAAAATGATTCTATCATTCTTAAATGCGATTCTGGCGTTAAAGTAGTTCTATTTGTTATACGTAAGTTTTTGTACTCATTTTATGATGGCTGTTATAACACGATAACTTCGTTTAAACAATTTTATTTTCGATCGTTCAGCTGCGGGGCTCAACAATGAATAATTGAAGTCGTCGTGGATATCTTGGAACTCCTATCTTTACTCATCGTAACAAGGGCAACATGGAAAATTAAGATTGATTAATTGATAGCGAACTGACAAATTTTCTTGAAAAGATTAATAATCAGTTTACAGTTTTACCAATCATCGAATGATTTGAACTTCAAGGTGATCTAAGTAGAGCAATTACCCTATGTGAAGGGAACTGAAGAATATTATCGAACAAGCCAACCATATACGAGGGATCAATGAAACTAATAAATTGATGTTCCCAAAGGAGTGGTTTTTCTTCAGATTCTTCTAAAACTATTTCCAGGATTTTTTCAAAGGAAACATTTTATCGATTATACGATCCAAGACAATTATCTTGTTGATTATGTAATCAACAATTGGAATCAAATTTTTATTTTCACCAGAAAAGTTTGGCGACTCAAAGTTTCCACTTCAGATTTACGAAATTCTACACAATCGCTATTCAGAATAAGATTTTAAATGATATTTTTGTTTTCTGGATTGGTGAAAGAAAAAAATCTTGAATCCGTTTTAACGTACTATTTATCCAAAATAAGTAATAATAGTTCAAGAATAAAACTAGTTCACTAAATAATTATAATATACAGATATAAAATGGTATATAAGACAAAAAAGGAAGAGTGATCTGAATGTAAAATTGCTGTTGAAATCTGAGATTAATGCAGTAATGATGAGGCGAACTTTGTAATTTTACTCTAATTTGAAACAAACCATAGCTTTATAATGGAATTTAGTTATAAAAGTGTTTTACACTCTATATCAGTCAAATTACGAGTTCTGAGCCTTGGTCGAATCATTTTCTTTCAGAAAATTAGTTACCAACATTTTATGGTGAATGGCGATCAAAATTTTATCAGACTATGGAAATGTCAAGTTAAAAAAAGGCTGATCATATGCGATTTTATAAAGAGTAATTGCATATTTATTAATTTATTAAATGAAGTTTTTTTTGTACTAACAATTTTATAAAAAAAATGTTCCTTTAAATCACTATATAATTTATAAACCAAATAAAACACTTTTTGATATTGTACAAAAAAAGAAAAAATTTTGCATGGGTGACGAAATCCTCCACAAACTACGAGCTCTAATCTCTTTTCAATAATTCCAAAATATTTTTAAGTTGTTGTGTAAGCTCTTCTTTTGTTTGATCTATTTTCTTTTCTAGGTGATTTTGTTGTCCTTTATTATATTTCATAATATTTTCCACTTGTTGTTCAAATTTATCCATTTGTTGATTAATATGTTCCATTTGTTGTTTAAGCTCAACATTTTGATTTGTAAGTTCATCCATTTTTTCTTTAAGTTCTTGTGCAAGCTCTTCTTTTGTCTGTTTTTTAACATCAGTAAGTACCACTAACTCTCTCAATTTCTTACTGATTAATGGAGGATAATTAAATACAGTCTGTTTATTATCAATTGCATTAATTAATTTACGAATCTCAGTAATAGGTATATCATAATAACTAAGATAGTTAAATATGTTAATAAGATGTACAAGAATAATATTAGCAGATTATATACAGTATAATTAATACCTACATCCAATCTGGAAACCATTTCTTGTTATTACGTTGCCGTGGTAACATATAAAATAATTCAATCTCCATAATAATCTTTAAAAGAAAGGCAAAGTGTTGGTAAAATAGAATTGATATAATCAACAATGCAAAAATGGTTACCTGTGCTTTTTGTAGTAAAAATTCTTCTTTTTTGTTATAATCATCAATTGCTAGGTTGAGCAATCCAATAAATAAATTCATAAGGTAGATTACTGTGAAAAATGTAAAGGAAACCAATAAAATGGTCATAGTGGAATGTTCACGATAAGTAAACGATGATAAAGATCCAGAATCACCTATAATTATATTTAAAAATTATTAAAAAATTATTATTTTTTTTTGGAAAAAAAAAAAAAAAATTATTACCAGTGAGAAGTTTATATACTGCTAAAAGTGAAGTTGGGAACCAATTAAATAAATTTGTATTTGAATCAGGATCTTGAATCATAGTTGTAGCATTACTTATAGTTCCATCAGGATTAACAAAATCATATTTAGTTGCAACGTTCCGTGGATCATTATCATCATTATTACTATTTGATCTTAGAACAATGAAAAATGCTTGCGCATATCCAAGTATTAAAAAAAATAAAAGTACTAAAAATGGAAAAACTTTCTTCGCAACGCCAATTATTATGGCAAAGTAAATTCCAAACGATTCAAATACTCTAAAAAATAATAAAAATTTAAAACTCAATAATATAATAGATATTGCCGTAAGCCAAAGCGGTTGGCTTTTATTAATAAGCCAAAAAATGGATGCTATAATGGGTAAAAGATATGCCCCTACATCTATTGATGATTAAATAAAATTAATTTTGTTTAAATGTAAAAAAGCAATTATAAAATATTACTTACCAAATAAATTCCATATATCTTTAAAATAACATTTATAATTCCATAGACATTGCCGAATTTCAAAAATTAAAAATATTGAGCCCAATGTAATGGAAATAATAAAAGGTAATTTAAAATAAGAATCAGGGATAGACTTCTGTTCTAAAGTAGAAGCTAATGAATAACAAATATAAAAAATTGTATAGAATAGCCAGATCAAATAATAATAAACTCTTCCAAAAGTATTCCACTTAAAATCTATAATCGCGGCAAAATTCCACCAATTATAAAAATGATTACTATCTATATTACAAAATAAAATGGTTTTTGGTTTATATAAAAGTTCATTCCAAATACTATTACGTTTAGGTATCATCATGATTATTTTTAGTCCTGTGATCATTTTTTTTAGTATTAGAATTAGTATTATGATTATTTTTGATTTGATATCGTGATCTTTTTCAGTCTTACGGTTTTTATGGTCATTATTTTTGGAGTCAGCTTTGTATACACAAATTTGAGGAAATGGAACAATAAAACTGACTGTTTGAATTTCTTCCTTTGTCCTTAAATGCCGAATTAATCCATTATATAATTCTGAAATAAACTTAAAAAAGATATTATTCATATTTGATTTTTTAATGTAAATATTTGTGTGCGAATGAAGTGAAGTATTTTTTGAATTTCCAATTTTCCGACAATAAGGAGATAACATAATAGAAGTGCGTGAGATATATGTAATTATGTAATCAGGATAATAATCACACAATTCTACTAAATTTAAACTAATAATAGTCATGTAATTTTCGGAATAATCTTGAGTTGATTCAATAATTTGTTGAAAAATATCTTGGCGTTTTTGTTTAATTGCTGCTTTTAACATTTCAGTTCCAAATTTTGACGATACTAAATTATCATTTAAACACTCTTCAACTATATATCTTCTGTCATATTCGTCATGCCTTATGTATTCGCCATCCTCTACATATTTTGGGAATGGTATTGAGCGGTTTGAATCATAAAATTCATTCATTAAAATTCTTGCAATAAGTGGCTTGTAGTGTTCATTGGTAAAATTAATATCATAATTTTTGTCACAATCTTTTTTGAATATTTTATAAATATCATTCCATTCATTATTATTCCAAAAGTATCGAAGTCTCAACCCATTTTCATTCATTGTATAAATACTGATTCCTTCCATATGAATTAGTACCAAATACTGGTTATTTAATTGTTTATATGAGAGTATATGAGGAACATATGCTTCATCTTCACCATTAATTAATATCGTATCAACATCGAAACAACCACCTTCAATTTCAACATTATCTGTCACTGACACAGTATGCCCAGGAACTACATCCTTATTAATGTCCACTTGTACAATGATTTCTCTGAGCATACTTTGTATAATTTTAAAGATAGTTGAAGAATAAACACTTTTTCCATATATGAACTTATTTGATAATTGTTGCTCATCTAATCCATCTGTGAAACAAACTTCATCATTATCAATGTAAATTTTTCTGTTTAACTTAGTTATCACACTTGAATCATTAAAATCACTGGAAATATCAATTTCATCATAAATTTGATAAGGATCTATAAGTAGTTTACTATTATGAGAAGTATAAATAATTAATCTTTCAGAATTATTTCTCAAAGTTATGAATTCGATTGGCCTAGAGACAGTATAATCTGCGAATAAATTATAATTAGAATATATGAAAAGTTTATCATATCAAAAATATACTGAATGTATTGTAAAAGTAATACCCACATTTATATTTAAAAATCATAATTCCATTTTCCATTGAAAATATGCAAATATATTTACCATACTCTATCGCCAATAACGTTTGATTTTTGTTCATTATTATTACCGTATTTTCTGCAAGTACATCAGTTATATCTAAAGTGTATTGTTTTTCTAAATTCATTGTCAATAAATCAAATTGATATATTAACTTTTTACGATCAAAATTGATACCAACAATTAGAAATAACTTAGTTCGACATATAGAACAATCCAATCTAGTAATTTGATCATATAAACTTTCAGGAATTTCTATGTCATTAATTTGAGAATACTTCCAAGGAACAGTATTTTTTGGTTTATCTGTTAAATAGTACTTGTAAATTTTGCGATCTTTTAGTGATACTTGAATTAAATCACCATTAGGAAGAAATCCAATAGCATCACGTCCAATATGTCCATATATATCTTCATAAGAAACGGGATGCTTTAGTTCAACTGTACGACCATTATTTAAATCAATCAACACTACAATTGCAATATAAATTATTAATTAAAACATAAAATTAAATTACGAATATTTTGAGTCAAAATTAATACTTACAATGCTTATTGTGACGACGCAATGACAAAATTTTTTTACTTAATACATAATCGTATAAGTCGTCGATTCGACCAATCCTAAAATGAACATCAGGTTGTGATCTATTCTCTATAATTGACCATCCAAGAACTGATTTATCTTTTTTACTATAAGTGACAACATAATCATCTGGACCATATTCTGTATCATCCATGTATTGAGAAACAAAAATTCGATCAATATTTCGTCTATGATTGTTAGATATTTCCCGAATATCGCCGTTCATTATTTCCTCATGTCCATTTATATTATCAGAAATGCCAATAATCGTTTCTGATGCAGATGTATCATTTTGAGTTTCATCCATGTTACGTGAATGAAATTTTATTATAAAAATTTATGAAAAAAATTTTTTTTTTTTTTGTCGCTCCTTTTATAAAAAACCAACTAGTTTATAAAATTTTATTTTATTAAAATTTACCATTTATATTAAGCATGCACGCCAAGCAAATTAATTTTCTTAACGATAAAGTTAAATTCATTTAATTGGATAAATTGGATAAAAAAAGTAAAAATTAATATTTCATCATGCATAATGTTTGGTACAAAATATTGCGCCAGAGAGGACGATAAAAAAAAAAATTATTTTTATTATGCAGGGTAAAATAGGTTAAAATCAATTTAACATTATTAATCTGTTGCCATTCAATTTCATTGTTCTAATGCATGATTAAGTTAAAAAAAAATCCCCAGATTTTAAGATTATCATCAATCTCTCTCTTTTTTATGATTATAAAATGAGTTTCGGATAATAAATAATTCCGTGATGCCGATTTTAGTGCGACAGAAGTTGTAACAAGTTGAGTTTATTAAGGCGGGTAACACTCTGAACAATGAAATAATGGTGAACATAAAACAAATATTAGTGGTTAAAAAATAAAGTAAAAATTGTAAAAATTAAAAATCTATCATCTAGTGTGTACGTGGGAATTTAACACCCATTAACAGCTAGCAGTTAAAAAAAAGCGAGTATCTGTTTGATTGAGTCAGTTATAAGAAGTTTAGTATCGGCGTTTAATAATAAATGATTGCCATGATATTGTTAACCTTTTATAGCTTTCGGTTAAATTGATGGGCAGATTGGCACAGTTGATTAGGCAAATTGATAAGCCAAGGTTTGACTGCCAAAAGCAGTCTACTTCATCTTCTATTTGATCAAAGGAAGTCGATTTTTGTCATTAACATCACAAGACACCCAAGAATCTACATCACTATACAGGTTATTTAATGAAACTGGTTAAAGCCACTTTGTACATTGATATTTCACTAGCCTTGTTATTATACAATTTCTCCAAGGAATGAATATTCCTGCTATGGAAAAAGGTGTAACAAATCGAATAAAAAATTCTAGAAGGAATAATTAGTCACGTTACTTTCTGTCCCATGGCGTAGAGTATCATGTGATATTTTGCATAGATAAATTACTTGGGAGGTACTAGCTCAAAATTAGATCCTGTTTTCCTTATCGGCCAATGGACAAATAACATATCAAAACTTTTTTTTTCTTTTTTTGTAGACTAGACCGGAAATCCAAAAACAAAAAAAAAAAAAGACTTTCTTTCAAATGATTCATGATTTCACCTAACATGTAAAAAAAATGCATTAGCACTCGAAGTTTTTAGATTTAAATTTTATAACAGTTTATGTATATTTCCATTTTACTTTTCTTATACGACTTAAGTATCACTCAGAAGAAATTACCCAGGTTTGAACTGAACGTTTCTTAGAACATAATAATTATGAAGATTCTTTTAAAATCCTAAAAAATCAAAGACTAAGAATATGCGAACGTTAGAATATTATTATTTCGAGGAATAACTGGGTAAGAATTTTTTTTTTAAAAGCAAATTTTTCGTATTTTTCGTTTGAATTTTTGAAATAGATAATTCGAATCGTTTTATGGATTTATACACTAAGACAAGGTTTAATGCATGTAATATTTTCTTGTTTATAGGATACTGAAATCCAATGAAATAAAAGTAGAAGTAATATCTGCATAGACTTATACACATATCAATAAGTCAGGGATCAACCAAGAAACGAAAGGCTTATGGCACACGTTTGTGAAGACCTAAGATCCAGCTTCTTGATGGTCCATTCTATATACATTACCCTTTGTCCCGGGACCTGTGTGTAGGGTTCTTAATCAAGTCAAATAAGATCAATCATTGATTGAGTCAATCAATTAATTCTCAACCTTCCTAAATAAGTGATCAACCGATGCCACAATCCCTTTTTAGTAATAATACTTGCGGGATTTGTTTAAAAGAGCACCAAAAAATTTGGAGGAAGAGGTACCCGCCAAAGAAGGGTTGGTAAAGAACCGGTGGTGCATAGAAAAGCCTCAAAGGACACGCCATATAGCCCGTAGTTAAAGTTTCTGTATAGCTGTACTCTGAGCCAGTGATGGCAAATGACCAGGTCATTTGTTCATTTTGAGATGACCCCTAAATGACCTTTGAATGACCTAGTCATTAGGGTCATTTGTCATTTGAGTCATTTAAAATTAATGCTTTATAATTTAGGCCAGGTTTATGATTCCGGCTAGAATTATGAATTTATAGTATCACATGAAAATTTTTATCCAAAATAGTTTTGGTCAGAATTATGACGTAATTTTTAAATGACTAGGTCATTTGTCATTTAACGTTGAAATGACCCAAATGACATGTGACCAGTCATTTGGGTCATTTGAGGTCATTTGGGTCACTGGCCAACACTGCTCTGAGGGTCACAGTTAAAACGTACCTGAAGCTATTGTTGGCCACGGAATATTTGTATACGAGTTTTATAATACTATCTGGGAAATCAAAGTTTTTAAAATTTTCAAAAAAATTATTATCTACGAAACTTTTATTCAAGAATATGCCAACTCTCGTCAGTTTTATTGTTAACCGGAATTTTCTACCGAATGGCTTTTTTATTTTTTATAACTACCCTGAGTCTAATCTAAATTTGTGGCGTAGCGATATGGTCGTTATACTACAAACGATTTAATTTTTAAACAAAATTTTTTTAGTGGGTGAAAATTATGTTCGCCACACCATACATTCATTAATTTTTTTATCGTTATATGATGCAAGAAAACATAATCACTCGAATTAAAATTTCAAAAATATACATTATTTAATTTTCGAATTGAAACATTTGGCATGATAACAATGTTTTTTTTTCGAATTTTTCTTAAATCATTCGTTTTTAAACTCGCAGTTCGTTATTTTTATTACTTACATGATTTATTTACTTGTTTCTTTTCACTTTTTTTATCCTATTTGTCATCTTTACATTTGTTATAATTTGTTAAATTGTATTACTTTTTATTTACATGAAGTATTTACTTGTTTCTTTTTGCTTTTTTTTCCTATTTGTTACCTTTACATTTGTCACAATTTGTTAAATTGTATTATTTTTTAAAGTTTATTATAAGAATGACATCGATACTTTTTATAGTCACATCTAACTGTGCTGGGTGAGTTTTGCATTGTAGTATAATATTTTGTACCACAAATATTTTGTTAATACACGAACTTTTGAATTTAATTTTTTTTTTTTTTTAAAAAAAATAAATACGGATCGATTTAATTCATTATTTCCACGAAAGTAGGAATTTTTTTAAGTGTATTTGCCATCAGATTTACTAATTAAATCTTGATTGTGACGTAACTTAACATACGTGTTAATGGGAGAAAAAAATACCAAAATTATTTTACGATCACAAAAAGATACTATAAAATTTGAATTTCGTATTCAGTTACCAATTTAAAACTATAATTTCATTAGGAATCATATGAATCACAATATTAAGATAATTAAATAGAAATAATTAAAAATTCTGTGTTATCAATCTAACACTAGCTATTTGTTAATTTATAAAAAGTTTGGCGCGATTTTTATACGTTAATATTGGACTTATGAGGATTTCGCAATAAATAATTTCCTTTCATTATTAATCAGCAGAATGTGCAATATTTGGATCAGTGACTTACAGTATTAACGTCATTGACATAACTTTCTAATAATAATTTGCTGTGAACAACTTCTAAAGGTAATATAATCATGGTACTTTTGTTGTTTTTATTCTGTATCATTAACTTTTTTTTACGCTTTATTCTCTTTCTTTCTTTCTTTATATTCTCAAAAAAAAAAGTTTCTTAGAGATAATATTATTCCTTTATAAAAGTCAAATTATTTCGAAAATTTTATTGGTACTAAATTTAAATTAGAATTTATAATCATTTAATAGTTTTCCCTAAACAAAAATTTCATTTTGTTCTTGAACATAGAAGATTGATTAAATTATTAAATAAACCTACTTTAACTTGACATAACACGCGTTTTAATTTTATTTTTTCTCTTCTTTTCTAAAAAATATCACAAAAATGCCATAAGAAAGTTACAAATGTGCTCAAACAGAAAAGGTAAATTTTATTTATATATTATTATACATTGTTATTTAGATGCTTGATATTTTTTAAATTTCATTTGTATTCTTTTTAGCTATCTGAGACTGCTACGTCTTATGAACGTGCAGAATTCTTTAAAAAATTTGTAATAGTGAAGAACACTAAAGCTTCCACTAATAACTGGGTGAAATCATTAGAAAAATTTCGCAGGGAAATAGGTTTTATTGCAAAAATTTAAGAAACTGCAACAGAAGCTGAGTTAGACCAACAATTATCACAATATGTTGCCACAATGAAACAAAAAAAATAATTAAGAATACTCAGCAAGTTCTATCCGAGCAGCTTTTGCAGCAATTAGATGACATTTAATTGATAATTCTATTATTAAAGATGTTGATATTCAACAACAATATCTTTTTCCAAATTTATGGAAAGTTTTTAATGGAAAAATTAAGTTTCTTTCAGATCTTGGATTAAATGAGTCTCAAGGGTCTGATGCTCTAAACGCTGATGAAGTGGCCCAGATTCTTAATCACCAAAAGATGGATGGTAGTACTCCAGGAAGGTTATTATATCGAAAATAATTATCATTTTATTTGATATTAATAAAAACAATTACAAATTAAATAAGTGTTTGATAGCAATATTTCTCTGAAGCGCTCTAATGTTAATTCAGTACAAAGAAATAGAGAACAAACAAATGACCTATTAAATGCAAAAGATGGTATTATATCTATTTAATAATAATTGCATTAAAAACATATTGAAAACTTTTTCCAACATTAAAACAATCCAACTACCAAAATGTTATGATAACGGAAACGGAAACTCCTATTTCTAATCAACTCCTTTAAAATCTGTTAATAAAATCGACATTGAAATGAAACCTGAGAGTGATTACAAAATTATTAGAATCTGTACTATTATCGAACACTCATTTGCATATAAATTATCATAGTACATATAAAATGATAATTGGTAAATAAATAAGTATATGCGCTAATTATCAAATTTATTGTATGATCATATTTTATATTGAATAATTATAATAAATATTGGTGCAATAAATTTGGCGTGATCCTATCTGGCTGAACTATAACAATAATTATTTTTAAATCTTGAATCAACATAATTTAGATAGTTCAATGAATTGAAAGTCAAACACTGTAAGTTAATCATCATCTTAATGAAATAATTTGTATATTTTCACAGTCATTGGGCGCGAAAATTAGTGACATTGATGTTTGCATAATCAATCCAACTGTAAAATCTTTATGTATATAATCTCTCTTTCATTTGGAGATCCTTCATTGCAAATTTACTTTTTTCATGGAAATCAGGATAACAATTGTTTTTTCCAATGTACACTTCAAAGGGTTTTGACATAAGATCAATCAATCATGCACTGATTATTTCTTCATGAACTGTAGAAAAATGAATGAGTATCCATTTGTTCAGCTTTCTTTCTATTCATAAATATCTCATCTTTATTTTTTTATCGCTGCTGCTATTTTGTATAAGGAGTTTAATGGTTACACTATTTATTTAAAACCTGCTCAATATATTTAACGTATTTTTGTAGCTTTACTTATACACAAACATCTTAGAAAAATAAACCGGCGGTATCTTGATATCGATTAAAAATTGAACGTTTTCTGTATCCTGAATTTAAGTTTATTTTAAAATTGTATAATAATTGCACACATTTATATCATAAAAATTTTTATTGTACATAAATTAAACGATTTCTGTAGTCTAAATTTTCAATTATACAAAAATCGCATACACTTAATACACTATAAAAGTCTGAACGGCTATTTTTATCCAAAAAAAACTCCATAAATTTTATGATTTCTACACGGAATTGAACAAATATTGTAAAATATTGTATGATCTTTTTTCATAGGGCTAATGTTTATAATAAAAATTTTCGAAGCACTGACAATTTTGGAAAGAATTCATATATCAAAATTGATCTCTTCAGTAACATAATCTATAGTAGAAATGATTAATAAAATTAATCAATTGAAATAAAACAAAATATATTGCAAACAAATATTTATTTGCTTATTACCGTTACCATCATCTTTAGAATCATTAAAACTTGCGTTGTTGTCAATATCTAATTCAAGTTCTTTTGTCAAATAGTCTAATGAATAAAGAAATAACGGTACGTTAAAAAAATATAATTAGATTAGAAAATATACCACATGCTAGTAACATACCATTATCATTTACTGTTAAATTATCATTTTTACTAATTTCTGAATCAATACTTTCCAAACTTCTTGTAGTCTCTGCAGATTTTATCATTGTGCTCAAGGATCTGCTTTTATAGACAGCACCGGGATTAATCGATTTTATAGGTCCAATATCTGGTGATCTTATAATTTTGGTTCTACCATCACAATTAACACTTGGTTCGTTATTTTTCATAATCACAATTTTTTCACGCAATTCCGTTGCTGTTGGTCTTTTATTAGGATCAGAATGCCAACAACTTCGCATTAATTCGATATAACCATCAGGTGCATTTGTGACAATCGGAGGACGAAGACCATCACAAATTTTAATTATAAGATCTATATCATGATCTTGATCCCAGAAAGGTCTTCTACCGGTCATTAATTCCCACATAATCATACCAAATCCATATATATCTGAAGCTTTAGTATAATTTTGTCTTTTAAGTATCTCTGGGGCAACATAAGGAATAATACCATAAATCTCATCATCATGTGCCATTGCGGATTTACTTATTCCTAAATCACATAGATTTGAACTGAAATCATTTGAAATCAAAATATTTCCACTATGATAATCTCTATGAATAATATTTACATTATGTATCATTTCAAGTTTATGTATAGTGCTTTCTAAAATAAGTAACTTTTGATACCACAATAAGCCAAAATAGTTGGCCATTTCATGTGCTAGATCATTTCCTTCACAATAATCCGTAATTATCACAAAGTTTTGAGTTATAGGATTTTTAGTTATACCATAATGATTATTTACATCAAGATAATGCTTAAAATCGTAGAAACTTTCTGTATATTCATATACAATTGATGACTTTTGATGTCTTATAGCAAAATCATAAAATACTTTAAGCTAAAATGAAATTTAAATTAGTATTAAAAATATTTTAGAAACTGGTAAATAAATAATAAAAATATGTTACCTCATTTAATTCATTTGAAGTGATATTATTAGAATTGTTAAGTTCCTTAAGAGCGACAAACATTTTACCTTGACGACGATACTTTTGTTTTTTATAATTCCAACTGGTTATTGGACCATCGATCCAGGTGGCTTTATAAACTTTACTAAATCCTCCTTCCGCAATGAATTTTATATCGGTGAATCTATCATAAGGAACGAATTCCATTTTGAAAGTTGCATCAGTTACATCCCAATTAATTCGAGTATACTTTATAAAATCATCAACAGCTTTATTTCCACTTGGTATAAGTACTGTTTTTGCTTTATAACATAGATGACAAAATTGATAACTTTCATCTAAATGTTTTCTCTTTTTATTACACTCATTACATAACTTAAATATTGGTTTTAATGTGTTTTGTGTTTTATGAATTTTATTTTGCGCATTTCTTAATCTATATTTAATTGAATTTTCCATGATTATATTAATTTGACTTATTTGAAAAAAAATAAAAAAAAAAAATCCGGATTCTTATAATTGGAAACATTACGCAAATCACCTGATATTCCAAATAGATAAATGATATGACCGGGTGACCAAACACAAAAATTTGTCATGTGATGGATGAAAAATTGAAAGATAGATTTATTATTTCAAGTTGAAAAGGTATATTTACTGTACAACTAGAAACTTTTAATGGATCATTTTATTTCTTTAAATATTAATTTATTTTTTTATTAGCGACGGGTTTGACTTTACTTGCGCCACACAGCTGGTTTAGTTATCACTTTAATACAAGTTTGAAAGATTATGTCGAAGAAAAAAATCTTTAATGATGATTTTAAAATTCGCTACGACATGAATCTGGCACACAAAAAAAGTTGTATATTGCTATAATGATTATAGCTGCCGAATTAAGTAATTGAATAAACTTTTAATAAACTTCCGCTTTAGTTGATTCTAATATTTCGCGTGACTACTATATAATTATTATAATTTTTTTCGTTCCTTAGGCAAAATATTAGTTCGCTGTTAACACATTCCTTTTTATCATCCCAAATCCCAATAATATCTTACTTAATACATCAAAATACGATTAAATTGACGGATTTCGACCGTTCATCTCTAAAAAAATCAGATTTTTATAATACTGAAGTATGGAGCATAATGTTAGAGCATTTGACTGAAAAACTCCATAGGATGAACGAGTAATCTGATATTTATAGGTTTGCAGTAATATTCTGGGAATTAACAAGTCACTTATCACCTTTTAATTATGAAACGAGGAACGATCACACTTCTCTTATGTTAGACACTATTGATGGTTTAAGAGAAGAACCTGTTCAGAACACGAATTTATTGAGCTTTATCGAAGTAAGTAAGAAAGTAATTGCAGAGCAATGAATCCTTCGAAGCTAGTATAATTTTTATTCTTGTAAACTAATTGCGATTTATTTGAATAGAATGTTGGAAATACGAATCAGATAAACGGCCAGATATTTATCAAGTAAATTCGCCTCTTCGATAGAAACCTAGGTTTCTATAACTTCCTTTTAAAGGTTGTAGGAATTGTGTTCTTACAAACGCTTTATACCAGAATTTAATGACATTGATTCCAAAAACATAATATGTCTATTGTTTCTCATTCCAAGCAAAAAAAAAATATAATATGAAAATTCTAACTTGTCAATTTGTGATAAAGATTGTGTTTTAAGCAATTATGAACTGAGCTTGATTGCAAATTTAAATTAATTCGTATAATACTTTTTTCTTGTTTTTATTATATTTTTTCTCAGAGAATTTTGTTCAATTGAATTACTATTCTCTTGTTACCTTAAAATCTTTGCGAAAACATCTATTTCCTTTTAGAGTAAAATGAAAATTAGATTTTTATTACATAAAACGTAAAATCTAAAATCGTCATTTTGAATGTGTGTACTGATTGTGCGATTAAGGAATGTACCAATCTAGTCATATTCGTACAATGTACCAAATGTCTCGCTCAGAGTACAAATAAATTTCTATAACGTATTGCTTAATGCGATTAATATATTTCGATTTTCCATCGTATTTCTTATTTTTGTAAATAAAATGCTGCTTTTTGAAAGGCTTGTACAAGTACTTCGGCACAATAAAGTAAAATTCAATATCATCTTTCCATATTTTAATAGGATGTTTAAGGGAAGTTGTCATCTGAAATATGTATTTAGGAGCAACTAATGAATCCAATGATGGAAAGTTTTCACTGCTAGATTGATAGTATTTTCCATCTTGGATCGTACTTGCCTAAGAGTTGATTACTTTTCTCGCCTTCCAAACTTACAAGCGATTCACATTGTAATCTTTCCCTTAATGTCTCTCTAATTTGATCAACCACTTCGTTAGTCACATATTGTGATGCAAATTTTATAATTTTAATTGTAAAAGGTCTTTGCATCTCAAGCGCTTCTTCTTCACCAACATCAATTTCATCAACATCTACTTCGTCATCGATGTTTGTGATGATCGGGGTCTTTGGGATCTTTGGAGTGTTTGTGACGATATGTAATAACATGTGGCTTATGTCTTTGGGAGACTCGCTTTGACCAATATATTTAAATATGTATTCTCCGCATACACAAATTGCATCTTTAAGCGTAGCAAGCTCTAAGACAAAATGGGAGATTCCGCCCCACTTCAAAAGCAAATCTTCAACATAATTTTTCTCAAGATCATTGAATATCTTATCCATGCATTTTTCGATTTCATCAAAATCCCACACCGGCATGTATCGTACTTCTATCCCCTCTCCGTCTGTAGCAATTGCGGATAAAAATATATGGTTTTGAATCCTTAGGATTCCCAAAATAGAGAAAATCATCAAGAACTTTCGCGTTTTTTAAATTCATCCAAAGTTGCGAAAATTTTTCATCATTCTTTATTTTTTCGTAATTATCAGTTTTAACATAAGAAAATCCTGTGTATAAAAATATGGATGCACAAGTTAGAAAACAACGACTATCAAAAGGTTGCGTATCACGTTCTTGATCCTGAGGTAAAAATTAAGAGACACTTACCAGTGGTGGGAATGATGGCGATGACATGAATGTTAGATACTTTAAAAATTTGATTATTTAATTCATCTTGAAAATATTCTCCAAACAGTTTTTCAGGTTCCATCTCTTTTCCGTAAAGTTCCTGTTCAACGTCTTCTTCGGTAGAATATTTTTATCTTTGATCTCGCTTTTCTTGGCATTAACTTTCCGGAGGTTCAGTTTACACATGTCAGAAACATCAACCTTATTCCTATTACAGATAAAATTCAAGATATTTCCAACATTGAAACCGTTAAGCTTAATATTTATTGTTGCTAAGAATGGCTTATTTTATGTCTCCTTCATTGTAGATGTCAATTGCAAAGGTGTCAGAAGAACTTAGAACGTAACAGTTAAACGATATTTCCATTTCAATGATACTTAATAAGAGTGAACAAATGTAAGTTATAATTTTATTAATAGCGAAAGTATGAAAAAATTCTCATGAGTAATTATCACAAATTGACCATATTTGACTAATCACTAATGGCTTTTTTGTAAGATCTGATTGCGCAGTAACTCAACTTTTTTCTTACTTTGATAACTAAACCCCATTATATTATTTTCCCCAAGCCTGAACTGAACTCGTTAAAGTAGTTTGAAGGAAATAATTGTGAGAAATTATTAAGAACATTAAAGCCTGAACGAGACAATATGCAATTAAAGCATAAATATTTCAGCTGTGGTCAAAATTCAAAAAGCTTGTAAATACGATAATATATCGCTTTAATTGCTTCAAATACGTTCTTGCCTTTCTCCCAATTTCCTTTAAATCCTTGAATTTGTACTTCATCAAATTTTTTATTTTCAAGCAATTCTGACCGTACTTTATCATCATGATCAATCTTTTGAATAGAACCAAATGAATTATGCATAATTTCTTGTTTAGGCTCCACTTTAAGAAATGTATTTGTACCTTTCATTATCTTTTCATTATCACCAAATAATGCTTTATCGATACCGATTAAAGATAAGCTAAGTCTCTCAGACAGTTAGTAACATTGATGTTTGCATAGTAAACCCAACTTTCCTTACATACATAATCTTTGACAACGAAAGAAGGTGTTTTACCCATCATTTCTGCTAGAATTAATGATTGAGTTAGTGTTGCATCTTTATAATCCCAAGCAATTTCATTCTCATTTGAAAGTTTTTTATTATGAATTTGCCTCTATTACGAAAACCAGGATACCAGTTGCTTTTCTCAATGTACACTTCAAGGGTTTCTAACGTAAGGTTAAACAATCATGCATTAATTCGTGGACTGTTGAAGTCCAAATGCAGTGCATGAACCAAATCTTCGTATAAGTATAGTACTCGTACATTGTACGATGTACTCAGAAGTCAGTACAGTTACATTTTTGATGAGGTCGTACACTGTACGAGTGTACTTCGTACAATTTTCGTACATTAGTACAAATATTTTATTTTTTTATTAAATCTTTTATCTTCGGTTTCCGTATCACTATTTTATCTTTCCGAATACTATTTTATTTTAATTTTTTTTTCTATTATTTGTATTAAATATGGCACATACTTTATTTTATCGTAGTTCGTACTATCTGTTTTATACGTAATAAATTAATTATCTTTGCTAATTTAAAAGGTTTAAAGTAAGAAAATAAAGAAAAAATATATATACTAATTGTTCGAAATTAAATTAATGATATATTTTCATAAGTTGGAACTGGAGGTAAACTCCGAGGTAGGTTTTTTTTTTTTAAATTATTATTAAAGAAATTATATTAGTGTTATTTTTTTTCTTTTCTTTTTTCAGGATAACAAAATTCTGAGGTAAATAAGGTAATATTTATTTTTTGAAGAAATGAAGTTAATTATTGTTTCTTCTCCCTTTCTCTTTAGTAACGTTAGATTAGCCAGATTCTGAGGTAAATATGGATGGCTAAATGACATTGATTTTCTATTAATTCAAAGAAATGATACTAATACTAATATTCATTTCATTTCATTTTGCTTTTAGGAACGTCAAGATAACTATAGTTTAAAGGTAAATTGTAACAGGCTGCTCGCTGGGACGTGGAATTATGCTTTTTTAATATTAATATTTAAATTAAAAAAATAATGCTGACCGATTTTTTCATTTTTTTTTTTAACAACAGATGGGAGGGAATTTAAAATTGTTCATTAAACAAAGTATCTTAAGGATATCAGATCGAATAGATTATGTATAAAAAAAATTTGAAAAATTTATAAATAGTTTTTTTTATTTGAATCAAAGGACAAAGACGCAAAGTAAATAATAAGAATGCTTACTATTTATGATAATGCACATTATTTTATGTATGACGATAATCATGATTTACATCTTTTTTTTAAATCATAATGGTTCAAAGCTTGAAAGAATATATTGTTAAAACAAATAAAAAGAACGGAAATAACAATTTATGTTATTGTAAAGCATGCTTTGCAAAGCTTGGCGAAAATAGTTCAGAGCTAAAAACAATTGTAGGTAAAACTGAAAGGTTGATTACTCATTTTAAAAATTGTAGAAACTTTCATGATGCGTATGATAATGAAGAAAAAATAAATTATTTGCCCTTGGCAAGAAAAAAAATAATTTAACAGTGGAAATAAATACGAATGATTCGTCCAATCAACAATTATTATTACGAAGAGATTCAGTTCATCCGTTCTTCTTTATCTTCCCTTCCATCCCAATGGTCGAATCATGGACCTTTAGATAAATGGGTTTGTCGGTCTCTTTCAACTGCAGAAAATCAAAAATTTCGTTATCTGATATTACGAATTACTATTTCTTGTGGATTTCCGTTGTCTTGGGTAAATAATTCAGAGGTTATTGAATTATTTAAATTTCTTAATCCAGAAATTAAATTACCAGATCGAAAAAAATTATTTAATAAAATTCTGGGTAATGCGGTTGAAGAGCTTGATAAGACAATGCTAAAAAAAATTAAAATTAGATCGGATAGGAGTTACGATGTCCTTTGATGGTTGGACAAACGTTCATAAGCATGAATTGATGGGAACTGTACTCGTAACATCTGATGGGCAACTTTATGCATGGCAAGTTAAAGATATAAGTAGTAAGCGCGCAACAACTACTGAAGTTCTAAAACTGAAGGGATGATATCCGAAATAAACAAGATAAAAATAACACTTTTAGCTATTATTACGGATAATGAACCTGCTTATAATGCTGCACGGCTGCACGGTATGTAAATAATTATTTGATTAATAAATACCTTTAAATTTTGCTTTGCTATATTTTACTAATTTATTAAATTAATTTTAAATACAATTTAGAAAAAGACTTCGAATTCAGTATCGTAATATTGTTTTTTTGCCTTGTTTCGCTCATCGGAGAAATTTGTGTGTTGGAGATATCTTTAAGGCTTTACCAGATTTTAAATTAACATCGGATCAAGTATTAAAGTTTGCGGCTTATTTTAAAAATGCAAATCTCAAATATTTTATAGGTTAACTTTGAAACATTCAAAAGGAAATATATGGAAAATACATTCAAACTGCAGTTCCTGGATATACCAGATGGAACAGTTATCTTAATTGCTGTCAAAGTTTAATTTCAACTAAGGAAGCTTTACATGTAAGAAATTTTCTTTTTTTATTTTTTTAACAAATAATAAAATTTATATTATTTATATTTAACAATAATTTTTTATTTCACAAAACAACGTCATGCAACTGATCCATTAGTAATATCACGAGAAATTTATTCTATAATTATAGATGACGCTTTTTGGGAACTGTTAACAACTTTAGAAGTTCTTTCAGATCCTTATTGTCATGTTGCAAACCCGATAAAGCAAGATTACATGAAGTCTTACATTGTTTTGCTTATTTATTTCAATTTTGGAAAGAATTCCCAGATGATGATATGGTTGATGAAATTCTATTACGATTACAGAAATGATGGGAGATGTGGGAGCAACCAATTCTCGTACTATCTTGGTTACTTCATCCTGCATACAAAACGAAATATTTTATAATGCCCTCAAAATCAAAAATTAGTTATTTACACATGGGAAAATGGTTAGTTTACTATTATAATGCTTGAATTGGTCGTAATCCTGAATCCATTCTTACAGAATTTGATGATTTTTCACAAGGAATTAAATATCCTTTTGACGAAGCATCTGTTGCTCAATTTAAAGGTAATATTAACAAATATTGGTGTTGGATTCGTGATGCTTACCCAGAAATTGGAACTGTTGCGACGCGTATTTTGACATTTGCGTTAACACAGCATCAGTAGAGCGATTATGGAGTAGTATGGGATTCTTTCATACAAAAAATAGAAATAGTTTAAAGGTAAATTTATATTAGATTGTAATTAATGTAATTAATTAATATTAAATTAATAATTTTTATTTATATTTATTTATATTATGTAGTTTACTCGAGTATTGGAAATGGCTAAATTACGAGCTGACATTAACTATAATCGATGTAATGATCAACAATCCGCTAATAATACAACCGAAAATGAAAATAAAAATAAAAATGAAGAAGAAAATGAAAATGAAAGATATTTACAAAATGAAGAATTAAATAATAATGATCTTAATAATCAAGATAACATAGATTTAAAAGAAAATTCAAATTTTCAATTTAATGATCATTTAAATGAATGGTTAGAAGAACTACAGCAAGAGGAAAGTAATAAATATGATAGTGAGCATGAAGAAAATAGTGAAAGCGAAAAAAGATTTTAACTATATAAATGTTGAAGATATTGAGCATCCAGCAGAAAATATTGATGCTAAATGGAAATTAGAATTTATGTTTGAAGATAATTTGTGCAATCCTTTTAATGTATAATTTTCTTTTATAATAAATAAATTTACATAATTTATTGTATAAATATTTAAAATTAATATTGCATATGAAAATGTACTATACTAAAAAGTTTCAGCACAGAATAGTACTGTACGTAATGTACGAAATGTACTGGTACAGTACAGTACGATTCACTTGAACAAATGACCCGTTGTCGATGGTGTCACATCTTTTACCTTCTTTATTGTTGTGCTGCAACTGCTGCAACTTAAACTTTTTATCAAGTAAGAACACTTGAAAAATAACATTTACAGTATATAAATATGTTAAAAGTCGTTTCATATGAAACTAAAGAAACCTTTAATGATATTACACAGATATTGTTTTTCAAAACGGAAGAGATCTTTTGTATCAATATTTGTCAAGTAAACCAACAATTCATTATTTTTTTTTTTAATTATGACATATTATTCCATAATTCTATAAACGTTATTTCATAAAACTTGATTGTGTTGTATTTTTATCCATTAGCCCATTCAAGAACCAGTATGGAAAAAATGGAAGAAGCAAATTTTGGAATTAATGAGAGTTAAACTGAAAGTAATTCATTTATATCTATATATGGATAATCGCTTAGTGACATTTCCAATTCATTATATGAAAAAAATAGAATGATCAAATGTTAAACCATTCAAGAAACAGATGTGTATTTCGATAGAGTTAAAGTGATCAATTTATAGCTATATATGGATGACTTTCAATTCATCCATTTAAAAAATCGTATATAGAAAAAGAGGAATGATCAAAAACTACAAAAAAATAAATAAGGAAATTAAACTATGAAAAGTTTCACAATACCTTTTGATCAATCTATCAATTTCAATAAATAATATAAACTTTAATAACTCTTATAAGGATTAAAAATTTTCACAAAATTTCGTCTACAAAAACAATTTATTCAAAATGACAGAATGGATTCCTTTGTATATACCCTGTCCTGTATCGAGCATATCGAGCACAAGATCGCCATGCCGTTATTATCACAGTGATTGTGGTGGTTCTATTAGAATCTCAACTGAAGTCTATTTGAAATGTGTCAACTGCGGCAAATGTAGTCATTGGAAAGAATGGACCTTTTCTTGTGCAGAACACTCTTCAATCTATAAAATGATAAATGGCAAGGATTTTCTCAATAGTTTGAGCATTGCGATGCAACCTAGTGGCAAAGATGGTGGAACGATGGCTACAATGCGTCAGATTATTAAAAAGTTAATGGAGGAGATAATTTAAAGGAAATTGTAATTTATAGCTATTATCTATTGTAGTATTTAAAAATTACTCGCTCTAGTTTCAAAGAATACTTATTTATTATTTATGACAATTTTTTATTATTTTGTCGTTCTTTAACTTTAAGGCTTTCTTTTCCTTGAAGGTTTTAGTCTTTGCAATACACTTCAAAGTTTCTTGTATATGATTGCATATTTTTTTTTTAAATAAAGACCTACTTTGTTTATTATTTCTTATTGTATATGTTTCTGTATATTATATTTTAAGCAGGTGAAACAATATATTTGGTTTAATAAGATAAACCGTATATTAAATATTATATAATTACCGATGTTTATTATTATCGTTTAGTCAAATAGGGTTATGCTGATTTTCTTAAATCGATCCTAGTCCGATTAACCAAAAAAAATTAAATTCTGAATTAATCTTGGCTGAAATTATAATTTGATCCAGGTGATATGACTCGGGCACCCGATCATGTGGATCATGCACGAGTCATTAAAATCAACAATCATTATTGGTAGTAATAGTTATACATTCTGACTTAGTCTTTAATAATTTTAATGAAAGAACTTAAATATTTAACTTTACAAAACTTTTATATGAAATATTTTGACCAACTATTTTGTAATTTGTGTATATATATTATACTTTATTAAGATTAAAGGAAAAATTACTAAATTTTCATTATTTTGATACTTTTTTCATTGTGATAAGTAACATTTTAATAATTTTATGTTCTTGCAAGAGAAGGAATCCACGTGTACATGGCTCTTTCTGCTAAGCAAATCTGTAGTCTGAGAGAAACTGAGGTTCTATAGCTGACAATGATAACAATATGGCAATAATATGGGTTAATTAGAAAATTTTATTTATTAGATTTAGAATGTAGTAGATTTATTTTTCTCCTGTTCATTATTTTTGTATTTTTTTAATATTCTTACTAAATTTTTTGTTTGTTTTCTTATTTTCTTTTTTTTATATTTAATAACTATAGCACGTGACTGTATGAGGCACCTCTATGTGATAGTACTTCTCATAAGGTTTAACTTGTCTCCATATTAATATAGATGGCCATGATGTGGTTCTTGATGAATCGGGAATAAATGAAGCAGAAGTTGGATTTAATCATTGGATATCTTTGCTGGCTACCAATGTGGATTATGTGAAATCTGAAGGGAATAAATTAGAATAAATTCCTAACAAAGAATCTTGTCAAAGAAGCTTATCACCATCATGCTGCCATCAGGATGCCATTTGGGTTTAGATTTACAAATTCCCATTAATAAATCCGGTATATGTTTTTGGTGAATCTGTTAAACCGTGGTATGATTATAAGATTCTAGGTATCTATACTGATTTAAATAAAGAAGAAGACTCAGAACAAGTAACATCAGGACCATCAAGCGCAAATTTTACATTTACACGAGTAAAATCTTCTGAAGATAAAGCAAAAAATATTTATATTCGAGGCATTAAGGTATTTGGATTTGATGATGAAATTAATAAAAAATACTCTATATACGCCTTTGGCCATTAGATAGATATTGGAGCATTTTTTGATGAAAATGAATTGAATAGGAAAGATGAGATCAGATCTTTTTTACCTATTATTGTATTTGAGGTCATTCTTTGAATGAGAAATGGAAGATAAAAAATGAAGAGTGATTTATTACTGATTAATGGGAAAATATGGAAGAGGAGAAAAGTTGGGAGGAAAGTATTAGTATTCATATTCAATGTGTATATTTTACAGACTGCATTGCGTACAATGTATACTATGAGTTCATGGTTTGCACATCAGCTTGGTATGAAAATGTAATTATATAATATAATAGTGCAAGTGTAAAATGTAAATATAAAATTTAAAATTCGAGCAAATAATAAAATAATGAATTAAGAATATTTGAAAAGTTTGCAGGAATATAATAAGAAGCTTTTCAAACTTATCTGAATTAGATCAAGATATATTTTTAATTGCTCAATTTAAATATTTTTTATAAAAAGTCCTTCAATATTTTAGATACATAGAAGTTTTCTGACAAAATCATTTGTCTTAATGATAGAAAAAATCAAAAACTTACCTTATCCAACTATCAGATGTACACAGTTTCTTCTATTTGAATCCACAAACCTGTAGCAAATGCTTACTGCTGATAATACAGAAATGTTATGTTGAGTTGTTGATTGGTTCACTGTATGCTATGTGAGACTAATTGCATGTTTTGGAAAATAACTCATAAATCTTAATACATGTTTCCAAGTGATAGGTTCCAGACTATGTAGCTGTTACTGTTTCTCTAATTTTAAAAATTGACATTTGCTTTGTTATATATAAATGTTATAGGTGTCAGTTTTTGAAATAATTTATTAACTTGGAGCTCTCCTAAGAAAAATATTGAATTAACCAATAAATATGTAGTTAAAGATATTATAATCATTACACAAATCTAAGTGTTATGTGTGTAGGAAAATTTGGAATTCACAGGTGCTTAACGTTGCGTAGTAGTATGGTAGGAGTATTTTTTTACTGTGCAGCAAAAACTGGCCAGAGTCAGTAAATACCTTACAACATATAAAACCCAAATCTGGGTCAACTGGGATCTGACCCAATACAGGTCTCTAGCCAGTAGTATATACTAAACATGGCCGGCATTATGCATTTTTGGGTGGAATTAAGAATTTAACTATGTGAAGGTGTTAAATATGCAGAAATAATGCCATTGACGTTAAAGTTTTATAATTATAATGTTTAGTAAACATTTATTTCTATAGATTTAACATCTCTAACATTAAATTTCATTCATTTTAGCGTCAGAGATGTTATTTCACAGATTTAACATTTCTAATGTTAAAATCTGACACCAAAGCCTTTTTTCCGCAGATTTAATGTCTTCAATGTTTATCCTAGTGCTTAATACACTTAAATATAAGAATTTTGCTTAAATTATTTTTTTTATATTTATTTCCATCTGGATCCCAGTTCAAATCAAATATTTGTCATCTGGATTATAAACTGGACGAAAACTCTGGATTTCAGATATCTGAAAAAACAAAATCTGGATTGATCTGGATACAGATCGAAGCATTAGATGGATTCATCTTCAAATAAAACAGATGATCTGTTTCATTCTAATTTGAATCTCTTGAGTGCAGATAATTTCATAATACTAATCTGAATTATGCAACTTAAATTTTAGTTTACAATTATTCAAAAAAGGAAATTTATATGCTGATCATATAATTTCAACTAGAATTATAGCTAGTATTGCCAAAAATTTATAATTTTGGTAGGAATTATAAATTTAATTGTATGCAAAAAAAAATCTTTCATTCATCAGATGAAACAGATATCTGATTCACATCACAAATTATCCATCATCTGATGCTATCTGATCTGCTTGGATGATAACAGATGATCCTCAGATCTTAACTCTAAATTCTGGCCCTAAAAAAATGTGTACAGCTAATAGTAAAATTTTTTTGGCTGCCTCTAACCTAGAGATTGGAATCAATTATCATTTGAAGTATTGATTCTAGAATTGATTAATTGTGATTAATTATTATTTGAAATTATACTTAAAATTTAAAATATTCATCAGATTCTAATCATGTGACCATTAAATATATGAAAATTGATACAAATTTTTTTCTTTTTTGAGATTTTGTGCAATATAACTTGCATTTCATTGGCAACAAAATTTCTTTTTTTGAAGATTATGCAATATCATGTGACAGTCCTACTTCTATTGGCCTTACTGCGCCACAATAAGTAAATTTGATTTTATTCGATAATCAACTTTAAAATTAATTTTCAATAGATAATTTTGATTATTGTGAAATCGATTCCAATCCCTACTCTGACTTATATATATATATTTCAGGATCCTGTTATAACATCACTTGCTGCATAGCCTATAGTGTATATTCCATGTTATAGTACTAATAGTAGGTCTTTTGTAAATGATGATATAATACAATAGATGTATTTCATTAGATTTGCAGATGAAATCCTAGAATTTAAAATTTAAATGACACAAATACCATTTTGAATCATTAGGTTTTTTGAATTCACTTATTATATTAGGATCAGTTTTTGAATTAAACTCGGGGTCCTTCTTTGGAAAACATTCAAATACAGTAGCATTAATTTTTTTTAACTTGATTACCCTCATATTTTGATATTTAATTAAAAAACAAAGCAATATTTATGTTAAATTATATTATAGTGGTATAATAATTGACAAAAGTTGGAAAAGAAAATCAAATACAAGAGTTGCTATAAAATATATACATAATTCACAAAATTTCTTGATGAGTTTATAAATAAAGTATAAATTTCTTATAATATAATTTTTATTTTTTTTTGAATAATATTTTAATATATTTTAATATTATTATATAGGTTAAAGCATATCCTAAGCAAAAAAATAGATAATATTACTTAAAATATAAGGAATATCTCAAAATAAAAATACAAAAAATTATCATGATTCTCGAATATGCAGAAAGTGGAAATTTCAATAATTATTTAGATAAAAATTATGAAAGTTTTGATTGGACTAATGGATTAAAAGAATTAGCTAATATTATTAAAAGGACTTAGTGAAATTCATCAAAAACAGATGGCTCATCATGATTTTCATATAGGGAATATATTATTTACAAAAGAAATAAAAGAAATTCATCATTGTTATGATGATGAAGAAATTATTAATGAATATTGTTATAGTGCATATATTTCTGATATGGGATTGTGTAAAAAAATTGATGATATTGACAAAACAAGTATTCATAGGGTTATGTCTTATGTAATACCTGAAGTATTAAGAAGAAAACCTTATACTCAAGCAGCAAATATATATAGCTTTGGTATGATTATGTATGTTGTAACAATCTTTTGCCAATCAAGCTTATGAGGTTTTATTACTCAATATACGTAACAAAATCAGACCTGAAATAAATGAAAATATTGACTAAAGTATTGTATTGATTTAATGAAAAAATGCCAGGATTTAAATCCAGACAATGGAAAAACTTTATTGAAATAAATGAAATGATTGATCTATTTATCATTTATCGTAAATTGTGGAAAAAAAGAACTGAAAAATTATGAAATTAAAAAGCAATTTAATGAGACACAAGAATGTAAAAAAGGAAATTCTTTGTCATTTAAAAATAGCCGATTAATTAAGCTATATATTCATCTCAATTGCTTAATCCTTACACAAAAAACCTTTCAGAATATTATAATAAGATTAATAATAATACCATAGCGTAATAATTACTGATTTATGAAGCAAGTTGCATTTTTTATATTATGTTGCTTTTTATTTGTCTCATCTTTCATTCCTATTTTACATTTTAGTTTAAGCATCTAAATTATTATTCAATGGAAATTGGCTAACTCAGTATAAAGTAAAGAATATACTGAATTTCTGATAAATGATAGGATGATTTGGAAAATTGGTCCAATTAATATTTAAGCTTAGGTGATGTATTCATTATATAATTGATAAGTTATTACTTTATTGTCATTAGTATATAAATCTTCAAATATATTTTGAAAGCATATTAATCAAAAAATTTTCAAGTTTAACTGGTTAAATTTTTTTATCTTAGTAGTATCTATTTATTTACTTTGAAATTCGGGTATTCTTTAACCAAATGAACTACTCTCTAGGGTAGTTATTGTAAAAAAAAAGTTTTATGACACTTTCAAGTATATATAGATTTTGTTTAATTTCTTTTTTTATTAAGTTATAGATCGGGATCAAGTTTATTAATTTTATATCAATTTCTTGGTTAATGGAAATATAATACACTGTACTTGATATATTTAAAGTAATTTATTTCCAAAAATAAAAATAATTCAGTTATTTTAAATTCATAAAATAAAGTATAATTTGCTAAGCATATTTTGTAATAAATTTTTTATATTATTTAGGTAAGAATACAAAAATAATTCTCGTGATATGATGCAATAAATCCTGAGAACAGTAATGAATAAATAAAAAACTGATTAAGAGTGTTGAATTGTCGCATATTTACTGAGTATATTTGTAAATTATTATGTTTTACTCTTATTATTATTATTAGCTTGTTTATATAAGTACAATATATACATTCATAATAAGTTATATTCATAAATCCATAGTTGGAAAAAAATAAAATAACTTCATTTAATATTTCTCAAAAGTCATATTTTATACAATGCATCCATTTTTCATCAAATATTTATCTTGATACTAGTACTGCTGTAAAGATTCATATTTTTATTACAAATGTTCCAATTTATATTAAATCTGGAAATATGCAGTACGGTAATTTTCCATGTTTATAAATCATACAGCAGTCAGACCAGAGATTTTTTAATTTAATATTTTTAGGCGCATTCTGATAACTGATAATACTTTCTCATTATAAATGTTATTTTATTAGAATTATCAAAATATTATACAAAACTTTTAATTATAAAAAATTAGACCGGTAGTCTGTTGAACAGAATGAATTGATGAATAAATGATAAAGAAAAATAGGATAATATTTTTAATTTAATACCAAGCCAAATAACATCAATTGGTTAAAAATTGCAAAATACAGTATCTCTGTTTCCTAAAATACTAATTTAATACTATCTAATGAAAATTGACAATTTTATTTCAAACAATAAATAGAGTTTCCTCAGAGTGCTTCTGCTATTTCGATCACATCTAATTTTCATAAAAATTTAGACAACAAATTATAAAATTTATATTAAATATCAAATAATTTTTAATAAATACCTTGATCTCGCTTTTGAACTTCTGCATTAAACAGATGTTCAATTAATTCTGGATTTGATACTATAAATTTGGTTATTAAAAAAATTATTATATAAACTTATTAAATACAGATAGATATTTACATACCTTCAAAGTTTTCAACTTGAACTCTTATGGAGTTTCTTGGCTCCGGTAGATTAGTAAACCTCATATGACGACTAATGTAAATTTCCTCAGGAGGCATTATTATCTCACCTTGTGGAAAAAATTCATCGGCCTCAATAAATTCTTTATGCATTTCAAAAGAATATAGATTTGGATCTCCTTTTTTACAGTATATCCATTCTAATATTAAATTACTTAATTCGTTAGCTTTAGGTCTATTTTCTGGAATTGCATCAAGACATTGATTCACTAAATCGATATAACACTGTGGTGTTCCTTTTGCTACTCTTGGTCTTAAACCGTTACATATTCTTAAAGCAAGATTTTCATCATGTGGTACATTGTTATAAGGTTGTCTTCCTGTTGTTATTTCTATCATAATGATTCCAAAACTATAAATATCACTTTCAAACGTGTACGGCATTCCATTTAAAACTTCAGGTGCTATGTATGGAAGTATTCCGCAAACATATGAAGCATTAGAAAATCTTGAACTACTTATTAATTGTGCGTTTCCTAAATCCGTAATTTTTGTTTGAAATTTATTTGTATTTTTAGCATCAACCCTGAATTGAAGTATATTTCCACAATGCAAATCTTTATGAATATAATTTGTTTTATGGATTGTATCAAGGTTCATTGCAATTTCACTTAAAATATGCAACTTTTCTTTCCATTTTAAATTAGAAAAATTTTTCTTGAGAAAAAACCTTAAATCTCCTTCATTTGCATGTTCCATAACCATAATATATCCTTCCTTTTGCGGATCCTTTGTTATACCATAAAATTTTGTTAAAAATATATTATTACTGCATTCATTAAGAATTTTAATCTAATAAAGAAGAAATAACAATTATGAAAAAATTTGTAAATGAAATAACTTCAGTCAATAATTTTTAAAAAATTTTACCTCATTAATAAAAGCTTGTACATCTGAAGTTTTAAGCTTTTTAAGTACAACTGTAAAATGAACAGGAAGTTTTTTTGACTTGCTCAACCTATTTGGCTTTCCATCTAACCATATTGCAGAAAAAATATCGGCAAATCCTCCTCTACCGATTTGTTTAATATCTTGAAATCTATCATAAGGTATCCATTCTATATTATAAAAATTATCTTCAAAAGTTGAAGTTTTAAGTTGCGCTTCATGAATGAACTTATCTATTTCAGGATTTCCGCTTGTTTTTCCTTCCTTTAAAAATCGACCAGGATCACATTTATCACACCATGCAAATCCAGTGTTTGGTTTTTTACAATAAGAACATACACCACGCGTTTTAATCTGCTTTCTCAAACTTTTTGAAAAAATAACTTTAAATTTATACTGAGTTTTGAGATTAAGAAATTCATTCATTTCAATCTTTAATTTTTCTAAAATTTTTTCGGAGCCATTAGAATTACAATTTTCACACCATTTTGGCAATCTGTTTGGTATTTTACAATTAGGACATAACCCATACCTATTAATCTTATATCTTAGCTTTTTTGAAAAGATAGCTTTAAACTTATATTTTGTTTTAAGATTATTACTAAAGAGAAACATGATAATTTTAAAAGAAAAATTTTTTGACGGAAAAAGAGGATAATCATTTAATTGGTACAGGTATGACGAATGCAAAAACAAAATTAGTGCTACATTTATTGATTTCTACTTATGGCAATGGCATGTGAAAATTTTCCGAGGCGTGTAACATACATAGTTTTAGACATATTAAGCCGGAATTACGATATAACTTATATGGAAATATGTGTAAATTAATACAATTCATCAGTAAATTCAAAAATAATGCTGAAATCTTACCAGAACAAAATTATACTGTATGCATAATATGTCTGAAATAACCATTAATCGACTAATAGTAAAAGACATTAGGAATTAATTATGAAAATTGAGATTAAGCGATTCAACAGGAATATAAAACAAATTAAACTAAGCAACAGAATCCAATTTGCTTGTGACCACGGTTTCTTAATTAGTCCAATCAATCGATCGTAATTGTCTATTGATAGCTAAAAATTCAAATAACTAAAATAATCCAATATAATCCAAAAATTATCCTAATTGATTATAATACATAATTTTTATTTTATCATTTCATTCAATAAAGGAAGGCCGACTGATTTTAAGATTATGCAATAACATAAGTTCATTTTGTTCAGTGATACATAATGATACTTATGAAACGTTATCAGTTATCATTTTTTCGCTTTCAATAAATAATAAATAAAAAGAAAGACAATCAATGATTTAAATTTTTTTTGGAAAAATACATTCATTTCTTTTGATTTTGCGTGCATTACCCTTTATTTCTATAAAAATTAAAAGTATAAAACAAATAATTCATGCGATAACGAATAAAAATAATAAAAAAAAAAGAAAGAAAATCTAGACAAATCTAAAAAATTGATTGTTAGCATACAGTATGTTTTACTTGTGATAAGAGAAAAAAAATTATAAGCTTATTTTCAAATTTAATAAACATAAATAAATCAACATAATGGAAAAACATAAGCACGAATCACACGGACTAAATAAACAATGAAAAATATGCGTCTAAATCAAATTTATAAAACTTAAAGGATAGAATGGAATAACAAGAATTACTTTCTAAACAAAAACATATTAATTATGATACATGTGGAAGCAATGATTATTTCAGGATAATTGGAATATTACCAATTGAATAAATAACCCATTCTATCAATTCTGATTCAAATAAGACGTCGTACAGACATCATCTAATTATTGATCACGTTTAATATTACCGTTGCCTTTTCTTTCATCATTTGCATCTTGTTAAATGGTGTCCATTAATTTATCATATATTGAATTGGGGTCTAATAACTCATATTCTTTCATACTTCGATTGTTTTATTATGACTCTAACCATTCTTTCGTTATCATCGCATTTTATAATTTAATTTCTCATTTTAAAAATATCAAACCACTTAAAAGCATTGATATTTTTTATTTATGGTACATCATAGATTTCCGTATTATATATTCAACGAATATCTTATTTTCCTTAAGCATTCAAAAATGGTCCTTTTTGTATTTAAATTTTCTAGGAGCACTCAAAAGTTGGTCAAAAAAAAAAGCGATATATGATAATATACAATGATTAAGGATAATAACCAAAAAAAAAAATTATTTATCTATGCTTTAATCTTTTTGTTTTTAAAATATACAATTATAAGTTTTATAAATATTAATAAATTTATAATAATTTGAATTTATATTATAATAAGAAAAATTGTTCTTTTTGATGGCTTGTATCATTATAACCTTGTTAGTTAATAATATATTTATAAGAAGCAATTCATTAAAACATTAATTAAAATATTTATGATTATGTAAGATATGTCAAATTATCTCAGGTCTCAGGACAACTTGTATTATTCAGAAATAGGCTTGGCAAGGATAAAAAAAAAATAATAGACTAATTCAAAAATCATTCGGATAAAAGCAATGACATAATTCTGATTGATGGGTGAGCTACATGTCATCAAAATTATTATTCCTAACTAAATTTAAAAATTTGGATCATTAACTCAAGTCCTATTCAGTTGCATATACAGTAACACTAAAGTAATTATATATATACGTCACTTTGAATATTATAATTTTATATTCATTTTCAAATTTTTTTTTAAATAGTTTAATATTTATTATCAGGGTAAAAAAATTCTTTTAATAAAATATAATTTGCTTATACTAATTAATATTATATTCACATATATTATTTTACTGGATTATCGAAATTTATAATGTTAAGTATTATGTTAAGAATGAAACAAACCCGTGTTTAATAAATTATAGCTAGGGACGAGAATCATGAGCAACGCGATAATTCTAGTATTTGCGATTTTATTTGATGAAATCACGCGAGTTTTCAGAGAAACATCCGGTGACACAAACTTTCATAGTGCATAAACATAATGTAGGTATTTCCGAACAATCGACATAAATAAAAGTGGTGACGTGACTTGAAATAATGAATTGTCTTAATTATTCAGATAATTTTTGATTTTGAAACCCAAACTTAAAATTTGCTTACGAAAGCGAAGATCCAAAAATTGACTGCTCTCATCCAATAATAATATACCGACAACCAATATTTTTATAATATATTAATACGCAGGTAGATTAATTACTACTAAAAATTCAATTAATTTCTTTTTAATATTAAGATTCACTAAAACTCTATTTTGTAATAAGGACATACTATAAATTGTTCTGGTCGCATCAAGATTTTTATCAATGTATATTTATAGGTTGAAGAGGTGTATAAATTTTGTGAATAAATAAAATTAATGAAAAATATTAATTGAATTTTTATCTCTACTAGCTTTCATAAAACTGCATCTTCTTTGATAGGAATTTAGCAACTCTTTTTTAACGTTCGCTAAAATATTTAAAAAAATTGAAAAATAACCATTTTTCATTGACAAAATTCCATGTCCGACCGAAATCTATGATTCGAAAAAGCCGCTTAAAGGGAAATACGAGAGTGACGAGGAGGGAGAGTGGGAAAAATGGGAAAAGGGATGAGAAAGAGAAAAAAGAGCGGAAGTTCGCTAGAAGGTTTAGAAAAGTCATATTGTCGATCATTCAACTGCTGCGGTTATTAATACATGTCGGCGGATTTGGTTCATCACAATTATAGACGTTTTTACTTAGTAAAATATTTTATGTAACATCAAATTGATCAGCATATATGGGATTTCATATCAGGTGAATTGCAGATCAATTAAAAAAATTTTTTTTTGATTTCACTTCGTGTTAAAACAAAAAAAAACTTAATATAAAAACCCGTTTTAACCCATCTAACATAGTTAACAACCCATCTAACTTATGGTAGGTCATTTTATAAGTTGTATGAATAGTTATAGTAAATAGTTTTTTTTATTTTTTAGCTGTTTTTTCTATTTCTATTTCTTTCTTTTTTATCATTTTTTCTTAAAAAAATATTGTTCTAACTTCTTTTTTTTCTTTTGTAGTTTACTATGTAAAAAGATATTTTTAGTGATAAACATTCAAAGAAACCAAAATTTGCTTCTTCAACCCTTTTTATCTTTATTATACCATAGTGGAGGATTTTTTTGAACGATTTTTAATTAGGGTGGCTTAGCAATAACACGTGATATTGTAGATGAACCAAACCCGCCCATATGATTAATGTATTCAAGCCTTCAGCTATAACTAATAGGACAGAACTTAAACAACATAAAAAAAACAAAAACTTGCTATTAATATCAAAGTTCCTATGGTCTATGGAAAAAAGAAATCCCGAAATCTTTACATTTCATTTTCTGGATGTTTAGGACCTTTCACATTCCGGCACAATAATTTTTTTGTAAAAATACGGAATTAGTGCTATGGTTTAAATAGGTGCAAAGTTTAAAATGTGTGTTAATGTTCGTAATAGTTGTAATTGTTTAATTAATGTCATTAGGTACTGCATATTTTCAGATTTTGACATATCCAACATCGTAATCTGTAAATTGCAGATTACATAACTTCTATACATATAATATAATTATTGATCCATCTTTTTTTTAATTTTCATTAATTGAAGAGGAATCCTCAACAATATCTTTGGTTGTTTACAGATTTTAATAAACATTCATCTTGGGCATTTACCCGAATTTTAAGTATATGTTCTTTGTGTATGCGCTTTAATAATAATTTAAGATCGAAAACCTTGGGATAATTGAACAATTAAAATTGTTAAGTATCGATTAGTAGAAATTGTATCAAGAAATTAGAACTTAGAAAGAAAACATTCTTTTATTTAATTTAATTAATTTATTTCTAAAGCATTTATCTTAATTTGTCAATAATGAGATTAGTGATGAATGAAGATAACAAAAGAATAATGAAAACAAATTAAATTAACGATAAATGATAACAAAAGAACAGTAAAAATAATAAACTAACGATAAATAAATAAACAAATAAATAACTGATAATAAATCAATATGAAAATAAAAGGCAAGATGAATCATTACACAACACAGCTTTTAGTTACACTATCCAGCTCGCTTACTCTGATTGATCCGATATTGTCTCTAAAAGTATCACCTTCAGGAAAATTAATTTCTTCACAAACACATACAGATTCACCAGTACATCCTATTTTAGTGAATAATTTTACACAATCATCATTTTGGGTTAAAACCGAAGCGACATTGTGTCCGACGTCTTCAGGTATTTCGGTGCACTCTTCAGTAATTACCGTGAAAGTGTGTGATGGTCCGGTAAAATCTTCAAGTTCAAAAAGCGTTACGTTGACAAAAAGTGGTAAATCAGGATTTTGGGGATAGGCTTCAATGTTATCTAATAAAAAACACGTCTACAAAAACAACATGGTGACATTAATTCTCGTTATGAATATAAAATCAAATACAGACTAAGATTTATTACCATAAAAATAGTAACAGCAAGGAATTTAAAAAGATTCATCGTTAAATTTGAAATAATGATTGATAATAAATCGAGAATAGTAGTAATAATAAATATATCTTATTTATGGAAAATTACATGTTATTTTTCATTTTCATCAGCTTTATATATATTTAAGATAACGTGCACCATCGTTCGTGTGAAGGAGTTGTGATTTCCTTATATGTCAAATATTTTATGTAATAATTGATTTAATTTTCGTTTTTTTTAAAAATAATTTTTAATATTCGTGCATGCATGTAAAAGTAATAACATTATTTCTTTATTTGGAAATATCAAATAGTTTATGTCGTATTCTAAAATAAAGATTTTAATGTTCGCGCATGCATTTATTATTTCTTTTATTTGGAGATATCTAATAGTTTTATGCAGTAATTTTCGTTTTTTAGAAACAATATTTATGCATGTAAAAGTCATAGCATTAGTAATTGATTTTTTCTTTTTTTGGAAATAATATTTAATATTCGTGCATGCATGCAGTGTTGTACATCTTTGTTTCTGCAGCTTTTTTTTGGTTGTCCCAAATATGACCGCACTCCGTCGTACCCCTCTGTAACTTAAAAAACCAACAAAAATTATATGAATTGATGCGCAATTAGATACTAAACATTTTTACAGAGTACCGATCATAGTAAAATTTTGATGGATTATCATTTCTTCATTGTATCACATGCCCCTGACATTGTCCTACATACATGATTTCATTGACGTCGATGGCTTAGACAATAATTTATTTATTTGGATAAAAAGTATTAACTTTGTGTCTTACATTTTTTAACTGGGTGCTGTGATAATAAACTTTAATTAACGAATTAAATTATAAGTTAATTATTGTCCAAATTCGAAATTGTCATACGTGTGATTGATAAATTATCAATAAATTTTATTGTAACGCAATTCGTAACACAAAGTCCCGTTACGAAATATTTTATTATATTACGTTTCAAATCTAAAATACGACATATAGAACAGCAATATAATTTTATTAGAGCAATAGTAAAGAACTAACTGCAAACATAGTATAATATAAAGATATGTACAGTATATCTCTACCGATTATTTTAATATTCTTGATAATGATCAAGTAAACACTATCTATTTGTCGCTATCTAACCTACGCTACCTACAATAACGATGTTATTTGCGTTTTAGTTTGTTATAATTAATAAAACTATGAATTTTATACGTTATTACTACTACTTTCTTACGCTCTTCTAACCTTATTAATTTCTAATTCTCCACTATATACTACTAAAATCCATCTCTGTTCTAGGCGAGGGAAGAACTATGTTTGGTATCTTTTTGATAATTCTGTCGGCCTCCGATATACGCTTCTTCCCAGATTGTTCGTTATATCTCTTTAAGATTTTCCGTGAATTTTTTCTGTTACTTATTGATGGTTCATGGGCAGATGTCGAGGATTGTTTTCCTCAATGCAAAGCTTTCATCATCATTTCTTCATTCTTGAAAAACGCGATGAATTTTTGGCTTTTGTTGAAGACGATAGGTTTCACAAAACTTGCTTCATATTCTTTAACTGTACATTTAATTATCTTATCTATTTGCTCTCTCCCACAATATGGTCTCAATCTTTTACCATTTTTCAGGCGTTATGCTCTTTGATACTTCAACCATCTTAAGTTGTGAGCTTTATCATTCACTTTGACCGATATGTTGAACGTCTCTTTACGAAGTAACGAAAGTTCGTCTATGTCTTTTGTCAGTCTTATATTTGTCTTTACCGAAAAATATTTGTGAAGACGACGTGCCATTAATCGCTTAGGAACCATAATAATTTACTATTCGACTATTTTATTGGAATGTCATCTCTTTTGGATTTCTATATACACTACTGTCGATCAATTCATTGATCAACCAAATAATCTATTGTCCGATTCTTTTCTTATCAGATTTTTTTTTTCTTTTTCTTGCTGATCACTTGTGAAGTTATACCCTTTCTGGTAACCTCCATATCTTTTATCTTTTCTTGTCTCTTTATCTTTCTCTATTATAATTAGTGCTAAGTTGTTGTATTCACTTACCTTTTCCAAACTTTGTAATTGTTCTTTCTTTTTCTACGCCACGGCTGCTTCATTGAAATTTTCAACAAGAGTTTTATCATTCGTTATTATGATTAGCACGCTTTCTCTACAGGCATAAAATATGTATTTCATTTCATTTATCCCCAACCCAAATGTCTTATCCTTTAACGCTCTCCAACAAGTTCGAATATTTGTGTTCGTCTTTGAAAGAACTATATATGGATGAACATTCAATCCATCCAATTAAAATCATATATAGAAAAAGAGGAATGAACAAAAACTACAAAAAATAAATAAGGACTTTATGAAAAGTTTCGAAAATGGATCAACATTAACGGATTAACCAATCTATTAAATTTCAAATAATTTTTGACATTAAAATAATAATTCTTTATAAATAAAAATATTTATTTTGGAATTATCAATAATATTAACAATGCACTAATTTTTATACGTATAAGGATTAAATTCACAGAATTTCGTTTATCAAAAAATAATTTTAATTTTTATTCAAAATTTGTATTAATGAATTCATTCCTGTAGCACAGGATCGTCATGTTGTTGGTATCGGGGTCATATGAGTAGTAAATTAGATCATCTGCATGTTATGTCATAATGATTGGCATTATAGTTGTACAGATCATTTTTGATTGGTTTGACATTTTATTACGTACATATTCAAGTGACATCATAAATTGTAACATCGGATGAGTAGGGTTAATAATAATAGTTTAAAAATATTACTGATTACATACTGTAATTGCTCGGTACGTGAGGTAAATTACATTTTTCATAATAAAAAATTATACTCTAATTCAAAATCATAAATCGTTCGGATAAAAGAAATGATATGCGCTATATAGTGCGTAAACATAATGTATATTATCTCGCTTTGTGCTGAACAATTGGCATAATTAATTATAAAAAGTGGCGAAATGATATAAAATAATGAATTATCTTAATTATTCAGTTAATTTTGAATTTCAAAAGCTAAACTTAAAATTTGCTTATGAATTCTAAGGCACATTAAGCTTAAACTTCTTGGAAATTTAACATAACCAATAAAATGGATATGCAGGATGCTCATAATGCAGGATGACTACTCTCATTACATTTTTTTAATTGATAGACAATACTTTTATAATGTATTAATACGCAGGAAAATTTATGCAGACAAATTAAATATTATGAAAATTTGTTCTGATCTCATTTAGGTCTTAATCGATGTATTATTTATAGGTTAAATGGGTGCAAGAGTTTTGAAATGATTGATACTTTTAATATTATAAATTTTGTGAATAAATAAAATTTGTGAAATAAAATAAAAAAAAAATACTAATTGAATTTTGCCTTTATTAACTTTCATAAAATTGCAGTTTTTTTGACAAAATTTAGCACCTCTTTTTTAATGTTCATTAAAATTTAGAAAATAACCGTTTTTCATTTGCCAAAATTTCATGCTTGAATGAAATCCATGATTCAGAAAAACCCTATAAAAATGAATGTCCGGAAATTGTCATCGAAAATGTTAGAAATTATTGCAATATTCCGCTTTCAACTAATCTTTTAGTAGCTTAAAAAAATCAATAAATTAATAATAATTTAGTTTCAAACGAATGAGACCTTTTGTACCATATTTGTCAAGTAAATCAATATGTAATAATTTATGAGACATTATGATTCCATAAAAGTGAATTTATCAAACTGATTACTGTATTACATTTTATCATTCACTCTCAAGAACAAATATGGAAAAAATGAAAGAAGCAAATTATGAAATTAATGGAGTTAATAAAGCAATTCATTTATAACTTTATATGGATGATAGTGGAATTTTCAATTCACTTAAAAAATGAAATGATAAAATGTTAAGTCACTCAAGATTGATATAGAGAGAATGGAAAAAACAAGTATCCATTTATATATATTTATACTGCACTTGAAAAATTTTTCAAACTTGATCGACATTATACAGTACACTAACACGTTAATATCCAAATCCATTTTAATTATATGGTCTTTAACCGACATTATCCCAAGTTCTCAAAGTATAAACTGAAGGATGTACCGTAATTATATGTCACGTGATCTATATTTTGGCGTAAAATTTATATATAGAAAAAATGGAATGATCAAAAATTAAACTAATTAAAGATTCAATGTGCAAAAAAATGGAAATGGAAAAAATGGAATAACAATTTAAGAATAAATGTGAAAAAAATTAGGAATTTAATGTAGTCAAAGTAATTAATTTATATAAAAAAAAGGGATTCAATCTATCAATCTATCAATGCAACTATCAATAATTGATAATGAACTGACTTTTATATAAGGACTAAAATTTCACGGAATTTCGTCTACATAAAACAATTATTGCATAATTATAATCGCTATCAAAATGGTGCAATGGATTGATTTATATATGTCCTGTCCTGTATCGTCAACGGGATGCACAAAATCGCAAAATCCTTGCTATTGGTATCACAGAAGTTGCGGTGGTTCTATGGAAATCTCGACTGAAGCCTTTATGAGGTGTGAAAGATGTTATCATAGTGGCCATTGGAAAGAGTGGAGTTTTTCTTGTTCAAGACACCCATTACATTATGAAAAGGCTGATGCTAGAGATTTTCTCCGTAATTCAAGCTTTGTAACTAATCTTTATGCCGCAAATAGTGAAAGGATAACCATAATTAAACAGATCATGAGAAAATTATTAGATGAGATGGACCTTTAACATATTAAAGGAAAACGTAAGTTATAGTAATCTATTGCAATATTTCAATAATTTTGTCTAATTATATCATATTTATCCATCATTATTTAGGTATCATTATTTACCATAACCTTTTTATCAGTACTTTGGTGGTATATGTATTACGACTATTACGTTATTGATTTTTTATTTTATTTTTAAAAATAAAAATTTTGTTATTTTATTGATTTTGATATTATATAAACTTATATGTCGTGTTTTAATTAACTTTTATCGGCGCATCAACCAACGTAATGATAACAATTATAGTAACTAGTGAAGATGCAATACAAAATATATTTATACAAATTTCACATCTTAGCTTATAAAAATTATGTATTTCTAGCTATTTAAAACAATCACTTATTTGTTAGATAAAATAAGGAATAAATAAACATAACAAAAAGTAATAACTAATACTAAAATACGCAGTCCATAATAGAAATTAGTAATTACATAATAAGTTATAGACTTATGAAAATATACAACTAGTAAGTTTAATTTTATTTCGGGATTGTGGCTACAAATTTGGATCTAAATTTTGCGTTAATATTTTTAATGTATTTTCGATTCCAGTTCTTGTTTTGGCAATTTGTTTTAAATTAGACGTTAAAACGATAATGTTCTCTATATTTTTTTTTTTCTAAGAGGCCTTGTTTAAACTACACCCTTTTCATTACTTTGAGAGCTTCTAATTCCTCCTTTTAACGTAATTTCCTTCATTGACCTAGTCTGGCTAATCATGCTTTTTAGCGTAATATTTAAATCTGGACGTCCTGGTCGTAATTGATATTCGTGATTGTTCTGTTGAGTCCTTTTGATTGCTCGTCAAATTTTCTTTGAAATATCAACAGCTCATATTTGTTTCCGTATTTGTAGTTAAATAATTTTCTATATTTATAGGTCACATGATACACTACTAGGAATCTTTGAATGGTCTACAACAAAATTCACGGGTATTTGGTTTCGTTTCCTTTTTTGAAAGTTTTTGACGTATCTTTATTTTTTTTTTTTGGTGCGCCTCACAAAGCCATTTGAGAAGGTATTATATCAGCGTCTAACGCTGTTATATTCGATATGTTTTAATATATTCTATATCTTTCTTGCTACTTTCTTTCAAAAAACTTTATCGACACTTGAAAAATGTGTCTTAAGCTTTTTCCTTTCTCTTAAGAAAACATTCAACTTCTCTATTGAACGTTTTAATATTCTTTTGATAAAATTTTTGGTAACAATGATTAGCCTGTTTGGGAGAACATGGATAAATTTAGAAGTTATCAGCAAATTATAATCAAGCACAATCTTCAATTACATGATAATAATAATAATAATCGACGTCAATTGTTATAATTATAGCGTACTTTCTCATAATCAGTCCTAAAAAAAAAATATATCGTAAATTTTTAAGAAAATTTCATATGACATTTTACAAGCATTTTAAAGTAACTCGTCCTTACTCTATTATTATACTTTGATGGACCATCCTTCCGTATTGCTATGTATAATGAAGCACAACTTTCTTTCTCTAATATCTCTTTAATATTCTTAAATTGATCCATCCAAAAACATTTTCCCACGGGCTATTAATTTTTAATCTCATCTCTTGAATAATTAAGATTATCAATCTTTTCATTTCTTTCATTTTCACTCTTCAAATTTGAAAAATTATTTTTAAACCGTTTATTTGACATGGTTCACACCATTTATAATATTCGTTTTTGTATTTTTCGCTACATTTTTTCACAGTAAGATTCATCCAAGAAAACCTTTTTGTACCTGAATTTTGAGTTATTCCATAATTTTATTCTTATAATATTATTTCTTATTACTATATTATAGGAACATTTAATTAATGGAATTTCGTAAGTAAGGTAAGCATTTTAAAAATACTTTTGATTTGATTTCTTCATAATTTAATGAACACATCTTTCCATGTTGCATCTTTATCTAATACTATACCAATATCATAATCTGTATTTTTCCACTAGTCTAATTTGTTAAATGTCTCTTCAAACCATTTAATTGGCATAGTTTACATCATTTATTATATGTATATTGTTCACCACATGTCTCACATCGTTCGTGAGATAACATTTTCAAAAGTTTACGAAGCGAGTCGAAATTGATTTGTGTAATGCATGTATATCATGGTTTGAAAAATCACTTGATTCCTATTATAAACGAATGTTATAAATAAATTTTGTAATTTTGTAGGTATTAAAACAATAAACAAGTGATTTATATTTATATATTGTAAGTGGAAATGGAATTTAGTAATAAAATATGAAACGAATATCATAAGATCTTAAACAACATTATAATAAGACTTTTTTTTTGTAATTCAAAGTTGAATAACTCGAGCTAATAAAAACATTTAGTAAATAATGTTTAATAAATAAATATATGCTTAAACTAAAATTTATGCCTTCTTAATAAAATGTTCACTATTAAACAAGCTAAAACTTTGTAATAATGATTAGAAAACTAATGATAAATAAAAAATTTAAGCTGTAATGGCAAAAAATAAAATCAAAAATATAAAAATAAAATTTTACAACATTACAGTAACCTATTTAATTATGATTTCAATTAGCTTTAACCCTTTCAGTACTGATTAATAATGGGATTATTAATCTTCAATTTTGCAATCATCAAACTCTTCTTGAATTAAAATTTCAGTAAGTTTGCGACTTGTATAATATGATTGTGGATGAGATTGAATAATAGGAGTATTATTTACTTGCTCTTGTACTAAATTAGTTTCATTTGCCTTTACAAATTCAAACATATCATTTTTTAATTGATTATAAACATCAGGTACTATATGTTTATACTTTCCATCCCTGTTTATTTCATAATATTTATTAATACATTGAACCCATTCAGATATGATGTTTTCAAGCACTGTTATGGTTGGTCTATCGGAAGGATTTGGGTTCCAACATTTTTTCATTAAATCTATATAGCACTTTGGAGTATTTTTTATAATTTCTGGACGTTTCCCTTCACAAATACTCATAATAAGGTAATAATCATGTGCTTCATGATTAAATGGAGGAATACCTGATATAAATTCCCACATTATCATTGAGAAACTATAAATATCACTTGCTTGTGTATAGGGATTTCTTCTTAATATTTCAGGCGCCATATAAGGTAAAATTCCGTAAATTTCATCATCATCAGAATCTTGTGAATTATTTATAGGTTTACATAATCCCAAATCAATAATAAATAACTCATTGTAATCTTCTGACATTAATATATTACCATCATGAAAATCACCATGAGTTAAATTTGATTCATGAATTACTTTAAGTCCTGATACAATTTTTTTCAATAATTGTAATTTGTTTTGCCATTTAAATTTAACTATATCAGGCAAACATTTTCTCAAACTTCCTTTTTTCGCATAGCTCATTACTATTATATAATTTAAATTATTTGGATCCTGCGTAATTCCAAAGATTTGAATAAATTTTGAAAATGATTCCCTTTGACAACTATAATGATATTTCCACTATAAAATAATAAAAAAAATTATTAAATATTTACAAAATAGAATAAAATTTGCTTATTAAATATAAATACTATACCTCATCCAAAAATTTATTATTTAAATTTGATGAATTATTAAGTATTTTAAGAATAACTTCATATTCTACTTGTCTATTCCATTGTTCTTCATCAGAATTCCAACTATAAATAGGTCCATCTGACCAAATAGCTTTATAAATTTCACTAAATCCTCCTTTATCATAATAATTAATATTTGTCAATTTATTATAAGGTATCCACTCTAGAATTTCATAACTATTTTTAGCACTATTCTGTACTTCTTGAATAAATTTATCAATAAATTCGTTTTTACTAGTCCACTTTGAGAAATCTTTTTGAAATCTTTCAGTATTACATTGTTTGCACCACTGGTATTCAGTATATCGTTGTTTGCATTTATTACAGTCTTTAACTTCCTTTATAATCCTCATTTTGTTACTTTCTGCAGCTTGTTGATACCAATAAAAGGCTTTCTCAAAATTTATTTCTGTTCCTTCTCCAGAATCATAACTATCAGGTAAATTATTCATTGAATCAACACTACCATTTTCTGCCGCTTTTTGATACCAATAAAAAGCTTCTTCAAAATCCATTTCTGTTCCTTTTCCATAATGATAACTATCAGCCAAATTATTCATTGCATCGGCACTCCCATTTTCTGCCGCTTTTTGATACCAATAAAAGGCTTTTTCTAAATTTTTTTCTGTCCCTTCTCCATTAGAATAACATCTGGCTAATTTATTCATTGCATCGGCACATCCATTTTCTGCCGCTTTTTGATACCAATAAAAGGCTTTTTCTAAATTCCTTTCTGTTTCTTCTCCATTAAAATAATATAATGCTAAATTATACATTGCATCAATGTAACCATTTTCTGCTGCTTTTTGAAACCAATAACAAACTTTTTCAAAATTCTTTTCTGTTCCTTCTCCATTGCTATAACATAAGGCTAGACTATTCATTGCTATTTCATCCCCATTTTCTGCTGCTTTTTGATACCAATAAAATGCTTTTTCTAAATTCTTTTCTGTTCCTTCTCCACTTTCATAACATAAGGCTAAATCATTCATCGCATTTTTACAACCATTTTCTGCTGCTTTCTGATACCAATAATAAACTTTTTCTAAATTCTTTTCTGTTCCTTCTCCATCTATATAACATCTGGCTAAAATAAACATTGCTTCTTCATCCCCATTTTCTGCTGCTTTTTGATACCAATAAAAGGCTTTTTCTAAATTCTTTGTTGTTCCACTTCCATATTTATAGAATGTAGCCAAATTAAACATTGCTTCTTTATCATTATTTTTTGCTGCTTTTTGAAACCAATAAAATGCTTTTTCTAAATTCTTTTCTGTTCCCTCTCCATGGTAATAATGAAGGGCTAAATTAAAAATTGCAGGCTCATTACCATTTTCTGCTGATTTTTGAAACCAATAAAATGCTTTTTCTAAATTCTTTTCTGTTCCTTCTCCACTTTCATAACATAAGGCTAGATTATTCATTGCTATTGCATTACCATTTTCTGCTGCTTTTTGATACCAATAAAAAGCTTTTTCTAAATTCTTTTCTGTTCCTATTCCATTAAAATAACACTTGGCTAAACTACCCATAGCATATTCACAACCATTTTCTGCTGCTCTTTGGTACCAATGAAAAGCTTTTTCTAAATTCGTTTCTGTTCCTTCTCCATTTTCATAACATATGGCTAAATTATACATTGCTATTGCATTACCATTTTCTGCCGCTTTTTGATACCAATAAAATGCTTTTTCATAATTCTTTTCTGTTCCTTTTCCATTTTTATAACAGTTGACTAAATTAAGCATCGCTTCTTCATCATTATTTTCCGCTAATTTTTCTAATGAATTAATACATTCTTTACACCATAATTCTTCGGTAAAAGGTTTATTGCAATATGAACAATTTTTGACGTTTATTGTAACAGTATCTTTGTCTGAGATATTTAATTTACTAAATTCCATTAGTTATTTTAGAGATTTATCTTACTGGAAAAAATTTATATATATATTTTTTTTTTTTTTTTTTTTTGGACGAAATTTTTTAGGTGAAACAAATTTTTTTTGTATCATGATTTGAGTTGTTAAAAAGGAATATTTTAATCACTAAAGTTACATCAATTTTTCGGTCCGTTTTTTGTCCGATGCACTGACCTGCATTGTATCAATATTTAATATCACCATAATAAATAATAAAATAAAATTGGTACACGTACAAATTTCTAAATGAACATGTGACTAAATTTGTCCAATCAGAATGCAGCATTTGTATTTTTATCACCGCAAGCACAATAATATATGATTATTTGTCAAAATTATTAAAGTATTATCAACTATAATTGTCAATTATAATGATCGGATAGTTTAATTGAAATAACAAAATGTTTGTTTAGATTTCTAAAATTTAACTGAGAAATAATCTTTATCATGTGATATGAATCAAATATAATTGAATTTGCTGTATCCAGAAACAGAATCTTAATAGTTTAAAACTGGACAGGTTAATTGCTCTACTTGACCATAGCTTATTAGGGCGTTTATCTATAATGTTTAAAAATGTAACTTTAAACGAACTTAATCAAACCACTCCAAATAGGACTTTTCATCGACACCAAAAACTTTTTCCCAAGCGTATATCTAATTATCTATGTTAATAATTATTCTATAATTTATGAAATAAACTAATGATATTAAAAATATGTAAATAAAAATCATATTTAATTGTAAATTTTTAAAGAGGCAGGATTAACTACAAAATAATCTCCAGTCCATGAAATGGACCTTCAAAAGAAGTGATTTTCTGAAGAATGATCTCATTGTTGAATATTTTACTACGAGAGATCATGCGACAATTTTACACTTACGTAATGAAAAAAGCCAATTGTGACCTTGTGTCACTACTATTTTCTTTTGCTGCGCGATACACAAGGTAAGCGCATCTTATGCGAACTTTCTGCAACATAGACTAAACCATTTACTGTCTATAGAATGAAATGAATGGTGATAAATATCTAATTAGTAACGTTAATAATTATTGGTGAATAATAAACTTTATGTTATTACGTACGCCAAAAATTATATCATAATCTATCAGCTTGAAATAAGATTAACTTCCTAATTGAATGGTAAAAGTTGTATTAGTATTAGCAAACTTATACTATTTATAATGAAAAAAAAAAGATTTTTTTTGCGGAATTTTTGTTCTGTTTTTTTCTAATCTTGTTTAACACGTTAGATCATTCAATTCATTCTATAGACTATAATTGGTTTAGCCTATATGACAAAAAGTTGGTGACATTATTTAATGCAGTTTAAGTTTTGGATTACACGAATCTTTACGCTAAAAATCATATCAAAATCTATCAACAATGCAATAAAATAGAAATATTTAAAATCCTAATTGAATAGCGAAGGTATAATTGATTAATATTGACTAATATATTTTTAATTATTCATTTATCATTATTATTCTTATGATGTGGGCTTCGTGTAAATTCGTTTCAAGTTGATCTGAAACATATGGGTTCGAGGTAACATGTGAAAGAACAAACAAAAAGAACAATATTTGATAAAATTAATTCATTATTTAAATAGGTTTGTTTATCTTGTTAACTTCTTCTGCGATAAATAAATAAATAATAAATATTTAGATAGGAAAAAGATAATCGTTTATATGTACTTTGATCTTCTTAAAGATCGTTTATTCGTAGGCTATACGTACTTAATATGATGATAATTATTATGAATAACTTAACAAGTATGTTATATAAAAAAAAAAAATATAAAAATAATTTTTATTATTAAAAAAGGATTTTTGAAGAGAGAAAGTTTAATAATAATAAAGTTTAATTAAAATTTAAAAGTCCTACTCATATATTTGCCTAAACAATATAATCGGTGAACAGAAAAAAGTCAATTATTTATTCCATGTTTACCTGTAATTTTCTTAAAGAGAATTCTTTTTTTCGATGGGCGCGCGCGTACTTAATTAACCTAAATATAATAATAATAATAAACTTAGCAACAAGTGTATTATTACGTGATTATCTTAAAAAAAAAATGCTTGTTCCTTGTATAGATTGATTATTTCGAATCGTTAGTTTTTAAACTTAGTATTCGGAACATGATTGAAAGAAAGAATTTTTTTTTTCTCATGTACTACATGGTGCATGCATGTTTTGTTGATTTGCTCTATAAAACTTACTTCATGCGATCGAATATATTTGAGTATATGTTTCTGTACTATTAATCTAGAAGATTAATTAATAATTTTAAAAGAGGCGTTGGAATAGTTTAAGTCGAACAAACTTAACAGCTAATGGAGCCGATGGGATGGATCAATGGTAACACTTTGATCCGTCGGATTTTTTTTTTCGGATATCCGGATTTTGTGGTTTTCATCCGGTTTATAAACCGAATGTAACTCGATAGAAATCGGTAGAGGTCAAAATGAAATAAAAACTATACCAAATATAAATAAAAAATGTATGTATCCCGTATATTATAAAGTCAGCCTTTATTAATTAATACCAAGATTATTTTAGATTTGTTATATAATATAATTATAATTTAGACTATCTGTTCTAATAGATCATTGGCATGCTTTGCCACACTTTTTTGAAATCATCATCATTACAATTTACTGTAAATATTAACATTTTTTAAAACAAAACGTATTCCCAATTAAGACATCTGGAGCTAAGAATGGAATTACACCGTAATTTTATGATATTTGTTCATCAACATGTCCGTATAATCCCGTATCCGTGATTTTAGCCAACTAAAATATTTCCTCCGTGTAAATGACCATGAACGAGATCATATTGATGAATAAAATTATGACCAGCTGATATCGACCATAACATTTCTATTATCTTTCCAACATATAATTCCAATAGTTTCGTCAAGATAGGAATATAATTTAAAAAAAAATAAATAACAAATAGACAAAACAAAATTTGTTTGTTAAATTCTCAAAATTTCTGGCATATCTTTATGATTTTTTTTTCTTCGAAATCCTTTTTTACCTAAAAGAAAATTAAAAATCGATGACGTTTACTTAATACCGTATTCATCGGAATGCTTCTTATTTAATAAGTTTAGGTGCCTCATTCTCTTCTAGCTTTTAAAACCTTTAAAATAGGTGGCGTATGATAAAAAAATAGTTAAGAAATAGATATTAACTATAGGGATAATTGTAATATCATTGATATTTCTTTTTTTTATAAAACTTTAAATTATTTTTATTTAGGTCACTATAACTTAAGTTGTTTTATCGCCGTTTCGAATTAGCGTGATCAGGTGGAGTTAGGGGAGTAAAAATACCAATGTAATTAAATTTAATCACCTAATATAATAGTGGTAACTTACCATAAAAAACTGCATATGTTTTTTTTTATTAAAATACATTTAAAAAATGTAATAAAACTTTTAATGGTTTTTTTTATCAAAATACTTATGGAAAGAATCCACCTTAATATCTGATATCACAGTTTAAAAATGTTAATAATATTTCTCAACTGTTTTTTTTATTAAACTGCACTTAAAAAATTCTAGATACCATTTTTAACATTTTTTTTTTTTTTAAAACATTTATTTATTAACTTTTTAACATTTTTTTTTTTATTAAAACGCATTAAAAATGTTAAATAATGGAAAATACACTCACAAGATGTTAAATAAACGTTTTTTACCATTTTTTATTAATCAAATTAAAATAATTCTAAATAACATTTTTTTAATAAAATACATTTAAAAAACGTTAAATAACATTTTGAACATTTTTTATTAAACTGAATTAAAAAAAAAATGTTGCATAAACATTTTTTTTTATTAAAATAAACTAAAAACTTTTTTTTATTAAGCCAAATTTAAAAAAAAATGTTAATTTTAATGTTTGTTTTTTAATTAAAAACTAGGTAATTTGGGAACAAGTCAGTGAGCTTAAATACTAAATAGGGCTCCGATCAGTTTCTTTTACAACTTATAAATAGAGTGTAGCATTCTTCATCTAATAGTATTTGCATGAAGCGGGTCTTCGAACCGAAAGAAAAATACTATATGGCACTTCGGGTGATTTTTGTGACAACCTACTAGGAATTCATCGCTGATTGACCATAACACTAAGTTTTCGTTTTTATTGTTTTTATTTTAAAAGGCTAGCAGCCACTGGCTGAGTTTAATTTAAAAAACATAAAAATCTAATACTAAAATGTTAGATTTCTTTATCTACGTATTAATAATGTTTCGATTAGTTTATAACATGAAATAAATAAGTAGATAAATAGGTCAGACAGGGTTGAATAAAATCCGCAGAAGCATTTCAGATTTACAATGAAATTCGATAAATTATTGAATAAGAACGTTTTTACAATATTTTTTCATTATAAGGTAAAAAAATGTTACTATTTTACTTTAATTCATAAATAAAAAACATTTCGCAACATTTTTTATCGATATAGTTAAAAAACGTTGCGAAAAACGTTTTTTTGTGTAATAAAACTTTTTTTTTTGTGAACCTGTTGTAAGCTATGATTATAATTAGCAATGAAAATTTGCCAAGGACACAGACCAAGGTTTAACAATAAAAATATCACAATTAATTAACTGTTAATATAAAGCTTACTAACTGTACTAAAGAGCCTTAGTTAACGAACAATAATAATTGTTCGATTATTTTTATTTTTAGGCCATTTTTTAGATCTCTCTGGATGTGGGAACCCAGCAAGTAAATTAATTATTTTCATTTATTATTTTTTTTTTTATGACAATTACTAACTTCGATTTTTCTTTTTAGGTAATTTTTTACTGCAGGGCATAAAGTCAGTGTGGTATTGAAATTGTTGCAGTCACGTATGGGCACTGACGAGTAGCAAGAAGTAATAAAAAATTTATTTTCAACAAAAAAAGTTGGACCAATAATATTCCAAACTGCTTCAGCCAAATTACGTTTGTTTAACTACTTTTAGTAATTATTATGCTTTTTTGTTGCACCATAATGAGGCGTCATGCACTCATACATGCAGTGATTGTACAACATAGTTGCATTTTGCATAAATATTATGTGACTAAAGAAATGGTATTTAATAAAGAAAAATTATCTTCTTAAGAAGAGACTTGACATAATTGCATAGTAATGGATCATAGTAATAGTGAAGGTAAAAAGCATATAGCATGATTATTTAATAGAAAGTTAAAATTCTTAAAAAAATTTGCCCAATATAATAAATTAGTCTCAAGTAACGTCAAGGAATCTGAAGGTATAATATATTAAACTTGATTATTAAATTAAAATTATTGTTATATACTGCAATATTCACATACAATTTAAATAATTTAGCTCGTAAGTTAATAAACTATCTTATAATTTTAATTAGGGTGAATTTATTCCTCACCCTGGGTGAGATTTGATATTACTCACCCCTATCACGTGATCAATATTTTGACTGACTAATTTTTAATTGGCTGATTTTTTTAACTTAAATTTTCCGTTATCAGTTTGTGACGTAACAATTTTTTTTTTTCGCGAAAAATTTTATTTTATTCCTTTAAAGTTTACTGAATAGAAGAATGAAACGCAATTATTCAAAATCAAAATTTTTATCTTTAATATAACTAGTAATAATGACATCAAAACCCCAATAATAATGATAAAAATGATGATAAAAGACAAAAAAAGATATGATAAATAATGAAAACAAAAGGGAAACAAAACAAAGGTGAAAAGAAAAAGGAAACAAGATCAAAAAGAAATGAAAAAGAATATTGATGGAAAAGATAAAACGAAAAGAAAGGGAGACGAAGAAAGAGAAACAAAAGGAAAAAGAAACGAAAACAGAAGGTAGAACGAAAGGAGAAGTGGACGATAAGGGGGAAATGAAAGAGGAAAACAAAAGGAAACAAAATCAAAAAATAAAATGATGAAAGGTGGGAGTAAAATTTGTTAGTAATGATCATAAGAGAATACATTAAAAAAAAAAAATTTGAAATGAAACCGAACACCTACCTCATTTTCAAAGAGATTCGGCATAGTAGAAAAATCCAGGAAAAAATGAAAGGGCGAAGGAATAAAGATAAAAGGAGCGAAGACAAAACTGAAAAGAAAAATGAGATTGAAAGAGATAAAGATGAACTTGAAAGAATAATCGCTATTTTCCCTATCCGTGGATCAAGATTTGTAATACAGTATAAAACCAAATTATTACGTTGGATGCTAATTTTTTATCGACGGCATTGATAAATTATATTTTAATCACTTGATTTTCTAGCGTTCTGGATTCGCAAAATCATGGGACATTAATGGTACAAAATTGTGTATAAAAATGAAAGGGCATGAAAACAAAAGAAAATGAAACGAAAATAAAGAGATGAAGTCGAAAACGAAAGGTAAAATAAGGGACAAGGGAGAAAATGAAATAAAGTGAAAGGAAAACAAGATAAAGGAGATGAAGATAAAAACAAAAAGAAAAACAAAACAAAAGAGAAAATGAAGCGGAAAAAGAAAAAGCGGAAATGAAAGGAAAAAATGAAAGGGAAACGGAAACAAAGGGAAAGGCCGAAAGGGAAAGCGGAAACGAAAGATAATGAAAAAAACGAAAGGGAAACAGAAACAAAGGGAAAGGGAAAGTGGAAACGAAAGGAAAGGGAAAGCGAAAACGAAAGATAATGGAAAAAACGAAAGGGAAAAATGAAAGAGAAAGCAGAAACGAAATGAAAAACGAAATGAAAATGAAAGGGAATACAAATATGAAAGGATACAAAAACGAAAAGGAAATTAGGGGATAAAGACAAAGATAAAAGGGAAATAGAATAAAGAGAACAAATATAAAAAAGAAAAAAGACACCCATAAAGAAAAAAAAAATTGAGACAAAGTTAGTAAAAACGAAACAAAATCAAAAAAGAAAAAAGAAAAAAGAATTAAAGAAACGAAAAAATCATACCTTTGAGCGCGAAATCATAGGAGCCCAAAACCTAAAAGAAAGAAAGAAAAGAAATTAGAAACGACAAAAAATAAAATAAAAAATAAAAAAGAAAGAAGCGACATACCTGGTAGCTGATACCCGTGTATTTTTCGACGCGAAACTAAAAAACCTAAAAAAGGCGTAAACAAATAGTGGCAGTTTGGCCGTATAAAGGTTCATCAATAAGGGGGGTGAAAAATCACCCGGGTGAGAAATAAATTTTCTCTTTTAATTATTTATATAATAATGGTTTTGCCTTATTTTATATAACTCTAACAATCGATAATATCATATATAGTTGGTAAGTTATCAGCTATTTATTTTTTACTTTATTTATATACTATTCAGATAATCAAATTTTTTGTTTAAATAACTATTTAATAATCATATCATAGATGGTAAGTTACGATATTTAATTATGCGTATAATATTCACATGTAATTCAAACTAATTATACTTTTTACTTAAATGCACAATTAGATTGTAAGTGTTATTTAATTTACAGTATATACTTTTGTGATAATATTTGCATCTAATTAATTATCAAATAATACATATTACAGGGTGTAAGTTTTATGCTAACTATATTTCTGTTATTTATTGATTTAATTAACTAATTTCTTTATTCTAAAATTATTCAGTAATATAGGGTGTAAGTTATTCATTTAATTCTATTATTACATATTTATATAATTTTATATATAATTTAAACTAACTAATTTCTTTAATTAAAAAATCATTTGGTAATATAGGGAGTAAGTTATTTATTAATACATTTATATAATATTTATATATAATTTAAACTAACTAATTTCTTTATTTAAAAAATTATTTGGTAAATTATTTTAGTTGGTAAGTCGTATTCTATTATTACATATTTACATAATATTTACATATAATTTAAACTAACTAATTTCTTTATTTAAAAATTATTTGGTAATATAGGGTGTAAGTTATTTATTTAATTCTATTATTACATATTTATATAATACTTACATATAATTTAAACCAGCTAATTTCTTTATTTAAAAAATTATTTGGTAATATAGCCTGTATTAATTTTATTATTACATATTTATATAACATTTACATATAATTTACATATAATTTAAACTAACTAATTTCTTTATTTAAAAAATTATTTGGTAATATAGCTCGTAAGTTATTTATTTAATTATATTATTACATATTTATATAATATTTACATATAATTTAAACTAACTAATTTCTTTATTTAAACAATTATTTGGTAATATAGGGAGTAAGTTATTTATTTAATTCTATTATTACACATTTATATAATATTTACATATAATTTTAACTAACTAAGTTCTTTATTTAAAAAATTATTTGGTAATATAGGAAGTAAGTTATTTATTTAATTTTATTATTACATACTTATAATAATATTTACATACAATTTAAACTAACTAATTTCTTTATTTAAAAAATTATTTGGTAATATAGCTCGTAAGATATTTATTTAATTTTATTATTACATATTTATATAATATTTACATATAACTTAAACTAACTAATTTCTTTATTTAAAAAATTGTTTGATAATTTATTTTAGTCGGTAAGTCATATTCTATTGATACATATTTATATAATAATTACATATAATTTAAACTAACTAATTTCTATATTTAAAAATTAATTGGTAATTCACTTTAGATTCTTGTGAGTTATTTTTTATTATATTCATATAATATTTATTCATAATTTAATTAACCGACTTTGGCCTTTGTTCAAAAAATACTATCTATTGCTTTAGTTGGTAAGTTATAAAATATAGACTATATATTATAATATATTATACAAAGCTAAAATTTATATTTATTAAATTTATTAAATTCTTGATTAAACTTTAGAGTAAGTCATTCATATTACTTTTTTTTAATTTTGAGTTTTAATTTAAATTTTCATGTTTTAATTATTTATATTTTATGTAGGTTTGGAAAAAGTGAAAATGCAATTTTAGATAAATTTATTGAAGAAAAAAGATTAAAATGGATCCCTTATAATCAATTTAAAAATGTTGAATATCTTGATAAAGGAGGATTTGGTATTATATACAAAGCCTTTTGGTTAAAAAGTAATGGAAAAAAGGAAGTAGCTCTTAAATGTCTCAATAATTTGAATGAAAATAATTTGAATGAAAATTTAGACATATTTTTAAATGAAGTATAATTATTTATTATTTGTTTTTAATTATTATTATAAATCATTTATATTAATGTATCCAATTTTAATTTTTTATAGTGGAATTGTCATAAACAATGTTTAAGTTCAATTAGGATTATTGATTTACATGGATTTACAAAAAATCCAGATACTTTGAATTATATGGTAGTAATGGATTATGCAAATAAGGGAAATTTAAGAGGGAATCTAGCAAAAATAATTAAAAGTAATTGGAATCAAAGATTGTTCATGTTACATGAAATTATTTCTGGTCTTGAAAAAATACATAAGCAAAATCTTATTCATTGTGATTTCCATGATGGCAATATTTTAAATCATGAGGATGAGGGTGATAAAAACAAAGTTTTTATTAGTGATTTAGGATTATGCAAAGCTGCAAATTTTTTAAAAGAATATGATATTTATGGTGTTATTCCATTTATGGCACCTGAAGTTTTAAGGGGCAAACCATATACTTCAGCTAGCGACATATATAGTTTTTCTATGATTATGTGGGAATTTACATCTGGAGTTCCACCATTTAATGATAGAGCACATGATTTTCAACTCGGTATAAGTATTTGTAAAGGTGAACGACCTGAAATTATTGAAAGTACTCCACAATGTTATGTGAATTTGATGAAAAAATGTTGGAATGAGGATCCATTAAAAAGGCCATCAGCCCAAGAAGTAAGGAATATTATTGCAGACTGGATTTTTCGACCTTATGACAATAATAATAAAATAATTAGTTATGATAAAATCAGTGAAAAATTAAAAAGCAACATTATGGATTTTATAAATGCACCAATTGGAAATAATAATCCTACTACAGGATTTCATCCACAAGCATGTTATACAAGTCGCTTACTTGATTTTACTAGTAAAAAAGTAAATGAAGTTTTAGAAGATTGTATAGTTGATGATAATTCAGATGAAAATTTGGATGAGATTGTAGAAAGTGAATGTTTAGATTATATAGTTGATAATATAAAGTCATTGGGTATGTAATATATACAAAAAAAAGTAATTTACAAATTATTTTATATGAAATTAATTAATTTATTTAATCATTTAGATATTAAAACTAGATAATAATTAATTTAGATTAACATTATTATGATATATTCATTTTTTATTTCATTTTTATTAGAATTATTTAAAAATTAAGGCTAAAGTAGTAAAATATTTTGCAAGTTTCTTAGTTTGTAATTTAAATAATTTCTTTTTTTATAATATATCCAAGTATTAAATATATGTTTCTTTCTTTATTTGGAATTGTTTTAACACTAGAGTAATAAAATATTTTACAAGTTTCTTAGTTTATAATTTAAATAATTTTATGTTGTAACTTATTCGAATATTATATTAAATTATCAAGTTTATTTTTATTTATAGCATCAAACATATACAATATATGTATTGGAATTAAAAAGGTTTAGTATGCTCACTTGACTAACTGAAGCAATGTAAAAAAAATGAATTAGAAATTAAATAAATAATGTAAATACATAAAACTATTTCTAGCAGCAAAAATAAAGTTTTTAAGATCCAAGATCCAATATTGTGAAATGTTATTTCTTAATTGATCAAGTAAAATAAAACATTAATAATAAGAAAATTGTACATAAATCATTAAATCATATATTATAACAAGTAAACATTGAACTTGTTAGGGAGCCTTAAATTTTTACTTATGTTAACACCTTAATTAGCTTAGTTATAACCTTTGCCAACTTTGGAATAAACAGACTGCTGGTAAGGATGGGTTCGCAATTCTGTAACTCTGATCGGTTGAGGTTTTGATAATTAAAAAAAAAAATTTTTTTTTTTTTTTAATAAAAAATTATTTTTAAAATCATTTAATAAAAAATGATTGATTATAAGATAGATTAATTATTAAAAATCTATTAAAAAAATAACTAATAAAAATCAATTATTATTAACTGTTAATAAAATTTAAAAAAGATTTTTTAAGAATTAATTGTGAACAATTGTGGATTGTGGAATTGTAAATATTTAGAATTAAAAATTCACAATATTCTACAATATCTTAGTAAACCACAATTATTTGGCTATTAATTAGTAAAAAAGTAGGGAATTCCAATACAATATGTTATGTTTCTAATCAGTAGAAGATTGCTGAAATTTCAAGGCGTTACACTTCTAATCAGTACAAATTGCCATAATATTGCCAATTAGTAAAACATATATCATTAAAAATGCACATCAATCATTTAGCTGCACAACTTTGTTGCAATGTTAATTATTTTTGCCTTAATTACTTGAAAAATACCAACTTGATAAGTATTAATTATCTAATTGTTAATTATTTATAGTCTAGTTATATCTGACTAATGATGTATTGTTGTGAAAAGAATTATTAGTTATCTAAAAAATTTATTGATTCATAATATTTCATTATAGCCCTATAAAAAATAAATGCCCAGAACATATCTACAAAAATGTCCAAAAATTGTCCAGAATAATTCTGACATATCTAGAAAATGTCCATTTTTTGGTATAAATCTGAAACTTAAAATTTTAACATGTCCAATATTTGTCCAGTATAAATTTATGGACAAATTTTGGACAGTTAAACCTAGACAAATTCTGGATATTATTTCCAAAGAAGGTTAAATTAATTTTGTAAAAAAATGCAAAAAGCACAAAACTGACATTTATAACCTTCTTTATCATACTAATTAAATTTGCAGAGCAGCCAAAAATACTATATCTATAATATAAAAATTCAGGTTAAGTAGTACTAATAATGTGCTCATTATCTGCCAATTGTCTTTCATGTCAAATTTTGCAAAAATGTATTTCAGGACAGTTTCAGGACAAATTCCTAATGTCTCAAAAATGAGGTGTTTTCAAAACAGTTTCTGGACACACAGTGCCCAGAATTTCCAGACAATTTTTTAGACAATTTTTCTGGACATTATTATTCTGAACATTTCTGGATACTTAATTTTTATAGGGCAGTTATTGTATTGTGAAAAAATATGATCTTACAAAAGAAATTAACTAAATAGGTTTATTATCTACTACTAATTAGTATTGGCTAGGGATGGCAACAGTCACAGCCATAACCAGTCATGACTGACCATTGCCATCCCTAGTATTGACAAAATACAAGTTACCAAGAATTAAATAATTTTATTATGACAAACTTTTGTTAAAGAAAACTAGGGAATCACCTGATTGGCATTAATTTCTATCCCACATTTTTTCAGCAAAAAAATAAAATATAGTATACAGTCAAAGTTCTCTATAACAAATTTCTGCATTACGAATTTCTCATTATTGCGAAACACATGGGTGGTACCAAAATTTCATTAATCAAAATAGTTAAATATATTGAATTTTTATAATAAATCTTACTATTACGTATAACGAAGTAAAGATCCCGTACACATATAATAAAATAAGAATTTTTTTATACTGAATTTTTACCTATGTTAACAAATTTATTTTTAACGAATTTTTATTTCAGATTTAAGGGATATAGCAAATCTTTTTCGGATTACTATTAATAGAAATTTCACATTATAAATTTTATAAAGTATAAGTTAAATAAAAATGATGAAAAAAAATTCTAATAATGACTTCCATTTTTTATTGTGATTATATACCGAATTTAGTATAATGAATAAATTTTTAAAATTCGGCAAAGATGTTACCAAATTTTTCATTATAATGAATTGTAACCTTCAGAAATCAAGATTCGTTATGGAGAGCTTCAACTGTACTCATTTTGGTCTGATGAGTGATGACGAAACGCCAAGGTGCTAACTGTAAAAGTAAAAGAAATGAAAATTTCCCTCAGCCCAAGAAAAATGATCTGTAACTGGGATCAACAAAATTTATGACCTTTTTTTTTGATTCATATCCCACAGATTTAAAGAAAGGGCAAAAATCATAAATATAAAACTTGCCCACATCCGATTTCCCTTTTTGGAAATCCCGCTACCCTATTCTGGCATCGATTAGGTGGGGTATTACTGAACTAACTTCTTTTTACTATTAACCTTTTCATTTTTATACAATCTTCTGTGTTTTATAAAACAGGTTGATCAGATAATTTTTTTTTTTAAAAAAACCTTAGAATAGATCGAATTATAATATTTCGTGATCAGTGATTCGATTTGAATTAAAAAATTTTGATTAAATTTTTTTTTTTAAACACTTTAATAAAGAAACAGTATTAAAAATATTAAAAAACGTCAAAGAATTGAAAAAACATCTGAGAATGTTAAGAGGGTTTTTTAAATTGTAATTAAAAAACGTCAAAAAACTTTTAGACTTTTTTTTTTTTTTGATCTTTCATATTAAAAAAAAATAACAAAAAATGTTCTAAGCTTTTTTAAAAAATGAAATTGAAAAATGTCAAAAAATGGGTATGACATTTTCTTTTAAATCGTACATTAAAAACATTAAAATGTTTTAGATGTTTTTTTTTTTAAAAAAAAAACGTAATTAAAAAATGTCAAGCAATGAACATTTTTGACCTTTTTTTTTTTAAAAAAAATCATAACTAAAAAACGTCAAGCAATATTTTTAACATTCTTTTTTAAAATCATAACTAAAAAACGTTAAGCAATGTTTTGACTTTTTTTTAAAAAAATTGTAAATTCTTTATTTTATAGAAATAGGTTAAATTTCTTATCAATAAATACATTAAATTATAATTTGTACCCTATATCTGTTACATTAATAAGAATTAGTATATATTAATCTTATATATATATTAAATAAATCCCTTAATAGGAAAAGTCCCGCGTATCAAAAAAAAAATGACAATTATTATTGATAATGAAAAAGATGATGTCTAATTTAAAATACAAAGAACTACAATTAAAAAAATGGAAATGGAGATGAGTAATAACAATAAGTGATGGAGAAACAATTTTTAAAAATATATTTCTTATTTGCTTAGATTTATTTTTTTAGCGTGTACTAGATAGTAATATTTACATATTGATATATATTAGATAAATAAAATACAATTAATTATAAATAATTTTAATTTTAAGCGTTATTGAATAATAAATGTAAGATATGCACAAATAAAAAAAAAATAAGTCTAGTAAATATTTGTCTTTTACAGTATATAAAAATTAAACAAAAAAAAATTCAAGTAAATAAAATAAATTAACAATAACAATAGATTACATGTATATTACGAATTATTTAAGCTTATAATGTATAACTAAAGTTACAGGTACATTTTTTGAATGGTAACGTACCTATAATATTGATACTATATATATATATATATACATACAGAGTCGTAGTAATGGCATGATCAGTAAAAATTATTCGTATTTGCATAAATTTGAATGTACCGTACTTAAATGATGAAATTGTACCGTAACCATTTAGGTAATACCTCCTACTGTCCTACAGAAGTTTCATCAATAGGAACATTATGCCTATAAACTTTGTTAATATTGTCATGAATTTTTTGTTATGTAAAACAAAATTAAATGTTATAAATAATTCTTAGCTAATATACGTAATGATTAATCTCTTACATGTAGTATAGTGCCCCTAGTTTCTGAACTATATTTAAAGTCATTTGTACTATTGCACTATTCCCAGCAAACATACTGCATTTCTTGACCATCTAGACTGTTTTTTTGTCTAATGAAGAGATTAAAAAAAATAAAAATGACATCTCATGTTCATAGAATGACATGCTCTAGTCATAATGTATTCCGATTTCTACCAATATAAATAGTAAGCGTCCCTTTCATATTTTCTTACGTCCCTGATTGGTTGGTTATACGACAAAAAATATTGGTTTTATTTTCCTCGAGTGGATCCGCAGTAATGTTCCAAAACAATTCCCGCTTGTTATTTGCAAAAATACCTGATAAAGAATTGATACGGAAAGAGGATGATGATCGTAATGCGTGGAAACTATATTTCAAAGACATAGAAGAGGACATACATTTACGTTTAGCTGGAATTTTTACAACATAAAACGGAAACATTAGGGACTTGATAACTCCATTTCCATTTTCGTAATATAGCAGAGGGTTTCGTAATATAGCAAAGGGGAGATACCGTTTTGAAATCACTTTAAAACCGCGTAGTTAGTGAACTCATGCTTTAAGGAGGAGCGTAGCTAACATGATTGTTTATTGCTCCTTTTTGTTGTATAACACATCTATGAGAGACATTCTTAACGTACGTATCATGTGTACGATCTTAATGTACATCCTCAATTCCTCATTAATAAATTGAATTTACGATATAATGCTAGTAATTAATTCTGACGATAAGCTAAAAAAAAACATTACTATCAGCACGTCACGTTTGTGGCGAATAAAAATTATATTGACTTGCTTAATTTTGATATCAAATACCCATGATGGAACAATCCAAATTTTAGAGCTTCTTCATTTGATCTGACATTTGAAAGACAAATTAGCAACATTATCAATCAATCTTTTAAGTATTATTGTTGCACAGCAAGAAAACCAGAAAAAATTTTTTTATTAATTATTTTGATTTCTTCAAATAAGATATATGCATTGTGTAGCTAAAAATAATTTTCGTATGTATAATAGGAATAGACAATTACTGCAGAAATTAGAATGTTCACAAGGGAACTACATTATTCTCATAACCAATTTCATCGTGAATCAATTCTCCCTCTACATTTTTTTCTACGACTAAAAAAATACCATCTCTAGTTATTTTGACCGCAATAACCTCAACATCATTATCGCAAAGTTTGATTTTATGGCCAATGAGTTGAGTCGCTTTGTAAATTGAAGGCTGTAAAATTGCAAAAAAAAAAAGAAAAAAAAAATTAATAAAATGTTATTATCACTACATAAAAAGTAATTTTGATTATTCACATTATCTGAGCGTGGAGCTTCTGGATCTGGTATAGGCTTTGGTCTAAAAAGAGACGACATAACGATAAGTAATCAAATGAATTCATGATTTCACTACGTAAATAATATGCAAACATACAAAGTATTAGAGTAAGCCAGAGCAGCATTCAATTCTTCCTGTGCAACATGAGCTCCTCTTTCTTCTTTGATTTTTTCAAATCTCTTTACCGTTAAAAAGATTCTTTCTTCTTGTTCTTTAGTTGCTCTATATTAATGGGTGATGTTAATTAAAGTGACTCGAACAGGAAGTGTCAATAAATTTACTTACTTTTCCGGATCAAAGTTTTTTGCCTCGCATTTCGCTGGATCCAGGTGTGTTAAACCATACTTGTTGGTAGATAAACAGGCATAATAGGCTTTACTAGCATCATAGCTATCTTTGAGAAGGCTTTTAAAGTCTTTCGTCGAGCAAAATATTGTGTTAAATACAACGCAGCTTGTACTTTATTAGTCACAAAAATGACTCATACTTACCAGGCAATTCATTTTCTGTGTGTGACATTTTTGATTATTGTTAAAAGTTTGAGGATCAGTCATCAGTATTTATAGCTAAATTTAATCCACGTGTCTGACGGTGATGAAATTTATAAATCACGTGGAAATTACGAAAGTATGTCCGATACTTAAGATTACGATCATTCGCATGTGATGTAATGTAATAAATATGGTCCCAATTGGCAAAAAAGCAATACAGAATTACAGCAATACATTGATTTTCAATCTATCATATTACTTTAATATTTTGACAAGGAATTAAAAAAATCATGGCTACTGTAAACGAAGGACTCTTAAGATTCGGACATTGGATGATTTTATTTGACCTAGGCGCAACCGCCTTGAAGAACTCTTTAGGTACTCACATTAACGACTACAATGATCTTACTAATCTCTTAACAACCAACGGTTTCGTGCGTGTTCAACACAGCGCGTATCGACACGCAACTGGTTGCTTGTTATGGCACGCTTGCTGTGTTATAATCGCTTTACGTGGATATGCTTAGGTACCCGGAAATTTTCAGGGTAGCCCTCACGTCAGAGATATTCGAATTGCAATTCAAGAGAGCCAGACAATGGAAATGACCACATTTCTTCAAGGAGGTCCCCTCCCACCAGTTCGAATATGGTAAATTCCACGGTGCCAATTAATTGAAAATTATTTTTTAATCATAATTTGATTGTCGGTAAAGACCTATTGCTATGATAAATTTTTAATCTCAAAAATATTTTATATTATTATTTGCTATTTGTTACAATTAATTTTTAAGTCTCAATAAGGTATATTTTTAATAAAATATTTATTGCCAAAAACGTGGAACCTGAAGAATTGCTTTTTAAACGTAATAATAGCGTGATAAAGGTTTTCCATGATACATGACGAAATTTCCCTCCTCACTCTACGCACTTAATATATTTCTTTTTCCTAGTCATTTTAATATCTAAAGAGTTAACTATTTTTCAATAAACCCGCGATCACTTCTATAACCATTTTAACGCTTCTGAAAAGTTCTACATCAACTTCCATAATAACCTCGGTAACTACTATATGATAATCAGCCTTCGAGTAATAAATCTGTTCCAGTGTATACATGAGGAAATATTAGTCAGAAACTAGGATAGAAAGGTACGAGTTAGTACACATGATGACATGGACGATGGAAAAAAAACCAAAAAATTTTACCGTTGAAAGCCACGACACTTTCCTTTTTTTCGTGCTTGTGTAGTAGGAACTTTCTATCTTCAATAACATCTATTTCAATTAGGGTCTAGGGCGATCCTTTTCTTGTGATTCTCTTGACAATGTACTGTAAATGGAAGCATATATGGGAGCAATATATATTCGCAACGCAAAGCTGCTTGTTTGCCGAGCCTATAATACCAATTCTGCACCACTCTTAAAGTTTTGCAGAATATGAACGTAATTTCCATTTACCAAGTTCCTTAGCGAATTAGGCAACATTTGGTTCCAAACCTAAATATTGTGATGTTTTCTCGACCTGTAATCTCTTCCTTTTCTAAAATATTTATAGCCGTCTCACTAAGCTCCAAATTCTCCTTACACAAAAAATCTATAATCTCCTTCTTTTTATGTTTAACCACCTCAACTAGCGTAAAATACTAGCGGTAGAAGCAGGGTGTTATTTTCGGATACTTTTATAATGATAAAATTTCCGTATTATGTTTATAGTGGAATTAATCGTTTGATTTGAAACTTTTCGAATTTAGCAATAAATAAAAAATATATTGACATTTAAATCATAATCTGTGAAATCACCTCCATTCTATTAAAATTCCATCACGTAATATATCTAATAAGTCAGTTTCGATCGTAAGAATAAATAGGCGATAAAGAATTTTTGAATACCTCTATAAGACATTCGTTGTTTTCTCAATCTACTGGTCCATGTCCATATCGCAAGTTATATCTTGATTGAATTTTGAAAACAGTGGACGGCTAACCATCTTCAGGAAACTTTTTTACAAATAAAAAAATCTACAGGTAAATTCACATTGTATGTCATATAAATTTGTAGAAATCTGTATATTTCCATAATTTTCCAAATATTCCAAATATCACTGTTGCACTATCATAGTATAATTAATTAGTTACATCATTTTATTTGCAGTTATGTAACTTACCTTATTTGACTTTTTATCAAGCAAGACTATTTTATCTGTATTACATAAATTTTGTTTACATATTTCTATAAATGATTGAAAAATCAACGAATTTTTAATAATCCTTTAGTTTAATCTCTTGTACTGTATTTGTAAAGCAATCAATAATTTTTTTTTTTTTTTTTATTATATGACATTATTTTATAAACATGACTTTATCATTCTTTGTATTTTTATCTATTAATTCATTTAATAACCAATATGAAAAAAAATTAAAAAGGCAAATTATGGAATTGGTGAAGTTGGAAACTGAAAACAATTTATTTATATCTATATATGGAGGATGGTGATATTATCTATGTATTTAATTAGATGGAATAGATGGGCTGGCTAAATATTTAATTATATATAGATGACCTTCAATCCATCCATATATGGAAAAAATGAAAATTAAAGTTTTGAAAATGGAACAAACACAATCAATCTATCAAATTTCAAATAATTTGACATTAAAATTTTTTACCAAATTTTGTTTCTATACTCATATCAAATTAGAGTTAATACAAATGGCTGTGATAATGCGACCATCTTGAAGCATGTTCACACTGGAGACTTGTGACCACCCTTCACGCATGTTTCCACTGGGAACTTGCGACCTTCTCAACGCATGTTTCCACTGGAAACATGCAATTATCTTTTACATATATTTCCATTGGGGACTTGCGACCACCCTTTACGCACGTTCCCAATCATTAACTCTAATTTGATATGTACCTAATTTTGTTATACCAAATTTGTTTTTATACTCTTACTATTTTGTAATATACCGATTTTCCGAACAATTAATTTGACGATCGTATTAAGTAACCAACATTTGGTAAGCTTTATTATTACTAAATATGGGGGTCGTCTAAAGCGGGGTAAGTCGCCCGATTTATACAAATTTTTGGCCCGTATTACGGCATTAAGAAATTGTGAAAATGACAAATAGTGGTGTGACATATAGGATTTTATTAACCGAAAATTTCTAAGTCGCCAGAATTACTTAATAAAAATGAAAGGATTAACAAGTCTAAAATCTCGACAACCCAATAATCCCGACAATCAAAAATCCTGAAATGTTTTATTCCGACAAGTTATATAACATATCGCAACAAATTATTTATTATAAACTGTGTTTATTTCTATGGTGGCTCATCTATAAACCACGGAGTCCGAAATTTTAGAAAATTGATAATTGCCATGTTCCATGGAATTTTTATGGAATCCGTGAAATTTCCATCCAAAATTTTCATTATCACACATTGAAATTACCTATTTTTAATCCTTGATAATACTTAATATTATTATTAAATTTTATAAAATAAACCTATAGAAATGTGCAGTTCATGTCGTTCTATCATTTTATCGGTTCAGTTTTTTTTATCATGATTTATAGAAATTTGAAATCACATAATATTAACGTGGTTTATAGGTGATAGCCACCATACACTTTCATTTAATGTTGCATATAATTATGTTTATTGATATTATTTATTAATTTGTAAACTATATTTTAAAAGCCATTATTACCGATTCTTTCTTTATAATAAACCCTAAGGCTGGCCTGAGGCCGGCCCTTACTAAGAGTATGACATATACCATAAATTTTAACACTTATTTGCAGAAACAAAAGTATTGGATTTAATGTTCATTTGAAATAAATAAATAATTTAATTTATTATTTTTTTTTACATTTCAATTTAATAATCTTGTAATTGGCCTTAAAAGAAGGAATATTATCATTATAAATTTTTTTGAAATTTATAAAAAATAACATTTAACAATTTTTTTTTAAAAAATATTTTTGCTTCTAAACAAAATCAAATTTATTTCATATGATTGATTTCAAATTCAAATTTAGACGATCCTATGTCCACATACCTTAAATAAATTCATATGTATTTTTTTTTTTTTAATAAATTCGTGTGTATAATTTATTAAAAAATATATATATAATTTTATTGAAAAAATTATACACGAATTTATTGAAAAAAAACAAATTAGTATATTTTTTAATAAATAAATTCATGTATAATTTTTTCAATAAATAAATTTGGGTAATGTTTTTTCTAATTAATAATTTTTTTTTGATAAATAAATTCGTGTAATATTTTTTTTTATTATTATTTTTTTGATAAATAAATTCGTATAATGATTTTTCCTAATAAATTCGTATAATTTTCTTTTTAATATATTTTTTTTTAATAAATAAATTTGCGTATTATATTTTTCAATAAGTAAATTTTTTTTTTTAATTAATATTTTTTTTGATAAATAAATTCGTATAATGTTTTTTTTTAATCTAATTTTTTTTTTCAATAAGTAAATTCGAGTAATGTTCAATTCGTATAATGTTTTTTTCAATAAATCAATTTGGGATATGATATAATTAATTTTTCAATAAAATTTTCAATAATTTTCAATAAATAAATTCATGTAATGTTATTTTCTAATAAACCAATTCGTATAATGTTTTTTTTAATTAATAAATCAATTTAATAAAATTCGGGTATATATATATATTATTTGTTTAATAAATTCGTATAGTAATTTTCTTTTTATATATTTTTTTTTTAATAAATAAATCCGCGTATTATTTTTTTCAATAAGTAAATTCGTATAATGTTTTTTTTTTAGTAAATTCGTATAATGTTTTTTTTTAATTAATATTTTTTTGATAAATAAATTCGTGTAATGTTTTTTAATTAATATTTTTTTGATAAATAAATTCGTATAATGATTTTTTTTAATATAATTTTTTTTTTAATAAGTAAATTCAAGTAATGTTTTTTTTATAATAAATCAATGCGTATAATGTTTTTTATTTTTTATTTTTATTTTTATTTTTATTTTTATGTATGGGTGTCAGTTAGGAACCTAACATGACGCGAATTTAAGTAAATTATTTACATGAAGAACAAAAATTTGAACATACATTAAAATACTAAATTGCAAAAAAGAATAATCTACTTAAACCGGTGAACTAAGCAAGGAAAGGTCGACACTAATGTGAAAGTACGACATCGAGTTGAAACCCTTCACGGTCAGTTAATCCTAATCATAGTCACTACCTCTCTTACAGCCAATCCAAAGACCAGGTAAGTCGAAGCCCGTACCCCGCAGATATCCTATGACTAACACCGCCAGCCCCCAAGATAAGTATATCTACCCTGCACTGGTCAGTAAGGTCAAAAAACAAAAATTTCTCCAAGTGACTATATTCCAGAGTAATATTACTACCTATTAATAATCCCTACAAGCAGGTTGGCCAACTTGGCTGCATCCGGACAAACCATTTAGATCTCCAAGATTAACGACCAGCATACCCAATAGAAAAAACTAAAAACTGCAGTAAAAACCCATGATAGTCCAACACGTGCTCAACATAATCTCACCTGATCAAAAACTGATCACCAAGATCTGCACCCTCCTTACACAAACACCCAACTCTCTCAAAAGGAAATAATCACCAAGCCACCTATGTCGATCAATTTTAGGATACCCCCCTACCCCCCAGAAAAACTCCAAAAAGTAGGAGGCAAAACAAAAAGACAAGAAAAATACACCAAAAAATAAGAAAAAATCATAACCCTGGAAAACCATCCGCTGAAGCAGGGGAAAAAACCAGGTAAAGGAGGAAATAACACCAAACAGCACCAGGAACAACACCTTTTTAAAAGAAAGTGAACCTTCTCTACTAAGCACCTTGAAAATTTCTCTCTTCCAGCTTGAAGTCTTCAACCTCATCTTCAAAGTCGTTAAAAACATTATAACAGCACCGCTGGACCCAATAAAGACAAGTAGCGGACTGCAAGTTGGTGTGTGAATAATTATTGCATGTGTAGGGCAGCTTCTTTACACAATACTCTTCACTTAAGGGTTCTTCCCATATGGCGAAATAAGATTTCCAAAATGCAAAATAAAAAGAAGGAGAGAGAGTTTTAACAATGCGTATAATGTTTTAACAACCAGATAAGCTTTTAGTGCGATTTTCCTCTATAATAGGAAAAAATGTTGGTCAATCATTTTTATTTTGGCCAGATTTTCACTAAAATTTTCTATTCCACTTTCGATGATGACCCACATGCACAGTTGCCGTAGATACAAAAAAAATTGCCTTTTTCATAAAAAAAGCTTCAGTTAGTTTTATATATACATAGCCTTAAGCTTAAGCTTAGCTTAAGCTTTGCTTTGCTTATGCCTAAGCTTAAGCTTAAGCTTGAGCACATCTTTAGACTAACTTTTTGCAAAACCTCTTCCTGTGCCAGCGAAAATAGCTGTTAGCTTTATAATCATAAATTATTTGCACTTTTTAACTTTTTTGCCGATCAATAATAAATTGTTACAAATTATTAAAAATTAGTATCTTTAAAAATTTCTTCATATTTATCATCAAATTTTATTGTATTTTTTTTTTTTTTTTTTTTTGCAATAAAATTAAAAAAAAAAAATTAAATTTTTAAAGATTTAGGAAAAAACGGATAAAAACATTTTTGTATTAAACGATTTAGAAAAAAAAATCATTTTTTCTTTCATTTTTTAATTGGAATGATTAGGGTAAGGATCCATTCGGGTCAGGTCATCAAAATCATGATCTGGATCGGGTGGCTTGTTAACCTGAAAAGAATAATGAAAAAAATAATGTACAAGGCGGTTTATAAAACCGTTTCTTTCTTTTTTATTTAAGAGAAAAAGAAATAATGAAATGATTAAACCCGTTTTTTTAAAGACTGGATTAGTCTGAGTTGAATAGTAATATGGGAGCAGACCAAAAAAATTTGCTTCAATTTTATCTGGACATCCGGTTCAGTTCCTAAAAAACATTAAATTTAATTTAACTATTATATTATCAAGACGAATTAAGAAAATGTTAACCGAATGATTTCTTAACTTTTTTTCTTTAAAACAAGTTAAAAAAAACATAGTAACGAGTTAAAAATGTTAACTACGTTTTTTAAAGAACGAGTTAAAAAAAACGTTGACTATGTTTTTTTCCTTTTTTTTAAAAAAAAAGTTGAAAAACGTTTCTTTTTTTAAAAAAATGAAGTTAAAAAAAACTTTTCTTTAAACCGATTTGGAAAATGGTAACTAAAATGAATTAAAAAACGATAACTAACGTTTTTCTAACTTTTTTTAAAAAGTGAAAGTTAAAACGAGTTAAAATATTAACTAAATGTTTTTTAACATTTTTTTTAATACAAATATACAAATTAAAAAACGTTAATAAATAAACTTTCTTTCAAAAAATGCTAAATAAGCATTTTTTAATAGGTTTTTTTGCCAAAACGAATTAAAAACATTGATAAATAAAGGCTTTGACCTTTTTTACTAAACGAACTAGAGTAATTTGGGTACAAGTTAGAGTTTCAGTAATTACCGATCGGTTTTAACAGTTCCAGTTTACGATCGAACTGAAACATTCATCACTGCAGTTTCTATGTCAATTTTACGATTTTTTGAACCGATTTTACCAAATTGATTTGTGATAATAAAAAATGAGAAAACCGTTTTTTTTTGTCATTTAATAAATTTAATGCTCTGAACGGGTTGGGCCGGTTCGGGTTACCTTGTCAATCTGAACTGAAGAATTTTTTCAGGTCAGTAACCTGCTCTGATCCGACCCTACCCGTTGGCCCGAAGGTATTCGGATTACTTCGAATGATTAGATTAATAAAAAAAAACATTGTACAAACGTTTCATGACACTTTTTACTAAATTATCACAAAAAAACGTTTTTTAATTTAATTATATATCAAAAAATGCGTTTCTTAATAAAATATCAAAAAAAAAGTTACAAAAACGTTTTCGCAATGTTAAAACGTCGCGAAACTTTTTTTAATTACGGAAAAAATTTAGTACATTGATCACTTAAAAATCCGCGGTAAATATACATCAAAAAACGTTTTTGCAACATTTATCAGTAAAATATCAAAAAAAACTTGCGAAATGTAGAGTTCCGAACGGGCGGATGGGGTCAGGTAATTGACTTAACCTGACCCATGATATTCAAGTCAGGTCATCAAATTCATGACCCGTTTTATATCAAAAAAAATTGTCAAGATTCAACAATTTTATATATGAAAAAATTTAAATAATAAAAAAAAAATGATTTTCTTAATCGTTTTTAATAACAAAAGAAAAAAACGATTTATTAATAGTTTTAATAACAAAAAAAAAGCAACAAAAAAAAAAACGATTATCTTTATCGTTTTTAATAACAAAAGAAAAAATGATTTGTTAATCGTTTTTAATAACTAAAAGAAACGATTTGTTAATCGTTTTTAATAACAAAAAAAAAGGATTTTCTTAATCGTTTTTAATAAAAAAAAAGAAACGATTAGCTTAATCGTTTTTAATAACAAAAGAAAAAAAACGATTTATTAATAGTTTTAATAACAAAAAAAAGCGATTTTTTAATAACAAAAATAAAACGATTTTTTTTATCATTTTTAATAATAAAAAAATGATTTTCTTAATCGTTTTTAATAACAAAAAAAAAAATGATTTTCTTAATCGTTTTTAATAACAAAAGAAAAAAACGATTTATTAATAGTTATAACAAAAAAAAGCGATTTTTTAATAACAAAAATAAAACGACTTTCTTAATCGTTTTTAATAACAAAAGAAAAAAACGATTTATTAATAGTTATAACAAAAAAAAGCGATTTTTTAATAACAAAAATAAAACGATTTTCTTAATCGTTTTTAATAACAAAAGAAAAAAACGATTTAATAATAGTTTTAATAAGAAAAAAGTGATTTTCTTAATCGTTTTTAATAACAAAAAAAAAATGATTTATTATTCGTTTTTAATAACAAAAAAGAAACAATTTTCTTAATCGTTTTTAATAATAAAACAAAAAATGATTTTCTTAATCATTTTTAATAATAAAAAAAAATGATTTTCTTTATCGTTTTTAATAACAAAAGAAAAAAAGGATTTTCTTAATCATTTTTATTAACAAAAAAAAAACAATTTTCTTAATCATTTTTAATAACAAAAAAAAGCAATTTTTTAATAACAAAAATAAAATGATTTTCTTTATCATTTTTAATAATAAAAAAAGGATTTTCTTAATCGTTTTTAATAACAAAAAAGAAACGATTTTCTTAATCGTTTTTAATAACAAAAAAGAAACAATTTTCTTAATCATTTTTAATAACAAAACAAAAAACGATTTTCTTAATCGTTTTTAATAACAAAACAAAAAACGATTTTCTTAATCGTTTTTAATAACAAAACAAAAAATGATTTTCTTAATCGTTTTTAATAATAAAAAAAAAACAATTTTCTTTATCGTTTTTAATAACAAAAGAAAAATAGGATTTTCTTAATCGTTTTTAATAACAAAAAAAAACAATTTTCTTAATCGTTTTTAATAACAAAAAAAAGCGATTTTTTAATAACAAAAATAAAACGATTTTCTTTATCGTTTTTAATAATAAAAAAAGGCTTTTCTTAATCGTTTTTAATAACAAAACAAAAAACGATTTTTTTTATCGTTTTTAATAACAAAAGAAAAAAAGGATTTTCTTAATTGTTTTTAATGACAAAAAAAAGCGATTTTTTAATAACAAAAATAAAACAATTTTCTTTGTCGTTTTTAATAATAAAAAAAGGATTTTCTTAATCGTTTTTAATAACAAAACAAAAAACGATTTTTTTTATCGTTTTTAATAACAAAAGAAAAAAAGGATTTTCTTAATTGTTTTTAATAACAAAAAAAAGCGATTTTTTAATAACAAAAATAAAACAATTTTCTTTGTCATTTTTAATAATAAAAAAAGGATCTTCTTAATCGTTTTTAATAACAAAAAAGAAATGATTTTCTTAATCGTTTTTAATAACAAAAAAAAATGATTTATTATTCGTTTTTAATAACAAAAAAGAAACAATTTTCTTAATCGTTTTTAATAACAAAACAAAAAACGATTTTCTCAATCATTTTTAATAATAAAATAAAATGATTTTTTTTATCGTTTTTAATAACAAAAGAAAAAAACGATTTCCTTAATCATTTTTAATAACAAAAAAAAAAAACGATTTTCTTAATCGTTTTTAATAACAAAAAAGAAACAATTTTCTTAATCGTTTTAATAACAAAAAAAAATGATTTATTAATCGTTTTTAATAACAAAAAAAAAAAAATTATTAATCGTTTTTATTAATCGTTTTTAGTAATAAAAAACCGATTTAGCCAAACTTTAAATATAAAAACGCCAGGACTAATAGTTTCAGCGTTTTTTTTCAGCGTTTTTTGTCAGGTCAACGGGTCGGATCAGGTACCCGATTAACACTGACCTGACCCAAGAATTTTGGGTCAACCAGTCGGGTCAGATTCGGAGCTCTAACGAAACATTTTTTGAAATTAAATTATATATATCTGATATCAACAAATGCGCAACGTCTTTTAATATCAAAAAAAAACTGTTTTCACAACGTTTATGCTTTTTATCGCGTTGTTAAAAAACGCGCAATGTTTTTTTTTATTAAATCCCATATTAAAAAACATTTTCGCAACGTTTTTTATCAAATTATCAAAAAAGCACTACGAAGCGTTTTTTTTGTTAAATTTGTATATGTTAAACTTCTTTATTAATTATACGTTAAAAAACGTTTCACAACGTTTTTTGACAAATTATAAACGTTGCTAAACATCTTTTATTAAATTATAATTCAAGTCGAGTCAACACGGGTCAGTTCACAAGTTTGATTTGAGGATCTTATAGTCATGTGTCATTTGAGTCAATTCTGAGTTTATATTAATACTCGACTCAGTTAGCCAGGGTGTCAATTCATCTACTTTACGACAACCATGCAAAAACGTGGACAACGTTTGAGTGGACCTTCACCATTTAAGATTAACAATTCCATCTTCCTGACTTTTTGAGTCATGGGAGAGCTTAGAAGAAGATGGAGGAATGAGATGATGATAATGAAAATTTTATTATTTAATTGTTTATTTTTTGGATCAAAGTAAAAAAAATTATATGTGAAATATGTGGTTAAATAATATAGACAGATTGTCTGACAAAATCATGTTTATTTTTACACAATAAATGTTTAATAAAATTAATTTTACATACTGTATATTTTACACTTTAAATGTTTATAGATAAATTCAAAATTTCTTAGATTAATTTGGTTATTTTTTGGAGCACAAATGTGAAATTAAAATATACATATATATAATATATGGAAATCTAAACTAATCAAAAATAAATAGGGATTAAATATTTACATATAAAGTCTTATCTTAAAGCATTTAAATTATCGATCTAAGTAAACATGATTTATCTGTTCAGGTATTACATGCTAAGCATTTATTTAGACAATAATATTATTTAGGTTTACCACCATGCCACACATGTTGTAAGTGATGATAAAAATTTAGCAATGAAAATTTGCCAAGGACTCAGACCAAGGTTTAACAATAAAAATACCACAATTGATTAACTGTCAATATATTTAAACTAAGCTCACTAACTGTACTAAAGAGCCCTAGTTTTTAATTAATATTTTTTTTTGACAAATAATTCGTATTATGTTTTTTTTTCTAATATAATTTTTTTTTCAATAAGTAAATTCGGGTAATGTTTTTTTTAATTAATATTTTTTTTTTTTTGATAAATAAATTCGTATTATATGTTTTTTTTTAATGTAATTTTTTTTCAATAAGTAAATTAGTGTAATGTTTTTTCTTAATAATTTTGTATAATGTTTTTTTTAGTAAAACAATTTAATAAAATTCGGGTTTATATATTATTTTTTTTTTTAATAAATTCGTATAATTTTCTTTTTATATATTTTTTTTTAATAAATAAATTCGTGTATTATTTTTTTTTAATAATATTTTTTTTGATAAATAAATTCGCATATTATTTTTTTCGATAAGTAAATTCGTATAATGTTTTTTTTTAATATAATTTTTTTTAACAAATAAATTCGGGTAATGTTTTTTTTCTAATAAATCAATTTGTATAATGTTTTTTTAATAAATCAATTTAATAAAATTTGGATATATATATTATTATTTTTAATAAATTCGTATAATTTTCTTTTAATATATTTTTTTTTTAATAAATAAATTCGCGTATTATTTTTTTTTTCAATAAGTAAATTCGGGTAATGTTTTTTTTTTAATTAATATATTTTTTTTGATAAATAAATTCGGGTATGTTTTTTTCTAATAAATCAATTCGTATAATGTTTTTTTCTAATAAATCAATTGGTATAATGTTTTTTTTAATAAATCAATTTAATAAAATTCGGATATATATTATTTTTTTTAATAAATTCGTATAATTTTCTTTTTAATATATTTTTTTTAATAAATAAATTCGCATATTATTTTTTTCAATAAGTATATTCGTATAATGTTTTTTTTTAATAAATCAATTCGTATAATATTTTTTTTAATAAATCAATTTAATAAAATTTGGGTATATATATATATTTTTAATAAATTTGTATAATTTTCTTTTTAATATATTTTTTTTTAATAAATAAATTCGCTTATTATTTTTTTTTAATAAATAAGTTTGTATAATGTTTTTTTTTAATAAAATTCGGATATACTGTATATATATATATATATATTAATATAATTCAGATATATATGTTTTTTTTAGCAAAATCCGGATATATATATATATATATTTAATAAAATTCGAATATATTTTTTTTTGATATTTTACTTTGATATAGCTTGCTTTGATGGATTTTATATTTTTGCTCGGATTCTTTTAAGAACAGCTACTTTTATATAGTATTTGATTTCCTTCAATTCCTATTTTATAATTAATAAAAAAAATTAGCCTCCTGAACAATGTACTGTATATGAATAATAAGTATTTCTTTGAAGTTAGTATATGGTTAGCTCAGATTTTTGACCAGCCAGTTCATAATTCCTTGATGGTTAAATATGGTTAGCTCTCTGATTTTTGATCAGCCAATTCGGATCATGCCGCAGGTCATGCATGATATCAATATATATAAAAACAGACCTTATACTTAGTGCATAAGAGCTAACTAAATTTGTATATTTCTCCTTCCTTTTCAGGATAGGACAATTAGCATAACAACCAATCGCAAACAATATCACTATTAAAATGAAGATCACATGATATGTTAACTATATAGCATGATCTGTATATAGTGTCAAATAATAATTTTTTTTTATTCAATAAATTAAAAAAAAAAAATAAAAATTAATGCATATTTTTTTTAAATTGTTCTATGCATAAACCGTCAAATAAGTAATCGCAAGAAATTATAAAGATTGTCGAGATTTTGGGATCTGTGTAAAATCCTGACAGGCCAAAATCCCGACAGGTACGAAATCCCAACAACTGGCCCGCATTATGCAGAATTATGCAGAGTCACGTTATATTTTACCAGCGTTAACGTGTCTGGATTTTGTACCAGTCCTGAGATTTTTAATTATCAAGATTTTGTTGTCAGTCTTGTGTTAGTCGTGCAAGTGATTTTTGAGGTTTCGTACTGGAACCGGTTTAACCTTTTCTTCAATACTTATCACATAACTTTATGTGCTTATACTTAAAGCTTTAAGCTTATGCGGCATATACTTTACGGGTTAGCATTCAGCATTCTTTGGGATGACAATTTTATTGAAAAAAATGCATAGATGACTAGTCAACTTTGGGAAAATGAAAGCAATTGAAAAAAAATCGTTTTTGTTTGTATAAAAGCTGTAAAAGAAAGTATAGTAATTTTTTCGTCATCCGGTTTAAAAAATAAATTATCGATTAATAAATTTTTTTAATTATTTGATTTAATAAACCGTTAAAATTAATTCTTTTTAATGGTTACTAATGCTTAATCAAAAAACATTTTAACTATCCAGTTTAATAAACCGTTAAAAAAATAAATTATTAAATTTTTTTTAATTATTCGGTTTAATAGACCGTAAAAAAAAGTATAAATATTCAATTTAAAATTTTTTTTTTTTCAAAAAAAATAAATTATTAATCCATTAAGAAAAAAAAAAAATGTCAATTGACCGTTTTAATAAAAATAACATTTTTTTTTTAATTATTTTTTATTAATCGCTTTGAATGTTTATCATAAAATCTCATCCGATAAATGAATATTAGGTACAGCACGTATACTTATTTATCATGGGGAGAAAAAGTCCTCCTAAATAAGTGTATATTCTAAAAAAAATAAAAATGCTAGACTATTTTAGTTAATTTTATTATTGTTAAATTCATTATTGTAATATTTTTTTTTTATTTAGCGTAAAGAAGATTTTGAAGTGATTAGATCATTTCTAAATTAATCGACTTTTTCACTCAATTTGGATTTTCGGTTGTACTGATCTTCAAGACTCAATATAAAATCGTCCAAATTAGGAAATGCGCAATGTGAACTCGAGAAATGCGTTTTATAATAATGCTTAAAGCTTAAAGCATTTATGCCTAATGATTAATACATATGCTTATGCTTAGGCTTCTTTTGACATCAAAAGAGTAAAATCACGATTTAGGCCTTCCTGTGCCACTTTCATTGCATGTTTAGTTGAGTCATCAAATAATAGGTTTTTGTAAATTTTTTTAATTTCGTTGATCCTACTTTTAATTTCGTTGATCCTATCAAGAAAACCATCAATTGTACCTGCTAAAAACAAAAGTTTATTAATAAATTCTGCCCAAAAAACAACCAGGACTAAAGAAAATTATTAAATAGGTTATATTAGAGAAAGAAAAAAATAAACATAAAATTATTTTTTTTATTAAATGATTAGTTAATCATTTTTGTTATTTTTTTCATTAAAATGTCAAAATGATTAACAATCAAGAAAATTATTTTCTTAATCAAAATAATTAAGAAAAAATTGTTTTTTCTAAAGTCATTTTTTTTAAACAAAATAATTTAATTAAGAAAAACAATTGTTTTTTTATTATTGAAAAAATGGTAAAAATGATAAACAATAGAGTATTTTTTTTTTTAAAAAAAAAAGAAAAATAATTTTTTCGTTATTCAGTTTAAAAATTGTTTAAGAAATAGTTTATTTTATTTTGATTTTCCAGTTTAAAAAAAAAAACAAATAATTTTTTAATGAATTTATTAGTATTCGGTTAAAAAAACTGTTAAAAATAAATTATTAATCATTTGGTTTAATAAACAAATTTTTTTAATTATTTGGTTTAATGATTGTTAAATCAAGCATTAGGTAGTTTTAAAAACCACAAAAAAATTCATTTTTTTTTGATTATAGAAAAAAAATCATTTTTCTTAATCAAATAATTAAAGAAAAAAATTGTTTTTTTTTATTTTTCCAATTAAACAACTAAAAAAAAATCATTTTTCTTAATCAAATAATTAAAGAAAAAAATTGTTTTTTTTTTATTTTTCCAATTAAACAACTAAAAAAAAATCATTTTTTTTTAAGTGAAATGATTAAAAAAAATCACTTTTCGATTAAAATAATTGAAAACAATTTGAAAAAAATAGTTAAAACTATTTTAAAAAATATGCCATTTTTAAGAAAATAATTAAAAAAATAGAGCATTTTTTTTTTTAAAAAAAAAAAAAGAACAATTTTTCGTTATTTAACTTAAAATCATTAAGAAAAATAGCCTACTTTTAATAATTTATTTCTTAATAAACCAGAAATTTGGTTTAATAAATAAATTGTTTACTTATTGATTTAATAAACCGTTAAATTAAGTATTAAGTAGTTAAAAAATCTCTAAAAAAATTAATTTTATTCAATTTATTTACTTAAAATTTTTAGTTCATAAACCGTTATTATTACTGAATCATTCAACTTAACAGCACAAAATTATAATTTTAAGTTATTTAGTTTAATAAAATCAAAAAAAATTTTTTTTTAACTATCTGGTTTAATTGATCACTAAAAAATAAATTATTTTTTTTAATTATCCAATTATAAGCTAATAATTTAATTATCCAGTTTAAATAAATCATTAAAAAAAAAATAAAATTGATTTTTTGATTTATACAGTTTAATAAACTGTTAAAAAAAATTAAATAAACTTAACTATTCGATTTAATAAATCATAAAGAAAAGGTAAAAAAAATTAAAGTATTCAATTTAAAACCACTAAAAATTATTTTTTTTTAAAAAAAAATAAATTATTTAATCTGGGAAAAAAAAGAATTATTAACCGGTTAAAAATTAATCCATTAAAAAAAATGAATTATTAACCTGTTAAAAAAAATATTAATTCGTTAAAAATAAGCATTATTAATCCATTAGAAAAATAAATTAATTATGTCAGTCTAATAGAATAAATCAATAAAAAAAATTAATATTTTTTAATTATCCAGTTTAATAAATAAACTGCTAAAGCATTTGTTACATTATTAATTTTTATCAAGTAAATAATTAAAACAAATTAATTTAAGTAATTTTAATAAAAAAAACGTAATCATTTAGCAAAAAAACAATGTTAGTCACTTTTTATTAATCTTTTTTTGACAAAAATGATATAAATACTTTTATATTAAAGTAAAAATGATATTAATACTTTTCTATTGATAGTTTAATAAAAATAATTTTATTAATCATTTTTGTTATTTACTTTTAATAAAAATGATATTAGTTTTATTTTAATCTTTTTAATAAAATAATTTAACATTTTTTTTTTTATTAATTATCGACATTGCTCAACACCACAATCATGTGATTTATAAAAAAAATTTTATTGGCTAATTTATGATTTTATTTATACATAATTTTATAAAAAATCGAATGCACTGCAATATATAAGAAAGAACGGGAAAATACAATAAAATAGGATAATAAAGAAGACAAAGGAAGAATAAAAGAGAAAGGAAAGATACATGAAAATGGACAAAGGAAATGAAGTAGGAACAAGAGAAACGAAAAAAGAATAAGAATGAATGAAAAAAGCAAAAGGGAATTAAAAGGAATAAAAAAACAATGGGTAATTGAAAGAAATGAATGGCAAATGAAAAGAAAAAAGGAGCAAAGGAGGAATAAATCAACAAAGGAACAAAAAAGTAACAAAAGAAGCCAAAGATCAATGAAAGAAACCAAATATCATGGAAAAAAACAAAGATCATGGAAAAGAAGCCAAAGATCATTGAAGGAGACAAGGATCAAATCAACAAAAGAAACAAGAAAACGATTAATGAAAGAGATAAGGATCAATGAAAAAAACAAGAATTAACAAAAGAAACAAGAATTAACAAAAGAAACAAGAATTAACAAAAGAAACAAGAATTAACAAACGAAACAAGAATTAACAAAAGAAACAAGAATTAACAAAAGAAACAAGAATTAACAAAAGAAACAAGAATTAACAAAAGAAACAAGAATTAACAAAAGAAACAAGAATTAACAAACGAAACAAGAATTAACAAAAGAAACAAGAATTAACAAAAGAAACAAGAATTAACAAAAGAAACAAGAATTAACAAAAGAAACAAGAATTAACAAAAGAAACAAGAATTAACAAAAGAAACAAGAATTAACAAAAGAAACAAGAATTAACAAAAGAAACAAGAATTAACAAAAGAAACAAGAATTAACAAAAGAAACAAGAATTAACAAAAGAAACAAGAATTAACAAAAGAAACAAGAATTAACAAAAGAAACAAGAATTAACAAAAGAAACAAGAATTAACAAAAGAAACAAGAATTAACAAAAAAATAAAATCAACAAAACCAACAAAAAGGATAAAGGCAAAGTAAGAAAAATAACGGGAAAAAATGAAAGATACTGAAACACCCACCCATAAAATATAAAAAGAAAACAGTTAATATCATCTTAAAAGAAAATAAAATAATAAGAGAAAGAGACGAAGTAGACTCACTTGAATCTAAAAAAGAGATAAAAAGATTAGTAAAAGAACAAAAGAACAAACAAAAAGAAGAAAAGAAAGTAAAACTCACTTCGATTTCTGTCAAAATGGAATTAAAAACAGACGTATCTAAAAAAAAGCACAAGCAAGTTAATAAAGAATAAGAAAAAGGAAATAAATGCAGAAAAAAGCTTACCTATTACCGGTACTTTGAAATCAGAATCTACTGTTTAATAAACAAAAAGAAAAAAAATTGAAATGTTAGGAACGTGTTGTTAAAGTCAATTTAAAAAAAAATGATCTTTTCCTTACTGAATCCTCACACGTCTGAAGATCCAGCTACCTAAAAAAGAAAACTGAAATGTAAGTAGAACATTTGATAAAAGAAAAAAAATTAATAAAAAAAACTTTTCGTAATCCCTACCAAAATTCTACATGTCTAAAGCCGCACCTAAAAAATTAACAAGAAAAATAATTAAAATAAATCGCATCTATCTAAATAAATAAACTGATTAGGTGTGTAACATATAAACATGTGATGTGGTGTTTAACACCATTGGTGCATTTTATAGTTTTTGTTAATTATTTTTACATCCAATAAATCCAATAAACGAGTACTAGGTACGGCATATATACTCATATATCATAGGGGGACGAAGTCCCCTAAATAAGCGCATATTCTAGTTTCATAGAAAAAAAAAAAGAAAATGTTCAGAGCTAAAAATTTTGCGTGATTTGCTGATCTCTAAATTTTCACTTTTTTTATAAAAAGAAATAAATGACAAACACATGTTTAATAAGATTCAGATAACCCCTAGATGTTATGTAAAAAACATATAAAAATACCCTATGTATGTGATTGAAATAAAGAACAAAAACTACTTTTAAAAAACTAGTAGGTAGCGAAAAATTTTGCGCGCTCACCATAAAATATTCCAAAATTTTTTTCAACCTTACTATCTCTATCATCCTTTCCGCTAGCAATCCACATATCTAAAGGAAAAGCTCTTGAATATTTATAACAAAGTAGTATTTGTCTTTCCCTGTTCTAATAAAATTTCATCTATTTTATCAATATAAATAATGCTTAGCATATCATGTACAGGTTTTTTAACTTTGGTCAGTAGTCAAGACTGTAAGGGGTTGGTACTTGACCTTAATACAATTTTGTTTATTTTTATTTTTTATTTTTTTTTTTTTATATTTTTTTGGGGCGAAATGTTGTTTTTCGAAAGTGTAGTTTAGGTGTGGATATTCCCCTGTCAACGAATGGAACAGGTGGATGAAGAGTTCTTCTTCTAAAGGCCAGGGAATAAATTAGTACGAATACCTCATTCCCTATCCCCTTATCCAGTGCTATTTATTCGCATGTCGGGCGTTGTGTTATAAAGGCTGCGTCTTTGGTCAATTGCGTACTTTTTTGGTTTCATAGCTAGCTTTTGTTTTTGTATTATTTTAGTTGATTACTTGATTATACAATTTAATAAAAGTGGCACGTTTAGTAGCCTTTTGCCAAATAAAAAAAAAAAAAATAAAAAAATAAAAAAAAGAGTTGGACCCAAATTTAGATAGATAGATAAATAGGTTAAGTGTAATGTTAAAAATTGGCTTATAGTGAGGTAATTTACTTTTCTAATGCATATGCTATTGTAATATGTTCTCTTACATAAATATCAATAAAATTTTATGCATTTACCAATAAAAAAAATATTTATCATAATATACTACAGAAATTAAGTTTTACAAGATTTTAATTTACTGTCCATAATAATAATTATGTATTTTGCTTTTTTTTATTAATTCTATTACTAGTATATTGTACATTTTGTGAATAATAAATTTTATTTTCTGAAAGAAATCGGCAATTTCTAATTATAAAGAATTGATCATCATTCTTGATGATCATGATCTCTGGAGTAATTCAATGAAATGGAATCTATGTTGTGGTAAAAGTAATTCTTATAAAAATTTCTTTTAAATAAGAAACTTTAAAGGTATGAAAATTTAAAAACGTTCAAAAGATTTTGAATCTCGAGCCTAAAACTGCTTTTAACCATAAAACCTTTTTGAGCCTCATGAGCTGACACCATGAAATTATGACGATCACTGACCAATTGCTTAAAAGCCAAATTTAATTTTTGCGTATTTTTCCCGTATCTTCGCCTTAAATGTATATTATTCTTTTTTATTATAGTTTATTTATTCTATTCTATTCCTTATTTTTATTGTGTTGTGAAAATAAAAACGCGTTTTTTACGTATGAAATATAAAATTTATTCGCGATCTTTGGAGTATTAAAGTGAACATCAAGTTTTGAGGAAGGCTTTTCTATTTAATACATTATAAAAATTATCTTTTTATTACAATTATTAAATTATATAAATAATATAAAGATTTATTGTCAGATTTTTCAATAAAAATAATTTATTAGGCTTATTTTAATAAATAAAAAAAAAATACACAGTAAATTTTATAAAGTGAAAAGAATCATAAAAAATATTTTAACTGTTAAATTTTAATAAACGTTTTTTGAATTTTTTTTTTTATTAAGAACAAGCATTTTAAAGATAAATATTCTCTTTATTTTATTTATTTATTTATTTTTTCTTCCAAATCAACTACAACCGCAAAAATTTTCTAAGATAAATGTTGTACAAAATAAATCTGACCAATAAAATTCATCGAGTCACGTTACCGAAATTTTTTTGGTGGTGTTCTTGAGAAATTTGGGGGGGCTGCTGTACGAGCCATTTTCAGTATAAACTGCGCCACAATCCTATAACTAAACTTGGAATTCTGTCATTACACCAAGATTCTCGATAATTGTGATAGTTGCCACCCGTAAATAAAAATGTTAAAAGTGTTAAAAAAAATTATATAAATAATATATTTCCTTATCAAAAATAAAAATTAAATTAATTTTATTCATAAATAGACTTGTTTACATAATCATTTAATAATATTCACTAAATATTCATTTTTTCCGCGACAAAAGTTCTTAAATGTAAAAAAAAAAAAAAAATTAAGTAAATTTTACATATCTATGATGATAGCTTTATAATTCTTAAAGAGAGAATTTTTTCATTAAATTGAAAGAAATTATGCTACGATCAACAATTTTATCACAAATATACAAAAGAGCGAGACACTATCATTTTCTTTCTCAGTTGTAATATGTTAAGAATGAATCAATTTATAGTTATTTTTCTAAATATGAATCAATATGAATTGTAAGCCAATTTAAAAATAATATAAAATAAAGTTTATTTATTGAAAATTTATAAAGTTAAAATAGAAAATCCAAAAAAAAAAATGTAACAAGGCCAAAAACCCCCGGGGATAAAAAAGCCTCGCTCTAAAAAGAACAAATACATAAACGAAATAAAGAGTAAAGAGAAAATATGTGATAATATTTAAAGAATAATATCTTTTATAAATATAATAATAATAAAGAAACAATTTGCTAGTTTACTTAAGAGATTGATAACCCTGATACTCGATTTCCATACTTTCACCATATTGTGTTTCTTGCTGAGAATACGAATAATAGTTATTATATTCAGGATAATACATTGCTTTAATTGCCTCAAGTTTTTCCTTGCCTTTTTCCCAATCTCCTTTAAATCCTGGAATGTCCAATTCATCAAATTTTTTATTTTCAAGCAATTTCGACCGTTTTTTATTAGTATGATCAAACTTTTGAATAGAACTAAATAAACTAATCATACTTTCTGGTTTCGGTTCTGGTTTGTCCCTAAGAAATATATCTGTATCTTTAATTATCTTTTGACCGTCACCAACTAATGCTTTATCGATATCGATTAGAAGGTGAGCTAAGTCTCTCGGACAGTTAGTGACATTGATGATTGCATGATCAATCCAGCTGTAAAATTCCTTATGTATATAATCTCGGACAATGGGAGAAGGTGTTTTACCCATCATTCCTGTTAGAATTAATGATTGAGTCAGAGTCGCATCTTTATAATCCCAGGCAACTCCATTTTCATTTGGAAGTCCTTTATTATGGATTTGCCTTCTATTACGAAAATTAGGATACCAGTTACTTTTCTCAATGAACACTTCAAGAGATTCTAATGTAAGACTCAAACTATCATGCACTAATTGTTTTTCGTGGGCTGTTGAATAGATGACATCTTGTACTTGATCGGTTCCGTGACGACCCATCTTTTATCTTCTTTATTATTGCGCTATTATTTGTATAATAAGAGATTAATCACATCGTTTTAATTGAAATATGCTCAATAAATTTAATGAATTTTGCAACTTACTTTAACTTTTGTCAAGCAAGAAATGCTTGAAAAATAAAATGAATAAAAATTACATAGTTTATATATAAGAATTTTAGAAAATAATATGATATTGATAAAGCACATGATGTTAAAGAATTTTAATGAATTTATCTATATACAGTATGTATTTTCTTATAGTCAAAAAAATCAAACATTACCAATAATCGTTTAGTTCAAAACGAATGAGGTCTTTTATACCATATTTGTCAAGTAAATCAACAATATAATTTTTTACTTTTTTGATTATGAGATACGATTCCATAGAAGTGATTTTATCAATCTTGATTATATCGCACTTTTATCTGTTAACCATTCAAGAATAAATATGGAAAAAAAATGAAAGAAACAAATTATGAAAAATTAATTCATTTATATCTATATATGGATGATAATGAAATATTCAATTCATTTAATTATATAAAAAAAATGGAATGATAAATGGATAAATGACAAACAATTCAAAAATCAATATTGAAAGTCAATCAAAAGTTTTATATCTTATCTATATAGATGATGATGGCATTTCCTATTTATTTAATTATATGGAAAAAATGAAATGATAAAATGGTAAACAATTCAAAAATCAATATCAGATATAGAAAAAATGGAAAGAAAATCAGAAAACTTTATATCTTAATTAACTATGTAGATGATGATAATATTTCTTATTCATTTAATTATTTGGAAAATGGAATTATAAAATGGTAACAATTCAAAAATCAATATGGAAAAAATGGAAAGACAATCAAAAATTTTATATCTTATCTATGTAGATGATGATAATACTTCCTATTTATTTAATTATATGGAAAAGATAAAATGATAGAATGGTAAACAATTCAAAAATTAATATCAGATATAGAAAAAATGGAAAAAATGGAAAGACAATCAAAATTTTATATTTTATCTATGTAGACGATGATGGCTTTCCTATTCATTTGATTATATGGAAAAATGGAATGATAAAATGGTAAACGATTCAAAAATTAATATGGAGAAAACGAGAAAGAAAAATCAAAAATTATCCATTCATCTAAATTAATGCATTTAATTTTATATGGGTTAAGCCACTCAAAATTGATAAGGAGAAAATGGAAAGGATAAAAGTATCCATTTATATTTATACAGTATATGGCAAGGGCATCAAATCCAAACTACCCTAACGACTTCCAGAAAATTATTCAAACTCGGTCGACATTATACACTAACACGTGAACGATGAGTTTTTCCGGCTCCCGGCGGGTGCTGTCGGATTAATATCCAAATCCGTTTCAATCGCATGATCTTTAACTAACATTACGATTCTATATGCCATGATTAAGATTTTAAGCGTAATAAAATTATACGTAGAAAAAATGGGATTTTTACTATTCAAGGACCAGAACGTGCAAAAAACGAAAAAAATAGAAACTTAACAGGGTTAAAACAATCAATTTTTATCTATATATGGATAACATTTTATAAATAATAAACAATGAAACGTGATGGAGTGAGGGACAAATAAAAATATATCACGTGATCAAATAAATTTCATAGAATGTCTACATGTCACGTGATCAAATTTTTTGGCGTAAAATTATATATAGAAAGAATGGAATGATTCAAATTAAAAACAAATGTGCAAAAAAAATGATAATGGAAAAAATGGAATAGCAATTTAAGAATAAATGAGCAAAAAAAAAATAATTGGAAATTTAGTGAAGTCAAAGAAATCAATTTAAACAGAAAAAGGATGACCAAAAATTACAAGTAAATAAGGTAATTTATCCCTGAATTACCTATTTATCAATCTATCAAATTTCAAATAGTCTTGGCATTAAATTTATGTAAATATCAATAACGAACTAATTTTTATATAAGGACTAAAATTTCACAGAATTTTGTATGCATAGACCAATTATTGCATAATTATAATCTTATCAAAATGGTTCAATGGATTGAATTATATATGTCCTGTCCTGTATCGTCTACGGGATGCTCAAAATCGCAAGATCCTGGTTATTGGTATCACAGCGGCGGTTGTGGTGGTTCTATGGAAATCTCGACTGACGTTTATATGAGATGTAAAAAATGTTATACTAGTGGTCATTGGAAAGGGTGGAGTTTTTCTTGTTCAAGACACCCATTACAATATGAAAAAGCTGATGATAGAGATTTTTTACAGAATCTAGGCTTTGTGACTAATCTTTATGCCACAGATAGTGAAAAGAAAAATATATTGAAACTGATCATAAGAAAAATATTAGAAGAGATGGATTTAACATATTAAGGGAAAATGTAAGTTATAGTAATCTATTGCACTATTTCAATAGCAGTCAAAACTACTTATTCTTGCCTAATTATTCGTTTTTATGTGCATATTTATCCATTTTTATTTAGATATTATTATTATTTACCATTTGTTAACAAGTTTTTAGTACTTTATCATTTTACAAGGCTTTTTTTATCCCTGGGGGTTTTTTGTCTTGCAATGTGTTTTAGATTTTTGTATATGATTATATACATGTGTTACGTTATTTGATTTATTTATTTATTTTATTTTTTTAAAATAAAAGTTTTATTGTTTTATTGATTTTGATATTATGTAAACTTATACTGTATATCCACTTTGTCGTGTTTTAATTAACATATTGTACGTTGTATCATCGTATTTTATACAGTATATATACTATACCATCCAAGACAAAATATGTTTTTGTATATGATAAATAAAGTGAGTCTTGAAAAAAATCTTGATTTTTTTCAGAAAATTAAAAAGTTTTTGCTTTATTTGGTATTTTTTTCAATTACACCTTCAATACTCTCTCGGTAAAATAACATAAAACGATCGGTGCATCAGCTGATAACTAATAACGTACTATACATAATAAATAATATATAATTAAATTTTAAATAACCGGATCAAATTACCGACAATCATTTTACTTTACCGACAGGTCCATTTTACCGACACTTATCTTTTAACTTTTATTTATTAAAGAATTTATTATATAATTTAACAAATAAGTAATAAAATTTACATTATTAATGACTAATATCATTTACTTGCTTGTATGTTTAATAAATGTATAACATACTTAAATTTCAGATATTATGTATAAGCATATATAAAATATTATGATATTAACACTATATTGACACAAAGTAAAAAGAAATATTGTTTTATAAACAGGTTACTCCGTTTCAAGAATCGCACAGTACCATCATAGAAAGAAATGTGCTTCACTGCTACATTCATGATACTTTGCATTAGTCAGAGGCTGCTCAACGAGCACACTGACATTGAACTAATAAATTTTTACATTATATTTATTGAACTTCGAATATATTATTTTATAACATCTTCGTATTTAGAAATTAATTCTATTTATCACTGTTGATTTAACAAGTATATTATGAATAGTTTATTGGTTGAGAGAATAATTGTACAAGAAGAATAATTATCCGCGTCACTAGTAAATTGCAATTCTAAATGCTTGTCCCATAGTCAAGGATAGGGATGGCAAGGTCGGTCATAACCGGTTAAGGGCCTTTGACCGACCGACCGTTTTGGCTGACCGTTTTCCTGACCGTTTAACCGACCGTTTCACCGATCACTTTTTTCTTTTTAACGAATTTAATCAAGACAAAACGTTAAAAAGTGTTTTTATTAGCGAATTTAATCAAAAAAAAAAACGTTATTTAACTCTTTTATTGATTAAATTCGTTAAAAGAAATGTCAAGTGGATAAGGTTGGCTAAACGGTCACGGTTTTAACCGGTCATGACCGGTTATAACCGTGACTGATATCGGTCGGTCAAAGTCTTCTGACCGACCGTTTAACCGACCGTTAACCGACGACATCCCTAGTCAAGGATTCCTATGTTATTACTTTTTGTATATGATATTATAAGGCCGTGACCTTGTGTCACAGTTGTTCGATAATGCACAGTATCTCAACTTAAATCTGTGCATTGATCTAATTAGTCTGTATACCAAGAAATCATCAACTAGTAAGTAGTAATAGTGTAATTCATTTCAAGTTGTGAAGACAAAAAATGATGTTATTATTTTCCTGATGCGATACATAATCTTATAACAACAATTAACTGTAAAACTATTTCTATGTGCTCTATGTAAATTATATATCTTGCGTTAGAATAAGAGTAACTGCTCGGCTTGTATATCTGATAACATATTCTTTGCAATAGAAATAAATGAAGATAATTATTCGGTTAATAGAGTCCATATCTTCTGATACAAGTGTATTACTTTTTCTAACGGGATTAATTTCTCTGGATATGATTTAGCTATATTCTGCAAGTAATGTACAGTATGTAATGAGTTTTTGTTACGATAATAAATTGCTAGGTGATTGTTTATCTTATAGGCATACTTACATGATTTTAACAGGACCGGGTGAATTAAATCTTTTGTTCCTTGTACATTAAAAGAATATTTATCTGTTGCTGATATCTGTGGTCGAAAATTAATTGTCTATCTTGTCCACTGAGCGTACACTAGTAAATAAAATTCTAGGTGAAGTCTCCGAAGTGGCTTTAGCCAGTTTCACTAAAGTGTTCTTGTGTTATCTTAATGAGATAGGGTACATAACACGGAATCTATTGCAGTGTAATCTACACAAATCATATTTCTATGTAACATCGTTAACTGTGACAGATAAATCTCAAATAATGAAAACAATATTCTGGATGATGGATCGTATCTCATGTTAAAGTACTAGACTTGCATGGTGATAATTTCATCTCTGACAAAGATTATCACTCTACACTGTATGCTTGTTATTACTTGTTTTTCATGCGTAAATAAAAATGCTCTTCATTGGCAATGCAATAAAAAATATGTATTGTTTGCGCAATCTAGTATTTTAGCGTGGACATTGCTGAACTTCGGTGATTATAATAATATCGATTCTACAAACTTCCTGTATGATATGTTTTAACACAGAATCATTTGTCCATTTCACCTGTGATAAATTTTGTGAATAAAATTCACAATTTCGGTAAAAAAGTAGTAAAAGTTCCGGTTATTTTTATCCTAGACTATAATAACAAGCAGTCCATCAGATAACTTGTCATTATTACGGATTAATTCTCCTCGAGTGATTTTATCATGTGTACTCTAAAGTAGAATAGACTTTTTTAAACTCCAAGAAATATTTGCGTAACTGTCCTTTTCATTTGACTAATGTTACCGTGATGCTTCTCGATATATTGACATCCGAACTTATCATAACATGATAATGATTTGGGTTGTAATTGTATATTGAATTAGCAGAAATTCCCTTAATCCGGTCTAAGTTCTTCATGCCACCTGTTTCCTTCACATATAATAACCTGATTAGGAGAACGTTTATAATAATGACTTTATCTCGTTGGAGCCAATATAACTAATGAGAGGTTTTTGGTCATAAACTTAAGTTCGCCAACATTTCTTTCTATAGAAATTTCAATCGGATAGTACATTCGAAAGGGTATCTAAAAATTATACAGTTGAGGGCAATAACTGATTGCAAGTATTTTGTTAATAATGATAATGGGAGGCCAGTAACAATAACCCTTGATTTTAACAACTACGTGGAGATTATGTTTTGGAGGATTTTCTTTCCAAATATCTTTGATTTCAAAATATGATGTTGCTATCGGAAAGATCAAAACTGGGAATTGTATTACTGCTTCCTATATGGATATTTGTATGTCATAATGAGATCACTTGCGCAAATGGTTTCAAACAAGGCATTTTCAGCTTTAATATGTTTTTTTGAGGTCACCAATCATTTCATTTTCTTTAATTTTTGATAGAAATTGTTTTTGAATGGCGTTTTTTTTACAAGCGGTTATATTTTTCTGTATTTGTATTCTCGAATTTGCCAATTAAGGGGACATTAAGTGATACACGTTTCGATGGCTTAGATATATAACAATACGTGATCTGTGTAATCTAGTAAACCTGTTTATTGGCAGGAACTGTTTCCAGCTTCGAAAAACATTACATTACTATGATGAATAGATTAAAAAAAATTCGTAACATGATACCACCTATAGTTTTGTTACACATTTGCATTATTTTCATATGCTATTGCTTAGATATCATAAGTGCCACAACTATTTTCTTTTGAAGGATACAAATACTTCTTTAAAGTACATGTTAGAAAATTCAAACCTCATTAATAATCTCTTTCATAGAACTGTTGCGAAATTTTTTAATTGCATAGTATATTGTCGTCGTAATTTTTCAGACTACGTAATCCACAATAGCGGTTTCTCCTAAACCGATCTTTCGTAATTTAATCGTAATGTCACATCATCTAATAATATCTTTAGTATATTTTTTGTATTTTTTTTTGTGTTAAACTCTTCGATGTATAACTAGAAATGAATAATGTACATTTTGTTGCACGAATTGGGTAGTCGTATTGTTGCATGATACGAAATAAGGAGATGTTACACAAACTGTGTTCGTATTGTTGAATTTCCATAAGAGTAAATAATAAATTGTAAAAAATAACTACTTTAGTCCCATGATAATAAAAAATCCATTTAAATATCAGTTCCTTTGTTTTCTTATAGCACAGTTACCAACTATAAAATTATTTTTTAATAATTAAATAAAGTAAATTATGTGATAATACTGACAAGAAAAACAAAAAGCTTATATATCTTTATCTAGTGCATCAACGTCGATACTGCAGAATGACATTTTTGACAGTAAGAAAAATAAGGCAAATTATATTTTTCTTTACAGTCTATTTGGTCATTGGTATCAATTTGGAGAATACGTGACACATACATTTATTAATGGGAGTTATTCATTAATTCCGGTTAAATCACGTACTCTACTTCTTTAGTTAAATAAAAATACGAAAAGTAGATACTAAAAATATTATTCATAAAAAAATATGGCTTGACATACATACAGTATGCTATAAGTTTATTTTATAGGATATTTATAGATGATTATTATGTTTGCTGCAAGTTTAAATATTGTGTTTAAGATAAGAAGAATGGAAAAACTCTTAATTCGTTCATAATAAGAATTCATTTATACATGCATACATTAGTTTTTCGTGATATGTGGAATTGACATTCTAGTTATCTTATGATTACACCCGCTAAAAACTAAGAATACAAGACTTAGAATTACAGATAATATCACAGGAAGGTGTAGTAATGGTAGGGTAGAAGAAGAGTTGTTAGAAGAACTGCCTATAACTAACGACTTATTTATCAAGTTTTCAAATTCAGTGAGCCCAAGAGAATTATCAATATTATCAAAATTGGGAACATCTAAATTATTTTCATTTACAACCTTACGAAAAAACTCGATTACTTTGGCACGAGTATTTAAAAATGCTTCAGAAGTATCATTCATTTTTAGATAATCTATTAATGGTTTAATGAGTGTTTGATTTACATTTTTACCACTAAAATAAATCCCTTTAGCACCATTAATATCTTCAGAAACGAATCGTATGTTAGTTACATCATTCATAATTGTTTTAAGTTCATCAAGATATTCTTCAGGATTTGATTTAATATAAGACCATATTATGATACCATCTCCGTTAAGATATCTGCTAACAATTTGTATCTCAAAAACATGGTCAGCATCAAGCCCTTCGAGATTTATGGTACTACTTAAATTCACCTGATTTACCGTACCGTTATCATATATATATGCATAAGGAGCTTGTTTAGCTTTGTTTCGACATTTCCTTCTTAAATCACCAGGTTTACATATTGGTGTGGAATCTTCTGTAGTATCATCATAAGCAACAACATTGGAATAATACGTATTTGGGAGTGTGTCATTTTCTGAATCTTCTGGGGCATCATCACAAGAATCATATATATATGAGGATATTGAACAAACGTCATCACAAACAAAACCATCAAAAGTTTTAGTAGTACAATGAAGACCTGTCCTACAATAATCTTCACTGCAACATTGAAAGCATTCCATACACGAGTCACAAGTTGTGGGTGAACAGCAGTAATCAAGTCCAGGACATTCAAGTTGTCCAGGTGGGCATACATCCTGCCTTTCTATCAAAGATGAATAATTTGATAATATTCCAACGTAACTTTTTCTATATGATAAGACACCAAATAATTCGTCTCTTCTCCATTTTAAGGGCACCTTAGCAAAAGTGAAATTGCTGAAGGTTGCAATGACAAGAATAAATATTAGTGTTAGATTTTTCCACATCATTGAATTCGAATGATTATACTTAATTAATTAATTTGTCAGTGATATTTTATCGTTTTATCGAAAAGAGAGCGATTTGAAATGGTTATAAATAGGTCAGGGGTTACACTAAAATGCCAATTAATTACTGCTAATCTTGAATAAAAAAAAAAGTCACAAATTTAAATTTAATTTATTTTAATTATTTTATTATTTGCGAAAAGTTGTACAAGAAGTTAGAAAATACTCGATTAAGATTAATATAGAAACTATATTTATATAAAAATCTAAGCTAGTAGCCGTAATCCCTATAATAATTACACGGGACCACCTTTCGAGAAAGAGAAAATAGAAGAATTGTCAAAGTAAAATAAAAAATAAATTAGTGATCGGCTAACACGTTTATTCAAACTCCGGTGCATCATCTAGTATATAATGTTTTGCAGCATAGATATTACATTATTTTTGAATTAGCCCCTGTTAATTTTAACAATCAAGATATGTCCTTAACCGATCCTTACAGTATCCCCCATCGACACTACTTTTTCTTCAAAGGTCCATTGTACACCGGTAACAAATACTAGTGTCCATATTTGAGCTCATTTGTAATCAAAAGAGGAAATGATCAACATTATTTTTTGCATTAAGTAATAAAATTAGTAACAATAACATACAACATAACAATAAATTATTGCATGTGATAAATGTTAATTCATAATTTGTGTGTAATCACTTGCATATCGATAGACAAAAAATAGTTACTTTATTCTTTTTGCCAGAGATCGATTATCCCGGATTGGTGGTTTTATCGGCATTACTTCTTAATTGGTATTAGTGTCTAATGATTAATACAAAGTCTGAAATGTATTTATTGAGAAAAAAGTTAGTGTGCAAATCACTAATGAGAATGGCATGATCAGACCGTCTATTATACTCGCTAAAGGGCTGAATGTTGAGTCATTCTAAACGAGATAGCTCGTTACCAACAAAAATAAGAACAGGCATTGCTTAACCACAACTGGGTAATGAACAATGTTTTATGGACATGGATTATATTAACATAAATTTACAACGTTTATGAGAAGTATCAGGCTCTGTACAAAAAACCATGGATGAAAGATTTTCAAAGGAGTTGCACTTATTTTATGAAATGGAGGAAGATAGTGTGTTTGTGGGCAAGGTATTCGGAGTTGTTACAGATGCGTTTAAACTACCGATGGCTATATATGACAAGGTGACAAAGTTGAAAGAGTTCCGTGTTTATTGGATGAGGCACAAAACGGATTCCACTCTTGCTGACATAGTTAAGGAGAGAGAAATAAAACGACAAGGTCATTGAATAAGCTTGTGGAAATGTAAATAAGAATTTTGTTTCCCAAGGAAACAGTTTCTACTATCGATGACATCATCAAATTTCCTGTTCTCCTGGAGAATACCTATTAGCTAGTCATCATTCGTTCCTTAGAAATTCTTCGTTCATTAGAAATTAGTAAAAGAATTTTTCGTATCCGTTTCTTTGATATACAACTACAATAAAAATTTCGATATGAATATTGTATTTTAAATACTTGTACAAAAAAATAAACTGGGTTAGTATACTGGTTGACGCAATAAATAGTCACGTGACACTCTAAACATGTATCACGTAGTAAAAAGCGGTCGTATTGTTACCAAATGAAAATGGTAATTGGTAACCGAAGTAGTGGAGAGTATCTTGGCATGATCCATATATAACACCATTGGTGTAAATTACGAGTCTTTTTTCTGTTGTAGATCCGATTAGTCAAATTTCACCAAGATTGATATCAAAATCGATTCTTAAACTCCTACACAATATATAAAAGTTTACTTCCCTTTACAATTTATGCAAGTAAAATAAAAATATAACGAAGCCAATCAAATTTGCTGTTGTCTACTTCCACGATTCTCGCTAATAATACAAATGAATAAATTCTACGAATCTGGAGAAATATATTAATTAGCCAATTCAAGCTAGGAGTTTTACCCTGGCATTGTTGGCCTCAGTTAATTGATCGCCTCATTTTGTCACGGTTTAATATTTTAGTATGTACTGTTATTAGTTTCTATGGAAGTACAAAAGTTGAACTAGATATGATATATCCAAGTCTATAATTCAACATCGTATGACTTTGTATAACTTTATGACTAATTGTTCTTTTGTTCATTCATTAGAAAATCTTACCGGTCAATTAAAAAATTATATTTTAGTAATGGAATATATTAATAATGGTTCGTATTATGCTTCGCATAATGAAAGAATAATGCATGCATCATGATTTGGTAATATTTACTTTTTATTTAACTGATATTGTGTTGGATTAGTCTATTTGATCATTCTTCATGAAAGGTCGCACCTAAATCCTTATATAGTTATATTGATTCTATTAAGATTAAATAAGACTTAAAAAGAACTCTACATTAAATGGAAAGAGAGACATTATTTATAGTGTTGATATATTATTATGGGAAATTTCTAGCGGCCTTCCTCCTTTTTATACCGAAGATGAAAAGATCATATCGCTTTAGCTATGAATATAATACAAGGTCCAAATAATACGCCAAAAGTTTTAAATAAAGAATTTTATTAATGACTTGTTTAATTCATTGAAATTTACATGTATTTTTTTTTATTTAGAATGTAGGGATGGTGATCCGCCAACTTCAAGTCAGGTTTGATGAAAATATTTCATCTGAGAAGAATTTTAATTTAGTGGTTAGCGAATTAGTAGAGCTTCTTTTTAATGTAGAGAAAGAAAACAATATCTATCATATTTTTAGTCAGAATCTTGATCTCACGAGAACTTTATATTTGGTTATAAATAATTAAAAATAGTTCAAATTCAATTTTTTTTATTTGGGTATTTTTTAACTTTTTAGGAATTCATACACGTAAAAATAATGAAATTTATTTGTTAGTGCATCAGAACAAGATCATTTATTTGCAGGATTTTATGTAGGGATCTATCATCAATTTGGAATGCAATAAAATGAAAAAACCAGCCATGAAATATTTTGAAAATGCGTTTAATAAGGATTTTTCAGTAAAATTAGTCTCTTTTATTGTAATGGTAATTCAATGGTGTGAAGAGGCAGCAATTCTAAGACATGGTGTATCTCAATATATTAATTCTTGCAATTTCATATAAAATGGAATATGATTATAATAAAGCTTTTGACAATTAGCTGATCATGAAATACAGAAGGAATAATGACGCTAGTTATTGTTATTATAAGAAAATTGGAACTGATATTAATAAGCAAAAAGCCTTTTGTTTATTTCCAAACGCGGCAATTTATGATATGTTAAGCTAAACGAAAGGTGGTGTTGATAAAGATTATATTAAATCCTTTGAATTATATAAACAATTAGCAGAAGAAAATGATTTGCAAGCTCAGTCTTTATGTTAAAGGTAGACGTGGTACTGAAAAAGATCATAACAAAGCTTTTGAATTATCCAAGAATTTAGCTGAAAAAAAAAACATTAGAATGAAGCAATGTTGTCAGGATATCGTTATGAACATGGAATCGGAACTAGTCAAATGGCATATAAAATATTTTTAAGAGCAACACATTTAGATATTGCTCTTGTATATAAGAATGGAAAAAGTATGAAAATAATTGCAAAAGAGCTTTTGAATTATTCAAGGACGAAATAATTATATTAGAATATTAATTATTATCTTAATGGAATTGGAATAAATGTAGATAAATAAAAATCATTTGAATTATACAAAAAAAGGATACGACGTAGCACAATATAACCTTGCTCTTACGTATGAGTAGGGAAACGGAATTGAAAATCATATGGAACAAGCAATCCATTGGTGCGAACAATCTGCTTAGCAAGAATATCGAGATGCTCGAAATAAATTAGAAAAATAAATACACACGCATAATTGAACTTATTAATTTATTAATAATTAATTTTGTCAATATTAATTAGTTGATATTTAATATTTACTATATAAACGTAATTACAAAAAGCTTAATATTCTACTAGCATACGTAAGAAAGCTAAGAAGGCTAAGAAACGGGACGCTAAACAACGACGCGTCGACGCGTCTCAAGGAACTAATGAATTGCTGTATATTAACAATCTTGCATTTTAAAATATCTCTCACTGATTATACCATGCTTTTTACACTTTTTTTTCGTAATCCATAATTTTTTTATGATAATTTTGTGACTTGACAGACTTTGATGGTTTCCATTTTCCTGGTACTTTAAAGGCAATAAACTCCTTTGCAGTTTCACTAATTGATGATTAATCAAGTTTAACATAAATTTGTTTGGTTTCGTCTGTAAAGTAATCTCTAAATACGTAACAAAGTATTAAATATTATGGTACCTTACGCTAACTCTGACACCGACCTATTATATATAATGTAGTCTAACGATTTAACTTAGTAAAGATCTATTTTTATAATGACTTCGGACTTGTTGTATTAATATTATATCATTAAATTATTTAATGTACAAATTTAAGTTATCAGTTATTATTAATAAAGAATAATCATAAGATAATTCTTAAATAATGTAAAGTTTTTCTTTACTAGTATGTTCATAAAATAAAAAGGAATATTATTATAACTAGCCTTTTTGTTTTGCACAGCATAATTTGTACGTTTATGAATATAATTTGTATATAATGGTTTGCAATTATCCATTTAAATATTTACATGATATGATATTTGTAATTCGTTCAACTTTATTAAAATGAAATCTAATCTTAAAGCGAAAATAACAAACATTTTGTGTTTATATGTTCGAGATCTTTTTTTTTGATGGTGACCACCAAAAAATCATAAAGTTACGCAATCACACCATACATTTTTATCTTCCACTTAGTAATACCGACCGAATTTCATAATGACTAGCCAATTTTCGTGATTTTTTGATGGTTACGATAGGGAAGTTTGAATCGTCGGAATATTATGTCATATACTGTTTGAACGTGAAATTTTGTTAAATAACATGATCGGACAGATTAAAAAAAATTTCTAACAATTATTAAGCATTTTAATGAAACAATTTAAGGGGATTTATCTAATGTCAAATATACAGTATATATAACAAAACGTAAGGAAATTTATAAACTTTTGTCAATTTATTCAATTACAAACTGATCTTATACTACAAAAAACTATTACCAAACACTAGATATAACACTCATAATGTCTCATAATGTAAAATCAATAATTTCTACTGAATTATTGTCAATATTATCATATTCTGGAAGATCTTTCGTATAAGGGTTAAGTAGTCGAGATGTATAAATAGCTTGTTGATGAGTATCTGATTGGTTATTTTTAATATACAAATGATTCGTTTTTCTATATTCTTCTGATAATTTGAATTGCTTTTCAATTTCATAATATTTCTGTTCCTTTTCAAATTTCATACGAATTTTAAAACTTGATCCTGATGGAAATTTTTTGTATAATTCATCATATAATTCATCATATTTATATGAATAATAATATAATTTAATTAATTCTTCTATTTCAATTGCTTTTGGTCTATTATTTGGATTTGAATCCAAACACTTTTTCATTAAATCAATATAACATTTAGGTGCTTCTGGTTCACTAATTTCGGGTCTGATTCCATTACATATCTTTAATGCTAAATATTGGTCATGTGCACAATTGGCAAAAGGTTGTTTTCCAGTTGCAACAAAATACATAATCATACCAAAACTATATATATCCGCCGCTTTAGTATATGGATTTCCTTTTAATACTTCAGGTGCTACATAAGGCATAACTCCATAAACTTTTGTTTGATCCATATTATCAACTTTTCCACATAATCCCATATCTGAAATATATGTATAATACAAATTTTTAGTCCGAAATAATATATTTCCTGTATGAAAATCACGATGAACCATGTGATTTTTGTGAATTTCTTTGAGACCTTTAATAATACCACGTAGTATTCTCATTCTATTTAACCAATTAAAATCATCATAATTATTATTTACCCAGTAATTAAAATTACCACCTCTTGCATAACCAAGAACCATAATGTAATCTTTTGTGTCTGGATTTTGAGATATTCCATGTATTGGAAGAATATTTCCAAAAATATTCATTGAATATGCTTTAACCTATTTAAAAAAATGGAATTATTATTATTATCGTGATTATTTAAAAAAAAATATTCAAATATGAAATTACCTACCTCATTTAAAAATTCATCAGAGATACGCTCTGAATTATATAAACATTTTAATGCAACTTCTCTATTATGAGAACGTCTTTCATACTTTTTTGTATTGCAATTGTAACCCAATTGATCATTTATCCATATCGCTGAATATACTTTGGCAAAACCACCTACACCTATTTCTTCAATATAGTTAAACTGATCGTATGGTATCCATTCAAATACTAAACTATCACAATGAGCTATTTTTAATTGCATTTCTTGAATCAAATTATCAATTCTTTGATTTCCACTAGTCCAGTTTTTAAAATTTTCTTTAAAATAATTTATTTGACATGGTTTACACCATTTGTTAAGCAAATCTGTATATTTATCATAACAATTTTCACAATAACCATCTGAAATAACCATAATATAATCTTTTGTATCCGGATTTTGAGTTAAACCATATATTTTAATACAATCATCTTTATTTTTAATTGAGTACGCTTTAATCTATCGAATATAAAAAAATTGTTACGTTAAAAAAACGCCGCGATGATTAATTAATTAATAAAAAAAAATTCCATACCTCATTGAGAAATTCGTCAACGAAATTTTGTGTGCTACGTAAATATTTTAAAATGATATATTCGTTCTTCTGATTTCTTCTATATTTGAACAAATATTTATCATAATTTAATTGACCACTCTTCCATATTGCCACGGAAAAATTGCCTCTACTTATTTCTCTTATTTTGTCAAACTGATCATACGTTATCCATTCAAAAACTATATCATTACAAGAAGCAATTTTTAGTTGCATTGTTTGAATTATTCCGTCAATCATTTCATTTTTGCTAGTTGTAAATGGTTTTAAATAATTTATTTGACATGATTTACACCATTTATTAGGCATATCGATATATTTTTCACCACATTCTTCACAATAATAATCATTTAAAAAAACCATAATATAATCTTTTGTATCTGGATCCTGAGATATCCCATATATTGGAAGTCCGTCATTAATATTTGAAGTATTAATGGAATATTCTTTAATCTATTAGAATAAAATAAAATATTATTATATTTAAAAAAAAAAAAACGAAATATTCAAAACAGAAAAATTCATACTTACCTCATCTAAGAATTCATTAATATTTTTGTGTGAATCATATAAAGATCTTAAAGCAACTTGTTTATCTCCTTCACTTACGTATCTCTCTTTAAACATGTCATAATTTAGTGGGCCATCAATCCATATAGCTATATATGTAATAAAACTTCCTTTGTTTGTTTCTTTAATAATGTTGAGTCGATTGTATGGTATCCAATCAAATATAATATCTTTGTAGGTATCAATTCTTGATTGCATTTCTTGAATTAACTCATCAATTTTTTCATTTCCACTAGTCCAATTTATAGAATTCTTTTTTAAGATATTTATTAGACATGTTCGACACCATTTACATAAATTTGTATATTTTTCATCACAATTTTCACAATATCTGTTTGAAAGAACCATAATATAATTTTCTGTATTTGGATTTTGAGATATTCCGTATATACTATTATAATCAGAAGTATTAACAGAATGCACTTTAACCTGTTAAATCAAAAAAAAAAGAAAATTATTATACATTAAAAAACATATTGTAAATTTTTAAGGAAATCTCATACCTCATTAAAAAATTCATTAGCATTTTGCAAGCATTTTAAAGTAACTCGTTCGTCCTGTCGGTTTTTTGTATATTCATTTACTCTACTATTATACTTTAATGGACCATCCTTCCATATTGCTATGTATATTGAAGCATAACCTTCTTTCTCAATTTCTTTAATATCCTTAAATTGATCATATGGTATCCATTCAAATATATTGTCCCATGGGCTATTAATTTTTAACCTCATCTCTTGAATTAGATTATCAATCTTTTCATTTCTTTCGTTTTCACTGGTCGAATTTGAAAAATTATTTCTTAACCCATTTACTTGACATGGTTTACACCATTTATAACGTTCATTTTTGTATTTTTTACCACATTTTTCACAATAAAATCCATCCAAGAAAACCATAACATAATCTTTTGTATCTGAATTTTGAGTTATTCCATATATTTTCTTTTTATAATAATATTTCTCAATTTTACCCTATTAGGTCATTAAAAAAAAAATTATTATTACCATATTATAAAAACATTTAAATTTAAATCATTTATAAAGAATCCATACCTTAATTAGAAATTCATTAATAGAATTTCGTGAGTTAGACAAATATTTTAAAAATACTTTTTGATTCCGATTTCTTATATACTCATTCTTATTATTATCATAAATTAATGGACCATCTTTCCATATTGCTAAACATAAACCATCTTTATCTGTTTCCTTAATATCATTAAATTGATTGTATGGTATCCATTCAAATACTATACCAATATCATAATTAATTTTTATTTGCATTTCTTGAATTATATTGTCAATCTTTTCATTTTCACTAGTCCAACTTGTTAAATGTTTCTTTAAAACATTTAATTGACATGGTTTACACCATTTATTATATGTATCTGTATATTGTTCACCACATTTTTCACATTGTTCATGAGATGACATCATTCAAAAGATTACAAAGCGAGGAAGAAAAAAAAAACGCCGAATTTCAATGTACTGTAGCTAAATTTGTAATTGTGTATCATGATTTAAAAAATCACTTTTACACTTTAAGTAACTTGTTTGTCGATCTCTAAAATATAAATGGTATGTGATGCCATAATTGCACCCCATCCATCCGATCAACAAAGGATCTAACCCCACAATTCATGTCTCAAGTCTATAGGTTAGATCCTTTCATGGTGAACCATGGTTTACATCTAATGTCCGCATAATGGTGGACGAAACACATCCAATCAACATTGTCACGTGACTTTGCGGACAATTTTGTCCGCATTTGCTTGGATGTGGACAAAGCATGACCACCAAAAGTGGACAATTTTGTCCGAATTTTTTGGACAAAGCATGACCACCAAAAGTGAACAATTTTGTCCAAATTTTTTGGACAAAGCATGACCACCAAAAGTGAACAATTTTGGTCCGTATTTTTGCTTGAATATGGACAAAGCATGTCTCCACATTTTGCTTGCATGGTGAGGATCATCATGGTCCCCAATAATGCGAGAACAATAGTGCCCTCCATAATAACATTTGTCCTCACATTAAAGGACTAATTAATAGTAATAAACATATAAATTTAGTAATAAAATTACATATTGGCGTAAAGATATAATCATAAAAATACAATAGAACACCTGTATTTACCATTAGTAATTTTTAGCATTATTAATATTCATAAAATTATTAGTATTTTTATTTATTATTTTATTTATAAAATAATATATAACACAAATAAAAAAATTTTAACTATAATGTTTTAAAATTAAACATGATTTTATGAAAAACAAAATTGTAAAACTTCTAAATAATATTTAAGCAGATTTTATACATTAAATAACTTCACTTAAATATAAAAGAAGATTTCATCAACTAATAAAATGGTAAAATTACACTTGAAATTGGTTTGAAACAAAAAAAAAATTAGGAATTAATATCATTATAAAAACACATTTTTTTCACTATTATAGCACATACTTACACCTATAAAAATTGATTTTAACCTTGTTGAACAACTTTACTTAAGTGTGAAAGGATAATTTCGCTTGACTAAAATAATAAAATTACGCTCTGAAATTGTTAAACAGAAAAAAAGTTAAATAAATCATGATTTTTTATAAATATGGATAAATGTAATGTTTTCAGTTTTTCATGTTAAAAATAAGAATTATGTAAAATATTAAAAACAAAAAAAAAGGAATAAAAAAAATCTTATAGTAAATATACATATATATTATATAGTTATTTTTAGTAATTTCAACAAAAAAAAACAAATAAAAAAAACAAATAAAAAAATAAATAAAAAAAAAAAAAAAAAAAAAAAAAAAAAAAAAAAAAAAAAAACAAAAAAAACAACAAAGAAAAGAAAATAAACAAACAAAAATATAAACAAAAATAACAAAAAAAAAATAAAATAATTAAAACCAAAAAAAATACCCAAAAAAAATAACAATAAAAAAAACTAAATAAAAACAAAATATAACAATAAATAAAAATGAAAATAAAATAAAGAAAATAAAATTTTAAATTAAAAAGGTTGGAAAAGAAATAAAAAATATGAAAAATTAAACACGGTAAAAGTGAGAAAAAATGATCAAGAAAATTATCGTATGATTAATTTTAAAAATGATATAAATTTTAAGTTCATTGCAAAATGTTATTTTTTATTAAATTAACCAATAAAAAACATTTCGCAACATTTCTATTGAAGCAATAAAAAAAATATTTACTAAATGATTTTTTTTATTAAAATTAACAGACAAAAACATTTCGCAATGTTTTCTATTAAAGTTATAAAAAAATGTTGCAAAACATTTTTTTTTATTAAATAACAATAAAAAATGTTTTGCAACATTTTCTATTAAAGTAATAAAAAAACGTTTGCAAAATGATTTTTTTATTAAAATTAACAGATAAAAACGTTTTGCAATGTTTTCTATTAAAGCAATAAAAAAATGTTGCGAAATGTTATTTTTTTATTAACTAACCAATAAAAACATTTTGCAACATTTTCTATTAAAGTGAAAAAAAAAAATGTTGCGAAACATTTTTTTATTAAAATTAACATTTCGTAACTTGTTGATAAAACACTGCCGCAAAATGGTTTGTTTTATCAAAATAACTAATTAAAAACATTTTTTTATTATATTATACTATATAAAATGTTTTTGTTTATTATGTTATTTAGTATAAATTGATTCAGTAATTTGGTTTAGTAAATCGCAAAACTGGTACTGAAACCGCAGTTACTGAAACTGATTGGTAAATTTACCAAAAGTTTCAGTTCAGTAAACCATAAAACTGAAATCGCTCTAATACCAAAACTAATCGGTATAGTTCAGTAATTACTGAAACCGATCAGAGCCCTATTTTTTTATGGATAATTTGATAAGAAAAAATCATTTCGCAACTTTTTTTTGCTAAATATTGCAAAATGTTTTTTTACTAAAAACGTTCAATAAATCAGTTCAGTTTTTGGTAATTACATCGTCAGCGCTACCCTCTGGGCCACCTGGGCTAAAGCCTCAATATACATCCCAACTCCATTGGAACTCGATCAGATCTCCTATTCAGTTAGCCTCCCAGCGCCTTTACGGCGCATCTCTAACAATACCATAGATAAATACCATATCCATAGTCTGAACTCCTATATATACTCCTCAGACCATCCTCAGACCAGTCCTCATACCAGAAAACATATCAAATAACCATCAAAATCACGAAATAAAGGCAAAATCATACACAATAATGGTTTGGTATGATGGTACAAAGACAATTTCCAAAAATATTATCCAACTCCAAACATCATATACATATATACCTATATATAGTGCTTATAATATAAAACTTTTTGAAAAAATTTCTCAGACCGAAGAGCCCAATCTAAAAGTAGTGATTTTACATTTCTAAAGCCTTCAGAACGCCAATTTCACTATTTTTTGAGTACGAAAAGTGGTCAAAATTTGGTACGATGAAAAATCCTGCTCTTTGGACCAAAATATTAGGTATATATAGCATCGGTCCTCATACCAGTTGCCCATATTGTCACCTGCTCATACCAAATACTTATATCCCAAATAGCATACAAATATACCTGAAAAAATTGTAATTAAACATAGTCAATATATAGGTATCTAAAAAAAATAAATTAAACAAAGCTTTTACTAAAGTATCTAACTAACAATGAGTAACCAAAGCTAATCACACAAAGTGTCTCGTAGTCAATTCTTCTTAGCCACACCTACTCAAAAATTTAGTAGCAAAACTCTTAGAAAGTACTTATATTCAGCTAAGTCTTTTCAAGAGCTTACATCTGCTAAAGAGTATCTGATAAGTTACTTTGCACATAGTGATATAGGTGTATATAAGTGGTTTCCAAAAAATCAAGTTTTCAAGCATTATTCTCAAAAAGTTGCTGAAGATTCTTTTATTCAAAGTAATACTGTACAATTCAAAGATAATGAAAGAAAGGTAGTTGATACATTTAATATTCAGGCTTGGTTCTTTAGAAATACCCCATTCTTTATTCCTCAAGTGAATTAATTTCAGCCTAAAATATATCATGATACAGATGGTGGATACTATATCAATGAATTTGCTGGCTTCCTTCATCCTAATCCACTTCTATTTCATGAATTTAATCAAGAAATTCGTGATCAGATAAAGCTAATTATCAATCATATAGAAGAAGTGCTTTGTTCATCAGATAAAAGGCAAGCTTACTATATGAAAAATCTGGTCATGCGTATTGCTGTTGGTCAAAAAATGCAAAAAACAATGTTTCTATACTCAGGTTCAGGAACAGGTAAAACAATGCTTACATGGTTTCTTTGTGAAAGAGTTCTTGGCCCAAAAATTACTATGAAAACTGCAAATGAACGAATCATCACTGGGCAGTTTAATAAAGAGCTAGAAGGTAAGTGCTTATTAATTTTAGAAGAAATGTCTAATTCCAAATCCACAGACTGGATTACTTTTGCAAATCGCCTTAAAGACTTCATAGATAGTGACACTCTAATGATAGAAGAAAAATATAGGACACCTTATTCTGTTACCAATATTACGAATCTAATCATTAACAGTAATAATAGCAAAACTATTTGGCTAGACAGAAATGACAGAAGATATTTCATTCCAGATATCTCAGAAAAGTACGTTAATAATGGTATTGGTATGGACCACTATTATGCTCCATTAGATTTGGCTATAAAAGATCCAGAAGTTGGTAAAGCCTTTTATTCCTATGCATTAGAATATGTAAAGCTTAATCCAGATTTTGATGAACGTAAAATCCCTATGACAAAAACCAAACTAATGATGATAAATAGAGATAATAATAAAGTTCATGAATTCATTAAAGAAAAATATATAATCCAGAATAGAGATCTAAATGAATCCTCATCTGTATTATATCACAATTTTAAAACTTGGCTTGCTACATATGTCAGTTCTAATAAAAAGCCTCCCACTGTACAGGAATTTACTCGTGCATTAGGAGAGCTTGGAATAAAAGCTAAATAAAAGAGAGTTGGAGACCGAAAAGCTAATAAAAAACTCTAATGGTATTCAGCTTCATATGATGATCTTTATACCACATTCATGAAAAAAAATATGATAGATGAAGCTGAAAATATTGAAGTACCTGAAGGTTATAAAGAATCTGAAGTTCTTATAGAGATTCCATCTGAAAGACTTCCCAATTCTGTTTGTGAGCAGGAGGAAGTAATGGATTCTCAGTCAGAACAAGAGGAGACAGAAGACCAACCCGTTACTTCAGAATCTGTTGAAAACCTAATAGATAACTTTATAATAGAACTAAATACTCTTATACCACCTTCGGCTAAGTCAGAGCAAGAACCAGAGATAGAGCCAAAACTATACGGAATACCTGGTCCTTCTATACCAGCTGAACTGTCTATATCACAAGAAGTATCAAAGCCAGTTCAAAAAGTTGATTCAAATCCCATGCCTAAAATGAATACCGCCAAATATTGGGAATGGATAGATAGACATAAATATGACAACATAAAGCCCTAGTACAAGAATTCTCATAATGAAATGATAGATGAACTATATTCCATAACTAAAGAATGCTGGGCTAAATATATAGACAAAGATGACTCCTATAACTGGGATATCCTCTTAGTCGAATTGGAAGAATTTGATAAGATTATAAGAAGAGATAATCTATATCTCGTCAAATTTGGTGATGCCATAGATAAGCTAAAAGAATGGCTTAAATACAATGATAATGTGAATAGGAGCATAAAATGCGTAGAACTTGCTGACTATCTAAGAAGATACAATGGGAATAAGAAAACCATATTTGTAGAACCTCCTTCTGGCTATAAAGTTGCAAAATTACAACCAATAATAATAGAATGCCATAGCCAAATAAATGAATGTGAATGTATGAAGGCCAATGGTGAGGAATACGAATCAGATTATAATGATGGCTTATCTGATGATGGCTTATTTGATGATATTAATCAATTATAAGGGCTAGTTATTTTATTTTTTCAAATATATTAACAAAAAATTAGTAATTAAATAAATACTATATATTTCAAAGAAATGTTTTCAAGACTAGTTCGTCATTTACCAAATAGGCCAGATATCATAGAAGTTAAGTTTAGTGGCCGACAGTTCTCTAGAAAAAGAATTGCAAATCTTAATCAAAAACTTAAAGCCCGATATCCAGGCAAACAGTTTCAAATCTTACTTTTTTATGAGAATTGGAAGCCAGGTTGCTGGACTACTAATGAAGATGACACAAATCTTTTCTCCTTACTTGATCATTACAATGAGAGCCAAATGCCTGATAATATAGGTGATCCATAACTTTATCATTTATATGAGAGATTTGCCAGTGGTATCAGGTGGATGTGGTGATACAAATGATTGCCTTTATTAGTGCTTAAAAATGGCTTATGGCTCTTATTCGAATATGCCTCAAAGTATTGAAAAACCTGAGTACATTAAAGATTATATAAATTTGGCACAAGATGATCCTATTCCAATTGCCTGTATTGAAAAAATAGAATGATTAGCTCGAAGTATTGCTATCAATGTAGTAGGTGATCATACTTATATTTCTAAGAGTCCAGCACAAAGAAGAATAACCCTCACTCTCACTATTGGATACTATTCTCTCGTACTCAATCCAGATAGAAAACATCCCAGCTTTGAATGTAAAAGGCCAAAAAAGTTTATAACTTAACAGGAGAATGAAGTAAATGATATAGTTCACATATATAATGGAAAGGCAATTAAGTCTATTACCATCCAGCAATTTCAAAAACTTAAGTTTAACAAAAACTACTCCTTTGTTCCAGCTAAACGTCAAGAATCATTGGAAAAGGCATATATCAGAATTAATGCTGAACAAGATGCATTTTTACTGGAGACGAAAAAGCTGGGCCTTCCAATTGATATATCATTACTTGATTGGGACATAAAGAAAACAGCTCTTTGGCTATTCGAAAAATTAAGTGTAGGTATTCCTGCTAATGAACCTCTTGATGCACTTGAAGCATAATGGATAAGTAAAGCAATGATAGGAGGAATTATCTGGGCACAAAATAACTGGAAAGGATATGGAAGGAGTTATGATGATACAAGTCTTTATTCTAGTATTCAACAGTCAGCTTTAAATTTTCCTATCGGTAAAGGTAAGTTTCAGATTTTAAAAGACTTTACTAACTATCAAGGATATAGCCATTTTGGAATATTTCGTGCAAGTATTGAAAGGAAGGATACCCCACTATTTTGATATAATTACCATAATGTATATACTCATATTGATCTTACATGTGCCAAAGCTCTTGGCCTCCAAGTTACATTAATTCAGGATGGAGTCTTTAATGCCCTTATTTATGAAAAAGAAATCTGAATTCGAGGTAGTGTAATCTTTAAAGAGTATGTAGATTTTCTCTTTAAAATTAAGAATCAAGGTGGTATCGCTAGCCAAGTAGCTAAAAGAATTCTTAATACACTATGGGGTGCACTTTGCCAAAGAAAGAAAACATACAAGATTCTTACAACATCGAGTAAGTCTTTTGACTTTCCAGATGGTGAGGTATTAGACTCGATTGTACCAATAGGAGAAGAGCAGTATAGATTCTAATTTACGAATCCAGGTAATCCCTTTAAAGGTGAATATCCAAGAATTGCCCCATTTCTTCTAGCACATGGTCAAAAGTTTATTTCTGAATTGGTACAACCCTATGTGGATAAAGTCAGGCGTATTCATACTGATGGGTTCATTTTAGAAGAAGATGTTAACAACTCTCCTCTTTATATTTGCTCTAAAGATGCCTTTAAGACTCTAAAAGCTCTTAAATTCGAAAGAGAAGGAGAGTGTCATGTAAAAAATGCGAATCAAGTGGTATGGACTGTATAATTAAATATTTTTTTCTTTAGATATAGTAATAAAAAAATGGAACATGACTCATTCCCATTCACAAACAAACATCCTAGTTTTATCAAGTATGAAACGTATTTGGCTGATATTATAGAAGCTTTAAAGAATGTTATATTGGCAGGTTTACGAGATGGATACAATAAAGAAAGTTATCTTATAAAAAATCACGTAAACTATATTACGAAAATAGAATCTGCCAACAATCCAAAAGGTTATATTCATTATACAGCTAAGAAATTATTGCCAAATAAAGAATTGCATACTGAGAAGGTTGCCATGATTCGAGCAAAGTATTCACATAATCCAGACCTTGCTTTTAGTATTATAAAGGTCTATGATTTATATAATCATATTCCTAAGGAAGTACCACCTAGACGTAAACTTAATGAAAATAAAGCTGAAGATATATTAGCTGAACTTCTTAGCAATAAGCCATAAATTTATTATTAAAAATTTGCATAAAGACTGATGACGAAGTAACTTTGTCACTAGGCATTTTTCATTTTTTTGTACAAAGGCTGATGACGAAGTAACTTTGTCATTAGGTATTATTTATTTTTAGAAAAAATCATAATTGAACATAGCCTATACTAATGTATTAATAAAAAAAGGTGAGTGCTAATAGATATACTATTAATCCATTGACTGGTAGAACAATTCATGTTGGCGGTTCAACATTCAATCAGCTAGTTATAGAAGCATATGATTATCTTGATAGTGGATTGGTTCGAAGAGCAACTGCACCTCCACTTACAGAAACAAGGCAAAGTTATCTTAATATAGAAACTGGACGTATGGTTCAATATGGGACTAGAATGTATTTTTATTTAATTCAAAGAGCTTATGAAATAATAGAAGATTACTATCTTGTTCCTCCAAGATTTGTAGAAATTGTGCAATCCTATCCTTCTCTATTATATTTACATGGTACTCAAAGAAGACTTGAACATATTGATGTTGCACTTAGAAGAGTTAACTTTTATGCTGAACGGAATTGGCTTAATCCAGACTATAGGCAAAGGGTTGAAGAAACACACCAATTTGTTGAAAGAAGACAAAGAGAAACACGCCAATTTGTTGAAAGAAGACAAAGAGAAACACAATAAGAGGCACAATTAAGAAGGCTTGCCAAACTTAACATTGCCTTATGTAAAGAGTGCCAAATGCCTGTAAATCTTAATAAATTACCTGAAAATGGTCTTTGTGAAGACTGCAGTAAAGAAGAAATATAAAAAACAGGTAATTAAATTAATTTATTTTTTATATAGAAAATTTCGAATAAAAGATGGTTGAGCAAATTAGAAAATACTGCCCAGTTTGTGGACTTGCATTGGCCAAGCCAAAAAGAGGCTTATCTACTATCAAATTTTGACATACAGTGCATAGATGTGCTGATATAGATAGCTTGCATGAAAGTATATATAAGCTAATCAAAATATTTAGATGTGTTTCACAAGATGACGAACTTACTTTTTCCTTTACTCGAGACTATGAGTATCAGTTGGAATTTTATGATTTCTCTGTACCAGAAGAATTTGAATCGATTAAGATTTGGCTACTCAAACAGATTAATAGATTGGATAGAGATGTAAGGGGAAAAAGCTTTATATCGATTATTATTTGATTTATATGCAGAAGAAGGGATAAATGAACCCTTTGCTGTATTTTATGATATATATTGCGACAGAGTAAATAATCCATTAAGCAAAAACTTTATTTCCCGTGCATTGAGGACCCTTGGCCTAGTAACGAAAATGTCAAGAATAGTAGTAGATGGCAGAGAAAAAAGTATTATATCTATAAATGCGACTAGAGAAGAGTTGCTTGAGCTTTTTAGAAAGAATGGAATAGACTATTGATTCCTACCGGCAAGATAGGCTTCTTCATTAAGCCATCATTGAATAGTTTTAGAAGTGCTTCGATGCCTTCTATTATTTTTTTATCACTTAAAGGACGCTCATTCAAAAGTTCTCTATATCGATCAAAAGGTGATACTAATACTGGGAAGTTATCTCTAGTAACATATACATTTTTAACTTGAGATAGGAATTTCTTATACTCATCTCCAAGAATACGATCATTTATTCCATAAGCTTCTCTAAAAACATATTTAGCCCAAATATCTGAATTTTTTGCTTTTGATAAGGCGTCTTGTTTCAAGTAAAGTTTACGTTCCTTAGGAGAAGGAAAGTACTGGGCAAATTCCTTTAACAAATTATTCTTTTTAGCTTCAGCTATTGCCTTCTGTCCATAAGAAGTAAATCGACTAAGATCATTTTTGGATGATTTTAAAATTATTCTAGAATCATTTTTGGATGATCTTAGATCGATCTTAGATGAATCTGTGATCATTCTAGAATCATTCTTGGATGATCTTAGATCGATCTTAGATGAACACGTGATCATTCTAGAATCATTATTGGATGATTCCATAAAAGTTCTAAGACTAGTATCCCATCGAACTCTAATTGATAGGGGATCAGTTTTAGGACATCTCAAGTCAAATACTATGAATTCTCTACTTAAAGTTAGTTTGTCAATTATTGGAGAAGAGAATCTGATTCATTAGTATATTGTCTAATGATACGCTTTGTATCACTTAAACTGCCATGTCCACCATGTAGAGAAATATAATTTACATTTTCTCGAATCTTTTTTAAATCGTTTTTTAAAAATTTTAATTAATTTTTCTTTCTTTCTTTTGTAAGTGCTGACTTCGGTTACTTGTGGATATTGGACTGGTAAAAATATAATACAAATGATTTATTATTTTTGTTTTTTTAAATTTTAACACAGTTTTTATAAAATAAGATTTATTAAATATATTAAATAAATAAAATTACAAATTAAAATATTGTTATAGTAAACGAGTAGTAAACAACTCTATTTATCTATTATTGACCAATCAAAATTTGGCCTGATCTTTATGCACGTGATCTGATCTTTAACATGCATAAATTATTAAACGCATTTTGTTTATTTTTTCAAATACACTTACTCTCTTTCTGCTTTCTCCTTACTCTTTTTACAAGTACATTTTATTTTTATGATTATTGTGTTTTTGGCATTGTACAAACTATATTTTATTTTACTCTTTAGTATTATTAACACTATACTTCTTTTTTTTTTTAATATTTATTAATGTTATTTCTTTTATATTTACTAATGTTATTTCTTTTATATTTACTAATGTTCTTTTATATTTATATTTTACTAACATTATCACGTATTTTTCTTTCTTTTATATATATATTCATATTACTAACTTTTTATATTTGTACTTTATTATACTAACTTTAAAAAATTATGAATGTTTTTTATTTTAGATATTAATTATTTAATAATATTACACTTTTAATAAATATTATATACTGTAATAAATATTATATACTGTAATAAATTTATTATTAGTTATATGGTTAATAAAAGTTATCAATTGCCATCAATAAACTACCAATCGGTCATCATCAAATGACCATCAAATGACCATCAAATTAACCATAAAATAACCATAAAATGTAACCAACAAATTGACCATAAAATGACCATTGATTGACCATTGATTGATCATTAAATTGACCATAAAATGACCATCAAATGACCATCAAATTGACCTATAAAATGACCATCAATTGACCATTAAATTGACCATAAATGCCCATCAAATGACCATCAAATTGACCATAAAATGACCATTGACTGACTATCGATTGATCATTAAATTGACCATAAAATGACCATCAAATGACCATCAAATTGACCTATAAAATGACCATCGATTGACCATTAAATTGATCATGAATGCCCATCAAATTGGCCTCAATTGGTCGTCGATGCCGGGCTACGCCCAGCGGAGGCTAAAGCCCCTATACATCCCCCCTCCGTGGGTAAACCCTACCAGATCCCCTTCCAGTTAGGCTCCAGCGCCTTTACGGCGCGTCTCTAACAATACCATGGATAAATACCATTTCCCCTGGTCCAACCTACTATATATACTCCTCAGACCATCCTCAGACCAATCATCAGACCATAGAAACATAACAAATAAGCATCAAAATCACGAAATAAAGGCAAAATCATATACAACATCAGTGTGGTCTAATGGTCTAAGGAGAATTCCCAAAAAAGTCCTCCAAAAATTAAGGTCCTTATATAAAAACTTTTTGGAAAAATCTCTCAGACCAGCGAACCAAACCCAAAAGTATCGATTTCACATTTCCAAAGCCTTCAGAACATCAAATCAGCTAAAATTCTGGTCCAAAAATTGGTCCAAATTTGTCCTAGGAGAAAATTCGCTCCTTGGACCAAAATATTAGCACCACTTTTAGGTCAATGATCTTGGTCCAAATTCTGATATATACTTTTCATACGGATCCATCGGCTGAGTCGTTGGCATACTAGTCATCAGTCATTAGTCATCATACTAGTCATCGATATTGGGCTATGCCTAAGAAGTGGCGATATTACAGGACCTGTTTGTACCTAGGTATATCAACCCCTAAGAGACAAATATACTGAAAAAAAAAACAGCTATTATCGATCACCCAACTAAATGTTCAACTATCTCTTTTAATGGTTTTTCAAATCCAAACTCTTTAGCACGCTTTGCATTATCTAGTTTTAATCCAAGAATAAATGCTACTTTAATGTTTGTATGATCCAAATCCTCATTTCGGGCTATAGCATACAATTTTATTGACTCAAAATATTCACTTACAGAGCTATCACCTTGTGTAGGAGCTGGTATCCCTTCTTCTTGATCACTTTCTAATCTCGAAGTACTTGGAGGAGTTGTTAGTCTTTCCATTGTTATGTTTGTCACTAATAAATTGTATCATATTTTCAATTAATCCTCTTTTGTCGCCTCCCTTAAATACTTCTTAATATAAGCCTGAACTTTGTTATCGGCATCCAAAATCTTAAGACCAAGTTTCTTAGCCTTCTTGTTTGTAGCCGTCTTCTTTCTCTTTTTCTTAGCATCCAGAATTTCTCTTTTACTATGTGTTTTAACCTCCCAATTCTCACCAGTAAGGGTATTCTTGTGCGTCCCACAGATAATACAATCACCATGAATTCGATATCGACCTTTATCAGTCATATCCTGAACTTCTGAAGAGATTTCTGTCTTTTTTTTACACTTTGTACAATGTATCTCTGTCATATCCACAAATTTGAATTCTAGAAGTAAAACTTTAATTTTGAGCGATATGACCCCTTTAGAGAGGTATTACAAATTTTATAACCTATCAGGGGTACCAGTACGTCTTCTTAAAGATCAAGAGCATTATAACTTCTATCGAAGGCCTCTAAAGGAGAAAAGATCTGAGCATCCAAAAGTAATCGTCTGAAAAGAAAATGCTACCCAGCAGTCTGATTTAGCAGAAATGCCTATAGACCCTAAGGGATACCATTATTTTCTCGTAGTAGTAGAAATATCCAGAAGACGAGTAGATGCTGAGCCTATCAAAAATAAGATGACTAATAGTGTAATAAAAGCATTTGTTAAAATATATGGACGTGGTCGTATCCAACCTCCTATTCATAAACTAGAAACAGACTCTGGTTCAGAATTTACTAACTCACAAATATGTGATTTTTTCCTTAATAGCATTGGAGTTATGATGAGATTTGGCGAACCTGGACGTCATAGACAGCAGTCATTTGCAGAGAGGGCTATTCAGGCTATACAAGAACCACTTCTCAAAAGAATGACAGCACAGGAGTTAAAAACTGGTGAGACGTCAGTGGAATGGTCTGAAGATTTCCATGATATAGTAAGATTAGTAGATGAACAGTGGCAAAGAGATCCACCTAAAATCCCAGAAGGTCCACCTAAAATCGATAAAAATACAGAATTACTATTAGAGGGGACACAAGTTCGAATCAAACTTCTTGAACCTATATCAGTACTTGGAAAAAAATTACATGGTAAGTTCAGAACAGGGGATATCAGATGGGACCCAAAAGTTCGTATAATTAAGAAGCTTATCCTTTCTCCTGAACAACCGCCTACATATTTACTTGATGGACCACATGGCAGGTTAGGAGTATCTAGATGTGCATATACTAGAAAAGAACTACAGGTTATTCCAGCTAATGAAAAACCCCCACCTGATTCGGTCATAAGAGGACGGCCAGAAAGATATGTACCTGAAAGGATTATTAAGCATCGTACTAGAAAGGGTCAACTCCAATACTTAGTCAAATGGGAGCGCTATCCAGAAGATGAATCTACATGGGAGCCAGCTGATAAATTACAAGAAAACGTCCCCAATCTAGTACACATTTATAATAATACAAAATAGGTTATATTTTTTTTTCGAAAAATCCTAAAATTGTAATTAAAGATAAGGGTATAATAAAGTAAATCATATAATAAATATTCGAAATTAAACATATCCATTATATACTAAAAAATGTATACTGACATTGCTACAATCTTAGATAAATCCCCAGAGTGGGTAGAAAACTGGCTAAATACTCCAATCAAGGAAACTGGCCACAATGTTAATGCTACTTTCAAGAGAACTGATATATTTCAGATACATGAAATTGCTCGTGTCATCATGTATCAACTTAACCAGCTTGCTGAAGAAGACTACTGGAAAGCTGTAGAAGATTATAAAATTTTTGATAAAGAAGTAGATTGTGCTATTGAAAAATATTTAGGTACGAATAAAGCTCTTACAGATAAACTATACAAAAAATTTATGGATTTGGCCGATAAAAAAGAAAAAGCCTTTGCGTATCAGGTAGAGATGGAAAAAATTATGTTACAAGGTGGATTTGCATATAAAGATACAGAAAAGATTTATATAATTTATCATATTAACATGCTAGCTAATGGGTTGGATCCTTATGAAATCCCAGAATTCGGTGAACCAGAAGAAGAATCATCTTGGCAACCAGATTACTGGGGAGATGAAGATCCAGACGATCCTGCAAATTGGCAATCGATGCCGAATGAATCTGATGAATCTGATGAAGATCTAAGTGATGATTCAAGCGATTCTGATAAAGATCCCGACTACCCTTATTAAATGGATCTAATTTTATATTTTTTTATGTCCTATTTGCATCTGGAATTATAGGAATAAAATAGTCTTTATCATTGCAGGTAAGGGCGATATGCTTTCGAGATTCATGAACATCATAATTATACCTTTTAAGGCACGCTCGGCTTAAACCGATTTCTCTATGCTTATACCCTTTTAGGACTACAAGATCTTCTTTAATGATACAACTACCACTCTGTGGTGGTGAAAGGTTTATCAATACATTTTTTACTATACCAAGTGTCTCACCATCCCCTGATGCACCAGTAATACTATGCTTTATAGATTTATCAACTTTTAGTTTTAGTTCGTGACATGCTTCTTCTTAGATAAAGGAAACATTAGCACAGGAATCCGCTAAACACTGAATATCCACCCCATTTACATTTCCATTTATAGCTAAAAGATCTTTAGTATTTTCCAATCGAGCGACATCAATATCCATAGCCATTGGACCCAAATACTCTTCCTGTACTGCTGGTTGTTCTTGAGGGACGCTATCATAATTTTCTAATATTTTATAGATGATCTCCTGAATGATCTTTCTGATATCAGCAAACTTTAGAAGATTTAAAAGCTCCGTTTTAGTAAAGTTTGTTTATGGCTTAATAGCAGGAAGTTTTACCATCTTAGTCGAATTAGATACCGATTTAGATGTCGATTTAGATGCTGATGTCGATTTAGATGCTGATGGTGATTTAGTTGCTGGTAGTTTACCTTTATTTGAAACTATCTTTTTTTTTGGACGAGCATAATTTCTCCATTCTCACCTTGAACTAATTCTATATGTACACCTCGAATAGCATTGGAAGTATCCATAGGATCATCATGATCATCCAAGGAAAGTTCATGCATTGCCCTATTTAACTCTGCATCTTCACGTCTTTCTCTAGCTTTTGCTATTCTTTTAGCAATCTTACCAGCTAATCTTTGTTCTAATGTATTTCTAGGAGCAGGTCTACCTGGTACTGCATCAAATAACTGTTGTAAATGCCTATTATCAACCTCATCTTCATCAGGCGGATTAAAAGCTTCATCAGGAATATTATCCCAATCATCATGATATCGAGGCATAGGCTTAGGCTTAGGTCTATAAACAGGCTTTACATCTCGAGCCTTAAGACTTTCCTGTAATTGGCGGATTTGGGATTGAAACCCTTCAGCCTGTTGTTGCAATAATCGACTCATTTCTCCTTGGGTAACTGCATGATTTTATACTGGTTTTAATATAACTGGCTCCTGACTAACTGGTGGTAATTGCTCTGGAATAATTTGTCTATCCCTCTGATACTGTATATTTTCTCGTCTTTCTCTACCAAGACGTAATTCAGACTTTCTTTTTTCAACTCGTTCAAGAAGACCTACTAATTCCTCTATATCTCGTTCAGCACCAATTCTTTCAGCCTCAATAGCACAATCATCATTTAGACCTCTTAGAAACTGATTAACCAAAACATCATTACCATAACCTAATAGTTCAGCACTTCTTCTAACTTTATCATAGAAATCTCGAACAGGCATATTTTCCTGAAAAAGGTTACCAAACCTTAACTGGCGTCTGACATTCTGTTGTGTAGGAAATTCATTACGCATTTTAATTACAACATGACAGGGACGGGCTGGAATTACATACGGATGACTGACACCTGCTCCACCAGCAATTGCAACACCAGCTCCAGCACCACCACCAAGAACATTGTGGTTAAGAGGGTCATTAGTAAATTCCATACCAGCACGATTTAACCAAATATCTCTATTTCCTTCTATAGCATAATTGGGCCAGACATCAGTGACTGGATTAGCAATACCAGCACCAGCACCATCAATCATATGAGCCCTTGCACCAGAAGGGTTAACCCATGTATTTACTGGACAATTACCAGCATTACCAGCCAAAGCCTTAAATGCTGGCTCATCACCATGTGCAAGACGAAGAAGAATATTTCTAAGTCTAACTCTCTTTCCTAGGATATTAGCATCATACCATCTGGAGGCCAGACCAGTTAAGCAAGCACGAAGTATACCCATAGCTTTCTCCCAACCCGCTGGATTACCAGCAACAGCCGATGGATCAATTCCAATACTATGAATATAGCCCTTATATAACTCAAAAAATCTCTCAAGATCATCATCATCATTTTCAGCAAAAACTGGTATTCCTATTGCAATGGTAGCCATACTACTGGGGGATTATCTGGAGGAGGATTGTTGACTATGGGATTTGCTTGTCTAATTCGAAACCACTGCGCTTGAATTCTAAGTACAGCCAGTTGTGCTTGCATTCTATCACGAATTCGTCCCAAGTTTCTAGATGTAAGTCGTTCTATTGCAAGTTGGTGTGTTAATCCATCATTTCTTTGTTGCAAATTATCTCTAATTCTTCTTTGCTGTACTTGCTGAACTTGTAATTGATTAGCTTGATCACGATTTGCATTTACCAGATGATTTCTTTCATTTTGCAATCTGTTCCTCTCATTTTGACATGCAATAAGACGCTGTCTAATACCATGAATCTCACATTCTCTAGCATTGGTCACTTCTTGCAAAAACCTTAATAAACCAGTCGAAGTATCAAGCTCTTCCCTAGTTTGTCTTGCTCTTTCTTCAACCTGTATACCATGAGCTATAATCAATCCAATAATGTGCTTAATCTCATGATTAATATTTATAAGATTTGGTGTAACAGTCATTCGACCATTTACCAGCAGGGCATCTGCGCCATTCTTAAGCGCATTAATTAGCTGATTAATATCTATTGCTACTAAATGTGCTGGAGGAACGCCTGTAGGATCAGTGGGAACATATGCCATTTTGAATATACTATACACTATATACTACTAATTGCTTAAAATGGACTTATATGTGTACAATTTGGATGAGTATACCGGTGATACTAGGCAAGGAAATGAATATGCTCCAATATGGCCCTTTCGTCTTGCTGTAGCTGGTAGCTCAGATTCTGGAAAGACTACTATGCTTATTAATTTACTGATAGGAGATGCAAAAGCCAAAGAGGATGGAAATCGATATATTCTTTGTGATGAAATAGTCCTTATTTGTAGGTAATTAGACGAACCTAAATGGCAAATGGTAAAGGATTTCTTTGATGATGATGAAAATGTTACTTTTAGAGCGATCTCATATCACCAAATGCCGGATGTAGAAGACTTTGACCCCAAAATTGCTACTGTAGCTATATTTGAGGATGTAATGGATACCCCTAAAAACATCCAAGAAAAAATAACTGGATACTTTACCCATGGACGACATAGAAATATTTTGGCTATTTATGTAGCCCAAAGATTCTTTGCCATCCCAAAAGCAATTCGAGAAAATGTAAATTATATTTCTTTACATGGTGGGCATGGTAGTTTAAGTGATACAAAGCGCATCATTAGACAATATATTAATGAATCTGATTCTCTTGCCCCAATCATTGATAAACTAACCTTAGGTAGGGAATTCATAGTATTTGACTTAAGACGCCCTAAAACTGACCCTTTAGTAATCAGAGTTCGGTGGGATACTAGTCTTAGAACTTTTATGGAATCGTCCTTGAATAACGCTTTTAAAATGATCACGTGTTCATCTAAGATCGATCTAAGATCATCCAAGAACGATTCTAGAATCATCACAGATTCATCTAAGATCGACTTAAGATCATCCAAGAACGATTCTAGAATCATCACAGATTCATCTAAGATCGATCTAAGATCATCCAAGAACAATTCTAGTCGATTTACTTCTTATGGACAGAAGGCAATAGCTGAAGCTAAAAAGAATAATTTGTTAAAGGAATTTGCCCGAAACTTTCCTTCTCCTAAGGAACGTAAACTCTACTTAATACCAGACGCCTTACCGAAGGCAAAAAATTCAGATATTTGGGCTAAATATGTTTTTAGAGAAGCTTATGGAATAAATGACCGTACTCTTGGAGATGAGTATAAGAAATTCCTGTCCCAAGTTAAGAATGTATGTGTTACTAGAAATAATTCCCCAGTATCAGTAACACCTTTTGATCAATATAGAGAACTTTTGAATAAGCATCCTCTAAGTGACGAAAAAATAATAGAAGGTATTGAAGCACTTCTAAAACTATTCAATGATGGCTTAATGAAAAAGCCTACCCTACAAGTGGGAATTAATAGTCTATTCCATTCTTTCTAAAAAGCTCAAGTAACTCTTCTCTAGTCGCATTTATAGTTATAGTGCTTTTTTCCTTGCCATCTACTACCATTCTTGACATTTTTGTTACTAGGCCAAAGGCCCTCAATGCACGAGAAACACAGTTTTTGCTTAATGGATTATCTATTACAATACAATACATACCATAAAATACGGCAAAGGGTTCATTTATCCCTTCTACTACATATAAATCAAATAAAAATCGATATAAAGCTTTTTCTCCTACATCCCTATCTAGCTCATTAATTCGTTTGAGTAGCCAAATCTTGATCGATTCAACATCTGGTTCAATACTATTTAACTGTTCTTCGTAGTCTCGAGTAAAGGTAAAAGTAAGTTCATCATCTAGAGAGACCGATCTATATATTTTGATTAGCTTATATATATTTTCATGTAAGCTGTCCATATCGGTACATCTTTGTACTGTACGTCGGAATTCGATAGTAGATAGGCCTCTTCTTGGCTTGGCCAATACAAGTCCACAAACTGGGCAGTATTTTCTAATTTGCTCAACCATTTTTTTCAGAATTATCTACATAAAAAATGAAATTATTTAATTACCCGTTTTTTATATTTATTCTTTACTACAGTCTTCACATAAACCGCTCTCAGGTAATTCATTAAGGTTTACAGGCATTTGACACTCCCTGCATAAGGCAATATTAAGTTTGGCAAGCCTTCTTGATTGTTCCTCTCGTTGTGCTTCTCTTCTTCTTTGTCTAGTAAATTGGTGTGATTCTTCAACCACTTGCCTATAACTTGGATTAAGTCATTCCCATTCAGCACGATGAACAGTTATATTACGTGCAGTTTCCAAGTATTCAAGTCTAACCTGAGTATCTTGCAAATACAATAAAGATGGATTAGACTGCGCGATTTCTGCATATCTTGGAGGAACAAGATAGTAATCTTCTATTATTTCATACATAGCCCTTTGAATTAAATAATAATACGTTCTAGTTCCAAATTGAACCATACGTCCAGTACTTACATTGAGATAGTTTTCCCTTACAGAAGGAAGTGGAGGTGCAGTTGCTCTTCGAACCAATCCACTATCAAGATAATCATAACCTTCTAAAACTAGCTGATTGAAAGTTGAACCACCAACACGAATTATTCTGCCGGTCAATGGATTAGTAGTATATCTATTAGCACTCATCAGGACCCAGAAATATATATATAAGGGTCAGGTGGCGAAAAATTTTTTTACTATGAGCTGTACGCAGAACCTTTTTATATGAGTAGTACGCATAATTGACACCTGATATTGAAAATCCTGCAAAAATACGCAAATAAAATTTCAGACATTAAGTTATAAATTATTTTATTATGATTTCTATATTATTTATAAATAGAATTTATTCTAATTTACCATTTTTTCAATAATATTTTTCTAAAATTTCACTTTTTAACCCTTAGAAATTTCTTTCAATTAGTACTAAATATGTATTACAATGCGGTTAACGCATATGGGCCAATTTTTGGAATTAGACTTTTACATTCAAAAAATTAATATTTTTATACAAATAAAAATTACCAGTTAAGTAAAACTAATAGATCTATAAAAAAATAAAATTAATTGTCATATGATTTTTATTTTTTTAACATAATAATTTTAAAATTTAAAAAATCGAATTAAAATTGTTGTGACAAAACTGTGAATAACATCGCGAATATCTGCGCTAAGATGCTAAATTTATATTCATTCGAAAGAGGAAACCAAGATCTATCTAATGAATATAAAATCTTAACGATTGAATCACTGGTTGCCGAGTAAATGCGTAAAATAGATTTATTTTTAATCTTTAACTTTGAACGTGAATATCTTCGCACCTAGTGATTCAATTTCAAAGATCTTTGTTCGTCACGATCGAGTAAGTTCTCACCTTTCAAATGAATATAAAATTATAATATTAGCATACGTAGAAGCTGAAATATTCACGATTTTGTAACTTGAATTAAAGTCCGACATAAAAAATTTAAAATTATTATAATAAGAGATTTTGAATTATTGTTACCTTATTTAAAAGACCTTTATTCGCTATTTAAGACTTTAAATTAAATAGTAAATCTATTAAAATAAATATTAAAAATTAAAAAATTAGAAATATAAAATTAGTTTATTTAAAGTTAAAAAAAAACTTTTAAAAGTCCTATTATATTTATAATTCACACTTTTATTTTATAAATATCTTACAAAAAAAAAGAAAACTTAAGATAAAAACGAATAAAAAAATAATTTTTCATGTGTAGAAAATATTAATTTTTTTTTTTTTTACTTACTATTTAAAAATAATCACTTTATATATTTATAAATTTTTTAACAAAAAAGTGATTAAAAAGTGATTGAAAAAAGAAGTAGTTATTCTTGTTTTTAAAAATTTTTTTTTATTTTTTAATAAATTCGAACATTGTAACGCAAAAATTAATTGAGGTTTGTTTAACATAATTTTTGTTAAATAGTTAAATTTTTATGAAAATCCTAATTTTAGCTAATTCCACGGATTGCGGATATCGGTACAGTAAATATATTATATATATAAGATTAGCCCAAAAATACGCAACCTAATTTTTTACATATAAAAATTTTGATAAAAAATACGCAATCTTGATGCCTAACTATGGATGAAAAATTCTTAAATTGTACGCAAATCAAAACTTTACTCCGTCTAATTCCACTATGATGGCGACGCATCTGTGTACCCTACCCCTGTATGTATATTTCTGGGTCCTACTCATCTTTTTTTATTGTTACTTTAGTATAGGCTATATTCAATTACGATTTTTTTTTTTTAAAAATGAAAAATCTCTAGTGACAAAGTTACTTCGTCATCAGCCTTTGCACAAAATTTTTAATATTGCCTAGTGACAAAGTTACTTCGTCATCAGCCTTTGCACAAAATTTTTAATATTGCCTAGTGACAAAGTTACTTCGTCATCAGCCTTTGCACAAAATTTTTAATATTGCCTAGTGACAAAGTTACTTCGTCATCAGCCTTTTATGCAAAAAATGAAAAATGCCTAGTGACAAAGTTACTTCGTCATTAGTCTTTGCACAAAATTTTTAATAATAAATTTATGGCTTATTGCTAAGAAGTTCAGCTAATATATCTTCAGCTTCATTTTCATTAAGTTTACGTCTAGGTGGTACTTCCTTAGGAATACAATTATATAAATCATAGACCTTTATAATTTTAAAAGCAAGATCTGGATTATATGAATACTTTGCTTGAATCATGGCAACCTTCTCAGCATGCGATTCTTTATTTGGCAATAATTTCTTAGCTGTATAACGAATATAGCCTTCTGGATTGTTGGCAGATTCTATTTTCTTAATATAGTTTACGTGATTCTTTATAAGATAACTTTCTTTACCGTATCCATCTTGTAAACCTGCCAATATGACACCTTTTAAAGCTTTTATAATTTCGGCCAGATACATTTTTGGCTTGATAAAACTAGGGTGCTTATTTGTGAATGTGAATGAGTCGTCGTGTTCCATCTTTGAACTTCTACATCTAAAGAAAAAAATATTTAATTATACGGTCCATACCACTTGGTTGGCATTTTTTACATGACACTCTCATTCTTTTTCGAATTTTAGAGCTTTTAGAGTCTTAAATGCATCTTTAGCACAGGCTATAAGAGGAGAAGAGTTAACGTCTTCTTCTAGAATGAACCCATCAGTATGAATACGTCTGACTTTATCCACATAGGGTTGTACCATTTCAGAAATAAACTTTCGACCATGTGCTAGAAGGAATGGAGCAATTCTCGGGTATTCACCTTTAAAGGGATTACCTGGATTCATAAATTGGAATCTCCACTGCTCTTCTCCTATTGGTACAATCGAGTCTAATACCTCACCATCTGGAAAGTCAAAAGATTTACTCGATGTTGTAAGAGTCTTGTATGTTTTCTTTCTTTGGCAAAGTGCGCCCCATAGTGTATTAAGAATTCTTTTAGCTACTTGGCTAGCTATACCACCCTGATAGTGTTTGGAATCGAATATATTCGAATATACTCGAGTATTCATTTAAATTTGAAAATCGTATTCGAATAATAATCGAATAAGCTATTCGAATATTATATGAATAATTATTCGAATATTATCTGAATAATTTCCTTTTATAGTAATGATTAACATAAGTTGGCCAGAATTATATAACTTTGATTTAGCCGAACTTATATATATGGTACTTTAACTATATATATATTAGTTAAACGAATACTCGAATAGCCACTAAGCTTATTCGAATACTCGAATATATTCGAGTTATTCGAATAACTCTTATATGATTCCAAACACTACACCCTGATTCTTAATTTTTAAGAGAAAATCTACATACTCTCCAAAGATTACACTGCCTTGAATTCGAGTTTCTTTTTCATAAATAAGAGCATTAGAGACTCCATCCTGAATTAATGTAACTTGGAGACCAAGAGCTCTGGCACGTGTAAGATCAATATGAGTATATACATTATGATAATTATATCGAAATAGTGGGGTATCCTTTTTTTCAATACTTGCACGAAATATTCCAAAATGGCTATATCCTCGATGGTTAGTAAAGTTTTTTAAAATCTGAAACTTACCTTTACCGATAGGAAAGTTTAAAGCTGATTGCTGAATACTAGGATAAAGACTTGTTTTATCGTAACTTCTTCCATATCCTTTCCAGTTATTTTGTGCCCAGATAATCCCTCCCATCATTGCTTTACTTATCCATTGTGCTTCAAGCGCATCAAGAGGTTCATTAGCAGGAATACCTACACTTAATTTTTCGAATAACCATAAAGCCGTTTTCTTTATGTTCCAATCAAGTAATGATATATCAATTGCGATGCTTAGCTTTTTCGTCTCCTGTAAAAAGGCATCTCGTTCAGCATTAATTCTGATATATGCCTTTTCCAATGATTCTTGACGTTTAGCTGGAACGAAGGAGTAGTTTTTGCTAAACTTAAGTTTTTGAAACTGCTGGGATGATGCGGTAGTCGACTGGATCTCCTTTCCATTATATATTTCAACAGTATCTTTTACTTTATTCTCCCGATAAGTTATAGGCTTCTTTGGCCTTTACATTCAAAGCTGGGATGTTTTCTATCTGGATTGGGTAGGAGAGAATAGTGTCCATTAGTGAGAGTGAGGGTTATTCTTCTTTGTGCTGGACTCTTAGAAATATAAGTATGATCACCTACAACATTGATAGCAATACTTCGAGCTAATCGTTCTATTTTTTCAATACAGGCAATTGGAATAGGATCATCTCGTACCAAATTTAGATAATCTTTAATGTACTCAGGCTTTTCAATACTTTGAGACATATTCGAATAAGAGCCATAAGCCATTTTTAAGCACTGATAAAGACAATCATTTGTATCGCCACATCCACCTGATACTGCCGGTGAATCCCTCATATAAATGATAAAGTTATCAAATCGCTCTGGATCACTCCCGTCAGGTGGCAATTGACTCGCATCATAGTGATCAAGTAGAGAGAAAAGGTTTGCATCTTCTCCATTTGTAGTCCATTGACCAGGCTTCCAATTCTCATAAGGAAGTAGGATTTGAAACTGTTTGCCTGGATATCGGGCTTTAAGTTTTTGATCGAGATTTGCTATCCCTCCTCTAGAGAACGAACGGCCACTATACTTAACTTCTATGATGTCTGGCCTATTTGGTAAATGACGAACTAGTCTTGATAACATTTCTTTGAAATATATAGTATTTATTTAATTGCTAATTTTTCATTACTAGATTTGAAAAAAATAAAATAACTAACCCTTATATTTGATCAATTTCATCATATAAGCCATCTTCGTCATAATCAGATTCGCATTCCTCACCATTGGCCTCTATACATTCACGTTCATTTATTGTGCTATGGCATTCTATTATCTGTGGTTGTAATTTTGCAACTTTATAGCCAGAAGGAGGTTCTACAAATACGGTTTCCTTATTCTCAATGTATTTTCTTAGATAGTCAGCAAGTTCTACGCATTTTATGTGCCTATCCACCTCATCATTATATTTGATCCATTCTTTTAGCTTATCTATGGCATCACCAAATTGGACGAGATACAGATTATCTCTTCTTGCAATTTTATCAAATTCTTCCAATTCGGCTAAGAGTAATTCCCAGTCATATTGATCATCTTCGTAATATTTAGCCCAATATTCTTTGGCTGTAAAATATAGCTCATTTATCATTTCATCACGAGAATTCTTGTACCAGGGCTTTATATGGTCATATTTATGTCCATCTAACCATTCCCAATATTTGGCGGTATTCGTTTTAGGCATAGGATCAGGATTAGCTTTCTGAACCGACTTTAGGTCTTGCTTTGGTAATTCTTGTGGTGTAGATGGTTCGATTGGTTTAGAAGAACCAGGTATTCCGTATGGTTCAGGCTCTATCTCTGGTTCTTCCTTTACCTCTGGTTCTTGCTTTGGTTTAGCTGAAGCCGATATGAGATTATCTAGTTTTTTTAAATAGCCATCTATTAGTTTTTCAAAAGATTCTGAAGCAGTGGGCTCTGATGATACTTCTACCTTTAACTGCGCTGGCTTTGGAGGAACTGGTGGTGGACTTTTATTTTGCTCATGAACAGAATTGGGAAGCCTTTCAGGTGGAATATCACGAAGAACTTCAGATTCTTCATAACCTTCAGGTATATCAATATTTTCAGCTTCGTCTATCATATTCTTTTTCATAAATATAGTATAAAGATCAGCATATGTAGCTGAATACCATTGAAGCTTTTTATTTGCTTTTCGGCCCAGTAAAAAATTGAAAATCCGGAATTTGTCCAGAAAATATTATTGTACAAATACTGTACAAATTCTGTACAAATTCTGTACAATTAGTGACAGAAAATGTACCGAATTATGAAATATTCCGTACTTGTACAAATTCCGGATAATGCTAATTGTACAGATTATAACCACATTATAACCAGGTTTTATACAGAATATATACATATTTTGTACAAATTTTGTACGGGTTTTATACAGAATATATACAAATTTTGTACGGGTTTTATACAGAATATATACAAATTTTGTACAGGTTTACATAAATATATACGAATTTTGTACAGGTTTTATACAGAATATATACAAATTTTGTACGGGTTTTATACAGAATATATACAAATTTTGTATGGGTTTTATACAGAATATATACAAATTTTGTACAGGTTTACATAAATATATACGAATTTTGTACAGGTTTTATACAAATTTTGTACGGGTTTTATACAGAATATATACAAATTTTATTCAAATTACAATTGTAATATTAGCCAAAATTATAATTCAAATTTAATGTAATGCTAACCAAAATTATAATTCATTTTATTATAATTTGTAAATTTTATTATATACAATAAATATGAATACAAAACTTATAACAGAAAAAGTAAATGTAATAAAGGATTCATTACCCAATAATTTATCTTGCATTTAAAAATATAAGAACATTGAAGATGTTAGAATATTAATTCATGCTGAGTTTAAGCCATAGAATAAAAAAAAGATAAAGGTTAATATGCTAAAGAGATATAATGTAAGAAGTAAAAAAAAGTTAGTATATTAATTAAATATAGTTAGTATATTAGTGATGCAAAAAATAAAAGTAAAGTAAAAAAAGCAGTTAGAAAAGTTAGTATATTAAATAGATGTAGTTAGTATATTAGTAACACGTAAAAAAAATAATACATGAAAAAGTAACACGTAAACAAAGTAAAGAGTAAATAATAAAAAAGAAAGTAACATAAAAAAGTAAAAAAGCAGTTAGTAATAAGAAAAGAAATATAGTAATATATAAATAAGTAAATAGAAAATTAGTACAAATAAAAAAAATATTGTTTTAAAATACCTGTAAATCTGTAATATTATGTATTTTGAGATAAAAATGTAAAAAAGAGAGAGAGTTAACAAGAAAAGGTCGTACGATATTTTTCAAAAGTATTGTTTATTTATAATTCGTGTTTAGCTATTTTTAGCATAATGATGTAACCTGATTACAAATTTAATAAAGTAAATGATCGGCAAATCAAATGGCCTATGTGATACCATATACTGATAATAAATAAATTAATCTGGCCAAAATTATAATAATGCGGGCCATAATGTTATTTATCACTTGTGTATATTTCACACCCTTATACGTTTTTGCAATAGTATACATGTTTTTGTCTTACCAATTTACTGTCAGATGCTATATTCTTATACAATGTATATATTACACAATATAGGTATTTATTATTATAATAGACGATAAACATTGTATGCAAATACAATTGTATGCAAAAATTATAATTTTTTATTAAAATCGATATCCCTTTCAAAAAACACTTTTAAGTAATTAAAAAAAGGATTACATTATAACCAAAACAACACCACCATTAATTACATTTACCGTATTCTTCCGATTTTAAGCACCACATTTTTGAAGGAAAATTCCGGCTAAGGTTGGGGGTGGTGCCTAAATTCGGAAGTATTTTTTTTTACTTAAAATTCTTTTTTTTTCACATTTTTACACATCGGAATTTTTGTACTTGTGTATCCCAATAATTTTTTATCGTGTTCTATATATATAATTGCGAAATTGCGATGATACATGATGAAAGAGAAATTGAAATGATGAATTGTAAATAAAGTTTATTTTGAATAAAATATGAAATTTAATAAAGAAAAATTAAAATCTGAGGTGGTGCTTATTTTTGTTTTTCAAGTATTTTGGTCAAAAGTCGGGGTGGTGCTTAAATTCGGGTGGTGCTTAAAATCGGGAGAATACGGTAATTATTATTTAATACCGACTACGGTGTTCAATTAAGATCCAATTAAGATCCAATTAAGATAACCGATTAGTATTATATATTAATTTATCAATTGCAAATTAGGTTACTTCTGTACTAGTATGTTATGAATTACCACAGACTGTAATTATCATACATGAAGGTGCAAACCGATTAGAGCATATCAATTTATCAATTACAAATTAGGCACTTCTGTACTGGCCATTGGGAAAAATTTTGGTCCACAGATCTGCGCAGTTCTGCAAAGTACATTTCTGCACTAATCTGAGGACATGCCGATGCGCGTCACAGAAAAATTTCGCATAATGTTAACTAATATCAATTAATTTATTTCATTAAAAAAAAAATATTTACAAATTTAAAAGTGCATTTACTAATCTACACTATTTTACTAAATGCACTAAACTAAAGTTCCCTTCCTTTCTTTCTTTCTTTACTTTTATACTGCAAAATCATGTTGTTAATGGTTTGGACATTGTTTCAGTTGGTTCGATTCCAACAAACAACTTTTAACTTCTTCGATCCAATAAAACAACAAAATGCGAAAATACTATCCCTCCTTACTTCAAAATTATGTTTCAGGAAGCTTCCAGAAATCCGTGAACCTATAAAATAAAAAATGAACATTAATTAAAATTTCGTTTTTAAAAAAAAAAACAAAAATAAAAAACTTATAATTTTCGAAATAAATACCGTATCTGAAAGCCGCAAATCTACAAAAAAAAAAAAGAATCAAAACGTTAATTAACGTTTCGTTAATAAAAACGAGAAAAATTTTTTTTTATTTTCGGAATACCTGGTCTACCTCAAAATGGGGTTCCATCTAAAAACTGAAAACGAACGTTAATTAACATTTGTTGAAACAAAAATAAAATAAAAAAAGTCATTTCGAAGCTTTATACCTTCGAAATACCCTGGTCCGCTTCGAATTGGAAGATCCAGACCTAAAAAAAAGAATACAAAACGCATGTTAATAATGTTCGTTAAAAAAATATAAAATTTTTCCTAAGTTATTATATTACCTTTATGGTCCGCTGCGAAAGAGAGTCCGGACCTAAAAAAAATAAAAAAAACGAACATTAGTAACGTTCGTTAAATTTAAATAAAAAGTTAAAATATTTCGAAGATATTATATTACCTTCGAATATCATGGCCCGCTGCGAGAGGGAGTTCCGGACCTAAAAAAAATAAAAAAACGAACATTAGTAACGTTCGTTGAAATAAAAAAAAAACAATTTTTTCGAAGCTTTATACCTTCGAAATACCGGTCCGCTTCGAATTAGAGTTCCGGACCTAAAAAAAAAACGAAACGAAACATTAGTAACGTTTCGTAAAATAAAATATAAAATAAAATTATTTCGAAGTTTTTTTTTACCTTCGAAATAACTCGGTCCACTTCTTTCGGACCTAAAAAAAACGAACGCTAGTTTAACATTCGTTGAAACAAAAATAAATATTTTTTTTTTACCTTCGGTCTGCTTCGAGTTCCGGACCTAAAAAAAAAATGTAAAATAAAACGAAACGTTAATTGGTTTCGTTTTGTAAAATATAAAAAAATAAAATTTCGAAGATATTATTATACCTTCGAAATCCCGGTCCGCCTCTAAATTCCGGACCTAAAAAATACAAAAAAAACGAACATTAGAAACGTTCGTTTTAAATAAAACAAAAAAAAAAAATAAAATTTCGAAGATATTATACCTTCGAAATATCATAGTCCGCCTCTAAAGAGTTCCGGACCTAAAAAATATAAAAAAAAAACGAACATTAGTAACGTTCGTTTAAATAAAACAAAAAAAAAATAAAAATTTCGAAGATATTTTACCTTCGAAATATCATAGTCCGCCTCTAAAGGAGTTCCGGACCTAAAAAAAGAAAGAAAACGAACGTTAGTTAACGTTCGTTGAAATTAAAGTAAAAAAAATTTTTTTTTTACTTAATGGTCCTCCTCGAAATGGAGTTCCGGACCTAAAAAAAGAAAGAAAACGAACGTTAGTTAACGTTCGTTGAAATTAAAGTAAAAAAAATTTTTTTTTTTTACTTAATGGTCCTCCTATGGAGTTCCGGACCTAAAAAAAAGGAAGAAAAAACGAAACGTTACTAACGTTTCGCTAAAACACAAAAAAAAAAAAATGAATTTTTTTTTTTACTTAGTGGTCCGCCTCGAAATAGAGTTCCGGACCTAAAAAATACAAAAAAAACACGAACATTAGTAACGTTCGTTTAAATAAAACAAAAAAAAAAATAAAAATTTCGAAGATATTTTACCTTCGAAATATCATAGTCCGCCTCTAAAGGAGTTCCGGACCTAAAAAAAGAAAGAAAACGAACGTTAGTTAACGTTCGTTGAAGTTAAAGTAAAAAAAATTTTTTTTTTACTTAATGGTCCTCCTCGAAATGGAGTTCCGGACCTAAAAAAAGAAAGAAAACGAACGTTAGTTAACGTTCGTTGAAATTAAAGTAAAAAAAATTTTTTTTTTTTACTTAATGGTCCTCCTATGGAGTTCCGGACCTAAAAAAAAGGCAGAAAAAACGAAACGTTACTAACGTTTCGCTAAAACACAAAAAAAAAAATGAATTTTTTTTTTTTACTTAGTGGTCCGCCTCGAAATAGAGTTCCGGACCTAAAAAATACAAAAAAAAACGAACATTAGTAACGTTCGTTTTAAATAAAACAAAAAAAAAAAATAAATTTCGAAGATATTATACCTTCGAAATACCGGTCCGCCTCTAAAGAGTTCCGGACCTAAAAAATACAAAAAAAAACGAACATTAGTTAACGTTCGTTGAAATTAAAGTAAAAAAAATTTTTTTTTTTACTTAATGGTCCTCCTCGAAATGGAATTCCGGACCTAAAAAAAAGAAGAAAAACGAAACGTTACTAACGTTTCGCTAAAATACAAAAAAAAAAAATGATTTTTTTTTTTTACTTAGTGGTCCGCCTCGAAATAGAGTTCCGGACCTAAAAAAAAAAGAAAAAGAAATCGAACGTTAGTTAACGTTCGCTAAGTAAAAATAAAACAACCAAATATTTTTTTTTCAAAGTTACCTTTGAAATGAAGTCCAAGGCCGCATGTTCGGTGTTCTGGACTACAAAAGTAATAAACAAAATTAAAAAAAAAATCGAACGTTAATATTAACGTTCGTTAAATTAGATTGATAAAAAAAAAATCCGGAGCTGTACTTCGACTTCCGGAACTAAAAAAAATTAAAATCGAACGTTAATGTTAACGTTCGTTAAATTAAAATAAAAAAAAGTCCGGAGCTGTACTTTGGCTTTCGGACCTAAAAAAAATTGAAATCGAACGTTAATATTAACGTTCGTTAAATTAAATAAAAAAAAAGTCCGGAGCTGTACCTCGGCTTCTGGACTTAAAAAAGAAAGCAAAATCGAACGCTAATATTAACGTTCATTAAATTAAAATAAAAAAAAAGTCCAGAGCTGTACCTCGGCTTCCGGACCTAAAAAAATTAAAATTGAACGTTCGTTAAATAATCATTTTTTTTCGAAGGTAACCTTAGAAATAGTCCAGAACTCGTACCTTTAGTGTTCTGGACTTAGAAAGATAAAAACGAACGTTAATAAAGTTCGTTAAATAATTAATGAAAAAATATTTTTCGAAGTTTGCCTTCGAAATTGGTGGAATTGTAAAGCCTTCAGCTCTTTGGACTTACAAAATATAAAACGAGCGTTAGCTAATGCTCGTTAAAGTAAACTAATAAAAAAAAAAATTTTTTTCGAAGGTTAACTTCGAAATTGAGTCCAGAACCCATACCTTCGGTGTTCTGGACCTACAAAAAAAAGGAAAAATGAGTGTTAGTCAATGCTCGTTAAATAATAATATTAAAAAATACTTTTAATATCCAAAAGAACCTGCAAAAATAGGTAGGAGAAAAGTTTTACAAAAAAAAAACTTTTTTAATCTGATGTTCCTGCAAAGTTTCGAAGCTTAAAAAAAATTTCAATTTTTTTTTAATACTTTAACAGATTATTTCTTTAAATTAAAGTTGAAAAAAATCATTTCTTTAAAAAGTATTAAAAAAGATTATTTTTTAAAGCACTGTGAAAAAAAATTTAAGTGTTTAGACAAATAGGAAGTGCAAAGTTTGTTGAAATAAAAAAAAAAGTTTGTGTAAATAAAAGAGAAAAATGGGAGATCTCAAGATTTTTGTACGAAATGTTTTAAAATCTGCAATTTTAGAGATTATCAGAATTTTTATAAAAAAATCTTCAAAAAATAAAAATGCAGATTGTCGCAGATCTGAACTGATATAACATTCCCAATGAATTCTATACAAAATTATATATTATATACATTTGGATAAATTCTGTACAAATTCTGTACAAAAATTATATATTATATACATTCGGATAAATTCTGTACAAATTCTGTACAAAATTATATTATTATATACATTCGGATAAATTCTGTACAAATTCTGTACAAAATTATATATTATATACATTCGGATAAATTCTGCACAAATTCTGTACAAAATTATATATTATATAAATTAAAATTCGGATAATTTCTGTACAAATTCCGTATAACAAATTCTGTACAAAATTAAATTCTGTACAAATTCAGACGAATTCCGTACAATTCTCTTAATAAATATATATAAAAGGTCATCATAAAGTATACACCACTACAAATTCCGTACATATTCTGTACAAAGTTGTACAAAACCTGTACAAAAAATGTACAATTACTTTTTATAGGGCGGTCTCCAATTCTCTTTTGTTTGGCTTTTATTCCAAGCTCTCCTAATGCACGAGTAAATTCCTGTACAGTGGAGGGCTTTTTATTAGAACTGACATATGTAGTAAACCAAGCTTTAAAATTGTGATATAATGTAGATGAGGATTCATCTAGATCTTTATGCTGGATTATATATTTTTCTTTAATGAATTCGTGAACTTTATTATTATCCCTATTTATCATCATTAGTTTGGTTTGTGTCATAGGGATCTTACGTTCATCAAAATCTGGATTAAGCTTTACGTATTCTAATGCATAAGAATAAAAGGCTTTACCAACTTCTGGATCTTTTATAGCCAAATCTAATGAAGCATAATAGTGATCCATACCAATACCATTATTAACATACTTTTCTGAAATATCTGGAATGAAATATCTTCTGTCATTTCTATCTAACCGAATGGTCTTGCTATTATTACTGTTAATGATTAGATTCGTAATATTGGTAACAGGATAAGATGTTCTATATTTTTCTTCTATCATTAGAGTGTCGCTATCTATAAAGTCTTTAAGGCGATTTGCAAAAGTAATCCAGTCTGTGGATTTGGAATTAGACATTTCTTCTAAAATTAATAAGCACTTACCTTCTAGCTCTTTATTAAACTGCCCAGTGATAATTCGTTCATTTGCAGTTTTCATAGTAATTTTTGGGCCAAAAACTCTTTCACGAAGAAACCATGTAAGCATTGTTTTACCTGTTCCTGGACCTGAGTATAGAAACATTGTTTTTTGCATCTTTTGACCAATAGCAATACGCATGACCAGATTTTTCATATAGTAAGCTTGTCTTTTATCTGATGAACAAAGCACTTCTTCTATATGATTGATAATTAGCTTTACTTGATCACGAATTTCTTGATTAAATTCATGAAATGGAGGTGGATTAGGATGAAGAAAGCCAGCAAATTCATTGATATAGTATCCACCATCTATACCACGATATATTTTAGGCTGAAATTGGTTCACTTGAGGAATAAAGAATGGGGTATTTCTAAAGAACCAAGCCTGAATATCAAATGCGCCAACACCTTTCCTTCATTATCTTTGAATTCTATATAATCACTTTGGATAAAAGAATCTTCAGCAACTTTTCGAGAATAATGCTTGAAAACTTGATTGTTTGGAAACCACTTATATACACCTGTATCACTACGTGCAAAGTAACTTATCAGATATTCTTTAGCAGGTGCAAGCTGTTGAAAAGACTTAGCTGAATATAAGTACTCTCTAAGAGTTTCGCTAATAAATTCTTGAGTAGGTGTGGCTAAGAGGAATTGACCACGATATGCTTTGTGTGATTGACTTTGGTTACTCATTGTTAGTTTGATACTTTAGTATAAGTTTTGTTTAATTTATTTTTTTTTTGATATCTATATATTGACCATGTTTAATTACAATTTTTTTCAGTATATTTGTATGCATAGCCACCTCTAAGTTGATATACCTAGGTACAAACAGGTCCTGTAATATCGCCACTTCTTAGGCATAGCCTAATATCGATGACTAGTATGATGACTAATGACTGATGACTAGTATGCCGACGACTCAGCCGATGGATCCGTATGAAAAGTATATATCAGAGTTTGGACCAAGGTCATTGACCTAAAAGTGGTGCTAATATTTTGGTCCAAGGAGCGAATTTTCTCCTAGGACAAATTTGGACCAATTTTTGGACCAGAATTTTAGCTGATTTGACGTTCTGAAGGCTTTGGAAATGTGAAATCGATACTTTTGGGTTTGGTTCGCTGGTCTGAGAGATTTTTCCAAAAAGTTTTTATATAAGGACCTTAATTTTTGGAGGACTTTTTTGGGAATTCTCCTTAGACCATTAGACCACACTGATGTTGTATATGATTTTGCCTTTATTTCGTGATTTTGATGCTTATTTGTTATGTTTCTATGGTCTGATGATTGGTCAAAGGATGGTCTGAGGAGTATATATAGTATGTTGGATCAGGAGAAATGGTATTTATCCATGGTATTATTAGAGACGCGCCGTAAAGGCGCTGAAGCCTAACTGGAAGGGGATCTGGTAGGGTTTACCCACGGAGGGGGGATGTATAGGGGCTTTAGCCTCCGCTGGGTGTAGCCCGGCATCGGCGACAATTGACCATTAATTAACCATAAAATGACCATCGATTGACTATTAATTGACCATCAATCAACCATCAATCAACCATCAATCGGGCTAGCCAATTGGTAGCCGATTGGTATCAGATTTTGGCGGGAATCGGCTATCAATCGGACAGGCTGATTGGTATCAAATTGAACAAATCAGATACCAATCAACCATCAATCAGGTATCTGATTGATGACTGATTGATATCTGATTTGACATCTTTCGACCTGTGAATGTTAGTAAAATATAAAAAAAAAGAATAACATTAGTAATATTAAAAAAAGGTAAAATTAATATTATAAAATAAAATATAGTTAGTAATCAGTACAATAAATTTAATGGAAAAAAAAACTCTCTCCACTGATCATTTCGGCCAAAAATTTTTAAGAAAAAACAAACCACTTTAAAACTTTTTTTTCTTATCAATATATATATAAATATGTTACAAAAAGCTTCGATATTTGAAAAGACAACACAGAGAGGGATTTTAGATACACTAGTTTCATTTGGGAAGATAGGCGCCTTGCCTCTTGACGAATAAACCTTAAGAATAGACCAAGTTTTAGGCAGAAGTGAAGTCACCCAAGGAGTAAACTTCCAAGAACTATCTTGACGAACCAAACCACCATATGCAACCCTTAACTTATTGTTTCAAGTCAGTTTGGTCTTGCTTCAGAGCACAGCAGCCTTCATATACTTCAAAGCTTCTCCTATCTTCACAGAGGAAAAAGCTGCGGTAGAAACACTAAAACAAAAAGGACCAATAAAATTTGATGAGCCAGAAATGGAAATAAAGATACCACAATGGACCAATCAAAGTTGTCTTCAAGCATGCCATTAACAAATAACACCAAAAACCTGAAAAAAAGCAGAAAATCCAAAAAGCAAAAAAGCAACCAGAGGATACAACACCTGCTAAAAAAGAGAATGATAATCAGAGAAAATTGAAACGTGAAGGAAAAAAGATTACCTGTGGTGCAGCTGATAAAGTAATTACTGGAATCCAAGTGGTAGACGAAAATATAGCAAAAGTCCGCCATATTATAGTATATGTCGTACCAGTTGAGTGGACCAATGAACAAATACTTAACGCGCTAAATTCATGGGGATATACCATAAAGTTCTCGACAAAAAAACAAAAGAAGTTCCAGACCCTATGGGTCAAAATAATCCTTAATAACAAGATACGAACCCATTTTGATCAAGAGCTATGGATGTATACATTCAACTAAATACCCATCTGATGGTTTTCAGGGGACTGATCGCTAAAAGAAAGAAAACACTGCGAAAGATTTTGTCTAGTATAGAGGAATTGCCCAGAAGCCCAACATACCTAACGCCTGGTGAACTGTAACCTACAATTGGATTTTCTAATTAAATACTCAATAAAAGCCTACAAGGCTATAAATACACTTTATGAGGAACGACAGTTGATAGTATTCTTCGAAAAGCATACAGATATGCTGTTTGCATTAAGAACATCTTTCGACATAGATAACGTAATACACAACTGGTCACATGGTGAACCCCTAGAGAACAAATCCCTTCGTAATACTAGACACAGGTTAAACGAGGATTCATCAAGCAAAAAGAGCCAATCGCACAGACCTCAAGGTCAGAACCCTGGCAAAAATTCAAATAAGCAACAAATTTCTCACAAATTGAAGGGTTTTGCCGATGTCTTCAATACATTAGTGGATCTTTTGAAAAAATTGGCATCGGATTAACTAATTTTTTCTTCAAACAAGAGAGACGAAGGACTTGAAAACTGCGGAATAGATACGATCACATGGGATAAACCTTTTTTTTTACACAATCTTGACTTCCAGATCTGCAAACCAACGGATTTCACTTTCTTACAATTCAAATTTTAGATTAATTTAGTTTAGTCCTTATATTAATTGTAGTCAGTTTTGTTTTTTTTTATTTAGAAGATGTCCCTGCACTACAGCCTATACTTATTTTTGTTTTTTTAGGACGGTTTAGTTTAGTTGTTTTTTTTCTTTTATTTTTATTTTATTTTGTTTGGTTTGTTTTTTTAAAAAAACAATTAGGCTAGATAAGTCAGGTATATGGATACCGTATTTGAGTGTACAACCCATAGGTATTTTGAATATACTGAGCCACGGGGTTTTAGACCCCAATCTTCATTAATAAAAAATGCAGTCTTGACTAAAAAAAAAATAAAAAAAAAAAGTACAATAAATTTAATAACAAAAATACAATAATTAATATACCTGTAAAATATAAAGAGAGTAAGAAGAAAACAGAAAAAAAAGAGTGTGTATATTTTTAGAAAAATAAACAAAGTCACATTTGGTAATTTATATGCATGTTAAGATCAAGTCGCATGCATAAAATCAGACTGAGTTTTGATTGGTTAATAATAGATAAATAGAAAATTATCATTATAATTCTGGAGAAATTTTAAATTTACTAGTAATTTTACTGACCCTTTTCATTTTTTATAAATAGTGATCTTTTAAATTTGTATTTAGACTTTTGAAAACCAATTTTTTTAAAATAGTTCAATAATATTTATTAATTTATTTAATATAAATATAATAAAAAGTACATTGTTTTTTATTTAATGTTATGAATTCTAAGGAAATTCTATTAAAAATATCTCATACAAACTCAGAAAATCTCAAAAAAAAAATCTCTATTTCCTATATGAATCTTAGAAAATCTCAAAAAAGAAATTTCTGTCAAAATATCCCATATGAACTCTTCCCATGTGAATTCTTAAAAACCCTTCTCCGGTTTCCTTTGACCTAATTCAAAAGTCTGGTCATGGTATTCTTCCTTTTTTCCTTACACTCCTTAGCACTGCAAACAATTTTCAAGTTATCTTTATCAAGCCCCAAAATTGATAAGTTCCGCTATATTATTTTTTTTATCTAGTCCGCTAACATGAGACAGAGATACTTATTTATAGGTATAGTAATGGAAATGGAAGTGGAAGTAGAAGCAGGTTTGTTATTTTCACAATTTTTTCACATTTTTCAGAAAAAAAATTCTGTCTGACAATCCTATAAAAAGAAAAAAATAAATTAGTTATTAATTTTTTAAAAATTACAAACTATTTTCCTAACCTTCCTTTACTTTAATTCTAAAAGCGTAATCATGCTTTTCATCTGGCAATCTTATAAAAAGAAAAAATAAATTAGTTTAATTTGTTAAAAAAAAAGCAATGAAAAAACTTCTCACCCAGCCCTCCCTTACCTTAATTCTGTTGTGTTTTTGTCTGACAACACTACAAAAGAAGAAAAAAATAAAGTTAGTTTAATTTATTAAGAAAAAACACTGAAAAACTTTTTCCACAACCTCCCTTACCTCAATTCAAGAAGTCTGGTTATGTTAACATCTGGCAACACTACAAAAAAAGAAAAAATAAATAAAGTTAATTCAATTTATTAAAAAAAATTACTGAAAAACATTTCCCCCAACACTCCTTACCCCAATTCAAGAAGTCTTATAAAAAAGAAAAAAATAATTTGTTAAAAAAAAGCAACGAAAAACTTTTCTACAACCTCCTTTACCCCAATTCAAGAAGTCTGGTCACACTTTCATCTGGCAATGCTATAAAAAAGAAAAAAATAAATTAGTTTAATTTATTAAAAAAAAACACTGAAAAACTTTTTCCACAACCTCCCTTACCTCAATTCAAGAAGTTCGGTTATGTTAACGTCTGGTAACACTACAAAAAGAAAAAAAATAAAGTTAATTCAATTTATTAAATAAACACCAAAAAACTATTCCCCCAACTTTCCTTACTTCAATTCAAGAAGTCTGGTCATGCTTTCATCTGGCAACCCTATAAAAAAGAAAAAAATAAATTAGTTTAATTTGAAAAAAAAAGCAACAAAAAAACTTTTCACCCAGCCTTCCCTTACCTCAATTCTGTCATGTTTTTCATCTGATAACACTACAAAATAAGAAAAAAATAAAGTTAGTTTAATTTATTAAAAAAAATACTGAAAACTTTTCACACAGTCTTCCTTACCTCAAATCAAGAAGTCTGGTTAGGTTAACGTCTGGCAACACTACAAGAAAAGAAAAAAAAATAATTTGATAACAAAAAACTCAAAAATTTTTTTTAGATTATCCACAATCACCATCAGTTGTTACATGTTACTTTAATATATGACATTTCCTGAACAACCTTATAATAAATAGCAACCAAATTTAAAGGGTACTTATACTTCTTACTGAAATTACAAGATTATTCTGAAATAATTACAGAATTATGTAATTACATAATTCCTTAATATGAAATTAATTTCGTACACAACTATATTTAAAAGATCGATAAATTTTATCAATCTTTTTTTGTTATTTTGGATTTAAAAATTTTTTTATTTATTTCGTTATTAAAAGAATACATGAGAAATATGAATACCAAAATGCTACGAACTGGAACTTGGAATTAAGGTAAGAGGAGAGGGGATTTTCATGTATTCTTTCTTTAAGAAGCATTTCTAACATTTCTTTTTTCTTTTTTTTTAGATTTCTGAACGAATAATATGACCAGGACTTTGGAATTTAGGTTGAAGAGGTGGTGAGTAGGGTTTTTATTATATTCTTTAAGAAACATTGCTAAACATTTTTTTCTTCTTTTTTTTAGGTTGTTGGACAAAAATTATGAATCCAGACTTTAAAATTATGTAAGTGAAGGAGGTGGAATTAGGGATGCCAATGGTCGGTTTGGTTCAGTTTTAGTTTTAAAACCGCGGTTTTCAGCCAAAACCAAACTGACTGCAAAACCGACCGATAAAACTGAACCGCAAAACCGATTGCAAAACCAAAGAAAATATTATTAGAAAGTGCTAATTATGACTTTATTTAGCAATAACATTTAAATTTGCATACAAAAATAGTGCTGATTTTGTGATTTTTGGTGATACAAAAAAATCACGTGATCAACGCATAAAATTAAATTCTCCTTATAATTTCAAAAAGAAAATTACCATAAATTTAAATATTAAAATTCATGTTTTTTAGTTATTTTCAATTGAAGCAAAGATATTTTTTCGGGATAAATTACAAAATATTTACAATTAACCGATCAGTTTTTTCATCGGTTTTTTTATATACAAAACTGACAGTTAACCGGTCGGTCTTTAACTAAAACTGAACTGAAACCGAACTGGGAAAAACTGGTTATAACCAGTTATAACCGAACTTTTGGCATCCCTAGGTGGAATCACAATATTTCTTATTTTTTTAGGGAATATTTCTACCACTTTTCAAACGCTTCTCTTTTTCTTTTTTTAGGTTACCAAATGAATAATATGATCCAGACTTTGGAATTTAGGTAAAAAGAGTGTTGGAGAGCAGGTTTTTTTGTTATGTTTTTTAAGAAACATTACTAAATGTATCTTCTTTTTTAGGTTGCCAGATTTTTGGATGAACTTGGACTTAGAATGCAAGTAGGTTAGCGGGAAAGTGGAGATAGATTTTTTTAATATATTGAAGAAACGTACTAATATTTCTTCTATTTTTTTTTGGTTTTTTTTAAATTACTGAATTCTTTATGTGAATTCAGACTTGGAATGTATGCAAGTAGATTAACAGAAGGAATTAACAGAGGGAATTTTATTATATATTGCTTTATTATATACAATAAATAAATATAATAAATTATTATACTTTTATATAATAAAATTATAATATTTATTATATATACAATTAAAAGTTATTTTATGTATAAAAATTACAATACAACATTATAATGATAAAAAACCTAAAACCCATTTTGACCCTTGTAACCTATTTTGACCTTTGTAATTCATTGAGACCCTATAATTAATTACAACTATCAAAATTCATCATTTTGATTTCACCTATAATCCAAAGGGCTGAGAAGTCATCTAAAAAAGATAAAAGAGAGGGAAAGAGAAAAAATAGGAAAGATGAAAGCGTAAAAAAGAAACTGAAAGGAGGAATGGGAAACAACGAAAGTGATTTTAGCCAAAATCTAGTTGAAATCATCATATGATTTCAACTATGATAGTGATTATAAAAGTGTATATAAAATAAACCAATTAGCAACCAATAATATATATATATATCAGTTATCAATCTGATGTATTAATTGGTGACCAATTGATAACTGGTAAATAACTGTTTGAGAATATTCACATATTAAAGTCAAATTTACATTTGCAATCCTGCATTTTTTGATAATAAAATTAAAATTATAATTATAAATTTTTTAACCGTACACCAATCAGTTATCAATCGGTTATATGACTGATTGATAACTGATTAGAATTTATGCCTGATTGATGACCGATTGGTATCAGATTAAAAGAATCAGTTTCCAATCGGTTACCAAACAGTCATATAACTAATTGGTGACTGTTGATTTGACTTTGTTTGACCTGTGACATGTTCAGATAAACCCTCATATGAGAAACTAAATCTCATATAGTCAACAAGCAAGTCACTAGAAATAAAGTAAAAACTACACCTGAAAAGAAGCTTTCAATTTACTTCAATTTAAGATATATTATCAATCGCATTTAAAAAATGCGCTCAATGTTGAATGACACCGCTTCTATTACATCTAGTATCTCTACTAAATGGTCTAAATTCCAATGTCTTATCAATACGATTTTAGACAAATATGAATGTTCAGACTTTTCATCATCCTTCACCTTTCTTATACTTGACAAATTCAAATTATTTTTGAATAATTTGTGTAAAATCAGGAAACACTTGGGACTTCTTTTTAAACTGGAACTTGATATTATGGTTCAGAAACAAATTGTCTCTAACATCAAAAAATGTTGTACTAATTTTAAAGACAACCAAGTTTTTATGATTCGTTTGATCACTGAAGAAGAAATAGTTTATATCTCAATTAAAAAAATCTATAAGAAAGATGACTAAAATAATGAATTACTTATTACTGGTAAATTAGCTGTTCTCAAAAAAACTAATCATCATTTCCAAACTATTGCAGGCTTGATTAACAGGAAAAAGCCACTTCAAGGATTGGAAAGATCAATATCAACCTCTATGCTATGTTAATGAAAATATTTACTCAAAGCTCATGGACCTTTTGTCACATGAAGAATGGCTGGATGTTATCAGAAACCTTCCTAAAAGCAAAGCTACAGGCTCATTGGGAATATTTACCAAAATGTTACAACACCTTAGTCCTATAGCTCATGATATTCTATATTATCTTATATGTAAGATTATACAACTGAATTACTTACCAAAACAATGGAAAGAAGCAACTGTTTTTCCTATCACTAAGCCAAAACCCTTTAATTGTGAATTATCAAACTTTTGCCCAATCATTCTACTTGAGACTACTTGTAAAGCTCTTATTATATTACTTAATTGTCAACTAACTTTAACGTTAAAATAACATAATGTTTTGCAGGCAAACCAATTTGGAGATTTACCAAAATAATCCACCTTTGAACCCATAAGAATTATTAATGAAATTATTCAAGACGCTATTGACAATAATAATGAACTCTGGATTTTATCACAGGATATGGGTAAGGCCTATGATCGTGTCAATACCTTCCAATTACAAAAAGCGATAGATAGAATTAAATTACCCCAGCAATTCACTCACCTGATTTTAGATTTATTTAAAGATAGAACAAATCAAGTCATAACTGCCTATAGCAAGATGTCTGCTTACAATGTTATTACAGGTATAGACCAAGGAGAAGTAATTTTGCCTATTCTTTGGTATATTTATTACAATTCTTTACTTGCTAAAATCAACAAACAAAATTTGGGATACACTATATCTAGGGATGGGGTTAATTAACCGTGGTTAATTAACCATGGTTAATTAACGGTTAATTTAGTTAATTATAATTGATAAAATTGGTTAATTAACCGTTAATTTGGTTAATTATAAATTAGCCAATCAAAAAGAAGATTTAAGTCACATGATTTTTTAAATTTAAGCCAAATAATATTTAGTTTTTTAAATTTAATATAACAATCTAAATTATATATAGTTATATATTGGTTAATTAACAGTTAATTAACAGGTTAATTAACCAAATTATAATTAACCGTTAATTTACCATCCCTAGTCCCGTACATTAGCCCTGTTCATTTCCGGTCGGTTGTATTTTTCGGTTGGTTGAGGTTTAATTTGATTGGCTAGATCTTCCTGTATTTGTTTATGTGACCGACCTTTTAAACCAATATTTTTTTGGGTTTTTAGGGCGACCGCAAATAAACAATCCTATTGGCACAAAACAAACCAACCGAAAAATACAACTGACCAGAAATGAACAGGGCTATTATGAAACGATAAGTCATATGACCGATACCGAAACCGCAGTTACATATCATAACGGCAACTATCCCAGTCGTACCAACAAAAATTTCGCAGTCACGTGATATTTCGCCGCATTACGGAATTATGCACCAACACGTGAAAGTATCCGGTGACAAATAGCATGTGACAAATAAATTTTTGTCTACTCGAAAAAAACTGTCCCTCAGATAAATATAAACAATAAAAACGCGGAGGGTGTGACAGATGTGAAGATTAAAATTGCAGTCACGTGACTGCGAAATTTTTGTCGGTGCGACTGGGCTTCATAACGGCGCAACCAATTGGATCGATGAGTATTTTGACTCCCGTAATTAATTTCAACTCCCGTAATTAATTTCAACCCCCGTTATTAAATTTCGACCCCCGTAATTAATTTCGACCTCCGTAATTAATTCGACCATCTGACTTTTTGTGACCTAAAGTCGAAATTAATTTCAACCATTTCGACCATTTCGGAGGTCGAAATTAGCCAATTTCGGTTTCATATATACAGTCATTAAGTTAATTTATAAATTAAAATACATTTGTATTTTGTATTTATCTTTAAAATAATTCAGAAGAATATTAAATAAAGACAACAATTTAAATATTAATAAATTATTTATTTTCTGTATTCTTTAGGTATCTTTAAAAAGCTTAAAATATATAGATTGATTTCAATATGTCTAAAAAAGCAAAAAAGAAAGTAACTAAACATGAGCAAAATTTGAATAAAGAAATTTCTTGTTTATTAGTAAAACCATTGATATGATAATAAAATTTACATATGATCAATTATTTCATCAGCAAACTTTGGCAACTACCATTTACATTTGAATATAAACATATTCAATTTTCATGAACATCTAAATATACATCAAATCATCATCTGACATATTAAAACGGGCAAAGGCTGATCAATTAGAACTAGACTTGTAATGCTATGGATACCTAAATAGAGGAGGCCCTTTTCGCAAAATTAATGATTAATTATCTAAGATTTAATTTTTTTGAATAATTAAAAAAAATTAACATCGTATGGCAAAAATAAATATTCGGCTATTTCTAATTTCGTATGCAACTATCCACAATTACTTGCTATGATTAAGTTAATTTATTTACTAAAATATATCATTCGGTCAATTTAAAAAATAAGCAAGCCTTTTATTATAAGATAAATAAACATATAATGTAAAATTTTATCGTAGTCCAAGTCCCTACATTAATTTTTATTAAAAAAAAGTTAGTATTAACGGTTTCTTTTGACTTAATGAAACTAACTGGGGTGCCACACACTCACATCGGATTACACAACCCATATTTAGGAAAAAAAAAAAAAAAAACTAGGTCCTCACCTCACTTTTGCTAAAAATGCCACAAGAAATACCATGCGAAGGCATCTTAAAAAAAACCATCCTAAAAAAATCAACGAACATAAATAATATTAAACACATTTACCAACCCACAAGCCAACACAAATCCACAACACTCACCTTAACATCCAAGATATGCTAAACAAACCTTTGTCATTTCTTACCGAAAAACGTTACGAAAAAATACGAAGCCATCCTAAAAACAAGGTAAAAAGCGTGATGACATCAGTAACCCATATTACTCACATCACTTAATCACGATATTACTAAAATTAATTATGATAAATAAAAGAAAATTTCTCAATAAACTTAAAATAATCTATAAATATAATAAACAAATCCATAAAAACAAATCCCACAATAAAGTTCACGATCCACAAACACAAACACTTGAAAACTTAAATGGCAAACCCATAAATCGAATCCATAAAAATAAACACAAAATCGAGCTGAAAACCATAAACCCAAACCACAAAACCCAAATCACAAACCCATAAATACACAAGACCTGAAAAATAACCCCATAAACACGAACTCACAAAACTTGATTCACAAACCCATAAACCATAAACCTGGATCACAAACTAACTCATAAAAACCCACAAGACCTGAAAAATAACCCCATAAACACGAAAACACAAAACCTCACTCACAAACACACAAACCAATCCTCATAAACCCGAATCACAAACCCATAAATAAAACGCATAAGACCAAATAACAACTCATAAACACGAACGACAAAATCTCATTCGCAATCCCATAAACCAAAGCCCATAAAACCCGAAAAAACCCATAAATAAAAACAAACGCATAAAACCCAAATAATAACCATAAATACGAACCGCAAAATCCCACTCGTAATCCCATAAACCAAAACCCAAAGATCCCAATCACAAACCTATAATAAATACTCACAAAATCTGAATCACATAATCATACTCAAATTAAAACCCACAAAACTTGATTCACAAACATATAAAACCACAAACCCAGATCACAAACCCATAAATATGAACCCATAAAGAGAGAATCACAAACCCATATAAACCCACAAAATTTGAATCACATAATCATACTCAAATTAAAACCCACAAAGCCCAATTATAAAACATAAATCCATAAACACCGATAACAACCCATAAACACGAACCATAAACCATAAAAACTCAAAAACCAGAATCACACAAACTCATAAATACAACCCGCAAAACCGATTAACAATCCATAACAAACCCACTAACCCATAAACACGAACATAAAAATTGACTCATAAATACAAACCATAAACAAAACCCATAACCCGATATTGCGACCATAAACCATAAACCCGTAGACACAAACCCATAAACTCAACCAACAAACTAACCAATATATTTCTTTTTTTATATGTTTTTGACATGATAATTATCATAGAATTTATATAACTTACATGATTACAAAGAACATGTCAGTACTTCCGACTTTAAAAAAAAAATTTCTTTAAAGGATAATGTTCCTTTCCTATTTCTTATTTATATTAGGTATAGACGAAAGATAAGTACATATGAAATAAAAATTTTTAAGTCGCGTCAAGAATATAAGATCACAAAATACCCATTTTCCAAAAGAAATTTGGTCAAATAAGAACCATTTTTTGCGGGAGACCTTCAAGAGACTTCAAAAATATTTTTTGATAAGAGATCAATTGAGACAGATAAGACGCGTATTTATATACTTATGTCCGAGTTACAAAGCAAGCCTTACAAATAATAATATTATTTAATTCTAACTGCGCATGCTCATGTATAATACAAAAAGTATAATTTGTTTGTTGCGTATCTAAAAAATGTAATTTCGGAATTTAAAAATACTGTCTTGGGAACAATTTTTTATTTAACTAAAAATGGAATCATTTAGAACTCAATTATTGTTTCTAACTTATATCAGCGAATATATAGGCGAATTTTTGGATAATGGCATAACAAACATAATTCTCCGATTAATGTGAAGACTCAGTATATTCATTTTAATCTAATTATTTTTTATGATTTAGCGATGGCGTAACAATCAAACTGCGGTTTTTATGAAATTGCTGCAGCAAAGATTTGCTTAAATAAGCGTTTCATGAAATTTAAATTTGCTCATACCCGAATCCCTCTTAAATATGTCATCTATCAATAAACATCAATAACCAAATGTATCGATTTAAACCGACACTGAAACGCTGCAACTATTGTATATATTAAATTATATATTTATTTATCATGATTTACACAGTTTTAATATAAACACTATTTCATAATTCATCTTGATAACTTTTTAATTACAACATTACTTTCATATTTTTTTAATTAAACCAGGACAATTCAATTCTTTTCACCAGTTTCTAAATAATAATGATTTTCCACCTTTCCAATTTTTTAAGAGCAATCTAAAGAATTATGATGAAATTTCAAACAACCTAAATAAATCCTGGGAATAGATGTAGACGAAATTATGGTCGATTTAAATTTCGTATAAATTCAATAAAAAGTTCAAGGGATAGTCCACCTTTAAAGAAAAAAAAAAAAAAATGCTCAGACTAAATTATCAATTCAGAATTCATTCAATGTGTAAAATTTAATGAATCTGAAGAATATACGCAGGTCCCGGGACGAAAGGTAATGTATATCGAAAGACAATCTACGGACCATCAAGAAGCTAGATCTTAGATCTTCACAAACGTGTGCTATAAGCCTTTCATTTCTTGGTTGAACCCTGACTTATTGCTATGTGTATCAGTCTTTGCAGATAATACTTCTACTTTTTTTTTATTGGATTTCAGTATACTGTAAACCAGGAAATATTACATGTCCTAGTGTATAAATCCATAAAACGATTCGAACTATCTATTTCAAAAATTCAAACGAAAAATTTATTTTTTAAAAAGCAATTCCTAACCAGTTATTTCTCGAAATAAATATTCTAATGTTCGTTTTTCATCCTCATATTTTCAGTCTTTGATATTTTAGGATTTTAAAAGAATCTTCATAATAATTATGTTCTAAGAAACGTTTAAATTTGGGTAATTTCTTCTGAGTGATACTCAAGTCGTATAAGGAAAGTAAAATGGAAACATACATAGACTGTTATAAAATTCAGATCTAGAAACTTCGAGTGTTAATGTATTTTTATTATTTTTACTGCATATCAGGTGAAATCGACTAAAATCATGACTCATTTAGAAAGAAAGTCTCTTTTTTTTCTTTGAAGACTAGACCCGGAAGTCTAAAAACAGAAAAAAAAAATGTTATTTGATCCATTGGCTAATAAGGTAAAATAATTTTGAGCCGCTACCTCCCCAGTAGTTGATCTATGCAAAGTATCACATGATATTCTACGCCATGGAACAGAAAGTAACGTGACTAATAATTCCTTCTAGAATGATTTTATTCGATTTGTTACACCCTTTTCCATAGCAGGAATATTCAACCAACATTCTTTTCGAAAAGAAAGAAGTAAAAGTATTAGAATTTCTAGCATGTTCTAATACCATTACAAATAAGAAATAGTAATGCATATCATACAAACCTAATTAGGAGCATATTGGGATCGCTAGTTATTGACATGAATTTTCGATTAGAAGGTTACTGTAAACGAATAAACTTTCACTTTATTTTTTTCATTCCTTGGAAAAATTGTATAAAATTATGTAGGCTAGCAAAATATCAAATGTATAAAGTGGCTTTAACCTTCCTGGATGTCTTGTGATGTAAATGACAAAAATCGAATACAGAGAATAAGAGGTGAGTATACTGTTTTTGGCATATTGTTTGAACTTTTTTGTACATAGTTGATTCGTAATCTGTAAAAGAACCAGTCAAAAGTAAAAAAATACGAGTATAAAACTCTCTCTATAAACAATAAAACAGTGCGTTAAAATATTTACTGAAAATTCGAAGACTGCAAATACAGTCGGATTCCAAGTGATTACTTTCGAATTCAGATAAGAGCTTAAGCTTCTTGAAGATGCCTTTTTTTACATTCGTAAAACATAACAGGATTCCTGCTGTTTTCTTTTCGTTTTCTTGTAAGAAATGTAGGATTTGTTTCGAATGTGAAAAACAAATCTAAAAAAAAATAGTCCTAGGCGTTTATCACTGTTTCTTTTTTGGATTATGAATTAAACAAAAAAAACGGTCTGATTGTCGTAAGGATTGGCATTAATAAACATTCGGTTAAATTGATAGGCAGATTGGCACAGTGTATAGGATATGACGATTTCCACCATGCATGGTGGTGTAATATATAATGCGTATGTATCACGCGATACTGATTAAAGGATTTCGTATTGTACTTAATAGGTTAGCCAAATTTAACCAAATGGAGTTAGTGTAAATTTCTCATACACAGTACATATACAGTATATTATGCGTAATAAATTTTTTTTTTACTATTTTTAATAGCTAATGGCGTAAATAATGTAATCTCAAAATAGAATGGTACAGATATATTGTTGAATCGTATGATTTTAACTTCATATTTTATCCTGCACAATCAAAAGTTACAATGAAAATACCAATCTCTCTGGCGTAACCAGAAAATAATTTGCTTGGCGTAAATAAATTTTATAAATTCGTCAGTTTTTATAAAAGGAGCGACAAAAAAAAAATATATTTCATAAATTTTTATAAATAAAAAAATTCATTCACGTAATATGAGTGGAATAATAGATGAAACCCAAAATAATACTACCGCAAGGATTGATATTCCTAATATAGAACATGGGGAAGCAAATCATAGGAGTTCAATTTATCTAATTTTTGTTTCTCAATACATGGATTACAATGGAGATCCAGATAATTATGTTGTTACTTATAGTCGTGAAGATAGATCAGTTCTTGGTTGGTCAATTGAAGAGAATGGTTCACAACACGATGTTTATGTTACGGTTAATCAAATCGACAGAATCCGCGATTATGATTGTGTACTAAGTAAAAAAATATTGCTCTTAGTTGGTGATGATAATAAATGTAAGTATTTTTTTGACTCAAAATAACGGTAATCCAATTTTATGTTTTAATTAATAACTTATATTTTAATTATAGGTTTGATTGATTTCAATAATGATCGTACTAATAGTGATCGTACTAATGATAATCGATTTCTTAGACTAAAGCGTCAAGTTTCTAAATTTGATGATATTGGATTCCTTCCTAATGGTGATTTAATTCAAGTACCAAAAGTACCATCAACAGATCGCAAAATTTATAAGTACTGTTTCACAAATAAACCAGTAAACACAATTCCTTGGGAATATTCTCAAATTATTGATATAAAAACTCCCGAAAGTTTAAATGATCAAATTATCTTGAATTGTTCTATATATCGAACAAAGTTATTTCTAATTGTTAACTTTTGTAAAATGCTTCAATTTGATTTATTGACAATGAATTTAGAAAGACAATATCATAAATTTGGTTTATCATATGGGCCAATAATAATGAATAGAGATCAAACGTTATTGGCGATGATAATTTTCTCAACTAATATCGCAATATATTCAATGGAAAATGGAATGTTGATTTATGAGGGTAAGAGTGGGTATTACAAGGGGGTTAAATTCATAACTTTGGAAAATAATTCAACAAGATTAGTCATTCATTCAGGTGATGGTAGTAAACTTGTAGATCCTTACCAAGTTTATGATGAAATTGATATTTCCGGTGATTTTAATAATAAAAGTGTGATAACTAGAATGAATAGAAAAATTTTCATTGATAATGGTAATGTTTGTGTCACAAATGAAATAAATGGAATCGATGAAAATAGATTGCAACAATTATCAAACAAGATCATATATAGAAATAGTATTTATACTTTATCTACTTTTAAAATTATACAAAGAATGCTCCAAGAGGATATTAGACGGGTTGCACCACCTAGATGGCCTGAAAAGCTTGTGTTAAAAGACGAGGTTGAAATTGAAAATCTTGGCCTTTGTAAAATTGTTCTTTACAATCATGAAAACGGGTATGATTATGTGGGAATTGAAAAAAATGACGGACATCTAGAAGAACGTGCTAGCCTTTATAGTAATATAATGCTCTCAATTAAACTATTAAATAACCAGGATTTGGTGCTAATTAACATAGAAGGAATCAGTATTTATACAATAAATGAAAATGGGTTTAGACTTCGATACTTTTGGAATAATAATGAATGGAATAATATTTATAAACAAAATCACCCTATTATTTCTAGTAATTTTATTGATACATACAGACAACTCATTGATGAAATTTTAAATAATGAATTTGATAATTCAAAACACTCAATACCATTCCCAAAATATATAGAGGAGGCGAATTTTCATAGAAAGGAAATAGTTGAAGATGTTATAAATGATAATTTAGTATCACCAAAATTTGGAATTGAAATGTTAAAAATAGCAATTGAAAAAAAAAATGATGCTGCTGTTCAACAAATTATTAAATCAACTCAAGATTATTCCGAAAATCACATGACTATTATTAGTTTAAACTTGGCAGAATTGTGTGATTATTATCCTGATTTCATGATCAAATATATCTCAAGCACTTCTATTATGTTATCTCCTTATCGTTTGAGAATTGGAAATTCAACAAATACTTCACTTAATTCATACACAGATATTTACATTAAAGAATCGAACTATTTTAAGCCTATTTCAGCAACATATATAAGATTAATTCGGTGTTTAAGGATAAAGGAAGAAATCCAAACAGTCAGTTTAATTGTTCCTTTTCCTCAAATTTGTGTATATCAAGATGACTTCAGAAATAATGACCATGAAAACCACGAGACTGAAAATAATCACAATATCAAATTAAAAATTATCGCCATACTAAAAAAAATGATTACAGGACTAAAAATAATCACGATAATACCAAAACGTAATAGTATTTGGAATAAATTTTTATATAAACCAAAATCTATTTTATTTTGTAATATAGATAGTAATCATTTTTATAATTGGTGGAATTTTGCCGCGATCATAGATTTTAAGTGGAAAACTTTTGGAAGAGTTTATTATTATTTGATCTGGTTATTCTATACAATTTTTTATATTTGTTATTCGTTAGCTTCTACTTTAGAACAAAAGTCTATCCCTGATGTTTATTTTAAATCACTTTTTGTAATTTCCATTATATTTGGCTCAATATTTTTAATTTTTGAAATTCGACAATGTTTATGGAATTATAAACACTATTTTGAAGATATATGGAATTTATTTGGTAATATTTTATAATTGCTTTGTTTACATTTAAGCAAAATTAACTTGATTTAATCATCAATAGATGTAGGGGCATTTCTTTTACCCATTATATCATCCATTTTTTGGCTTATTAATAAAAGCCAACCGCTTTGGCTTACGGCAATATCTATTATATTATTGAGTTTTAAATTTTTATTATTTTTTAGAGTATTTGAACCGTTTGGAATTTACTTTGCCATAATAATTGGTGTTGCGAAGAAAGTTTTTCCATTTTTAGTACTCTTATTTTTTTTAATACTTGGATATGCTCAAGCATTTTTTATTGTTCTAAGATCAAATAGTATTAATGATGATAATGATCCACGGAACGTTGCAACAAAATATGATTTTGTTAATCCAGATGGAACTATAAGTAATGCTACAACAATTATTCAAGATCCTAATTCAAATACAAATTTATTTAATTGGTTCCCAACTTCACTTTTAGCAGTATATAAAATTCTCACTGGTAATAATTTATTTTTTTTATTTATAATCTTTTTTTTTTTTTAAAAAAAAAAAATTTTTTTAATAACCTTTAAATATAATTATAGGTGATTCTGGATCTTTGTCATCATTTACTTATCGTGAACATTCAACTATGACCATTTTATTGGTTACCTTTACATTTTTCACAGTAATCTACCTTATGAATTTATTTATTGGATTACTCAACCTAGCAATTGATGATTATAACAAAAAAGAAGAATTTTTACTACAAAAAGCACAGGTAACCATTTTTGCATTGTTGATTATATCAATTTTATCTTACCAACATTTTGCCTTTCTTTTAAAGATGATTATGGAGATTGAATTATTTTATATGTCACCACGGCAACGTAATAACAAGAAATGGTTTCCAGATTGGATGTAAGTATTAATTATACTGTATATAATATTATTTTTGTATATCTTATTAACATATTTAACTATCTTAAGTTATTATGATATACCTATTACTGAGATTCGTAAATTAATTAATGCAATTGATAATAAACAGACTGTATTTAATTATCCTCCATTAGTCAGTAAGGAATTGAGAAATACAGTAGTACTTACTGATGATAATAAAAAGCAAACAAAAGAAGATCTTGCACAAGAACTTAAAGAAAAAATGGATGAACTTACAAAACAAAATGTTGAGCTTACACAACAACTTAAAAATATTATGGAATTATTGAAAAGAGATTAGAACTTGTAGTTTGTGGAGGATTTCGTCCCCATGCAAATTTTTTTTTTTTTGTACAATATCAAAAAGTGTTTTATTTGGCTTATAAATTATATAGAGATTTAAAAGAACATTTTTTTTGTAAAATTATTAGTAAAAAAAAATTTCTTTAATAAAATTAAATTAATATGCAATTACTCTTTTATAAAAATCGCCTTTTTTTAACGTGACATTTCCATAGTCTGATAAAATTTTGATCGCCATAAAATTTTTTCACTATAAATTTTGGTAGATTTTGGTAATTACTTTTCTGAAAGAAAATGATCCGACCAAGGCTCAGAACTCATAAAAATGTTTTACACTCTGTATCAGTTAAATTACAACTAAATTCCATTATAAAACTATGGTTTGTTTCAGATTAGAGTAAATTTTCAAAGTTCGTTTTATCATTACTGCATTAATCAGATTTCAACAGCAATTTTACATTTAATCGGATCACTCCTTTTTCCTTTTTTGTCTTATATACCATTTTATATCTGTATACTTTATTATTTAGTAAACTAGTTTTAATCAAATAGTGTTACTTATTTTGGGTAAATAGTACGTTAAAATGGATTCAAGATTTTTTTCTTTCACCGATCTAGAAAACAAAAAAATACATTTAAATCTTATTCTGAATAGCGATTGTGTAGAATTTTGTAAATCCAAAGTGGAAACTTTTGAGTTGCCAAACTTTTCAAAAATTTTATGATTCTGATTGTTGATTACATAATCAACAAGATAATTATCTTTTTAAATCACATGATCGATAAAATGTTTCCTTTGAAATAAAAGACCAAATAAATCCTGGAAGTAGTTTTAGAAGTGTCTGAAGAAAAACACTTCTTTAGGAAACCCTATAAAAAATATGTGTCCGGATAATGTCCAGAAAATGTCCAGAAAAATTATCTAAATAATTGTCCAGAAATTCTGGACACTGTGTGTCCGAAAACTGTTCCGAAAACACTGCATTTTCGGGATATTAGAAATTTGTCCTGAAATTGTCCAGAAATGTATTTTTGTAAAATTTTGCCACAAAAGATGATCAATGGATAGATGATCACCATTATTCCTTAACCCAGAATTTTTATATCATAGATATATAGTATTTTTGCCTGCTCTGCAATTTTAATTAGTACGACAGAAAAGATTTTGAATGTCAGTTTTGTGCTTTTTGCATTTTTTTACAAAATTAATTTATCCTTTTTTGGAAATAGTATCCAGAATTTGTCCTGAACTTTTTCATGTCCGGAATTTGTCTATCTGGTTTTTTTACTATGTCCAGAATTTGTCCAGGTTTAACTGTCTGGAATTTGTCCAAAATTTTATACCGAACAAATACTGGATGAATTCTGGACAAAGTTAGGACATGTCAAAATTTTAAGTATCAGAAGTGTGTCAGACATGTACCAAAAAAGTGGACATTTTCCGGACACATCAGATTTATTCCAGACATTTTCCGGATATTTTTGATAACATTTTCCAGACATTTATTTTTTATAGGGAAACATCAATTTATTAATTTCATTGTTCCTCATATATGGTTGACTTGTTCGATAATATACAGTACCTCCCTTTATATAGGACAATTGCTCAATTTAGACTATACAATGAAAGTTAATACGAACAATAATTGTACAGTTCATTGCAGTTGCGAAGATAAAAAGTGATTATCAATTGTCTGATGCGATACATGATCTTACTATGCAAAACTATTTGTAAAACTATTTCTATGTGCTCTATGTATATTATATATCTTGTGTTGGAATAAGTGTATTATACATCTAATAACAGAATTCTTGCAATATAAGAACAAATAGAAGTTAATTATTCAATCAATAGAGTCTATATCTTCTAAATATATGTTTTTTAACAGAATTAATCTCTTCTGATAGGAGCATGGATTTCCATATTATTGACAATAACCATTTCATTTCGAATTTTGTCGAACATTTTATCAGTTTGTTTCAGATAGAGTATAAGAGAATAAAAATGCGCGTCCAGGAGGGCAACGTTTCTGACATTACCAATGAAATGAAGACATATTATGGAACACGAACAGGTTGCGGAATGTACCTCCTTAGGTAACTATTGACTTGTTATATTTTCTGGTGAACGCCTTGCCGCTCAACAGCGCATATTTTCATTAACCTAATCTCTCAAATTATCTATTACTGCGATTGAATATTAGGCAAATTGTATAGGAAAAAACAATAATTTCTTGGAACGGGCTATTTCTTTGAAAAGCTAAGCCAAGCAGCTTCGTTCCTCAGAAAATTATGAAAGGTGGATTCTAGGCGATAAGAGTGAAATGGTCGCCGAAATCCATTCTATGAAAACATCAGCTAATAGATGGTTATTGAAATTGTCCTATCAGCTATTGTTAAGGAATAAAAACAAAATGAGACATTACACTAGAAAAAAACGCATATTTTATTTGTATAATGCAATTATACACAATGTTTGTACAGCAACTGTGTATACATCATTTTTCAATTTGGTCAACTACTGCATGTTTCTTATTTTCATTCACTGCGACCGAGATATATTTCTAGGAGAAAGTTATTCATTATTATAGTTACCTTATCTTAACGATTAATAGCATTATTAACTTTATTGCTAATTTTATGTACGTGCATCAGTCTGTGAAATAAAAAAATTTAATTGATTCAGATAAAATCTAAAAATAAATGAATTAATGATCTTGACTTCGAATTTGCTAAGACTTCATGACCTTGAGAAGGAAGATTTCTTTTCATTAAAACATGTTCACAGCACAATAATCAAATTGTTCAAAATGTTATATTTTATATGCAGTATATTGCTAGTACTAATTATAATTCTTCTACTTAGTAACTTTGTCATACTCGCAAATCATTAAAAAACTTCCATTGGAAATTTCGTCATAAAAATATTTTGAGAGATCCTGTTTTCTTTGAGGTCTGAAAGTGCTATATTCTGATAGATAATTCCAAAGGAAATAACTACATGTAAACAAACAAACAAATATATGTAATAATTATTTGTTTTAATATAATTATCATCAAAGACTATTTAGCTAAATTACCTGAATACCAGATAATGCATTCTTCTCATTAGTCTGAAATAGATTAATCTGTAATTCGTGAAAGAAACAGAAAATTTGGAGTCCAATTGTTTGATATTTGTAGTAAAGCGAAGCGGCGAAACTTAAAGATACAGTTAAACTTATTTTTCTGTCTCGATATTAATGCAAAAGATAACAAAAAAAGTAAACGTGACCATAAATTGCTAGAGTTATTTTAAAGCACCCTTTACCATCTCACAAGATATTCAATGTCGGATGCTTGCGTTCACATCAAAGAAGTTGACATTTATTTTCGGTGTTCAAAGAAATAAAATACCCTTCCTGCAATAACTGGGGCTCGAAATGACGTTCAATTCTGATGCCATCAAAAATAATACACCTCTAAGACCCTAGTCATATAAATCATGAATAACCTTTTATTTCATAATTATATTTCCTAAAACTTATTTGTAGTAGGTTTGCTTAAACCTTTACTGTGCCTTGAATATTGTCATTTTGTATTCAAACTTTTGTATTAATATACTATACTGTAGTATTGGGGTCTAGGTCAAAATATCGACAAACAAAATCCCGACAGGGTCAAAATCCCGACAACCCCTTAAACATCACGACCAGTGTTGGTCACGTGCACGTGCATAACAGTAGCGGTATGTGACAAATAACATATATTTATCACGTGACCATTTCGTGACGTTTAAGGGGTTGTCGGGATTTTGACCCTGTCGGGATTTTGTTTGTCGATATTGTGACCGGATCCCGTAGTATTGACGATGAAAGGCACAATTAATACAGTAAATAACAATTGTATTTTATGCAATTCGGGACAAACGTTTTGACTATCATGCTATGCAAGTGCGCTTTTATGTCACATTGAAAAAACGGAATGATACTGTTACTCAGTAATCAATGATCGACACTACCAACGAATACGATTCTTGAAAAGAAAACGAGCGAGGGTTAGCAAAATGTATTGTTTAGTTTTTTTTTAAGTTTTTCTTTTTATTGCATTTCCACGTTAAAATTTATCATAAAGTTTTATTTTCATTTCTTCGTTAGTAGGCGCTCTTTTTATTTATTTAATAAAGCATACACCAAAAATTTGTATTCACATCTTCGTCATACATATCATTACGGTGGTGGACTTGAGAATTGTGATACATTATTTGTTAACCTGCAGTATTACGTGATACATCATTTGATAAACAGGTTTTAAGGTTTATGTGCTCACCCCTCTTTAGGGATGTGATTTATTTTCCCCTTAAAAAAAAAAAATCTTCAAATAATTACCGTAAAAATGCCATCCCAATGTAAGAAATGCGATGAAAAATATATTTATAAACACAATGCAAATAATGAATGGTGTAAATCATGTCAAATAAATGATTTAAAAAATAATTTTTTAAGTTGGAGTGGGAATGAAATAATTGATGATTTTATACAAGAAATGCAAAATAAAATTGTTGATTATAATGATACAATATTTGAATGGATACCTTTTGATCAATTAGGTGATATTAAAAAAATCATTAAAAATGATTCTATTACAATTTACTCGGCAATATGGGAAGATGGTCCATTAGATTATGATAATGATGAAAATGAATATATAAGAGTTCAAGATGAAAAAGTATTTTTGAAATGTTCTCATGACTTAACTGAAATTTTAAATAAGGTATGAAATTTCACCTAATAAATCTGATAAATTTAATTTCTAAAGTCTAAAATATATTAATTATTTTTTCTTTTTTTTTGTTGTCTTCAATAGGCTAAAACATATTCAATTAAAAAACAATATGATAAATTTCTTAATATATTAGGAATATCTCAAAATCCGTATACGGAAGAATATATTATGGTTCTTGAAGATGAATATTGTGAAAACTGTGGCGAGCCTATCAAAATAGAGGATACTGGAGTCGAATTTTGTAAATCATGTCAAATAAATTATTTAGAAAAAAATTTTACTAATATGAGTGGGAACAAAATAATTGATGATTTCGTTCAAGAGATGCGATTAAAAATGAATGATTTTAATGAATCGGTATTCGAATGGATACCAAATGATCAATTTTATAATATTAAGGAAATGAGTAATAACAATTTTAATATAACATATTTGGCAAAATGGAGAGATGGCGAATTATCCTATAAATATGAACAAAAAGAATGGGTAAGAAATCCCGGTAATGAAGTTGTTTTAAAATATTTATATAATTCACAAAATTTTACTAAAGAATCTTTAAATAATGAGGTATGGTATAAATAATTTTTTAACAAATTTATTTTAAACGCCATTATTTTTTATATTAATAAATTTTATTTTAATAGGTTAAAGAATATTCATTAAAAAAAGGACGTGATGGAGTTCTCGGAATATCTCAAGATCCACATACAAATGATTATATTTTAATTTTTCAAAATATTTGTTGTGAAAAATGTGGTAAACAATATATAAATTTGATGAATCAGACCTATAAGTGGTGCAAACCATGTCAAATAAATTATTTGAAAGAAAATTTTACAAATTGGTCCAGCGGAAATGAAGAAATTGATGATTTAATTCATGAAACGCAGTTAAGAATTGATAATATGCTTGATAAAGTATTTGAATGGATACCATATAATCAGTTTAGTGATATTGATGAAATAGAAGAAGGCAAATTTTCGGCACTATGGAAAGATGGCTCATTGATATATGATTATGGAGGTAAAAAGGAATGGATAAGAAATCCCAACAAAAAAGTTTGTTTAAAATATTTATATGATTCACAAAATAACATCGATGTATTTCTAGATGAGGTATGAAAACTAATTTAAACACCCAAGTACTCCAATATAATAATAATAATAATAATAAAATAATCTGCTTTTATCAACAGGTCAAAACGTATTTAACAAAAGAATTGGAAGAAATTGAAATACATGGAATATCTCAAGATCCATTTACAAATGATTATATAATTGTACTTTACCAAAGGGATTCTTATGGATGTTGTGAGGAGTGTGGTGAGGAGTATAATAAAGATAATGAATGGTGTAAAAAATGTCAAATGGATAAAATAAATAAAAAATTTTTAAGCTGGAGTGGGAATAAGAAAATTGATGATTTCGTTAAAGAATTACAAAGTAAAATTGAAGATCCAGATAATAATATAATATTTGAATGGATACCATATAACCAATTTAGTGATATAAAAGAAGTAGGTAATGGTGGTTTCGCTACAGTATATTCGGCAATATGGAAAGATGGTTTATTGGAATATGAATACAATTACGGATGGACAAGAACATCAAATACGAAAGTTGCTTTAAAGTATTTGATTAATTCACAAGATATCAGTGATGAATTTTTAAGTGAGGTATGAAATTTAATTTTATGTATTTAATACCAATTTTTAAATTTAGTTTAAAAATATGTATTTTATATTTTTAACAGGTTAAAGCGTATTCAAATCATATTGAATTCGATATTCTCAAAATATTTGGGATATCTCAAGAACCGAGTACAAAAAATTATGTTATGGTTCTTGAATATGCGGAGGGTGGAAATTTTAACGATTGGATGATTGTAAATCATGATTACTTTTATTGGTCGGCTAAATTAGATACATTATATGCTATTATTTCAGGCCTTTTAAAAATTCATGAAAAAGAGATGGTTCATCGTGATTTTCATACAGGAAACATTTTATTTAAAAATCCTATCTTTCATAAGTCAGAATTATCGTTATATATTTCAGATATGGGATTAAGTGGTGAAGCTGGTAATACAGATAAAACAGGTATTTATGGAGTTTTGCCTTATGTGGCTCCTGAAGTATTAAGAGGAGAACCTTATACTAAAGCATCAGACATATATAGTTTTGGTATGATTATGTATTTTACGGCAACTGGAAGACAACCTTTTGCCAATCGTGAGCATGACTTTAACCTAACGTTAGACATCTGTAAAGATAATGATCGGCCAAGAATAAGTGAGCAAGAAGCACCACAGTTTTATATTGATTTAATGAAAAGATGTTGGGACTCAGATCCAGACAGTAGACCAGATGCTAGAGAGCTAGAAAGTTTGATTTTTAACTTATCGACTGATCGAAAAATTAAAGAACAACTCGAAGAAGCAGATGAATATGATAAAGCACAATCAACTTATTATAGTGTTATTCATTCGAATGCTTTTTATATATCTCGAATGCTTGATACTAGTGAATTGCCAGGCCAATTAAAAGGGATTGGGCTTGAATAAACTTGAAAATTATTGGCAAGCTATTGGCATATTATTAATTGTTGTTGTTGTTATTAAATGCAAGGAATTTGTTATTTTGGTCAAAGTAACTACTCGTTAGCGATTAAGTAAAGATAAAATTGTCCTGCAACTTAGGCCAATACAATGAAATATTAAGAAAATATATATGTTTTACGAATTAGCTTATATACCTATGGATTTATAGTTATATTTTGTAATTAAGGCGCGTTATGCATTTTTATATTCATTTAAGTGATGTATATTTATATAATATTTATTTAGATAATTTTTATTGTATTTATATTATTAATAAATAGGCAGGCATATATTAATATTTTTTATTTAATAAATCATGTTTTTAAGTATTGTTAACTTTTAGAAATTTTAAATACCTATTTTTTTCATTTTAAAATTATGAAAAATTAATTTCTATAGGTTAAGAAAATCATTTTTTAAAAAAAAATATTGGATAAATATAACATCGCTGATAATGTAATCCGTGGAGGTAAAAAGTGATGATAACATGTAAAAAGAATTTTTTATGCAAAATTATAATATTATAACTGTAGCAACCTTTACACTTTCACTTGGACATGAAGTAACAACTACGAATAATACACAAATAATTACATCACCTATTAATATTTCTAAAATGCTAAAGGAGTTTGTATTAAAATTTTCTGTTACGATCATGTATATTTTAATAACCATTGCCTTTAATCAATTTATTATAATAACTAATAATATTGTAGTTCTATGATAATAAATAATAGGTGTATTTATTGACATCTGTTGTACCGATGTAAAATTTATAGACTCCACTTTGCTATAGCTGTTATTCCATATCCAAAACCAATTCCATTTTGCCGATAGCCATTTTGCCGATATCGACATACTGTAGTATCAACATGTTATCCAGTTTTCAGAAATATGTGTAATCCGACCACCCCATTAAAAAACCCGATTTTCAAAATTTTGCGAAACCTGGCGATTTTTTGAATATTAATGTGGAAAAAAGGCAGTTATTGAGGAAATTAAAGCGAAACTCAAAAAGATCAAAGATATTTAAGTGAGTTTCCTCGTCTGAAAGATACGTTTTGATACTGAGTGATACTTATAGATACTTTAGATGCGTTTTTCGGTTTTTGTATGATGGAAAATGCACAATTCCGTATCTCGCAAAACACGTTTTCCTAATTCTTCAGCATAAAATGTAACTACTTTTTTTATAGGGTAAGTTTAGATGGTATCAAGGAAAAAGCAAAATTTATCAATTTTATTCATAGACACAAAATTATATTTCTTCATCATGATGTAAATTTATAGGCTACATTTTAATTATCTTTTTAATATTTGATAGTTAATAAATAATTTTACAACTCGTAAATTAATTTTCGCCCCCCTCTCTCCTCCCTTTTTCAATAAAAAATCTTCATAAACAGAAATCCAATTGTTATTGTTTAAACTACTAATAAAAGGGTTTTTATAAATTTAATTTATTATATTACAAATTGAGAGCAAATAATCCTACAATTTTTTTTTAAAAACCCAAGCAATAATTTTCTTTATAAGTTAATAGTTACAAAGAAAATACATATTATGAATGATTTTCTTGGTCATGGCCATTAAAAAAATAAATTAAGGCGCAGTAAGCAGCGGAGCTAGCCAATGAATATTTCGGTGAAATTGTAAGTCGGATAATTCCCATGTCGGTAAAATAACATTTCGGTGAAATGAAAATATTTAAGATCATAGTTTAAATTTCTCTTAATGTATTAAGACGATCAACCTATTGTAAGCTATTTGTCACACCAATGCATAATTTAAGATTACCATCGCACAATATGGTATGTGACAATTAATGCAGTGAACTTTTTTTTTTTTATATTGATCGTGAAAAAAAAAATACATTTTTAAGGTTCCTAAAACAAATTCGAACAAAAATCATATAATTCTTTCTGTTATACTACTTTTCTTATAAAACAGCATGTACAGCAATTATAGATATGTTGTTGGCATCAGTAAGTTGATACATTTAGTTTGTGTCTTATTAATTAATTACGTTGTTAATTAATTGCTAAAAGATTCATTGTAAAATTTAGATTTCGGACTCGTTCATTCTGTATGTTTTAAAAATAATTTTATTATATTATTTTCGTAAATTTATCATTTTTTTTTCTTACTTCAAGGGGATTGGACATGTACACGTATGTTCAGAAAGTCCACTGGAGACTATTGCTGTTAAATATGATTATCAAGGAGTACATGATAATGCTAAAGTACCGACAGTATTATCATACGATGATAAATATGAGAATGTGCAATCATGGGGATTTCCAGCATTAGATGAGTTGAAATGGAGAAATTATAAAAGACATAGTAAAGGAAATCCTGTTGAATTATTTAAATTACTTTCAGGAAAAATGGATTTTGCTCCTCCTTTAACCTGTGAAAAAACAATCACTGATTACTTCCGCGAGTTGGGTGAAGTTGTGAAAGATGAGATATACAGGCATTGGTATGCTGGTTTGGGCATAGTTTCGATGGATGGAGAGAAATATGAGCGTTGGCGTTCAGTAGACTTTTATGAAAATGTTTTTATTATCTTAGCGGTAAATAATTTTAATACTTGTGAAATCGGAATTTAAATATTCATGTTACTAAAATAAGTAAATAAAAGGTTCCCGATAATTATACGATTTCGACTCAAATTATGAGAGAATGCGCTTTTAAAGCTGGATTATTGAATGATCGTCGTCGGAATTTGGAATTTATCACAGAATGTAGGTATTACTATCAATTATGTGACAATTACGTTTTACTTATAGATAAAATATTTCATTGTTTAAAGATGAAGCTACTTCATTTTATTGGATGAAATATCTTTTAGAAGAGCATAAACTATCAATTGGAAGTAAGTAATAATCACACGTAATTTTTAATAATTTAAGAATTATTCTTTTAATTATAATTTATTTTTAAGAAAAATTTATGGTAGCTGAATGTAGAGATAATATCATCGCGACAAGGCTGTTTTTAAGAGATGAAAATCTAAGTTTAATATCGGAAAAAATTGAAAATAACTGTAATTGTGGTGACAGCTTTGTAGATCAAGAAATTATTAAATTTTTAATACGTAAAATCGGTTTATCTGCAATTAATCTTTTTAGAGGAAATTATCCAGGAAAATTTCAATATCTTCTAAATAATATTAAATGTCAACTTAAGTATTTTCCTGAAGATGAAAATTCAGTATATGTTGACTTGGAAGGTAATATATTGAATAATTATTTTAAAAAAAAATAATAATAATTTTCTTACTGATGCTTTTACAGAAATAGGTTCATCTATAACACAATATTGTGAAGGAGAATATCGTAATAATTTGATTGAGGATGAATGGATTGTCAATTTAGAAAACGAAGATATTAAATTAATGTTTGACCCTATTATAGAAAGGATTATACAACTAATCAATTATCAATTAAGTTTATGTAATAATGATTGTTTTGTTTTATTATTGGATGGTAATATCATAGAACTAAAATACTTACGATTACGAATTAAAGAAACATTTCATAGAAGAGTACAAGTTATTCTTACTCCAGATTTTCTAATTTATAATAATGCTACAATAAGAGGAGGTAAGAACATAAAAAAACAATTTGTTTTTTTTTTCACAATAAATTATGATGCTTACATTTTATTTTTTTTTCATTTTATTTTTATTAGCTGTTCTGCATGGTTTGAATTATGGTGAGATTTTAATTCATTTATTTATTTATTCTTGAAAAATTTCAAGATTATTTTTTATGATCTCTTTAAATTAATTCAGTTGAATGCGGTAATACTTTCAAGATTACTAAGCAAGTTCACTTGCCACAAGATGAAAATCAATTGCATAATAATTTAGAGGAAAAATATAATGATTTAACAAACAAATACGATGAAGAGAAAAATCAACATCAAATAATTGTTGAAAATTTAAAAAGTGATATTAAAGGAGTTGAAGAAAAATATATAAAAAATATTCAACAATTAGAAAACCAGATTAATGATAGTAACCAACAATATCAAAGCAAAATTAAAATGCAAGAACAAAGAGAAAATGAAATGCAAAAAAAATTTCAAGATGAAATTCAAGCATTCAACAATGAATTAAATAATTATAGATTATTGTACAACAATATACAAGAAAAATATAATGATTTAACAAGTAAATACGACGAAGAGAAAAATCAACATCAAATAATTGTTGAAAATTTAAAAAGTGATATTATTGGAATTGAAGAAAAAAATTTTAAAAATCTTCAAAAATTAAAAAATTTGGTTGATGATAGCAACCAACAATGTCGAAGCAAAATTATAATGCAAAAACAAAAATTTCAGGATGAAATTCAAGCATCCAACAATGAATTAAATAATTATAGATTATTGTACAACAATATACAAGAAAAATATAATGATTTAACAAGCAAATACGATGAAGAGAAAAATCAACATCAAATAATTGTTGAAAATTTAAAAAGTGATATTAAAGGAGTTGAAGAAAAATATATAAAAAATATTCAACAATTAGAAAACCAGATTAATGATAGCAACCAACAATATCAAAGCAAAATTAATATGCAAGAACAAAGAGAGAATGAAATGAAAACAAAATTTCAGGATGAAATTCAAGCATCAAATAATTATTTAAATGAATATAAATTATTATACAACAATATACAAGAAAAATATAGTGATTTAACAAGAGAATATGATGAAGAAAAAAATAAAAGTCAAATAATTATTAAAAATTTAGTAATGAATATTCAACAGTTGGAAAATCAAATTAGTGAAATTAATCAGCAATATCAAAATAAGATCAAGTTACTAGAACAAAAAGAAAATAAACTTCAGGATGAAATTCAAAATTCTAATAAATATAAATCGTTATATGATAAATTGCAAGAAAAATATGATGATGCAACAAATAAATATAATAAAGCCGAAGATAAATATTTGAAAAATATAAGCCAGTTAGAAAATCAGATTAATGATATCAATCAACAGCACCAAAACAAAATTAAGTTTCAAGAGCAAATTGATCAATTACAGCAATCTATAGAATTGAAAGAAAATCAATTACAAACATTAGAAAAAGAAAAGGAAGAAAAAGATGCTGAAAATGATAAATTGTATCAAAAAAATACCAAATTAATGAATCAATTAGAAAATAGTTTGTTTGAAAATGAATTGTCAAATTATCAATTAGAAGATAATCCAAACTATGTTGTGAATTTAAATAATGATATCTCAGAATTAAGTAATAATTTGAGAAAATATATAACAGATTTAAAGCAAGATGTCGTTGTTAATATGGATGAAATCGGAAAGCTTTTGTTACTTTACAATTGTCCAATTAAAATTACAAATCAAAAGGACGATTTGTTACTTATTCAAGCAGTTTTACAGCGTCATATTATCGAAACAATATTTTCTTATGCAACAAAGTATTTTCAAAGTACGGGACAACATTATCATCTTGAATCAGATATTATTAATAAAGCATCATTATTATCCACACTATTAACTAATGCTTCTAAACATCATACTGGAAATGATGAAATAACAGATATACTATCAACAAAATTACGTAGACAAATCTATTTGATCCTTAATAATTGTGGATTTTCTGATATTTATGGAAAAAATGGTACCACATATGAGCATCCTTTCATTGCCTTTTATAAAGAAAAATTAAACAAAACTATGAATGAATTACGTATTATCAAAGGTCAAGAGAAAATTACATTTGAAAACTTAGCAGCAACTATAATTCGCGAAATTATAAAGATATTTTGGTTTAAACTACAAATTCACGTACCTGTTTTACAATACGTTTGGATTCCATATAACGTTAAAATGGATGAAACATTTATGAAAAGAGAAAATTGTAACGATAATGAAAATTTGTATGTTGGTTTGTGCTATTTTCCTTTAATTGGAAGAGAACTTGCATCAAATAATTATAAAGTTTATGTTCCTGCAAAAGTCTATACGAAAAAATTAGTGTAGAAATAAATAAATTTTGTGTAAATGATTTTAAATATGAATTTTAAATAAATATATTTTTTTTGGACACTTATTGTATTAGTGTTTCTTTGAAGAAGTAATATATTTCTGAAAATTGTTGCTATTACCTTGACAGAGTAAATAAGAAATAATCGATGATTGAGCATAGTTTCGGAATCAGACTTAAATTAAAATTAAAATTACTTGTGGAATGTTATGATCATTTATTAGTATTTTTATATAAATATTCATTTATTAATTAAGCTGATTGTTCATAATTAAACGTATACAAGAAAAAATCTCTATTATTTCTGAGAAACGAAGAAAATATAAAAGACATGGTAAATTTCAATTCTACATCATAATGTGATTGAACTCGCGGTTGATGTGCGGTTAAGTGCTTATAACACTCATATTCCGTTTATTTGCTTGTTTCACTTGACTTCTGGGTTGATCGTACCGATGCTCAACCCTTATCCCTGTAATCCCTATCGACAAGCATAAAAATATCACAACTTGGTAAGGAAGAATTGAACAACTATTGGGAATCATATTGATGACTATAAATTTAATTTATTAATTAAAAAAAAAATATCGCATAACAAATAAGCATTTAACAATTTTCTAACTAATTTAATTAATTTTAAAGTATTTATCGTAAGAAAAGAATATAAAACATGCATATTATAAAACATTCAAAATGCTCTAATAGGTAAAAATATGTATAAACAACTAATGATTTCTCCAAATTTCACAGCATTAATGGCTTTCCTCAATGGTTCGACAAAACATTGCAATTCTGAAAATGATTCGGGTTTTAACGTTTCTAATGCTTCTGCTTCAGTTTGCGATTCTTTTATGTGAAATTCATCGTTGCTTTTCCATTTTAAAGCCATCAGAAGTTCGAATTCGTCAAGCGTTATAGAAACTTCGTCTAAAATTTTCCTTAGTAGTTGAATAGATGTATTCGCATCCTGTACAAAATCTTTCTTTTGATTTTTATCTTTATCGTAAATGCACGGGCTATTTTATTCCAGACGACATGACTATTCACGTCTTCAATGTTATCTAACTTATTGTTTATTTCTTGAATAAGATCCGTAATCCAATCACTATAACGTAAAAGCTCTGTATTTCTGCGTGAATTTCTTAATAACTTTAACACGTCTCTTGTGATAGAAATATTATCCTGTACAATTTCATTTTGTCCTTTCACAATTTCTAGTATATGTCCTGAGTTATCTACAAGTGTTCCAAAGTACTTAAGACTCTGGTCCCAATCTTTGTTACTCAAGCCTTTCCACATGTCATTGAGAATACTTTCTTGTTCCCTATACTTCTTATCTAATTCTTTTCGTGATTTTGTATTTTTTGACTCAATATTTTCTAATTTATATTCGAAATTATCAATGTCGGCCATGTCTTAAAATTATCATATAAGGGACGTGTTGACATGAGAAAAAAATTCTTATTAAGATTAAATTTAGTTTTTGAGAGAGTATATATATATACATCGTGAACAGAATCTTAATAGACTATTTTGGCTTGTTATGACGTAATACAGCAAAAAATTAGTAATTTATCAACATATGAAATATCATTACTCATTAGATTGTGATTCTCCGATTGACCGCATTTGACTCGTCAGTACACAGAAATAGCAATTTTTCTTTAAAGTATTTAAGATATACTAGTTTTATTTTTACAATATTTTATAGGGAAGATTAATTTAAATTGACCAACTAAAATTTTTTTAAAGACCTTCCTTCTACTGTTCTGGATTATAACGCTAATGTTCAACAAGATCTTTCTCGATTATTTTGATTTCTGAAATGATTGCAGAAATTTGCTTTTCCTTCATACTGGTTTTGGAAACACTTAATCACCATCACAAGTATGTTATTTGCCATTGAATAAAATTATATAACCCGTGTAGCAAATAAATTAAACATGTGAACCTTTTGTTCGACTCGTTTCCAACTATAATTATTCTTTAAGAAATCCGCTATCATTCGATGTATAATTGCTAAAGATGTAACCTCAACTTTATTTTGATTAGCGAAGCCACTTTTACTCACTTCTACTGTATCATTATCCCATTTCTTCTCTAGTACATTAACGTGAACAGAATAGTAATAATGTACCGCAGCAATATTAAATACTTCTGGTATTTGATCATACAGTCATACAGTTTTCATGTACAACCCATTTCTTTTTTCGTGACTGATAAAAAGGCAAGAATAGTGTCTAACGGTACTTGTTCACGGAAGATGTTCTTTCGATCCTACGTTCCTTGAACTACCAAATAATCCCAAGTCTTCTCTATCCCAACGGAAGTCATGAAAGATATTTCTTTATGGCAAACATCTAGGCACGGATATTGATTCTTACAAGAATACCCTTTTTGTTACCAAAGTGATTATGTGTGATTGATGGAAATGAAAAAACAAATGCATAGGGAGATTCACATTTGCATTATGTCTTATTAATGGTTCTCTCGCCATAATTGAGCATAAAATACTTGCTGTACGATTAGAACCAATCTTGTCCATTACTACCTATCCACAAATAATATAAAAATTAGTACACGCAAACAGATATACTCTTCCAAATCTTCAGATACAAGAATCAACAAAATACCAGTGAGATGATGAAGTAATAATAAGGAAAATGAACATGTGGCCAGAAGTTTATGCACCATTAGACTAATGGAACTCCGCTTTGAGGGTTTCTTTGCACCAGAAATTGTTTTGTCGATTTACTTTATAGTCAATCCTTTATAATTTTCTTTGTTCTTCAGAAAATCAGTCTATGAAATAGACCTTCTAAAGGAAGTGATTATTTTTTTCTTGTATTCATCTTGTTCATTATTTTTCTACGTAATAGATTTTGTATGAAAAGTTAGAAAATAGATAATGAAGCGTAATTGAGTGGCACGATGCTTAGAATAGAGGGAAAAAAAAAAATAGATAATGATCGAAATCATTTATCTATGCACAGTATAATTCTACACTTTAATGACAAATAGATTTCACTACATGTGGCAAGTGTGGCATCTCCCAGAAATCCGTTGGCCGGAATAATATATTTCCTGGAGACTCTGTAGGACTCTGTAAGGGAATAAATTAGTCTAATATAGATATATAATTATTATAAATATTGGTATAGTAAACAATAGATTAGGAAATAATTAGTAGTATAGGAATAATAATGTAGCGCAGTATAGCCTTTAATTTTTCAGAAAGTCACAGAACATCACATGATCAATGACATTATTTGGATATTAAAAATAAATTTTAGAAAAGACAGAATTTAAGAAATTTTAAGAATTGTGAGGATTTGAAGAACTCCGAAATAATTTTCAGAGTTGAATTACGGAATTTTTGAAGAACCAGCAGAATGATTTAGAAAAATGGAGGCAAAAATTTTATATAATGGAGGAAAATCCGTTTAATAATTTTTATCAAATTTTTTGTCAGGATTTTTGTATAGAATTTTTATTATTAATAAAGATAATATTTGTTGAAATATAGAAGTTTCGGCTTGAACCACCGAAGCATAGCTTTGTATTTTACAACTCACAACTCATGAGATAGGATAAATTTTTTCCTGCCGATTCGTGATAGGTTAAATTCATTTCTTGTCGATCCACTATTTGTTGAAATAAGCCAAGCGTGACCCATTATAGGGTGTCCAGGATGATAGCCCAAAATCGCAAATTCGCGATTGGCTGAAATTAACGTAATTTGGTCAAAATTTTCTATAGTTTCTAAAGCCTTAAAGCGCTACTTTTGATCATAATTTTAACTAGAAATATAAGACCAGAATTTTAGCAAAATCATGATCACATGATTATCAAGCCATCCAATCAAATTTAAATATTATGAAAATCACGATCACCCCAAAATCGTAAAAATCGTGATAAATCGGGATCAATCCATCCTGGACACCCTAATCCATTATGAGAGTATCTCCTAAAACCTCTAGTGAAATAAGACCTTTAGTCATAAGATTACGGTTGGCATCTTGATCTAGAGGTACGAACTATAATCTCCTTAGTTAAATTAGTCAAATGTGTTCTTCTATGTACTGTATGTAAAGCATACTGTAGATAGATGTTATTGACAACTATCATTTTTTTGTATTTGCTCTCTATTCTACTAGGAACGTAGTTTCCAGTTCTTCCAGGAATCTAAAGGGTCACGATCTCATAGTTGAAAAGTCAACTGTATACTATATTTAACATATAATACATACAATTTTGCACAAAAACGCCTATTGTGATCACTGAGTTCAAAGAATGTGCTTACAGGTTTCTCCTCCCTTTACATTTCATAAGTCAAAGAACATGTTGGTTATCAAAAAACGTTTCTGTTACCGATCATTAAAAATTTCTTCATTTCTCATTCTTAAAAATTTCGCTATTATTGAGAATACGAATAATCTCCATGAAATTCAGAACCTCAATTACTAGAATCAACTATGAGTTTGAAGTTGTAATTTCTGATTATATTAATTAATAGGTTAAAAAATGTTCATCTGTTATGGAATATCTCAAGATCCTGATTCAAAAATTATAAATGTAGTAAGTGATTTAATAGAAAATATTACAAATTAGATCAGTAGAAATAAAAAAATTGATAATTTAATACAAGAAATGCGATTGAAGATTAAACATCCAAATGATACAATATTTAAATGGTCACTATACAATGTAATATCACAGAAATAGTTAAGGATGGTTTTGTCACAATATATTCAGCAACATTAAACGGTAGACTATTACGTTTCCGTTTTTCTTCCTTCATTATTTGCTATATAAGAAGTCTTAAAAATGTAGTTTTAAAACAGTTATATAATTCGGAAAATATATGGAATATCCCAAAATCCTGATATAAAAAATTATATAATGATTCTTGGTTATGCTGAAGGTGGAAATTTATATAATTGGGTAACAAAATTTGATGATTTGTTCAACACTGATTATAGACTACATGTAAAATTTTCTTTTTACATAATTAAATCAGTTTGTAATTGGAATAAAAATAATTTTTATAAATAAAAACATTTAGTAAAATAAAATAAAATAAAATTAATATCTTAGTGATAATAACAATGGGTTTGTTTTATTCTTTTAATAACAATGGTCGATAATAAATTTTTGCCAAAATTATCCAAAAATTTGCTTGAAATTTTAAATAACGATATTATTATCGAAGTCGGCGATCCATGTAAAAATCTTTCGTGCTCATATGGTCATCTTATCTCCAAAGAACCTTATAAAAGTACACATTAAATTATCAAATATTTCACCATAATAAATAATTTTGATGCTAGTTAACTCGTTTTATTGTACATGTTCTATGTGAGCACTGGACATTTTCCGCATATGTTATTGATCACTTTATAATAGTGATACACAAATTTTAATCACTTTATTATAAAATAATCAATAAGATACACGAAAAAGGCCCAGTTTGCTTACGTTAAACATATCCAATAACAATTACATATTATTCATTAACTCGTTATATTATTTTATTTTAGGTATATTCATGGAGGTAAATTTAGAAATGTGATATTTCAAATATCATTAAAATCTTGTCGTCATTGGTGAACTTAGTCTTAAAGAATTAACAACTTATTTACAATCATTTTGATTAAAAAAAAATCAACTTGGATAAGAAAAAATTATAATCTCGTATATCAAACAAGTTTCAAAAACGATTCTTTCTTGGAACTACAAAGATATTGTACTTATTCAATCTCTAAAGAGTAAAGATCCAGGTAAGATATTTTTTTTTATATATCAAAATTTTTCAATCTCTAAAAAATTATAATCGCTCTGATTCAAAATGATAATCTTCTTCCTTCTGATCCTGCAAATTTTTCAAAGTTAATTTTACCGTTTAGGGAATAGTTTTTACATATAATTTAAAGAGTAACTAAATTCTTTAAGTATTTATATCCTATTTGATTTAGTTAAATAGAATAATGAGAGTAATATAGTAATAAAAATAATTTAAATTTAACTTAAGTTATGCAAAGAAATAAATTATTTAAAAAGAATGTCAGGATGTTTTGTAGGTATGGATAAAAATTAATAATATTTATGTACAGTACATCACTTTGCTGTATTATATTCTAAATATTGTTATTCTTGAACCCGAAACATGAGCTGCTAATGTTGTACTATCAGTTATGAATTCTTTTAATTTATTTCTATGTTTCCATGACTATTTGAAAGCTTTAATAACAATTCATTCATTGATTGACCATCTTATTTTAATTTCAATGTTTTTAAATATGATATTTTACCAGGAAGTGAGTTTAAGTGCTTATACAATTATACTACATCTAAGACTATAATTTGCAAATGTTAAGATATTTCCAATTCTCAAACTTGGTCCGACTAGACATCAAGTATCAACTTTAAAAATCGTATATTATGATATAATTAATCATCAGAATTTAATCCAGGAAAATGAAATTAAAACTTATCTAGCCCAAATAAGTCAAATGTGTTATATTTTAGTTTGATTTAATATTTGTAAGAAGTATTATTAAGGAATTCATGTATCTTTCGTTCAAATTGATAGTAGACAAAAAGCAGTCTGCCATGCATAACTAAATAACATGAATTGAGACTAATATCTCATTCATGCTTAAAATATTCTTTGATTATTCTAGAAAGCAAGAAATGATTCTCCGTAAAATTCTGATATAGTAAAGTAGTATTATCTAAATGTTCAAAAATCTAGTCAAGACAATAATGTGATGTTTATGATAAAGTAAAGAATCTCATAATTCTGGTCTGGTGTATTTATAATTATTTAACCAATGCAAATTTATGTGACAATTTCAAATTTAGTATAATGAAGTACAAATGGACGTCGATTTTTTTAATCTTTGCAGAAGAAAAAAAAAAGTACTGTATGTGAAAAAAATTACTAGGATTCCTAGATTTGTGAAAATTAATAAAATAAGTGTGTCGATAATAATGATTAATTAACAAACTTCTAATTGATAGTTTTTATTTAATTTTAGAAAATAAAAAAATCCATTAATTTTATTTATTGGAAAAAGAATTCAAACAATAAATACACACAGAAGGTTTCTCGGAGAATAGTATATATATATATATATAGCATTTAATTACTGGCAACGGTAGGTTAAAAATAAGATAACATGGTCCAATAGTATTTAATAATATTATAGAAATATTTGATGTGTCAGTGTGCCATTATTGTCAAATGATAATTATTGTCTATGGAATTTTAAATAAAAAAAGAAAGAAATAAATAAAAAATACGTCATGATTTAAAAAGGGATTGAAATTTTGCCTTCGTCATCAATATCAATTTTGATTTCTTCATTATCGATGTTAAATTCGACTTCATTGTCATCAATATCAAATCTGTTTTCATCATTATTCTCATCAAATAATTTAATTTTTTTAATCATTATATCTAAAAATTATGCAGCATAAATTTGTAAAATTAATAAAAATAGATTAATCATCAAATAAATTTAAATGATACCATACGTTCGTCAATATTATTATTCTCCTCAACTAAATTATCTTCAATTTTCCTTTTACCTTATTAAAGATAGCAGTTAATAACTTTAACCGTTAAAGAAAAGCTAAATAATTACTTACTCATTTCTGAAACAGTACTTTGACTTTTTGAATTTCTTATAGATTCTGCAGACTTTATAAATACGTTCAAAGACCTATTTTTATAGATCGCACCTGGATTATAATCTATTGTAGGTCCAATATCTGGTGACTTCATAATTTCGGTCGGGCATACGTATTCCTTTCTCCAAATATCATGAAGTTTTGCAAATATTACTTTAGGTTCTGGTCTTTTCATTGGTTCAGAACACCAACATTCTTTCATCAATTCAATATATCCTTCAGGTGCATTTGTGACAATTGGAGGAAGATGTCCATTACAAATTGCAACAATAAGATTTGCATCATGACTCTGATCCCAAAAGGATCTTCTACCGGTCATTAATTCCCACATAATCATACCAAAACTATATACGTCCGAAGCTTTAGTATATTTTTGTCCTTGAAAAATCTCCGGAGCAATATAAGGAATAATGCCATAAATCTCTTTATAATTTAATGATGATTTATTTATTCCCATATCACTTATAGTTACTGTTTTATAACTTTTATCAAAAAAAAAGATATTTCCACCATGAAAATCTTTGTGAATAATTTTATATTTATGCAAATTTTTAAGCCCTTTTATAATATTTATCAGTATATATAACTTATCGTACCAACTTCCGTTATAAAAATCATCAGTCATATAATGAATTATATTTCCATATTCGTAATATCTCATAACTATAATAAAATTCTGAGTAATTGGATTTAGAGTAATTCCATAATATTTGTTAAAAGGTCTAAAATCTTTTATTCTGTGAACTTTTTTGAGCTAGGTTATGAAATATATACGTTAGTAATTTATAATATTACATATAATCAAAATTAATATAGGATTCTGTACCAGATGTAACTCTTGAGTAGTTATATTATTAGAATCGTAAAGCTCTTTAAGAGCAACTGTTGTTTCACCACGACGGATAAAATTTTGGTTTGCTTCATTCCATTTTATTACCGGACCATCAATCCAAGTGGCTTTATAGATTTTACTAAATCCTCCTTCAGCAATAGATATTATGTTTTTGAGGTTGGTATAGGGAATAAATTGCATTTTCATAGAGCCAGGAAATACTTGTGTGAATCTTAAAAGATCATCAATAGCTTTGTTTCCACTTGGTATTAATACAATATTTGCTATGTTGCATGTATAACAAATGTCATTTTCAATCTGTCTAACTAGCTGTCTAACTCGACCGCAAAGATTACATTTCCGTTTAGGCGTAGACATAGTTTGCATTGGTTGATTTAAAGATTTCATTCTATGAATTGTGAAATTTCATCGAGTAATTTTTTTTAAATTTTATTCATTCAGGTTTTATGATTCATTATATAATTTTTCCTGTGCTAAAAATAACTCATTTCATTCACTTCTAAAAGAAACCTCGCTGTTCAAAATCCGTAAAAATTAACCTTTTATAGCGTATAATAATTCTTTATTTTCAAAAATTTCCTAAATAAGTCTAATTTACTTATTTCTTTTGGTATTTTTTTGATCATTTTACCTTTTTCCGTATATGGTTTTAAATGGGTTAAAATGACATCATAATCCACATAAAGATATAAATGGACTTTTTTTTTTAAATATTATAACTCCGTCAAATTCTTCACATTATTCTCATTGATTCTTAAATTAAAGAAATGCTATTCAATAACGAAATCGGGTAAAAAGCTTCTGATTTATCAAAAAGTCAAAGTATGCTTTCTTTATAATTGTGATTCCATTTATAGATTTAAATGGATAATAAATTTTATTTCGTAATTCATATATTAATTTAAACGAATTTATTTCAGTACACAAACGGATGTGAATTTAACGGAAAAAAAGGTATATATATACAGTGTGTAAATTTTAAATTTTTTAATTTGTAAAAGTTATACATAAAATTAAAATTTTAATTTCATTCAAGTCGGTTAACACAAATCGTTGCAATCCAAAAAAAAAAAATGTCTAAAAAATGCGATAGATGTAAAATAAGGTTTACTTTAAGGGAACATCATCAGATTTGTCTTGATTGTTATACGAAAAAAGAATTACTTGAACCAAATGAAAACAAAATTATTGATGATTTTATTTCTTATACTCGACTTCATAGCAGTGGAAAGAAGAGAATGCACTCCTTCCCTTATGAGTTATTCAAAAATATAGAACGTATTGGTGATGGTGGTTTTAGTACAGTTTACAAAGCTTTTTTTGATAATGATCACATTTATTCCCATTATTTTGATAGAGACAATAAAAGAAAAAGTAAATATGATAAACGTAATTATGGAAGACAAGTTGTTCTCAAAAAACTCAAAAATTCTAAAGATTTAACTTCTGAGAAATTAAATGAGGTAAAATATTATTTTTGAATACTTTTATATGATTGATTGAATTAACAAAATTTTTTTTGTTGCAGCTCAAAATTTATTACCAACTTTCTTGGAAAGAAAAGAAGAAATATCATCCAATTAGTGGACGTCCTACCAATATTAGTAATTATTTGGGGATCACGCAGGATCCTGAAACTAAAGATTTTGTGATTGTTATGGATTATTATGATTTAGGCGATTTGAAAAGTTATATATCTAAAGATTTTTATAATGTTAGTTGGATTGATAAGCTTTATATATTAGAAGATACTATATGCGGACTTATTAACTTTCATAATTTAAATATTATACATAAAGATATTCATAATGGGAATATTCTGTTAAAAAACGTAAATTCTTCCAAAGAAGCAGTATTATGTGATTTTGGGATAAGCAAATCTGCACTTGAAGCAGATGATGAAACAGTTTATGGAAAAACCCCTTATGTTGCCCCAGAAATTTTAAATGGACAAAAATATACAACTGCCTCGGATATATATAGTTTAGGCATGATTATGTGGGAATTGATGACAGGAAGATCTCCTTTTTGGGATCATGATCATGATGAAATTCTGACATTTAAAATAATTGATGGTGCACGTCCTCCAATAATTACTAACGCACCTAGAGGCTATATTGAATTAATGGGAGAATGTTGGCATCCTAACCCAGAGAAAAGACCTACAGCAAATGAACTTTACAAAAAAATTAAGAATATTAAAATTGAAGAATGGAATAATGAAACACAAATTATAAAATCTCCAGATATTGGACCAACAAATACAGAAATAATTGAGAGTAGTTCTAGATGTTTTTCAGTTAATACAACAAATGATTCTCTAAATTTAGAATTTGGTAAATAATGATACGTGAAAACATTACCTTTTATAATATCAAATTTCCTTACTAACGACTTCCTATTTTAATCTTTTAAAGATAAAAGAAAGTTCAGTAAAATTGATGATAATTTTGACGAGAGTGGTAATTATATAATCAAGTATTCTATACATTTATATTCATCGCCTGATTAAAAATTATAATATTTTTTAGGTAAAGGAAACAAAAAAATTAAATTAACTTCTGAAAATGAAGACGATGGTAAATATTTATATAACCTTAACAAATTCATTTTAATAAATTTACTAAATTTTATACTTTTATTTTTAGGTTATGTTTCAGAAGAATTATATTTCGATATTTAATATATGGTAGAAAATATAATTTAATTCATAGACCAATTTGTTTATTTAATTTTATGTTAAGATTATATTGAAAGAAATCATTATTTCAATATTACTTTGATATTATATTATCTAAGTATAGATTTTTTTTATTATTTTTAGAATATTTATATAATAGATTCAAGTTACTTGTTAAATTTTTTTATTATGATACTATTATTATTGAACAATAAACTCCCGTATTTTATTTTATTTTTATTTTTATTTTTATTTTTATTGAACAGATATTAGAAGCGAACACATAAATTATAAACACATCAAAATTGATACATGAAAATAAAAAATGAAACTAACTAATAGAAGCGAACTAAATCTACTTCGACGGTGGAGTAATTATATAACGAACTATTTAAAAATAACCAACTACTTCTAGAAACATTCAATAATTAACCCACTACCTCTTTTACAGCCAGTTAAAAACCAGGTAAACCGAAGCCCGCTCTGCAGAAAAGAAAGTAATAAAAACCATATATAAAATTCTATATAAAGTATACTAACTAACTACTAGCGCTACGAAGTAAGATTGCTGTAAAATTCAATAATATTTTTACCAAAATATATATTATTACGAATACTATCTAGAGCGTCAAATTTATATTCTAATTCTCTATCACTATTCAAAATATTATTAAACGGTCGAAAATTTTTTAAAGTCAATTTTTTCTTTTTTGTAATACCCAACGAACGTTCAAATTCTTTTATAAAAGAACAATGACGTATCCAAATTTCTTTAAATGTTTGTTCATAAATGTACTGCCTGATCTCAATAATGACTAACATTAATTGTTTACGAGGAATCCACAAGTTGAGAATTTGAGTCAACTCCAATGGTATAAAGCCTTTGATGAGATCCACAAAAGTAAAATTGTCAGAATCTATACTAATTGTCCATATATTAAACGTCAATAAGGCAGAATAATCTGTAATGTCTGGATTATATTCAAATAACAATAATAATAAAAGATCAATTGTATTATTTTTAATCTTTAAAAGAAGAGATCGATGTTCATCACATGTCCAAACGTGATCAAACGTTTCATCTTCCAATCCACAACTAGGACATTTCCATCCATCGTATAATTCTAGGAATGATTTCTTCATTTGTTCAATTGTAGGAATCTCTTCTATAAGAAGATGAATTTTATGAGCTTTAACTTTAGAAGAAGACATTGAAGTTTCATTATTAGCAATATCGCAATTAATGCATTCAAAGGTAGAAGTCCAATCAACTTCTAATTTTCGATATTTAGTATTCCTATGTAAGTTGATAAATTTTTCCAGGCCTTTAATATGACTAACCATCTTGATAAATTTTCGTAAGTGAGTTTCAATGATGATGTTATTCCATAACAGAAGTACTTTAATGTCTGGAGCAATGTCTATAAAATTGATAAATCTATCTTGGTCAATGTGAGTAGATTTTGCTAATCTATCCACGTAATTATTGCCATCGCAATCAGTGTATGCAGCTACTTTAAACATTTCTACATGTAAGTTCTGTTGACGAATAATTCTAATCAAAATTGACCATAGATAACTATTATTAAGTTTGAAATAATCTCGCGATGTAAGGGAGAAATTATTACATTTAAATCCCTCAAACATAGTAATCACATTTAAGGAGTCAATGTTGATTCTCACTTTACTTCTATAAGAGACTACCATAAGAGCTAAAATTACAGCTAATAGTTCGCCTCGATATGCGGAAGGCCATTTATTAATCGTAGTATAAAATTCTACTTGAGGAATACCAAAGGATCTATCAAGGTGAGCAAACGTGCAGCTAATATTGCATTGTTCAGTGCCTAATTCAATAAGAGATCCATCAGTGAAAAATTCAAAGATACAGCAATTTGGATTATCAAATATAGCGAATTTTCGTTGAATTATAAGTAATTCATTCCTAGAGAGTCCTGGTTCTAACAATTCTAAAATAATATTATTTTGTCTGATCACATGATTTCTCGTTAACGTACTTTGAGAAAGACCATATTTTTTCTTAGCCTGATTAAAAAGATTAAAAAGATTAAAATTAATCATTTTTCTACGTTTAACATCTTCTTTGGTAAATTTAGCAGCTGACAAAAGCGGTACTATATGCTTTGGATTAACAGTAAAAGCACAAACACCCATGCTTGAACGATTTACAGTATTAGCAGCACAAAATGTATCATCACAAATGGTAACATAGGTAGATGTTAAGGTTGATTGAGACATATCAGCATGATAATGTCGAAAAAGAATATTATCTTCATCAACAAGGTGTTGAACTTTTCCAAATAAAATAGAATTATGTTGAGGGCTATAAACAACAGATAATGATCTATCTTGTTTTTCAATATTATAAGATCTAGTTTCTTCAATATTATCGAAAAATGTAGTAAATATGTTATAGATATTTGGTTTAAGGTTGGTCCCATCCACCGTAATAAGTCTTTGAATATCCATGTACCATCTTTCTTCTTTATTACCACGGCTAGGAATGGAATGAAAGTAATATTTATTACATATATCAGTCCAATTAAGTAAGCGACGCTTGTCTCCTGAAATAATTTGTTCTACAAACATAATTTGGCGTGAGCGTAAAATTGTGCTGTGTTTGAACAAGAAGTCAAAAGTAGCAATAGTTGCAAAATCATTTTTTCCTCCTGCTATAGTAGGAAATCTGCCTTTGTCTACGACAAGAAGTGTAAAATCATTCTGTCTCATTAAGTTGATCATATTAAGTAAATAATTATTCTTTATTCGTCTAGGATTTTGTCAAAAGGAATACCCTCTATCAGTGGTCGAGAACACCATAGTAGTTGTTGTAGCAATTTTAAGCGAATTTCAGTGATTCTTTCTAAGATTCCAGTGTCATTTAATTGAATACAAAAATTAGTAATTTTTGCTTGAAGTTGATTCTTGTAAGGATTACGATAACCATATATATAAGAATTATCTAGTATCGCATTAGGGGCAGTACGAGCAAATTTGAGCTTATTTTTAAACATTCGACGAAAAGGAATAAATAAACGATGAATTAAATCTGGTGATAGGATGAAAACCTGTGACCAGTATTCAACACGAGGTATAATAATCCTATTAAAAATATACAGGATATGTTTATCAGTAATTTTCTTTTTCCACATAAGGTTCGTTAGGTGATCAATTTCCACTTTAACTTTAGAGATTAGAAATTGTTCGTTATTTTCAATATTAAAATAAACACCCAGGATACGAGTGGGTTCATAAGGGTGTTTGGCCTTGATACTAATAGATTCCCTTCCAAATTGAAGATTGATCTTGTTGTTATAAATGTGAGAATAACGACGCTTATATATTTTAGTTCTCATCATAAGTTCAGATTTCTCTTTATTTATCTGGATATCATTTAGTCTATAAAAAGAATCAGCGATGGAGAGCATAGATTTCAGCTTATCTTTCTTATCAGTAATCCACTGCGTGTCATCCATAAATGCCAAGGCTGGGACATGTTGTTTTATCACAGCTAAATTTAACTGTGGTACTTGCTGTATGTTGTTACATGATACTGTGTATCCCAAATTTAGTTTGTTAATCTCAGCAAATAAAGGATCGTAATAAATACACCATAAAACAGGTGAAATAACTTCTCCTTGGTCAATGCCTATAAGAACATCATAAGCAGTCGTCTTGCCATAGGCTGTTATAACTTGGTTCATTCTATCTTTAAACAAATCTAAAATTAAATGAGTGAATTGCTGAGGTAGTTTAATTCTGTCCATCGCATTCTTTAGTTGGAAGGTATTGACACGATCATAGGCCTTACCCATATCCTGTGATAAAATCCAAAGTTCATGATTATTATCAATAGCGTCCTGAATGATTTCATTAACGATCCTTATCAGTTCAAAGGTAGATTGCTTAGGTAAACCAGCGAATTGGTTTGTCTGTAAAATATTATGTTATTTCAACGTTAAAGTAAGATGACGATTAAGTAACGTAATAAGCGCTTTACGAGCAGTTTCAAGTAAGGTGATCAGACGAGAGTTTGATAATTCACAATTAAAGGGTTTTGGCTTGGCAATAGGAAAAACGGTTGCTTCTTTCCATTGTTTTGGTAAGTAACCAAATTGTATAATCTTACATATTAAATAATATAAAATATCATGAGCCGTAGGACTAAGGTATTGTAACATTTCATTAGATATTCCTGAAGGGCCTGCAGCTTTGCCTTTAAGAAGGTTTCTGATAACATCCAGCCATTCATCACGTGATGGAAGGTCCATGAGGTTTGAGTAAATATTCTCATTAATATGGCGTAAAGGTTGATATTGATCTTTTCAACGCCCTTGAAGTGGCTTCTTTCTATTAATTGAACCTGTAATTGTTTGAAAATGATGATTTGTTTCTTGAAGAACAGCTGATTTACCTGTGATCAATGATTCATTGCCGTGGGCATCTTTCTTGTAGATTTTTTTAATCGAGATATGGACCATCTCTTCTTCTGTGATCGAACGAATCATAGAGTCTTGATTATCTTTAAAATTAGTACAACGTTTTTTGATGTTAGAAACAATCTGTTCCTGAACCATAATATTGAATTCCAGTTTGAAAAGAAGTCGTAGGTATTTTCTAATTTTACACAAATTCTTCAAAAATAATTTGAAGTCGTCGAGTATGAGAAAGGTAAAGGATGATGAAAGGTCTGAGCATTCATATTTGTCCAATGTCGTGTTAATGAGACGTTGGAACTTGGACTATTTAGCAGAGACACTATAAGTAATAGTAGCGGAAGCATTCAGAATCGAACGTGTTTCCAGTATACGATTAATGATATATCTTAAATCGAAGTAAACTGAAAGCTTCTTTTCTGGTGTAGTTTTAACTTTATTTCTAGTGACTTGCTTGTTGACTATACGAGATTTAGCTACTCTCATGAGGGTTTGTCTAAACATGTCCCAGAGGGTATTGATGTGGCGAGGTTTAACGATGGAAAAATCTTTCATTAATGCATTCTCAATTTCTAGGTCCAAATGTGTGCTGAAATTCTCCCAAGTATATTCATCATCCTTGTCCATTTCATCATATTGAAATACAGTCCTTTTGATATGTTTCTTCTTTTGATTGGTTGCGTTCAAGGAAACACCTGTCATCTGTACTGTGTCTAATGACAACGTTATAGTTTTATGGTCAGTATCAAAATGATCGTTCTCTATCACAGTGCTATTAACACTTTTCTCTAGCATAGATAAAGAAGCCCAAATATAATCTAATCTTGATTCTTGTCTGTTAGGATCAGCTGGTGTATAAGTATACATTTCTTCATCATTGTCATTAAAGATTGGAATGGTATCTAACAATCTTCTACTTTCCAGAGTGCGAAACAAGAAAAATTGCCATTTATTATTGATAAAAGCCATTAAATATTTTCTATAATTAATATTGAAATTTCCCATGATGATGACTTCCATGTCACGTGATTGGGCATTGCTGATAGTATCGTCAATATATTTGTATAAAGCCTCAATTTGTGGTCTTTCTTTTTGATTTGCATTAAGGTAAACCTGAATTAAACGAAGTTTACGCTTATCGCTGAAGTACAAGTCCAAATAAAGGATTCTACCTTTATGTCCAACTGCTTTGTGAACAAATATGTCAAATTTGGCGTCAATGATAATACCTACGCCTTGGCCTTTGCCCCCTAATTGTAAATATTCAAAGTAACCGCGAACACCTAATTGATGCTGCCATGTTTTTGCTTGTCGTTCAGAATAATTAGTCTCAGAGAGACCATAAATGTTGATATTGTAATCTTTCATAGCGTCGATTAAACCGATAAATTTGTTTTTATTTAAAGTACGAATATTTGTAGATGCGATTTTTGTTATAGTGGAATCTAAAAGATCCTTTTTTGAATGAAAAGATGGTGGTGAGTCAAGTTTGGGGGAATTAGTTTTTATTAAAGGAGAGGATAAAGAGGAACTGGAGGGAATATTGTTGTCCATCATTAAAAATGATTATGCAAGATCGAAAACATCGGCAACTTCATCGTCTTCCCCCAAAGAAGATGAAGCAGAGGTACCAGTGAGCATTTCAAACATTTTGGTCATGGTTGAAGTGATAGATTGAAAGGATAATTTCATTTCATTTTGTTGAGTCAGAAGAGTTTGAATTTGAGCGTCTGATTGGTGAAGGTCTTGAGTGTCTTGGATAAGTTCAGCTTCTTGATCAGAGTCATTAGCGCTTTTAACGCATTTTTTGGCTTGGTCAGGTGAAGAAGCTGAAGAGGATTGCGTGAGGGATTTTTTCTTCATGGTACCCTCCAGTTTAGAACCCTTTTCAATGTGTAAAGCTTTCTGGGCAGTAACGATTGCGGCGATTTGTTTATCAGTACTTTCAAGAGTTGAACTGATATTCATGATCTTTGTCTCTAATTGACGTAAACTATTAAGGATTGTTTCTTTGAATTGGAGAATGGCAGGGTCTTGGTCAAAACCAGGTTCATCCTCGTCCATTTTTTCGTAGTGCTGAGTATTACGATCAAGTCTCTGTCCTTGAGCGGAGCGAGAAGGTCTTGCAGATTTACTAGCACCTTTAGATTTAGCAGCATCAGCGTACGATTTCTTTAAGTTCTTCCAATTATCAGCGCCACTAACAAACTTTTTGCCAGGAGGTTTATTGATATTTTTATTATTACAAGAAGCAGCCATGTGGGAGGAATTACCACAGATATTACATATACGATCTGATTCTTGGCTCCAGTATAGTTGACGTGAATCCATATTGCCCTTTTTAAAGTTGATCGAAAGCTGTAACGCAGCCTGTCAATCTTCATCACAAGAAAAGTGAATATAAGTGTATTGACATTTAGAATATCTTTCTCTAATCATAGCAGCAGGAATAAAGCAGGATTTAGCTTTACATTTGAGTAAAACAGGTTCAAGATCATAGCCACTAGTATTGTAGGCTAGTCCAGATAGTTTGAGAGGAAACTGCTTGCGTATAGTGCGATCTTCTTGGTTGAGAGACAGAGGAAGAACTCTAACCGTGTCTTTTCCTACATGATATCCCCAGTTAGTCTCAAAATAGGTAAGAGCTTCTTGAGATTTGTATGTAATATAGGCGATCTGGTAAAAACCAGCACTTTTAGTATAGAGTCTCTCGATTTCACCTAAGATTTCGAAACTTGCTCTAATTTCAGCATCTTTTCGGTATGCAGGAATATCAATCACCTGAATTGTACGATGATTAGTATTTTCTTTTTGTTGGTCAAAAGTCGTGACTTGCTTTTCGGGTTTAAGCGGAGAAATATTAAGGGTGATATTTTTGATATCATCCGAGTTATCATCTTTAAGTTGCAGGATAATTTCCATTTTAAGAAATTTGTCATAAGAATCCTTGTCATTGAAAGTGACTTTTGCTTGTTTTTGGAGACGCGTAATACCCAAGTTGATGTTGTACTTAACATTATATTTAGCAAGAGCCTCCTTGATGGTGAGAATTTTTGAAGGTTTAGAACCAGTAATATTATCAAGTGCCACGAGGGTAACATAGTCTAATGGTTTTTCAATAGTGATCGACTGTTGATCAGAATTTTCATTATTGTCAGAAGGCAGATCAACATCCATGGCAGAATTGACAATTTCCTTAACTGGCATTTGGTCATTTTGTTGTTGATCATTTTGATTAGTAACTTTAGGCGTAACTGCAGGAGCAGCAGGAGCGGGAATATGATTAGTTCCATTGAGGTTGTTTACTATCTTATGTTGGGAAGGCGCTTGAGCACGTGACAAGTGTGAACGAGAATTCGTGGACTTAGTTTTTCCCCTAAACAAATAGGTCTTAGGCGGGTGGTTGGGAGTGTTTGCAAAAAGGTCACTAGCAACGTTCCTTTCAGATTGCAAGTTGCTCTGCTTAATACGTTCTTTATCAGCTGCAAGGTCAGCCTGTAAAGCGTTATTGGTAGCTGTATCTTTGGACCACGGTGGAGGGTCAGCAGCGTTAGAGGTGAAAGTAAAATCAAAGGTGGCAGCAGGTTGCACACCTTTTGAGCTGCTACGCAAAGTACGAGCACTGGTGTTGTTGTTTCTGTTGTTGTTAGACATCTTAAACTAAAAAACACGTAAAAAAAGTAGGTCTCTCGAGAATTACTGCGGATTTTCAACAATTTATGAAGATAACGGGAGAGAGTTTTTTTTTCCGTATTTTATTTTATTTTTATTTTTATTTTTATTTATGGGTGTCAGTTAGGAACCTAACATGACGCGAATTTAAGTAAATTATTTACATGAAGAACAAAAATTTAAACATACATTAAAATACTAAATTGCAAAAAGAAATAATCTACTCAAACCGGTGAACTAAGCAAGGAAAGGTTGACACTATTGTAAAAGTACGACATCGAGTCGAAACCCTTCACGGTCAGTTAATCCTAATCATAGTCACTACCTCTTTTACAGCCAATCCAAAGACCAGGTAAGTCAAAGCCCGTACTCTGCAGATATCCTATGACTAACACCGCCAGCCTCCAAGATAAGTATATCTACCCTGCACTGATCAGTAAGGTCAAAAAACAAAAATTTCTCCAAGTGACTATATTCCAGAGTAATATTACTACCTATCAACCATCTACAGACAGTTCCCTAAACTAACCTAATAGTTGCGGAACTGACAGGTATGCCTACCTAAAGGCCGCGTATTTTATTTTATTTAACAACCTGATAAGCTTTTAGTGCGATTTTCCTCTATAATAGGAAAAAATGTTGGTCAATCATTTTTATTTTGGCCAGATTTTCACTAAAATTTTCTATTCCACTTTCGATGATGACCCACATGCACAGTTGCCATGGATACAAAAAAAATTGCCTTTTTTGTAAAAAAAGCTTCAGTTAATTTTATATATACATAGTCTTAAGCTTGAGCTTAGCTTAGGCTTTGCTTTGCTTATGCCTAAGCTTAAGCTTAAGCTTGAGCACATCTTTAGACTAACTTTTTGCAAAACCTCTTCCTGTGCCAGCGAAAATAGTTGTTAGCTTTATAATCATAAATTATTTGTACTTTTTAACTTTTTTGCCGATCAACGATAAATTGTTACAAATCATTAAAAATTAGTATCTTTAAAAATTTAATTTTTTTTTTTTTAATTTATTGCAAAAAAAAAAAATACAATAAATTTTGATGATAAATATGAAGAAATTTTTAAAGATTTAGGAAAAAACGGATAAACCCATTTTTTTATTAAATGATTTAGAAAAAAAAATCATTTTTACTTTCATTTTTTAATTGAAACAATTAGGGTAAGGATCCATTCGGGTCAGGTCGTCAAAATCATGATATGGCATCGGGTGGCTTGTTAACCTGAAAAGAATAATGAAAAAAATAATGTACAAGGCAGTTTATAAAACTGTTTCTTTCTTTTTTATTTAAGAGAAAAAGAAATAATGAAACGATTAAACCCATTTTTTTAAAGCCTGGATTAGTCTGGGTTGAATAGTAATACGGGACCAGACCAAAAAAATTTGCTTCAATTTTATCTGGACATCCAGTTCAGTTCCTAAAAAACATTAAATTTATTTAACTATTATATTATCAAGACGAATTAAGAAAATGTTAACCGAACGATTTCTTAACTTTTTTTCTTTAAAACAAGTTAAAAAAAAACATAGTAACAAGTTAAAATGTTAACTACACTTTTTTAACATTTTTTAAAATACGAAGTTTTTAAACGTTAACCGAACATTTTTTTAACTTTTTTTTTAAAATGAGTTAAAAAAGTTAACTACGTTTTTTTAAAGAATGAATTAAAAAAACGTCAATTATATTTTTTTTAAAAAACGAGTTAAAAGGTAACTACATTTTTTTTCCTTTTTTTAAAAAAGAATTAAAAAAACGTTTCTTTTTTAAAAAAATGAAGTTAAAAAAAAACTTTTCTTTAAACCAAATTGGAAAATGGTAACTAAAATGAATTAAATAATGGTAACTAACGTTTTTCTAACTTTTTTTAAAAAGTAAAAGTTAAAACGAGTTAAAATATTAACTAAATGCTTTTTAACGTTTTTTTTATTAATACAAATATACAAATCAAAAAACGTTAATAAATAAACTTTTTTTCAAAAAATGCTAAATAAGCATTTTTTGATAGGTTTTTTTGCCAAAACGAATTAAAAACATTGATAAATAAAGGCTTTGACTCTTTTACTAAACAAACTAGAGTAATTTGGGTACAAATTAGAGTTTCAGTAATTACCGATCGATCGAACTGTAACATTCATCACTGCAGTTTCTATGTCAATTTTACGATTTTCTGAACTGATTTTACCGAATTGATTTGTGATAATAAAAAACGAGGAATCCGTTTTTTTTGTCATTTAATAAATTTAATGCTCTGAACAAGTTTGGTCAGTTCGGGTTACCTTGTCAACCTGAACTGAAGAATTTTTTTGGGTCAGTTTAGTTCGGCAACCTGCTCTGATCTGACCCTACCCGTTGGCCCAAAAGTATTCGGGTTACTTCGAATGATTAGATTAATAAAAAAAAACATTGTACAAACGTTTCATGATACTTTTTAATAAATTAACACAAAAAAACGTTGTGAAACATTTTTTTTTAAATTAAATTATGCATTAAAAATGTTTTCGTAACGTTTTTTATCGAGTTATTAAAAAAAAAACGTTTTTTAATTTAATTATATATCAAAAAATGCGTTTCTTAATAAAATATCAAAAAAAAGTTACAAAACATTTTTTCAATTAAATTATGTATTAAAAAACGTTTTCGCAACGTTAAAATGTTGCGAAATGTTTTTTTTTTTTAATTACAGAAATTATCGCTTAAAAATCCGCGGTAAATATACATCAAAAAACATTTTTACAACGTTTATCAGTAAAATATCAAAAAAAGTTGCGAAATGGAGAGTTCCGAATGGGCAGATGGGGTCGGGTAATTGACTTAACCTGACCCATGATATTCAAGTCAGGTCATCAAATTCATGACCCTTTTTATACAACAATTTTATATATGAAAAAATTTAAATAATAAAAAAAACGATTTTCTTGATCGTTTTTAAATAATAACGAAAAAAAAAAGATTTTCTTAATCGTTTTAATAACAAAAGAAAGAAACGATTTTCTTAATCGTATTTAATAACAAAAGAAAAAAATGATTTATTAATAGTTTTAATAACGATTTTTAAAACAAAAAATAAACGATTTTCTTAATCGTTTTTAATAACAAAAGAATAAAATGATTTTCTTAATCGTTTTTAATAACAAAAGAAAAAAACGATTTTTTTAATCATTTTTAATAACAAAAAAAAAACGATTTTCTTAGTCGTTTTTAATAACAAAAACAAACGATTTTCTTAATCATTTTTAATAACAAAAACAAACGATTTTTCTTAATCGTTTTTAATAACAAAAGAAAAAAAGGATTTTCTTAATCGTTTTTAATAACAAAAATAAACGATTTTCTTAATCGTTTTTAATAACAAATGAAAAAAACGATTTGTTAATCATTTTTAATAACAAAAACGATTTATATTCGTATTTAATAATAAAAAAAAGCGATTTTTTAATAACAAAAAAAAAATGATTTCTTTATCGTTTTTAATAACAAAAGATAAAAAGGATTTTCTTAATCGTTTTAATAACAAAAGAAAAAAAGGATTTGTTATCGTTTTTAATAATAAAAAACGATTTTCTTTATCGTTTTTAATAACAAAAGAAAAACAGGATTTTCTTAATCATTTTTAATAACAAAAAAGAAACGATTTTCTTAATCGTTTTTAATAACAAAAAAAAAATGATTTATTAATCATTTTTAATAACAAAAGAAAAAAATGATTTATTAATCGTTTTTAATAACAAAAGAAAAAAACGATTTATTAATCGTTTTTAATAACAAAAAAGAAACGATTTTCTTAATCGTTTTTAATAACAAAAGAAAAAAACGATTTGTTAATCATTTTTAATAACAAAAACGATTTATATTCGTTTTTAATAACAAAAAAAAGCGATTTTTTAATAACAAAAAAATAACGATTTCTTTATCATTTTTAATAACAAAAGAAAAAAAGGATTTTCTTAATCGTTTTTAATAACAAAAGAAAAAAAGGATTTGTTATCGTTTTTAATAATAAAAAATGATTTTCTTTATCGTTTTTAATAACAAAAGAAAAACAGGATTTTCTTAATCATTTTTAATAACAAAAAAGAAACGATTTTCTTAATCGTTTTTAATAACAAAAAAAAAACGATTTATTAATCATTTTTAATAACAAAAGAAAAAAATGATTTATTAATCGTTTTTAATAACAAAAGAAAAAAACGATTTGTTAATCATTTTTTAATAACAAAAATGATTTATTATTCGTTTTTAATAACAAAAAAAAAATGATTTTCTTTATCGTTTTTAATAACAAAAGAAAAAAAGGATTTTCTTAATCGTTTTTAATAACAAAAAAAAAAGATTATTAATCGTTTTTAATAACAAAAAAAAAATTATTAATCATTTTTAATAATCGTTTTTAGTAATAAAAAGCTGATTTAGCCAAACTTTAAATATAAAACCGTCGGGACTAATAATTTTGGCATTTTTTTTTCAGCGTTTTTTGTCAGGTCAACGGGTCAGTTCAGGTACCTGATTAACACTGCCAGTCGGGTCAGGTTCAGAGCTCTAGCGAAACATTTTTTTGAAATTAAATTATATATATCCGATATCAAAAAATGTGCAACGTTTTTTATCAAATTATCAAAAAAGCATTGCGAAACATTTTTTTTGTATGTTAAACTTCTTTATTAAATTATACGTTAAAAAACATTTCGCAACATTTTTTTGACAAATTATAAACGTTGTTAAACGTCTTTTATTAAATTATAATTCAAGTCAAGTCAACACAGGTCAGTTCGCGAGTTTGATTTAAGGATCTTATAGTCACGTGACATTTGAGTCGATTCTGAGTTTATATTAATACTCGACTCAGTTAGCCCGGATGTCAATTCACCTACTTTACGACAACCATGCAAAAACGTGGACAACATTTGAGTGGACCTTCACCATCCCTATAAAAAACGAATGTCCAGAAAATGTCTGGAATATTGCAAAATCCGGGATATTTTCTGGATAAACAGACATTTTCTGGACATTTTCAATGTCAATTTCCGGATATTCTTTTTTTATAGGGCATCCAAGATTAACAATCCCATCTTCCTGACTTTTTGAGTCATGGGGAGCTTAGAAGAAGATGGAGGAATGAGATGATGATAATGAAAATTTTATTATCTAATTGTTTATTTTTTGGATCAAAGTAAAAAAAATTATATGTGAAATATGTGGTTAAATAATACAGACAGATTGTCTGTTACTATGACATATCAGGACAGACAAAATCATGTTTATTTTTACACAATAAATGTTTAATAAACACTAATTTTACATACTGCATATTTTACACTTTAATGTTTATAGATAAATTCAAAATCTTTTAGATTAATTTGGTTATTTTTTAGAGCACAAATGTGAAATTAAAATATACATATATATAATATATGGAAAACTAAACTAATCAAAAATAAATAGAAATTATATATTTGCATATAAAGTCATATCTTAAAGCATTTAAATAATCAATCTAAGTAAACATGATTTATCTGTTCAGGTATTACATGCTAAGCATTTATTTAGACAATAATATTATTCAGGTTTACCACCATGCCACACATGTTGTAAGTAATGATAAAAATTTAGCAATGAAAATTTGTCAAGGACTCAGACCAAGGTTTAACAATAAAAATACCACAATTGATTAACTGTTAATATATTTAAACTAAGCTCACTGACTGTACTAAAAGAGCCCTAGTTTTTTTTTTAATATATATTATTATATTCGACAATTCCATATAAATTTAGATCTCTGATTCGAATCAGATGATACGAACAATAATAATTCTCAAACTAATGTTAAAGTACAAATATTCCGTAATTTATTCTGACAAGTGCCTATTCATGCATGAGCGTTTCAATTTCACTTATTAATACCTTAATAAATGTTATTAATTAATTTATGAATATGTCAAAAAATCGCTGCACAATGATCATCATTGCACTAGCATTTAGCAAATATTAGCGAGCGGAGTTTCATAACATCTTTAATTCTGCCCAAAATTCAATTGCAATACCACAATATTTAATTGTGAATTTTACACTTGCATTATTTAACCATTTTATTATGGTCTGTCAAGAGATTTGTGCTACCCGCAAAAGCAAAATTTTTAGTGTATTCATATATGTTTTGCCAGATTCTTTGTCATTTTGTGTAATAAATAATTTCTTTTTTTCAAAATCTCCAAGTAAATGTTCCAGCAATTGTCCAGAATAATTTTGACATATCTGAAAAATGTCCATTTATTTGGTACAAATCTAATAATAAAATTTTGATATGTCTGAACTTTGTCCAGAATTTGCCTAATATTTGTCCAATATAAAATTTTAAACAAATTCTGGACAGTTAAACATAGACAAATTCCGAACATAATAAAAACTCGGATAATTTAAACTGGACAAATTCAGGAAATTCAGGACATGAAAACTGAAAGTCAAATTCTGGATGCTACTTCCAAAGAAGGTTAAATTAATTTTGTAAAAAAAAAAAAATGCAAAAACACGAAACTGGCAAGCATAACCTTCTTTGTCATACTAATTAAATTTGCAGAGCAGCCAAAAATGCTATATATCTATGATATAAAATTCAGGTTGAGTGATAATGGTGCGATCAATATCTGTTGATTATCTTCATGACAAATTTTGTAAAAATGAATTTCTGGTCAAATTCTGAATGTCCCGAAAATGAGATGTTTTCGGAACAATTCTGGACTCAGAGTCACAGACACTCCAAAATTTCCAGACAAGTTTTTAGACAATTTTTACTGGACACTTTACCAACATTTATTTTTTTATAGGGCAATGGGAGGCTGACCGATGAAGATATCATATCTTTAAATATTCGGATAAAAATAAACCAGAAGAAATCCCATCAGTAAATTCAAAAATTTAAGCCTTGAACATTTAGATGAGCTTGTTACTTTTTTAAATATTCACTATTAAATAATTTTATTAATTAAAGTGAGTTAAATACATTACGAAATTAAGACACGAAGTATTATTAAATCACATGTTGCTGACTTAAAGAAGACTATTTTAATAACATTTTACACATAGTTCCTAATAACGTTTATATATTAAAATATTTTATGTTATATTAAATTTTTTTTTTATAAACCTATAACTTTGATATACCGATCATTGATGATGCTTTTTCCCCAAAACAGAATATTGGTATATAGAGGATTGACTGTATATAAAAATCTGTTGAACAAGGAACTAATTGTGCTCAATAAAAGAACTTTTAAAACATAAAGAACAATTTATGAAAAACTAATTTTGAAATTATACAGTATATCTTTTATCTTTATTTAACCTATTTTATATTTTTATTTTTTTTTTAACAATAGATTATTATTATGCAACACGTCAATGTTGCCTAATAGTTTGAAGGGTTGTATTCTTAACCTCATTTATATACTGCAATCATATTTGTGGTTCAAGTTATTATTATTTGGGTGCATTAATGGTTATTTTTTTTTTGGAGAAATAAAATTATTCTCATTCGTATAAAAACATTTGTTCATAAAAAAGATTGACCAATTGATGCAATTACAGGTTATATTACGAAATTTTTATTTTATTTACAACACTTTGTCTTAACTAAGGAATTATAAGTATTAAGTAATATCATAACAAAGAAATTTAACGCTTTTTATAGTAAGCACAATTTTATAAAGCTTAGAATAAACAATATTATTAAAAATAGTACTGTAAATATATTTTCTTAAAGAATTATTCTTATTCCCTTATATTGAACAATTCATAATTTGGTATATTATTTTATGAAAAAAAACATAAAAATAAAAAAATATTTTAAAAAATTTATCGATAAAAACAATTTTTGAAGTTCAAAATTACGGATCAATCGGGTTTACCCGACGGGTCACCCGAATTGACCCGGAACACTATGTTATGTAAACGTTATGGTCTCTGCAATTCATTTAGTAAGGTTGCTTCTAGTCCGATCATATGAGCTCTAAGAAAAGAAATATTTGGTCGTGTGATATCAATTTTTAATTTTTTTTTTTTTTTTTTAGGCAAAATTATCGGTCAATCTTTATTTAAATCTGTCAAAACAAAAATTTTCCTCAATTTTGATATTCTTTGGAGAAATTAATTAATTTTAAGTCAGACACTCAGACTGCTAGACTCATGATAAAAGATTTATTGTATATATGTACTTTATTATTTAAAATTTCAAGAATTTCAAATTGTGGTTCGAGATTATTGCATCATTTGAATAAATAATTGAATTTTTGACAATCGACTTCCATGCGCTTTAGCATACTTGCATCATAGATAATAAGATTAGTTATAGAAATATTATTACTACATTTTATCAGTTATGCACCGAACATTAAAGAATCCCAAAGATAGTGAAATATCAAAAAAAAAAAATCCCAAAGATCACAACAAAACAGAATCCCAAAAGACCATAATGAAATAAAAAGTAAATTTTTAATACTGCTTATTCTCAATCGATTATTTGATCTTCAAACTTTAAAAATAAAGCAAATTTTTCTTAGTATTGTTTATTCAATCATTTATATGTATACTGTATATATATTACTTTTATTTTTGAAATTGTCATTATAACGTGATGTTGTGTTTACAAAAATTTTTAAAAACTTTATATTATATGGACTCCGGAAATAAACTTAAAACAAAACTTGTAGTAAATATGAGAGAGGACTTCGGTATTTCGGTTACTTTAAGGGTGGGACATTAGTAGAACATTACTAGCATTCCTTTTTTGTCTTATTTCATAAAAACATTTTCTTTAGTGTTTCTTTTATTTTGTAGGAATAGATTTTTAGTTTCTAAAGTATGAGATCGGAGAACGTAATTATCAAAGGAATGATCTAAACTTTTTTTATTAAAGATCATTTTATCTAATTGTAAAAGACATAAAAAAATGTTCTTTATTACATGGTTAATTTGGAGTAATTAGATAATCCATTAAAATATTCTGTTTCAGTTTTAATTAAAGAGAAATGCATTTTTCCGTATATTATAAAAAAAAAATGTATTTCAATTCTTCAGCAAAACAAAATCATTTAAAAAATAATGTGATTCTTTCAATATTGCTATTGTGATATCTGAGGTAATAATATAATAATTTGTGATGACAATAATCTGAGGCGAAATTTTGAAATTTTCTAAATCTTTCGATTAATGCTAACGGTTAAATTTGTTTGAGTGTATCATTACTTCCAGAAAAATTATAGCGATGGGCAGAATTAAAGATGAAAATCATTGCTGAAAAAGGAAATAACTACCTTTGATCCAATAATTCGGTAAATGTGAGACCCAAAAAAATTTTTTGAACCAGAAAAAACACAACATAATATTTGTAACCTGTCAGGTACCTGCCGCATGTTTATCAGGTACCTGCCGCAAATCCAGCGGCTACATATATATGCATATACTACCTGCTGCAAAATTAGCAAATATTCGCCGCAAATTTAGCAGATACCTGCTGTAAAAGTTGCAGATACCTGCTGCAATAGCGGCGGACTTTTGATCAGAGCGGCTTGCATAGTAAGTTTTATACTTTGCATAATGTTGTGCAAGTTAACTTAAATAGTCTAGACTAATTCCTACTTTCGGTCGAAATTTTTTTATAAAAGAAAAAAAATTTTTTTCATAAATATCTCGTATTTTGTTGTTCTTTTTGATTACGTTTTTGATTACGTCATACTTAATAAAGATTAAATTGGCCCAAAAAATATTTTCATAAATATCAACATAACTGATATTGTGTAGTTGAATTATTTAAATATGCTTATAGAAAATTTATCCGAAGAATCCGAGGTTGGTGATTCAAGAAACCTAAGTGTATATGAACAAAAAATAAAAGATGAATTCTATGGTTTATGTTCTAAATGTAATCAATCAAAAACTGAATATTATTGGTGTCAATATTGTTTTTCTAAACATTTTCAATCAAATTTTGATAAATGGACAAGTGGAAATGAGTATGTAGATAAGTTTATTCAAGAAACCCAATTAAAAGGAAGAAATCCGGCTGAAATCTTAGAATGGATTCCTTATAGTAGGTTAAGGAATATACAAAATATTGCTAAAGGTGGATTTAGTACTATTTATAAGGCTATTTGGTTGGGTGGACGAATAATGTTTTTTTTCGGCGATGAAGAAATAAGAGACAGTATTAAAATTAAAGATGTAGATTATGAAAATGCGAAAATAGATGGTATTAAATTACCTCTTCAAGAACATGAAAAAAATGGAAGTTACGTTGCGCTTAAGAGTTTGAATAATTCTTCAAACATTCGTAAAGAATTTTTTAACGAAGTAAGTGTTTTAGTATATGGTATTTTAATATTTTTATTAAATATTTTTATTCTATTTAGTGGGAAAATTATCTACGATTTTTATATGAAGCTAAAAATGCTGGTTCAAATTATTTTAATATTTATGGAATGACCCAGGATCCCAAAACATTAGATTATATGATCGTAATGGATTATTTGAAAATTGGTAGTTTAAGATCCAATCTTATGATTAAAAAATATAATCCAAATGATAAATACACTGATTTATGTGAAATAGCAGAATCTCTTTCAGGTTTACATAAGTGTAATTTAGTTCATGGAGATTTTCATAGCGGAAACTTACTTTTTGATGATAAATTGCGGTGTCACATAAGTGATTTTGGACTAAGTAAACCAGCTAATGCTAATTCTGATGAAATTTTTGGAATACTTCCGTATGTGGCCCCAGAAGTTTTAATTAGAAAACCATATACAAAAGCTGCTGATATTTATAGCTTTGGTATAATTATGTGGGAATTTACTTCGGGAATTCCTGCATTTAACGATAGAGTGCATAATTTCGAACTTGCCCTTGAGATACATAATGGACATAGACCCAAAGTTATAGAAGACACAGATCCTGATTATGTAAATTTAATGAAAAAATGTTGGAACAATGATCCTAATGAGAGACCAACTGCAGAAGAATTAATATTGGAACTTAATAAACTTCAAAGCAAATACCCAATAGAACGAGATAACAGAATAGAGGTACCAGGTAATTAATTAAGTTCATTTTGTAATTATCTCTTTTTTTTAAAAAATCAAAAAAGTTATATCGAAATATAAGTTCATTGTATTATATTGTAGAAAATGCGCCTGTAATAAAGGACCATCCATTATCTTGTTACAGAAGCAGAAAAATTGATTCCTTCACTAACGAGAATATAGTGCATGAAGACACAAATAGTAATTATGATATGGAAAATAGTGGTAAGTTTGTTAAATATATTCTTTAATAAGTAATTGAGCAAGTAACTGTTGTATTACAATAAGCAATATGATTGATGAAATTCCTGAACAGACGTTAGCAAACTTCTCTTACACAAATGCTGAGTAAATAAAGCTAAATAATTACAATGTTTTTTTTTTATGATATAGTTGATATTAATCTTTATCTGAATGATGAAATAATTGGTAAGTTTTATTAAATTAAATTATATTTATTGTTTTATTATACTAAATTAATATGTATCTATTCATTTTTAGAAACTATTGAAGACTAGTGTTTCCGATGAACAAATTAACATTCTAAAGTCTTTTATTTTTGAAAATAGATTATGATAACTCACTATTTATATTTGTCAATTATTTTATTATACATTTATTATTATATACTGTTAAGAATCATCTTTTATAGATACAGATCTCACATAAAATATGCCTCTTATATTAGCTTAAAGCTAAATTAATCACAATATGCCATACCCTCTACAGTGGACGAAAAAAGTCTTCGGAAAAACATTTCCATTTATTGTGCAACGAGTAAATGTTTGTAACATGTGAAAATTTGCGGATATATCCCTTGTGATGTGAAAAATTAGATATCAAAAGTATATTAGCAACAGACTACATGCTATCTGTCTATTAAAATATAAGTCGCCCAAAAAATCATCGGAAAAAAATGAGTTAGCTAATTTTGACTAATTGAGCAACTTTAAAAAGCGATTTCACGGTAAATATCCAGCCAATTTAATAATTTTTTTTTTATTTTGTTTGTTGAATCATAAAGCGTAACTGTTAAAAATTTTATGGTACATTAATAATAAAATTAAAGTTAAACTTAAAAAACTTAATACACAATGTGTGATTTCTTAATAAAAATTTGTGTTATAGTGTCTTTAAATTACATTAATCGAAAATTTCATGATTTTTTAAGACAAAAATATTTTTCAGACCTGTTTCTATATAAAACTTATATATTTTTAATGAGTTATAAGTCAATTATCGGTTAGATATTGACTGGAAAAATTATTCCGAAGACTTTTTTCGTCCACTGTATATTTTATGTTTATTAATTATTTTTAAAAATAGAAAAAATGTAGCCTTCCTTTACATTTCATTAAAACTTTTCATCCAATGAGAATACCTATACCTGTAAAAAGTATAGCAATTCTCTCTATAATAGCAGATTAGTCTCTTCCCTGAAAAGAAATAAAACAAAAAAATAGTGCTCAAATTTTTAGTAATCTTTGTTTTTTGAAAGGATCTATGATGACATGAGAAGAAATTAGGACATTAATAGTTGTATAAAGAAAGAATAAATGATTTGTTACCACAACTTGTTAGCAAGGCTTTATTGTTACCATGTATTTGTACAGAGGATATACTTAAATCGTTATTAAAATATACTACTTAAAATAAGCATCAACTTTAATTTGCGATATACTTATAATATACTTATAATATACTTACGATGTACTTACAATATTCTTGATTTTACCTAAATTACAATCCCAGTTTTTTGCCTAAATACTTTAATTATACAACCCATTTTCTTCTTCAATATCAAACTCACTTTAATATTAAAATAAATTTATATTTCATATCTACCAATTCATAAATTAACTAAATCAAAACTTCCATAAAAATTTACCTATGTAGTTATTTTTAAATTTGCTATCTCTATATGAGAAACCAAACCCAATTATATATGATTAAATTTAGCCAAAAATATTCCTTAAAAGTAATTCTTGTTGAATATAAAACTGATTAGTTATATAAAATAATAGTTTGTTTAAAAAAGTTAATAAATTTTTTTTTTTATTAAAAAATTACTAACAGCGCAACAACTAACAGCTAATGCTAAATATAATAATTAATAGCTTCATAATTTCAGTTAAAATTAATTCTTGCTAAAAGTACAATTTGGCCAGAATTAAAAACCGATCTGGACTCAGCCTCTAGTATATATTGTAACATTTTCGTATTATATTAATAAATCTGCCAAGAATTTTGCACACTTGGAATCTGCATTTTGCATAAATATTATTCCCTAAACGACTATACATATATATTTACTAATAAAGCGTAGTTATTTATACCATTAGATTGACAATCCACGCCCAATCCAAATTGAAATATACTTATAGATAATCGTGAAAAAAATACAATACTTTGCTATAATGTTGTGTAAGTTTAACTTAAATAGTCTAGACTAATTTGTACTTACGTGATAATCACCCTGGACGGCACCCCATCAAGGTGATCATCAAAGGTTATAACCTTATTATTTGTGTCACACTATAACCTTTGATGATCACCTTGATGGGGTGCAGGGCGGTGGGACGGTGACGGACCATCCTTTATCCTTTATTTGTTAAGCATATTAATGATCGTCAAAGTTTTCAGTTATTCGATAACAGCGCGATAAATGGTTTTTGTACTCATGAAGATCACCCCGCACACATATATTTACTCGGAAATATCTTTCCTGATTTTACATCTATCCTGATTTCTCTCGCGATAAATAACATGGAAACTCTACAGGAAATAAATGATTTAATAGAGGATCAAGCAAATTCACCACCTAAACTTAATGAAGATGTTATCGATAAAATAAAAGGTTTTATCCGGGAATATTTAACTAATAATAAGAAATCGCTGATTGATGCATTAATATCAAATGACGGATTAAAAGACGATATAAAAAATATGGATTATGTGAAGAATGTGGCCAATGTAATGCTGGTGAAGCCGAAATAAATTATACTGATTCTGATTGGTGTCAACCTTGTAATTCCAAACATTTTCAACAAAATTTTAACAAATGGGCTAGTGGAAACAAAAAATTGATGAATTTATAGAAGAGTTTCAATTAAATGCAACTTGTTGAAAAGAAGTAATAGAATGGATACCTTATACAATATTTTTAAATCTTTCGTATCTTGCAGATGGTGTTTTTGGAAGTGTATAAACAAAATGGATTGATGGATATACAGTATTAGTTATTGGATATTAACAAAAATGATTACAAATGATGGCGGTATTGTAATTTTAAAGTGGCTAAATGATTCACAAGGCCTTACTGCAGATTTTTTACGACATGTATACTGGTTTCAATTATTAGTAGTGTATTTTTTACAATGAGTTTTAATTTAATTAATTTTATATTCCAGAATATTTTCCATTTTAAACTTATTAATTCATGCAGTGCTAAATATTATGGACTTTCTCAAGATCCAAAATTAAAAATATTATAATTGTAATGAAAAATATACCAAATGGTAGTTTGAGAAAGCATTTAAAAATTTTAATACACTAAACTTACAACGTAAGTTACGGCAATTTAAAAGTATTGCAAATGGACTGCTGGAATTTCATAATCAAGGGTTTATTCATAAGAACTTTCATCCTGGTAATATATTAAGCAGTGATGGAACCGAATTCTATATTTCAGATTTAGGATTATGTAGACCGGCTAATGAGCAAAATAAAGAGAAAATTTATGGAGTTTTGCCTTATATTGCACCAGAAGTTTTAAATTGAGAACAATATACTCAAGCAGCTGATATTTATTCATTTGATATTTTGATTTGTGAAATACTTTGCGGATTACCACCATATTATGATTTACCACATGATAAATCTCTTGTATCAAAAATATGTCAAGAACTTAGAATACCAATTTTTTTGAAAGAATTAATTGATCAATGTTTAGATACAGATCCATTAAATCGACCAACAGCTGAACAGTTATCAAATAATTGTATATTTGGTCGGACGAAGCTACTGGAAGGAAGAATACAGCATTTTACAAGCAATATTTAGAAGCAGAAGAATTTGATGAATCAGTATCCCTAAAATCAAATACACCATTATCTTATACGACACATCCAAGAGCAATTTATTATAGCATATTTTTGGATTTTAAAGGAAAATTGATAAAGCAGAAAAAATGGAGGAAGCAGAAACAATTAAGAAAGCAGGAAAAGTGGAAGATGCAAATACAATTGAGAAAGCTACGCTTGAATACTGTAATCAGATTAGAAGTTATATACAAAGAAATGATCTTACAAAAGAGGGAATAGCGAAAATGAAGAATTTATTTCAAGATAAAGTTGATAAAATTTTATCTTCCAATATTGAGGAACTTACTTTGACAAAATTAATGACTTATGCCAATAAGATAAACCTAAAAGTTACGGAAGAGCAAATAAATTTACTAAATTCCTAGATATATATTGTCGGTTAATAGTTCAAATTATTCTTTTTCAATTATTACATTAGTTACATTGTGACGTAATCACTCCTTGTAAAAAATTTAAAGTCTAAATAAATGGAAGTTTGAACGTAATTCTTGCTTTCTAATTATTTTTCTCATTATTTTTTTTTTTATTTTGCATTTTCTAAATTTTGTTTTTAGCATTTTTTTATTGATTAAGTTAAGAAGCTCTCTTAAAAAGTATTTGATGACTTTTTTCTTCAAGAATTCATTTTTTGAATGATGTTTTTTTTTTTTTGTGATTTAAACTGACTGATAATTTCCGTTCTAAGAATTATTGTTTTGAATGGTTTGAAATTAAAAGATTAGATCTTTATCATTTTAATGAAAGTATTTTATTAGCTAGTAGAATAACATATTTATCTTACGATCATTTCTTCTTATCAACTCCTTCCGGATTTCCTCCTAATCCTTCCAAATAAGTTGAGAAATCTTCATTCAGAAAGTATAGAATAAAACAATTCTTCATGATAAAATAAAATTATTCTTAATTTTTGTACAATTACCGTACATTTCTTAAAACCTATTGATTTTGAAATAAAAGTGAACATTTTAACTGTATTCTTAACACAAAACTATTAAGGTTCACCGTCAATCAGTATCGAATATTTGCATAAATAGATGTTTCTGGATATTAGTCGATTTGAGTTAACTTATAAATTAAAATTTATTAATTCTAGTTAATCCCCAAATTTACATCTTTCAATTTCAAATAGAACTTCCATTGGAAGTCTCCAATATATATAGATTTAATTATTTATAAAGTCATTAAAACGTCACTGCATAAAGATTAATAAAAAAAAAAGTGCTTTATCATATTTAAACAAACAACGAAAAATGAATAAAAATTATCTCTCATTAAAATAATCAAGGGAGTATGGACGAATACTGAGTAATATGTATATATATATTATAACTTAAAGTTTAATTCTGATTCTAAAAGAAATTTTATTTATATCCACAAATAAGTGCATAACCTTTTCTTCGAACTCTCATGAACTTCAATAATTTTCCGTGCTTTTTCCATGGATCTTAAGCTCTATGTAATCTTATATAGAGATGGCAAAATGTAAAAATTTCAATTTATGGTACGCATAATATGATAATACTATGCTGGCCGAAGTTATTGAATTACTGAAATTATAAATTTAGCCAGAATTACACGATGCGCATTATGAAATTTACGTATATAATATGGATGGATCTCATAAGTCATAATCATAATAAAAATAATAAGTTATCAAATTTCGATATTCTCTTCTAGATCTATATCTCCAACTAGGGATGGCAACGGTCAGACACGGTCAGTTAAGGACCTTTGACTGACCGACCGTTTTGGCTGACCATTTTTCTGATCGTTTAAGCGACCACTTTTTTCTTTTTAACGAATTTAATCAAGACAAAACGTTAAAAAGTGTTTTCGTTAGCGAATTTAATAAAAAAAAAAATGTGATTTAACTTTTTATTGATTAAATTCGTTAAAAGAAATGTCAAATAAATAAGGTTAGCTAAACGGTCGGTCAAACAGTCGGTCAGAAGCCTTTGATCGACCGATATCAGTTACGGTCATAACTAGGGATGGAAGTTAATTAACCATGGTTAATTAACGGTTAATTTGGTTAATTATAATTAGTTAAGATTGGTTAATTAACGGTTAATTTGGTTAATTATAAATTGACCAATCAGAGAAGCAAAATTTTCATCACGTGATCAAATTCTTTTTTTTTGATTATCAATTTTTTTTCATCTTTTTTTTTTTAATTTTAACAATGACCAAAAAAAGAGGTCCTGTCTGGAAACACTGGACAGTTTTTACACAAAGCCAAGTGGAAAATAATAGAAATAATTCACATCCTCCTGTACAATGTAATTACTGTACCAAAATTTTTGACCGGGCTGTTCCTTCACGAATGCAAATACACCTTGATAAAGAATGCCCCGGAGCACCAGATAATGCAAAGTCTAAACAAAATGTAGGTTCACAAAATTCTATACCCGAAACTACACAATTTCACCCAAATATTGCATTAAATTCCATTCTTACAGATACACCAAATAGACCTGTAAAACGAATTAAAACCCAAAAAATTGAAAGTTTTGTTGATCGTATGAGCGAAGAAGAACAAGAAGATCTTGAATTTCAATTAGCACAAGCATTGTATTCAGCTGGAGTTCCATTCTCCTTTGTTGATAATCCACTTGTTATTCAATTTTTTCAACACCTTCGACCAGCTTTCAAGTTGCCAAATAGAAAGAAACTAGCTGATGACTTGTTAGATGATGTTTATGATGAAGTAAAAGCACAAGCAGATGAACAAATTTCTAAAGCAAAATCACTTTGCATGGTTTCTGACGGTTGGTCTAATATTAATCGAGATTCGGTACAAAATTTTATAGTTTGTACTCCTAAACCAATTTTTTTTGATGCCACATTTTCAGGCGAAGAATCTCACACAGGAGAGTGGATTGCAAACCAAATAATTCAACAAATGGAAATTATTGGTACTCATAAATTTTCCTCTGTCATTACAGCTAGTGTAATGAAAGCAGCATGGAAACGGATTGAAGAAAAATATTCTCATATTGTTTGTCTTGGATGTAACTCTCATATTATTAATCTATTAATTGGGGATATTTTGAAAATTGATGAAATTAAAGATATGGTCAATAATGGCAAGATAATAGTAAATTATTTTAAATCTCATATACAAGCAGCGGCAAAACTAAAACGTATTCAGATTGAAAATTATAATAAGGAGATTGCATTAGTTTTACCAACACTCACACGATGGGGTACGCATCTTAGCTGTTTTCAGTCACTTCTAAAATCAAAAATTGCTCTTGAACAAGTGCTAATGGATCCCGAAATTCGCCAAAAAATAAATAGAGAAGTGAGAAATAATGTATTATCGGAAGAATTTTGGGAAATGGCAGATTTAATAACAAAAATTTTAGAGTCAATGGTAGTAATTTTAAAATTGTTTGAGTCTGACACATCTACCCTTTCAACTGTTTATTCCCATTTTAATAAATTAATAAACAAAATTAGCGAACTTTCTTGTGAATTTTCTGAATATATTCAACAGCTTATTCATAAACGATGGGAGTATTCATACCATCCTGTTATGATGGCTGCTTATATGTTAGATCCACGTTTTTTAGAAGAAAGTGAAGATGCGGATATAGAGGCAATTGGGTATGCTGAGTTTACAGAATTCACAAATAGAAGATTTGGTCAGGAGGAATCCGTAAAATTGTTTGCAGAATTAGTAGTGTTTCGTCAAAAAAATTCACCATATGATAACGAAACAATTTGGTTATCATCATCCGTTCTTAGTCCATCCATATGGTGGCAATCTTGGCCAAAAAGTGAGCTTCAGCAGTTAGCTATCAAAATTCTTTCAATTCCGACATCATCTGCAGCTGCTGAAAGAAATTTTTCAACCTTCGGATTTATTCATAATAAAATCCGTAATCGATTACAAAATGATCGTGTAAAAAAATTGGTTTTTATTTATGGAAATCTTTGGATGCACAAAAGGGGGTTTGAAACTTAAAAAAAATAAATTTATACATGATCAGCGAAAAATTGATAATAACGATAATGGTAATGATATTGGTAATAATAGTAATGATCATGTTGATAATGATAATGATTCAGATGATGATAGATTTATTGGGTTGGAATTAAATATTACAGATATAGTAGCTGACGAATAAAATGTTTTGATTTTTTGATAATAAAATTTAAAATTTTAAACGTTACATACATTATAAATAAAAATCTTATAAATAATAAAATATTAATTTAGCCCGAATTAACATAATTCAGTAGTTTTTGGGCAAAATTATAAAAGTTTAATTAACCGTTAATTAACTGTTAAATAACGGTTAATTAACCCAGTTAAATAACCAAATTATAATTAACCGTTAATTTTCCATCCCTAGTCATAACCAGTCATGACCGGTTAATAACCGTGACCGTTGCCATCCCTATCTCCAACCATATGAGAATTATTTATTTCATACAGATGTTTATATTTTTGAGCGAATGATATTTAGCAATACGTTATAAACATTATGGCCTGTTGACTAAATCCAAATAGCAAAAAAAAAAAAATAAACCGAACGAATGTATTGTATATAATTGATTTGACATAAATCATTTAGTTAATACATATCCGATATAATGTAACAATTTTCCATATTCATTATCCTTGTAATATTTAGCAAATGAATTAATATGAATTCTAAAGAACACATCAATGCATACAATAGGTAAGTACAGTACAAGAAAAAGAGACAAAACTGGTAAAGAAAAAATTCGAATAATGAATGTTCAAAAAGAAATTGATGATAATTCACTAAATAAATAACCCACAAACGGATGTCATCCACGATACCCAAAAAATTCTAAGCAAACAAAAATATTAACTTTATAAAGAACCGATCTTAACACTATTTATCATCATAGTATTCGCTCCATGAAAATTTTAATAGTATTTGGGTTATAGTCGCTCGTACTATAAAGTAAATATGTTAGAAAATGGTGTAACCAGAAAGGTGTTTATAGATAAATGATCTTTATTGTAATGTGACTCTTAGTTATAATAATCTTTCGCACTGCCTCAGGCGACATCAATTGTCGACTAAAATTAATACAAAAAAAAATTTATATCAAAATACAATTTGTATTCCTAAAAAATGTCTATGAAACTATATACAATAGAATAAATCTAACATTTATTTATTTATTTTATTTAGAAAGGAAATAATTGATACAAGAAATAAAGATATCATCTCGAAGGCACATATACAAGAAAGTTCAAGTATGCAACTAACCAAACACAACCCAAAAGGGAGGAGAGGTCCGACTTTCGTAGAGAGAACCACCTAACTAAATATAACCATAAAAGATGGACTAAAATAAATCTAACATAAACTGATAACAAATATAAAGAATATATGATCGGTATCACGTGATCGATTCGTCCGCACAAAAAATTTTTTGACGATATAATTTATTGTCAATTCTTAAATTTTTTAATTTCATCCGCACTTCTATAGAATACATTTTTTACATTTTTAACGATCGTTTCGCAAGTTTTATAATTATCAACAATTTCAGCAGAATCAAATTTAATCAACTTTTTACCAACTTCCGCTGCAGCTTGACAAATTTCAGTTTGATTTTCATCACTAAAGTCACTAACTAAAGTATTAAATAAGCTCATAACCTTATTTTCAATCAGCCCTTTAACTTGCAGTTTTTCATCATCATCAATATCACAACAATCCACAAATGTACAGTATAAATTTGAGTAACCATCAAGATATAATTCTTTAAATAATTCAGATGCTTTGCCATAATCCTTACTAACACCTTCTCCTCTTTTATATAAAATGGCAAGATTATTTTTAGCTACCTTATGTCCTTGATCTGCAGCTTGCTGATATAATTCAGCTGCTTTTCTCTTATCAACATTAGTTCCAATTCCCATACTATAACAATATCCTAACATAAACTTTCCATCTAAACATTCTTTGGAAGATTCTTTAAATAATTCAAAAGCCTTCTCATTATCTTTATCAATCCCATCTCCTTTTCTATACATTTGAGCGAGATTATATTGAGCTACACTATGTCCTAATTTTGCTGCTTTTTGATATAATTCAAAAGCTTTTTCCTTATCAATATCGGTTCCTATTTCCTTATGATAACATTCTCCTAACATATTTATTGCGTTTAAGTATTCTCCTTCGGCTGAACTTTTAAGTAATCTAAAAACTTTTTCATTATCTCGATAAACAACTTTTCCTTCTTTATATAAACAAGCAAGATTATACTGGGCTACACTATGTCCTAAGCATGCTGCTTTTCGATACAATTCGACCGCCTTTTCCTTATCAACGTCAGTTCCAATTCCTAAATAATTAAAAACTCCAAGTAAAAAAATATAATTCGGATCATATTGGCTTTCTAATAACCACTTATAAACTTCCTCTGATTCGATTTTATTATCTTTACAATAATGACAAATAGTAGATACTTCTAATTTTTTTTCTTCATTAAAAATTAGATGAGCCATTTTATCAGCTATTATGCTTATTGACGGCTTTATAAATAAAGAATTTAAATCATTTACTAATTCCTCATCACTTTTATCTTCTTGTTCATCTTGCATATCTTGTTTGCTAGAACATTCCACTTTTTCACATGCAATTAAATCATCTGAAGCAATATAATTTTTAGTAATTGAATCAGTTTTTTGTTGTTGTTCACTTACAATGTTATCTAAATAATTTTCGTTCATTTCGTTAACTGATAATATAATTGCTCTCAATTGATCAACTACTTCATTCATGTTTGGACGAAAAATCGGTTCTTTATTCCAACATTCTAACAAGAAAAAAGATCAATGTTAGATTAAATAGTTGTAATAATACTTTAAATCAATACTTATATATTTACCTGTATAAAGTGCAACATAACCCTCAGGTGTGTCAGGAATAGGTTCTTCCCTAGTACCTTGTAGAATTTGCATAGCTAAACAAATATCATACGCTTCATCTTCACTATAAAAAGGTTGTTTACCACTGGATATTTCCCACATTAACACACCAACACTATACACATCACTCATTTCATCTAATTTGTATTTTTTATCCATTAATCTTTTTGGATCTATATAAGGAATAACACCAAATATTTTTGAAGATTGCTTGTTAGACGTTTCTTCAATCCTCTTTGACAATCCAAAATCAGCTAATTTAATTGTATTTTGAAGAACTAATATATTGTTGGAGTGCTATCATAAGAATAATATAATAAACTATTAATATTTTAATTCTTCATATCATTAACATTTATTATAGGTTTGCAATAATTACCAGATCGCTATGCACGATGCCTTCTTCGTGTAAGCATGAAACGGCACTAGCAAGTTGGTGAGCCATATTTAGTTTATCATTCCAAGTAATATTATAGAAATTCTTCTTCAAATATTCTCGAAGCGTACCGTTATCAGCATATTCCATTACCAAAGAATATCGGTTCAAATTTAATAAATTATTTCTGTTTTCTAAATTATAAAATAAATATATTTTCGTTAATTATCAGATTTGTTGTAATTATTCTTTAATGACGATAAATAATTATTAAGTACAAAACAGAGTGCGTAATAATATATTAAAAATGATATACCAGGCTCATATTTTGTAATTCCATAAAAACGAATAACATTTTTATGAAAATCAACTTCGCGTTGAAGCTTTAACTAAATAATTTGAATTATCATTAAAATACAATTTATAGTATAAGACTAAAAATATCTAATATGTATAATTACCTCACGAGCGATCCCTGTAATCGTAGCATCGTTAAAATTAAAAAAAGTTTTTAAAGCTACATATTGTTCTGAATTTTTCCAATTTGCGCGAAAAACCTTTCCGAAACCTCCCGAACCAATTTCTTGAATATTGCTAAAACTCTCGAATTCATAATACTTAAAATACTTTTTAGCGATTGCTTCTTCAAGCCAATAAATATCAGTTGAATAATCAACATCGGTATTGAAAGACATTATAAATAATATATAATGATAATGAATAAAATTGTATTACTTAATATTCGAAAAAAAAAACTAAAGAGAGAAAAAAAAAAATTCTTTTGCTAAAAATGTTCGACTCGTTTAATAAAGTTTTTGTATTTTCATTTATTGACTTTATTGGTTAGTCCAAAAAGTTTATTTGCATCTTTATCACATGATAATCAAAAACTTTACAAAATATAATAAAACTCATTATCATATAAAATATACGTTCAAATTCTCTAAAGAAGAGAACAATAGCTTCTAATTTAACCTTTAACTCATTTATTTGGAAGATATTATCTTTCGAAATAATTTATTCTGTTCTGTGCGAGGGACCCATATACAGCCCATTTTAGAAATTATTGGTGTCGATCAATAACATAAATTCTTGATCAACCTGTACTCCGTAACCGTGTGAAGAAAGCACAATAAAGATTAATAATGGAAAGGATCCGACAATTAGTTTAGCAAAAATAACCTCGAAAGAATTGATTACTGTACATTCGAAATGAATATTGAACCATTTTACGATACTTTCTTTTTTTTAAAAAGATAGGACCGAATGTCAGATCAAATAAGCGGTTCATTTACGGAACCTGACTTATTAATAAATTACATGGTGCAGACTACTGCCCTTGACATTTCTATACTAAAACTGCGGAATAAATTATTCATTTTTGAAACATCTCGAATGTGTTTTTTCTTTTTGAGGGAATTTTCTCGCGTCCACCCTAATCTTCAGTATTTTAATGAATGATAACTTCCCGAAACCCGTTTCGCAACTTAATGTAACTCCAAACTCTTCTGAATCTTCTATCAAAAAAACTCGGTTCGGAAAACATGATATTGAGTATGTAGATTTGCTCGTGCATGAAATCCGATTAAACTATAAGACAAATAATACCAGTATCTCCTAAAACCTCTAGTTTAATACAACCTTCGGTCTTATGGCAACAGTAGTCTTACATGAAATCAACTACGATTACGTAATCCAAAAATTGAGTCGCCGAATAGTTCTACGCAATATTGTGTGGATGAATACTATTATTTTTTGTTTTGCTCGCCATCCTTCATAGTACATGAAAATCTACAATGATATTATAATTAATTGCAAATTCTCGAGAATAAAAAATAATGAAATTCGAAACGTTCTGGTTCCTCCAGTTCTAGATGGAATCTAGGAGGTAAACGAAATTTCTTGATGATTGATATGGTCCTTAAATTGAGGTAATGTTTTGTCATACATCTGTACGTGCTATGATGAATCCCTGCGGGATTCCAAACACTGAGTGTCTATAAGGAATAATTTTATTCTTAGATAATCGCTATTTAGTTTGATATACTGTATATATACAGTATATAGAAAATCGAAAACGGGTTTACTAATCTTGCCCAGAAGGTACTTCGATTTTTTTGACCTCTGAATAATCTTCCTCTAATTTTTCCTTAAGTTCCTTTACCTTATCTTCCGATTCTTTATAAGACTCTTGGAGGCGTTTTGGCTCTATTTTTAGAATGTTATAATCTTCCCGCAACTTATAGATAAGCAATTCTTTTGATTGATATATTACCCTTATAAAGAAATTTTTCGCGTTCGTTGATTCATTTTGATTAGTCACGTTATAAACGGTAACATCCGTATATAGTTTGTCAACCGCAGCTTCAACCATACAGGGTTTGTCAGACGCAGTTTTAACCGTACGGAGTTCGTCAAAGACAATACAAAGATTGTCAAACGCAGTTTTTACTTCGTTAAACTTTAAACTTAAATCTTCTCTTAACTTGTTTAAGTGTTCTTCATAATTAATTTGATTTCTTAATGGGTTTTTAACAATATCCTTTTTGCTTTATCTTCTTCGACCTTACTTGAAATCTTTTGACAGTATATTTCTTTCATAATAATTTCAATTTATCTAGAACCAAATACACACGCATCACCAGTAACGCATATTATAAAACTTAACAATGTTAATTTAACACCTATCAAACTTATTCTTACTAAAGAAATGCATCTACCGCATCTTACCGAAACCTTACAATTTCTAACATGCATAATCAAAGTTGTCGTATAGTCATCTATTTCTTTTCCCATATTTTTTTCTCCATTCAATGAAAATCTTTATCCTCTCTATACATCCACCAGCATCGTCACAATGTCTTTTCGCTGCCGTTAAATCTGCTTCATGATTCAGTTCTTTAATTCTTTTATGTAAATCACCCGATCTAGGTTTGCACTTTCCTTCATTTCGACGTGACTTTAAATGATACAGAATTATTTTTCTGGATTCTTCCTTAGCTTTTTTACCATAGCGAAGAGTACCATTATCAATATGATAATTTTCACCTTGTTCATTATATTAGCAATTGAAGTATTTTTATTTTCATCCTTCAATCTATTTATGTTTTCCTCGCATATGTTTTCATCGTCGGACATAGAGAAATGAGTAATAACAATCGTGATATACTTAACTACATTCTCTTCAAAAAAAAAAAAAAAAATCTTACAAATAATTTAAAAGGTCTTCCATGATCTATTCCAAGCCAGATGTATTTATCCAATTTCACTAAGTAGGAGGAATTTTAATAACTTTAAAGGATGTGTCCCAAATCCCTGGTGTATCAATTATACTTTAATTAATTCCCTCGATTTCCACTACTTTACTTTGCCCCACTAACGCCAAAAACAGATCTTTAAATTTTTGTTCAAAGTTACCACTCTGATTAATACATTACCTAAGGTAGATTTACCATTACCTGTGGTTTTTTCCTGAATACATAATAATATTTTACTAATTATATCGAGTTAAGTCAATAATAGTAAGTTAATTCCTGAGAATAATTGTTTATTTCACAGTCTTAATGAATAAAAGAGATATCGTATCGGAATAGGGGTATAGGACGCTCAAATATTATAATTTTTTAGTCATTTCAGTCCTATCGCTCTTTTCAGTCATTAGTATTTTCGCTCAAGTCCCCTTTCATACCAAAGGTATAACATAATGTTGCACCTCCGTTGGTTTTTGTAGGGTGTGATTGTTTATGCAGTGGCAAATAGAGACAGGTCACTCAAAAAAAACAGTCGCTTAGATAAATATAAACTGCGCATTAAAGCAATCACGTGATGAGTGACAAATAAATGTCACATCCCATTAGTAAATATAACAAACCACGCCCACAAAACTGACGTGCTATCGGATAGCATAATGGGTAATAAAGGATTAATAATCGTTCCTGAACAATTTGTCTAACAGATTTTTAATATTCAAACCTAGATTCTAATAACATTGAGTTTTAACACAAAACAAAAATGACAAGCCCGTTAACTAACGGGTTTGAACACTACTCCCGACTATAAACGTATTATTAATAAACTTCTAGAAGTCTTGTTGAAAGAGCATATCAGAGACGCCTGTGGCACACTACAGATCTTATCATGATAGGATTTTTGGGAAGTCTAATCTAATTGAGTAGTGTTTGTGTAATTGCATTCCTAAAGTCAGTTTCATATGCTGCGGATAATGCTATTTAAACCGTTAATAGCATCTGTAATCAGGCTTAAAGTAAACGCTTAATCTGGTTATCCGATGTCATCATGGGAAGAGATACTTTTTATGAACCGAAAAGTTGGTAATGATATCTTACAGTCTTACAATAGAAATAATTATTGATCGAAATGGGACATGATTATTGACATTCATTATATTCAGGTTGCTTTCAAACCAAATACCTCTCTTTTACATAGATCAATCTTTGAGATTCTCGAAATATATAACTTTAATCTATGTGCTAATGATTTATCCGATTCAGCAGAAATTTGTGAATTGCAAAAACGTTCGGGTTACGATTAATTTATGCAAGTTAGTATCCTAGTATTATCTCTGTTTAGAACAAACACAAATTAAGAATGTCTTTTCTGTGAATTTTTTTTTTTTCGACATAAAAATGCTTACTCGTTGTTGCTCAATTTGTACACGACGATATATAATACGTTTAAATGATAGAAATCGATCTTTATTTTGCTGACTATAGTCTTTAGAAACTAAAAAATGAAAGAAATAAAAACAATAGGTAGTCCATTTAAATGGGAAAACAGTTATGGTAATAACGAAAAATTTAAAAAATGTTCAGCATATGAAATAATCTAATGTAGTTGACAACTCTTGTTTAAATCAATTGGCAGGAGTGTGCAGCCTCTTTTTTTTCGTTCCCAGTAACAGTTAACACTTTGAATTCAGAATCAATGCTATTAAGTATTGAATTCACTTGGGAAATATCTGGCCGTTCATCCGGTTCTTGTTCCCAATATTCTATTCAAATAGATTAAATTAGATCACATCAAGAAGAAAAATAAAAACTGCATTAAAACCAAGGAAATTATTATTCCGAAACTAAACACTTACTTTGATAAAGTTCAATAAATTTAACACTCGTGTTCGGAACAGGTTCTTCCCTTACATTACTAAGTATTTTAAACGTAATGTGATCATCATCAAGACCCTCAAAAAACAATTTATAGCTAGTTAATTCCCAGAACAAAACCACCATACTATATACATCAAATTTCTCGTTTAGCTGGTATGGAAGTATTCGATCGAGCAACTTGGGATCCACATACGGTATTACACCATATATTCTAGTATTATTACGATCCTTTCCTTTTTTTCAAATGAAAGTTCAAAATCTGCTAATTTTATCGTATCTCTATGAATTAAGACGTTATTGGAATGCTAAAAAAAAAAGAAGACAATCGGTTACACATTATAGTGAATAAAACATCACGAATATACAGCACTTACGAGATCCCCGTGTATGATTCCCTTATCATCATGTAATCATAAAACGGCACTTGCGATTTTTTTGCAAATCTTAATTGGTTTTTCCAATCAATAGTATTGTTCTTTAAATGATCTCTTAGTGTTCCGCCGTCTGCATATTTAAGAACAAGCGAATATTCTTTTTATATGAGTCCAATTTCGTAACTCCGTTTAATCGAATAATATTATGATGGCTATGATGTCCATCTGTCAAGTGCGTTAAATAAACCTAGAAAGAAAATAATCTATAAACAAAGTATAATTTTTATGAAAACCGTTATAAATAAATAACACACCTCTTCATTGCTGACAAACTGTTTGATTGCATATATTGTTGACGTATTCTTCCATTTTGCTGCATAAACCGTAGCAAATCCTCCAGAGCAAATAATATTAGAATCAACGAGGTCATGAGGACCATATTTATTATCTTGTTCTCCAATAATACTTTTACTCTATTTTCAACACTTTTCTAGTTGTGACTATAATGATAAATATATATTGGTGTTTGGTGTTTGTATTGATGATGGTAACAACCAAGATAAGTATTGGATGGGTGTGATTTCGTCATAATGATACAATGTCGTCCAAAAACGGAATGTTAGTAAATTTGATTTTTGGGGTAAAAAAAAACCATTTCGATATAAATACGACTTGATGTTAACGTGACGCAGTTTCTCTTCTAAAAAATATTTTGTATTGACATAAAATAAAAGGAATAGGAAGCGTATAAGTGTTTTACCGTTTTCTTGAGTTTGAAAGTGATATAAGTAATACTTTCCACAATAATGTTAAAACCATAAACTTTTAGAGTTTCTCGTTTTTTTTCGAAACGTAGATGAATTACAAATTATGCCAACTCAATAAACATAACGAAAGAAATAAAACTTAAGAGTAAAAGATATATTCCTTTGCACAGTACAGTATTAGATCTTTCTGTAGTATAACGTAATACATTATTGGTGACTACATGTCCTACATATATGTAACACAAATACGATAGTAGTTAGTCGATAGAGTTTATTGGTGTTCAATAAAAAATAAATTAAGAAAAAATATCAGGAATACAAAAGACGGATGTCGACTGAGCCGGAAAATTTCTTAAGTTATTGTTATAAACCAGATATTTATGATTCGAGATACTCTAAACGCACCTAATATTACCTTGTAGACAACTGTGACTCATGGGTCACGGTCCCTTGTTGAATTAATATATTCGCGAAAATGCATAAATTCGATTGTCAAAGAAATTTTTGATCGTCAAAATGGTATCTAAACAAGCAGTAAATGGTTCTCATCGTTACAGGCTCGTCGATTAAGGTTAGATAAACTTATGATTGTAAACCTGCAGTGTTATGGCGTTACTTACAAAGAAAGAATTTTAGAATTTTCTTCTCATAACAATTATTTTACGCCAATACTCATAAACGTGCATAAATTGACTAAACCAATAACGTCAATAAATAAAAAATTTTGATGATTTATATAATGTACGAATTTTCGGTTATGAGTGTATCTCCCAACTTTTAACTTCCTTTCACACCGTAAGACATTATGGTTGATAATAAATTAATATGCATACACGAAAAATGGCATTCAATTCTAGGCGAATCAATACCTGTGATTGAACCTTATCAATATGTTAAACTCAGCGAAATCATTGAACCTCCACGATTACCGGATTCTCAAACTATAATTGCAGTTCTTCCGTACATTCGACAGAAAGTCAAGATGTGGGGAGCCGATATTCTTAAGGCAGAAAATATTAAAACTTGGATTGAAGATGATGATTATTCTGATGAAGAGGATGATTCTGATGAAGAGGAATCTTCTTTACTAAAGAAAAATCGATTGTCTCGATTTGATTGTATTGCTAGTTTATTTGCTTCCGCTGAATGTACCGTAGGTCAAGATATGTTTCGAACCCTATCTCAGTTTCCGATCGTATTTCCCTTAATAATCCCTAATTTAGAAGAAGCAGATAAATTTAAAGTGATGATTCCCCTGTTTACTGGTCCAGTTATCAAATGGGAAATTACACCTGGAACAATCATTGAAAACCATCTTTTCAGCGATCCATTCAAATTAATTGTTGCAGTTCGAATTGGAACCAATTCTACAGGGAAAAGCACTATACTGAATCAATTGATGACTTCAAATTCTATGTTCTCTTCATGTTCCGATCCAAGAGCAGAATATGGAATTCCGCATATGATTAATGGAAGCGTTAAATTTACTTGGTTAACTCAAGAAACTTGTAGAGTGAGTTTATGGAATGATGTTTTTGAAGACTATTACAAAAAAGAGGCGAATAAAGAAATAGTTTTGCTTGCAAATTTACACGGTGATGCTTTAGAATATCCGGACCAAATTAAATTTTTAATGCAATTTCCTTCTAGTAGTTTCATAGTTTTTTTGATGCCTGGGCATACTCAAAATCAGATAAAAGATTTCGAAAAACTAGTTGGTCCCAGAAAAGTGGTATTTGGTTACGTAAATGATAGGAACTTTAAAGATAAAAAGAAATATACCATTGTTACTAATTATTTAACGCAAGATAAAACGTTAAAAAAAGTGCGTATGATGTTCAAAGAAGCAATAGATATTTCAATGGTTGATATTGTTGATGAAATAAAACTGGGAGAATCACTTCAAATGACTGAAGATATTGAAATTCTCAAGTCTCAGAATTTAATAGATTTTGTTAAGAGCAAGAAATGCCGTCACATTAAATTGAACGTTTTTCAACTTCAAAGAAAACAACATTTGGAAGATGGTCTTCAAATTTGGCAAAACAATAATGAATTACAGGAATTTACACGTACATATATAGAAATTCTAAAATTGCCTCTTGGTGAGAGAAGGCGAGCTCTAGCACATCTTGAAAGAGAAATTTCCAAAATATCTATGATAGAAACTGCTGAAGCTCGCAATCAAGCTATGTTGAAAAAAGATGAATTACGTAAATCCAGTTTAAGCAATAGAGGTCAAGAAAATGAAAAAAAAATTCGGGAAGAAATTGCAAAAATATGGAAAGAAGTTGATAATATGAGCTTAGGATTAGAGCATTTTTTCCGTGAATTAGGACAAATTTACAAAATTTTTTCTGTCAATCATCCAGATGATGAAATCGTTACAAAATTACCAGAACTTTATTCTGAGTTATTAATTAGTGGTCAAACTATAGAATTACTTGATGGTGATGCTGGATCTATATCTGAAGCTTGGTTCTCGGCCATTTGTGGACATATTTGTAAAAGGTTTCCTAGGCTTAGAATTTTTGTGATCAGCATACTTGGATTGCAATCATCAGGAAAATCTACTCTATTAAATGCTCTTTTTGCATGTAAATTCGCTGTTTCAGTTGGACGTTGTACCAGAGGTCTTTTCATGCGATTACTATTTTTAGACAAAGACCTATCTGAAAAACTTAATGTTGATGCATTTATATTAATTGATACTGAAGGTCTTGGCGCACCAGAAAAGATGGATGATCCAGAATCAGAAAAGAAAGATCGAACATTAGCAACTTTTGCAATGGGTGTAAGCAATTTAACAATTCTTAATGTACTTGGAGAATCAATGCGAGATTTGACTGAAATTCTACAGATAGCAATTGTGACAATGGCACGCCTTGAAAAGACTGGGATGGCACCTGATATTCTTATGGTACAACATATTTCTGAAAGAAATAAATCAAGATTATCTGAGCCAGAAGAAAAATTTCGGACAGCACTTAAGGATGCTTTGAAAATAGCTGAAGAAAAAGATATTGAGATGGGAATTTCCAATATAGATTGTCTTCAAATCCTTGATGAAAGAATAAGAAAAGGTCAACTTCTTAAACAATTTCGACCATTTAAAAATGGGGCAACCGCCTATGCTCCACCATCAGAACAATATCATGAGGATGTTGTAAATTTATACAATTCTATAATTGAGGATTGTAAGAATTCTAATAGTAAAATCGAATTTCCAGAATGGCATTCATTAATTCAGAATTATTGGAATGCTGTCTCCCATGAAGATTTTGCCGTTCGTTTCAAAAATATTAAAGAAATTTATGAATTTATTGATCTTGGCAATCGAATTGCAATATTAAAAGAAACTATTGACAGGTCATTCCAGAAACATGAAGAATTAATTAAGCAAGAAATTCGTTCTAGTCTTCAAGACTGGTCCCCAAATGACACGAGTGATAAAACAGATAAAATTCAAAGTAAATGTTTAGATTTGATCAAAAAAGAGCTAGAGGAGGTTCCAGGTTGTAATAATCAAAGTTGTGAAGAATGTAAGAAAACCAATAAAGAAAATAAGGATTTGGATGAATATCTTAAAAATAAAAATAATGAAAAGTGTGAAATGGAAACTAAACAAACCATTAGAAAATACACTATCTTTAATCGTAAACGTATATCTGCAGGACTTGAACAAGTTCTTAATGCTAGTATTATCAAAAAAGGTATTTCGTCAGAGTCTCTTGATATAATTAACAAGAATTTGGAGTACATCCTAAAACGCATGCCAAAGGCGAGATTTTCTGATTATGAACGTAAACAAGAAGTTGAACAAATATGGATTTCATTACGAAATCATATATTTTCGAGAAATGATAATACATCGATAGCAAAAGAAATAGATCAAGAGGTTGAAGAGGAGTATTATTCTTACTCAGAACTTTACAATTCATACAAAACCAATGCTCAACCAGATCTATCTAAACAGAATGCATATCGTATTAAAGATGCGAAGATTGACACTACAAAAATGCGTAATAAGATTGACATAATGAATATGCGTGTTTCACGATCTATGGAATTGAACGAACTCAAGGCTCTTCAATATAAGCTTGATAATTTGATAGACATAATCTTTAAAGAAAGAACTGCTTATAATTTCTATCATGGAATTGTTCGTGATCTTAAAAAAGAAATAAACAAAATTATTTCACCGTCAAATTTTTTGCCTGAGTTCAAATGTCAAATTCACTTATGTGCTTTGCTGAAGTTTAGACCAAAAATGATAAAATATCAAGAAGAGTGGGATAAAGAAAATACTCCACTCGGTATGCTTGACCAAAAGAAAGATGAATATTTAAAGATAATTGATACTCGGCTTCAATATGGACATAAGCTAATTTCTGAAGGTCATATTGCTGGGGATTACTTATTGAGAGTTATTCATAAAAAAGCAATGGAAGCAGGAAATAGTATACGGATAAATGAAGTGCTTGGTCTTTCTTGGATGTCCAATGCCGAAACAATCAGACTCAAATATTTTGGGGAACTTGCTATTCAAGTACAAAGTGGCAACAAAGATGAGGCTATAGAATATTTTTTGCATCCAAAGCGTAGTATAAAAGCTTGGTTCGAAAGTGAGGTTGATGGTCATACGAGTGAGAAACCAAGAAAAAAATACGAAGAAACCTTCAATGCAGAAATTAAACGAGTCTTCTGGGATATCCGGAATTGTCAAAATTTTGAGGAAATAAAAAACTTTATAAACGATTATATGATAGAAGTTGATTATATAAACTACAAATTGGACCTCGACGAAAATAAAATTACAGAAAGTGATTTAAAAATATTACGTGAAAATATAGAGAACGAACTTACAACCAAAGGAAGCCCAAGAAACGAGCCTTTTCAAAATCCCTCCAATAATAAATCAGTTATGGAAAGGATTGGGTGTATGGAATCCTGTTTTTGGTGCGGAGCTTTATGCTGGGGAAATCGAGATCATCATATAGATAGTAACTCGACAAAAGTACATCATACTAGTCACCAGCCCGAGGGTCTTTTACTCGTACATGTTCGTAATTCGAGGGAACTTAGTGCAAAATCATGTCATAAAACTGGGGATAATTGGGATGTGTGGTATAAGGGCAAGGGCCCAATAAAATGGGGAGTTGCAAAAATTAATGATTTTAGTGATTGGAAATTCGAAGTTCATTGTAATCATCATTTTGATAGACTTATGTGCTGGTTCTTTGAAAAGTTACATGTAGATTTGGCAAAACATAAGGAAAATACAAAACCGGCATCCTATAGACAACTGAGTGAATATGAATGTGTCGGCTTGGATTACTATAGTATTATGAATACTTTGCATGTTTATATTTAATTGATGATCCGCGAGTCAACTAGTGAAATTACATATAAAATTTGACGCAGATCATATACTAATTTGTCGTAGTGCACTGATTTTGGCAATTTCTGGTGTAATAAAAATTATAAACACAGTTTACTAAAAATAACACAAACAATAAAGTAAATGTCACACTTTTATTCTTCAAAGCCACCAAGCGTAAAAATTTTTTTTGACAAAGTTTACCTTGGAAGCACGCGGCATTTACTATGTTATTAGACAAAATAAGGGTTTAAAAGGTATAAATTATGGAATTTTTTTATATTTCACTAAACTTTTATGCATATTTACTTTATTTTTGATATATTTTATAAGTAAACTAAGCTGTAATAACTTCTAACCTGACAAATTCAAAACTTTTTCACACTCAGTTTTACCATACTATATTACTTGTAATAATGAGTTTTCATATTTCAAATCTAATAATATGGTTTCTCACAACTTTCTCACTAATCTTATGCAAAAATACCATAACGAAATGTTAGGAAAGAACCCAATCCCTAAGAATTCTAGAGCAAAATGACATTTTTTAGACACATGGCTAGTGAAATTCATGAAACACTGCACATTCAGAAATGCGGTTTTTAATTAATAAATTTCCGTCAAATTTTATTATCGTTTTCATCACCTGACTCGCGGATCGTCAATTAAGTTCTTAAATTCATTATGTACGTATATTATTTGTAAAGTACACGCAAATAAGCTAGAATATGAGCTTAATCAGGAGGCTCCTTCTCCTATGATATTAAAAAATGACTAATAAAAAAAAAATATTAATATCATTTTTTACTAAAAACGATTAATAAAAAATATTAATATCATTTTTTACTAAAAACGATTAATAAAAAGTATTAATATCGTTTTTTACTCTTTTTGTTAAAATGACTTTAATAAATCTCTTTTAGTGTTTTTTTTTTTTTTATTAAAATAATTTAAAAACAAAAAAATGTAAATATTTTTTTTTTTTATTAGAATAAGATGGCCTTTCACGAGGCACACTAATTCACTCCAAATGCGAATAATGTCATCAACTTCATAGACTATGACCAGTTTTCATTCAATCTTAATTATCTTTAGTTTGATACTGGAATTTTATTACCCATGATTGATCACTCGTAAAATATACAATTAAATGATGAGAATTTATATCATTGCAAATTGACAAAATCTGGAAGGAGGACTTTAAGATAATCGTGCAAGATTGTAATGACATCGTATATTAAACTTATCGAGTATCTTTCCTTAGGGAAATGAAAATACTGCATTAGATCAACTTATTTATTGACTATATATTTAACCGTGAATATACTGTATCACGTAATGTCTATATGATTGATATTTAAAAATTGATTCAAATTACAGATAGCGAATTAATTTGTTTTATCGCATGTTATCTTAAGCATTATCCTGACAAATACGACAAGAATTAGGAAGTTTTTGACAAACCCACAATCTTGACAGATTAAAATATCGCGTTATCAAGGAAGCGTACTGTAATATTTTTATAGTTTGTTTTTTAAGTTGTAACAGTGAAAAAGTATATGATTGGAGGATCAAATTTGCTAGAATAAGTCCATTTCTATATAGTTCTGAGGTCCAATTAGGATTCACCCATGAATTAAATTGTTATTGTGGAAATATGATATTGACATAGCAAATATAAAAGTTCTACCATCATTCCAGTTTGTGATGAATTAGTCGTTTATATAATTAGTCATTTACGTATATATGTAAAAAAGTAAATTAAAATTCATTTTATATTTTGTTTTATTATAATTAGTTTCATGCCTAAAAAGTGTTTGTATTTTACATGTAAATAAAAGTTGAATTGTGGCAATTATGGCTTAGGAATTGACTTAAAATGATGTTAGCTTTTTTTTAAGTTTATTGTGTTTATTTATTTTTAGTTACACAAATAAATTTATAATCTTTTCACGTTTAAGTCGTAATAAATTGTATATGTCATATTTTTCCGTATATCGTATATTCTTTAAAGCAAGCCATATTAGAGATAATATTAATAGGAACTTATACTACTTTTCAGTAATCATTGAGCTTTCCTCTTTGTGATAAAGTAGATTTGGAGCGTCATTAGAGGGTTCAGTAGTTAATTATAAAAAAAATTCCTTAGTTAACATAATTAAGTAAAAACTGAAAGTTTTCTATTTATTATGTCGTACCAGACTACTAGTAATGAGTTATAAATGGTCAAACTTTTTTATTAATTTTTCTTTTAAATTTTATTTTAAAATAAAGAAAATTGGATTTCAATGCATAATATGAAAAAATTATAGAGTATATAACCTAGAATAAACAATTATTTTAATAATTTTACTGAATATACTTATCAATTTTTTTTTTTAAGAAATCTAATTCACTGTATGTTCGAATTAGTGTGATCAGGTGATTTGTTGATATTAAAATTAAAATTATGTCCTTTTTATTTCATCTAAAAATACTTCTAAGAATACTTTTATTTAAAAAAAATAATCTGAATAAATGTTTTTTTTCTATTATTATTCTAGTTCTTTTTATTAACCTCTAGAACTTTAAGAATAACTTTATCTAAAAACTTAAGTAAGGTAATAGTCAGAGAAACTTTAAAGAAATTCTATTCTTTCTAAGTCTTCTGCCTAAAATCTCAAGATCTAAATAATAAAAAAAAAAATACCTAATAAGTAAAAAAAATAGTTAGAAACGAAAAAAAGTAGTCAAAACAAATAAAATAAAATAACAAATATTACCTGTTTACTTGGTTAGAGTTGTTAGAATCTTTAGGAATTGGTCTTTAAAATCTGTTTTTTTTAGAAATTGGTTAGGGATCGGTTATAAGCTACAGCAAAAACCACAGTTAGGCTACATAGAACACGTGAAAAATAATATCGACTGCGGAGAAGAAATATTAGCAGATACGCAGCATCCCTTGGTGAATTTTGTACTACATGGGCATATAAACGTATCCAATTAAGTGAAGTTACTCAATGGGGATATGTTTGCGTCTCAATCACTACGGATCTTATGCGTGATAGTTTCTGGAAAGTTCGGATTTATCTGAATCATAATGGGCATCAAAATAAGAATGAACCTGCCTTTTTATCTGTTCAAGAATTCAAGATGTAGAATTCATTCAGTTTCTGTGAATTCCTAAAGAATAAATAATAGATTTTTTATTGATTGTCAAATAAAAAGGCCCGTGATTAGACCTCGACCATTTGTGTATGGTTGACGATAACAGGTTATCGTGGGAATGTGTGAAATAATTATAGTATAAATCTGGTAATGGGTCTTATTATGTACAAAAAAAATGGTATCTTCTCTGTCGCACGAGAAATTCATAACTTTTGATTAAGTCGCTCTCTATAATTTTTTAGTAGAATGTAAACCAAAATATGAAATTTATTTCAAAAAAATGAAAGACCAACTTATTGATGGTGGCAATTTTATGATGTTAACTGAACAATGACTTCAAAGTGATTCTTGCAATTTTCCCAATGGCGTCATTTTATTTATCGAAGAACTAATCAGAAAAATTCAAAATCAAGAAGGTCATGTTTAACTCACTGATAATCATCTCACCGACAGGTCATCTCACCAACATTTAAAAAAAAATTTTATTATTGTCCTAATTTAATAATTACTAATATGTACTACATAGCCACAAAATTTTTTTTATTACGTATACTCAATTATTTTTGTATACAATAACAAATAAGGAAAAATTTTTTTTTTTAATTTCTTCATTATCCTTCTAATAACGTCTTCAACTTAGATATATGTCATATACTGTACATTTATACATATAAATCACTATATTTCAAGTGAAACCTATCTAAAAATATGACTAAACTAACTTCCAACCAAAAATATAAAAGAAAAGAAAAAAAAGAAAAACAAAAAAAAAAACAAACAAAAATAAAATAAATTAAAATAATATAAAATATCAAAAACTGATATACCCATAGATCGACTATTTTTTCTTTACTCATAATTTAGTATTATGACAAGGGTCGACCTGAAAGTAAATCGTTACCGATTCTTTTTATGTCTTGTTTTCGACTTAGTATCCTTTTGACTTCCGCTTTGGACTTGGCAGTTGAGTATTAGTATTTTCTTCCAACCACTCCTAAGCTTTTACCATAATGTAAAGTTTTAGTTTGTCCTGTTCAGAATAACTTTTTTTTAAATACTGTAAATAGATGACTCTGTGTATAAAATAAAATAAAACAAAAGAATATGTTACTTTTTTAGTTTGAGAGAGACACGGAGACAGAGAGGAAATTATGCTAATGCCTATCTAAAAAGCTATAAAATTCTTATGTATGTGGATTTTTTTTTACTACCTTAAGGGCGGGTTATATCAAATGCCTAAAAATAGGATTATTAACCTAGTGGTATCGAATGATTGTAATTTTATTTCCTCATTGAGTGTGATATGAAATTTTTCAATTCTGATTCTCTACCTCCTAGGGAATATCATGTATAGATCATAACCAAAATGCATTTTGTGAGTATTAACCAAAATGCATTATTAAAAATTGGGCGCATTTTTTTTTTTTTTTTTTTTTTTTTAATTAGTAACGCGTTTGTTTATTGTATGATCAAAGAATTATGATATTTACAATGTATTAAACACCTATAGATTAGATCTATATAACTAATTTGTCTAGTCTAAATATACTTACGGTTACCAATTCTATTTTCCGTCTGTTTTTCTAATTTTTACTATTTTCTCTGTTTTTGTATTATCTATTTTTATAAACTAAATGTATAATAAGTAAAATTCAAATTACAAAAGTTCGAAATACTAAAGTTAGAATTTATAAGAGCTATCCATCGTAAAAAATTATTGATTAAGGAATAAAGGATTGAAATTGGTGCGGATTTTGCAAGATGATTCCTCTTTCTTCCACGTATCTACTCCTCTATTTTCGTTTGGATTCTTTCATTCCTTGGTACTTCTTGCGTCGAATTTCTCATTAGGTCTCTTTTCTTCAGTATTTCTTCCAATCGTCTGGTCAATATTATCTACTTTTTGGGTAGCGATGCCCCTTTTCGCTTGGGTTTCGGTTCGGTGGGATTTGTGGCTCCGAACTTCGTGCGATAGGTTGTGTCGCTACGGTTTTTCTTTCGTTTGTTATTTCCGTCTGGTTCATTTTCTTCGTCTACGATCGGTTGCATTCTTGTATTACAAGAGAAAATAACCCTATCTAATTCTTTGTTTAAAATTTTTATTTCCGCGTCTGACGGTTTCATGATGATATCGTCGTCCTTTTCTTTTGTATCTTTATGTTGCTCAGGTTTCTGTGGCGTTACTGACTTGTTATTGCTCTTTTCTTTCCATATCTTTTTCGTCATTAGTTTCAAGGTTATCATACTCGTAATCATCCACGTCCGATCTTTCCATGAAGCGGTCTTGGTAAGGGCTTTCGATTTGCTCTTTTCTATTTTGAATTGAGCCTTGAGATATCTTATTTCCTTACCTAAATCGTTTATGAGAGTCATCGTATCGTACTCTTCAAAGTCGTTTTCTTCTCGTATCTTCTTGATAATCATCTCTTCATTCTTTACCATCGGTAATTCTCTGTACAAAAGTAATGTAGGATCTGGGCTTTGTTTCTCTTTTCCTGGACTCTCTATTAACTTCGGATTCTCAATACTTTCTATCTCTTTAATTGGATTAGGATCTTGCTCTGGTGTCCCTGTCTCTAGGCCGAAGGCGTTCTTTAAAACCATACTCTCGTTGTTTTCGTCCAGTTCTCTATCTTCCTCTGGCGGGAGATAATGTTTGTATATTGTGTCGTAAGTTTTCTTGACTTCGTTGAAACGCTCCCTGTCTACAAACCAAGGTCCTTCGTCTTCTTGTGGAGGTTCTTGTAAAAGAATGTCAAAGTCGATATTTTCCTTGAAGTGTCCTTCTACGAAAATTGTTGCCTCCTTGTTCTTTTTTTCTTTTAAGAACCTTATACCTCTTAAATCATATTTATGTTGCATCATATCAAAATATGTATTTATCTCGTCCAACGACCCGTACTCCTTACGTTTCAAATCCTTGTATAGAATTTGATTATATGGAAATGTCCAATCATCGTCTAATGTGTCGTACCAATCATCCATTTTTACGTAATTCTTATTTGAACCAAGAATTACTTGTTTTTCCTTCTCGTTCTCGTCAGGAAATTTAATTTCCAATTCATTTGACGATGAATTCGAGTTGCTACCTTCGGCCTTATGTTTTAATTCTTCTTTGAGAAGCCAAGATTCAGTATCGTCTAACGTCATTGTCAACTTCCTCCATAATATATCGTCATCTTCTTGTTTATCTTCTGTTATGTTCGTTGTTTTAAATGACGCTGCTTTTTGGATAGTATACTGCTCGTCTTGCTTTGTCACTTTATCCTTTCCCTTGTGCTTCGTTACGTTCAAAGCATGCTGATCTGCTTCCGTCCTTGCTTTGGATTCATTGTTTGTCGTAATATTTCCTAGATCTTCATTATTGTCCAGTCTCATATAATTCGAGTTCGACTTCTCTTTTTCTTTATTCTTAAATCCTGGAGGATAAAATTCTAATTTGTCGTATTTGATCCAAATCCTTGTTTCATCCTTCTTTAGAATTCTTTCTTGGTCTCCTTGAGAGGGAAATGTTGCTTCCAAAAATTGTTTACCGCCTACCACTATTATTCTCGCAAAATAAAGTTTATATTGTTCTTGTTGCGAGTGACAAAACTCCATCATTTTCTGGTCGTTTTCTATAGGTTTTTCAATATGACTATATAATTTGTGTTTAGTAAATTCTTTGATGTCTTGTAGTTTTAGTGTTCCATTGAACCAACATGTCCTTATGATTCGGTCTTTATGGCGTAAATTAATAACTAAATGGGCGTTGTTCAATTGGGCGCATTTTTAGTATTTTTATTTTTTCATAATTAATCTAACTATAATTCTCAACTTTGAACAAAAAAAAAGGCTAAATAATTTTTGATTATTATAGGTGAAACTAAGCGTTTTATTTTGTTAAAATGAAAATTATTATCTATTTTTGATTTTAAATTTTTTATTTTTCGTAAAAAATGGTCTTGAAAAAATTCAAAAATTTTCAAAATAAAAAAAATCACGGAGTCATTTTTCATTTTTAATATAAAATTTTTTCCTCTTTTCGTAAAAAAAAAAAATTAGTTTCCAACAAAAACTTCAAAAATACTATATACCGTATATATTATTGTTTAATAATAATTATGGTTATTAATTGTAAATATGATAGATAAAAATCTTCTTGTAGAAAACAAAATTCGAAGTCCAGGGATTAGCTAAAGGAGGTGCAGCAAAGATTAAATCATATAAGAATACGATTAAAAAAAAAAAAAAAGAAAAATCAACTACGAACATTTCTCAGACACAGATCAGACTACAAAAACATATTATCAACAAAGAATAATACAGTATTTACACACAAAACTATTCATTAAGATAATGAAGTCTCAAGTAGGAATAAGAAATAAATGATTTTTTGGTGGTCAATATAGAAACATGAAAAGAAGAATAGTGATAGAAATAATCAGAAATTATCAGTTAAAATTCAACATAAATAATGCTGTATTTATGTACACAGGCAATTCGATAAACCGGACTCATGCATCCGTTCCGATATATCAGGAAACTTTAATAACCGTTACGGTCTCGACCCCGGTAAATCGAAGATTTCGATTTATCAAAGATCCAGTTTGTCGAGACTGTCAGTGCATGATAAAATTAGGCTGGTAGATAGAAAAGGGGTAAGATTTGTCACAATTAAATATTTTATTAATTTATATGTGTATGTCAATTTAAAAAAATTTTACTGATATTTAAATTCACTCATTTTAAAAAATTTTGTATACCGATTACAATATCAACTACTAATATTTAATACCAAAAAATGAATTTTTTTTTAAATAATGCAATTCTTATAATGACAAGAGATGTTCTACTGATATTTATAATTACTTTTTAAATTACCGATACTTTAACGCGAACGCGCGGTATGTAATCATGTATTTCCACAATATGTAAATCGTAGAGAAAACAGTCCGAGAAAGGTATTAGACCTGTTTCCGATAAAAAATAAAGTGATTATGGTTTCTCGGTTATATTGTATAATGTAAAATTGCACAAAGTTTATTTATTAAGGAATGATGAGTGGTACCTCCTTAGCGTTATAAAAAGGGGATATTGTGATTGTGACTATATAGAGCGATTTCAATTTACCATCCCCTATGTGGAGGCACGATTGTACGGCATATGACATATAATACGTCTAACACGACCCACATACATGCGGCAAAAACTTCTAAAGGTGACATAATAACGCATCAGATAACATCCATATGTTTTTCGGTTTTTTATTCTTTAATTTTAATATATGTTTATTAATATTTATCCAAAATTTTCACGTAACTGATATACTAAATATTTCCTATAACTGAATAAATTTATTTCGTGTATGTATAACTCACATTCGTAGTGAAATATGACGCTATTATCATTAGCAAATTTGTCTTTCTCAAGTGGTTCAGAGTAGCTATCAATCTATCATCATCAATCAGGCACTCGGACGAAGAATTTCTAATCAGAGATCAAAATGTCAATTTCTGTACCTTGCAATACGGCAGTTTTTCTTGTAATCTTACAAAATCTCTTTCTAATTTATACGATGATTCGTCTATGGATCCAAATGTATGATTTTCGAGTTTCTGGTTATTTATGGATGTAAGACAATAAACGTAGGAGTTGTTTTCTATCTGAAATATCTAAATGTCGTTCCCTCCATACACGTAAAAATACTTCTTGAAAGGATTGTGACTCACAAGTTCCTTCATTACACATTTCGAAATTCTTTTTTGTAATAATTAATCATATATTTCATCACGATCCGAATAACACAATAGGCAAAAAAAAATCTCTATTTACAAAAACAAATTAAAATTTGTAAGCTTTGAGGCAGGTTCTGCTTTTTAAACTGTGACTTTCAGAATTTTTTTAGTTAAGAAAATTGCAACCATAACTTCCCTTAATCTCTTTCTTCACAAAAAAATTCGATAGTTCTCCTGCATCATACTTTTAATCGTCTATTAATCTGAACGAATTATTTTTAATTGCGATAACGCAAGTAAAAGTTGTAGTTGAGCTACATCACAAAGTCATATGAAGGCGAAAATTTTAACGATGATACTGGAAATTCAGATAATCTTTTAATTATATTTTTCAAAAAATAATATTATTATTATTAACCACGCCAAATACTTTAAGTACCTTCCCAAGTGAATTGATTGATCACCTAATCTAAAAGTTCAAAATGAAAATTTGTAATTAAGTAAAAATTCAAAAAAAAAAGAAAATGATAATAATAAATAAAATAAATAAATAAATAAATAAAATAGAAATAAAAATGAAAATTTAGCACTTGAAATTCTTTTGAACGTAATTACTAATTATTTATTCTATTTTAATTTAATCAAATTTTTGAGATTATGATATTATGAAATGAAATATTATAAATACAAAATATAAACGAGGCACTAAACTTTAAAAAATTTCTTTTCTCTTCATTCTAATACACGTCATTTTAAAATAAAAAAATACATTTGACATGAAAACAACTTTTGTGAGAAAAATAGTAATATAGGTAATGTAAGGAAGAAAAGAATTAGTTATGCACAAAAAGATTATAATATACAGTAGATGATGGTGTTAATAATAAATTAACCTTTTTTTCAATTCAATACTTAGCTTTATCTTGATTAATTATTTACCTAATGAGTTTTTTGATAAACATCACATCAAAGTTGTTCATAAAACTCTTTAATTTCTTTGGCTACTACTTCCCATTCTAGCGTCTTAATAATTAATCCTTCTAATTCTTCTTGTTTGATTTTCTCTTTAGCTTTGTTAATTAATTCCTGATTATCTCGCTTCCAAGCTTGCCAGTTGTAATTTCTAAGGGGATCATTTTCAATTTTGTAATTTTCTAGTTGTTCAGCTGGTTTTCCTGAACATGTAAGAGTTTTTGTAAAGTAACCTCCCGTCAAACCCAAATTAGAAGCAATGGCATTGACATCAAAAAATTCTTCAGGTAAATACTCTAAACCATTATCAATATTAGTTCCAGCGATACCTATTCCCTTTATATCTTTTAAGTTCCTTAATGGTTTTAAGGAACCATAGAAAGGATTATTACAAATGTATAATCTTTCTAACTTAACAAAAGGAGTAAAACAACTTAGATCTCGTGCAGGAAAATTGTTGCCGTCCATGCGGAGAGTGATCAAATTGGTGGGATTTATAGTTTTTAAAAAGTCTAAATTCGCTAACTTGTTGCCAGAACAAAAAATTTTTTCAATTTTATCCAATCCAGTAAAATCTATATTAGTTAACTGATTGTTTGCGAAACCAATTCGTTCAATTCGTCGGTTATTAGACTAATCTAAATTAGTAAGTTGATTATTACAACAACTAAATAAAGGAGTTGCGAACAATCAGATATATCTAGTGCAGTAATTTTGTGGCCTTCAATATCCAAAACTTCTAAATTAAAGAACCCTTTTAAAGACAAGGGACCTTCTAAACTAATATTGTTTTCAATTGCACCATCGTTTATCACATTAGAAAGAAGAGATGTCAAAGGTCGATTCTTAATAAAAACTGAAAATAAGTCTTGTCCGATACCTATGATATTTTTCAAGTTTTGTTTGGGACCTCCTATTCTTTTGACTCCTGCTTTGATCCCGGCAGTGGGGTATTTACTATCCAACCATTCCTGAGCGTTTACCATAATATAATATCTTAGTTCAGCCTATTAAAGTTAACTTTTTTAAATGAATATAAAATACTTTTTTTTTTTAATTGTATTTTTAGTTTGAAAGAGAAACAGAGATGATCAACATTTCATATGAATATGTGATTTTTATTAACAAGTGCCTATTAAAGTATCACAATAACCCTTAATCGGAGATCACCATCCGAATATTGGTTGTCGAAAAGTAAACTTTCGAGAAAGCCTATTATATGAAATATGTATTAGCCTTATTAATATCTAATTGATGTATTTTTAACATGCAAAGAATATCAATCATTCAAGACCTAATCTCTGGAAAACTTTATTGATTAAATGAGCGGCTGAAAATGAAATACGTGAGAGTATTGCTAATCCCATCGCATGTGATTTCTCGTATTTAAAAAAACGAATGATACATTTTCAATAAATATGCTAAGTAAATATGATTAAGACGTTAATCAAATTTTGTTCATAAAACTACTTAATTTGAACTTTTCACATTTTTCTCAAAAACTAGTACCTGAGATTCTAATTGTAAAAAAAATGATGTTTTAATTTATTAGTAATTTTAAATAGAAGTTTGATTAACTCGCACTTTGCTCAAATTCTATCTAAATAACAGCCTTTTTGACATAAAAAAAACTTTCTTCTCGAGCCAATCTACATATATTAATACTCTTTGCCTTACGATTAAGATTAAAAATTTTTAGCTTCTCATAACAATAAATTTTAAAATAATACTACCAAGCGATAGGGATGATCATGGTTCGAACCGGGCCGGTTCGGTTCATAGGCGGTTCGGTTCGGTTCGGTTCGGTACCGGGTGAACCATCAACTCAGTTGATATTTTTATAGCACTTTAGATTACTCATTAATGATAGTCTAATAATGACTAATTCATCCTTATAGAACTACTGGATGGTAAAAAGTTCATCCAAATATCAAAAAATTGGCATTATTCATTTTTCGATTACTGCGCCATTTACGTTTGGGCGAGTTCTCGTCATCTAGATCATAGAAACCACCATTAGATGCGTCATGATAAGGAGATAAATTAGTTATTATTGAACTATTATTAATGAGGTAATCTAAAGTGCTATAAAAAAACCGAGTCGATGGTTCACCCGGTACCGAACCGAACCGAACTGCCTAATCGGTTAGTGAACCGTGATCATCCCTACTAAGCGAACAGTTTTTTATTTTTTATGTATTTATTTATATATAAAATTTTTATACATGCGCAAAAAAATTTTTTTATTTAAATCATGTGTAATCAATATTTAAAAATCAACACAGATAGGTTATTCATAAAAAAAAAATTTATTATAATAAAATAAAAAAAAGGCTAGAAGATAATAGTCATTTTTTAAATTACAATATATAAATTATCATTTAAGGGACTAAAATCAAAAAAATAGAGACTTCAATATTAAAAGTGTTATAAAAGTAAAGTTTCAAAAATAACATTAGTAGTGCACTAGTTTGTATTCTACATGTAACTACCACAATTTCATTATTATCTTTAACGCCCTAAAAAAAGGAAACAAAATATAATGAACAGTTAGTGATGTTCATTATATAAAAAAAGATTGAAAAAAATATTTTTTTTTTACCTCCTGAATTCTTACGCCTAAAAAAAAGGAATCAAATGAAAAGTTAGTAATGTTGATTAAATAAAAAAAGAAAAAAATAAATAAAATCTTCTTTCACTTGCTGATATACTGTATATGAAATCCCATGCTTCCTTGAGAACATAACCTCTGGACGCTTCGATTTCCCTACTCTAGCTTCTGTTTTTGTTAGCGATACTCTTGACATTCTATCCTGCAATGCCTGAAGAAGGAAAAAAAAAATCTAAAAAAATGAACAATTAATTAGTAATATTTATTAAAATAATAATAAACTGAAAAAAGATTTTTTTACTTGTCGGATATCTGCACCCAAAGACAAAAAAAAAAAAATCTAAAAAAATGAACAATTAACTAGTAATATTTATTAAAATAATAATAAACTGAAAAAAGATTTTTTTACTTGCCGAATATCTACATCCAGAAAAAAAAACCTAAAAAAAAAAATAAATAAATAAAAAAAAAGAATATTTAGTAAAATAAAGAAAATAAAGAAAAAAATACATATTGAAAAATCGTGAAAATTTACCTAATTAACAATTAGTGTTTTGTCATAAAATTTCAACCATAAAATTTTGTCATAAAATTTTGTCACCACAGTGACCACACTCAACACGTTCGCACACTCATATATGGAAATTGACATAAGAGTCAGAAACCTACAAAGTAAAAAAAAAATGTTAAAAAAGTTTTTTTTTGATATTAAATTAAAATAGAATACAATAGTCACCATTTTCCAAAAATAGGTATATTCTATTAACGTTAAACTAATGGAAAAGGAAAAGAATGAAAGGACATATTAGGGAAAAGGAACATACGAAGGGAAGAGAAAGGTGTAAGGGAAAAAGTAATTTTTTTTTTAAAAAAAGAGAACGTGTGTTGGGAAAGAGAAAGGTGGAAGGAAAAGATTTTTTTTTTTAAAAAGAGAATGCGTAAAAGGGGAAAAGAAAGGTGAAAAGAAAAGATCATTAATTTTTTTTTAAAAAATCGGAAAATCATATGACAAAAAAATAGTTTGGTTCTGTAACCAAAATTTGCGGATTATTTTACACTAATTTCGAAAAAATCTTGGATTTAACTTAAAGTTTTTTTATTAGGAATCCTCAAATAACGAGGGGTCAATAATTTAGAAAATAGCTCATGGAATTCTAAAAGATTCTTATATTTTGTTAAAGGATTTTTAAGGAATTCATAAAATACCGGTCTTTATAGTAATTTATGGAATCCTTAAGGATCTACACCCTAAAAAATTTACTGACGGAGTTGAACTCACCTATATGTTCTGGTGATATCTGTGTTCGGGAACTCTTACCACACCACCCTCGGCTATATGTTTATGGAATCATGCGTTGCACAATTCAAAATTATTTATACGGGGTAATTTAAATATGACATTTTTTTTTTGTTATATAGATTTTCAAGACTGATACCTATCCATCTATTAAGATACTCGTGAGTAAAAGTATGTTTGCTTTTTCCAGTAAACGATTCATACACGTCCCTGAAATGTAGTCTGGTGGAATCTTTTGTTATGGTTGATCGATCATTTCATCTTGAAATATCGTAAATATCTCAATAAACCTTTTGATTAACTGTTTACATCTATGAGAAGGTTGATTTAGGTAGATTTTTCAATTAACAAATCCACAAATAATTTCATCATATACATTGGTTCGTTCTGAAATATTAGACCTTTCGTGCATTACTGATAAAATTCTGGCATGGTAATTAATGTCGTTATTATCCTTGTATTCTTGTTGCCAATCATTTGAAATGGAAAACCAATGTCAAGTTTATACAACTTATTACCGAAGTAATCTCCATAAGTGATTCCAAACTTCTATATTCTTATAACACCTTCTACATTGCATCGACTTACCGCATCGACTTACCGCAAATCTTCTCATTACGAATTTTCCATAGTCAGTGTCATTAAGGTAAAAGTTCTTTGCTTGTAAAAAATTGATAAGTTGTTCTGTATTAAATCTTTTCACGTCTTCCACTAAGGGATCAGACATTTTTCGATTTGAAAAAGTATTGTGGAAAAGAATAACTTTGCAAAAAAAGGTGCTATATATGAGAAATCTATTGTATTACAGATCGGTAAATAATTACATCACATCTCATGACTATTTTTTGCACTTTAATACGTCATCAATCAAACGAGTATATTCCGTAAAGTACAATAATAACAGAGTTAGTTTGTTTGCTCAAAGATAAAGCAAACATATTTCCTTTCTTGATTCTTTCCGCACATTTGATATTCACCGAGAAAATCGATCATTATAATGTATTCATGTCATGTCTAATCGGCTCCATTATTAATTTCTGTCACCAGATTTTCGTCATGTTGAGATACAGTGTGCGGTACATCTATTTGATTGCATATCATGACGACAATTTGCTTACCTGTTATTTTTGAACACTTTAAAACGCTAAGACACTTCATTCTGGTCTGTCCGCTATTGATTTATAATATTGCAACTGAAGTTCGAGTAATTAATGATAATGAAATTTTTGCGTTTTAATTTATAGTGAATAATAAATAAATTTATAATTGTTTTTAGATTATGTCTGTCTACACCTGTTCCACCACCCCAACCAAATTCCAAGAATTCCAAATCACAGAAAAGAAAAAAATCATCAAATAATTATTATACAAAAGTTTAGCTCGAATTCTTTCAATTAAAATTATAGAATGGGATTCTACCATTCCATCAGCATAGCCACGTAGTATAAATTTGTCTTCTGAATTTATTGTGAAATCCTCAAGCATTGAATAATAAATATATAAATAGTTAAATAATAATATTAATAGAATAAATTATAACAAAAGAAATAAGAACTTAACCTCTATTTACCATACACTGTATACATAGTTAATACGCATGTATTAACCGTGAATAATCGGTTAATTTTTGACAAATGTTTAATAAATTATTTGATAAGACACATTCTGTTTCACTACTAAATAAAATTATGAACTAAATTATGAACGTCTTTCTTATCTAGGGATGCTAACGGTCGGTTCGTTTATAAAACCACACAGTTTTCAACTAAAACTGAACTAACCGATAAAAAATGAACCGCAAAACCGAATAAAATAATATAAAGAATATTAATTATAACTTTATTTAATCATTTCCTTTAAAATTCACATAAATTTTCTTATAATATTAATTGTGACTTTTGGAGGCACGAAAATCACGTGATCAACACGTAAATTAGAATTTTACCGATATCTGATATACTGTTTTTCTGTACTATCGGGAGCGAGGCTGGGGTTTTCCTTGGTTAATTCTTTATGAACGTATTTTTAACTATTTTTATTGTTTAGGATAGTTTCTTTTATGTATACATATAGATGACTCAATCCCTCACTTAAATAAACTGTTTTTCTGTACTACTAATTCCCCCTTAAATAAAATAAAATAAAAATAAATACTATTTAATGTATTCTCAATTAAAAAGGCAATTCTTTTTTTGAATATACTAAACGTATACAATTAACCGATCGGTTTTTTTTTGACGGTTAACCGAACCGGTAAAAACCGGTTATAATCGGTTACCTTATACCCTATTCTTTATAAATATTTATTAAAAAAAAAAAAATTACATAAAATTAAAAAAAAAGGACTCTGTCTATTTTAGTTCAGGTATTTTCATATCTTTGACAAGGTCGTCTCCAAGGCTTTTCAAGATATTGTATGCAAGTATTTTAAGATTATTGGGAGCTATAGTGATTCACTGATACCATGAATAATATCCAGTTTTTTATAGCGATAAAAAATGAAGAGATCACCAGATCTTCGTCGTCCATTACGTACTTCTTTCGTCATTTCGTTAATCTTTCCCCTCGTAAATGACTACGATTGGCATATAAAATCCCTAACGGTAAAATATTTCATCTCGGATATACCGTAATACATTAGATTATGGAATTGTAAATCATCATGATTAGCATAAATAACGGTAAAATTATTTCGGATAATACAATGTTGCCCGGTTTATTCGGAATCAGATTTTCCCAAACCTTCGTTCACTCGTGTACTTTTAAGTGATCTACAGATCTGAAAGGAAATTGTTTCTTAGTATAAAAAATGTCTAACAAGAAGGTCGTGATCTAAGGTCACGGTTAGCTTATTTCTGAAAATTTGACATACCTCGCATCATATGACAATAAGCGACTAATTTCTGATACCATGTGATTTATTAAAAAAGTGCAAAATGCCATCGGGATTCGGGAAAACGGGACAGATGATAACACAAGTTGTCTCTATACTTGCTTATTTTCGAATGCTACGAGTCTATATTTGTTTTTCATTCGTAAAAGAATCATCAGCTCATCTCTATCCTTACTATTGCGCAAAACTTTTTCATAACAATTGATATTCATTATGGTGCGTAAACCGATATACAGTGTAACCCGAAAGTGATATTATCATTTCTATTATAATCTTTCTCGTTTTCGATTGCTATAGCCTAAGTACTTTAGTCAACACTTGTATAAGTTTATAGACAGTTTCTAAGGTAAAATTCTGTTCATATATTCAGTCGTGAATGAAAAAAAAAATTTTTTCTGAAATGGATATTTTTTTTTTTTTTTTGCAACACATAGCTATATCTTATTCTGTGCGAATATAAAAAGACCAATCATCTCTATTTAAAGCGTCACACCAAAATGATCATCATTTCCAATACCCCCTAATCCCCCCAAAAAATATCAGAAATGACGGTTGAAATATTTTTCACCGCTTAAATCTATCGCTTCGTTCAATAAACTGGGACTTTCTTAACATCTATTCCCTGGAGAAACTAAAAAATCGCCCTTAGCCACTTTTGTTCGCATATTAGACCTAACATCGTTATATTAACTCTATTTGGTGTTAAAAGGAATCAAATAGTTGGAAATTCGCTTAATAAGGAGCTGCGCCACAAACCGATTTTTTTCTTGTCATCTGCTCTCTGTAATCTACCAAAAAGCCACACTTTGTCGCTGTCTTGGACGCATATAAAATTTAATACCGCTAGAGTATTGTTTTAGCTCTGTTTCTTAACATCAGTGTGGAAACGGAAACAAAGAAGCAAGTTTAAATAAGTAAACGACGAGGAGCCAATAATATATAAAGTGAGAAAGACGATTTACTATATTTCGATATTGTCCTTTCCATTTCTTTTGTTTTTTTTTAGTCAATATTAACACATTTTTATTTATCTAGTTGTTAAAAAATAACTATATAATTGGTTGACTTGACAACTGCGCCACATAAGTAAAACGAGGAGAAAAAAAGCGGACCCGATATTTAAATGGTTTTTTTTTTAAGACGCTGCGGAAAATTTTGTTGCCTTATCGGTTATCACTTATCAGTTCAATTTATGTCGATCGATATGACGATCAATCTGAAAATACAATACAGATCTGCAATGCAATGCAAATCAGAAGATACAGCACAATGAAAATTGTCTGTTGCGTCATCTAATTTTATATAGTAATAGTAATTCGAATTCATTATACTGTAACAGCTGCGTCTCGAAGAGCGTACCAACGAGATAAAGATATTATTGGATGGCGAGGTAACACGAATAATTAATTATTATGGCCCTCAAAGCTTTAAGATTCTCAATGAGATTGCTTCTAGTCCATCAGTCATTGTTTATAATGTATATTGGAAAGGAATATCAAAATTTGCAATCAAAAAATTCAAAGGAAGTTCTAGTAAAGAAGCCATTGACAATGAGGTACGTTACTGATACATTATGAATTTATGATAAGGCCTATTATATAAATATTTATGATTTTTTATTCCTAGATTCATTTAACGCAAATGGCAAATTCTCATCCGAATATAATTCAATTCCACGGAATTACGAAATTACGAGGTAAATTAAGATTATGTAATAAATTATAATGATTTTTATTGACGCGTTTAGATATTCTTTAGATGAAATAAATTACTCGCTTGTTCTTGAATACGCTGAAGGAGGAACATTGGGAAAATATTTAAGAGACGATACTATAAGTTTTAAATGGGAGAATCAATTAAAATTTGCTAAGGAAATCGCAAGTGCAGTTTCATGGTTGCATGATGATGTAGGAATCATACATGGGGATATTGTAAGTGTACTATATTCGTGTTATATTACATAATACATTATCTTTATTTATCAAGATATTGTTTGGATGCTAGAAAAAATTGGGACATAATATATTAAGGTACTATAAAGTTAGCGGACTTTGGATGTTCATATCTAAAAGGATCAAAACGCAACACTCAAGTACGAGGTGTGATACCTTACATGGATCCTAATTTTTTTGAGCACAGCCTACGTTCGTCCGAAACCCAAAGACATTCATATCCCTTAACCGAAAAGGCCGACATTTATAGTCTAGGAGTATTATTTTGGGAGTTGACAAGTCGCAAATCGCCTTTTGATTTTGAGACAAAAAACAATGACAGTCTCGAAATTTTTAAAATCATGTCGAAGATTTTTAATGGCACGAGAGAAAAACCTTTATCAGACACAAACCATAAATTCGTTGCGCTGTATGAAAGTAAGTATGAAATTATATTATGATTTTATTACAATCTAATTTAACGTTCGTTATTTAATTCAATAGGGTGTTGGCAGCATGAACCACATGAAAGACCAGAAATTGGCCAAATAATTTCAGAAATTAATAATATCGAATTAGATAATTTTAGTCCTAAAAACATTAATGTATCAATTACTTTTACTCTCAAGAAAAATGAAGCAAATGAGGATTTATACTTGTCGGATTAATAAGCTTTGTCAAAATGTTAGATCCTTATAGATTTTCGTAATTATGTAATTAAATGATAAAATTTCAAAAATTCTATTTAAATAAGTTTATTTCTTTTGTCTAAAATCTATACACGAACACTTTTTTATAAAAATAAAAGCTAGATTTTTTTATTGCGAAATATTGAATATGGTATTTGTTGAGCGATAACATTTGTGTGGTGTTTTATGTAACGTCTAATAATAGATCTCGTTGTTGTTCAACAAATTTCGGTAAACAAGTTGTACGGCTAATAACCGAACATTTCTTAGAATAATTACAAATTCGTTCACAAGAAACGAGATTGGAATAAAAGTGTCTGCTAAAAAAAGCATGGCTGCTGGACATCTTTCGTATGATGATCGCACTTTCTTATCCAGTAATAACATCAGTAAAGTCCATGTTCGTCAGAGGCTCGGAGACATTATACACCTTCTCCAAAAAGGCCGATATAGTGTATATAATGTAGAGGTATTATTCCGAGAGGTCCCGATGACGTCAAACCATCAGAGAATCCTAGTCCTAAAAAATAGAAACAACGGAAAAATCATACGAATCAGGAAATGAAGAATACCATTGATGACTGCGATATATGGTCTGTTGAGTTACGTCACCAATATAGTCAGATTATCATACTCTCGACAAAGGTCACAAACTGATCGACATAACCTCCATTGAAACCTTTGTTGATGTACAGATAAAATGCGAAATTGCATTCGCGTGGTATTTATTTCAAAGGAAGAATATCAAATTTTGGAGATTATGCATTCTTCAAAAATATCTAAAATCAATAGAATTTATCCAGGGTGAACATATCAGTGAATAATATACCGTGTTCGATTATTAGATGATAATCTAATATATCCATAAATAAAATTTCTTGGCAAAATGTGCTTTCATTTATCAACGAACTTATAGAATATTTTTTATTTAAAGGGATTTTCTTGAAAAAAAATACTATCATTTTGTGAAAAAAATACAAAATCGTTCGAAAAAAAATTCGAATTTACGAAAATGACGACGCCGATGTAGAGTATAATTTTTTTCTCTTATCAAATCGTTATCAAATTTTTATATTTCAATTAATTTTCTGATTTTTTAGTCGATATATTTTCCGATCAGCAAAAAATCCGAATGTGGTGTAGTCCACAAGTAGAGGCAATATTAAAGAACCGTAAGGCTGGAGAAGCTATCAAATATGCGGATAATAACAAATCTGTTATCCTGGAAACCCCAGATTCTAGTTCCGTCTCAGAAGTCAGAACCTAAACACGATCGTGGGTGAACTCGTTTATGCCAATAATAATCAAGAAAAATATTGGAAAGTAATACGAAAAGAGAATCAATCGTAGTTTGTTAATGTTTAAGAAATTTAGTTCTAAATTCTACAAATTTTGTCTACATTCTCGTATATTTATTTTAGCCAAAATTATTTGTATTTACATGTTTCTGCTTATTTATATAAAAACAATAAAATCTATTCGTGTCTTGTATTCGGTGTGGTGTGCCTATTTGCATCGAAAATTTGAAATAGTGAAAAGTTATGCTGAGACGAGCCACGTGATTACAGTATATATTTTTTCTCTTGATTTTAAGCATATCAATTGGGTCTGGTTCATTTCACCGACAATCACCTCACCGACAGTTATTTCGCCGACAAACATTTCACTGACAGTCAAGTCATTTTTAAAAAAACTAAATTTTTTTATCTCTTTTTAACCAATTAACAGCTTTTATAACATTAGCCCGGCTCGCTTCTGCAGCGTGATTATGATCAGTGGTTTTTATGAGATGATGTTGATCCTCTGCTTAAATTGTAGTTGTAGTTGTGCGCCCTTTGCATTTTAACATATCTCTCTTTCACAGTACCAATAATACATATTATTTCTATTTTTATCTTTAACCATGATAAAACCATGAACATTTATTTTAGGTTTATTACGAATAGAGGGAATAACTTCGCAAATATCCATTTTTTTTAAAAAAAAAAAAATTTTTGAAAATAAAAAAGAATATTTCAGTTGATGAAAATAAAAGTAGATCTAAAAAGATTTGGTGCTGATTTTTTCTTATATGTTGTATATACGTAATAAAAAAAAATTTGTGGTTATGTAGTACATATTAGTAATTACTAAATTAGGAATTTTTTTTATAAATGTTGGTGAGATGACCTGCTGGTGAGATGATTGTCGGTGAGTTAAACGTGACCCGGTATGGGTATGTATGGGTTAACTATATTAGCATTATAAGTTATGATTTCTTACCTCCTCCTTGACTTTCGAATTTTTTGATTAGTTCTTCGATAAATAAAATGACGCCATTGGGAAAATTGTAAGAATCACTTTGAAGTCATTGTTCAGTTAACATCATAAAATTGCCACCATTAATAAGTTGGTCTTCATTTTTCTGAAATAAATTTCATATTTTGGTTTATATTCCACTAGAAAGTTATAGAGAGAGACTTAGTCAAAAGTTATGAATTCCTCGTGCGACAGAGGAGATGCCAATTTTTTTGTACATAATAAGACCCATTACCGGCAATTTTCATTTCATACATTCCCACGATAACCTGTTATCGTCAACCATACACAAAATGGCATATCTGTAGTATGAACTGTACGAAACTATTACGTATACATGGATCTGCGATGTCGTGTCTAATCACGAATTTTTTTTTTTGACATTCAATAAAAAATCTATTATGATCGATATTTGTTGAGGCTGAACGAATTCAGCATCTTGAATATTTGAATCGATGAAAAAACAGGTTAATGGTTACTGTAGCATAAAACTTAAGTTGTAAAACAGGTAATATCGAAAGAGAAAATGCATATATGAAAGAAAGAAGTTAAAAACTTAAGGCTAAAAAAAAAACTTAAATGAAATTTAGGTCACTAAAAAAAATCAAATTAACGCTTAAGAACTTTTCATTCTTATTTTGATGCATTAAGAGACCCATTATGATTCAGATAAACCCGAACTTTCTAGAAACTATTACGCATAAGTTCCGCAGTTACTGAGACGTAAATATAACATTTTTCACTTAATTGGATGCCCATGTAGTACAAAATTCACTAAGGGATGCTGCGTATATGTTACCCGTTACCCACTAATATTCTTCTTCGCAGTCGATATTATTTTTCACGTATTCTATGTAGTTAAAAAATGCCTAATTTCGAGACTGTGGTTTTTGCTGTAGCTTATAAACCGATTCCTAACCGATTCCTAAAAAAACAGATTCCTAAAGACCAATTCCTAAAGATTCTAACGACTCTAACCAAATAAATAGACAATATTTTTATTGGTTAACTACTTTTTTTCGTTTCTAATTATTTTTTGCTTAACTATTTTTTTTTATTATTTAGATCTTGATTTTTAAGCAGAAGACTTAGAAAGAATAGAATTTCTTTGAAGTTTATCTGACTTTTATCTTACTCAAGTTTTTAGATAAAGTTATTTTTAAAGTTCTAGAGGTAGCTAGAGATAGTGATAGAAAAAAACATTTATTCAGATTATGTTTCTAAATAAAAGTATTTTCAGAAGTATTTTTAAATGAAGTAAAAAGAACATAATTCTTTTTTTTTTCAAAAAAAAAAAAAAAAAAAAAAATTTACAATCAATTTTTTTGGTGTCTTTAGTAGGGTATTCTTGATAAAATAATTGGCTTTGATTGTTTCGATATTTTAATTTTAATTGATTAACAAATTACCTAATCATACTAATTCAAACATACAGTGAATTAGATTTCTTAATGTAATTTAAAAAAAATTGATAAGTATATTCAGTAAAATTATTTAAACTTTTTAAAATAATTGTTTATTCTAGGTTATATATAATCTATAATTTTTACGTATTATGCATTGAAATCCAATTTTCTTTATTTTAAAATAAATTTAAAAGAAAAATCAATAAAAAAATTTGACAATTTACAACTCATTATTAGTATCTAATACAACATAATAAATAGGAATCCTTCAGGTTTTACTTAATTATGCTAACTAAGGAATTTTTTTTATAATTAACTACTGAACCCTCTAATTATGCTTCATATTTACTTTAGCTTAGCTTGCTAAAGAGTATTTTATGTTTAATTAATAGTTTATATTGTAATTGTAGGGTTGATTGATTTAAATAATGATCGTACCAGTAGTGATCGATTTCTTAAACTAAAGCATCAAGTTTATCAAAATCTTAATTTTGTTCTTAAGAATGCTGCTATTGGATTCCTTCCTAATGGTGATTTAATTCAAATATCACTAGGAGATCACAAAATTTACAAGTACTGTTTCACAGATAAACCAAAAAATACAGTTCCTTGGAAATATTCACAAATTAATGATATAAAAATTCCTGAAAGATTAAATGATAAAGTTCGTCATTTTATGTATCAAACAAAGTTATTTCTATTTGTTATCGGTAGTAAAATGCTTCAATTTGATTTATTTACAATGAATTTAGAAAGAAAATACCAGGAATTTCCTAATGTTGTTGCGAGGAATCAAACATTATTAGCGACAAGCACAAATCGTGATAAAACTTGCGTATATTCAATGGAAAATGGAATGTTGATTTATAAGTGTGAGTATTACTTTTCAATACATACAGTATATTTGATATGGTAGATTTTCATGTATTCTAATTATAATTTATTCGCAGATGAGGATAATTGTTGTAATGGGCGAGTTAAATTCATAACACTGAAAGATTATTCATTTCTCATCATTATGATATACCTGTTACTGAGATTCGTAAATTAATTAATGTAATTGATAATAAACAGACTGTATTTAATTATTATTCTCCATTAATCTGTGAGAAATTGAGAAATATAGTAGTACTTACTAATGAAAATCAAACAAAAGAAGAGCTTACACAACAAGAACTTAAAGAAAAATGAACGAACTTGAACAAAAAATGGAAAGTAAACTAGAGAAGCAAATAGAACAAATGAAAGAGCTTACAAACCAAAATGTTGAGCTTAAACGACAGATGGATCATATTATAAAATATATCAGAATAGAACAAGATAATAGGGAAGAAAAAAATAATGAGAAAGTAAAAGGTAGTGAGGATGTACAAGATAATGAAGAAGGACAAGATATTAAACTAGAGAAGCAAATAAAACAAACAAAAGAAGAGCTTCTAAAACAAAACATTAGACTTAAGCAATAAATGGATAAATTTAGCCAACAAATGGAAAATATTATAGAATTATTATTAAAAAGAAACTAGACTTTGTCTCCCATGTATTTTTTTTTTGTACAATATCAAAAAGTAGTTCATTCAGCTTATAAATTAGTATATAACGGTTTAAAGGAACATTTTTTTTATAAAATTGGTAGCGTAAAAAACTTTCTTTAAACTAAATTATATTTATGACAATCTTTTGTAAAATCACAGTCTTTTTTTTAATACGACATTTCCATAGTCTGATAAAATTTTGCCAAAAAATTTTTCATCATAAAATTTTGGTAATTTCTTTTCTGAAGTAAAATGATCCAAAGGAATCCAGACCAAGGTTCAGAACTCATAAAAAAATATTTTTGATAGAATCAGGGTGTAAAAAATTTTTATAACTAAATTCCATTATGGTGGAATAGCTAAAACTGCGCCTTGTTTCAAACTAGAGTAAATTTTTCAAAGTTCGTCTCATTGTTGCCATGTTAATCTCAGATTTTGACAGTGATTATACTTCTAATCGATCACTCCTTTTTTCTTTTTCGTCTTCATATCATTTTACGTCTATGTACTCATTATTTAAACGTATTATTCTTGAAATGTTGTTACTTATTTTTAAATAAATAGTACGCTAAATAGATTCATGATTTTTTATCTTTCAACAATTCAAAACAAAAAATGCATTTAGAATTTTATTCTGACTCTATTTAAGAGCATGTGTTGGTTTATGAGAAAATCTCATAAGATTGATCTTTGTTTCCATCAGAAAAATTTTGATTCTGATTGTTGATTATGTAATCAATAAAATAATTGTTTTAGTTTAAATCACGTAATCGATAAAATGTTTCCATTGGAAAAAAGATCCAATAAATCCTGGGAATAGTTCTAGAAGAGTCTAAAGAATAGCCACTCCTTTAGAAGACATCGGTTTATTATTAGTCTTCTTTCGGTCATTATCATTTACACTTATCATTGAATCAAGCTAAGAAATGGTAAATAACAAAAAAAAAAATATCTTTTTAAGCATGACGTTCCCATAATCTGTCATTATTTTCTTCAGATTTTAACGATTAAACATTTGTTCGAATGTATGTTTTAAAATGACTTAATTATAGTATCAGCTGGAATAATTACATTAAAAAGTTCTGACTCAAATTTTCTTAAATTTTATTACAAAATTTTGAATCATAGAGTAGATTCTAAAAGAAGTAAAGATGAAAGTTATAAATACTCGGATGAAAATAGCGAGAATTCTGATTCAAATGATTTAACAGAAAATGGTTTAAGAGATAAAAATCAAAATCGAAGACGTAATTTTTCAATATTGAACTCAAGATCAACATCTAGAACTTTAATATTGGCTCTATAAAAAATAAGTGTCCGGATAATGTCTGAAAAATGTCCAGAAAAACTATCTAAAATATTGTCTGAAAATTCTGGACACTGTGTATCCAGAAACTGTTCCAAAAACAATGCATTTTCAGGATACAGTTCACCCTTCCTATAGTGAATTTTTATATAGTGAATAATTTGCTATAGTAAAAAAAGTCCAGGTACGGTTTTTTTTATAAATAATAACTCTTGATATAGTGAATTTTTATAATAAATTCTCTGTAACTCGTAATTCGAATTTATTTTCTGGAACCAGTATTAATAAAATGACCTTCGATATAATGAAGATTTTCACTATAATGAATTTTTAAAATGTTACACAATTAATTAGTGAATTTTTGATCATATGAATTTATTTGAATATTCAATTTGCCTTTAGAAGCTAGAAAAATTTCGTGATTTAAACTAAAAAGGGAAAATATCATATTTATCTTTGATTGTAATAAAAATAACAGTTAATTATTTTTTTCACATGTTAACGCTACTATGCCTAAAACTCAAAATACAAAAATTTCGCGTACTCAAATAGCCATAGGCAAAGGTAAAATATCCCAAGAAAAAATTTTGTCCAAAAGAGCTTCCTTGTCTCTTGCCCAAAAACACGAAATATGTCTTAAAAAAGCTACTGAACCTTCTATAAAAAATAAAGAACTAGCAAAATTATTTGATGTTAGTGAAGGATGTATTAGTAATACGTTAAAAAATTCACAAAAGTGGCTTGAAATTAATCCTCAAGCACCTGAAGCTAAAGGCAAAAGACAAGTTAAGGCGATTTTTCCAGAAATTGAAGAAGCACTTACATTATGGGTATTAAAAGCTTTGGAAAATGGTGTTGATATTAGTGATCAAGTATTACATGAAAAAGCCATGATGTTTGCATCTCTATATAGGATCGAAAATTTTAAAGGAAGTAATGGTTGGATTGGCAGATTTAAAAAAGACATAATTTTTCTTGTTATTTAAAGCAAGGAGAAGCTGCAAGTGCACCACTTGAAAAACTTGATGAATTTAGGGAGGAGCTTCAAGACTTGATTCATGGATATAGTCTTGATGATGTTTTCAATTGTGATGAAACTGGACTGTATTGGAAAATAGAACCTAAAAGAACAATTTCTAATAAACCTGTATCTGGAAGAAAACAATCAAAAGATCGGGTGACAATTCTTCTTTGTTCTAATACAACTGGTACAGAAAAGCTTAAACCAGCATTCATTCATAAATATAAAAACCCCCGTCCCTTAAAAACTTACCAAAGTCATCCTTACCAGCAGAATATTACTGGAATGTAAAAGCCTGGATGCAAGTTTCAATTTGGAATGACTGGATTCGTCAGCTTGATGCAACAATGAGATTAAAAGAAAGAAAAATTCTTCTTCTTGTAGATAATGCCCCTGTTCATGCTTTATATGAAGGTGTGGAATTAACTAATATAGAAATTAAGTCTTTACCTCCTAACACAACCGCGCACCTACAACCATGTGATAAAGGTATTATCAATAGTTTTAAGGTAAATAACTCTAAAAATTTTAATGCAATTATTTAATTATTACAAAGTTAACTTACTACTGTATATTTGTATATTCATAGACACACTATCGAAAATTGCTCCTTCAAAACCGTATCAAAGCCTTTGATTTTCAACAAGAAACAGGCAATAGTAAGCCACCAATTAATATCAAAAAAGCTATTAAGTATGTGGTATCAGCTTAGAATAAAGTTCTTCCCAAAACTATATTTAACTGCTGGAAAGATGCAGGAATTTTACCATTAGATGATACAGATTCTCAAGATGGAATAGAAGAAAATGAACATGAAGAGATGGAAGAGAATGAACGTAGTGAAATTCAAGGTTTAATTAATAAACTTGAATATACATACCCTCTTACTGCTGAAGAATACATTAGAATAGATCAAGAGAATGAAATTGATGGTGAGACGCCAACTGAAGAGCAGATTGTTGCCATACTTAAAGAAAACAATTCCATTTCTGATGACGAAAGTGATAGGGAAATTACTTTGATATCTAGCTCTGAAGTTTTAGCCGCATTTGATAAAATTTTTATCTATTTAGAACAAAATAATAATCAAAATATTATTGATAAAAGTGCATTTAAAGCTATGAAAAAAGCTAGAAGGGAGGTTTATAGAAATAATTTTTTTTTAAAAAAGCAAATGAGTTTGGACCTGTTTGTTAAATCTAACAACAGTATTGACGGTATTGGTAACATAAATAGAGAAGGTGTTAAAGATAATATTATAGACGTTGATAATATTAATTTTGAAACTTCATATTTTAATGAAAGGGATATTTATAATCACGAAGAAGAATATGAAGGTTTTATTGAGTACCAGATCGATCAGGATAGTCTTTATAAGTGATTGTATTACAGATTTACAATAATTGCGTTTATCATACTTAATAAAGCAATAATCTTTGAATGTCACAAATATAAAAAGTATTTATGCACAAGTTTACAAAAAATACAAAGAAAATTTAGGTATTTCATTGCATGTGTTTTTTTTAAAATATAAATTATTGCTTAAGTCGTTGTAATTATCGACATCACGTGATTATGACTTTTTGATATAGCGAATATCTTATCTTTATTCGCTATTCGTGATTAGTGAATTCCCTCACTATAGTGAATCTCGATCTTCAGCCTGAGAGGTTCACTATAGCGAGGGTGAACTGTATTAGAAAATTGTCTGGAAATTGTCCAGAAATGTATTTTCATAAAATTTGCCACAAAAGATGATCAATGGATAGATGATCATCATTATTCCTTAACCCAAAATTTTTATATTATAGATATATAGTATTTTTGCCTGCTCTGCAATTTTAATTAGTACGACAGAAAAGGTTTTGAATGTCAGTTTTGTGCTTTTTGCATTTTTTTACAAAATTAATTTATCCTTTTTTAGAAATAGTATCCAGAATTTGTCCTGAACTTTTTTATGTCTGGAATTTGTCTATCTGGTTTTTTTACTAAGTCCAGAATTTGTCCAGGTTTAACTGTCCAGAATTTGTCCAAAATTTTATACCAAACAAATACTGGACAAATTCTGGACAAAGTTAGGACATGTCAAAATTTTAAGTATCAGAAGTGTGTTAGACATGTACCAAAAAAGTGAACATTTTCCGGACACATCAGATTTATTCTGGACATATTCCAGACATTTTTGATAACATTTTCTGTACATTTATTTTTTATAGGGTGGTCATTCTGTATTTTTCTTGTTACTGTAGGAGATAAGAAAATAAATTCTTGTCACGTGACTCATTATTTCATGTGTAAGTATCACGTGGTAAAATTCTTGTATTCCCATCTTTTTTTCGAATTCTTACAGAAACTGTGTTTTCTCTGAGAAAAAACACAACGAAAATTAATAATTCACAATTCACAGTCAATGTGCAACTTTTCGATTTCATTTTTTTTACAGAAAACACATTTATAATCTAGATTTCTAGCTCGGAAATGTGTATTATAAATATATTAAACGAACATATAAGTCTTACTTAACTTTGTTTTCATTTTTTTTTATGAAAAAAAGATCTAATTTCTCTAAAAATCATCATTTTTTTAAAAGAAAACTCTTTTTGTAATTCTTAGGTTCGTTAATCACTCTTCAGTTCCTTTTAAAAACGTTATCCCTCTAAAGAGATCCCAAGAAAAATGTTTCTGATATATTATATTTGTCCATCGACTGTTCAGATGTATTTAGGGATGCACAAATCCAGAACCTTGATTCGATAGCGAAGATAAGGAATCGAATAAAATAATATTTCAACGTCATCTTCTGTCAAGGATCGAACCAGATGTGGATCCCTAGGTGTAATTAAAGAACAGAATTGTTACAATCCAATCTCGAAAGAAATATTCGGTATGTAGCCATTAGTAGTTTATGTTTATGCGAATTATCGATCAGAAATTATTGACGGAATTATAGAACATCTGAAACTGTTATTTTGTAGAACATTGATCGAATATAACAGGTACGGATCACTTGTTAAGATTGAATGAAAATCTACTGATCGTAATCTATGATCTTATAGAAATTGAAGACATTATTCACTCGCTATTTTTCTATTGCTCCATTACATTAGGATTCTTCACGAAAAGCCATCTTATTCTAATAAAAAAAAAATTAATTTTAACATTTTTTTTTTTTATTAAAAAAAAAAATAAAAGGGATTTGTTAAAATCATTTTAATAAAAGTAAAAAACGATATTAATCGTTTTTATTAATTGTTTTCAATGAAAAAACTATATTATCATTTATTTATTAATCTTTTTTAACAAAAAACGATATTAATACTTTTTATTAGTAAAAAATGATATTAATATTTTTTTTTATTAGTCGTTTTTAGTATCATAGGAAGAATTGAAGTCATCTGATTAAGCTCATATTCTAGCTTATTTGCATGTACTTTACAAATAATATACGTTACAAAATGAATTTAAGAACTTAAACATAAAAATACAAATATTATTTAATCTTCTCTCTGAGTGTACTCATAATACCATAATAATCCAAGCCGACACATTTATATTCTCCCAGTTGTCCACAGGATGCCGGTTTTGCATCTTCCCTATGTTTTGCCAAATCTACATGTAACTTTTCAAAGAACCAGCACATAAGTTCATCAAAATGATGATTACAATGAGCTTCGAATTTCCAATCACTAAAATCATTAATTTTTGCAACTCCCCATTTTATTGGGCCCTTGCCCTTAAACCACACATCCCAATCATCCCCAGTTTTATGACATGAGTTTGCCCTAAGTTCCTTTGAATTGCGATCACATACGAGTGAAAGACCCCTGGGCTGATGACTAGTATGATGTACTTTTGTCGAGTTACTATCTATATGATGATCTCGATTTCCCCAGCATAAAGCTCCGCACCAAAAACAGGATTCCGTACACCCAATCCTTCCCATAACTGATTTATTATTGGAGGGATTTTGAAAAGGCTCGTCTCTTGGGCTTCCTTTGGTTTTAAGTTCGTTCTCTATATTTTCACGTAATATTTTTAAATCACTTTCTGTAATTTTATTTCCGTCGAGGCCCAATTTGTAGTCTATATAATCAACTTTTATCATATAATCGTTTATGAAGTTTTTTATTTCCTCAAAATTTTGACAATTCCTGATATCCTGAAAGACTCGTTTAAATTCTGCATTGAAGGTTTCTTCATATTTTTCTCTCGGTTTCCTACTCGGATGACCATCAACCTGACTTTCGAACCAAGCTTCTATACTACACTTTGGATGCAAAAAGTATTTTATAGCCTCATCTTTGTTGCCACTTTGTACTTGACTAGCAAGTTCCCCAAAATATTTGAGTCTGATTGTTTCGGCATTGGACATCCAAGAAAGACCACGCACTTCTTCTATCCGTATATCATTTCCTGCTTCCATCGCTTTCTTATGGATAACTCTCAATAAGTAATCCCCAGCAATATGACCTTCAGAAATTAGCCTATGTCCATATTGAAGCCGAGTATCAATTATCTTTAAATATTCATCTTTCTTTTGGTCAAGCATACCGAGTGGAGTATTTTCTTTATCCCACTCTTCTTGATATTTTATCATTTTTGGTCTAAACTTCAGCAAAGCATATAAGTGAATTTCCCATTTGAACTCAGGCAAAAAATTTGACGGTGAAATAATTTTGTTTATTTCTTTTTTAAGATCACGAACAATTCCATGATAGAAATTATAAGCAGTTCTTTCTTTAAAGATTATGTCTATCAAATTATCAAGCTTATATTGAAGATCCTTGAGTTCGTTCAATTCCATAAATTGCGAAACACGCACATTTACATTTATTATGTCAATCTTATTACGCATATTTGTAGTGTTAACGTTAATCATATCTTTAATACGATATGCTTTCTGTCTAGATAGATCTGGTTGAGCATTCGTTTTGTATGAATTGTAAAGTCCTGAGTAAGAATAATACTCCTCTTCAACCTCTTGATCTATTTCTTTTGCTATCGGTGTATTATCATTTCTCGAAAATATATAATTTCGTAGTTTAATCCATATTTGTTCAACTTTTTGTTTACGTTCATAATCAGAAAATCTCCCCTTTGGCATGCGTTTTAGGATATTCTCCAAATTCTTGTTAATTATATCAAGAGACTCTGACGAAATACCTTTTCTGATAATACTAGCATTAAGAATTTGTTCAAGTCCTGCAGATATACGGCTACGATTAAGGATAGTGTATTTTCTAATGGTTTGTTTAGTTTCCATTTCACACTTTTCATTATTTTTATTTTTAAGATATTCTTCCAAATCCCTATTTTCTTTATTGGTTTTCTTACATTCTTCACAACTTTGATTATTACAACCTGGAACCTCCTTTAGCTCTTTTTTGATCAAATCTAAACATTTATTTTGAATTTTATCTGTTTTATCACTCGTGTCATTTGGGGACCAGTCTTGAAGACTAGATCGAATTTCTTGCTTAATTAATTCTTCATGTTTCTGGAATGACCTGTCAATAGTTTCTTTTAATATTGCAATTCGATTGCCAAGATCAATAAATTCATAAATTTCTTTAATATTTTTGAAACGAACGGCAAAATCTTCATGGGAGACAGCATTCCAATAATTCTGAATTAATGAATGCCATTCTGAAAATTCGATTTTACTTTTAGAATTCTTACAATCCTCAATTATAGAATTATATAAATTGACAACGTCCTCATGATATTGCTCTGATGGTGGAGCATATGCGGTTGCCCCATTTTTAAATGGTCGAAATTGTTTAAGAAGTTGACCTTTTCCTATTCTTTCATCAAGGATTTGAAGACAATCTATATTGGAAATTCCCATTTCAATATCTTTTTCTTCAGCTATTTTCAAAGCATCCTTAAGTGCTACCCGAAATTTTTCTTCTGGCTCAGATAATCTTGATTTATTTCTTTCAGAAATATGTTGTACCATAAGAATATCAGGTGCCATCCCAGCCTTTTCAAGGCGTGCCATTGTCACAATTGCTATCTGTAGAATTTCAGTCAAATCTCGCATTGATTCTCCAAGTACATTAAGAATTGTTAAATTGCTTACACCCATTGCAAAAGTTGCTAATGTTCGATCTTTCTTTTCTGATTCTGGATCATCCATCTTTTCTGGTGCGCCAAGCCCTTCAGTATCAATTAATATAAATGCATCAACATTAAGTTTTTCAGATAGGTCTTTGTCTAAAAATAATAATCGCATGAAAAGACCTCTGGTACAACGTCCAACTGAAACAGCGAATTTACATGCAAAAAGAGCATTTAATAGAGTGGATTTTCCTGATGATTGCAATCCAAGTATGCTGATCACAAAAATTCTAAGCTTAGGATACTTTTTACAAATATGTCCACAAATGGCTGAGAACCAAGCTTCAGATATAGATCCAGCATCACCATCAAGTAATTCTATAGTTTGACCACCAATTAATAACTCTGAATAAAGTTCTGGTAATTTTGTAACGATTTCATCATCTGGATGATTGACAGAAAAAATTTTGTAAATTTGTCCTAATTCACGGAAAAAATGCTCTAATCCCAAGCTCATATTATCAACTTCTTTCCATATTTTTGCAATTTCTTCCCGAATTTTTTTTTCATTTTCTTGACCTCTATTGCTTAAACTGGATTTACGTAATTCATCTTTTTTCAACATAGCTTGATTACGAGCTTCCGCAGATTCTATCATAGATATTTTGGAAATTTCTCTTTCAAGATGTGCTAGAGCTCGCCTTCTCTCACAAAGAGGTAATTTTAGAATTTCAGTATATGTACGTGTAAATTCCTGTAATTCATTATTGTTTTGCCAAATTTGAAGACCATCTTCCAAATGTTGTTTTCTTTGAAGTTGAAAAACGTTCAATTTAATGTGACGACATTTCTTGCTCTTAACAAAATCTATTAAATTCTGAGACTTGAGAATTTCAATATCTTCAGTCATTTGAAGTGATTCTCCCAGTTTTATTTCATCAACAATATCAACCATTGAAATATCTATTGCTTCTTTGAACATCATACGCACTTTTTTTAACGTTTTATCTTGCATTAAATAATTAGTATCAATGGTATATTTCTTTTTATCTTTACTGTTCCTATGATTTACGTAACCAAATACCACTTTTCTGGGACCAACTAGTTTTTCGAAATCTTTTATCTGATTTTGAGTATACCCAGGCATCAAAAAAACTATGAAACTACTAGAAGGAAATTGCATTAAAAATTTAATTTGGTCCGGATATTCTAAAGCATCACCGTGTAAATTTGCAAGCAAAACTATTTCTTTATTCGCTTCTTTTTTATAGTAGCCTTCAAAAACATCATTCCATAAACTCACTCTACAAGTTTCTTGAGTTAACCAAGTAAATTCAACGCTTCCATTAATCATATGCGGAATTCCATATTCTGCTCTTGGTTCGGAACGTGAAGAGAACATAGAATCTGAAGTCATCAATTGATTCAGTATAGTGCTTTTCCCTTGAGAATTGGTTCCAATTCGAACTGCAACAATTAATTTGAATGGATCGTTGAAAAGATGGTTTTCAATAATCGTTCCAGGTGTAGTTTCCCATTTGATAACTGGACCAGTAAACAGAGGAATCATCACTTTAAATTTATTTGCTTCTTCTAAATTAGGGATTATTAAGGGAAATGCGATCGGAAACTGAGATAGAGTTCGAAATATATCTTGACCTACGGTACATTCAGCGGAAGCAAATAAACTAGCAATACAATCAAATCGTGACAATCGATTTTTCTTTAGTAAAGAAGATTCCTCTTCATTCATCAAATGTGATTCTTCATCAGAATCATCTTCCTCTCCAATCCAAGTTTTAATATTTTCTGCCTTAAGAATATCGGCTCCCCACATCTTGACTTTCTGTCGAATGTACGGAAGAACTGCAATTATAGTTTGAGAATCCGGTAATCGTGGAGATTCAATGATTTCGCTGAGTTTAACATATTGATAAGGTTCAATCACAGGTATTGATTTGCCTAGAATTGAATGCCATTTTTCGTGTATGCATATTAATTTATTATCAACCATAATGTCTTACGGTGTGAAAGGAAGTTAAAAGTTGGGAGATACACTCATAACCGAAAATTCTTGCATTATATAAATCATTAAAATTTTTTATTTATTGACGTTATTGGTTTAGTCAATTTATGCACGTTTATGAGTATTGGCGTAAAATAATTGTTATGAGAAGAAAAATCTAAAATTCTTTCATTGTAAGTAACGTCATAACACTGCAGGTTTACAATCATTATAAGTTTATTAACCTTGATCGACAAACCTGTAACGATAAGAACCATTTACTGCTTGTTTAGATACCATTTTGACGATCAAAAGTTTCTTTGACAATCGAATTTATGCATTTTCACGAATATATTAATTCCGTTGGCGTATTACATTATTAATATATTTTAATAAGCAAAACGTGAATCTTGTTTAAATGTTGCACATAGTATTCATTTTCTATCTTAAATCTTTTTTTTTTTTTTTTGGTTATTTATTAGAAAGTCAAGTAATATTTACGAAAAAATCTGGTGCACTACCAGTAAATGAATTTGTAAATACCAGTGTGATTATTGATTTTTAAACAAAATTGAAAAAAAAATTTTTTAATTGCGCCGATGTCACTCATTTATCTTGTTTTAATATGTAAACATGTAAGAAAAATAAAATAATTGCGCTACAAATTTGATAATCCACGTGATATCACCTAATTATACTAACCGAATTTTATTTTATCAATACAAATTAAAACTTACTGTATTTGACATGCGTTCTCATGCATTTCTTGCGCTGCAACTCCTACTGTTGTTCGTGCAACCGTGTTACATGATTCAACAATTTCACGATCATCACACCATTGCGTCTTCAATTGATTTTCTTCGATGACTTTGCCATGACCCCTCGCTTCAAATGCGTCTCAGGAAATTCATGATTGGTTATTAGAAAATCAACATGATGAGAACGCAATTTTTTTACTTGGAAGGTTAAGTGATTTTGAGAGTTAGAACTAGGCCCAATAGATCTAATAGACAAAGGACAAATAAAATATATCAAGATGCTGCCGATTTAATGTATAAAATTGGAGACGCATACGAAGAAAGGGATCATGGCAAAGCCATCGAATTAATTAGAAAATCAATTGAAGGAATTATGACGGATATACTAAACAGTGGTGCGATTAGAAATTCTTAAAGATTTCAACGCTAAATATTGCTCTGATTTTTTCCAATTTACACGAAATACTTTTCTTCAGAATCAATTTCTCGAACATTACTAAAATTTTTCTAGTCGTAATGTTTTATATGTTGCTTTAAAATATTTTCTTCTATCCAATTAATCCACTAATTTGAATTTTCTGTGGCCTGCATTTCGGTAAAATGTGAAAGATTTGGTTTATTCAAAAAATAATTATTTAAGAAAGAATAATTTTAATGTTATTTATATTTCCAAAATAATCATAAGTATAAAATTTTGTTGTTCGCCGTATTAACAGGTATTAACTCCATTTTAACTAATACATAAATTTAATGTTCGAAGGAAAAAAAAAGTATATTTATTGATCAAATGAAAATCTCTTTTAAATCAAGCTGAAATTTTTTTTCCACAAGATGATCATTTTATAAATATATGAACAGATATATGTGTTAAACCTGTAGCTACTTGGCGTTATCGTTCCTTATATTGAAAACCAAAATCTGGAATTCGGCTAATAAATAAATAGTTAAAATTAATTATATACGTGAATTTATTGAATTTTCAAAGTAGTCATAACAAAAATAAATTAAAAATTATTAAATTATGATGATTTCGGTTTCATTGAGCACTTACTCATTTAGGTTGCACAAACTAATATTTTCGGTTCACATAACATTTAAATTTAAAAATGACCTGGAGACCTGAGTTTTATATTTTATTTTTATAATAAAAATTTTTATGAAAAAGTCTACCTGGCAAATTTTTATTAATAAAAACAAAAAAATTTTTTTTGAGGTTTTACAAAAAATGACCTGGCTCAGGTGAGGTGAACCGAAAATATTAATTTGCGTGGCCTTATCTCGATATTTTTAATTAGACTACCAGGTTAAATCAGCATGCTACCTAACTAAATTTTATTCTTTTATTTTGTGTATGATGAGATTGTTGAATCATTTATTTATTTGTACAATGGAAAAATCACTAGATGAACTTTCTCAGACTAATCAAAATAAACCTGATTAACTGAAATCATAACTAAAATAAACTTTTTCAGACTAACCAATAACAGCAATAAATGAAAAATCATTTTATTAGAACAGAAAATCCAATTTTTTTTTGTGCGTGATGTTAATTCTTATAATAAAAATATAATAAATTATTTATCATGTTTGATAACACCAATATCGATAATTCAATTGACTTTGATTGATCCAAAGACTATTTTAAATATTATGAATATTAGGATTTTTATAATATTCAAGAAATTGGTTTGGGAGAATACGGTAAAGCTTTTTGTGCAAATTGGAAATATGGAACAATATTTAGCTTTGAAAACTTTTTAAAATTTGACAATGCTACGATTAAAGAAATCATTCATGATGTAATTACATACTTATTTACATTATTTAATATATGTTTATTGTTAATAATTATTATTTATTTTCTAATTATTAATAAAACTTCAACGTGAAGTTGACTTTTATAATAATATTATTCGTTTCTTTGGGATCGCAAAATATGAGCCAGGTACTATGTCATGTACTATATCATTATTTACAGTAAATATTTTATATGCTAGAGAATCAAAACAGTTTAATAAGATAATATTTACTGGTAATGGAGCATGCTAACAATGGTACATTTTGACCATACTTAAAGGAAAAATTTCAATAATTTTACTTGGAAAGATAAATTAAATATCGCTTATCAATTGGCCTGTGTTGTTTCATGAATCATGCTTAACTTACGCAACATATTAGTTCTTCAAAACACTATAAAACTAGCCTATTTTGGACATTCAAAGAGAATTGAAGAAACATCTAATCATCAATTCGCATTATTCTTTATATTGTCCAAAAAATTAATGAGTCAGAAATACAAAATAAATGAGAAGAGTGATGTATATAATGTCAGTATATTATTATAGGAGATATCAAGTGAGCAGCCACCCTTTTATAACGAGGGCAAAGAATATGATATTGGTTTAATTCATCATATTTCAAAAGTAATAGAGAAGAACCTATTCCTGATTTATCTGAAGCCTAAACTATGCTTTATACTAGTAAATATATTCTTATTTTGCTTTTTTTTAAAAAAAAGTAAAAAGTAAACTTTAATATTATTATTATTTGGAATGTTGGAACAACAATCCAGATTTACGTCCATCTATAAATGAAGTAGCCCATGAGTTGAAAGCATAATTTCAATTGATGAAATGAACGAAAAATGATTTAGATAACGAACACCAATAATGATTCATGTATCAATATTGATGAAAGTGAAACTAAAAGTGATGAACAGAATGTACAAGACGGACAAGAAAGAAAGCTAATGAGAAATTAGTAAGTTACAAGGATTCTCTACTTGTAAATCTATTAATAAAACGATAATTGATGGTATAATTGAACATTTTTAATAATGAAGTAGAAGAAAAAGAATTTATTTGCAGTTATTTAGATCTTATGACTTATGATATCGATTTGAAAGAAGTTTATGATAAGTTATTGAATAATCAAAGTGAGTCAAATTATATTTTTTACTTGGAATTTTTAATTATTTCGTCTTGAAATTAACGTTAATAAGAAAAGGCGGTCAATTTATATCAAAAAGCGTCTAACCTAGAACATAATGTAGCTCAGTATAAATTTGCTTATATATATAAGGAAGGAAGAGATGTTGATCGAGACAATGAAAAAATCTTCAACCTACTTAAGAAATCAATCGAAGGAGAATATTTAAATGGTATGTATAAATATATTAGAAGAATGTTATCGTAAGGAAATCGGAACTGATATTGATACTGAAAAAGCTTTTGAGTTATATCAAAAAGCAGGAATTAGGACATAGTGTAGCTCAATATAACCTTGCTCAATGTATAGAAATGAAGATGGTATTGATATAGATTATAAAAAAGCTAAAAAAATCATCTGAAAGAAAACGTTTATATATATATATATTGCAACATTTATGTTAGGGTATTGTTATGATAAAGAAATTGGAATAAGCGTTAACAAGAAAAAGACATTTGAATTAAGCAGATTCAGGACATAAAATAGCTAAAGATAATCTTGCACTTTTATATAAAACGGGAGAAGGTATTAAAAGATATTATGGCAAAGCTTCTCAATTATATAGAGAATTATATAATGAAGGATGTTCAAATGCATTAGATATAGTGTTAGAATGTTATGACCCTGATGATGATGTAAAATTTGAAATTAAAGAATTTACAGAGAAACAGGCTTCAAAGGTAGTAAATACTTTAATTAATGGAATGAGTGATTCTGCACAACTTGAATTTAATGAAACTATAGCGGAATTAGGAAAAGAATTAGTTAAGGTTAGTCCTATTGAAGTTATTGAAAATTATAAAACTAGAGAAGGAATTTTTAAAAATGTAAAAAACTTATTTTATAGAAGCGCAGATGAAATTAGAAAATTAAGTTTATATTTAAATATTAGATCACTTTTTCATAAATTTATCGTGATTTGTTAAACACCTTTATCGTATTCATTATATGATGTGAATGAACACTTCGGACTTAACAACGGTAATTCTGTAAAATAATTAGTAACGGAGCGTCTGAATCATTATAATCACATGATCATCACTATATTAACATGTTACACCTAATCCTAAATTTCATTGGTTGTTACACTGAAAATACGATGATATCCTTTAGATGATGAATGTGTTAGCAACACATAAGATCCCCTAAGAAAAGAGGAAGAGGAACGTCAGAAATAACACTTTGGACGGTCACCTAAAATAGAAAATCCAAAATCCAAATAAATCGGCGGAGCGGCCATTTACTGACAATTCCTCTTCCAAATCAGGAAAGTAGGAAAATAGGTTTAAAAGACGAACGACGACTCCAAGGATAAAGGTCAGGACAAAGTATTCGCGGATATCCTGTAACTCCTTTGAATTTTGGATTAGTGTCTTTTCCCTTTTTTGACTGTCATTAACACTTGTCGATCGGCACGGTCGTTCCGCATAATCCCATTTCTAAAATATTATATATTTGTATTTTAACTTATTCAACCAATTAAAATTATTATAGCCGTTACTCATTAATTAAAATTACCACCAAGAACTATCTATTATTAATATTTGAAGCATTAAATGAATATTCTTTAGCTTATTATCGTAAGTATAAAATATACCACTTATCCACTTTTGAACAAACAATTTTGGTCTTTTGATCATATTTATAACAAATTTATAAATAGCAAAAAGAATTCTATTTTCCTTAAAAATATTCTTAAATTTCGACAATCATACATTGAAATGAAAAATTGGGCATATTTTTAGATTAGTTTCGCAATTTGGACGATAATGTCCGAAATTAAATTTATTTATTTATAATAATGGTTATTAATTATAATAAATAATTTACTTTTAAAGAAATACAATCAAAAGATAAAAAAATCAATTGAAAAAATAATTATTCATAAAAATTTATAATGAAGCACCGATGAAATTAATGTTCAATAAGCATATAATAAAAATATTACCATTTAAATTTACTCAAATTACATATTTTTCTAAAAAAAGATATAACTAATGTTTATTTTAAAGGCTCTTTCAAGTGTAAAATTGGTATTTCCAAATATCACGGGCTGTGATGATTACCACTACCAAAATTAGGGTGAAATTTTCAGGCAGAGTTAAAATTGTTGCCTGAAATTTCGTTATAATATGGTGATGATCACCTCCAGTGAGATTTAGTAATTTTCCATTGCATAACAGATAATTTAAAATATTTAAGTCGGAAAAATTTTTTTGCCGGTGGTTAGTTTTGAGATTTCTAGACATGTATTTCACATGATAATTACTTTCATTTACAACCTGTTAAAGTATCTCTAAAAGGAAACTAACCATTAACAGCTAATAAAAAATTTTTTTTGACATTAATACTAAATATGGATTTATTTTAGTCTAAAAAAATATATTTTGCACACGCTCTTCCTCAAGATTAAATAATGTTGCGTATGTTAAGTTTTTTGATTATCATGTCAGATGATCGACGGCAATTACAAATAAGCTTTTTAGACTAGCCAATTACGTCAATAAATGAAAATTTCAAAACCCCTTTTATTAGATGAAACGAACATTTTTAACAAAGAAATTTTTTTTTTTTCCTTTTTTTTTCAAAATAAACAATAGCATAATATTTATTTACTATGTCCGACGATACCAGTGTTGATTATTCGGCTGATATTGATTGGATTGAAGAAGCAATCGCTAAAAAGTATTTTAAGTATTATGAATTCGAGAATTTTAGCAATATTCGGGAAATTGGTTCGGGAGGTTTCGGAAAAGTTTATCGCGCGAGTTGGAAAAGTTCGGATCAATATTTAGCCTTAAAAACTTTCTTTAATTTTGATGATGCTACAATTAAAGCGATCGCTCGCGAGGTGATTATGTTTGTTGTATATTACATTTTAAGTCTTAATATGGTTAGTTATTCTTTCTACATATTAATTTTCAATTTGAATTATTTAGTTAAAACTTCAACGTGAAGTTGATTTTCATAACAATATTATTCGTTTTTTTGGGATTACAAAATATGAGCCAGGTATCAAATATTTATATTGTTATCATTAAACATCATGCACTTGTTAAAGATATTTCAAACCTGGTAATTGACTGAATTTTTTTTTTTTTTTAGAAAATGAATATAATCCATTGAACTTGAACCGATATTCATTAGTAATGGAATATGCTGATAATGGTACGCTTCGAAAATATTTAAAGAAGAATTTCGATAATATTACTTGGAAAGATAAATTAAATATGGCTTATCAACTTGCTAGTGCCATTTCATGTTTACACGACGAAGGAATCGTGCATAGCGATCTGGTAATTATTGCAATATTATTATAATGTTATTTACTTACGTGATATGAAGAATTAAATTATTAATAATTATTTATAGCACTCCAATAATATATTGGTTCTTCAAAATACAATTAAGTTGGCTGATTTTGGATTGTCAAAGAGGATTGAAGATACTTCTAACCGACAATCTTCAAAATTATTTGGTGTCATTCCTTATATTGATCCAAAAAGGTTAATGAAACAAGAATACAAATTAGATGAAATGAGTGATATATATAGTATTGGTGTATTATTATGGGAGATATCTAGTGGTAAACCACCTTTTTATAATGATGGTGAGGCGTATGATATTGGTTTAGCTTTTGAGATTTTACAAGGTACTAGGGAAAAACCTATTCCTGATACACCCGATGCTTATGTTACGCTTTATACTGGTAAATATATTTTTTAAAATTAGTAATTAATTATTAATTTTTTTTTTTAACTCAACGTTTGATTTTTTATTAGCTTGCTGGGATAAAGAACCAAAATTTCGTCCAACTATAAACGTAGTGCTTGATCAATTGAGAGTAATTATTTTTTCAGTCGACGAAACTAACGAAAATGATTTATACATTACTGTGAGTAAGCAACAAGATGATGAACAAAGCGAACAAGACGAACAAACTGAACAAGACGAGCTAAGTAAACAAGACGAGTTAAGTAAACAAGACGAACAAGAAAATAAAAATAACGAGGAACAATTAGATCACGAGAATTCTCCATTAATAAGCATAATAGCCGATGAAATAGTTAATCTTATTTTTAAAAAAGAGAAAGAATTGGAAATAACTACTATTTGTGATTTTTACAATGTCAAATTAGAAGTAGTTTATGAATGGTTATTGGATAATCAATATGATCCAAATTATATTTTTTTACTTGGAGTTTTTAATTATTTAGGACTTGGAACTAACGTTAATAAGGGAAAGGCAGTCGAATTATATCAAAAAGCGGCGGACTTCGGACATAGTGTAGCCCAGTATAATCTTGCTTGTATATACAAAGAAGGAAAAGTTGTATATCGAGATAATGAAAAAGTTTTTAGCTTGCTTAAAAGTTCAGCTGAAGGAGAATACTTAAACGCAATAAATATGTTAGGAGAATGTTATCATAAAGAAATTGGAACCGATATTGATAAGGAAAAAGCTTTTAAGTTGTACCAAAAAGCAGCGGAATTAGGACAAAGTGTAGCTCAATATAATCTTGCTCGAATGTATAGAAATGGAGATGGTGTTGATAATGATAATGATAAAGCTTTTGAATTTGCTACAAAGTCGGCTGAAGGAGAAAATTTAAATGGAATAAATTTGTTGGGAACTTTCTATAGTAAAGGAGTTGGAACTAGCGTTAATAAGAAGAGAGCATTTGAATTATATAAAGAAGCGTCAGATAAAGGACATAAATTAGCTAAAAGCAACCTTGCTATTTTATATAAAAAGGGAGAAGGTACTGAACAAAATTTTGCCAAGGCTACCGAATTGTATCAAGAATTATACAGTGAAGGATATTCAAACGCTTTTGGAATACTATTAGATTGTTTTGATGTTGATAGTGAAGAAAAAGGTGAAATTAAAGAAACGCTTGGAGGAAAAACTACAAACTTAATAAATACTTTTATTGATGGAATGAGTGAAGAAGACAAACTTAGCTTTCATGAGTTTGTAGCAAAACTTGGAAAACCGTTGAACGTTATTAATCCTACCGAAGTTGTTGAAAATTATAAAACTGGAGAAGGAATTTTTAAAAACGTGAAAAATTTATTTTACAGGAGTGCGGATGAAATTAGAAAATTTAAGAATTAGTATTTTTAAGGATTATTTTTATTTTATTTTTTTTTTACTTTGTATATTAAAAATTTTAAGATGTCTATGTTAATTAAAATTCTTCTTCAATTTGATACAAGTTATAAATATTTTATACTTTCATACTATTGAATTACGAACCGACAAATAATAAAAAAAAATTTTTTTTTTATGAAATATTAAATTTACAATTTAAAAAATTTTTTTTATAAAACACCACTATTTAAAAATTTCATTATCACATAAAAACAATTTATACAGAAACCAATCTACATTATGTGGATTCGGAATCCACCGGATTCCATTTCCACCTACAACAAATACTACAACTTTGGGTACTTTCCTTATATTTTTGAAAGTGTTTTCACATGGTTTATTAAGTGGAATCAATGTTTCTCCGTTAAAGTCCAAACAGTATTGATCTGAGGTTTTATCGGATTTGTGAAGAGTTGCCCATCGTGACAAATCGTGACCCAGGGGTCACGGTTGACTCGATAATCTGTTTTTAAACTTTTTAAACTTTTTTTTTTCAAAGCTTGTTCTTCTCCCTTCCCCATTTCCCTCTCTTTCAAGTTTGAGCGGCATTAAATCAGCTATGATCCAATGCTTGAAGCTTGAAGCTTGAAGCTTAAGCATAGGCCTATGCTTAAGCATAAGCTTCAGGCTTAATATAACAATGCCGGAAAAGTTTAAACCATATTTGGGCATCGACCTAACCATATATTGAATTTCACGGTTAGTACGATCGTCAAATCAATTAAGACGATACCGCAATTAAAGTTAGACACATTACACAGGATTTTCGGCATTCTTTTCTCCAAGCGAATTATAATGATCGTTTTATAGGATAAAGGGGATCACGATAAAGAAGATTGTGATAAAGAGGATTATGATAAAGAAGATTGTGATAAAAATGATCAAGAGGATTACGATAAAGAGGATTATGATTGAAAATGAAGAATAAACGAATATAATATGATTAATAATGTAAGCCGCTTCCTAGATGTCGACATTCGTAAATTAGTATGACTTTTTTATGTATATGAAGAAATAGTAATAAAATAGTGTAATAATAAATGCGTTTTTTTTTTGTAGTAATTAACACATGATACACATAGTAAATACGTTTTTTTTCAGTATGCATGTTAATTAACATATGATACGCGTTGTTTAACATTAAATTGGTGTTTTTCAACACCTCACAAAACTTCCCGACGATATTATCATTATTGATAATAATTTCAGTTGAATAATACACAGTGAAAATGATAGCGTCCATCATATAAAGAAGGTTTTGATAATCTTCGTGCAGGTTTTTATGTTTTTGACCGAATATAACTTGGCTTATTATGAGGAATCCGGATATTTCAGGATATATTCAAGTATGACCGTTGAATCGACAGATATCATTTGGACAGCAAGAATGAATGGTTTAGCGATGTAATAGTTACTGTCGAAAAAGCTGATTGGTATGGAAAGGTATTATATCGATGCATATTTATTATTTTTATTACGATAGTAATAAGATTTTTCTATAAGGGCAGTGACATATATTAGCTAATATTTTTTTACTATAGGCGCTTACCCCCCCACCCCCTAAAATATTAGCTAATATATGTCACTGCCCTAAGTTAAATAACATTATTTATTGATTTAATTTTTTTAGGCACTTTTATTATTGGGATTTTTTCCTGAAAAAGATAAAGACCCGATAAATCTCATTTTATTACGAAATTTATGGAAAAATGTATGGATGTCCAAGGTTATAGTTGACCTATCAACATACATGCGTTTGCGGTAGATACAGTATGTCAGTTCACATTATACCAAGAAATAACCGTGAAAATGAATATTGGGTGAACAAATATATTTTTTTTTAGTAAATAACAGTAATTAATAGTATCGTTCATCAACATAATAATTTTTCGAAAATTAAAGGCTATCACAAAATAAGCTTCATGAAATATTTGATAAATGCAAATAACCTTTCGATAATTAACAGTATCGTCAATTAACACTGATTATTTCGGATAAATTATTATCAGTTAAATACAGTAAGAATCGATATTTTTAGTGCGATAAATTGAGATAATATCCCCTATAGGACATAAACCTGAAGGCACATCATGGTTGGATTTTTTTTTTTCAATAAAAGTATTGTTATTACGATAAAATAAAGTATTACAATAAAACAATAAAATAGAATATTACAATGTTTTTTAATTACATAGTAACGAGGATTCCCTGTCCCTATAAAAATTTTTTTTTGGATGTATTCCGATTTTTATCTGATTTATGTATTCCGAAAATTTTCCGATTTTTAATTATCCAATTTTGCTAAGGAAAGTGATCATTTTTCGGAATGATGATTGCTGATTTTATCCGAAAGTACTTGAATATTTATATTCAATAAATTTTCATTTATGTAAACGGAGTATTGTCAGATGATTTACAAAGATATTATCCGAAATCAATCAAATTAAGTAAATTTTGTTAATATTTCATGAATATACTGTATATAGATAAAATACAAAGGTATTATCGAAATTCGTATGTATTTATTCAATATTGAATAAATATTTATTTTTGAGATTTCTTGCGAGTGTTGTAAGTCTTGCGAGTAATACTTTGATTCTTAGATAATTTGGTTGTTTTTTTCTTTTTTCCAAGTCGATCTTTTTTTGCTACCTAAATTTTTATTGTAAAATATTATAAGTGTCATAATAACTAGTAAAAGACTAAATTTACTAAATTTTTACTATACCAGAACTTCTTGTATCTGTGAAATTGTCATTAGTTTTTTACATTTTGAATTAAGAGATGTAATATTTTTGCGTTTTAAAGGTGGAGAAATGCCTTGTATACATGCTTCTTTGACTTTATTCTTGCTTTGGTCTCAACTACAAATATTTTTAATATTAAAAATCATATATTTCAAATGCAAAGCAATATTTACCCCAATATGTATTAGTTATTTGATAGGGGGGTTAGAATAACACCGAACTGCGAAGCAGTTCGGATGATATTTTAACACCCCTATCAAATAACTGTGTTATCCTGCAGCCGCTGATGATCATGCTATATTAGGTTTAATGAACACATGACACGTCCTTTTAGCCTTTTTTTAACTATTTCTCTTTTTCTGCTTATAAATATCCCGGCAAAACTCTTTCTCACAAATTTTTTGTCAAAAAATACGCAGACAAAATACATATAGAGAAGATGGAAAATTTTGAAAACACTTGGTCCACAACCATCACAGAGTTATTAAGAACCTTCGAGGCCGAACTGATAAAAGACTTAGGTAAAATATACTCAGTGACCTCCGCAGGAAAACCTGGTAAACAAGACAAACAATTTAAAACACTCGCTTTCCTTGTCAGCGAGCAGAACTTGTATCCACAAGACCAGTTTATGGGCTTTAACAATGCCTCTGACACCAACAACTATAGTATATCAGCCAGTCTAGCCAAAAAGCACTTGCGTTTAACACTAGACAGACTATATATCAAGGTTAAAGATATGTTACAGCCGCTCTCCCAAGGAAACAACTTCGAAGACTTGGAGCCGCAGCAATCTTGGTCACAATCAGAACAAAGCGCACCAATAATATCTTCAGAATCTCAGGCTATGGTCATAGATAGTAAGTTATCGGCGGATGCTGCGAGTTTTACTCCGAAATTGGCCAACGATCCAATAATTACGTGGGATGTATCTGTGATCACCCCCTCTGTCATAACTCTTCCAGCCGCAAAATCTAAAAAAGGCAAAGAGAAGCAAGGGTCAATTTAGAAAATCACGTGCGATAATAACATTGTTCATGAAAGTCAAAATCGTCAACGTCGAACTATCATGGTCTACGATGTACCCACCACTTGGTCCCCAGATAAAATAAGGTCCACCTTTTCCGACTGGGGCCGCATTTTAAACATTTCCCTTAAGACCCAACATAAGTACTACACAATTCGTGTGGACATAGTTTTAAACCCCACAAAGGATACTGATGCCTTGGTGTATCCAACTAGAAGGTATATGGGTCTGGTGATTCCCTGGCGAATGGAAGCTCGCACAAAGAAAGAGTCGAGAAATTTTTCAAGCCTCCTTCCGCTTCCCTGCCGATACTACAGAAGATGCAATATATAGTAATTTACCCCTGATGGCGAATCCCTCCTTTAGTATACGAGAGCTGCTGCGTGGAAAGTCATCAAGGATAAACAAGGACTCAAAGGAATACTCTATTTTGAAATGCATGAAAGGTTGATGCGAGCACTCACCTTACAGACGGACAAAATAAAGTTGACGAATTCCAGGATACCCTTACCGATTAAGTCGAAAAAGAAAAAAGACACCAAGAGTGATATTACTCAGAAATCACGACAATCGAACTCCTCAAACAGGGCCAGGTTTGCCCTGACCATAAGAAATTTAAAGTGAAAAAGAACAAGTCTCGTAAAAAGACCACAGTTTCAGACGACTTATGCACGCTTCTCAAATCTCTTATACAGAAGTTAGATGGAAAATCGCTAATCTAGTAATTCATTTTATCTTCTTTCATTCCATAGGATTTTAGCGTAGATCGGGTATTTCCACATTTTGCTACGGCCTAAGAAACGGTTTTGGCCTGGTCTTTCCCCTTTTTACTTTCCCAGTGCATTGTTTTTCGTTTTATTTTTTATTTTAGTTTTTTTATAGTGATTTAGGTTATCTCTTTTATATTGATAATAACTAAATCAGATCCTGATATAGATATAGTTTCTATATTTAGTTGTATTCATGTATCAGACATTATCGCTTGTTTTGACAAATACTTATGTCTTCTCATGTACGAGGTGTTCCTCCATCAAAAATAAAATAAAATAAAAAAAATTCTGCTTATAAATATGATATTAAACTATTTCCAGCCTAACGCAGTGTTTGGCAAATGACTTGAAATGACAAATGATTCAAATGACAAATGACAAATGATGGGTCATTTCATTGCTCAAATGACAAATGACCTGGATCATTTGAATGTAATGTTGGGCGGCACCAGTTTAACATGATGTGTCCTTTTAACCTTTTTTAAACCATTTCCTCTTTTTTTCTTCATTTATTTCTTTCGTTTATATTCAAATAAAATGCTATAATTAGGTTCAAGAAATAAGGTATTATTCATTTATTACATTTATTAATATAATTTTATTTTTCTTTCTTTATAATAACATTTTGTATCACTTTTTTTAGAAAAAACTAGAAGAGACCACTACTCCAGTAAAAGACAAGGTTGATTTTTATCATGAATTTTCAAAAGTAAAAAATACAGTTAAGGCGACAGATTTTGGATAGGCTTGCTAAAGAAGTTTTGAGAAGAACAGTTATATATAGGAAAGATTTAGGAAGTAGAATTTAAACAAGATTTAATTGAACAATCATCAGGAGTTGGATTTTTTTATAGAGTCTATGTAATGTCTATAATTCTATATATATCCAATATAAATTTATTATATAAATTTTTATAAATCTGTGGTATATATAAATAATCAATTTATTTTTCATATGAACATAAAAATATTTGTATAAAATTTATGTAAATATAAAATCAGTTAAATATAAATTTATATATAATTTAAAGTCAGGTAATATCATGTAAATATTTTAAATAAAATTATACAGATACAAACCTATTTGAATATAAATTCATGTATAATATATAATCAAATAAATATTATGCAAATATTTCATATACTAATTATATATATGCGAAATTTAATGTATATTTTATATAAAATTATCGTTCAAATGTAAATGTAATTACTTTAAAATTATCATGATTACAATCAATATTAGCGACTAGTGGTTTTTTTCAATAACCTTAATATTTTTTTATCACTTCTATATGGATACTTTTATTAAACTAAGTTTCAAAAACTTGTACATTTATAAGAATATAGTGTCTGCTTCACAGAGAATGCCGGCCACCTACTCCTTGCAATTAGCCTTCAAACATATCTCATCTAAACACGTGTCAATTTGTACAACATAAACGTCTATTTTTTTGATCCTTTCCAAACACATCTTCCCACTTTTGATTTCGTTGTATTGTTTTCTTCATCTTTAACAACTAACATTCATTCTTAAAACAATGTTTTTTCGCCAGTTTAGAGTATTTCTTTATAAATAAACTTTTTTATACTATATGAAAAAACTATTAAACTTTTCTATTTTGTATTTACACTTTTTTAAACTTATTTTACATTCCTTTTTTAAAAAAAAAACTTCTTTGTCTATATAAAACCAAAATGAATTTTCCGATTAAAAAAAATTTTTTTTATTTTCTTTTAAACTGTGAAAGAAAAAAGAGAAAAAAAAACTTTTATAAACCGGTATATTTTTTACTAACAAACTATTTTAAGTACTACAAACTGCGGGTGAGTAGAATTTATTTTGACTATTAACTTCAGAATAATGTGAGAGCTTGTAGAGAATTAGGAAACAGAGACTTATAAACTTTACTAATTTTCATATTTTTTATTGTGTACTTCTACCCAGAGTCTCGAATTCCTTGAATTGTTATACTTTGAAGATTGGGAAAGAACTATGGTAAAGATTAGGGATCAAGGAGATTTAGGAAACATTAGTAAGACTTTATAACGCTCCTTTATTTTCTTCTTATATTTCTCTCTCAAATGGCGTTGGACTTTGGAATAGAAAAGTAGGATTGGGAATTTGTCAAACCATTGAAAATAAAAAAGGTAAGCTTCATTATGAAACCTACTTTATTTTATATACTTTTTTATTAAGAGAGGCATTAATTAGTGTTTCTTAATTTTTTTTTGTAGATTCGAGTTATTGGAACCAACAAAGAAAGTAAGTTTAGTGTAAAAATTGTATTTTTTATTAGAGAAATGTTAACTAGTATTTTGCTAATGTTTCTTCCTTTTTTATAGATCCGAAAGTTTGATAGTAAGGGTCTTTTCCTGATTTTTAATTCGTTTTTCTCAGAAATGTATATTCTTGTACAGTTGTGAATTATCTATGCTGAGATTTATATTTCTTAATAGTGATCGCATAACAAATTCTGAACGATTACTGTTTTGGTATGTTTATAACATATATTCAATTTTCTGTTTCTATGTGTGTAGCTAATTTCTTTGTAATATTTCTTGCATTTCTATCTGTTGTTTGACATTACATAAGTAGATGAAAGCCAACAATCATGTTGATTAGTACACAGGATATAGATACAGACATACAGTGTTTTGATATGGAAATCAGATAAATATTGCGGGTCTGTGATCATTTTGATTGATTTATTAACTGCAATAAGTTTTTTTTAAAAATGTTCATATATGATGAAAATAAATGGAAACTGTATCTTTATGAGAACGACAGTCTATAGAAAACACGAAAAATATAAACTAATGAGGAAATTAATACTGGGGACTTAGTTATGAACTATACTCCCTCCAAGACAATTATGGGTATGTTGATATTATTAGTGTAAGTTGCAAAATTATTTTTGATTGATACTTTGTTTGATTTCTTTAATCTTAGATGGTATACCGTCACCACGTGTATCACATGACATACAAGGCATATTTGACCAAAGATTTGTGGAGTTGTAAAATGACTTATGTAAAGTCTGGTATGGCGTTTGTAGACATATTATTATCATAAAAACTGTTTATATGTAAATTGGACTAGCAAAGTAGGTCAGAGAGTGATAGTAATCTAATGTATGTCATTAGATAATTCGTTAGTAAGATTTAGAATGTATTTATGCAATAATTTAAAATGAAAGTTTTATTTACAAATTTACAAATAATATTAATGTAATATTTATTTAAAAAATACATAGACTTTATTTGAATTTTAAATAAAAATTCTATATAATTCTATATAAATTTACTTTACATGTAAGATCAGATTTATGTGAAATCCATGTTGGGTATTTAAAACTATGTAGAATAGTGTATATAAATTTTACATAGATTTTTCATATAAATCTACATAGAATACAACTCCCGATGATTATGCTCTTTTTTTGCTAATATAAAGAAAAAGATGGTGCTGATTATTCTGTTAATTCTATTAGAGCCTCTCTTGCAGCTATTAACCAATTTCTTCAAGAAAAATCAAGAATTAAAAATATTGACATATATAATGATTCCTATTTTAAAGCTATAAAAGAAGTTGTTGATGGAAAAATTATATATTTGTCTAAAAATGAGAAAGGTGAAACTAAAGGAGCAGATTCGCTAGATGCTAATAAAATTACCTAATATTAAATCATAGATTATTAGATAGTACCACACCTGATAGATTATTGAGAAGAGTGTTCTTTATCAATGCAATATATCTTGGGCTTTATGAAGAAGAACATGCATTACTTAATGGAACTGATTTTGTTAAATATATAATTTTTTTTTCAATAAGTAAATTTGGGTAACGTTTTTTTTAATTAATATTTTTTTGATAAATAAATTTGTATAATGTTTTTTTTAATTAATATTTTTTTTAATAAATAAATTCATGTAATATTTTTTAATAAGAATAAATGTATTTGTAAAAACCTGTTACAAATATTATTTGTAACAACCTTAAAAAAAAAAATTATAAGAAAGTTATAATATATAAACTTTTAAAAAATATTTTAATAAGTATATTTTTGCCTCCTCAGCAAGTTTACTTAGAATGACAAAAATGATTTTGAATGTCATTTTTGACTTATTTAACAAAAACCCTTTGTCTGCCAAGTGATTGGCAAAGAAATTTCCTTTTTTAAAAGTCTGTGTAACCTTGTATAACAGAATTTTCCATTTTTTTTGAGAATAAAAATTTGCTTTTTTTGATTTGTGTAATGTCACGTGATTCAAACTGACCAATAAAAATGTGCTAATTAGGTTATTACAAATAATATTTGTAACAGGTTGTTACAATTAGACTTATCCATTAAAAAAAACATATATACAAATTTATTAAAAAAAATATATATATACGAATTTATTTAAGATATGTGAATATAAAATTATCTAAATTTAAATTTGAATCAACCATATGAAATAAATTTTATTTTGTTTAGAAAGAAAAATATTTTTAAAAAAAAATTGTTAAATATTACTTTTTATAAATTTCAAAAAAATTTATAATGATAATATTTTTTCTTTTAAGGTCAATTACAAGATTATTAACATATATCACGGGTCACAGTATCCCTCTATGCACAGTAGCCCCTTAAAAAAATTTATCAAAATTTTAAAGTACCTGGATACTTTACATAGAAATTTTCAATTTAAAAGTTTAAAATTTGTAAAATATCTGGGATATAATACTAGAAAAAGTTTATATGTAATATAATATCCCAGGTACAGCTTTATTTATTATTATTATTATTATTACTTCATTATTACAATTTATTTATAGTAACTATACACTTCTTAATCAGTTCCTTATTTCTAATTGTATACAAATTTAATAATTAGAATAATTAGCAATTTTGATAAACCAGAATAAAATAATATAAAAAGAAAACTTTTACCTTATATATTTTATTTAATTCCTTAAGTCTATAGTGAATTTCTTCATCATCAGAATCTTGGTAGTCAAATTACCACCATCTTTCCCTTCCCCCTCACCTTCGTCATTATCTTCTTCCTGATCTTCTTTCTGATCAATTTCGATGTCCCATTTATTCTCATAATCTACTTCTTCGGCATATTCTTCATAATTTTCATCAGTTGAATCATCAGAATTTTCTATCATTTTGTTATCTCTATCCAATAAACTATCATGATCACCAATACAATCATCTTCCAAACCATCAAGGTTTGTTGAAATTTCACAACTTTTAAAAGATCTTTGAATAAGATCTTTACTAATTTCATCCCAAGACTCTTTAACCCATGTCGCGGCCATTGAATAAGAAGGTCTTTTAATTTTTCCTGTTGAAGTAAAAGCATGAATATTTGATATCATCCAATTATTATACTGATCCCTAACCTGTAATTTCATTAATATTAGCGACTAAGAATAAAAATAAAGTAAAAAATTGAATAATATTCATTACCTTAGATTGTTAATTGCAACGTCTAGTGGTTGCAATTTAGATGTACAACCACCAGAAATCATGGCCATATTTGTATTTTTTTCCACTAATCGATTTTTAACAAAATCTACTATATAACCATGAAAAAAATCTAACATCAACATAGAATGTGGGTTGCCAAACCAGTTCCTCAAAGTCCACATGTTCTCAACCTACCACAACATTTCCTGTTCGTTAATCCATCCTTTTTCATTAGCTCTTATGTAAATACCATTTGGAAATTTTTCTTTTGGGACATTTTTTAGTTTGAAAATACAAACTGCAGGAAGTTTTATACCATCAGCCATACATGCAAGTATAACCGTAAATGATGATCATTCGTGATCAGTTATACGAATATTTACCATTTTTGCTCCTTTTTGATTTATAGTTGTATTATTTGGCAAATCAAACCACATGAGTGTTTCATCCATATTGCCCATATATTTTAATTCATATTTATTGTGAATTCTTAGATACATAACGTAACTCAAAAAAATATTCTGTTTTTCAATTAAATCTGATGGCAGTTGCTGTGCTACTATTGTTCTGTGACGCTCACTTAAATCGTATCTTCCTAGAAATCCATTAAGCCACTTAGGAGAAAATTTGAACCCAGCAATACCCGAATTATTTGCTAAAAATTCTGGACTTTTAGATAATGAAATAGCTTTATTGGTAATTATTTTTCAGGTAATAGCATTTCTATTGGCTCTTTTTTTACTTATCCATGCAAATAAATCGTCTTCTAATTTTGGATATTTAGCAGTTTTACTCAGATGGAGCTTAGTCACATGAGAAGCAGTCATTAACAAAGTTCCTTTTTTATTTGACCAATCACGCAGTTGTTTGGGGTAAATATTAAATTTTTTAGCAATTTCACGTACGTTTCTATTATTGTTCTCAAAATAATGTACTATCATCAACTTTTCTCTTACATTCCATTGTCTTCGTTTCTTTTGTGATAAACGGTTGCATGCTTTTTTATTTCTCTTGTTGCCAATAACTACCATTTTACTTTTAGTAGAAAGAAAATAAAGACGCGTAAAATAAAAATACATAAATCAAATAAAGACATTTTTATGTATGAATAGGGGTTATTTTGATAAATAATTTTATGTAAAATATCTTGAAAAGGTATCAAGATATGAGAGATGGGATGCATTTAGAAATTCTTAACAAGAAATTACATCATAGTGATATCATAAAATATCCAGATATTATACATGGTAAGTACCCCAGATATTTTAAAAATCCTGTACCCCCCTATATATAGTATCCACCCGTGTATAGTACCTCCAAGTACAGGCCAAAACCCCAAAATTTGCAAGATACCTGGGGTATTGTGGCCTGTGATATATGGTAATTGGAACATAAAAAAAATAATAAATTAAATTATTTATTTATTTCAAACAAACATTAAATCCAATACTTTTATTTCTGCAAATAAATGTTAAAATTTATAGTATATATTATACTCTTAATAAGGGTCAGCTTCAGGCTAGCTTTAGAGTATGACTCTAGTTATTAATTATATGAACTTGTTATTACAACTTTGTTAATACTCTATATTTTTTAACTAAAAAAAAAATTCAAGATATTTATATAAAATAAAATATATTTAAAAATATAAAAAATAAATCTAATATATCAAACAAAACTAATAAATCAAATAAATAAATTAAATTAAATAAATCAAATATATCAAATAAAACTAATATATCAAATATATTAAAAATATCAAAAATAACAGGCTATAATGACCTTGTCTTAGGCAACTTTATATACTTTGCTACTATATTATGTGGTTACTATACCAATACTATATAGTAAATTTTGTATAAATATCTTCTGTATTTTTTTTTAAAAAGTTAGAATCAGAACTTTGAAGTTTATAAATTATAATAATAAATAAAGAAATAAAGAACTATTTCTTTAATTAATAAACTTTACCAGCATATCTTGTTAATTGGATTACATATATAGTTAAATATACCTAATTTCTTGCATACTAATCATATCTTTTTGATATACTGAGAAGTAATATTATTAATAATAATAAAATTTAAAAAATAGAAATACTAAAATTTAATCTAAAATCTAATAATTTAAATTTTAAAAGGAAATTTAATAAAAATCAACAATTAACATTATAATAAAGATGTGCCATTTTTCTTTAAAATACTTTAACTTATACTTCTTTCTAATTTCATTTTCCCAATTAATTTCATTTTCCCATTCTTCTTTTTGTTCAATCTTTTTTTCATTATCTTTAATTTTTTGTTTTATTTTATATTCTTTAATTTCATCTTTTCTAAGTTTTTCTAAATATTCAAATGAATCCTTTTCAAAGGATACATGGCTATACTCTTTAGTTCTTTTTTCTCTATTTTGGTCAAACCAAAAATAAAGCTTATCACTGGAATAAATATTTAAATATTTTTCTATCATTTTTAATTCACCTATAGAAAGACCACGAGATAGAAATATCATGATAAAATGTTTAAAAATACCAGGATAATTTGCCAATTCTTTAAAAATATCAAAGCTAAAAATAGGTTTAAGTATAATTATAATAGTTACCGGTAAGGTACAACATATAAAATTTATAAGTTGAGAAAAAAAAATAGTTATACACAACAAAGCCAGATAAATATGATGTTGATTAAGCAGAATTTTTAAGTCAGTGACTCCAAGTGAATGTCGACCATAACTTAACAGCCCATATGAAAATAAAAATGGCAATAATAAATAACTTAATTCTTTGGAAACTATAAACTGAATAATAACACTTAAATATAATAAATAAGAAACTAATCTGAGAGTATCAAATGATGAATTATGAATTGTAACAATATATGTTAAAAATGAGAGAGATATGGAAATAACTGATTGAATGAAAATTTTTTTCCATCTTAATATTAAAGTAAAATAAATACAGGCTGCGAATACAAATAAACTAGTTAAAGTATTAATAAAATCAATTAACAAAATAGGAATGTCTAGAATGAATAAAATGAATAATTCTAGTAAAATGAGTATAATAAATAAAATAGGAATGAGGTGCAAAGTCCTCATGCACTTAAATAATTTCTTCCATTTACGAAAGCTAAAGATATGTGCGATTCTTTTATCATGATATATAATATAAATAGATAACCTAATTAAAATGAACGAAAAAGGAATGAAACTAATAAATAAAACAAGAAGAAAATAACAGTATAGAATAAGTTGTAAAATTAAGCAAATTCGAATGAAGAGTGATGTCCTTATATGCTCATATAATTTTTTCCATCCACGAAATACAAAGATATATGCAGTGCTTTCGTCAAAATACATAATATCAAAGATATTAAAGAAAATAATGTAGTTTCCTAGAAATTGAATGTATTTTGAGACTTTGATATATAAAGCACTACTATGTACTTCAATTACGTCATCAAGATGTTTAGCTTTACATACTTCAAGACAGTAATTATTATAAAAATGATTTGCTTTATCTATATTTTTATCTTTGTAAAATTTATAAAGTTTAAAATATCCACAGGCGAATCCTAAATTAGCAGATCTTGCAAAATATTTCATAGCCTTTTTTCCATTTTCTTCAGCATTGTTTTGGCTCCAGGCTAATGATTCGTAATGTAAACCAATTTGAAAAGCTCCTTCTGGGCTTCCTAGGTCTGCAGCTTTTTGAAACCATTCTATTTCTTTTCTTTTTCTTTCATTTTTTTCCATATTGTTTACTGCAACTCCAATTTTATATTTATAACAATATCCCATATAAAGTGCTCCAATGACATCATTCTTGCCTGCAGAATATTCATACCACTCAAATGCCTTATCATCATTTTCATCATCATTTTCATCAACTCCTCTTCTCAGAATATAATACTCTGCAATTCGATTAATTCCATGAATATTTCCTTCATAAGCACATTTTCTATATATAGCAATGGCCTTTTTGTAATCTTTTTTTTCGTTGTGGTAATAGTCTCCTAATTCTAAATCACTGATATCATTAGTGTTGTAATAATATTCACCTAATTCTAAATCACCGATATCAAAGTAATAATCTTCTAATTTTAAACCACTGTTATCCCCTAATTCTGAATCACTCTCATCGAAGTCATAGTAATAATCTTCTAATTTTAAACCACTGCAGCCTAAATCCATAATTGTTACTAACTTGACCTGTATTATTTTCTCAATGAACGTGAAGACTATGTTAAAAAGAATCTCTTAGTCATCATATTTATAATATCTGTACATTGTATCACTGAGTTAGAATGTCAGATCCGTGGCTTATGTATCCGGCTAATAATTTACAGCCACAAAATTTCTACTTACTGGTTTTCTTGTTGTGCGACAATTTACCAACATATTTTCGATGAATAATTTTTTTCATTTTTAAAATAAAATGGCAGTGAAAATAACGGACCGTCTTAACTTGTAAAAAAAAGATATATGATTTCCTCCCGTGAAGCGCAACAATATGAGGCAGAGCTATTTCGAAAAATTATATAATATTTAGGGCTTAGTTATAAAAATTTTTTTTTCATTTTCTCCAATAAGAAAAAACGTTATGAGGAAGAGTTTATGGCGAAGTTATTAATATTAAAAAAAAAAAATATAATTGTCTAATGTAAGGCTTGAAGGAGTTCATGTAAGACTCGTGGAAAAAAATAAAATGAAGATATATTCTATATTTTAATATAATTTCCCATTTTCAAGCTATATGAAGACAGTGAAGGAAAAAGATAACTTCGCAATAATAACATATCTTATCTTATTATTAATTAATCAAAGGTATAAAGAAGGATGAGAGTTCGTGATCGTGAATGGTTTCTGAAAATGTAAAATATATATATTTTTTTCTTTCTTCCTCTTCCTGGTTAAGAGGGGTATTTAATAATATAGTTCATAAGTCAGTATCTGGGATGAGGTAAACTAACTTTATTTTTATTTTCGAATTAAATTAAAATAAAAAGAAAAAAGAAATAACTTAAATTAACTTCTATATTCTTAAGTCCCTATTTCTTTTTTTTTATTAATTAAAATAATGCCTGCGAAAATTTCAACTGTTTGCTATATACATGAACCTACGGAACGTCTTACCCAAGATTTCACCATAAAAGAACTTACAAGTGTGTGTAGAAGGTCAAGGTCTTCATCCCGTCGGATAGAACGATCGAGACTCAAATTGAAGATTTTGGGACCGGAGATGTAATTTTTTAAAAGGGAAAATTCGTCGCGTGTACAGGATGGTATTCTGTAGGAATTAATATTAAATTTTTATTATTTTTGTAATAATTTCGAATTTGTATCATGATTTCAATTTCGAATTATTGAAGCTGTTATTTTTTTGTGATTTACTTTATAAAATTAAGATAAACGCTACTTCAATTAAAGTAATGCAAAACGTGGACTTTGATAACATGCCATCTGTTGATTTAAGCGTGATGATCTTTGGAATTACAACGAAGACGCACATCATTCTTGTTCGCATACATAAAAATAATGTCTTTTTTCATGCATTGAAATGTTTTTGTCGCTTCTCTGATATTTTGACCCTTGATTATCTTAGGTGGTTGTATTGATTATCATCATCTACTTTCCCCTTTTTCTATTACTTATAAATATCGAAATAAAATGGACAAGTTCTCGCAGAAACAAATATAATCGATTTCTTAATTAAAATAATATATCATCATTATTTAATCATTCAGGTTAAGGAAATTAAGAATGACACACCAAATTCGTAACGTATACGAGATTTGTCTGTGATACCTGATGGTAATGCTAACCCCGTATCATCAACAAGTCCAAGATAATCTTCTAAATACCCCGTCTTCTACAACATATTGGAGACCTTCACCCAAATTCCCAACGACTATATGACAATTTTCAAACTAATATTCTTCTTCAATGGCCTCGCATTGCCTGCGTTCACTGCGGAACGCTTTTATACTATAAGAAAGCTTCTTGGTAACTTTATGATACCCGATGCACTTACCCTTTACAACAAAATGTCCTGACCGTCAGGTTATCTTTCAATCCAAACACTAATCGGATCACTTAACTAAGGATCCCTGTTTGCGCACCCTGTAAAGAGCCTTGTACAAGATTCTCATTTTCTCACCTCTCTCCAATCCCAGAAGTAATAGCTTCGGTTCCCTTACACAGGAGAAAGTACTTATACTGCAGTTCATTTATAATAAGCTCAGCATCCAGATTTTTTTGTAAATAACAATAAAAGAGGCAAACTCATCAATAAAAAAGACTTTCTTTCTTCTGGTGCTGATTGAAGTGCGAGAAGAGGATAGTATGACTTATCGTTTAAATCCAAATTTTCTTTTATTGTGTGTTGAACGTCAAGATACTGGATCAAAATAGAATCATATGCCTTATAAAATGACTCTTCTCGGCCTTTTCTTTCAAATTTACAATGATTAGAGCAAAGTTTATGTGGTTTGTTGAAATCAGCCTTAACTCCCTCTTGTTTCATAAAATTTCACTATAGATTCGGGAGTAAGATCTTTAGATTTGCATGAAAGTAACAAGAAAATATTAGTACAACAAATTGCTCGCACAGACGATAATGTATGATTCTATTCTACATACCTTGTTGGCCAATAGAATTAAGAAAAAAGTGCTGAATAAGATCAATTACTGAAGAGGCAGGTTGAAGAAACCACAGGATTGATAGTTTTATGGGATCGATAGTTTTGGCTTATATATTTTTTGTCCAAGTCTGACTCTTTCTCTTTACCTTTATCATAAAAAATGTAAAATGTGAATTTTCTTGTTCAAGAGGCAAAATGTTGAAAGTCGCTTACCGATGATGGTGTCATGATCGAATAGTCACATGATCACTGATCATGTTGCGAATGTTACAAATGTTGCAAATGTAATTTTTTTATTTTAAATCAGTTAAATCAAATTTCGCAAATAATGTACATTATTATATGAACGTTTTCTCCTGACCATCATGACCAAAAATTTTAAAAAATTAATTTTTTATTTTTCCTATAAGTTGACTGTTAGAAAGGCCAACAGTCCTTGCACTTCCTCTCCTTTATGTATATAAACACTTTTAAAAGTACTGAACTTGGTTTTTTCATGTACTTTCGGTATAATGAGACTTGGTTAGAGTTCAACTTATCTTCAACAGTAGCAGCAGTGGCAACAAAGAAACTGAGATAGTATATTAGGAAGAAGTTTATACTGAAGAAACTCTATGGCTGCTGGAATTATATTACACTGAGAAAAATACTTTCCAATGGCCAAGGATGCTCTTCGTGGAAGCCTTCAACCTACATCTTATTTTTTTTTCTTTTGTTCTTTTTTGAAAAAAAAACTAAAGTCATACCCTAGGGCTGGCCCTTACTAAGAGTATGATATATACCATAAATTTTAACACATTTGCAGAAATAAAAGTATTGGATTTAATGTTCATTTGAAATAAATAAATAATTTAATTGCCAATCTGCCACTCAATGATATAAAATGATTGGCAATCTATAATTAATTTTGACGGACTTTTATATATTAAATACTATTGTTCTGGAATGGTGTTTGCACTATCTTAAAAACACGTCACAACAACATAAATACTTCAAAAATTTATTAGAAAAAGGTATTACATTACCTGGATGTATTTTCCAAAACCGGTAGGACCAAGGTGTGCCAAAAAAAAAAAATAAAAATAATCAAAAAATTTTTTTTTTTTGTTATTTTGTTAATTCTAAAAGAAAATATTATATATTTTTTAATAGTGTAAAAAAAAACCTCATAAAATTTGCAAAATTCGTGTATAAAAAATCTCAACTTAACTAAAATATAAGGTGGAATGGTGACTTCCTCCAAGGTAAACTTGTTAAATTTTATATCGAATGATAAAAAATTTTTTTTTTGTAGCATATTCACGTTTAATGTTATTGATTAATGAGTTATCATTACATTTAGATGTGACCTTGTAGACAAAATCAGCATCAAAATACGCCAATTAGCATAATTCATATAAAATCTGTGCCAGATCTACAAATTAATTTTGTATCGTTGAGTGACAGACTGGCAATTAATTTATTATTTTTTTACATTTCAATTAATAATCTTATAATTGGTCTTAAAAGAAGAAATATTATCATTATAAATTTTTTTGAAATTTATAAAAAATAACATTTAACAATTTTTTTTTTCTTTCTAAACAAAATAAAATTTATTTCATATAATTGATTTACATTTAAATTTAGACAATCTTATGTTCACATACCTTAAATAAATTTGTGTATATTTTCTTTTTAATAAATTTGTGTATAATTTTTTCAATAAATTTATATATATATATATTTTAATAAATTAAATTAGTATATTTTTTTAATAAATAAATTCATGTATAATTTTTTAATAAATAAATTTGGGTAATGTTTTTTTTATAATAGGCGTTACTATGTGACGACATGTTACCATGGCAATCCTATCACATAATTTGATCTAATTGGTGAATTTTTTTAACAAAAAATTTTATTTTTTATCTGATATTCTTTATAAACTGTACTGCTGATTTCACTTAGAATAAAAAATTATTTTTTATCTGATAGCTAAAACAAAAAATAAAAAAAATGAGCCTAACAGTAAAAATAATAAAAAAAACAATAAGAAAATAATAGAAAGTAGGAAAAAAAAATTAAAATAGATAAAAAAAAAAATAAAAAGGAAGAGGAAATAGAGCAAAAAGAAGGGAAATAGAATAAAATAATGAAAAAAGGGGGAAAAGGACAAAAAGAACGAAGAGGAAGAAGAAATAGAATGAAAAGAAAGTTAAAAGAATGAAAAGAATAAAGAGGAAAGGGAAATAGAATGAAAGAAAGAAAAAATAGAGAGAAAGGAATAAAGAGGAAGGGAAAATGAAACAAAAGGAAGGGGAAAGAATGAAAAGAATGGAAAATAATAATGAAAAGGAGAAATGGAATGAAAAGAAGGGTAATAAAATGAAATAATGAAAAGAAAAAGAAAGACAAGATAGAATGAAAAAAGTGAATAAAATGAAAAAGAATAAAAGGAAATGAAAAGAAGGTAAAGAGAAAAAAATTAGTAAACCAAAATATAAAAAGCACAAAACAAAAAAACAAAGAAATAATAATATACCTTTAACATAAAATCAGAAAATTTATCAGAAAAAAAGAATGAAGAGGTGAGGGGAATAGAACAAAAGGAAGAAGAAATAGAGCGTAAAGAATAAAAAGAAAGGAAAAATGAAATAAAAGGAAAGGAAAAGAATGAAAAGAATGGGAAATAACGAAAAGAAGGAGAAATGGAATGAAAGGAAAGGAAATAGAATGAAATAATGAAAAGGAAAAGGAAGAAGGAAGTAGAACAAAAAAGAATAAAGAGAAAAGGAATAAAATGAAAAGAAATAAAAGGGAAGAAAAAGAAGGAAAAGAGAAAAAAAATTAGTAAAATGAAATATAAAAAACAAAAAAAATAAAGAAAATAATGACATACCTTTATCAAAACTGTAATATATTCTTAGTTTTTTACACGTATACCTATAGATAAATAATCACATGAACCGGCCAATAAAATTTATTTGTTCACATGATTATAAAAGGGTTGTCATGATGATGGGTCACTAATTACATTTTCCCTTTTTTAATAAATAAATTTATGTATAATTTTTTTAATAAATAAATTTGGGTAATGTTTTTTTTAATTAATATTTTTTTTGATAAATAAATTCATATAATATTTTTTTTAATATAATTTTTTTTCAATAAATAAATTTAGGTAATGTTTTTTCTAATTAATATTTTTTTTTTTTTGATAAATAAATTTGGGTAATGTTTTTTTTTAATTAATATTTTTTTGATAAATAAATTCATATAATGATTTTTCCTAATAAATTCGTATAATATTGTTTTAATATAATTTTTTTTTCAATAAGTAAATTTGATTAATGTTTTCTAATAAGTCAATTTGTGTAATTTTTTTTTAATAATTTAGGATATATATTTTTTATTTTTTTCAATAAATAAATTCAGATAATGTTTTTTAATTAATATTTTTTTGATAAATAAATTCATATAATATTTTTTCTTAATAAATTCGTATAATTTATTTTTTTTTTAATATAATTTTTTTTAATAAATAAATTCGAGTAATATTTTTTTAATTAATATTTTTTTTGATAAATAAATTCGTATAATATTTTTTTTAATATAATTTTTTTTCAATAAGTAAATTCAGGTAATATTTTTTTTTTAATAAATCAATTTGTATAATATTTTTTCTTAATAAATTCATATAATATTATTTTTTTTAATATAATTTTTTTTTCAATAAATAAATTCAGGTAATATTTTTTTTAATTAATTTTTTTTTTTAATAAATACATTTATATAATATGTTTTTTAATATACTTTTTTTTCAATAAATAAATTTTTTTTATAAATAAATTAATGTAATATTTTTTTTCTAATAAATCAATTCATATAATATTTTTTTTTTAATATGGGGTCTTTGCAATAGAAAGGTACGAAACTCAAAAAAAATTTTAAATTTATTTTATATGCTAATTATGTTTTTTATACTAAAATAAGTGTAAATTTAATATTAATTAAATTTTTATTTTTTTTTGAGTTTCGTACCTTTCTATTGCAAAGACCCCCATATAATTTTTTTTTCAATATGTAAATTTATGTAATGTTTTTTTAAGACCCTAAATAATACTAATATAACTCATATACAGGTTTGCATAGAGTTTATATGAAGTTACTTTTTAAACCCATAAATTGAGTTTGCGTAGATTGGTCAATTTGGGAGTAACTCACATTTTATATTTGCGTAGAGTTTATAATAAATATATATGGATTTATTTTTGAAAAAATACTAATTTTGGTAAATGTAAATTACTTGGTATTTACCAAAATTTACATATCGGCGGATTTGTTTCATTGTTCAAATATGTTAAATTTTGTTATACAATGTATTATAAAAGTTAAAGATATGCAATATAGTAATCTAAAAAAATGCGTACAATTTTTAAAAAGTGCAATTCAGCACAATTTTAATTTTGGCCAGAATTAACATAATTTCAGCTAGATTTAATATACCATAACTGGTAATATAATAGTAATGATAATTAGTTAAACAAAAAAGAAAAAAAACTTTAACACCACAATCATTAAATCTATAATTACAAAAACAATTTCACACTTAATAATTTGTTGAATAATAATTAATATCATTATAAATTAATAAAAAGGAAATTGTATGAAAAAAACTATATTTTAATTCAAAGAAAAAAAATTACACCACACTGTATACATGATTTTATAAAAAAATTAAGCCGCAATTGCATAATTTTAACTGTAATATTAATGTTATAATGCTGTATTAATTGCACATGCACTGCAATATATAAGAAAAAATGGAAAATACAGGAAGAAAGAACAAAGGAAGAATAAAGGAAAGAAGAGATAAATGAAAAGGGATAAAAGGAAGTAAAGATGATTAAAGAGAAATGAGAAAGGAACAAAAAAGGTAAAGGATAGTGAAAAAGAATGAATGAAACAAAAAAAGAATGAAAATAAATGAGAAAATGAAAGGGAATGAAAAGGAATAAAGAGAATGAAAAAAAATAAAAGGAATAAAAGAAGCAAATGGCAAATGAAAAAAAAATAAGAGGAATGAAAGAGAATGAAAGGAAGCAAAAGAGGAATGAAAATTAATAAAGGGAACAAAAAAAAGCAACAAAAAAAGTCAAAGATCAATGAAAAAAACTAAAGATCATTGAAAAGAGATCAAAGATCAATGAAAGAAACGAAAAAAGTAATGAAAAAAACCAAGGATCAATGAAAAAAACAAAAAAAAAGCAACGAAAGAAATCAAAGATCAATGAAATAAACCAAAAAAGCAATAAAAGAAACAATGATGAAAGGAATAAAAGATCAATGAAAGAAATAACAAAAGAACCACAAAAGATCAATGAAAGAATCATAGAAGAAACGAAAAGAATAATGAAAAAAAGAAACAAAAAAACCACAAAAAGAAGAGAAATAAAGGGGGAAAAAATGAAAGAAAAGCCAGAACACCCACCTATAGAAAAAAAAAGAAAGAAAACGGTTAATATCATCTTAAAAGAAAAATAAAACAATAGGAGAAGAGACGTAAAAGACTTACTTGAATTTTCACTCATACGGTACACATCTAAAAAGACAAAAAGTTTAGTAAAAGAACAAGGGAAAGAATGAAAAGAAAACAAAAAAAAGGAGAAGAAATTAAAACTCACCTTGAATTTCCAAAATGGATAAAAACAGCCACGCCTAAAAAAAAGAATAAGTTAATAAGAGACAAAAGAAAGAAGAATAAAAGCAAAAAAAACTTACCTGTTACAGTATTTAATCCTGAAGCTAAAGGTAACGCCATTAACTAAAAAATTTAAATTGTGGTTTATAATTTTTGAAAAAAAAAATTATTTTTTTATTTTTTTAAAAAAAATTTCCCTTAAAAAAAAATGATTTTTTATTTTTTTAAAAAAAATTTCCCTTAAAAAAAAATGATTTTTTATTTTTTAAAAAAAAATTTCCCTTAAAAAAACGACATTTTTTTTAAAAAAAAAATTTCACTTAAAAAAAACGATATATTTTTTTAAAAAAAATTTCCCTTCCGCCAAAATAAAAATCTGAAGTCTAAACAAAACTACTAGCATTGATTATCTATTTATAACATAAAAGACAATATCGCTTGCCATTTACGATAAGTTTATCTCATGAGTTGATATAAAAAAGGAATATGTTATATATCACATGCATTTTATCTAGTTTTGAACTGGTATAACTGGTATTATGATCTGATTATTTGAGTAAACAGGTTTTTTTTTGAATTTATTACATTTAGATAAAAAATAATTTAAAAAAATAATTTTTTTTTTTCTTTTTTGTAGTATTGCCAGACGAAAAGCATGATCAGACTATTGGAATTAAGGTAAGGGAGGATTGGGGTGGTGTTTTTCGTTGTTGTTTTTTTTAATTAATTAATTAATTATTTTTTTTTTCTTTTTTTGTAATGTTGCTAGATGAAAAACGTGACTAAACTTTTGGAATTAAGGTAAGGAGGTGTTTTTCGTTGGTTTTTTTTTATTTAATTAATTAATTATTATTTTTTTTTTTTTTTTTGTAGTGTTGCCAGACAAAAAGCAGACCGGATTATTGGAATTAAGGTAAAGAAGGGTTGGTGAGGTGTTTTTCGTTGGTTTTTTTATTTAATTAATTAATTATTTTTTTTTTTTTTTGTAGTGTTGCCGGACGAAAAACATGACCGGACTTTTGGAATTAAGGTAAGGAGGTATTTTTCGTTGGTTTTTTTTAATTAATTAATTAATTATTTGTTTTTTTTTTCTTTTTTGTAGTGTTGCCAGACAAAAAGCATGATCGGACTATTGGAATTAAGGTAAGGGAAGGTTAGGGTGGTGTTTTTCATTGTTGTTTTTTTTAATTAATTAATTAATTAATTTTTTTTTCTTTTTTTGTAGTGTTGCCAAATGAAAAATGCGACTGGATTTTTAGAATCAAGGTAAGGGAGGGTTGGGTGGTGTTTTTTGTTTAATTAATTAATTATTTATTTGCTTTTTTTTTCTTTTTTGTAGTGTTACTAGACGAAAAGCATGACCGGACTTTTGGAATTAAGGTAAGGAGGTATTTTTCGTTGGTTTTTTTTAATTAATTAATTAATTATTTGTTTTTTTTTTCTTTTTTGTAGTGTTGCCAGACAAAAAGCATGATCGGACTATTGGAATTAAGGTAAGGGAAGGTTAGGGTGGTGTTTTTCATTGTTGTTTTTTTTAATTAATTAATTAATTAATTTTTTTTTCTTTTTTTGTAGTGTTGCCAAATGAAAAATGCGACTGGATTTTTAGAATCAAGGTAAGGGAGGGTTGGGTGGTGTTTTTTGTTTAATTAATTAATTATTTATTTGCTTTTTTTTTCTTTTTTGTAGTGTTACTAGACGAAAAGCATGATCGGACTATTGGAATTAAAGTAAGGGAGGGTTAGGGTTAGGGTTAGGGTTAGGGTTAGGGTTAGGGTTAGGGTTAGGGTTAGGGTTAGGGTTAAGGTTAGGGTTAGGGTTAGGGTTAGGGGTTAGGGTAGGGTTGGGTTAGGGTTAGGGTTAGGGTTAGGGTTAGGGTTAGGGTTAGGGTTAGGGTTAGGGTTAGGGTTAGGGTTAGGGTTAGGGTTAGGGTTAGGGTTAGGGGTTAGGGTTAGGGTTAGGGTTAGGGTTAGGGTTAGGGTTAGGGTTAGGTGTTAGGGTTATGGTAGGGTTAGGTTAGGGTTAGGGTTGGTTTAGGTGGTTAGGGTTAGGTTAGGGTTAGGGTTAGGTTTAGGGTGGGTTAGTTAGGTTAGGGTTAGGTTGTGTAGGGTTAGTTAGGGTTTAGGGTAGGTAGGGTTAGGGTTAGGGTTAGGCTAGTTAGGGTTAGGGTTAGGGTTAGGGTTAGGGTTAGGGTAGGGTTAGGGGTTAGGGTAGGGTTAGGGTTAGGGTTAGGGTTAGGGTTAGGGGTTAGGGTTAGGGTAGTTAGGTTAGGGTTAGGGTTGGGTTAGGGTTTAGGGTTAGGGTTAGGGTTAGGGTTAGGGTTAGGGTTAGGGTTAGGGTTAGGGTTAGGGTTAGGGTTAGGGTTAGGGTTAGGGTTAGGGTTAGGGTTAGGGTTAGGGTTAGGGTTAGGGTTAGGGTTAGGGTTAGGGTTAGGGTTAGGGTTAGGGTTAGGGTTAGGTTAGGGTTAGGGTTAGGGTTAGGGTTAGGGTTAGGGTTAGGGTTAGGGTTAGGGTTAGGGTTAGGGTTAGGGTTAGGGTTAGGGTTAGGGTTAGGGTTAGGGTTAGGGTTAGGGTTAGGGTTAGGGTTAGGGT